>CM065594.1:236826032-238108532 GCA_033119425.1 Bufotes viridis | reverse complement strand
TGATTTAAAGAAGGCCTGAAATCGGTCATCATGTCTCAATAGATAGGAGTTTAGGCGCCAGAGTGGTGGATTGGGGTTAGAATAATGAAGTAATTCTTGAATATGAAGTAAAATATCGTGTAGAGGTGTGGTTTTATGGAGCTTACCCAATTACGGATGATATCCCACAGCTACTTGGGAGCAATCAATTGACGCTTCAATAGGGACGTTAAAATCTCCACCAAGAACAACGAATCCCCTTTTTACCTTCATCAGTTTCTTAAAGTAACGGTTAATAAAAGAGAGCTGATGAGAGTTAGGAACATATACATTAGCTATGGTATAATCGATATGGTTAATAGAGCGTAATAGGATAATGAAACGTCCTGCTGCATTAGTGATGCATTTGTGTAAGTTAAATTGAACTGATCGTCTGTTCCCTATGAGGACCCCCGCTCTCTTAACCGGTGCAGAAGCAAAGAAAAGATGTGGAAAGTGCCTATTTGAGCATCTATGTGTATCAGAGGCCAATAGATGTGTTTCCTGAGCTAACAATTGTGACACAGTGAGAGGTTTGGTGGTAAAAAAGCAGGTATTTTCCTCTCAGCCTGTGCTGCTGGGTTGATTGCAGCCAGGTGAGGGTAAATACTGGACCGGATTTTAGGTGCCGGTCCGGGTTTTTTTTGGGTTAATGCCTAGGTGCCTTTAAAAGACAGCTGGGTTTTATGCAGACTCTCTCTCTGTGTTTGGGATCTGAGCCCTGTGCTGGGCTGAAAAGCTGAGACCTGTGTGTCAGAAGAGCAGACCATTTAAAGACGGTCAGTGGACTTTTTGTGTTGCTGAGCATTCAGCCAGGTGTGAACTAACACCTAGGATTTGAGGTGATTTAACCTGGAAACTGCTGGTGTTCTGTGGAGCTCTCAGGGCTGGAAGCAAGAGCTTGCAAAGAGGCGTGCAGTCTGCCTGGAAGCCTGAGGTTGGACTTTCCTGCGGCTGGGCTTACAGCCGGGTGTGAACACGCACCTAAACCACACAGGTGATTTGATCCCGTCTTGGACTTTTGTTTTGCCTCAAGTTTTTGCTATGTGTGTGAAGTAACACTAAGTGACTGTTTTGAGTTTTGTTTGTGCAAGTGTGAAATAAAACACTGTTTGCTGCACTACCTGGACTCTCTTTGCCTCTATACTGCACCCGCACCGCTGTCTACCAGAGCAACTCCCCACATTTGGTGTCGGATGCGGGCAATTGCAGTGAGGCTGGCGGGAAGCCAAAACTTTTTGTAGCATTCCGCACCGCCGTTCCCAAGATGACACCGACAGATGATGTTGAAACCTACTTGGCGATGTTCGAAAAGGTGGCCGCGAGAGAGAGACTACCCCGAGACCAGTGGGCGGAGGTCATCGCTCCGTTTCTGGCGTCAGGACCCCAACAGGTATACTTTGATTTACCGGACGACCAAGCGGCAGACTACTCTGTGGTCAAGGGTGAGATCCTGGCGAGACTGGGGGTGAATGTGTTGGTTAGGGCCCAGCGGGTACATCAGTGGGAGTTTAACCCAGCTGAGCCAGCACGACCCCAGTATTACAATTAGCTAAAACTCTTACAAAAATGGCTGCCGCCTGACGTACTTAGTCCCACTGCTATGCTGGACCGTATTGTAGCTGACAAATTCTGGAGGGCATTGCCACTACCCTCCAGCGCTGGGTTGGCCAGACCTCTCCTACTAGTGCCCTGGAGATGGTGGACCTGGTCGAACGTTATGGGGCTACTGAGGAACTTAAGGGGGGAACTCTGGGGAAGGGAGTAATAAAACCCAGAAAATCCCCTCCCCAGACCCTGCGGCCTGAGCTGAGAAAGACCGCACGGGATGTGCCCTTTGGGGATCGGGACTCTATAATCTGCTGGCGGTGCCTGGGTGAGCCCATGGATATAAACTTTGGGTATCGACAGTCATGGTATGCCAGAAGGGTCGATGTGTCAGAGGTTATCCATGATGAACATTTGTGTCGGGTGGAGGTGGGAGACACTCCAGTGGCAGCTCTGCTGGATTCGGGGAGTCAGGTGACCCTGGTGAGGGCTTCCCTGGTGCGACCCACAGAGTTTACAGGCCGGAGAGTCGGGGTTTTCAGCATTCATGGAGATTTAAAAGAATACCCCACTGCTCTGTTGTCTGTAAGCACGTGTGCCGGCAGGCAGGTCCATGAGGTGGCTGTAACCACGAGTATGCCCTATGATGTGATAATAGGAAGAGACTTTCCATTGTTCCCAGCCCTGTGGCCGGCCATTGTACGTACAGTTCCCAGACAGGTAGGAAAACTTCCAGTAGTGAGGCCCAGCCCAGGTGAGGTGTTAGAACCCCAGAAACCCAAGGCAGAGAGACCCACAGTAGGTCCGGTGGGTGAGGGGAAGACAGTCCCCCTTAGTAGGATAGGTAGAAAACATAGGAAGGTGGCTCAGCCAGGCCAAAGGCGGACCTGCAATCGAGTGTCTGGGGTCCGTAGCCAAAGGGACCCGGTTTTGGTTGTTGGGCCACCTGTGAACAGTAAGGACAGCGCTATGGGGAAGGGGACCTATAAAATAGCACAGAAAGTTGGAGACCCAAATTACAAGGTACACCAGCCAGGACGGCAAAAGCCGGAGCCGGTCTACCATGTAAATTTACGGAAACCTTGGAAGGTTAGAGAGACTTGTATTGAGAACAACCCGCGGCCGGTTTTTCTAGGGAAAGAGATTCCGGTCCCTCTGTCTGCTAACAGGGAAGTGGCTGCCACAGATAAAATTACTGGCAGCCTTTCCACTGAACAGACTCAGAGAGCCAAGGAGTTTGTTAGTCGGAACACAGAGGTGTTCTGTGATTTCCCTGAATGCCCTTCCATAACTCACCGTGATATTGTCACTGAGCCCCAGGCAAAGGTCTGGTTAAAGCCGTACCAGGTGCCCGTGGCTCGGCGACAAGCCATCTCTGAAGGAGTGATATGGGGTTGGCCGCAGCCTGTCCCCATCTGGACAAAGAAGGAAAGTCCTGGGTCACCAGAGGGTTCGGGTGACTTCAGAACTTTAGATTTTCAGTGGAACACAGAGCAGGGCAGTTACAGGGAAATGCGAGTGCCCGGTTCTGGGTATACTGTCTGGCGTGTGTTCACCCCTCAGGGTTGAACAAAGGGGGGTATGTGACACAGTGAGAGGTTTGGTGGTAAAAAGCAGGTATTTTCCTCTCAGCCTGTGCTGCTGGGTTGATTGCAGCCAGGTGAGGGTAAATACTGGACCGGATTTTAGGTGCCGGTCCGGGTTTTTTGGGTTAATGCCTAGGTGCCTTTAAAAGACAGCTGGGTTTTATGCAGACTCTCTCTCTGTGTTTGGGATCTGAGCCCTGTGCTGGGCTGAAAAGCTGAGACCTGTGTGTCAGAAGAGCAGACCATTTAAAGACGGTCAGTGGACTTTTTGTGTTGCTGAGCATTCAGCCAGGTGTGAACTAACACCTAGGATTTGAGGTGATTTAACCTGGAAACTGCTGGTGTTCCGTGGAGCTCTCAGGGCTGGAAGCAAGAGCTTGCAAAGAGGCGTGCAGTCTGCCTGGAAGCCTGAGGTTGGACTTTCCTGCGGCTGGGCTTACAGCCGGGTGTGAACACGCACCTAAACCACACAGGTGATTTGATCCCGTCTTGGACTTTTGTTTTGCCTCAAGTTTTTGCTATGTGTGTGAAGTAACACTAAGTGACTGTTTTGAGTTTTGTTTGTGCAAGTGTGAAATAAAACACTGTTTGCTGCACTACCTGGACTCTCTTTGCCTCTATACTGCACCCGCACCGCTGTCTACCAGAGCAACTCCCCACATTTGGTGTCGGATGCGGGCAATTGCAGTGAGGCTGGCGGGAAGCCAAAACTTTTTGTAGCATTCCGCACCGCCGTTCCCAAGATGACACCGACAGATGATGTTGAAACCTACTTGGCGATGTTCGAAAAGGTGGCCGTGAGAGAGAGACTACCCCGAGACCAGTGGGCGGAGGTCATCGCTCCGTTTCTGGCGTCAGGACCCCAACAGGTATACTTTGATTTACCGGACGACCAAGCGGCAGACTACTCTGTGGTCAAGGGTGAGATCCTGGCGAGACTGGGGGTGAATGTGTTGGTTAGGGCCCAGCGGGTACATCAGTGGGAGTTTAACCCAGCTGAGCCAGCACGACCCCAGTATTACAATTAGCTAAAACTCTTACAAAAATGGCTGCCGCCTGACGTACTTAGTCCCACTGCTATGCTGGACCGTATTGTAGCTGACAAATTCTGGAGGGCATTGCCACTACCCCTCCAGCGCTGGGTTGGCCAGACCTCTCCTACTAGTGCCCTGGAGATGGTGGACCTGGTCGAACGTTATGGGGCTACTGAGGAACTTAAGGGGGGAACTCTGGGGAAGGGAGTAATAAAACCCAGAAAATCCCCTCCCCAGACCCTGCGGCCTGAGCTGAGAAAGACCGCACGGGATGTGCCCTTTGGGGATCGGGACTCTATAATCTGCTGGCGGTGCCTGGGTGAGCCCATGGATGTAAACTTTGGGTATCGACAGTCATGGTATGCCAGAAGGGTCGATGTGTCAGAGGTTATCCATGATGAACATTTGTGTCGGGTGGAGGTGGGAGACACTCCAGTGGCAGCTCTGCTGGATTCGGGAGTCAGGTGACCCTGGTGAGGGCTTCCTGGTGCGACCCACAGAGTTTACAGGCCGGAGAGTCGGGGTTTTCAGCATTCATGGAGATTTAAAAGAATACCCCACTGCTCTGTTGTCTGTAAGCACGCATGCCGGCAGGCAGGTCCATGAGGTGGCTGTAACCACGAGTATGCCCTATGATGTGATAATAGGAAGAGACTTTCCATTGTTCCCAGCCCTGTGGCCGGCCATTGTACGTACAGTTCCCAGACAGGTAGGAAAACTTCCAGTAGTGAGGCCCAGCCCAGGTGAGGTGTTAGAACCCCAGAAACCCAAGGCAGAGAGACCCACAGTAGGTCCGGTGGGTGAGGGGAAGACAGTCCCCTTAGTAGGATAGGTAGAAAACATAGGAAGGTGGCTCAGCCAGGCCAAAGGCGGACCTGCAATCGAGTGTCTGGGGTCCGTAGCCAAAGGGACCCGGTTTTGGTTGTTGGGCCACCTGTGAACAGTAAGGACAGCGCTATGGGGAAGGGGACCTATAAAATAGCACAGAAAGTTGGAGACCCAAATTACAAGGTACACCAGCCAGGACGGCAAAAGCCGGAGCCGGTCTACCATGTAAATTTACGGAAACCTTGGAAGGTTAGAGAGACTTGTATTGAGAACAACCCGCGGCCGGTTTTTCTAGGGAAAGAGATTCCGGTCCCTCTGTCTGCTAACAGGGAAGTGGCTGCCACAGATAAAATTACTGGCAGCCTTTCCACTGAACAGACTCAGAGAGCCAAGGAGTTTGTTAGTCGGAACACAGAGGTGTTCTGTGATTTCCCTGAATGCCCTTCCATAACTCACCGTGATATTGTCACTGAGCCCCAGGCAAAGGTCTGGTTAAAGCCGTACCAGGTGCCCGTGGCTCGGCGACAAGCCATCTCTGAAGGAGTGATATGGGGTTGGCCGCAGCCTGTCCCCATCTGGACAAAGAAGGAAAGTCCTGGGTCACCAGAGGGTTCGGGTGACTTCAGAACTTTAGATTTTCAGTGGAACACAGAGCAGGGCAGTTACAGGGAAATGCGAGTGCCCGGTTCTGGGTATACTGTCTGGCGTGTGTTCACCCCTCAGGGTTGAACAAAGGGGGGTATGTGACACAGTGAGAGGTTTGGTGGTAAAAAGCAGGTATTTTCCTCTCAGCCTGTGCTGCTGGGTTGATTGCAGCCAGGTGAGGGTAAATACTGGACCGGATTTTAGGTGCCGGTCCGGGTTTTTTGGGTTAATGCCTAGGTGCCTTTAAAAGACAGCTGGGTTTTATGCAGACTCTCTCTCTGTGTTTGGGATCTGAGCCCTGTGCTGGGCTGAAAAGCTGAGACCTGTGTGTCAGAAGAGCAGACCATTTAAAGACGGTCAGTGGACTTTTTGTGTTGCTGAGCATTCAGCCAGGTGTGAACTAACACCTAGGATTTGAGGTGATTTAACCTGGAAACTGCTGGTGTTCCGTGGAGCTCTCAGGGCTGGAAGCAAGAGCTTGCAAAGAGGCGTGCAGTCTGCCTGGAAGCCTGAGGTTGGACTTTCCTGCGGCTGGGCTTACAGCCGGGTGTGAACACGCACCTAAACCACACAGGTGATTTGATCCCGTCTTGGACTTTTGTTTTGCCTCAAGTTTTTGCTATGTGTGTGAAGTAACACTAAGTGACTGTTTTGAGTTTTGTTTGTGCAAGTGTGAAATAAAACACTGTTTGCTGCACTACCTGGACTCTCTTTGCCTCTATACTGCACCCGCACCGCTGTCTACCAGAGCAACTCCCCACACAATATATCACATCTCATTTTGTTGGTGTCTGACTACATCGCTGAGTGCTTGTACGGGGAGTTAAGGCCCTTCACATTCTGGGACATCAACTTTAGGACCATGGTGTTGTATAAGGGTGTCTAAAATGCATGAAACAGAGGGGGAGAGAGATGGGCGGCATGGAACAGACTGGCATTGAAAACACGATCCTTTTGAGAGAGAAAACAATTATAAAAATACAGGAAACATGAAAGAACTAGATGGCAGTAATACCCATATGATCCAGGGGAGGATCGACATGGGTCCAAACTTTTAAAGGACGCTAGTAATCTCATGGGGGGGGGGGAGATATACAATATGGGTCAATTCTAGCAAATGTGAGAATAGGTGAAAATCTAAGAAATTATAAGATAAAACACTAATATATCAAGTGTGCACAGGTGTATCTAGGGTCGCAGCCCCTCCTTGACTGTTTTCTTAAAGGATAAAACGACACATTTAACAATAAAAGAAAGCCCAACAATACACATTAGAGTTGTAACTCTCTGAAGAGAGAACCTTGGAGAGAAAACAAAACGGACAAAGTCTTAGTGAAGGATACTTATTAAGGTACCGTCCGCATTAAGATTTTTGAAAATTCCATCCAGCTCTTCTCTTGGTCCTCCCATTTCTGCTCGTTTGCACTACGGACCAAGGGGACGGGAGCACAAGTAGAGAAGCTAGATCCTGAACCGTCGCCCAGTCCTCTATTGAGATCATAAGGCCTCCAAGTGCTGTCAGGAGCTCTGTTAGGTCTTCATGTCGGCGTATTAGGAACCTTGAATTGTAGTAACAAGTCCAAAGGGAAATAGCCAACGATAAGGGATTTTCTTCAAGCGTAGACGATCCGTCAGAGGTTTTAGTTGTCTTCTTTAATAAAGGGTAATGAGAGCTAAATCTTGGAAGAGAGATAGTTGGTGACCTTCAAAGTCCCATTGTGGTGTATCCCTAGCCTTCTTCAAAATGTCTTCTTTGACTCAAATTAAGGAATCTGCAAATTACGTCCCTTAGAGGGTTTGAGGGTTCTGGACGTGGGCGTAAGACGTGTGCTCTCTCTATTTCAATAGAGAGGGGATAGTGATCCCCTAGCAGGTTAATAGCTAGTTGTTTAACGGTGCTCAGCAGCGATTCGGAGGTGTAGGTTTCAGGAAGACCTCGGATTCTAAAATTATTGCGACGGTTCTGATTATCCTGATCTTCCACATGAGTGTAGAGCAGATTTAGTTTGGTCTTGGCAAGAGTGGAAATGAGTAGCCACTTCTTTAGTATGATGGCAAAGATCAGCCACCGTGTCTTCAAGGGTGTCCATCCGGTGACCCAATTGTCTGAGGTCTTGCTTGATCTCCTGAAGGTCTTGCGCCAAAGGAGATAATGCTTTAGCGAGAGTTTGTTGGAAGAAAGTCCTGGACAGAGGTTAATCAGAGTGGGAGGACATATGATCTTCTATAGGGGGTGTTATATCTTTGCCTGCTTTGCCTGAGGAAGCGTCAGAACCCGCAGGTGGCTTAGTGATAAACTTTTCTATATTTCCCTTAGGCAGGGTTCACACCTGCGCGTACCGCTTTGTGCGTACAACGCTTTATCTTTACTTTTATTTTTGCATCGTGAAAATGAAAGTAAAAATCGCGCGTCGTGCGCGCGTTTGCGCTATATATCCCTATAGGGGACGCGTGACAATACGCCCCAAAGAAGCTCCTGTACTTCTTTGGGCGTAGGGCGTTTTACAGCATGTTCGTACGCGCTGTAAAATGCTCAGGTGAGAACCATGCCCATAGGGAAACATGGGTTTTCACCTGTTGAGCGTTATACAGCACGTAGGAACGCGCTGTAAAACGCTCAAGTCTGAACCCAGCTTCAGACAGTTTTTAGCTGTAGGCTGCCCGTATTTCACCAGGAGGTGATGTGCATACATTGAGTGAAGGAGTGATTGTATCAGGTTGCTGTGTCACATATCTATTAGAGAGTAGCAATATTACATGGAGAAGAGCACATATCCAAAATAACTGGGTTAGGGATCCACAAACATTGAGACAAGGACTCTTTAAGCAGTTTATGATGAGAAAGCTGCTGAGATCTTCGAACCTCCTCTAGCAAATAAGAGGGGGTCTGGCAATAAAAATTTAGGCTTGGCCTATAAGATGGAGCTGGCAAGGTGATGAGCCTTCTGAGAGTTAAAATATAGTGCCTCTGGGTCACATCAGTTGTATTGTGATTAGCCAAGACAATGGCTTATAATACTTCAGGGCAGTGAAAAAAGGGGGTTGTAGTTTGACCCTTCTTAGATGGAGACTCAGATAGTTCTTAGTCTTAAAGGGGGCTCAAGGATGATGTAGATATCTCTCTTCACCTTTCTATTTCCCTTGATTTGCGCCGAAGGGAGGTGATCAGGTCTGTCAGCGAAGCCCCAGCGTTCCTGAGCTAGACCGCGATGTGGCTAAGTATTCTGTGTGGCTCCGGTCAGTGACCTATTCAGGTTGCAGAGCTTGGCCTAGGGGACTGTAGCCGTCCGGCCGAGCCCCGATCTGTTCCCCAATGGTATAGATGATTCAGGGGCAGCTCCGGTTCACCTGCCACCTGAAACTCAAGGCCGCGGCTTCCCACACGGCACAGGCTGCAATCTCACTGAGGGATCCTGCAGCTCTTTACAAGGGCCCCAAGCTCCGGCTCGTGCTGGAGATGGTCAATATACCAATATGTGCCCTAGAAAAGGGCAGGCGAGAAAGGATGGCAAAGGATTTTGTTTTTCTCGGTCAGAGCTCTCAGCCTGCACGTCTGCTCTCGATAGCGCCTAGCTCCGCCCCAGCTTAGGCCATTTTCACATCTGCACTTTGATTGCGGTTTTGAGATCTGGCAGACAATCTCAAAATCAGACTAAAACAGTTCTCTTTGATTCAACACATCATGATACATCCGTTCCGTTAGGATGCGGTTGTTTTAAATCAAAATGGAGCAAACCGGAGCAGTCATGAAAAACACTGTAAGTCAATGGGTGACGGTTTACATATTTTTTTTTATCATCAGAAAAAAACTGATTCGGCACCATTGACTTACATTGTTTTTATTGACTGATCCGATTTGTCCCGTTTCAATGAAAGGACCTAAGCGGTTTTGTGTCTGGTCACAAAACGCTACCGGAACCGTATACATACTGATGCATCCTGAACAAAGCACACCCCATTCACAATACATTGGCCCTAAACTGAACCTTTTTTGCCCGGTTTTGAGATCCTCTGTCAAAGTGCAGATGTGGAAGTAGCCTTAGATAAGTAAAAGCAATCTAAAGTTATTACCACATAAAGTAACACAAGTCAGGTTTGAAAAATAGTGCTTGGTCATTAAATGGTTTCTCTGGGAATTAAGAAAATTAAAATAATTAAATATTACTTTATTAAAAATGCATATCTAAATACCTTTCATAAGTTATAATGGCTCATTTTGTCTAGGGAACAATCATCAGGAGAAATAAAATGGCCGCCGTCCTATTAGTACACACAAAACCTGTCCTATTCACACAGAAGGAGAAGTTACTTCACAGCACTCCGGTAAAGAGCTGCCTCATCCTCCTCTCTGTTCTACTTGTCAAGGATTATGATCCTGAATATAGTTTAATATGATCTTCAAGTACAGAAAGGACTGACAGGATAGACTGTGGTAATGGAGACTGCATACAAGTGTTGCTGCTCATTATCCATATCAACTGTGGCCATTTTATTTCTCCTAATGATTGCACCCTAGACATTATAACTAATAAAAAGGTATTTTAGAATATATTTATATTAAAGGAATTAGGAATGAGCGAATCGACTTTGGATTAAACATCCAAAGTCGATTTGCATAAAAACTTTGGGCCAGATTTATCATTACACTTCCATCTTACTCCAATTTCACATAAGTCCAAAGTCACTTTTGGCTCAGTCAGATTTATTAATGGTCCTTTAATACTGTGATAAATGTGGTTTGATGGCAGCAATTTATCCTTCAGTAAACTGCTTTACAAAAGTCGCACATATTTATAAAAAAGTCGCATGTTCTATTAAAAAGTCGCATAAGATAAGCATGGTCCTCACTGGAGTGAAATTGGGACTTTTTTGCGACTTTTTTGCGACTTTTTTAAAAAGTCCCAATGATAAATCTGGAGTGAAACTCATTAACATGGCTAACCACGCCCATTTTTACAAAACTGGAGTGAGTGGTGTACACATGTAAAAAAGTCGCAAAATTATGCGCAAATGAGGGTGAAAAGTCGCAAATGCCCTATTTTGGGACTTTTTGATGCCAGAATTCTGGAGTGAAGGTATGATAAATCATGGCCTTTGTTTCAATACTGTACAGAGTGAGCACTCCATACAGTATTAGAATGTATTGACTCCGATGAGCCGAAGTTATCACTTCGCGAAGTCTCACGAGACTTCACATAATAACTTAAGAAATTGATTTATACTGTTAAAAAAAAAAAAAAAAACCCTCGGTAAATGTTTTTTTACAGTATAAATCAGAGAGTGATTTCCGGACTGCACACGCTCATCTGAAAGTGCCCCAAGATTGTTTTATCGTAACACATCATACTTCATGTCAGTGGTGAATCTGAGTTTATATGTTTTACCTTTATATATAAAAAAATCCCAAATTTACAGAAAATATGGAAAAATTAGCAATTTTCTAATTAAGAATTTGTCTGATTTTAAGAGTGATTCCTCGCAGAATAGTTATTAATTAAATTTCATCATATGTCTAGTTTATGTTGGCATCATTTTGTAAATTTCATTTTTTTTTAAGGATGTTAGAAGGCTTAGAATTTTGGAAACAGTTCTGGAAATTCTAAAGAAAGATTTTAAGGACCAATTCAGTTTTGAAGTGACTTTAAAGGGGCTTACATAACAGGAACCACTAAAAAATTTGTTTTAGAAACGACACCCCTCAATTTATTCAAAACTGATCTTGAAAACTTTGTTAACCCTGTATGTGTTCCACAGGAATTAAATCAAAATGTAGGTGAAATTTAAAAATGTCTTTTTTTTTTGTGCAGGTGGCTGCAGGGGACATCTGAGCCACAATTGTGGCGCAAGGGGGGGGGGGCATGCCTGATTTCAGGCTCTGATCTCAAGAGTGGAGATCAGGGCCTGAAACTAGCATTTTTATATTACCTACACTCTGCACAGACTAACCAATCAGAGCAATTGCTGGCAAGGGACTACTTTGGTCCCTTGCAAGCTTCTCCTTTGTCTCTGCTATCAGTGAGAGCAGACACTCCGGGGCTGTGACACTTAATAGTTTATAGTGTCACAAACCTGGTTAACAGTTCAGGCGTAACTGTACTTGCATGCAATCTGGACATAAAGTTACATACTTTTGCGTTAAGTGGTTAAAGGTAATGTGTCATCAGAAAATGACCTATTATTTAAATCGCATTTTTATGTTAACAATATTTTTATTGAATTTTTGGTGTTTTTTTTTCCACCCTGTATAAAACAATTGTCTATAATCTTGCAATTTTCACACCAGCCACTAGATCTAAAATATGTTAAGACTTCCTGTCTTTTAAAAGCGGGAACATGGGCCATAGACACAATAGACAGGGACTGATCTCACTGACTTATGCACACGAGTGTGGTGTGTTTTGCGGTCTGCAAAACACGGATGCCACCTGTCCATTCTGCAATTTGCGGAACGGGCGGGCCATTATAGAAATGCCTATTCTTGTCCGCAAAATGGGCAAGAATAGGACATAATCTATCATTTTTGCTGGGCCATGGAACTGTGCAATGGATGCAGACAGCACACGGAGTGCTGTCCACATCTTTTGCGGCCATCTAAAAGGAGCAGGTGTCATTCATGCAGGCACGTAAATTATTGTTTGTGAGTAGAGTTGAGCGATGTTCGGGTTCGAGAAGTTCAGCCGAACTTCCCGAAAATGTTCGGGTTCGGGATCCGAACCCGAACCCCATTGAAGTCAATGGGGACCTGAACTTTTGGGCATTAAAAAGGCTGTAAAATAGTCCAGGAAAGAGGCAGCAAAATGTAGGTAAATCCCCGGCAAACAAATGTGGATAGGGAAATGAATTAAAATAACAAAATAAAAAAAATTAAGCAATATCAATTGGAGAGAGGTCCCATAGCAGAGAATCAGGCTTCAAGTCACCCACCAATGGAGAAGGCCACTTTCATTTATTAAGGCCCCAGCACCCAGACAGAGGTCGCATAGCAGAGAATCAGGCGTCATGTCACCCACCAATGGAGAAGGCCACTTTTCGATAATTAGGCCCCTGGCACCCAGACGGAGGAGAGAGGTCGCATAGCAGAGAATCAGGCGTCATGTCACCCACCACTGGAACAGGCCACTTTCAGATAATTAGGCCCTTGGCACCTAGACGGAGGAGAGGTTCATTCAACTTTTGGTTGCACCGCAATATAATGGTAAAATTAAAAAAAGAGGATTCAATAAAGAAGTGCCCCGGAGTACAAGAATATATGGTTGAGAGGGAGGCAGTTTTAAATGTCTATTCTGCACAAGGGATGGACAGGTCCTGTGGGATCCATGGCTGGTTCATTTTTATGAACGTCAGCTTGTCCACGTTGGCTGTGGACAGGCGGCTGCATTTGTCAGTAATGACGCCCCCTGCTGTGCTGAATACATGTTCAGACAAAACGCTGGCCGCCGGGCAGGCCAGCACCTCCAAGGCATAAAAGGCTAGCTCTGGCCACGTGGACAATTTGGAGACCCAGAAGCTGAATGGGGCCAAACCATCAGTCAGTACGTGGAGGGGTGTGCACACATACTGTTTAACCATGTTAGTGAAATGCTGCCTCCTGCTAACACGTTCCGTATCAGGTATCAGGTGGTGGTGCAGTTAGCTGTGGCGTGGTGACAAAACTTTTCCACATTTCTGCCATGCTAACCCTGCCCTCAGAGGAGCTGGCCGTGACACAGCTGCGTTGGCGACCTCTTGCTCCTCCTTTGCCTTCGCCTTGGGCTTCCACTTGTTCCCCTGTGACAATCAGGAATGCTCTTAGGAGCGCGTCTACCAGCGTGCGCTTGTACTCGCGCATCTTCCTATCACGCTCCAGTGCAGGAAGTAAGGTGGGCACATTGTCTTTGTACCAGGGATCCAGCAGGGTGGCAACCCAGTAGTCCGCACACGTTAAAATGTGGGCAACTCTGCTGTCGTTGTGCAGGCACTGCAGCATGTAGTCGCTCATGTGTGCCAGGCTGCCCAGAGGCAAGGACAAGCTGTCCTCTGTGGGAGGCGTATCGTTATCGTCCTACGTATCCCCCCAGCCCTGCACCAGTGATGGGCCTGAGCTGTGTTGGGTGCCACCCCGCTGTGAACCTGCTTCATCCTCATCCTCCTCCACCTCCTCCTCGTCCTCCAGTAGTGGGCCCTGGCTGGCCACATTTGTACCTGGCCTCTGCTGTTGCAAAAAACCTCCCTCTGAGCCACTTCTAACAGACTGGCCTGAAAGTGCTAAAAATGACCCCTCATCCTCCTCCTCCTCCTCCTCCTCCTGGGCCATCGCCTCTTCCATCATCACCCTAAGTGTTTTCTCAAGGAGACATAGAAGTGGTATTGTAATGCTGATAACTGCGTCATCTCCACTGGCCATGTTGGTGGAGTACTCGAAACAGCGCAACAGGGCACACAGGTCTCGCATGGAGGCCCAGTCATTGGTGGTGAAGTGGTGCTGTTCCGCAGTGCGACTGACCCGTGCGTGCTGCAGCTGAAACTCTACTATGGCCTGCTGCTGCTCGCACATTCTCTCCAGCATGTGCAAGGTGGAGTTCCACCTGGTGGGCACGTCGCATATGAGGCGGTGAGCGGGAAGGCCAAAGTTACGCTGTAGCGCAGACAGGCGAGCAGCGGAAAACGCCGGAAGCGCGCACAGACGGCCCACACTTTATGCAGAAGCTTTGACATGTCGGGGTAGTTGTGAATGAACTTCTGCACCACCAAATTCAGCACATGCACCAGGCAAGGGATGTGCGTCAAACCGGCTAGTCCCAGAGCTGCGACGAGATTTCGCCCATTATTGCACACCACCAGGCCGGGCTAGAGGCCCACCGGCAGCAACCACTCGTCGGTCTGTTGTTCAATACCCCTACGCGGTGTGGGGCCTGTCCCCCAAACATATGCATTTCAGAACTGCCTGCTGATGTTTACCCCGGGCTGTGCTGAAGTTGGTGGTGAAGGTATGTGGCTGACTGGATGAGCAGGTGGAAGCAGAGGAGGAGGAAGCCGAGTAACATAGTATATAAGACCGAAAAAAGACATTTGTCCATCCAGTTCGGCCTGTTTCCTACAAGTTGATCCAGAGGAAGGCAACAAAAACCCCTGTGAGGCAGAAGCCAATTTTCCCCACTTAAGGGGAAAAAAATTCCTTCCCGACTCCAATTAGGCAATCCGAATAACTCCCTGGATCAATGACCCCTCTCTAGTAGCTGTAGCCTGTAATATTATTACACTCCAGAAATAAATCCAGTCCCCTCTTGAATTCCTTTATTGTACTCACCATCACCACCTCCTCAGGCAGAGCGTTCCATAGTCTCACTGCCCTTACAGTGTAGGAGGAGTAGGAGGAGGAGGCTACAGGAGGCAAAGAATGATGCCCTGCAGAAGGACGTGCGCCAAAGAACTCTCCGCCTGGGGCCCAGCCGCCACTACATTAACCCTCTCAGCACTTGTATATACACCTTGAGTGTAATATACCCTTTTACGGACAGAAATACACTATGAGATGCACAATAGTGCGTGCAGATTTACAGGATTATGCTTTCAGCCATTATAATGTAACACTTTTTGTAATATACCCTTTTACGGAAAGAAATATACTTGGAGATGCACGCCGAGTGTAATTTACCCTTTTACGGACAGATTAACAATTGGCCTGCAACAGCTGGAACACCAGATTCAGAGTATCGCTATATTGGCAAGTGAATTTCACCCCAGAACAAAATCTATCCTTTGACAGACACTAGGGAAATTGTCCAGTCACAGCTGGAACACCAGATTCAGGGTATTGCTATTTTGGCAATTGAATTTCACCCCAGAAAAAATATATCCTTTGCCGGACACTATTAAACTTGTCCAGCCACAGCTGGAACACCAGATTTACGGTATTTCTATTTTTGCAACTGTATTTTACCCCAGAAAATAATATATCCTATGACGGACACTATGAAACTTGTCCAGTCACAGCTGGAACACCAGATTTAGGGGATTGCTATTTTTCCAATTGAATTTAACCCCTTAATAAAATATAGAAATTTCTATCCTGAGTTTCTAGGGGTGACAATAAGCACAGCCAAGCCCCTGATGTAGGATATAGCAAAAAAAAAGACTAGTATTGATGGACTTGGTGGCAGCTTGTGCTGGTGCACCACAAGACACAAAATGGCCGCCGATCACCCCAGAAAAAAGCGACAGAAAAACGCTCTGTGCAGCCTATAAACCAATTAGCAATTAATTAGCAGAAGTTGAATGATTCACAGCTGTAGTTCGATCACTTCATTAGGTGTTTTTGCTGACTTTTCCCTGCCTAATCTCGCCCTCACAAAAGCTGCGTCCTCTCCCTACACTAATCAGAGCAGTGTGACGTGCTGCGCTATGTGACTCCAGCTTAAATAGAGGCTGGGTCACATGCTGCACTTGGCCAATCACAGCCATGCCATTAGTAGGCATGGCTGTAATGGCTTCTTAGGGCAAGAAGTAAAACGCTAGCTGTTTGGCTGCTGTGCAGCCCTTCAGAAAGCGGTAAGAAATCGACGAACAACGGACCCGAACCCGAACTTTTTTGAAAAAGTTCGGGTCCGGGTCCCGAACACCCCAAGATTCGGTACGAACCCGAACTATCCAGTTTTGAGCAGAAGATTGTGCCATCTAAACAGCGATCTGCTACCCAGAAACAATGCAGCTGTATGAGGACGAACAATGACAAGCTCGCTGCTGAGATCCACTAAACAAGCATTACCTTATATCTAGTGCTATAAAAATGAGTGATGTGGATTATATATGCGAATTGATGTTTTTTGTCCTACAACACAACTTGTTCCAGTTTAAAAAAAAATAGTAACATCAGAGGACAGGTACAGCTATGGGGACGCCAGTGGCCCCGACTTTTGCCAACCTCTTTCTGGATATGATTGAAAAATCTATGGTATATACTGCCTACAAACCCGTTCAATAAATACATTCACACCTATCTACGTTACATCGATGACGTATCCATTGTATGGTCAGGCTCCTAGGAGGACTTTGTCTCCTTTATTGAAAATATGAACGGTATTGTATTTAACATGCTGTTCACGTATTAATATGGGGGACAGCACTTAAAATTTATAGATGTGAATATTGACATAAGTGGAGGGAGCATTCACACTAGTGACTATGGGAAGTCCACAGCTACTAATTCTTTACTTAGATATGACAGCTACCATCTAAGACATGTCAAATTCAACCCTTGGTTAGTTTCGGCGCATCAAATATCAGGATGATTCTTCTGAGACAAAGGCCAAGGGATTTTAGTGAACGATTGCTGTAGAGAGGGTATTCCTCCTCCCCTCTTATAGAATCTTCTCTGAATCGAGCAACTAGAACATAATAATCTTATTTCCAAAAGAGGCCAGGTCATATACTGGAGAAAATAAAAAAAGAAAATTTACCTTCTCCTTCAGCCCGGTATCTGAAGCTATAAAAACGTCAACCAGAAGAAATTGTCACATGATAACTAGCGATCCCATATTTACAGATAAAATACACCCTCAACCTTTAAATCGCATTTAGACGTACTAAAAATTTACGCAATTGCTTGGTTAGTGGTCGGAATTTAGAATTTAATAATAGTAAGAAAAAAGAAGTGGTGTTAATCTTCCTCCCTAATGGCAATCATAGATGTGGACAGTGTCGTTTTTGTGATAGACTAATCGATTTTGCTAATTAGGAGGCCAAGAATTTATAATCGGGGCTTTTATCCCATGTAAATCAAGTTACGTGGTTTATGCTACAGTTGTGTTTTTTTCTATATTGGAAAAACTATACACCCTATGCAGGTCAGGTTTGGTGAGCATGTCAGATCCATAGGTTCACGGTCTTGAGCACCAAGACAAATCTGGCATCTGTGGTCCACACATGTGAGCGACATTAGAGAGATGCATTTCCTGGGGCTATTACATGTTCCCCTCTAAAAACTGGGGGTGACAGACATCGGGAACTATTGAGAAAGAAAGCAGCGATAATTCTACAGACAGAGACTATGGGACCGCTGGGTCTAAATGCTAAAAATGATGTGTCTTTTTGGACTTAATTCAGACAAGGATCTGTGCTCTATAATAATGGGCATTTATTTACACAAGGTAGCATAAGCTACAGATTTTTGTTTGCGGCCGTATACAGTAAATAAAATAGAACTTTTATTTCAAAATCATAAAACGTGTTCTTTTTACATAAAGTCATGTGCGATTTTAAAACCATACTGAAGCATTGGTATTGTTTAACTGGTATCACTATCAGGGGTGGATTGGGAACTTAAAGTGGCCCTGGAAAAAAAAAACTAAAAGTGGTCCAGTGTTGTAATTGGGTTCAAACTGACAGAGGATGGGCCAAAACAAGTAGGCAGGGACAACCAACGTAGACGAGACCTGAAATACTGTAGTACAGCAAAGTATACCACAGGACAGCAAAAAATACTGCGCCCTCCCCACAGTGTTCAACTGTATCACCGTCATGAGGACATTAATACAGTTTGGTTCAGGAGGTAACCTGCGGCCATTGAGCATCAGATCACTATGTACCTGGCCTGCAGCCATCAAAAGGGCTCCAGTGGCCCTCTGGGCATCTGCCCACCGGGAAATTTTTCTGTAGGGTTTAAGGCCAATCCCCCCCTGATCACTAGATGTCATATATTGGACAGAGCAGTGTGCCGCGGTCCAAAGAGGAAGATGCGTTATTTTCACACTATTTCCACTATCATCAACACCTTATTTAGCTTATATTCATTGCCAGATATCCACCTTTACCAGGGATAGTATCTTATTTAGCTGGAGTAATAAGAATATCTGAACTACAATTAATTACTTTCTTTCTCCCTGAAATACGTGCTTTATAGCACGCGATCTATCTATCAATGCTATTGCTATGGTATTCGCTATTAAAAGGTGAGATAGAGGGTCTTCAGTACGTACCCCATACATCCCTGTCTATGCCTCAGTTATTAAAATCAGAGTCCCTATTGCCCCCCCCCGACATGTTTCGCCACACATGTGGCTTTATCAAGGGTAAGGAGCAACAAACCGAGCTCTTATAATGGTAGCTATTTACAGCGGGTTTAAACCCTCCTCCTTCTTAATGGTCCATTCTAATCGCTACTCGTATCTAAAAATGGGGCAGTGTATCCTCATTGGTGGTGCGGCTATGTCAGTCCCAAACTACACCTATGGCTTACCTAGTTCGTACATGTGCTATTCAGCCAATTCCTTCCTTGCTCCGGTGCCATTTTATTCATTTCAGATCCTCTGCGCATGTTTTCTCACTTAAAATTAATTACACAAATTTGGAGTTACTTAGACTGATAACATAATTCTGTTTTATAGTACGCTAGTCGGTCTTTGGCCTATAGGTTAGTAGATGCCATTATACCTCCAATTGTGGCACTGTCCGTGGCTTTTTAAGGTCCATTATTTCTTTTAGATATTTACATTTCTGTATTTGAAAGGATCTCTATCCCGTATACATTACATACAGGCTGAAAATGAAAAACCTTCATTAAGGCCTGTCGGGCTCATCGTATTCAATCTGTGAATCCAACGAGCCTCTATCTGTAAAAGTTTCTTGTCTAGGTTTCCTCCCCTTGGGCCTAGGGATACCTTTTCAATTCCCCAGAATTTCAGGACATTGGTAATTTTATCATGATAATATTTGATATGTAAATTTAAATATCTAATAATTATATATGTATAAAAAGGTGGAGCCACTCTCCCACCTCGAAGTTTTGTTTTCTGTTCAATCGATACACTGGCCCTCTCCACCCATGAAGTCGACACTGCTCGTGTGGAGTGAGCCTTTAAAAGACACAGGCGGGGAATCCCCGGACAAAGAAGAAGCCATGGAGATGACTTCTCTGATCCATCTGGCAATCGAACTCTTCAAAAAAGGTTTACCTTTATTACCCCCCGCAAATAGAATAAACAGGGCTGATGACCTTCTCCAGTTCTTAGTGACTTCCAGGTACTAAATAATACATCTCCAGACATCCAAGGAGTGCTTTTCTTTATCATCTCAAATTCTTTCTCCCTAATACAGAAAGGGCGGAAACCTAAAGTGCTCTTAGCCAGTCCCAAAGATAATCCTCTCTGGAGAAACTCAAGGACTTGGGATAGAGAGAATTCACATGGCCAAGAAATTCTCTCAACTCCAAGGAAAGATAAAAATTTCCTCCAAATACTGGTATAAATAACGTTAGTCACCTACTAAGGCCTCTGAGAATCCCTGACTGGCTAGAAACGACCTCTCAAGTTCCATGCCGAAAGATCCAGAGATCCCACTTTTAGGTGGAACACTGGACCCTGCGGAATGCATACCCCAGGGGAAAATCCCACTTCTGGAGAAATGCATCCACCCCAGATGGGCACTCTCTTGGACTGAGGGAAAAACCTGCTGACTTTCCTGTTCTCTCTTGTTGCGAACAGGTCTATTAACGGGTGACCCCAAAGCTCCACTATTTTTGCAAAGATATCTGGACTTAACGCCCACTCTCCCTGCCTTAACCTGTGCCTGCTCAGAAAATCCGCCTGGACATTTTCTATTCCTCTTATGTGGAGTGCAGAGATATAAACCACTCTTCCTTCTATCTCCCTAAATATCCATTCTTTCATGAGTACCTCTGACTTAGTCCCCCCCTGATGATTCAGGTATGACACTACTGTCCGATTGTCGGACATTACCCTGATATGTTCCATCTGGACCACTGGTAGAACTGCTCTTATCGCCAACAATACCTCTCTCAATTCTTTTCTGTTGGATGAGAAGAACCTCTGTCCCTGAGGCCACTCTCCCTGAAACATCTAGTCCCAGAAATGAGCCCCCCCAACACCAAGGACTGGCGTCTGTTGTTACCACCACTGGGTCTGGATAGCACCAGGGAACCCCCTAGTTTAAGCTCCTTGGCTCTCTCCACCAAACTAGGGACAACAGGGTTCTGTTTGAGATTGACATGATCGAGTCCAAATGATTTTGCATTGGCGCCTCCCAAAACCCATAACACTTTTTTTCCCTAAGGAGTTGTGTGAGGGCTTGATTTTTGTGGGACGACTTGTATTTTTCATTGGTATCATTTTGGAGTAAATGGCACTTTTTGATCGCTTGCTAGGTTTTTTTCGGTGGAAACTAAGAATAAATTAGCAATTCTGTCTTTTTTTTTTTTTTTTTTACGGCGTTCACCGTAGCGGATAATTTATGTGATATTTATATAGTCTGGGTCGTTACGGACGTGACAATACCATACATATGTGGCAGGGGCTTTTTTCTTGTTTTTTTTTCATTGAAAAGAGTATTTTTTTTATTTTATGGAATTTTTTTATTTAATAAATGTGTTTTCTTTCTTTTTTTTTACCACTTAATAGTCCCACAAGGGGACTATAACATACTGTATTTTGATTACTTGTAAAATCGAATGCATTATCTCTATAATGCATTACATTTCAATAGCAATGCTATTCCAAGATTGACCAGCAGGCTGCGCCAGAGAGGCACAGCCTGCTGGAAATCAGTTAAGACAGGCTCGGGGGCCCTGACCGGAAGCCAGGTAAGGCTTCCCAACACATCGGCACCCCGCGATCGCATTTGCGGGGTGCTGATGCGAGACAGAGGGGGTCCGCTCCCTCTGTCACCCCTTTACATGCGGGGGGCGCAGATCTGATAGTTTCCATTTTGAATTTTCTGTCCATACAGGCTGAAAATGAAAACCTTCATTAGTGCCTGTCGGGCTCATCGTATTCAATCTGTGAATCCAACGAGCCTCTATCTGTAAAAGTTTCTTGTCTAGGTTTCCTCCCTTGGGCCTAGGGATACCTTTTCAATTCCCCAGAATTTCAGGACATTGGTAATTTTATCATGATAATATTTGATATGTAAATTTAAATATCTAATAATTATATATGTATAAAAAGGTGGAGCCACTCTCCCACCTCGAAGTTTTGTTTTCTGTTCAATCGATACACTGGCCCCTCTCCACCCATGAAGTCGACACTGCTCGTGTGGAGTGAGCCTTTAAAGACACAGGCGGGGAATCCTCGGACAAAGAAGAAGCCATGGAGATGACTTCTCTGATCCATCTGGCAATCGAACTCTTCAAAAAGGTTTACCTTTATTACCCCCGCAAATAGAATAAACAGGGCTGATGACCTTCTCCAGTTCTTAGTGACTTCCAGGTACTAAATAATACATCTCCAGACATCCAAGGAGTGCTTTTCTTTATCATCTCAAATTCTTTCTCCCTAATACAGAAAGGGCGGAAACCTAAAGTGCTCTTAGCCAGTCCCAAAGATAATCCTCTCTGGAGAAACTCAAGGACTTGGGATAGAGAGAATTCACATGGCCAAGAAATTCTCTCAACTCCAAGGAAAGATAAAAATTTCCTCCAAATACTGGTATAAATAACGTTAGTCACCTACTAAGGCCTCTGAGAATCCCTGACTGGCTAGAAACGACCTCTCAAGTTCCATGCCGAAAGATCCAGAGATCCCACTTTTAGGTGGAACACTGGACCCTGCGGAATGCATACCCCAGGGAAAATCCCACTTCTGGAGAAATGCATCCACCCCAGATGGGCACTCTCTGGACTGAGGGAAAACCTGCTGACTTTCCTGTTCTCTCTTGTTGCGAACAGGTCTATTAACGGGTGACCCCAAAGCTCCACTATTTTTGCAAAGATATCTGGACTTAACGCCCACTCTCCCTGCCTTAACCTGTGCCTGCTCAGAAAATCCGCCTGGACATTTTCTATTCCTCTTATGTGGAGTGCAGAGATATAAACCACTCTTCCTTCTATCTCCCTAAATATCCATTCTTTCATGAGTACCTCTGACTTAGTCCCCCTGATGATTCAGGTATGACACTACTGTCCGATTGTCGGACATTACCCTGATATGTTCCATCTGGACCACTGGTAGAACTGCTCTTATCGCCAACAATACCTCTCTCAATTCTTTTCTGTTGGATGAGAAGAACCTCTGTCCCTGAGGCCACTCTCCCTGAAACATCTAGTCCCAGAAATGAGCCCCCCAACACCAAGGACTGGCGTCTGTTGTTACCACCACTGGGTCTGAATAGCACCAGGGAACCCCTAGTTTAAGCTCCTTGGCTCTCTCCACCAAACTAGGGACAACAGGGTTCTGTTTGAGATTGACATGATCGAGTCCAAATGATTTTGCATTGGCGCCTCCCAAAACCCATAACACTTTTTTTCCCTAAGGAGTTGTGTGAGGGCTTGATTTTTGTGGGACGACTTGTATTTTTCATTGGTATCATTTTGGAGTAAATGGCACTTTTTGATCGCTTGCTAGGTTTTTTCGGTGGAAACTAAGAATAAATTAGCAATTCTGTCTTTTTTTTTTTTTTACGGCGCTCACCGTAGCGGATAATTTATGTGATATTTATATAGTCTGGGTCAATCACGGACGTGACAATACCATACATATGTGGCAGGGGCTTTTTCTTGTTTTTTTCATTGAAAAGAGTATTTTTTTTATTTTATGGAATTTTTTTATTTAATAAATGTGTTTTCTTTCTTTTTTTTTACCACTTAATAGTCCCACAAGGGGACTATAACATACTGTATTTTGATTACTTGTAAAATCGAATGCATTATCTCTATAATGCATTACATTTCAATAGCAATGCTATTCCAAGATTGACCAGCAGGCTGCGCCAGAGAGGCACAGCCTGCTGGAAATCAGTTAAAGGGCTTCTGTCACCCCCCAAAAGTCATTTTTCTTTTTTGTGCTTAGTAAAATCCTTATAGGGCGATTAATCTATATATACTCTTTTTATCTTTTTCTGTCCGTTAATTTAGCTAAAAAACGCACTTTTTAAATATGTAAATTACCTTGCTACCAGCAAGTAGGGCGGTTACTTGCTGGTAGCCGCCGCATCCTCCTTTCCAAAAAACGCCCCCTCCTCCTGTTGAGTGACAGGGCCAGCGAGCGCTCTCCTCCTCTGGCTGGCCCTGTCTCAGTTCCAAATCGCGCGCCTGCGCCGTCCCAGTCTTCAGTTCACTGAGAGGAGGACGCTGCTCGGCCGCTCCTTCCTCAGTGCGCCTGCGCCGATGACGTCACATCTACACCCGGAAGAGAAGTCGCCGTCGACTTCTGAAGGAGAGGAATCTTCTGAATCCCCTTCTCCAAATGGAGTTTCGCTGTCCTCTGGGGAGTCAAAATCTGATTCCCATCTTTCCCCCGATTTCTTTTGTTTTTTGCATGCCTTCAAGGAATCTTTCACTTCTAATCTGATTAAAGACTTTAAATCTTTCACAAAATGTAGTGTCTTTTCCGCAACTGTCTTCTCAATGCACTGCTGGCAAAGCCTCTTTGTGTAGGAAGACAGCGGACATTTACAAATGTCACATTACAGGGAGTGCAGAATTATTAGGCAAATGAGTATTTTGACCACATCATCCTCTTTATGCATGTTGTCTTACTCCAAGCTGTATAGGCTCGAAAGCCTACTACCAATTAAGCATATTAGGTGATGTGCATCTCTGTAATGAGAAGGAGTGTGGTCTAATGACATCAACACCCTATATCAGGTGTGCATAATTATTAGGCAACTTCCTTTCCTTTGGCAAAATGGGTCAAAAGAAGGACTTGACAGGCTCAGAAAAGTCAAAAATAGTGAGATATCTTGCAGAGGGATGCATCACTCTTAAAATTGCAAAGCTTCTGAAGCGTGATCATTGAACAATCAAGCGTTTCATTCAAAATGGTCAACAGGGTCGCAAGAAGCGTGTGGAAAAACCAAGGTGCAAAATAACTGCCCATGAACTGAGAAAAGTCAAGCGTGCAGCTGCCAAGATGCCACTTGCCACCAGTTTGGCCATATTTCAGAGCTGCAACATCACTGGAGTGCCCAAAAGCACAAGGTGTGCAATACTCAGAGATATGGCCAAGGTAAGAAAGGCTGAAAGACGACCACCACTGAACAAGACACACAAGCTGAAACGTCAAGACTGTGCCAAGAAATATCTCAAGACTGATTTTTCTAAGGTTTTATGATGAAATGAGAGTGAGTCTTGATGGGCCAGATGGATGGGCCCGTGGCTGGATTGGTAAAGGGCAGAGAGCTCCAGTCCGACTCAGACGCCAGCAAGGTGGAGGTGGAGTACTGGTTTGGGCTGGTATCTTCAAAGATGAGCTTGTGGGGCCTTTTCGGGTTGAGGATGGAGTCAAGCTCAACTCCCAGTCCTACTGCCAGTTTCTGGAAGACACCTTCTTCAAGCAGTGGTACAGGAAGAAGTCTGCATCCTTCATGAAAAACATGATTTTCATGCAGGACAATGCTCCATCACACGCGTCCAAGTACTCCACAGCGTGGCTGGCAAGAAAGGGTATAAAAGAAGAAAATCTAATGACATGGCCTCCTTGTTCACCTGATCTGAACCCCATTGAGAACCTGTGGTCCATCATCAAATGTGAGATTTACAAGGAGGGAAAACAGTACACATCTCTGAACAGTGTCTGGGAGGCTGTGGTTGCTGCTGCACGCAATGTTGATGGTGAACAGATCAAAACACTGACAGAATCCATGGATGGCAGGCTTTTGAGTGTCCTTGCAAAGAAAGGTGGCCATATTGGTCACTGATTTGTTTTTGTTTTGTTTTTGAATGTCAGAAATGTATATTTGTGAATGTTGAGATGTTATATTGGTTTCACTGGTAAAAATAAATAATTGAAATGGGTATATATTTGTTTTTGTTAAGTTGCCTAATAATTATGCACAGCAATAGTCACCTGGACACACAGATATCCCCCTAAAATAGCTAAAACTAAAAACAAACTAAAAACTACTTCCAAAAATATTCAGCTTTGATATTAATGAGTTTTTTGAATTCATTGAGAACATGGTTGTTGTTCAATAATAAAATTAATCCTCAAAAATACAACTTGCCTAATAATTCTGCACTCCCTGTATTTTTTTCTTAGTCACCACCTTTTTAGGCGCCATCTGAAGAGAAAAAAATATAACCATGCTTTAGAAAAGACCTTAACCCTTTAGGCACACACTCCTCTGGGTTTCTCAGTACCGGTGGCTGAATCTCCACATCCATTACCTCAGATCTTTTTTTCTCTTCCATAACAGCCGCCACTCCTGCACAGAATTTTAACAACATTTTAGCCATGTGTAGAAACCTCTCACCTGAGATTCTGTATAACATCTGAAGCCACCCACCGATGAACAGGCTATCACACCTGCTGGGAGCAATACAGGGCAACACAGCAGCTGAACCAGACACCTACGCCGCAAGCCTCCTTCTGATATGCTGAACACCGACACATCATGCCGCCAGAATCCTTAAATGCCGACGGAGCGCCGACCTTCCAGTCACCTGACCGGAAGCGCCCGGCCATGGAACGCATCGCCTGTTCTGTTGACATCATCTTCCTGTGCCCTGTCTTACCTGCGCTTCCGGCCTGCCTGGCGCCCTGGCGCACGCACAGAATGTCGGACCTTCTGGTCACCTCTGCTCCCAGGTCCAGTCACACTCATCTGAGGGACCCACACCAACCTGCATAAGGGAAAACAGACAGCATCCTGGACCACCGTCCGTTCCCCATGGTCCTGCCAGCCCAAGCCTAAGAGCGATAGACCCATTACAGGTAATTTTTTGCCCATGACCCTCTGGCATCTACCAGGGCTTCCATGCCATGGGCACCTAAAATAAAACCGCAGGTCTCCCGCTCCAGGACAGGAAACCTCACTGAGGTGGGAGAGTGGCTCCACCTTTTTATACTGCAGGTTTTCTGTCCTGGGGGACGGAGCCATCTCTCTGTGGTGCTGTCATGGGGGAGGGGAAAATAACACATCTCCCTCTTTGCACGCGGCACACTGCTCTGTCTAATATATTAAATATAGTAATACCAGTTAAACAATACCAATGCTTCAGTATGGTTTTAAAATAGCACATGGCTTTATGTAAAAAATACATGATTTTTTATGATTTTGAAATAAAAGTTATTATATTTAATGTATACGGCTGCAAACAGAAATCTGTAACTTATGCTACCTTGTGTAAATAAATGTTGATTTATTTTCTGGGCCACTAGGGTCATTTATGAGGGTAAACTATAATAACGGGAATGTGATATATGCATTTTTAGATCCATTTTAAATCACTGCCTTTGATGTTCGTAATTATGTTGTATGCCAAACGAAGTGCAATGTATTAGGAAACGGCCCTTGCCTTTGTTTCTTCACTGCATATGTACCAGCTTTGCAATAAAGAAATTTGTACCGGATGGTGAGTGCCACGGATTCCTCTCTGCTTCTCCATATACTACTGTATATACAGGTGTTAGGCTTGTGTTAAATGTTGCGAGCATTGAACCAAAAACTGCAACATCATTTGCAAAAGAGCAGTCTTCACACTGTCAGTTTCCAGCAATCGCAAAATAGTTTGATTCTCACTGATTGTGATCTTTCAGCATGTTTAAAAATTCTCGTTCAAGCGCATATCTGAGCATGTAATAAATCGTTACTCACTAAATCGTTACTCAATAAGACTGTAGGTGTAGTGTAGTGAGTTTACAATGATTATTACAGCGACCATTGCTCTGTGTAGAACGCTAACGAGTAGAGTTGAGCGGACACCTGGAAGTTCGGGTTCGCCCAGTTCGGCCGTACTTCCCCACAAAGTTCGGGTTCAGGACCCGAACTTGACCCCGAACCCTATTGAAGTTAATGGGGACTCGAACTTTGGGGCACTAAAATGGCTCTAAAAGAGTCATGGAAAGGGCTAGAGGGCTGCGAAAGGCAGCAAAATGTGGCTAAGAGCATGACAAGTGCCCTGCAAACAAAATGCGGATAGGGAAATCATTACCGATTTAGAATATTCTTCATTTACGGATATAGCGCTATTTTCTACATATTCAACAATTCTACCAAGGCAACCCAATAGGAAAGTTGCTTAGCGCCCTTACGCGATTCGGTTAATGTGCATATTTAATTAACGATTTTTTGAATAACAAACTATATTAAATAATGAAGAATATTCTAATTCACTAGATATTGCAGCCTTCTCACATTGGCCATTAGTTGGCATGGCTGTGATGGCTTCTCAGGGCAGACTAGTTAAACGCTTGTTAATTTCAACAAGCGCCATTAAATCGCCGAATACCATACTGGAACCTGAACTTTTACGGAAATGTTCGGGTCCGGGTACCAAAAACCCTAAAGTTTGGTACGAACCAGAACTTTACAGTTCGGGTTCGCTCAACCCTACTAACGAGTTGTTAACTATTTGATTGTCATCTGTACAAAATCTACTTGTCTAAGGCCTTGTTCACAGTGTTTGGTCAGTGATTTCCATCAGTGATTTGTGAGCCAAAACCAGAAGTGAAGCCTATTTAGAGATAAGGTATAATGGAAAGATCTGCAACAGGTTTTGGCTCACAAATCACTGATGGAAATCACTGACCAAACACTGAAGTGTGAACGAGGCCCAATATTGCCCTTAACTGTCATTGTTATTCTGCCTCTGAGGATAACGAGCTAGCTATTGGAAAGTTATCCGTGCAGAACATGAAATCCTAACCCATTATTAGACCGGTGCAAAAACTGCAGGATTTTATATTTTTTTTAAATATAGTGACCTGGAAAAAAACAACATAAAAATGTGATTTAAACAATAGGTCATTTTCTGATGACACATTCCCTTTAAATGCACTCTAACATAAACCTATATTTCTTTATACAGTGAGCACCTAGGAAATGTTTCAGATACAATTTAATAGAACAACTGAATCTGTTGTCCGTTCCAGACAGTTCCTCTGCTAAAAGGGTCCATTTGTAATAATAATCACAAGTTATTTTGCCTTGTGAACAGCTGTAAACCAGCAAGTGTTTAGTCAGATGCATTACATGATGTATATCAATATGCTCTGCGTATAAAACACACTTACAGATGGCTGCAAATATATGCATGCAGTTATGTCAGATATGTAAATGATTACAGGTGTGGTCTGATTAGACACTGGGTCTTGCCACAAGAGGGAGTAGTCTTCCCTCACTGCCTCAGAGGCTACGTTTGGGTAGTGTACCTCTTGGTGAGAGAGTGCTGACTGTTAGACATACCTCTACGATGCACCTGACATTTTGCCCTGTTGACAGAATTTGGGAGGTGGCGCATCATTGGACTGAGAGAAGCAATGTGGTTGTTTCTACTAATGGCCCACCATTTAGACCCTTCTGACCTAGCGGTTAGAAGGTGTTGGGAGCAGTGGTTATGTCAGGATAGACACATAGCGAACAGGCTCAGATAGGCACCAGTGTTGAGGATTATTTGATCCGCTGAAAAGCACAAGCAGCTCCCAAGTTTCATTCACCACCATCCAGACACAGGCAACACCTTCATTACACACCCGTCTCTGTTCGGAATATTTTCAGGTACTTAACAGCAGGAAACTTGGTGTTCTGGTGCTCATTATGCGTCCTGCCGTTGACAGCCACTGTCACCTTCATTTGCAGTGGAGTCATGAACAAGAAACTTGGACAGCTATGGACTAGAACCGTCTAATCTTTAGTCA
Organism: Bufotes viridis; assembly: GCA_033119425.1. NCBI lineage: Eukaryota > Metazoa > Chordata > Amphibia > Anura > Bufonidae > Bufotes > Bufotes viridis. The sequence continues at coordinate 238,079,309 of CM065594.1, read as the reverse complement.
TGATGGTTGGGCTTGAGTATAGAGGTTTGATGGTGAGCGTTTCAATCCCGCCTTTGCTGTGGAGGTGCCCCAACTGCTGGTGTCATGGTCAGGGGAGCCATCGCATATGACAATCGGCAACCCCTTTTAGAGATACGAGGGACACTAACAGCTCATGTGCTGGATATCCTGCGGCCACATTCTGCCCTTCATGGCAGGCCTTCAACTGGCATTTTTTACCCACATACAGCAAGGGTTTTGCAGTAATGTGTCTGCCACACTTGGCCTGCCTGGTTGCCAAATTTATCCCCAGTATAGCATTTATGAAACCAGCTTCTGCAACCCATGAGTGTGCGGTATCTACAGCCCCAGGTGCAACATCTGTGTGCAAATGTGCTGCAGGATATCAGACTATATGCCTCCATTCTCAACCGTATTTCATCTTGTATCCAGACTACAGGCCGTATCTCATCTTGTATCCAGTCTAGAGGCAGCCCAACTGGGTCCTAGGGCCTCCTTTCAATTGTACAGTTTTCCCTAATAAACTTTTTTTGCTCTAATATTGCAATCACTTGCATATATCCTATTACAACCACACATAGAAAGTTTCATTCAATTCCAACAGCTTCTTCTTGGCGTTTTTTTTTTTTTGGTCAATGAGTGAACAAACATTGTGATGTGCCACCATAGAAGACAGTCATTTGCTGCAGTACTGCAAGTGGACATGCATACCAAGCAGGAAGATGGATAACTCAATGTATTGTAAGGGTATTTTTAAAAACTGATTGGTTCTGTCCCCTTTAATTCTGTTTAACCACTTGACGACCGCCCATAGGATATAAACGTCCTATGTGTGGTTGGCTATCTCTGAATGGACGTTCTAAAACAGTGACAGCAGGGCAACCCAGAGAGAAGGTAGGAACATTTTTCAGGTATCCCTGCCTTCTAGATCGCTGCGCACACCGAGCAGGAAGCCCCAGTTACACAAAAAAAAAAAAATCAAATAGTGAAAATAATACTAAATAATAAATATTATTATTATTATTCCCCCAGAGGTCTTGTATGACATTATGGGGACTCAAACTGTAAAATAAAGAATAAAAAATAAAGTGTTTAAAAAAAAAAAAAAAGGGTTTTACATGTAAAAAAAAAAAAAACACAATAAAAAATGTACTTAAAAAATTAAGTAATTACATTTTTAAAATAAATAAATGAGACATATTTGGTATTGCCGCATCCGTGGCGGCTGGCTCTATAAATATATCACATGATAGACGTCGTCCGATAAACAAAACAAAAAAAAACAAAAAAAAAAAAACACTGTGTCATCTTATACCACAAGAAGTGTATGTCCCACAAAATGAAACTAATAAAACAGTTTCCTCATTCCGCACAAAATAAGCCCCTACATAAGAAAATCGCTCAAAAAAAAAAAAAACACACACTATAGCTCTCAGAACATGGACATTAAAACATAATTTTTTGTTTAAGAAATGCTATTATTGTGTTAAAGTGAAATAAATTTAAAAAGTATACATATTAGGTATCGCCGCGTTCGTAACAACCAGCTCTATTAAAATATCACATGACCTAACCCCTCAGGTGAACATCGTAATAAAAATAAAATAAAAACTGTGCCAAGAAAGCAATTTTTTGTCATCTAACATCACATAAAGTGCAACACCAAGCGATCAAAATGGCATATGCCCCCCAAAATAGTACCAAACAGTCACCTCATCCTGCAAAAAAATGAGACCCAAACTAAGACAAATCGGTCAAAAAATAAAAAAGCTATGGCTCTCTGACTATGGAGACAAACATTTTTTTTGTAATCAAAAACGCTATTATTGTGTAAAACTTAAATAAGAAAAAGTATACATATTAGGTATTGCCGTGTCCATGACAACCTTCTCTATAAAAATTTCACATTAATTAACCCCTCAGGTGAACGCTGTATAAATAAATAAATAAAAACTGTGCTAAGACAACCAATATTTTGGTCACCTTGCCCCATAAAGTGTAATAATCAATGATCAAAAAATTATACCAATAAAAACCATCAACCACTACTGCAAAAAACGAGCCCCTGCACAAGACGATTGGCTGAAAAATAAAAAATATGGCGTTCAGAAAATGGAGACACAAAAACATTTTTGTTTTCAAAAATGCTTTATTATGTAAATTTGAAAACAAACAAAAAAGAGTAGTCGTGTTTGATATCATTTTGTCCGTAACAACCTGATCTATAGAAATAGTGCATGATCTACTATGTTAGATGAATGTTTTAAAAAATTAAAACATTGCCAAAACAGCCATTTTTTTATTACCTTGCCTTACAAAAAAACGTAATATAGAGCAATCAAAAATCATATGTACCCCAAAATAGTACCAATAAAACTGGCTCTTTATCCCCTAGTTTCCAAAATTGGGTACATTTTTGGGAGTTTCTATTATAAGGGTGCATTAGAAGGGCTTCAAATGGGACATGGCATCTAAAAACCAGTTCAGCAAAATCTGCCTTCCAAAAACCATACAGCGCTCATTTTCTTCTGCTCCCTGCCGTGTGCCCTTACCTCAGTTTACGACCACGTGGGGCGTTTCTGTAAACCACAGAATCAGGGTAATAAATATTATGCTTCGTTTGGCTGTTAACCCTCCATGTGTTAAAGAAAAAAATTGATTAAAATGGAAAATCTGCCAAAAAAAATGAAATTTTGAAATTTCATCTCCATTTTCCTTTAATTCTTGTGGAACACCTGGATTAACAAAGTTTGTAAAACTAGTTTTGTGTAACTTGAGGGGTGTAGTTTCTACAATGAGGTCATTTATGGGGGGTTTCCACTGTGTAAGCCCCACAAAGTGACTTCAGACCTGAACTGGTCCTTAAAAAGTGGGTTTTGGAAATATTCTTAAAAACTTTATGAATTGCTTCTAAAATTCTAAGCCTTCTAATGTCCTAAAAAAATAAAATGTCATTTACAAAAAGATGCCAACATAAAGTAGACATATGGAGAATGGTAATTAATGAATATTTTATGAGGTATCACTTTCTGTTTTAAAAGCATAGAAATTGAATTTTTTTCATAAATAAAAGGTGAAATATATTGACTCAAATGTATGACTATCATGAAGTACAATGTGTCACGAGAAAACAGTCTCAGAACGGCTTGGATAAGTGAAAGTGTTTCAAAGCTATTACAACATAAAGTGACGTATGTCAGATTTGCAAAATTAGGCCCGGTCAGGAAGGGGGCAAATGGCCCGGTCTGGAAGTGGTTAATACTCTGTGTAATAGCTTACAAGTTTTCCTTGTAATGAAGTGAGTTAGCGATAGTACCCATCCCTTATTGTGCTGATAAGAACACATTTCTGAGTGCTCTCAGAGACATGCGTGATGTACACTGGAGCAGGGGCTGATGAGAATAACTGTGGTCTGCACTAACAAATTAATTGGGATTCGACCAGGAACTTCATCCTTGGTAGGAGGCAAGTATTGTTTGCCCTATCTCTTGTATACCCTGGGGTGTTGGTCATGTGTTACTGTGGTGTCAATCACATTACGGCAGGATGAACGCCGCAAACTAGCTCAAAATGCTGGACCAGTCCCACAGGGAGCATTGGCTTTGCATGTGTTGCAGCTCGTCTTACAGACTATAATGCGGCGGGGGGCGGAGCTACGGTGCAGCACGTCTGTGCACGGCCGGAGATCGCCGTAGCTCCGCCCCCACCCCATTATAGTCAATGGGGACGGAGCGGCATTGCGGCAGTGCACAGGCACTTGTGGCAGGACGGATCCGGCAGGCTGAATAGCCTTTTTAGGCTAGTGATGATTATTTGCTTTTTACTATTCTGTATGCGATTTCTCTGTTTTCTTATCTTATATTTAATTACTCAGTAAATATATTTATTCACTAAGCCTGCGTAAGCTTATTTATTGTCAAATCTGTTTAATTCATGTTGCGTTACACCCACATTGGAAAACACTATAGAATTAGGTTATCATTATCTGGTGAGGACACTGGTCTGGCTATTATTCTGTACGGCCTCATGTGTACAACCAAATTTTTCATTCAAGTGCTGTCCTCAATTTTTGCAGATAGCACACTAAGGCCTCTTGCACACGGGCGTCATGTTTGACTTTTTTTTGATTTTTCCGCGCGTGTGCTAACGTTTGTAGTGCGTTTAGCACGCGCTTGAAAAAATCCGCATACTTGGTACCCAGACCCGAAGTCAGACTTCATCACTGAAGTCTGGTTTCGGGATGAGTATTCTGTATATGTAATTATTTTCCTTTATAACATAGCTATAAGCATTTGAGTGGACCATGTGACCCATGTGATCCTGTGACGTCACCAAAGGTCCTTCATCCAACAGATGTTGGATGAAGGACCTGCCGTGATGTCACAGGATCACATGGGTCACATGGTCCACTCAAATGCTTCTATGATTGGACCATGTGACCCTGTGACGTCACCACAGGTCCTGAAGCATCCCAACCATCAAAGAGAAGGCGTTCTGGGGCTCTGCGCGTACAATGGGAGAAGGTAAGTTAACTCTTTATTATTTTTAACCCTCTATAGCCGAGGAACATTGCATTCTGTAATTAGAATGCGATTATTTTCCCTTATAACTATGTTATAAAGGAAAATAACAACGATCGGGTCCCCATCCCGATTGTATCCTAGCAACCATGCGGGAAAATCGCAACGCATCCGCACATGATTACGGATGCTTGCGATTTTCCCGCATCCCCATTCACTTCTATGGGGCCTGCGTTGCGTGAAAATCGCAGAATATAGAACATGCTGCGATTTTCACGCAATGCAAAAGTGATGCGTGAAAATCACCGCTCATGTGCACAGCACCATAGAAGGGAATGGGTCAGGATTCAGTGTGGGTGCAATGCGTTCACTTCACGCATTGCACCCGCGCGGAAAACTCGCCCGTGTGAAAGGGGCCTTACCCTTGCATTTCTGTGGGGCCATGCACACATCTGTGTCCATAAGTCAAATCATTGAATGCCCTATTCTTACCCATATTGCATATGAGAATAGTCCTTTCTATTGATTGGAGTGAGAAATGCAGAGTGCATACAGAAGCTATCCATATTTTGTGGATCCTTTGTTTGCGGAGGAAAATATAGACACTGTCATGTGCATTCGGCCTTAGGCTACATGCACACGACAGTGGTTTTTTGCTGTCCGCATATCGCGGATCCGTCTTCCTTTTTTTTTCACATCCACATCCTTTCCGTGTGTCAGCAAATTTTGTAGGTTGTGTTTCCGTGTGTCTTCCGTTTTTTTTGCAGATCCGCAAAAAATATTGGAATACTTGAAACAGTTTCATAAAGTACCTGTACAAGTGCCCTGGTTTCCAAGCAACTGTTAGAGATGTGTGAATTTTATTCTATGTTTGTATCTTTTGGACTCTAAAGGGTTACACTTTTCTTTGAAGCTGTAACAAACTTCTTCTTAGTCTTCTCTTATCTCAGGGGGCCTCCCCTCTCTCTTCTCTGCTGTTTCAACTTTCTGTCTATGCAAGGCCATGAGGAGAAGGGGGGCAGTGTTTGTCTTCTATCTCCCCACAGTTGCTTTGAGGGATGCCTAAGCCAATCACGTAGCTTGATGATATATATATACATATTATTCACTGCCTATAGAGAAGCACCTCCTTAAAGTGTCACATATGATGTATGCAGTATTGTTGTTAGGATAGCCGCCATTATAAGATGGCGGACACTTAGATGTTTACATTAAGTTCACATTCCAAAGTAGTGCATACTGCGCAGATGCTAGTGTGTTATCTCTTCTTCTCTTATCTTTTCTTTCCTTTTGACCAATGAAATAATGCTTGAGCCTCAGGAAAGGACCGCCCTCTTCTGAAGATGTATAATTGCTTTTACTTTTTGTAATAAAGGTAGAGATTACATTGACCAGCTATGTGTCAGAGTCTAGTCTCTCATCCACGCGTGGATATTAACCCCTTAGGGGTACCTTGATTTGGAGCACCAGAGTGCATCTCAAATGCTCTGATTAGAGTGTCTTTAACAGTTGGCGCCCGTAACGTGGGGCCCCAAGGTGAAGGGAGCATGAAACAGCCGACACACAAGAGGCCCCAGGACTTGATGAACGGCAGAGAGGAGATGGAAGGTAAGAAAACTATCTTACCCGCCTTTCTGCCATTTAGTTTGTCACTTCATGGTGCCTCAGTCTGCTGTGAGGTCATACTCAAGTATAGTAGTCGGCTAATATGCTGAAAGCCTGGGGTCCATAGAACCATAGTCTGAATTGATAGATCACTCTGGTGTGTATATGTTTTATGTGTGTCTGTGATTATCCGAGGAGTCAATTGAGCACGGACGGCAAGACCACAGACAAATGGAGGGGACAGTAACCTCCTGGTTTGGACTAGAGGGCATTGTAGTGCCAAGGTGTGGGACAAAGTAAATTCCGGCCGGCCTGATCAGGGGTGGATGATTGGTCCGCCTGACCTGAGGTGCGGGGAAGTCCCTGGCTGACTAGTCGTAGTCGCGATTGATAGTCACCAAGGTGTGGGACAAAGTAAATTCCGGCCGGCCTGATCAGGGGTGGATGATTGGTCTGCCTGACCTGAGGTGCGGAGGAAGTCCCTGGCTGACTAGTCGTAGACGCGATTGATAGTCAGATTTGAGCCAACCAGAGGGAAGGTGAATCCTTTGTCTGTGGAGGAAAAGGTTAAAGGTGCCTCTTTACTCCTCTGTTTTCTGTGCGTCAGTCTGAAATACTGCTGTTGAAATGGGCCAGTCCCAGTATTATAAAGAAGGAGAATATACAGCCCACTAGCTAGTAGCGAGGGAAGAGGGAGATTATAGGATGTGATATTAATGGAGAACTGAAAGTTGAGTGAGGAAAGTTAACTTTGCTAGGTAAAGAGAAAGTGTGGCCCCGGACAGCAGGTAGCCTGGCTGATAACAGGGAGGAAAGTCTGTAAGACTCTGTGAAGTTAGAGCTCGCAGACTTGAGGGGGGCTCTAATGAGTGAGGAAACAGAGCAGTGTCAGGATGTTAATTGATGGCACTAGCAAGAAAGAAAGCGGCCGAGTGTCTACAATCAGAAAGGTGTTAAATGTTCAGAAATGAACTGGTTAAGTTTTGTTTTGTTACCATAATAATATGTGTGTCCAAATAGGAAAGATCCGTAGCTCTAGCATTAGAGATCACAGCAGTAAAGGATGGTCAGTTAATGGATAGGTATTGTACCTAGTGTGTGCCAGTAGATGTGTGGTTAGCACTAAGAAGATGAAGGCGTTAGAAGGATATCTCTGTTGAAGTAGTTCTGCTTTCCAGAGTGTGAGAATCTGTAGAAAGCTTAAAGAAAGTCTCGTATAGTCCCGTCCCCTGTGTTTATCTCGAAGTCTCAGGAAAGCTGAGTGAATCCTTGGGGCTGTGGTGGGATTCACTTTCCCCCGCCTTACCAGAGAAACATTCCTAAGATAAGAGAAGCAGGCAAAGAGAATAAGTGATGTTATATGTGTAATAACATTATACAAGACGAAGAATTGTTTAATAATTTTCTTTCTTCTTTCCCAAGCAGAATAATGTGGGAATCCAGCTTTTAATAAAAATTATTATATGTGTGCAACACTAAGACCACGTGGCATATAGGAAGATTTGGGTTTAACAAAATTACTGTATGATTATAACTTTATGCTATCTTTTTATAAGATTTGATTAATAACTGAGTGAAGACCGGAAGACATTGGAAAACACCGCAGCGACATAGACCATGAGCAGTTCTGGGTGTGGTGTGTCTATCTGATTCCAGGAAAGCTGTGTTTGTTTGTCCTGCAAGTTTGTGGCTGGGTTGGAAGACATAAATGATTCAGTGGAATGTGAATGGGTATGGCTCTGAGTTGTAGTTAAGTCGAATATGTGTGAAAACTGATGGATATTTTAGCAGAGCTGTGTATGCAATTCATATTTTATTTTATGTAAGGGCGTGGTTATGAGCTGATTGTGAAAATGTGAATACGTATGGAGCACGATATTTGTTTTCATATAATATGCGCATTGACAATTTTATTTTATTTTTCTTGGAAGATTTTTGATTTTTATTGGTACCAAAAGTGTTGATTGAGCTCTACATTTTTTTAAATTGAAGTCAATGAAACGTTTCTTATGGGCCCTTTATGTGTCTATGCCTGTATTGTCAGATCTGTTCGTTTAATGTTTGTAGTCAGTGGTGTATCTTGGTTTTGTGCTGCCCTAGGGGAGACTAAACTCGGGCACCCCCTAATATAAATTTGACCCGCCCCTTCCTGTCAAGGCCAAACCCCTTCCTCTGTAAACCCCGCCCTTCCTTTTAGGCTCCATCCTTTCCTGTATTCCTGTATTTAAAAGTGAATAACGACAGCCACACCTCACACCCCTCCCTTGATCCCACTAAGTGTCATCCACAGATCCCCCCCTTAAGTGCCATCCACAGACAGATCCACCTTTAGTGTCATCCACAGATCCCCTCCTTAAGTGCCATCCACAGATCCCCCCTCAGTGTCATCCACAGATTCCCCCTCTTTAGTGTCATCCACATATTCCCCCTTAGTGTCATCCACAGATTCCCCCCTCAGTGTCATCCACAGATTCTCCCCCCTCAGTGTCATCCACAGATTCTCCCTCCTCAGTGTCATCCACAGGTTCCACCTCTTTAGTGTCATCCACATATTCCCTCCTCAGTGTCATCCACAGATTCCCCTCTTTAGTGTCATCCACATATCCCCCCTCAGTGTCATCCACAGATTCTCCTCTTTAGTGTCATCCACATATTCCCCCTCAGTGTCATCCACAGCCCCCTCTTAGTGTCATCCACCGCCCTCTTTAGTGTCATCCACAGATTCCCCCCTCAGTGTCATCCACAGATTCCCCCCTCAGTGTCATCCACAGATTCCCCCCCCTCTTTAGTGTCATCCATCACAGATTCCCCCCTCTTTAGTGTGTCATCCACAGATTCTTCCCCCAGTGTCATCCGATTCCACAGACATTTCCTACCTGCCCAGCGCCGGCCGTTGTAGGTAATTTATTCCTCCACTTGCACTGAGAGCCGGAAGACTCACACAGGCGCACTGGCAGGCGCATGCGCACTTCAATGCCTCTGCCAGTGCGCCTGTGTAGTCTCTCCGGCGCTCTCAGGCGAGTGGAGTGAATAAATTGCCTACAACGGCGCTGGGCGGGAGCGAGCGGCTGGCGCACACCCAGCAGCGCAGCCGGACACAAAAAAATCTATCACTGAGGCAAACAAGGCATCTTGCCGCGGCGCCGCCCCATTGGAAGTGCCGCCCTAGGCAAATGCCTTGTTTGCCTCGTGATAGATACGCCACTGTTTGTAGTTACGTGTTATATGTTAAATGTTTGTGCTAACATCAGAGATCTGTCCACACAGACGGTTCAGACAAATTGACCAAGCAAGAGAAGATCAGAGAGTCCGACTGGAAGGGGTGGACAGATGACTCAGAGGGGAGGGAGGAGGATAGGGGTGGATGGAGACGACAGCCCTTATGCCCATCCCCTGGTTATAAGACACTCCCATAAAAAATGAGAAGTCACGTGTTCCAGTCTATTCGTTTCTGTATTAAGGAAAGCTGGGTACTTCTGTAAACTAAAATGCAGAATAACATCAAACAGCATTGGTGATTCATTGATGACAACCACACGTAGTGTTCCTCGGGCATTGCTTCAGCCCTGATGCCAAAATGCCTCACTGAAGTGGGGAAAAGTAAGTTTGCCACTTTATAATGGTTCTGGGAGATGGACCGGCAGAGTCTGTGGGACCCAGAACTCAGGAGAGAGAGAATTGTGCTCTGTGTGGTACTCCTCGTCCACACCACATGAGAGGATTGTATTCTGTGCTGACCATGCCCGGATCACTGTCCGTCCCTACAGACACCCATAAGGACAACACAAAGACAGGTGAGGGGGGAAAGTTAGATCAAGATTAGAAAACAGGAAATCCAGTATTGGCTGTGCCTTTAAACATTTTTAGCAGATTCAGTTCTGGCCCAGAGGATATCCCTAACTCTGGGTGATAAAGAAGTAGTCCCGTTATTGATTGATACTGGAGTAGCCCAGACTGTTGTGCACAGCAAAGATGGCCTCCCCTGATTTAATTTCCAACGACACAAGTCTTTGGGTAGAAGTGGATGGGAAAGTAGCAGAACCCATCCATATTAGATTTGCCCCTAACCAAGAAGTGCTTGCCCGGTTGCTGGTCAGTGGTAACGCCCCCTGTTGCCTCCTGGGTGCAGACTTGCTTGCAAAAGTAGATGTGAACTGTGAAGCTTATAGGTGCCCTCTGTTTCCAGGAACCTTGTTTGTTGGTCGTTAGTGATAATATTCCCTGGTCCATGTTTGTGTAAGGACTCCCAGAAGATGAGAAAAGAACGCACCCAGCATCGGATGGTACATGACCTACGTGCCATTACTGAAGCCACAGTTTTTAACACCTACATGGTGCCCAATCCACACACCTTTTTGGCTCAGGTTCCCGTTACCTCTACTCACTCCACTGTGATTGATTTCACCAAAAGTTTTCTTTTCAGCACCGCTACATCCAGATAGTTAGTACTTGTTCTCCTCCACACATGAGGGTAAACAGGATACCTGGGTGGTGGTGCTGCCGCAGAGGGCCCAGAACTCGCCCAGTATGTATACCGTAGCCATGACACTCCTGTCCTTTTAAGCTAATCAAGGCTGCAAGGTGAAGAGAAAAGAACCATCTGACCCCTGATTGTTAGAAGGCTGTGGAGGACATCCCTTTGCCTAGAAACATGAATGCACTGAGGATATTTTTGGGCCTGTTTCTCATTATAGACCTTGGATATGCAAGTTTGATGCAGCCTTCTTATGATTGTTTGTCCTTTAGTCTCTACCACCTTATAGGTGGTAGAGGCCTTGATGCCAAAACCTGGCAATTTTGTGTTCCCCACACCGGGTCTATCAGATTATTACATTTAGATTGTGTTGTACAGAAGTGTATGGCCATACCCCAGCTGTCCTCACTCAAGGCACTCCGACAACAACACCCCGTGGCCAGAGGTGCCCATTTCTGCATCAGAGTTGTAGTAGTCGTGCAAGCTATGCTTGATAAAAGCTCTGAGATAGTTCTGAACCACAAAGTGACGGTGATATTACTTCTATCAATGGGCGTAGCTATAGAGAGTGCAGAGGTAGCAGTCGCTACCGGGCCCAGGAGCCTAAGGGGCCCAAAGACCCTTGTGCCGCATAGGAAGACACACAAAGCACTGAGGGAAGGGGCCCAAGCTGAACTATTGCACCAGGGCCCATGAGCTGTTAGCTACGCCCTGCTTCTATCCTCGTGAAAGTGCAACCCAAAAGATTGTTTTGTTGCCCGTTATTTGAGAATGCAGTGTTCCATTTGTTGCCTGACAATGTTGCTGTCCAGAGGTGTAATACTTTGCCTCCAGCCGTCCTGTTGCCTCTGGAACAAGGGGGAGGGAAGAGTTAGGGCACCTAAACTTTTCTTCCAGATCCAAAGGAAGAGGCTCATGACTGTTGCAGATGATGTCACAAGAAACAGTGGGTTATGGTAAATCAGCCATTAGGTAATCCAGATAATGTGCTCTTTGTGGATGGATCGAGGTATGGCCAGGATGGCAGGTACTACACAGGTTGAGCAGTGGTGGTTAATTGGGACACTCAAAACACAGCATAGTCCTTACCACCACTACCACACATGTCTGCTCAAGAAGTGGAGCTAAAAGACTCTGAAGATGGCTTGCAGATATAAGGAGGAAAAGAAAAAAAAAGCCAACATTTACACTGATTCGAGGTATCACTTTGGGATGGCCCATGACTATGGGCCCATTTGGAAACACAGAGACTTCCTGACCGCTTTAGGTAAACCCATCGAAAATGGGAAAGCAGGGAGGTCTCTTATAGAAGCCCTCATGTCGCTAACTTGAGTGGTGGTGATAACAACGAAAGGCCACTGTAAAACATATTCAGCGGAGGCAAGGGAAAAAGCCACGGCAGATCAGGCGGCCAAAATGGCTGCCAAATTGCCTAGGCAGACCCCTGCCTTAAGTGGCCAAAGGTCAGGTCCCTGAAATAACTCCTCCTGTCTCACTGGAAGTTCTTAAGACCTTACAGAGCCAGGTGGGGAAGGAGGAAAGGGACTGGTGGATGGAAAAGGGGGCGACAAAGGGAAGGCCTAAAACAGTTCCAAGGGAAACTCTGCCTTCCCAGTTCCCTCTACACCACGATGGCACAGGCAACCCGTGGAGTGACGCACCAGTCAGAAACTGCTGTGTGTGATTTAGTACATAGCGCATGGTGCGCCCCAGGGTTCAGCACTGTAGCAGTCAGATATGCTCAAGGATGTATGATTTGTGCCCAGAAACACACGTCTTGTCTTCTGTATCTGTTTCAACGTTTGCAAACTACCTTCAACTACTCAAGGTGGGCCTTTATGAGTAGGTATTGATATGTGATGACTTGTTTTCAGGATGGCCAAAACAGTACCCAAAGAAGTAAAGAAGATTGTGGCCGAGGCTGTATATAGGCATAGGGTACCTGAGTCCATTGAAAGTAACAGAGGTGTCCACTTCAAAGGTGAAGTGATGCAGGAGATGATGAAGTTTTGAATGTAGGACAGGCCTTACATGCTTCGTACCATCCACAAAGCAGCGGTAGGGTAGGAGACCAGGAACTGAACGGGACACTAAAGTTAAAGATTAAAAAAAAAAAGCTATGAACAAAGTGCCTGCTGGTAGCCCTCTTTTCAGTAAGGTATACACCTAACCATAAGACAGGCCTTAGTCCCTATGAGGTCCATTTTGGGTCAGGCCCTAGTATAGGATTGTATTTCCCACAGTAGTTCCAGATGCAACACGGTTGTCTGACAGATTATGTGATCAGTTTTGTACGAGCATTTGACTAAAGTACGTGCTCGAGTTTTTCTTCACTTTCAGATTTTGATAAAATACCAGGAACCAACCCACTTGTGTCTGGAGATTGGGTGGTAGTAAAAGACACGTTAGAAAAGTCCTAAAACCCTGGTTTGATGGTCCATTCCGAGTGTTATTGACCACAAGCACATCAGTGAAGCTCAAAGGAAAGCCTAATTGGAGTCATTTCAAGAAAGTGTTGACTCTAGAGACTTGAAAGGATGATGCTTTTTGGTTCCCCTTGTGTGACTGTTGATCTTGACCCAAAAGAATGTGGAAGAATTGTATGAAGACTTCGATCCCGAAAATCAGAGGCACTGATGATCTCCAGTTTCCCCTCCATATGAGGTTAACGCCAGTTAGAGAAAGAACATCTGACCTTCCAATGCTTAGTCCGGTGTTATGGGAGGCTATTCATTAGGGATAGCTTGTCAAGTAGCCGGTGAAGAAACATGTGAAGCATTGGGACAGATGTTTAGGTTTAGGGAGAGAATTAAAATTCAAGGGGGGACTGTTAGAGATGTGTGAATTTTATTCTATGTTTGTATCTTTTGGACTCTAAAGGGTTACACTTTTCTTTGAAGCTGTAACAAACTTCTTCTTAGTCTTCTCTTATCTCAGGGGCCTCCCTCTCTCTTCTCTGCTGTTTCAACTTTCTGTCTATGCAAGGCCATGAGGAGAAGGGGGGCAGTGTTTGTCTTCTATCTCCCCACAGTTGCTTTGAGGGATGCCTAAGCCAATCACGTAGCTTGATGATATATATATACATATTATTCACTGCCTATAGAGAAGCACCTCCTTAAAGTGTCACATATGATGTATGCAGTATTGTTGTTAGGATAGCCGCCATTATAAGATGGCGGACACTTAGATGTTTACATTAAGTTCACATTCCAAAGTAGTGCATACTGCGCAGATGCTAGAGTGTTATCTCTTCTTCTCTTATCTTTTCTTTCCTTTTGACCAATGAAATAATGCTTGAGCCTCAGGAAAGGACCGCCCTCTTCTGAAGATGTATAATTGCTTTTACTTTTTTGTAATAAAGGTAGAGATTACATTGACCAGCTATGTGTCAGAGTCTAGTCTCTCATCCACGCGTGGATATTAACCCCTTGGGGGTACCTTGATTTGGAGCACCAGAGTGCATCTCAAATGCTCTGATTAGAGTGTCTTTAACACAACCATCCGCAAAAAAATGGATGCGGATGACTAACGGATGGCTTCCGTTGGTCATCCGCATTTTTTGCGGACCCATTGACTTCTATGGGTCCGCAAACCGTTTTTTTGCCATATTTTTTTGCGGACGTCAAATGCGGACAGGCAACAGAAGAGGCATCCGCATTTTTTACGGATCTATAGAAATGAATGGGAAACCATCGGATCCGCAAAAAAAAAAAAAAAAACATAACGGAGGCCGCAAAAAAACACTACCGTGTGCATGTAGGCTTAACCAGACTACTAATTTCTTGGAACATTCTGGTCTGTTTAATAAGGGCTTGGGAGGATTTTCATATTTCACTAAAAACTTGGAATATCTAGACTTCAGCATTAGACAAAGATTGTACTGTACCAAGCTCCAAGAGGACTTAAAAATGAGGCACCTTTTTTTTCTATTATGATCTCTTATGGGAAAAAAAAGTTTGTGTCCCCGTGTGTTTTGCTATAATCAGCCAAGTCGTATTTATATGCATATTCTCCAGAGATGAATTAATTGTTGTTGCAGAGGATAATTTATGCATGATGAGAGACTTATCTGTTGCTGTAGTAACAGGTTCCAATTTAATTTCTGTGGTAGGAAATGATTTTCAATATGGATGAACGCATAAGAGATCCATAATTCACAAACATACATTGCACAGATGTCGTGCGTACAGACACATACTTTTTATGGAAATTGCAAGAATCTATCTAAAAGTAGAGATTATCATTTTGACAGACTGCTCACTAGTGAACCCAATACACTTACAATGCAATACACATAAATATCAGTGCAATACCTAAATCTGGCCTAGATGCTTATCAGCCATTAGAGGGTTCTCAATTGCATCTTGCAGGTCCTGCACTCAGATGAGCACATCAAAAGATAAATGAATGGGGGCAATATGGCCATTACTGTTCTATTTAAAGCATTCTGATAAAACAGATTCATTCTGTTCTGTCTAATGAAGGGCCTTAGGAGTTGGTACATGACACAGGAATTCTCATTTTTTTGTACTCAACACTGTTATTCCCAAACCAATGTCTCCTTTTCAGGCCACCTTCATACACTCATACACAGAATAGACACAAGTGTATCTATTATACTTTTCTCTGCTTTTGTTCATCTCCTGGCTTTGGCTTACAAATACTGATGCAAACATGGAGTTTTCTGACAGCTGAATTTGGTGCGAAATCAGTCTCTCACTGGCATGGAATCTGCCAAAATCATCTGTGCAAAAACTCAGTGTGAATTGCCCATGAGGCTATGTTTTACACCCAATGTTGAATAAAAAGAGAAGTAGTCAAAGACATCTTCCTCACATAACGTCTTCCTTGGATATTCAATCTCTTACACCCGGCATGCTCAACCTGCAGCCCTCCAGCTATTGCAAAACTACAACTCCCATCATTCCCTGACAGCCTACAGCTATCATCCTGCAGAAGGTCATCGTGGGAGTTGTAGTTTTACAACAGCTGGAGGGCCGCAGGTTGAGCATGCCTGTCTTACACGTTTCTCTCCTTTATACCTAGTCCAGTGGCACCCTTCCTCAGAATGTTCAAGTGTGTACTACACATGTCCTGAGGTAAGCACTCAGGGATGCAGTATGATTCAAGGTTCATCCCTGCACTAGATACTAGTCTGGGTAACTGTAGAACAATAGGATTCTGTATTTGTTACTGTAACTAGCTAATTGGTTCAGTACATTAACGAGTAATATCACTAGTTCACTACACTAAAAGGTAATCATTGAAGGGACACGGACATTGGCCGGGTGCACCCCACATTGACTTCTTTGGGTTTGTGAAATGCAGCCAAAAGGTAGAACATGACCTCTTTTGCAGCACACAGTGTTGCTCTATTCCCCTTTCAAACATTTCTAGGAGATATTACTGAGGTGGACAGAGGTACCACACATATGGGTTCATATTGTGTACCTAAAATGAGCCCCTTTAGTTATTTGAGGGTTCATTTTGGAAGAGAAGAAACAATTTGCTCATCTTTAATACTTTAAACTGTAGTTATAAACAAGTTTTCATAAATGAATAGTACATGTGAATATAAGAAAGTTTGTAATATATTTTATTAAAGAACTATGCTTTCTCTTGGGCTTCTCAGGCTGGTTTACACCTCCTTCCCTTCACTCAGCCTTTTATCTCTAACAGCATCCTCTCGGTTTTTGGAGAGAGGAGGAGGCTGCTGCCAGCTAGTAAGTGATTTATTACCTCACTCTGAACAGTGGTAGATCCTTACCTTACTAGATATAGTAGAGTCAAAAGTGCTAAGTGCTGCAGAGCTGAGAAATTGCAGTTTGTGTGTCTCTCACCCTACATGGAGTGATTTAACCCTACATGGAGTGAAATCCGCACCAATATGTAAATGTGACTGTGTAAATTCCATCCCGTGTGACCATCCCTAAGGGTACGGCAACACATACTGGTATTTCTACTGTGGGTTTGCTTCAGATTTCACTCTGTGCAATGCAGCGGGTGAAATCTATGGTGGATATCTCAGCATAAATTACTATCTTATGGTTTTAACATCCACACTGCTGGGCAATTTCTCCTGCATTTTTTTTTCACGGCATGTGGAGGAGTTGTTAAATTCCCACCCACTTTGCTGGCACTGTAAAACATGGTGAATTTGCTGTATGCAAATCCGCAGCATATGTGAGAACATACCCTAAAGGTACGTTTCACACTTTGTGTGCGTTTGTGTGTGTGTGGGGGGGAGATTGGACACCACTGCAGTTTTTTAAACGGGCTCAAAAATTGCATGAATAACTGTATTTTTTCCCCAAAAAAATGCTGTGTGGAAAATCACCCTAAAGGCTCATTCACACGACCGTGGTTTGGTTCCGCATCAGAGCCGCATTTTTTGCAGCTTGAGTGTGGACCCATTCACTTCAATGGCTGTCCGCATCCGTTGCCCCACAAAAATGATGTCATGTCCTATTCTTATGGATTTTGCAGACAAGAATAAGCATTTCTATAAAGGACAGTCCGTTCCATAAATTGCAGAAGGCACACGGGCAGCACTGTGTTTTGCGGATCCGCAATTTGCAGCCCGCAAAAGACGGCACATTCGTGTGAACAAGCCCTAAGGCTGGGTTTACATCACCATCTCATTTTCCATTCTTCACAGCAGTCAAAAAGTTTTTGACTGCTGTGGCTCCTTCACTGCAGTAGCTGCCAGAGTGACTTCCAAGAAAGTGTCTGATCCTTGTCAGTGCAGGTCAACTACACTCACTTAAACAGGCAGGGGGGGGGGGGGGTTGATGCAAGGGGAGGAATTTCCCACTTATACCCTAATGGCCTAGTCTGAGGAAGGGATTTCAATCTTTAACAGGTTCCCAGCAAACAGGTGCATAGCCTATTCATTTTTGCAAAGTTGTGTGCCACTGCCTCCACTACAATTTAAAATTAGTCTGCCACACTATGAATATAATTACATATGGATAGGTATTCACAATCACTACATGACACTCTTAAAGACCTTTCTGTGGACGTTCAGTACCCATTTAGATATGCTGTGCTCTGCAAGAAAAGCAATGTGTACACAGGCGTCATACAGCTACGTTTCAGAGTCTGTATTATGGCTACAAGTTCTGGTCTGAACGTGGTCTAATATTATGAGCTGTCAGCTTTAGGTTGGTGTAATTAGACCTGTGGTTGGTCAGGGACTTGTGGTCATAAAACATATGCTAAAATGTCGGCTGCATTATGGTTGTCTAAATGAGGCTTTAGAGCAGGGGTGCCCAACAGTTTCTGTTTGGGGGCCACATTGTCAGCCTGAACAAATTCCAAGGGCCTAAAATAAAACTTAAAGGGTATTACCAACTGAAATACTGTATTTTTGGCATATTGAACATACAGTATATACTATAAATGTCTAATTACATTTCTAGGACTCCGATCTAATAGGAGAATACATGAAATATACATGTAAAAGGCATAAGACATAGACCTACATGTCTTACCAGATGTTTGGGGGCCGCACAGAATGGTATCGAGGGCCGCAGGTTGTGTACCCCTGCTTTAGAGGGTGAGCTAAGTGGCGCATGCAGAGTGCAACATAGAAAATCTCTCAGCTATTTTGCCATGCCCCCTACAGATAAATTTGGGATACATGTATCACACCAGAAGATAGATAAAATTGCTAAGTTGGGTTAACCATTATTACAGAATTGTAACACTACAGCTCCCAGCATGACCTAAACAACGGTAAGGGAATTCTGGGACTTTATTTCACAAATAAGAATTACAACACAGTAGACATTATAGGAGATGATCAGATGTACTAGTCATAAACAGCATAAAGAACAGTGATATTCAGTGACTCACAGGAGACATATTCCCTGACTCTACTCATTTTGTTTCCTTCTCTTCTCCATCAGTCCCAGGCCTCCATGATGACTTCTATGCAGACTCTGTGAATGTATTTGGGTCTTCACTTGTGCAGGACATCTTCCCTCTTTATAACTATACACAACACCTCATAGTGCTCTCAGGCAGTGGGGCCACACTAGTTTCACAGCAAATAAAAAGAGCTGTTGCCCCCCCCCCCCTTAAAAAAAATAAAAAGAATGAATACTCACCAGTTCTTTTGCTGTCATCCTGTGATATAGACCTGCCCTTTATTCCTAGATATACACAGGAGGTGCTATAACATCAAACCTACCTGTGTTACAGAGAACGTGTGAAATGGTGGAGCAGGAAGCCATCCTTAACCCTGGGTTCACACCTGAGTTGCTACAGCGCTCAAACGCATTTGTAAAACGCCAGCAGATTAAACAATGCATCCCTATGGGAGTGGTTCACATACTGAAGGCTTTACAGCGCGGCAAACGCGCTTGTAAAACGCCCCAACGAGCAAACAAGTATTTCATTTCTTGGGCGTTTTGACGCATGCGCTTGTGATTGACACCACAGTATCACAAGAACGAGCGCGCTTACGGCTGCTTTCCTATTTGCAAAATCGCGCTGAAGATGCACAAAACTATCGTAAAACGCGCTTTAGAACGTCAGGTCTGAACCCAGGGTAAGGCTACGTTCACACAACTATTACTTGTCGCGCGACAAATAGGCAATACCTCACCGCTTACATTTTGTTGCACTATTGTCGCGACACGGAAATGGAGTCTATGAGCCATTGCACATGTGCCGCGACTGCGACACGCAGAAAAACCCATCTTAAATGATTTTGGCACTGTCTGCCGCAGTCACAGATATCGCATGTCGCAATGCGACACCATAGACTCCCATTAAAAATTGTCGCGCGACAGCGCACTTTTTGTCACGCCGACAAATGACATCGTGAACGTAGCCCAAGACCCGACACTGTATACTGGAAACCCTGTTTCAGCCGCTGATAGGTAGCGCTGTGCAACGTGCTCTCAACAGATTAAAACCAATGCATCCTCATGGGAGTGAATGAGACTCTCAGCGCTTACAGCGCTGTCCGCCGCTGCAAACCCAACGATAAACAAGTACTTGAGCTTCTTTAGCGTTGACGTTTTGTGATTGACAATTACAGTAGACACTCAAAGAACAGCTTTACGCTACGCTTCTCATTTTCAAAAACGCTGAAATACGCCACACCAAATGCTGCCAGAACGCGCTTAGAACGCCTTGCAGGTCTGAACCCAGGGGAAGGGTGTTGCTGGGTCAGCAGTTATTTTAATCCCAAACCTAAGGATATAGGCTATTATTATGATAACAGTATTACATTCGGGCTGTCATAAGGCTCATTAGACAAAGGTCATAGGCATCACATAGAAAACCAACATGATCAGCTCTAATTGTAACACATTTAAAAAAGTAGAGCTTTCATCCTGTAATTGCAGTGTCAGATCATGCACTTGTCCACAGAGCTGTAATACAGCACCTACAGCCCGCCATGGGCCAATACTGTACATACCTGTGCTTCCACATTAACACTTTTTTGTTCTTCTTACAGATCCCATATGAATCCATGGGGGAAAAAAATTATAGATGAAGTAGGGAGATTTGGGGGGCTCACTTCCTCACCGTACTTTAGCGCACAAGTGTCCCTACCCTTTTGAGGGTTACATGCAGTTAAAAAGAATGCATAATAGGTCCTGACAAGAAAATAAACCAAATATGAAAAAGAGGGGAGGACAGCACACCTATGTTGATGAGTAATGGGTGCACGTCTCCAGGGAAAGTGGCTTGCTTCCCCACACTGATTGGATGATCCAAAAATGCACGAAAACAAAACGGATGGAGTCAGTAGTGTTGGAATTTATTCCAGATGCCACGTTTCGTCTGTAAAGGCTTGGCAAAGGTTTCTACAGCAGAAACGTTGCATCTGGAATAAATTCCAACACAAGGACGTGCTGACCCCATCCGTTTTTTTTCCCTGTATTTTTGTATCAAAAAAATAACCCGGTCATTAAGGTTTAAATACGTTGTGAGCGTTTTGCCAGTTCCTCTAGACAAGACATAAGTAATCTATAAGGAAACTCTTTGCCATTACCCTTCCCCTGACTTACTGCGGATGACAGGAGACTCCATATTGTTCTCCTCTGATCTGTCTTGCCCTTGTTACATGGTATTATTCTTGTACACATGATATAGTTATAAAACATCATTCAGTATGTAAATCTGCCTGTGGGTTATAGTAACCATCTCAGCACCTCTTCTTACTATATAGATACATATAGATGGAGTCATTCAAACTACGGCTATTCATTCCTTCATTTTTCTTGTTCCTAGAAGCTCGGCTCCATCTCCACCCCCTCTTCTGAAAGCTGCTTCTGTCTTCCCTGATCCCCTGTGTTGCACACATAATGGTGCAGCGCAGGCGCACACGCTCCCTGCAGATTGCGGTTGGAATAGCAGTGTTGTTACAATAGGTAAGATTCTCTGCATTTAACCTCTTCACCGCTGTAACACATCAAAAAAGAAGGCGAGCACCCTATACTAAGCTTTATATATCCTTAACTCATCTGCCTTCTCTCCCCAGCACTGAACTGATGTAGCTGCCGGAGACTACAGAAATCCTGTGTGCTCGGAGGTAAACTCAGAAGTGGATATCATTTTTTGATGCCATGGCAGTGGTGGGTACTATTCTCACATGGCAAGCGATTTAAGTGTATTGTGTGCATTAATGTGTCTTGTGCCGATTTGCAGTTTTTTTATTTATTTTTTTTATCTTCTGGTCGATCTCATCTTCATTTATCCATAATAGATTCTGCATGACCTACCATTCTTTCTCACCCCCTCTCTGTCATATCTTTAACCCCTATTTTTATTTTATTTTTGTGTCCAGTCAAGAACTACATGATCTGATCCGGGGAAGGGGATGGATGTATCGGCATCCAAAGTGAAAAGTGAGGAGGACAGCGAGGTCCCATTGTGCCAGGTGACCCAGAAGGGCATGATACTTTTACCTTCTGCCTCAGGTACAGCAGCAGGAAAAAATGTCCGTTAGGCCTCGTGCACACGACCGCGTCTGTTTTGCGGTTGGCAAACCATGGATCCACAAAATACGGATACCTTCCGTGTACAAGCCACATTTTGCATACACATTCCCATGAATAGAAGTGACTATTCTTGTCTGCAATATGGACCAGAATAGGACATGTTTTATAATTTGAGAGACAGACATATGGATGCGGACAGCACCTAAATGACATTGTGTACGGTCTGGGTTTTTTTTACATTTAGAAATGAATGGGTCATTGGGAAATATGGTTGTGTACATCACTGACAGAAGTATATACAGGAGATGATTGCTGTGTGATTCTGTAATATGCTCATCTGTTATATCCGTGGGGAAAGATTGCATAATACACATGTACTAATGACATCAACTACGCAGTTCTGTGTCCGTGTACTGTCAGCAGGGGAGCTATGTGTATAATGTCATTTTATCGGTCCTTTAATGTATGCTATTCTAGTTGGTATGATAACTGTTAATAAATCATGCTACTATTGTAATCTACATGCTGTGACCCATATACCCTCCATATCTGATCTAGACCTGGACAGGTTACATAATCCTGATAACAGTCTTTTCCTTCATTTCATTAGCGGTCACTGTCCCCATAGTCACCTGCTCACTGCTGGGAGAGCAGCGAGAAAAAAGGGAAGCAGCGCCAGTTATGGTGACGGTGAACCCACAGGTAAGTCACAGTTAGGTCAGGGCTCTATGATGGTAACTGGAAGCTGTGATATGGGTCTACCAATGCCCCCCTCTAATAACATATACAATTGATATAGTATCAATGTTTATAAACCCATTGCGGCTATTCTGCATTTTTTGCAACAACATACCTGCATTTATGCTGCATTTTCTTCAAGCAAAGGGAAAACACTGCAGACTTAATATATTTCAGTTTTGCTGTGTTTGCAAAAACTGCATTTTTTTTTTTTTTGCCACATCAAAAATGCAGCATAGCTGCGACATGTGGCAGCACTTAGGGAATGTCCACACAGGATGGAAAAATAATAGAGTCCAAACTGTTGAAAGCCACTGAAAAATCCACAGTAAATAAAAAAAAAAAAATCACATGGTGCAGATTTAAAATCAGCACCATACCATTTGTTAATATCTTCTTTGCAATGTGATTCCAGTCTGAAAACCTGCACAATTTCCCCTATATGTGGATGTACCCCTACTATTGTGTTTGTATGATATGCCAATATAATAACTTGCTTCTAAAGCAAGAAAATGTTCCTTTCCTGGGACCATGTGAAACAGTTATAAGCCGCAGCACCAATAAATCAATGACCATATTCATTTACTGTCTCTTTACGTAGCACTTGTCACCCTGCCTTGCCCAGCATGTAGTCACTCTGATGCACATGAATGACCCATATCTACAGTACACTGTGCACTAACATCGTTTTCAGCTGAAACAGCCAAAAAGTCTCATTCACACAGGGAACTGCGACTCAAAAGAAACAAAGCAGCAAAAACAGATTTATCCAAAAACTGTAGTGAGATCTAGAACCACCGCAAAATAATTCAATGTATGAATAAAAACATCATGACTTTGCATTCAGTGCACATCTGTCTACTGCAGTAAAGTATCATCAACAGTTAAAAGATAACTGGTCCTCCATATATGAAGACTGTACTGTAATTATCTTACTAATTCTAAGCATTTTGAAGGATCACAGTTATTATAAGAATATGGCTGTGCCCTAATTTGTTCGCCTTGTACATAATGTTCTTCAAGCAATAATCCTTTATGGCCTCATGCACACATTGCAGATTTGGTCAGTATCTCGCATCAGTTTCTTTTTAGTAGTTGGTCCGGAAAACACAAAGAAAGTGTAATGGAAACACTTACAGGTTGTCTCTTTTTTTAGCATCCTTTCCGGATTTTGGTTCAGTAGTACCCCAGACCGGGGGGTACTACAATTTGTATATTGTCATGTATTATGCATTTTATTATTTACTTCTGCCCATAGTTACCAGCAAAGAATGGTTGTCAAAGGTTGGCAGGAACAGAAGGGGGAGTTTCTGTCTTGAGAGGAGAGGAAGCACACTGCAGAGCTCCTGCTAGATTCTCAAGAGAGAATTGCTCCAATTTCCCTCAAGTAAAGCCTTGAGACCCCAAACAGCAGTGCAATCTGCTAGTATCAGCATGGAAGGCAATGCTGTGACGTGTGGGATTACAGTAAAGACACCCATCAACAATCACTAGGCCAGTAACACCTAAGTGCAGAATTGCCACAAACCAACCTGCCACCATATCCATAGCCGGAGATCGCTAGACTAAAAGTACTGCAGGTCCGACTTTTTAGTCCGGCGATCACTGCCGTGCTGCGTCCCCGACCCCATTATAGTCAATGGGGACACAACGGCAGCACACGGTTACTTGCGGCATGGAGGGTCCAGCGGGCTGTTCCCCCGCCGGAACAGCCTGCCGTATAGCCATGCCGCAAGTCTGAAAGTACTCTTACTGGTGCCAGAAAGGACGTGCACTTATAGCCTGCTGCTGCTGTATGTATTTAAAGTTGCATGTTGCACTCGGTAAAGGAGACTTTGTTACGTCTAACCTCTTCCCGGGTCTTTAAAAATGGCGCCCGCTCCATACCCAAAGGGGAGGGGGGGTTTGGGGGGTGGCGCTGCATTTTTCATACAGCAGACACCCGTGACTCATGTTTGCGACCAGTGATAATGCCGGTCATGGACATTCAACACTTCAGATGCCGTGGTAAAACCTGAAACCTGAAGTAGTGCTTCCGGGTATGCTTTGGCTCCCTCTTGTGGCGATAGGAGGAGCCGAAGCTTGTGTGCAGCAGCCCCTGTCAGAGAATGACAAGAGGCTACTGCTTAGTATTTCCTAAGGAGCCCTAATAGTATCTCCTATAGGAAACTATTACATTTTTCATAGACTCCAAAGCTAATGCATTGGAGTCTATGAGAATAGCAATCTAATGATTGCGTGTTATAGTTCCCTTATAGTTCCCTATCGGAACTATAAAAAATAAATAAATAAAAAGTGTAAAAGAAAAAAAATTGTAACCTTTTTAAAAATTAAAAAAAGTAAAAAATATAAAAATATATATATATATATATATATATATATATATATATATATATAAAAATTCATATCATCCACCTTTACCCGAAAAAACTAAATATATCATAGGTATTGCCACGTGTGAAAATACCCATACTATAAAAATATCTTCCCCATACATCAAGTGTCAAAATGGCCTATTCACCGTTTTTGCTCGCTTCATTTCTCACAATTTTTTTTTTTATAAAAAGTAAATGCTCATAGAGCTCCGTACACATAAGTGGTTAAGGCTGCTTGCAGCCTGTATTTGTGGGAGGGGCGTCTGGCTATTTATTCCCCGTCTGGTGACCACGGCCAGATGCCCGCTCCGTGCGCACGCCCGCTCTGTCTTTTGCTGCTCTTCCGGCAGCACGCCTGTCAGCCTTCCGGCCGCTCTTCTCGACGCATGCGCGGTGCTGGTGAGCTCGCGCTTTGCTCCAGCGAGGGGTCCATCTCCCGTCCCGCTTCAGGTATGTCGCGCCTCGGCTGCCGCGCTGCCGCTTCCCCGCCTTACACATCGGGGCGGGTCTGCAAGCGGTGCGCCGGCCTGCGCGATGGTTGTTTTTTTTTTTTTTTTTCGGCAGCTGAGGGGCTGTTCTGCTGCTGAGTCAGGGTACTACAGCGTCATTTTGTTATGCCATGCTAAAATCTCTCCTCCCTGGCTTGTTGTTTTTCTTTCTGCCACTGATGCCATGATTTTTGATCAAGTTCTCCGCCAAAGTGATTAAATCCTGAGGGGGGCGGATAACCGCGCTCACCCAGGACACTGCAAAAAAAAAAAAAAAAAAAAAAAAAAAGAAGTTTGCTCAATTCTGTTCCTAGGTCGTTCGTTCTGTTAAATCAACACCTTCAGTTTGGTCGAGCATGCTTGTCTAAGGCAGTTAATTCAGCTACTAGGTTACTTTGTGCAGTTCGGTCAGTTCTACTAGGGGTCTGTCCTGGCTTAGGTCAGTAGCATTTAGTCATGTCCATTTCAGCAGAACAGGGTTTTTCACTTGCATCTGTTCCTTTCTTGTGTCCGTTCGGCGGTTAGTTTCTGATAATTTTACTGTCTACCCCTTTAGGTCTTTTGGTTGCACTTAGGATCCTCGTCATTACCCTGCCCTTCTATTACCCCCGGTAATTTTCACTTGTGCTTCTTTCTTGGGGTCACTCTCCCTCCTGGGGCCAATCGCCTGCTCTTTCCGTCCACCATTCACCTCTCTTCCGCTCTTGGGTCTAGTGTGTCTCTCTGGGGCTCAGAGGTGCATCCTGGTTCATTTCTATGGTTCACTCAGGGTATCCCTTCCCGGGTCTGCCCAGGTTCATTCTGTGTCTCCTGGATCGCCCAGGTGTAGTCTGTGTCTCCTGGATCGCCCAGGTGTAGTCTGTGTCTCCTGGATCGCCCAGGTGTAGTCTGTGTCTCCTGGATCGCCCAGGTGTAGTCTGTGTCTCCTGGATCGCCCAGGTGTAGTCTGTGTCTCCTGGATCGCCCAGGTGTAGTCTGTGTCTCCTGGATCGCCCAGGTGTAGTCTGTGTCTCCTGGTCCGCCCAGGCCGTCTGTGTCTCCTGGTCCGCCCAGGCCGTCTGTGTCTCCTGGTCCGCCCAGGCCGTCTGTGTCTCCTGGTCCGCCCAGGCCGTCCGTGCTTTCTGATTCCCCCGGTCCCTGGGGGTTCGCTGTTCTATGATTCTTGGGTTCTTCCCTGGCTTCTTTCAGCACTTTGTTCGGGTACAAAAAAAAAAAAAAAAAAAAAAAACACAGGTAAGGGCAGGTGCATGCCTTAACACTTGTTTTTCGGTTTGTTCAGTTTGTTTTAGACGGCCATTTTTCTGGCGCTGCATCCAGCCTCACTTTAGGGTACCTCGTGAGTATTCAGGTAAGTTATTGGTTCAGAATAGGGGGGGAGGGGTTGGTAGCTCAATTCGTTATTTAGTATTCCTTCTCCTTTTGCTTCCGTCTAGAGCAGTAGGCATCCCGGTTTGGTCAGGATTGGCATGTCTCTCAGTTCGGGGATGGACGACAACGCTTCCTTGCCAGGAACTTCCGTCTCAGGCCGGGCTAGCAACGCTTCGCTCACCAAATGGACTGTGCCTAAGCTAATCGCGGAACTTAATCGACGGGGAATTCGGCATCCCGCCTCTGCTCGTAAAGCAGAGCTATATCGTTTGCTTATGACAGCCCCCAGTCCAACGGCCAAGCAGTCAGATCTTAGCTCAGTGCACCAAGCCCTAGCCCAGATCCAGGCCTCCATCAGCAACCTCTCTGCTAACATGTCTGATATGCAGTCCAGGGTCTCGTCTTTGGAAAACAGTCCGGCAGCCATGGTCGCTGCGCCTGCTCCGGGTGCGGCAGGCCCTCCTGCCATGCCCCAGGATGTGGCGGGTAGGCTTTTGTCTACCCCTCAAGTAGCTCCTTCCCACTTTATTCCTGACCACCTTAAAAAGGACATTCTGGCAGGCAAGGACGTCAATCTTGCGGCGATCCTCATTGCCTCCCAGGAGGTCTCTGAAAATCGCGTGATTAACTGCGGGGAAGTTTCCGTGGTCCTTAAGGCTAAGGATGCCCGGCTTAATCGGAAACTGTCAGTGCCCGAATTTGGCATTGCTTTCAGCACCTTTAGGGATGTCATCTGCTCGGCCCACCCTGAACGCAGGGAAGAGCTTGACATGTACCTATACCGCATTTTGGATCTGGCACATAAGTATGGCGGGTCCGCTTTCTATGATTATCATCGCTCTTTTTCAGCCAAGGCAGCCACGGCTCTGATTTAGTTCCAATTCGTTACGAATTGGGCTGATTTAGACATGGAACTTTTTTGCCACCATTTTGCTGGCCTCAAGGCTCCGCTATGCTCGATCTGCCAATCCATTTTCCACTCGTCGGAATGGTGTCCGGATCCGTTGCAGTCCAATCAGGCAGGTCCAACACCAGAACCCTCTGGTTCGTCCCGTTCGTCTTCTTCAGTAGATAAGCTAGGCAGACCAATTGTGTACCTGGGTAGCAGCCAGGTATGCAATAATTTCAATGCTAAAGGTTGCGCATTCAATGCCTGCAGAGCCTTCCACATTTGTTCTATCTGTTTTCGGGCCCACCCGCGCTCGTCCTGCCCCAGGAAATCCGCTAAAGAATCCTGACTAGCCGACCTCAATGTGGATCTTCTCGAGGTTCTCCTGCAAGACCATCCTGACCGGCCTTTCGTGGGGTTCCTGCTGCGCAGCTTCAGGGATGGTTTTCACACTGGTCTTGTCACGCTACCTCAGGATTGCTGGGAAGGTCCCAACTTGCGCTCAGCAGCCAGCGACCCTGAGGCTGTAGACACCTTGATTCAGGCAGAATTAGTTAAGGGTTTTATTATCGGCCCCTTCGACAGGATTCCTTTTTCCACCTGGCGTGTCAATCCGATTGGTTTGGTGACTAAGCAATCGTCAAATAAAAAGCGCCTCATCTACGATTTGTCCGCGCCTCATATGTCCTCTAGCCCCAGCCTGAATGCCCTCATCCCTTCAGAGGAGTATTCTATGCGGTATTCTTCCGTGGATGAGGCCATTCAGTTCATCCTTCAAGCGGGACCCGGTGCTTGGTTGGCGAAGATAGACATCGCGGATGCCTTTAAGCTGCTCCCTATCCACCCCCAGCTTTGGCAGTACTATGGTATTCACTGGGCTGGCAAGTTCTACTTCGCCAACCGACTCACCTTCGGCTCGAAAAGTAGCCCCTGGCTTTTCGAACAACTCGCCAGAGCTTTGCATTGGATCTTATTACATCACGGTGGGGCCCCGGCAATAGTCCACTACCTGGACGACTTCCTTCTAATCGAGAAATCCGGTCAGCCTCCATCCATTCCTCATAAAGCTCTGGGAGTTTTTTTCAGCTTGCAAGTGCTGGTAGCTGTCAACAAAACCGAAGGCCCAGCCACCAGGGTCACATTCCTGGGCATAACCCTGGACACCATCAGCATGGAAGCCAGTCTTCCTCCAGAGAAGTTGGACAAACTCTGTTCCGCTATTGTCCAAGCACTCCGCTCGCTGTCACTTTCTAAAGTTCAATTGCAGTCCCTCTTGGATCTTCTGAATTTTGCTACCAGGATTATGCCTCAGGGTAGGACCTTTCTGTCTGGGCTCCTTCGTCTATTGCCCTCGGCTCCAGATCAGGATGCCATCGTCCATCTCGACAGGCAGGCTGTATCGGACCTCGTCCGGATGGCATCTCCTTATTCGTTCCTCAGTGGGATTCTTCGTCCCCCATGGTGTTTTCCGATGCAGCTGGTTCCACCGGTTTCGCGGCCAACTTTGAGTCTCACTGGCTGGCTGCCAGTTGGCCTGTGGTTGTCACATCGGACCCAACGGCTCTCAAATCTTCCCCTCTGCTGGAGCTTTACCCCATCGTAGCTGCAGCTTTAGTGTGGGGTCACCGCTGGGTTAACGCTCCCGTCACATTTGTGACAGACAGCCAATCCCTGTCAGAAATCATTAACAATGGTAGAGCTAATTCAGGCAGGGTCATGGCCTTATTGCGCAGGTTAGTCTGGGTCTCACTGAAACATAATTTCCACATGCGCAGCATACACATTTCGGGTGAACAGAATAGGGCGGCCGACGCTCTCTCACGGTTTAACTTTCCACTATTCTTTCAGGAGATGCCCGAAGCAGACCCCACAGGAGTCACGGTTCCACCACTGCACAGGTTCACCCTGGACTAGATTCCCTCATTCGGGAGGCCAAGCTCCTGGTTTCCAAATCTCTGTCTCGAAACACCGCGAGAAACTACCAAGCCGGGTTGAAGGCCTTCGCTACGTTTTCTAATATTTACCCCCGTGGGGACCTCAACGAGACTTCCTACATCTTGGCTTTTATTGCCTATTGCCATTCCCCCCTGTCCCTGTCGCATAATACCATCAAACTTTATCTAGCAGGCCTTCAACATCATCGCATGTTGGCTGACCCGCAACGCGGGTCCATTTTCGCGATTCAAGCCGTCAAAGCGGCGCTTCGGGGAATCCAGAAACAAAGCGGGGGGTCAAAGTGTTCAAGGAAACCCGTGTCCGGCATTTTGTTCAGAGGGCTTTCTTCGGCTTTGGACGGCTGTCCTTTTGGCCCCTCCACTAGTCTTATTGTCAAAGCTACTATGTACTTAGCCTTTTACGGTTTCCTTAGACCCGGGGAAATCACAGTAGGTTCTCAGCGGCAGCACCATCCCCGCAAGCGTCAGCTGTCCTGGGGCCAGGGCAATTTCACCCTCTCATTGCCTTCCACCAAAACTAGTCAGACAGGCCCACCTACCGAGATCAGATATTATCCCACAGCAAACGAGTGGTGCCCGGTCAAAGTGCTGCAGCAGTTATCTCTGCATCTACAGGATGCCCCGGCCGACAGCCCTTTATTGCCACTCGCAGGGAAACCCCTCTCTACATCTGTTTTCATATCCTACATTCGGTCTCTCGCCAAGGGTCTGGGCCATGATCCAAAAAGTATTTCGGGACATTCATTCCGCATAGGGGCAGCTTCGGCAGCATCTCAACATCAGGTGCCGGCTCATGTGATCCGCTCCATGGGTCGTTGGAAATCGTCATGCTACAGCAGATACATTCCCAATCCGCAAACTGAAATATCTAGGGCTTTCTGTAGCTTGGCTCTGTGAAAGGTTGTTAATAAAGCTTGCTTCCTAACTGTTGTTTTTGCCCCTTTCTTTGGTATATCCCGCGTGCGTGGTTCCCGGCACACTCCAACCACCTGGTTCAGGGTTAGGGGTCTCGGCCGTCCTACGCTTCTAGCCCTGACCACAACTACAAAAAAGTTTTGGGTCAAAATGTGGCGATGTAAAAATAAAACTAATTTTTTTAAATATTTATCAGTATCAAAAGAAAAACTATGCATATAAGGTATCGCCGGATTTGTACTGACCTGTAGAATGAAAGTAACTGTTCAGTTTTGCTGCAAATCAAACGTCGTAAATAAAAAACCCATAAACCTGTGGCAGAATTGTGTTTTTTTTTCCCCAATTCCACCCCATTTGGAATTTTTTTTTCTTGCTTCCCACTACACCATATGCAATATTAAATGGTAGTGCTGGAAAGTACAACTTGTCCTGCAAAAAACAAGCCCTCATACAGCTATGTGAATGGAAAAATAAAAAAAGTTATGGCTCTGAGAAGGCAGGGAGCGCAAAACGAAAACGCAAAAACCTCTGGGGTAGAAAGTCTGGCCTCATTCTCCATTACTACATTTCCATTGCACTGATCCCCAGGGAGTAACGGCCTGAGGGAGTACACTGTGACACAACACTTCAACAGGGCCACTACCACTCCCATCCTCTAAACCGGCTTGTCAGGGGGTCACTGCACTTTGATGCAAATATGCAATGTGTGTATGAGGCCTTATTCTTCTGTTCTCTGTTATAGTTCTGTTTCAGCTCCCTGGAGCCTAAAGAAGAACCTGCTATACAAGATGAAAGCCCTCAACAGACCATAGAGATAACCAGCCAAGCCTACCCAGAAGGTGAGCTCCATTCTACAAAAGTCATGTGTATGACAGCCTGCATGCCTACATCTGTATTCCACACTGCATACTGGACGGAATTTATTAACCGCTGTAATTTTTGCTCAGGAATTATTTTTTTTGCAGAAAATTTGCTACTTTTTCCACAGTTATGCTATGCTCGGCACTTTTGAAAAAGTTGGGTAGGGGTTTTTAGGCAGGTCGTGGCATCCACGGCCCAACAGATTTACTATACTTCAAGCCAGAAGCATAGATTTGCTTTTGTGGTGCACAAACTGCTAGAAGGGTGCACCAAATTTTTTTTTTTAAATGGACTTTAATGGGGTACTGGGGCTCATCCCTATTTATTATCAACTCCTTAGCAACCATCCAAGTAAATCGCATTGCATCCACACTTGCTTGCGGATACAATGCGATTTTCACGCAGCCCCATTCACTTCTATGGGGCCTGCGTTACGTGAAAAAACGCAGAATATAGAACATGCTGCGATTTTCACGCAAGACACAAGTGATGCCATTGAAATGAATGGGTCAGGATTCAGTGCGGGTGCAATGCATGCACGTCGTGCATTGAACCCTCGCCCGTGTGAAAGGGACCTTACAGTTCTGGAATGTATTAGAGGACACTGACATAATGTTGTCACTGTTATCCAATACATTCCAGACCTCTAAGGCCCCTTTTACATGAGCGAGTTTTCCACGCGGTTGCAATGCATGACGTGAACGCATAGCACCCGCACAGAATCCTGACCCATTCATTTCAAAGGGTCTGTGTACATGAGCGGTGATTTCCACATATCACTTCTGCATTGCGTGAAAATCACAGCATGTTCTATATTCTGTGTTTTTCATGCAGCCCTGGCCCCATAAAAGTGAATGAGGCTGCGTGAAAAACGCATTGCATCCGGAAGCAAGTGCGGATGCAATGCCTTTTTCACTGATGGTTGCTAGGAGATGACTCAAAACGCATTGCACCCGCACAGAAAAAAAAAAACTGTACAACTGAACACAATCGCAGACAAAACTGACTGAACTTGCTTGCAAAGTGGTGCGAGTTTCACTGAATGCACCCTGAACGCATCCAGAGCCAATCCGTCACGCTCGTGTGAAAGGGGCTTAAGGGTTACATAGCATCATAAATCAATATAAGGCTATGTGACCCAAACAGTGCTGGAAGTTCAGGACGGGTGCCTCGCTGCGAGTCCGGAGCGTGACACTCTCGTCTGAAAGGGGCCTAAGACCACTGCTAAATTAAAATGTCAGATTTAGTCCGATGTGTAGATCACACAGAACCTTCTGTAGTTAAATCTGATGCAGAAAAAGTGGTTGCATTGCCTATAGTAACCAGAGTTTGCTTTCATTGATCTCTATGGACTTTTAGGTTCCATGCACATGGTAGTATAATTTATGCATATTTTCCATGTGGATTTTGCCGTGTTTCCACACCCTATTCACACCAATATTTGCTTGTGTTACATGCGGATTCTGTGGTGGGTTGTACAACAAAACAATTGACATGCTGCGGATTTCAAAATGTGCACCACGGGTCAACTTATACTTGGAAAAAAAAATTCACAGTGCATATAACATTTTAAAACTCTTATCTACTTAGCTGGTACTATATTAGCCCCCATTCACAAGGGTTTTGTTTTGCTGGCAGAATTTGGTGTGGATGCCATGCCAATAAACCTCCGGCAGCAGCTCTGAATCTGCCTCCCTTTGTTTTCAATGCACTTCATTTGGCAGCGGTTTTATAACTGCCACTGTACCACGAAAAGACTCTTGGCATGATGTCCAGACAGTCACATGTGGAACCTGTAGCTGGTGTCCGTTCAAGGATCAGCTCCATTCAATGGGGCTAAACCTCAAGTGGATCTGCGGCATTCAAATTGAAAAACTGTGGCAGAAACTGCAGAATATTGGTGCATTTTGCCTTTACAAAATCCACCATGTGAACTAGCCCTTGCACTGATTATTTTCCACACAGGAAATTCATGCATAATACACACCATTTGCATGCGGCCTTTTTGGTTGCTATGAGCTGTGGCACTCAAGAAGTACCATAAAGGTCAAGATGAAAACAAATGCATATATAACCGCATTCAGGAGAATGGAAATGATTTTCAGTCTCGGAAAATTCTGCAACAAAATCTGCAGCATGTGAAGGCACCCTTACGCTGGGTTTGGTGCTCTATCCATGCCTTTGGCAGTGCATATGGCTATGCATGTGTATCACAACTTATGAATTTCTTTCGACTCCTGAATCTCCTTACAGGCCTTGAGGGAAAGGACATCCCTCATTCTGATACTACACTGTGTCTCTGTGATACGTGTGGCTGCCAGCATGTGCCTGGGGCAAAATGTGAAACCTGCGGTGAAGTCTGTCAATTTAAAGAGAGGTGAGGAAAAAAAAAAATCTGTAAGTCATGGGGGGTAGGGGTTGGTTGGGGAGTGGGTCAGTGTCACCCTCTCCCTGGTTTCTGGGGTATCCACAGCAGGTCCGTGATCGTGGAGCCATCACAAGGTTTTGGGGTAGGCAACGAGACCCCAAAACCCGTCAAGAAACGGAGACCAAAGGAATACCAAAGTCCAGCAGAGTCGGAGGCTGAGCCAATGGTGAGAAAAGAGGCATCACCGTATTCATGTTAACCGTGTACTGTCTGTGCAAGTGTTATGAATGGAGAGTGCAGTAGGTATTAGGACTGGACTGTGGGATGGGACCAGAAATATGTGATATTTCGACCATGTGGCTGTCACAAGATTTAAAGATAAATGAACATTGCACTGGACCATCGTTGAGCATCACCTATCGCTGTGCTGCAACAGAAACGAGGGACAGTCTCAGTGCAACACGATGAATGCTCATAAACATGTGAAAAGAATAAGTGATATGTCCATGTGCACGCTGTCATTGTAGTGTACTGTTGTCAGATATGTACCTGCAAAGTATTTCTATTCAGGAAAAGCTGAAAGAGCAGAAAAGCCCAGGAGATGCTGATGAACCCCATGTGAGGAGCTCAGAAGTGGAGCTATGGAGCCAGAGAGAACCACAAAGTAATTATTTTACTCAATCTGTGTCTTGCTTATATATGTACAAAACATAGTGAAAATGCTTTAATCAGAGTAATTGAAATCAACTTAAGCACCCCCTGATCCAGTGTCTCCACGTGGTTCCCTCTAATGACTGCGGCAGTGATGTCCCATATACTTCTGCACAGGGTTGCCAACCGTACTATCATATTGAGCTATAGACATGTATTACTTATAATCTTCATCATTCATTATGGTTTTCCGATTTGTCCATAAAAAAATATGTTGGCTGTCTGTGATTTTGAGATAAGTTGTCCAGAAAAAAGAAAAAGTCTGCTTGGCAACCCTGTGTGCAGCCAATTGCGGGCCCCTAGCAGTTTAGGGTCTTACACCGCTTAGGCCAGTAACTGGCTGCAACGGTATACATGACCGCTGGAGCCAAAGCAAACATCATGGCTGCAGCCCAGTTGAGAAGCTAAAGCGACAGTGCTGGATCCGAGGGGGCTCTGGAAGGTGAGATTAAGCTTTATTTATTATTTTAACAATGTCCCTGCAGTCGGCCCATTAAAAATGTATATTGAAAACCCCTTTAACCACTTGCGGATTGCCCGTTGACTATAAATGCCCGGTGGCAAGCACTTAATTCTGACAATCTGAGACTGTGCAGGTGCATGAGGGGGGAGCCTAGTGACAGCTGAACTCCCCATAGAGAAGACAGGGACGTTTTTTACTGTCTCTGCATTCCCTATCGACATACACACAGCTCTCAATGAGCACTGTATGTACAGATCAGGAAGCGGCAATGCCACCACTTTCTGATCTGCTTCTAGTGATCATGTGGTTGCTGTATCTGGATGAGCTGTTGGGTCTGAGTAGACCTAGATCATCTCTGCAGTGAAGCTGAACAGCCTTGTACCACCTCTGAGAGCTGTATTCCTCCTATAACTGGGGCTAATAGGTTACAGGAGAAATCAGAAATAAAAAAAAAAGTGTAATGTTAACTGTTCCCCAAAGGTCTTGTCTCACCTTATGGGGGACAAAGTTAAAAAAATAAAGAAAAAATAACAAAGAAATGCTACACTGCAGCTTCCTAAAATAGATATCCCCCATGACTATTATGAAAAGGGACATCATTTAAAAAAATAAAAAAAAGTATTTTAGTTGCACTTAAAGCGATTATAATTTCATTTCCCCTGGGATAAATTATAAAAACAAAACAGAATACTAAAATATAATTTACATAAAAATAAAGCAAAAATTAATTTACATCATCAAATGGAAATAGGGGGGAATAGGGAAACAGCCTGGCTATTAAGGAGGTGGATTTACAGATTTACCAACTTCAAAATATATTCTTAACCCCATAACTGGACATCACTGAAAATATGTGAAAGTAAAAGTCTAAAATATTTCTTTCAAATAAATTCTAAAGCTTTGCCACAGTTGACTCCATTTAGGTTAGGTATCCAGAGTCGTCTGTGGAAATTCTAGCATTTCTATGGCTCGCAGGCATCACCTTAGAGAGCATGGGGGCTCAGTAGTTAACGCTATTGCCTTGCTGGGTTAAGAGTAATATCTGCATGCACTTTGTATGTTCTCCCATATGTGTGTGGGTTTTCTTTAGGTACTCTGGTTTCCTCCCACACGCTACAGAACATACTGATAGGTTAATTTCTGATATTCGGCAGGTTGTAAGTAACAATAGGGACAGGGAGTGATGGCATTCTCTATACAGCACTGCAGTACATGTTGGCGCCCTAACAGTGCAGTCTTCATAGCACCATGAATGATTGGTAGGAGATGACCTGTGGTTAGAAAAGGCCTTCAGTAAACTGAATCTGGTATGACTGATCGCAGTGTCAGTGCCTCACGTATTTTCTTCTTCAACATTTGTTTAGATCATTCTTGACCTCTCCCCTTGCTTCCAATGTCATGTCCCATCTGGGTAATTATACCCTAAATGCCTGCATGTCCAGTTCTTGCACCCAGATTAGCCCCAGTACCCAAACCCGAGTCTCTACTCCAGAAATGTAGCTTTTCTATCCTCCCAGACCCCCTTTTTTACTCTACAGTTATGGGTGCCGGTCTTATTTCCTGCAATGTCAAAGTTTCAGGGGACGAGTCAGGAGATTCTTGGTCTTGGTCTTCTTACCTGGAGGAACAGAAATGCGTTGCTGCTCCTATCAATCTCTTTCGGGAGGTAAGTCTGGTTTTAGAAAACACATGAAATATCATTAAGATTTTAGTTTCAATGATTTTTATTGAATTTTTTCAGACAAAAAAAAAAAAAAGGAGCAACAAATGGTGGGCGCAGCCACCTGAAGGCAAATGCAATACATTGCACATAAACATACGGATTACATAATGTATGGGAAAGGCCCCTTTCACATCTGCGTTTTTCCTTTCTGTCCTAGAGTTCCGTCCTCGGGGCTCTAGGACAGAAAGATACTGATCAGGATTATCTCAATGCATTCTGAATGGAGAGAAATCCGTTCAGGATGTCTTCAGTTCAGTACTGACACGTTTTTTGGCCGTAGCAAAATCCGCAGCATGCTGCGGATTTTCCTCCGGCCAAAAATCCTGAAGACATGCCGCAAGGACGGATCCAGAATAATGCCCATGATGTTTAGCTTTTAAGAATGGTAGCCATGGCAGCCAGGACGCTACTAAAGTTCCGGCTGCCATGGAAAAGCAGCGGGGAGCCGGGGGAGAAGCTACTTACCTTCCGTGCGGCGGCCGGGGCGCTCCTCGATGACATCACCGGGTCCCTGCGTAGCATAGCTATGTGATCCATGTGACGCAGGAACCCAGTGAAGTCATCAAGGAACGCTTCGGCCGCCGCACAGAAGGTAGTAGCTTTTCCCCCGGCTCCTCGCTTCTTTTCCATGGCAGCCAGGACTTTAGTAGCGTCCTGGCTGCCATGGTAACCTGAAAGCATATTGAAGACTGATCAGTCTTTAAATGCTTTCAGTTGTCTTGCGTTGTGCCGGATCTGGCGGGCATTTCCGGCGACGGAAGTGCACGCCGGATCCTCACAACGCAGATGTGAAAGGGGCCTAACAGAGTACCAGGGCATCTGCACAGATGCTGCCAACCTGGTACTATAACGTGTGTTTTAATAATGCACAGAGAAAGATATTCTGTGCAATGAGCGAGAATGTGTTTAAGCAACATACCTCATATAACAAATCAGAACAATGTCTAACATCTGTCAACATTATCGAACAAGCCAGACCACGACCTAAAAGCATCATTGTCAGGAAAACATAATGGGCCAGATTTATCATTACTCTTGCATTCACTCCACTTTCAAAGAAGGCGTATGTGTATTTGAGTCAAGTCAAATTTATCATGGGCTCTTTCAGAGGTTGATAAATCTGGTGTATTTCTGGTTCCTAGTTGTATTTTGGCTTTGTCTTTGGAAAAGTCACAATTTTAAAAAAGTGATTTTGTCAAACATAAGCATGGTCATGAGTGGAGTGAGTTTGCGCAATTTTTTGCGACTTTTTTGCGACTTTTTAAAAAGTCGCAATAATAAATCTGTCTTGCAAGTGATTTACATACGACAATACGCCCATAAACTTGGTTTTGGAGTGAGTGGCGTAAGTCTCCAAAAAGTCGCAAAAAATTGCGCAATTTGGCTTTTTGCGCAATTTTTTGCGACTTTTCGACTCCAGAAAAGTGACTTAGGCTAATGATAAATCTGGCCCAATATGTCTTGTGCACACAACTCTACGTGTGGCATGTGTGCTGTATATTATTAAGATTTAGAAGAAATATCCACTTTATAGACTTAAGAGTAAAACAAAAGATGTACAAATGTCACGTGATGAAAAAGCATTGTAACTAAACCAATGAGAAAATCTACATGACAAAAGTATCCATAAAACATACAAGCTACACATTGGGCTTTGAGAGGTTTTGTCATATTGAAAATACACTAGTGACAACTAAAATGGCTTTCCATTGGGGATTGGTCACATTTCATGCTGCAAAACCAAAAATATGCAGCGGTTTTTATCCAACTTTGCAAGACCAAGTCTACTTTCACACCGGCAGGGATCAGCAAAAACGCTTCTGTTTGTAATAATAGAACCGACAGCATCCGTTATGAATGGATCCGGTTGTATTATCTCTAAAATGGCCATGACGGATCCGTCACTAAAACCATTGTAAGTCAATAGGGGACGGATCCGTTTTCTATTGTGTCCGAGAAAACGCATCCAGCACCATTGACTTGCATTGTGTGTCATGCCGGATACATTTTGCTCTGCATCCCATGATGGAAAGTACTGTACTGTACAGTATGGAAACGCAACCAAACAGAACGGAATGCATTTTGGAACATTCCATTCTGTCCTCATTGACAATGAATGGGGAGAAAACGGAAGCGTTTTTCTCCGGTATTGAGATCTTCTGCTGGATCTCAATACCATAATACGCAAGAGTGAAAGTAGCCTAAGTGGGAATTCTTCTTAGCAACCATAGGACAGTCAGACATCATACCCTAAACCATTTTGTCATAAAGAGGACCTGTCGCCCTTCTGATATGTCTGTTTTAGTAAATACTTTTCCATAAGACATGCCTCTTATTTCTGCTTTAACCCTCTTCAGGACCCTGAGAATTTCTTTTTTTTTTACTCCCTGCCTTCCCAGGGCCATAACTTTTTTAAAGTGGCATGTCCTCATACAATTTAATACTGTCAACATGGGTCAAGTGTCAGAACGTTTAGTGACACAACCCCAACTGGTAATACCCAGTAGTAAATGTATTAATACATTTCTAGGAAGAATAACAGCAGAATTAAGATTGCCAAGAAAAAAATTCTCCAGAATTATTATATTACGGGGAGTACTAAAGTAGTCACCTATGGAGAGCTGCCAGATCCTCTTTATGTTCTCCCTTTTAGCTGTATTGCCTAGGTACAGTTACCTGACTACATATATTTCAGTAACACACCAGATGGCAGTATAGACTGATACAATGACATGGAGCGTACTGGTGGTTTACCAGAAAAATCAAACACAAGGCTGAACTTCTTTCAACATTTTACTTGTGAATTCTGATTTTTTTTCAGAAGTTACAGTTAATCTCCTAAACAAGTGTATGTTCTGTCTCCTGCAGTGCTCCTATCTATATCAATAAAGCCTGAATACGGGAGCCTAGGAGACATAGCGCTCTGCAGTATGCAGCATGGACTAGAGACGTAGGAGTCCATAATATAATAAGATTCTTTCCTACAAGTGTAGACGGTGATTCAAAGTGATGTAATATATTTTATTAGGGAAAAATGTAAACT
This sequence comes from Bufotes viridis, assembly GCA_033119425.1. Classification (NCBI taxonomy): domain Eukaryota; kingdom Metazoa; phylum Chordata; class Amphibia; order Anura; family Bufonidae; genus Bufotes; species Bufotes viridis. The sequence goes on along the minus strand of CM065594.1, from coordinate 238,039,852 downwards.
CTCATTAGAAAACTGCATGTAAAGTGTCCCCTGAGCGTTGCTTAGATAGAATATCTTCAGGGTCTTCTGAACGCTGATGACCGATAACTATAAGATGCAGAGGAAGATTTTACTGTTTCCCGGCCTATTTGATCTGCTGCCAGCACTAAATCGCTGGCAGCGCTGCTGTCCTCTGCCTTCCTAGTGCATCCCTGGTTAGTTAGCAATCACTGGAAACATATAGGGGAGCAAGGCTGCCAGTGCTGGCAGTAAGGGTGCGCTCACATGTGGCAGAAAATTCCGCAGGAAAATCCGGAGGTGCAGATTCTTTGAAAGTTGTGGATTTTTGGGTGTGAATTATGGTGGGGATTTATTGAATGAGAATCATTCAATGCGAAATAGATTCTGCAGTGGAAAAAAACACTGCGGAAAAATCTGCAGCGAATCAATTTCCCATTGACTTGAATGGAAAAATTATCATACAGAATCATCAACACAACAATATTAACTCTGCAAAATGTAAATTCCGCAGCGGAACACAATGCAGGGATAGACAATATTCAGCCCCATAGGATAACATGAGGCATGGTGATGGAGCATGTGATTGGGCCATGTGACCATGTGACATCATCACAGGTCCTTTACCTAGTAGCAAGCTAACGGAGAGGATGCCGGGCTTCGCGATCAAATGGACCAGGTAAGTTATGATTAGTTTATTATTTTTAACCCATTCTGCACCGGGTTCAACATTAGGAAGATGGCCAAGGGTATTATTTTACATTATAACTATGTTATAATGTGAAATAATACTGAACCGGTTAAACATCCCGATGGTTGCATAGCAACCATGCGGGAAAATCGCAACGCATCCGCACACGATTGCGATTTTCCCGCAGCCCTATTCACTTCTATAGGGCCTGTGTTGCGTTAAAAACGCAGAAACTGGAGCATGCTGCGATTTTCATGCAACGCAGAAGTGATGCGTGAAAATCACCGCTCATGTGCACAGCCCCATAGAAATGAATGGGTCCGGATTCAGTGCGGGTGCAATGCGTCCAACTCACGCACTGCACCCGCGCGGAAAACTCGCCCGTGTGAAAGGGGCCTTAGGGCTGTATTACATTGTCCAACGTTTGGGCATGGCAAGCGCTGGTGGAAGATAACACAGGCTGAAAAACTGAATGTGGGAGAAACAGTTTCTATCGTAGTCGTTCCTCCCTCATTCATTTCTGTTACCGGCAGCACACCCCTAATTACACAGGGAGATGCGCTGCAGATAATCGTCATCTTTCATCCTGATGAAAAATTACCATAGGCCAACAAAAAAATTGGGTTGCTCATTGATCAGCTGCTCAATTATACAGGCCCATTATCGGAAACCAGTATTCCTATGAACTTTTGTTCCCGATAATAGGCCTGGAAATTGTGTGGTCTACTAGGGCCCTTACTGGCAGCACTGCCCTCCTCTGCCAGGTGCTTACTAACTAGGGATTTTTTGGCAAAGCACAGGGACTGGAGCTGCCAGTGATCAGCACTGACAGCAAGTTTTACAGGGACAGGGGAAGAAAGCTGTGAGAAGCCAAAACTTTTTGTCTGTGTTCCTGAACACTTACTGTCAGCGCTGATCGGTGGTAGCCCTTCTCTCCCTTATCTTCCTGGTGCTTACTAGCTAACCAGCGTTGCACTGGGCAGATAGAGACTAGTGGGTATACCGGCAATCACTGCCGTCAGCAGATCAAATAGGCAGGAAAACATAGTAAAATCTGCATCTTATAGTTATCTGTCATCGGCGTTTAGTACAGTAGATGCTAATTTAGGCAAAAATTCTAAACTGAATTTACAGCAGATGGACTCCAGTCAAGCTGTAGAAACGTCTCAAAGATGATGAAAAGAAATGGTAGACCCGAATGTCATAGCAAAGGGTCTGAATACTCATATCCTTGCATAATTTTAGTTTTACCATTTTAATAAATCTGAAGACATTTCTAAATACCTATTTTCACTTTCTCATTATGGGGTATTGAGTGCAGATTGACGGGGGGAACTTGATTTTTTATTTTGGCACAAGGTTGTAACATAACAAAATGTTAAGAGTGAAAGGGTCTGAAAACTTTCTGAATGCTTTGATCTATTTTCCTAGAAGTCATGAATGACTATTGGGGCTGCGAGCCTTCATGGTTCTTGTGGGCATCTGAACATGCCGTTTACATTCCTCATCATATATGTTATATTCTTCTGCAAGATACTGCATGACTTAATAGTAGATACTCGTAGTAGTGGGAGTACACATCAATTTCTGCAAATATAGGACCTGCAGGAAACATCTTCAGGTTATTGTTATTTTACGGTCTGATGTTGTTCTGAAGAGCTATAATAACCACTACCACTCCATCATCTATATTGGAATCCATTCATTTCATGTACTTTTGTTGCACTGCTGCTGCCACTCACATTGGGTTGTTACTGCTTATATGTCATCAGTATAATGTTTTGCCCGTATGATAAAGGGATTGATTTGTCTGCAGTGGCAGCTGGGAACACAGCACAAGAATGGCTTCAAGGTGGGGATGAAGCTAGAGGGAATTGACCCCCAGCATCCATCCATGTATTTCATCCTCACGGTGGCTGAGGTGAGATGAGCTTACACAGGTACAGCAAAATAGCCATGTAAATCAAATGTATTGTAACTCTGCAAAACTTCATAGGCTGCTGTCAGCAGATTTGTTCCTATGAAACTGGATGACCTGTTACATGTGCACTTGGCAGCTGAAGGCATCTGTGTTGGTCCCATGCTCATATGTGCCCGCATTGCTGAGAAAAATGTTGTTTAAATATATGCAAATGAGCCTCTAGGAGCAACGGGGGCGTTGTCATTACACCTAGAGGCTCTGCTCTCTCTGCATCCACCGCGCCCTCTGCACTTTGATTGACAGGACCAGGCAGTGAAAGCATCATAATGCCTGGCCCTGTCAACATTACTGGAGAGAGAGCGGTAGTTGCAGAGAGAACAGAGGAGTAACAGCAACGCACCCATTGCTCCTAGAGGCTCATTTGCATTTATTAAAACATCATTTTTCTCAGCAATACGGGCACATATGAACATGGGACCAACACAGATGTCTTCAGCTGCCAAGTGCACATGTAACAGGTCAGCCAGTGTCATAGGTACAAATCTGCTGACAGATGCCATTTAAAGGGGTTGTGATATTAGAGAAAAGGGCCTCTTTTTTTTTTTTCCAGAAACAGCTCCACCCTTGACCACAGGGTATGATTAGTATTTACAGATCCGTAAAATATAAACAGTGGGGAGATTTATCATGGCGGGAATTTTTTGCATTGCTGTTGCTTACGCTGAATTTACTCCATATTTTTTTTTTTTTTTAACCACTAATGGAGTGATAGTGCACCTTTTTTTTAAAAAAAAAACCTTGCATTTGATAACTCCAGCATACACCACGCTATAACATACAGTAGCTATACATGCTCACTTTTTAAAAAGGGCCAGAGCAGCGGGAAATCACACATCAGTTTGGCAAAAGTTGCATAACCTAATTTTACTGGAGCAGGCTCTACAGGGCAGAGAACAGTCTTGTTCCGTTAGATAAAAGGCTGTTAGTAAGGCCAGTTTCACATCACCGTTTAGTTTTCTGATCTGGCAAAAGAACAGAAAAATAAAAAAAATGGATCCTTTTATTTTTGAGCATCCATTGTGTTCATTTTCCATCCAGTTTTGTTAGTTCCGTCTGAGATCTGTTATTTTAGAAATAAGAAAAAGTCCTAGGAGGAGGAATTTTCTCCTCATAACAGATCTCAGACAGAACGGACACAAAATAAGCAAAACATTTGCTCAAAATAAAGGATCCATCTGTTCTTCTGACGGATCAGAAGAACGGAAAACTAAACAGTGACGTGAACCCAGATCAGAGCCCCATCTGATTTATGCCCATTCTTGTAAAGTGAAATGCCGCCTTTATTTGGGACCAGTATGAAGAAACTGGATGTAGGAATCAGAGAGACCTGGATAAAATGTTGACCCAAGTAGTTTTGCTACTGGTATATGTATTCCCACTTTCTTCTGTACCTGTTTGGTGAGTGTATATGAGGCACTAACCTTTACAAGAACAAATCTTTTCCCAAAAGTGCTACTCCACTCATGTGAAATGATACTGGTTTTACCATCGAATACAGTTTACAGGGTTAAATCTAGGACCAACTGTTTATAATTTTCATGAAGTATATATTGTAGGGAACCATACTCACTTGACCAGTGTACAGAGGCAGTGACACCACAAAGTTCATCAAAGTCTTCTTTATTTAGGCTTTGCAAAACACGTACAGCCAGTAAATCCGGATCACAGCTGGGTCAAGCAGTCACATAACCCTGACAATGTTACCTCACACTATCTGCCTTTTCCTCCAGACTTAGACACACCCAAGTTCCATCAGCAGGATTAAATAGGATCCCTGGACATGAGCATGCCCCAAGTCCCGGACTGGAACCTGGGGAACAGGCACCCACCCAGCACATTGCCTGTTCCCAGTAAAGCCCGCCCTGGACTAGCTGAAACCAGCTATACTATCTATATGGTGTCCACCAACTACTTTAGTGGACACCTAAATTAGGGCTTTTACTCCACCACATAATCAAAGCCGCTTTTAGAATGCTTCCTGCAGCATTCTGGGTGACACATATCTCCCATCATAAATGACTCCTGTCATCACCGTCTCACATACCCCCACCCCCTTTGTTCCAACCTGTGGGGGTGAACACATGCTATACAGTGGACTCTGGACAGGGCATCCGCATTCCCCTGCAGCGTCCCTGACCTGTGTTCCACTGTAAACTTAAAATTTTGTATGGAGAGGAACCATCTGGTGACCCGAGCATTCCTTCGCCTGACTCATCCATGTGAGAGGTGAGTGATCGGTCACCAGGCGGAACGTCCTACCCAGCAGATAATAGCGTAGAGATTTGAGTGCCCACTTGATGGCGAGACACTACACTATACCTAGATTCGGCTGGCGTTAGCTTGCGGCTCAGGAAACTAACGGGTTGCTCCTCCCCATTAACCTCCTGAGACAGCACTGCACCTAGACCTACTTCAGAGGCATCTGTCTGTACAATAAACTCTTTATTGAAGTTGGGTGTAACTAGGACCGAGGTCCCACACAACACCAACTTCAATGACCTGAAGGCCTCCTCTGCCTGAACACTCCAGCGGACCATTACAGACACTTCCCACTTGCCCTTTCAGGAGGTCCGTTAATGGAGATGACAATGTGGCAAAATTGGGAATAAACTTCCAGTAATATCCGACTAACCCTAAAAAAGGCTTTTACCTGCCTCGTCGTAAGGGGTCTGGGCCAGTTCTGTATGGCTTCTATTTTATTTACCTGGGGTTTAATGACTCCTCGACCATTTACATACCCCAGGTACCGAGCTTCTTTTAACCCTATCGTACATTTCTTCGGGTTGGCGGTCAGTCCCACTTCCCAGAGAGAATCTACCACCGCCTGCACCTTTGGTAAGTGACTTTTTCAGTCCGTGCTAAATACTACTATATCATCTAGATAGGCCGAAGCATACTGGGGCCGGAGGATGATATCCATTAACCGCTGGAAGGTGGCTGGAGCGCCATGTAAGCCAAAGGGCAACACCTTATACTGAAAAAGCCCTTCGGGGGTGACAAAGGCAGTTTTCTCCTTTGCAGCCTCCGTTAAGGGAACCTGCCAGTACCCTTTTGTGAGGTCCAAGATAAAAAAGTATCAGGCTTGTCCTAATAGTTCTATCAGTTCATCGACCCACGGCATGGTGTAGGCGTCAAACTTTGATACCTCATTGAGCGTTCGGAAGTCGCTACAGAACCGTAACATTCCATCTGGTTTTGGTATAAGTACTATTGGACTAGCCCACTCACTCTGAGACTCTTCAATGACCCTTAGTCGCAGCATAAATATCACTTCCTCAGAGATAGCTTGTCGCCGAGCCTCAGGCACCCGATATGGCTTCAGTCAGACTACAGAGGTTGTGTCCAGGGAGTTCGGAGAATACATCCCTATTCCGACTAACAAACTCCCTGGCCTCCTGAACCTGTTTAGTAGACAGGCCATCCGCTATCTTCACCGCAGAGGAGGCTTTCTCCGGGACCACTTAAAGGTGAGGTCCACCTTCCCCGCAGTCAAGACAGAGAGTGGGCTGCCCCAAACAGACTCTCCCTATTTCTCCAGTGCTTTAGTAAGTTAACATGGTATACCTGCTCCGCTTTCGCCGACCTGGCTGGTATACCTTGTAGTTCACTGGGCCTACTTTCTCTATCACTTCGTAGGGTCCTTGCCACCTTGCAAGGAATTTACTGTCAACTGTTGGCCTAAGTACCAGTACCTGGGTTAAAAGTCCTTAACTGGGCTGCCCGGTTGTATACCCGGCTCTGGGCCAGTTGTGCTGCCTCCATATGTTCCCGGACAATCGGCAGAACTGTTCCTATCCTTTCTTGCATTTTCTCTATATGTTCGATAACACTCTTATGCAGGGTGGGTTGTTGCTCCCATGCCTCTTTAGCAACCTCAAGCAACCCCCGGGATGTCTGCCATACAATAGTTCAAAAGGCGAGAACCCAGTGGATTCCTGGGGCACTACTTATACAGCGAATAATATATACGGCAGCAAAAGATCCCAGTCCTTCCCATCTTTGGACATGGCTCTCTTGAGCATGGTCTTTAAAGTTTTCTTAAACTTTTCCAAGAGTACGTCTGTTTGGGGATGATAAACTGACGTGTGTAAGTGTTTCACTTTTAACAACCGGCAGAGTTCTTTCATGACCTTCGACATAAAGGGAGTCCTCTAGTCTGTCAAGATCTCCTTAGGTATCCCTACTCGAGAAAACATGCAAATTAATTCTTTGGCTATAAGCTTAGCCGACGTATGGCGCAGTGGAACCGCCTCAGGATATCTGGTAGCATAATCTAAAACCACCAAGATATGCTGGTGACCTCTGGCCGACTTATTTATTGGGGCTACCAAATCCATGGCTATCCTTTCAAACGGTACCTCTATGATCGGCATAGGTACTAACAGACTACGGTAATGGGGCTGGTTATCTGACATACAGGACAGGACTGACAGAACCTCTTAACCTCCTCATATATCCCGGGCTAAAAGAACCACTGCAGTATCCGCTCTTGGGTCTTATTTACCCCCAGATGACCTCCCAGTACATGCGTGTGGGCCAAGCCTAACACCATCAGGCGTTAAGGCTGGGGTACCACCAACTGCTCTATAACCTCTTGATGCACCTTGTCCACCCGGTACTATAGGTCTTGGTTAACAGCTAGGTTGCGAAACACAGATTCGCACCTCCATGTCCGGGATGGATGTCGTCTCTACAGTCTCACCAGCCAACACCCCTAGGGGAAACCTATCGGGGTTACACTATATCTGTGGTGGTGACCCCTATGGCCGGTACCCCAGCATCGGGGCCTTCGGGTTCAGGGCCCGGACAGTTTTCCTCCCCAAGAGAATGTATACCGTTCTTCTATAGTGTCCAACAACATGTTGTACTTCCCTGCCAGACACGAACAGGGTTACCCTTGTTGTGGGATACTCCCAGAAGTCCCCATGGATACAGACTATGGCTATTTTTTGTTTACCTGAGATTTCTTCTGAAATCAGTGACTCATGCCCGAGGGTTACCAGGCTCCCAGAATCCGGCAGTGCCTTGACCGGGTACCCGAGCCAAGACCTCACCTTTAAGTTTCTTATAGTCCTGGGCGTTGGCATGACTGAGGTCAAAATAGGCTTTCTGGGCATCTCCTACCAGGAACGGTGCTACCACCTCAGCCCACTGTTCGAACGGCAGGTTTTCCTGCTCAGCCATCCTTTCAAATACCGTGAGGAATGCCTCCACGTCGTCCTCAGGACTCATTTTCCTTATCGCTGACCGGACTTTATGCCTGGTAGCAGACGGAAACGGGGTCATCACATGTGGGGTTCCTTGCTGGGATGCTCGCAGGGTCTCTTGCATGGCCGCCATCTGTTGAATCAACAGGCTGTTTGTCTGTTGTTGGAGATTCGCTGCTTGCTGTTGCTGCATTGCCTCCATTTGATCCGCTGTCTTAGGGCAAAACTTAGTCGGCTTTATGAAGGACATGCACAATTGTGTTTTCCTCACTGGTCGCTTGCCTGCATCCTCCACCAATTGTAGGGAACCGTACTCACTTGACCAGTGTACAGAGGCAGGGACACCACAAAGTTCATCAAAGTCTTCTTTATTTAGGCTTTGCAAAACACGTACAGCCAGTAAATCCGGATCACAGCCAGGTCAAGCAGTCATATAACCCTGACAGTGTTACCTCACACTATCTGCCTTTTCCTCCAGACTGAGACACACCCGAGTTCCAGCAGCAGGATTAAATAGGATCCCTGGACATGAGCATGCCCCAAGTCGCGGAATGGAACCTGGGGAACAGGCACCCACCCAGCACATTGCCCGTTCCCAGTAAAACCCACCCTGGACTAGCTGAAACCAGCTATACTATCTATATGGTGTCCACCAACTACTTTAGTGGACACCTAAACTAAGGCTTTTACTCCACCAAGGCCGGGCACCTTGGTGACACATTCCTAGTGTAACCATCGTCACTTTTAGAATGCTTCCAGCAGCATTCTGGGTGACACATATCTCCCATCATAAATGACTCCTGTACCCGCCTCACAATATTTACACACACAGTGTTACATTTGGGATCTACTGTATGTGCCACTTCTGTTCTTTCATTGAATTCTAATATGTTCACTTTTTTTGTCTATTTTTTAATGTATATTTGTTCTTTAGGTGTGTGGGTTTCGTATAAGAGTTCACTTTGATGGGTATTCAGACTGCCATGATTTTTGGGTGAATGCCGACTCACCTGATATTCACCCTGCTGGTTGGTGTGAGAGGACTGGACACAAGTTACAGCCCCCAAAAGGTCATTATGAAAAGGTTTTTACCTTGTTTGCAGTTTAATTTAACTATTGTGATTCATGAGGTCTATGAAAACCTTCATTACATCCAGTCTCTTCAAATATCTTGTTGCAATTATGGTCACACTAAAAATTTCTGAGGGAGAACCATAGCATGTCTTCCCTGGACCTCCTGTGTACCAGACCTTTTCTTCGCCAGAAACCCTATAAACCTTCCCTTTGCTGCCCTTCCTATTTCTTCCCCTCCTATGTGCCAGATCACATCTTCACCAGACCTCTTATGTGCCAGACCCCATCTTCATCAGACCTTATATGTGCCAGACCTAACCTTCATCAGACCTTCTTTGTGTCAGACCCCCATCTTCATCAGATCTTCTATGTGCCAGACCCCACCCCACCTTCATAAGACCTTCTATGTGCCAGACCCCATGTTAACTAGACCTATGTGCCAGACCCAACCCATCTTCACCACACCTTCTGTGTGTCAGTCCTCATCTTCACCAGACCTTTTATGTGCCAGACCCCATTTTCACCAGACCTTCTATGTGCCAGACCCCACCCATTTTCAGCAGACTTTCTATGTGCCAGACCCCATCTTCACCAGACCTTCTATGTGCCAGACCCCATCTTCACCAGATCTTCTATGAGTCAGACCCCATTGTCATCAGACCATCGTTGTGCCAGACCCCATCTTCACCAGACCTTCTATGTGTCAGACCCCCATCTTCATCAGACCTTCTATGTGCCAGACCCCATCTTCACTAGACCTATGTGCCAGACCCCACCCATCTTCACCAGACTTTCTATGTGCCAGACCCTATCTTCACCACGCCTTCTGTGTGTCATTCCCCATCTTTACAAGACCTTCTATGTGCCAGACCCCTGTCTTCACTAGACCTTTTATGTGCCTGACCCTATCTACACTAGACCTTATACGTGTCAGACCGCATCTTTACCAGACCTCTTATGTGCCAGATGCCTCTTTCTCCAGCCATCCTATACAGTATGTGATACCATTTATTCTCTAGCCCTTTGTTGTGTTTCCTTGGTGCAAGACCACACGTTTCCTATACTTCAAATGTGCTAAACCATTCCTCCTGCCTGCATATGCGGAAGATCACTACTTCACCAACTTCCATATGTTGCAGACCATTTCTTCCTTGTGCTAGGAGTCCCTTGTTCCCCTGTGCACTTTATAACAGAATCACATGAAGTGGCCATCCCATTTAAGAGCAGTTTTACTGTGTCTTGTGCTAGCACATTTCTTATCTGATACTCTTTCTGTGTAGGATACAAAGATGAAGACTTCAGCTGGACCCATTACCTGAGACTAACAAAAGCTCATGTTGCTCCTAAACATTTATTTATAACCCCCAAAATTGTGAGTTCTGCTTCACAATCATGTTAACAGCCTGCAATAACATGGGTTAGGGCCTCCCGAATTTCTTCCCACCCCCATCTGCGCATATGCTATTAATGTCTAAAGTGTAAATACCCCTTTTTGCTTACACGCCTAAAATATGAACTGTAGAATCCCATCCTTCAAGCTTGAACAGCCTCTGTAAGCATAATCAACCCTATTAAACCAGGCCTATTGTGAGGTAGGGTTGTTCATGCTGATAAAAATGATATCTTTCTTGTATCTGTAGCGTGCAGTATTGGAGAAATATTACCTTTTATCTTTATCTTATCTGTCTAGCCCTGTCAATCAAATGGGAGAGGGGAGTGTATTGAGGGGCATAGCAGTAGTGGTGCTTCAAGAGCTATGCCGGACCCTCAGTGCTCGAACTGCATAATTTGCACAAGGCCTCATGCACAAGATCATATATATTTTGTAGTCTGCAAATTGGATCATCCATGTACTTCCCACTTCTCTATGTCCTTTCCGCAAAAAGATAGAACATGTCCAAAAAATGTGAACCACGGACCCATTGGAGTCAGTGGGTCTGCAAAAAAAAATGCAGGCGGTACCGAGGCTGCAAAATGGATGTGGTCGTGTGCATGAGGCCTAAAGATAAAAGCAATGATATCTCCACAACGATGCAAGCTACAGAGAAAAGAAAGATATAATTGTCTTCAGCATAATCAACCCTACCAGACAATATGCTGGTTTAATAGGGTTGACCCTGTTGACAGAGAATCTTTATCAGGTTTTACACACTTCTATCCATATATGACTTAACTCCATTAAACTCCATTGTTCAGCATTGGCTATTTGGCATGTAACAGCCATCCCCATCTATATTACCAGCACCGGTGAGCTTCCATTGTGACTACTGACATTTCATCGACATACGATAGAGCTCAGTTATTATTCATAGGATATCCATTTGGCATTGCATCATTAATGATAGTAGGTGGGGACGCATGATAAAAATGTTTGGTCCAATGTTTCTAGCAATTCTCACTATACTTGGGATTGTCTCTGTCTTTAATAGGGTGCTCCCCCATCCCTCTTTCGGGTGGGTATGAAATTAGAAGCTGTGGACAAGATGAATCCATCTCTCATATGTGTGGCCAGCGTCACCGATGTAGTAGAAGACAGATTCCTTGTGCATTTTGACAATTGGGGTGACACCTATGACTATTGGTAGGACTTTGTTATTGATGTCCTAGCCTTAGGCAGACAATAATATGCCATATTTTCTTTTAACCACATCAGCCCCCCTAGCTTAAACACCCTTAATGACCAGGCCACTTTTTACAATTCCGCACTACACTACTTTCACCGTTTATTGCTCGGTCATACAACTTACCACCCAAATGAATTTTACCTCCTTTTCTTCTCACTAATAGAGCTTTCATTTGGTGGTATTTCATTGCTGCTGACATTTTTACTTTTTTTGCTATTAATCAAAAATTACCGAAATTTTTGCAAAAAAATGACATTTTTCACTTTCTGTTGTAAAATTTTTCAAAAAAACTACATTTCTATATAAATTTTCTCTAAATTTATTGTTCTACATGTCTTTGATAAAAAAATCCAATAAGTGTATATTTATTGGTTTGGGTAAAAGTTATAGCGTTTACAAACTATGGTGCAAAAAGTGAATTTCGGCATTTTGAAGCAGCTCTGACTTTCTGAGCGCCTGTCATGTTTCTTCAGGAGCTAGAATGTCAGGAAAGTATAAATACCCCCAAATCACACCATTTTAGAAAGAAGACACCCCAAAGTATTCGCGGAGGGGCTTGGTGAGTTCATGTATCATTTCATTTTTTTCACAAGTTAGCGGAAAATGACACTTTCTGAGAAAAAAAAAAAAAAAAAAGTTTCAATTTCTGATAACTTCTGGCAAAAAAAAAAAAAATCTCAGACGGACTCACTATGCCCCTCAGTGAATACCTTGGGGTGTCTACTTTCCGAAATGGGGTCATTTGTGGGGTGTGTTTACTGTTCTGGCATTTTGGGCGGGGCTAAATTGTGAGCCGCCATGTAAAACCTAAAGGTACTCGTTGGAATTTGGGCCCTTTGCGCACCCAGGCTGCAAAAAGTGTCACTCATGTGGTATCGCCGTACTCAGGAGAAGTAGGGCAATGTGTTTTGGGGTGTATTTTTACATACACCCATGCTGGAGTGAGAGAAATATCGCTGTAAATTGTCAACTTTGTATAAAAAATTTTAAAAGTTGTCGTTTACAGAGATATTTTTCACACAAAGTATGGGTATATGTAAAAATACACCCTAAACACATGCCTTACTCTCTAAGTACGGCGATACCCATGTGTGCCACTTTTGCAGCTTAGGTGCAAAGGCCCTAAACCAATGAGTACCTTTTAGATTTCACAGGGCATTTTTACGCATTTGGATTCCAGACTTCTTCTCACGCTTTAGGGGCCCCTAAAATGCCAGGGCAGTATAAATACCCCACATGTGACCCCATTTTGGAAAGAAGACACCCCAAGGTATTCTGTGAGGGTATGGTGAGTTCATGTAAAATTTTATTTTTGTCACAAGTTAGTGGAATATGAGACTTTGTAAAAACAAAATTAAAAAAACAAAAAAACAATTTCCGCTGACTTGTGCCAAAAAATAAAAATTCTGTGGACTCACCATGCCCCTCACAGAATACCTAGGGGTGTCTTCTTTCCAAAATGGGGTCACATGTGGGGTATTTATACTCACCTGGCATTTTAGGGGCCCCTAAAGTGTGAGAATCCAAATGCAAAAAATGGCCTGTGAAATCCTAAAGGTACTCATTGGTTTTAGGGCCCCTTTGCGCATCTTGGCTGCAAAAAATGTCACACATGTGGTATCGCCGTACTCAGGAGAAGTAGGGCAATCTGTTTTGGGGTGTATTTTTATATATACCCATACTGTGTGTGAGAAATATCGCTGTAAACGACAACTTTTTAAATTTTTTATTCAAAGTTGTCAATTTACAGAGATATTTCTCTCACCCAGTATGGGTATATGTAAAATACACCCTAAAGCACATCGCTCTACTTCTCCTGAGTACGGCGATACACATGTGTGACACTTTTGCAGCCAAGATGCAAAGGCCCTAATTCCAATGAGTACCTTTAGGAGGGCATTTTTACGCATTTTTCTTCTCACGCTTTAGGGCCCTAAAATGCCAGGGCAGTATAAATACCCACATGTGACCCCATTTTGGAAGAAGACACCCCAAGGTAATCCGTGAGGGGCATGGTGAGTTCATAGAAGATTTTTTTGGCACAAGTTAGTGGAAATTGATTTTCATTGTTTTTCTCACAAAGTCTCCCTTTCCGCTAACTTTTGACAAAAAGTTTAATTTTTCATGGACTCATTATGCCCCTCAGCGAATACCTTGAGGTGTCTTCTTTCCAAAATGGGGTCACATGTGGGGTATTTATACTGCCCTGGCATTTTAGGGGCCCTAAAGCGTGAGAAGAAAAATGCGTAAAAATGCCCTCCTAAAAGGTACTCATTGGTTTTAGGGCCCCTTTGCGCATCTTGGCTGCAAAAAAGTGTCACTCATGTGGTATCGCCGTACTCAGAAGAAGTAGGGCGATGTGTTTTCGGGTGTATTTTTACATATACCCATGCTGGGTGAGAGAAATATCTCTGTAAATTGACAACTTTGAATAAAAAAAATTAAAAATTTATTTTTTTTTTTTTTTACAGTCTCACATTCCACTAACTTGTGACAAAAAATAAAATTTTGCATGAACTCACCATACCCCTTACGGAATACCTTGGGGTGTCTTCTTTCTAAAATGGGGTCACTTGTGAGGTTTTTGTACTGCCCTGGCATTTTAGGGGTCTCCGCAATCATTACACGTATGGCCAGAATTAGGAGTTTTTGCGATTCTCCTTATATTGACCATACGGGTAATGAGAATTTTTTTTTCCGTTCAGCCTCTGCGCTGAAAGAAAAAAATGAACGTCACATATTTTTCCATTCACATTGATCAATGTGGATGAAAAAATCTCTAAAAAATGTGCAAAAAAAAAGAGGGAAAAGCTATAAAGCTGCGATCGCTAAGGGACCCTAAGGCCTCATTCAAGCGTCCGCAATTCTGTTCCGCAAAATTTTGCGGAACAGAATTGTGGATACATTCAATTCTATGGGGACAGACTTTGTCCCGCTCGGATCCATAATTGCGGATCCGTAATTGGAGATCCGCAAAAGTATAGAACATGTCCTATTCTTGTCCGCAATTGCGGATAAGAAAAGGCATTTTCTATATAGTTCTGGCAATGTGCGGATCCGCAAAATGCGGAAAGCACATTGCTGGTGTCCGTAGTTTGCGGATCCGCGGATTTGCGGATCCGTGGATCCGCAAAACACATGCGGACATCTGAATGAGCCTTACAGGGGGTGATCAGTGACAGGGGGTGACAGGGGGTGATCAGGGGGTGACCAGGGGTTAATCAGGGGTTAATCAGTGACAGGGGGTGGTGGGTGGGTGGGGGCGGTGGGGGGTTGTGTGGTGATTGGTGCACTTTGATATTTTTCTCTGGTGGTCCCAAGCAAAGGGACCACCAGAGAAGCGGGCAGCAAGCAGATCAGACGCTGTTCACAGAACAACGTCTGATCTGCGATTTTTTCTGCCATATACAGCCTGCCAGCGCACGATCGGCGCTGGCAGGCTGTAGTATAACTACATGCGAGCGCGCCGATGGCGCGCATTGCGCATGTGCGGGCGCGTGCTCGCGTCATCTCGCGTCTCGCGAGATGACGCGCCGATGCGTCGGATCAGAAGAGCCCGGCCGCCGCGAGAACGCGATCCTGCGTGCGGCGGTCCGGGAGTGGTTAAAGGGGTTGTCCAGAGGACAGTTATTTTTAAACAGGCTCACATCAGTGTGAAATAATAAAATAAGTGATATGCACCATACCAAACTCCCACCGCACCCACTCTGAAGTTTTCTTTCCCCCGCCAGTCTCTACTTTCTCTCAACACATAGAAAATGTCCATTCTCTCAATCACTAACCACATAGATGACTTGCCTGAGCCAGTGAATGGTTAAATTCTGCAGCATTTTTTATGCATGTCAAAAGGGACTAGAGAGTAAAGAAAGGCAGGGAACTAGGTAGTGTTGGTACGAGAGCAGTGGGGGATCGGTAGGGTATCACCAATTTCATTACCTTACACCGACCTGAGCCTTTTAATTGACTGGACGACCCCTTTAAGCAAGAGTTAGATCAAAGAGCAGTTCCCTTTGTAGCTGACCCCACTTGACCATGTATTACATGGATGGGCGTTCATTTGAAAGGGTGACATGTGCCAAGATATATTCTCTGTAGTTTGCCGTGGGGAAATGAGCAGTCACATAGAGCTTGCCCCGGTGGTAACAGTTGATTGTTGGGGGTTAGGCAACCTTGACCTTAGACAGGATAGCTTAAGGGGGTTGTGCAACTTTTCGCAAGTCATAGCCTATCCTGAGGGTCAGCAATCAATATCAGTGGGGGGTCTGACAACTTCAGCTCTGTTCTCACTGCAGTAACCAGCGGATGACGCTACACTGAAACAGCTGATCGGCGGGGGTGCTGGGTGTCAGACCTCTGGCAATCAGACAGTTATGGCCTATCCTGTGGATAGGTTATCACTTATGAAAAGATGGACAACCCCTTTTAAAATAAAAGGGGACTTACATGAAATATTGTATCAATATTGCATCTTTGTGATTGTCCAAGGATACATTCAAACTACTGCTAAATATATGAGTATTATATTACCATTTTAGATTATAAAGCGAGTGTTCCTGCATTTAAGTAATACATTCTTTCTGTTTCCTTAGGTGTGACCCTAGCAGTCCCTATGTTCACCCTGTAGGATGGTGTCAAGAACATGGGAAGCCTCTAACCCCCCCTCAAGGTACTGACACAGAAGGGCTGTGGTGACAACACACTATGATATACAGAAAAATGTAAAAGGGTTGTAGTGTATGTTGGGGAAGATATTGTTAAAAGTACAAGAAATAACATGACTGCCTTCCTGTAGACTATCCAGACCCTGATAACTTCACCTGGGAGCGATACCTGATGGAGACAGGAGCCATTGCAGTGCCTGCCCGAGCCTTCCACACTGTAATGTTATCTATATATATATACTATACTATGAATGCTACTTGCTCATTTCGCTCTTTGTTGTATCTCATTCATAATCAGTTTTCATCCTTAAAATCTTCTGCAGCGGCCACCACATGGATTTAAAATCAACATGAAGCTGGAGGCGGTAGACAGAAGGAATCCTTCACTGATCCGGGTGGCATCGGTGGTGGACGTGGAAGAGTGCAGAATAAAGGTGAATACATGAGTTCAGTCCGTTATGTGTAAACCTTCCGTCTCTCCCATTACATGCCTATGTCTTTTGTGGCTTGGACCATTTGCCCTGTGGGTGTTGTTGTGCTTCCATCTTATGTTTTGGGGCACGGGGAAGGGTTATTAATACCTGGGTTTCTGACAACCCATCCCACCTTCCAAGGTTCACTTTGATGGCTGGAGCCATTTGTATGACTTTTGGCTGGACGCTGACCACCCAGATTTACACCCTGTGGGTTGGTGCCAGAGAACAGGACACCCACTGCAAACTCCACTCCGTAAGTACTGCGCACTATGATTCGGTTGTGGATGTCTTAATAAAAGCAAATACAGAAAAGAGAATGAGACGCTCCCAGCAAGATACCAAACCGTAAAATGCATGACATTTTTTTTTCTTAAGAATTGTAACTATCTGTGAATGGCACTGCCTACAATGTGGCCTTCAAAATACAAAGATGTAATCTAAGGATTCAGCATAGCCAGATAGTGCTGTGACAAAAACCATTGCGTACAGCAATTTTTGTCTGACCAAATCCCGGTTGATATATGGATCCCCGCCACATCCGATTATAGTTAATGGGGTCCGGTGGGCACGCGGCACTGTCCTGGACCCGGAGAACTCTGGCAGGCTGTTCTCTGCCAGAACAGCCTGGCAAATATATTTGATGCATGTGTGAAAGTAGCCTAATTCATCTTGTTTTGCATCAGTCCAACCTGCCAATTTTGGTGTGAATGGCGAACCACCTAAGTTATATGAAATATTTAGCCAATGTATGTTTGGTGGAAAAAACATCAGGCATGTTGAATTTCAATCTTTTTTCTCAGTGTAGATAATCTGCCACCATAGGTGTCTGGCAGCAAAATATTCCCCTTTCCTTATTGGGCATGAATGTGTATGGGGAGTTCCTTAGGAATAGCAGTCGGCCGACAGCTATGGGGACTGTATGGTGAGCTTTAGCGCAGGTTGTCAGTAACAGAATACATTTCCTCGGTTTCATTTCCTTCTCTTTTTACAGGACACCGTGATTCTCCGAACCTATCGCCGGGCGCTTGTGTGTCTCTCAGCTGTAAAGGGATTTCTCACTCACGAAGCAATAAATACAGTTTCCACCACAGGTCAGCTGCTCTTTTCTTTTTTCTGGACAACTTATCCCAAAATCACGGACAGCCAACATTTTTTACAGACAAATTGAAAAACCATAATGAATGATAAAGGTTATAAGTAATATATGTCTATAGCTCAATATAATGATAAGAGCTCATTACCAGTGTTTACAGTGAGCTGTAAAATGATGATAATTATCCCCAAAATAATCTAGTCAAATACCACCAGCCTAGTCAAGTCACCAATTGTTATGGTCTTTTTTCTGGACGGTTGGCAACCCTGGTGTCTACTACTGTAGAGCGACAGTTTGGGATGTGTGAATGGTCTCCTAGATTCTCTAAGTTGCTTTTTACTAGGGCTGACAGCTGCTTGGAGGGAAGTATTATGTCTCTTCTATTAGATCACATACGGTAATTCCTAAAAAAAGGCAAATCCACAGCATATTCTGCACCAGAAACCACTCTGGGTTCTGCCATGGTTCTTCACCCACTTGCCATTTAGCCCTCATTAAATGGAGCTAAACCATGAAGAGACCCCCGCTATGGCACCCGTCCGCCATGTCCTTAATTGGCATGGTCACAGCTTTAAACCGCTGGCAGCATGAACGACAGTGCAGGCTAACAATGAAAACAATGGGAGGCAGATTCCGTGCGGCCAGAGTCCGCTTTTTGGCGCGGAATTCCATCCAAAATTCCATTGTTAAGAGACACTGTGTAAATGTGGCCTAGAATGTAATTGTGCGCCCTTATCTACAGGAGGCTTCAAATTACAGTGACTGTGCATGAAGAAAAATAATCCAGACATAAGATAACCAGAAATTTTTTTTTTTTTTTTTAAATAAAAAATGTTTTCTTGAGACAGCAATGCAACAAACAAAATAAAACAGGGGGCCAGCAGCCGTTCGCACCCATGTCTGGTCTAGTTTTTGTAAATGTCTGGAGATTGCCATGTAATTTATCCCTCTTCTGGTTCTACCTATAGGAAGTGCCCCACTCCTGGCTGCGATGGTTCTGGCCATGTGACCGGAAGATTCACAGCTCATCACTGTCTGTCTGGTTGTCCCCTGGCTGATCGGAACCAGCAACCAGCAAGAAGCAGGAACCCGATCCCACTGCCACCTCAGAGGAAATCCAGACATCATGGCAGGTGACAGATCAATGTGCAGATGGGGGTCCATCATTGGAGGGACCTGTCACCCCTCCTCTGTTTTAGTAAATACTTGCTTCCCATGCAATAACAAGTCCTATGTTATTTCTACTATAAATTTGTTAAATGAGTAAATAAACCAGTGCCATTCTCCTTGTGACAGTGGTGTGTCCCGGCAGAGTCTGACATTGGCAGCACTGACTGGACATATCTACAAATGGTAATGGAATTATAAACTTCTAGTAGGAATAACGGAGTAACAGTACAACACAAAGTCGTAAGAACAGATGCTTCGGAATGATAATTTCCTGTAAAATACATGTATTTACTAAGGCCTCAGGCACACAACTGTATTTTTTGTAGATTTGATGTGGACCCATTTATTTCAATGGGGCAGCAAAAGATGAAGACAGCAGACTGTGTGCTGTGCGCATCCGCATGCTGCAGCTGTTCCACAAAAAAGATAGAGATTGTCCCATTCTTGTCCATTTTGTGGACGCTGCTGGTGTTTTGCGGATCCGCCGCTTGAAGACTGCAAAACAGAGAAGGTCACCTGCATGGGGCCTAAAACAGACATCAGGAGTGGTGACGGGTCCTGTTTAAACAAAATCTATGAACTTGGTTGGGGCAGGCATGTAAATCAAGATGATTATACCACAAAGACTTACTAAATGTTAATAAATAAAGTTAAAGAGAATTGATTATATTATCATATGACCTGAACTGAATATATAACTGGACTGCACCAGAAAAGTGCACACACTCTGATAAATATAAGTACTGTACTATACACTCATATAGTTGTGATTTGAGCATTCTGTCATTTGCATGTATATTTTGTCTTATGTATTTAGGGACTACCGTCCCTCTTCATGCAGTGACTCATTTTTAAGCGTTTTTAATATGTTTTAAGATATCCTAATAAAGTATGTACTTATTTTATATTTATTGGGGAGTATGCACTTTTTTTTTGGGGGGTGTTTCGGGGAATCAAGATGGCTAATATTCTAGGCAGATGTATCTCATGGATATTAGTTCAATGATATTGATACTAATCTGGTATGGCTAAGGGTACTTTCACACTTGCGGCAGGACGGATCCGGCAGGCTATTCAGCCTGCTGGATCCGTCCTGCTGCAAGTGGCCGTGCACTGCCGTGCTGCCGCTCCGCCCCCATTGACTATAATGGGGCGGGGGCGGAGCTACGGCGCAGCACGGCAGTGCACGGCAAAGATCGCCGGACTGAAAAGTCGGACATGCAGAACTTTTAGTCCGGCGATCTCCGGCCGTGCACTGCCAGGCTGCGCCGTAGCTCCGCCCCACCCCATTATAGTCAATAGGGACGGAGCGGCAGCACGGCAGTGCACAGTCACTGCGGCAGGGCCGGATCCGGCAGGCTGAATAGCCTGCCGGATCCGTCCTGCCGCAAGTGTAAAAGTACCCTAAGGCTACTTTCACACTTGCGTTGTTAATTCCGGTACTGAGATGCGGCAGAGGATCTCAATTCCGGAATTAAACGGATCGGTATTGATTTTGCATATCAGGATTCATCTGTTCTGTTAGTATGCAGTTGTGTGAAAACAAAACAAAAAATTGAAAGTCAATGGGTGACAGTGACGGATGCGTTTTTTTAGGCTCCTGAAAAAACGGATCTGTTGCCATTGACTTGCATTGTTTTCAATGCCAGATTCTTTTTTTTCCGTTTTTATGACCGGACACAAAACCAAAGCTTGCAGCAGTTTTGTGTCCAGTCACAAGACAGAATGGTGCAGGACATCCTGAATGGATCTCTACCGGTACCGAGATCCGCTGCTGGATCACAATACCAGAAAACAAAAAAGCAAGTGTGAGTAGCCTAAAATAAAAGACTATGGTAAGGATGTTCAGAGTCATCCCAGATTTCTTGCTTGTGAATCAGTATCTGCATTCAGGTTACACTGCACTGATTTCTGTATTTGTCTCATCTCGACATTGGAAAAAAGAAGCGGTGGGGGGTCCAGGAACTGGGTCCCTCATTATAGAGTCCTGGACATTGTTACTTCTCCTTCTCATATCTTGCCGCACTGCGCAGCCTCACCCAACACATGAAGTTGTTGTACAATTCATGATCCTTAAGTAACTGTTATATCCCATTATAGAATTGGACGTCCTCCCAAATATCGCAGAGTACAACAAGACAGCTTTCAAGGTAAAGACAGAGCTGGTTCTGTAAAATGTGCTACCAGGAACCCTGATAGTTCATGTGACAATGAATGAACCATCTCTACATAAAATGTCTCCTTATTTTATTATACTGCAGTTCTGTCATTCCTCTGTCCCTAGACCCAGTTCACCAGTCGCTCTTTATGTCGGCCATGTCGGTCCATCCAGATCGAGCCCTTGCTCACTGCTGGGAACAGCACTGCCGACTCTTGCCTGGCGTCGCTGGTATCAGTGCCAGCACTGTATCGAAATGGAGCACAGAAGAGGTACGTTTCCCCTTAGGCTATGAGCAGCATGCTGGAGCTGAGTGATGGCTAAAATGCAAACCAAACATATTCTGGAAATGTATGGGGTCAGTTACTGTGACCCTTGGGCCAGTTTTATGGCGTAAAAAAGTTGCAAACCGCCATCGCAGTGCAGGGGATATCAAGACTGGTGCTGCACACACCAATCTTTGGTAAATAGCCCCAATAGCGTTGCTTACGGTATTTTGGATGTGTGATTTTCATTTGTGATAAATACGAGCCTTTTCTTTTCTAGGTGTTCAACTTCGTGCAGACGCTGACAGGATGTGAGGACCAAGCCCGACTTTTCAAGGAGGAGGTGCGATGTCTGACTCTGTGTCACTATGGTTACTATTGGAAAATGGCAGTCCTAGTATATAAAATGCTCAATACCAAATAATGAATGCCTTGATAGATCTAATAAACACACAGTTTCATGAGGGCGGCAGAACCTGTCACCGTGAAAATGCAGTGCCATCAGCAGCACAGACAGTGTGTCCTACATAAGGTCTCATGCACAGGACTGTGTCTGTATTGCGGTCCGCAAACCATGGATCTGCAGAATATGTCACCTTCTGTGTGCAATCCGCATTTTACTCACGCCCATTACTACAAATTACGGTACTATTCTTGTCCACAATACATACCAGAATACACGTGTTCCACAAATTGTTGAGCGGACATACGGATACGGACAGCACACAAAAGTGTCAGTTTTTTGCAGACCCATAGAAGTGAATGGGTCCATGTGGAATTCACAAAAAATGCAGACGGGACACGGATACAAAGTACAGTGAGACCTAAAGACTGTGCCATCTCGAGGTTGTATGTGTCACCGCTGGGTGGATACCGGGCAGTCGGTGCTGGAGCAGAAAATTGTCTCAAAAGGTCAAGTAAAGTGTCGTTTGTATAAAGGAACCAGTTGTCCTGACGCCTGCAGCACAGATGGGTGGATATTATTATGGAAAGGCCACGACAAAGTGTTCAGTGGGCCACGTAAGCACATTAGCTCAGTTGTCGCTCTTCTATTCGGTGTGTAGCCGGGCTACCATCTGGACATACCGTATAGTAAATTTCTGATTTATCCAGAAATGTTAAGTAGATGTCTTCATTACATATTTGAGTCCAAGTCGTTGGTAAGTAATTTTGACATTAATGTCATCCAGTCTAGTATATATGCAATTTTTCTTCATAGGTAATAAGAAAAGAGGCTGATGTGCTACAATAAATATGGATGCATGTGCACAGTGTATACTGTATATACCATAGACAGCATGTATCTCTGCAGGGTGTGGTTTGTGTACCATGTCATTCCAGCAGATGGCAGTACTATAGAAGTATCTGGCCTACACTTGCAACGAGGTACCGGGCTACATGGTGTCGTGTGTCGCTCGATCAGAAATATATCTGTTGTGCAACTATTTTGGGGCTGTGATTTGGATGTAAAGAACAGCCATGTCGCAGGCAAATAGTATGTTGCACACAACTTACATTGTGGTCTATAATGGCTAAATGGCAGTTGCGACATGTCACTAATATGTGGACTTCACATGCCATTACCACATGGATGTATCCACTGAAATGCAGTGACCCGCCCCATGCACACAACCTTATTTTTAAATCAATGGAGCTGTACGCATCCGTATATCCATTCTGCAAAAAAGATAGAACTTGTCCTATTCTTGTCTGTTTTGCGGACAGGAGTAGGCATTTTTAACATAGGGCGGAATATACACGGCCAATATCCGTGTTTTGCGGATCAGAGATTTGTGGACAGCAAAATGGATATGGTCGTGTGCATGGAGCCTATGCTTCACCGTATAAGGCCTCAGCCAGGAGTTAAAGGGCATCTGTCTGCAGGATCAAGCCTCATGCTCACACCGAGCGGTTGAGGTGTGGTTAAAACGGCATAGGAGAAAGCATAATACAGATGTGGTTTTTACGGCTGAACCGTGTTAAATAAAAGTGTTCCGCCTGTAAAAACCACAACAACATCGCATCACGGTTTTTCCAGGAAGGTTTTGAACCATTTTTTAACTGCAGCTCAACCGCTATGTATGAATATACCCTAAGCAACAGAATATAGTAGCACTATACAATTGTAAAAAATAAATTGAAATCAATAAATAAATACAGACAATTGCAATAAGCATGAACAAGACAAGAGTTACAAACTGGTACAAAAAGAGAGGCGACCCTACCCGCGAGGGCTTACAATCTACAAGGTATGGGGTCAGGACACAGTAGGTGGCATTTAGGCACTACCAATGGATACTGTGGCTACTGTCACACTATCCCCTTCCTTAGGTGGTCCTTTTGTGTGTTGGTGTTAGGCACCTACGTGGCAGCCTGTGTCTTCCTAGGACAGTGGTGGTGAACCTATGGCACAGGTGCCAGAGGTGGCACTCAGAGCCCTCTCTGTGGGCACCGGTACCATGGAAAAAGTCTATATTGTACCATATGGCTTAGACTTTTCCTGCCATTCATCAGCGCAGGGAGCACTATGAGCAGCACAGGCAGCGTATTGAATGTAGGCAGGCTATTATAGCTAAATGATAAAGTACATGGAAGATATAATATATTAGATTGTAGTATTCAGGTTTACTTGCCGTGTTGGCACTTTGCTATAAATATGTGGGTTTTCGGTTACACTTTAGGCACTCAGTCTGTAAAAGGTTCGCCATCATTGTCCTAGGATGTTGCCCCGCGACATATCTTCCCTTGTGCTTTGAGTTCCTTTGAGGAAAATGCATTCTACTGTATTCATTGTCACCAAATCCCAACCTTCTGTTTTCTCCTGACAGATGATAGACGGACAAGCCCTCCTGCTCCTAACACAGACGGACATTGTAAAGATCTTGTGCATAAAACTGGGGCCGGCAGTGAAAATTTACAACTCTATCCTCATGTTCAAGAATACCGAGGACTCTACAGACTGATCGACCACTGGCTCAAAGATGCTGTAGACCTTCGTTACCAATGTCCTAGGCTACCACATGAATGCCCTCTATGCAGAGCAAATATGGTTTTCTGAGACACTGAATTTGAAAATCCCATGGCTGAGCTAATTCCCCAGAGGCTTCAGTACTACCTGAGTACTATCTGCAGTCTAGAGCCTTTGAAGACAGCTGATAAGTGGTGAGAACTTTCAACCACCAGATGGCGCTGCATGACCCAGTTTTTATTGTGTGCATACTTTGTATTGTATGTCACCTGCCCTACTGAACATGAAATATAAATGCTTAATAAAATGTCTGGCTGCAGGGTGCCAGGATTATTACATCTGTCAGCACATAGATGTCATGACCTGTGTCCCTCGTTTACCTTCTGACCAGACTCTTCATCTACAATGTCACTTGTTGTCGGCCAGTTTTTCTGGCTTTTCTCCATCTGTTTGAAGGACTGCATTTTTTCGAGCCGTCTCTCTCTCTCTTCACTGTTTTTCATGGTCCTAAGTACACCTGGCTGAATAAAAGTCTGAGGAGGATTATTTCTGTACACTTTTAATGCCCGTAAAAATGCCAAAACACTGAGAGGGGTTACTCATTAACCAGCCAAATGCCAGGCGCTCCTTGAGAGAAATATATTTGACCTTCACACTGTCCCCCACCCCTCTTTCCACCGCACCAACCTCCTCCTCTGCCTCCTCCTCCTCCTGGCTACTTTCTCCACACCTCCTTAAGCTCAAAAACAAGACTTGTTATTAGTTATAGGTGATTCGGGGTCAGAGGCGGCTGTGAGAGTGGACCCCCCACCTTCCTTCAAGACATAGAACTTCGCAGGTAGGAATGCCAATGCAAAAGGTTAGGACGCAGACAGGGTTAAAGCTATTTTTTTGCAAAGTGGCCATGTCTATGATGAAAAGGGTTAATAGTAATGCCTTTGTGTTGTTCTGCTTCTGTTCCACAATGGCTGCAGGTAGATACATATGTGCGGCTGTAAAGCTACTTCTGAGCTGGTAATAAAACAATGACACTGTCACCGGCCGTGTTGGATATACGCCTTATGGCAACGCAATATGTGATATATGTAGGGTCTGTGCCACTCTGACTGCCTTCCGATGTGGTTGTCAAATCCACTGGACCAGAACAGTTGAGTCAATGCTTAAAACTACATTAGACGCAGTATACGGATGAGTTAAGACAGCAGGAGGTCTGCGGCGACTACAGTGGCAGCATGTATGGGATTATTGGAAATGTTAAAGTAGCAATGGCGTTACTTTTTTTGGAAATTACGGTGAGATAAGAGATGGAACCGCGTTATTAGGTGCATGTTAGCACGGTAATAATATAAATGATGTGTATGTAGCAGAGCTACATGTGTCTACTCGCAGTAAAGATAATACAGTAGATTTGTTTGCAGTCCTTTGTAAAACAGATGAAGCACAATAAGGCTTTCCATTGGACAGATTTGGCACTGCTGCGTCTCACAAACTCTGCTATGTTAGTCCCGAAAAGAGTTATGGTAAGTCCCCCGAACAGGCGAATGGTGGATGAATAATCTTTTAATTTAAGATTGATATTAGGCAAAAGCAACATATAATGTGGACAGAAGTGCCTTGACTGTCCCCTAATGGCCGACTTCAGGGGAAACAAAGATTGGGAAGTTGGATTTCAGCATGTCCAATTGTTTTATTGTTAGGGAACATAAGCAGGGGTGGACTAGCCATAGACCGTAATTGGAAACTCCCCGGTGGGCCGATGCCCAGGGGTCCGCCCAAGCCCTCCTCTCTGCCGCTGGCCGGATACACAATGATCTCTTGGCAGTAATTAACGCTGTGAGAATCAGGTACTCATGTACCCAGCCAGCGACCACATGTGTCCTCCTGAATTCAGCTGCTCACATCTCACCTCCTAAGCCCCCTGCTCCACATATTAATCAGAAACAACCCGAGGAGGACAGAAAATGGCAGCTATTGATGGCCACCAAAGAGGGACAGCTTTTGGGGCAATATATTGTGCAGCACTGTTCTACAGTGATCCCTTGAGATACAATGGCCTCAGGATACAATATTTTAGCATACAATGGTCTTTCTTGGGCCATCGTAAGTTAAAACTAGATTTAACATACAATGCCTTAGACTCAGGTCCAACCAATCAACATGGCCATTTCACTGGTAAAACACCTTTACTGGTTGTCTAATAGCTCCTCTCTCATACTACATTTTCTCTACTGCCCCCTATCTGTGCCAGGAAGAGCTGCTCCTTTGGACACCAGGTGAGCTGAGGCTTCATTTTAATTTTCTGGTACATATATGTACTATGCAAGATCCTGAAGAAGCTCCTGTCCTCAGCATAGAAGGTGATTTACAGCTTCCAGCCTCTATTCCTGGCTGTTTTATGTAAGGACTTGCTTTATGCATCTTGGTTATCTGCTTATTTTTCTTAAAATTTTACTTTTTCTAATCTTTAGAACCAATTATTGGTTTTGCATGGAGTTATGTACTCAAGTTACAATGGTCTCCCCAGAACCAATTAATATTGTAATTTGAGGGACCACAGTATTTGGTTCTGCTGGGATGGTATTTTGCACTATGGTATTGCTGACCCCACCTACTTGTATTGCACCGTCTGCTGTTAATTTGGACCTGCCTACAACATGGGGCCACTTTTAGCTTTTATTTTCCAGGGCAACTTTACGTTCCCAGTCAATTCCTGAAGATAAGCCACCACCAGAGGGGTCTGGCAGCTGCATGCTCCCCTCTCCCCATTTAGAACACATGCACACTTGGTCGAGTTGAGTGTGCATGTGTATGAGGGGTTGAGAGATGTAGCCAAAAGAGCATTCACTCTGCTGGCTAAAATATATGGACAGCTTAAATATAGATGTAGCAGTGCTGTACTTGTTAACTTAGATAATTTACCTTCCAATGTACAACTATTAATAACAGATTGTGATATTTCCAAAATTAGTAAATGCTGTGCTGTCTCATAACATAACATTGCTGGATATTTTGCTGCATGTATTATAGGTTGCACTACATGGGACATTCCTGTTCTATATAGACCAAGGTCCCTGGAAATTATACATGTCTTTGTATTGGCTTCCATGATGACTGCTAGCAGTCTGACAGATCGGCGAGACGGAGTGTAGAGGGGAGAAAGCACTGAAGGAAATAAACCAGTTGAGTGGTCACAGCAAACCTTCCAACTTTCTAAATGAACAAAGAGGGACACATTGTGTGGCGAGCAAAGCGGAAAATGTTATCCGCACTAGGCCATGCCTTTAACTCCGCCCAAAACATAATTATGCCCCTAATCACAACCAGTCCTCTTAATGCCCCCACATAGTAATTATTCCCCCTTCATGCCACCAAACAGTATTTATGCCCACATTGTGCCCCCTCACAGAATTTTGCCCAGCTTTGCCCCCAGTAATATGCCTAGCTGTGCCCCAGCAATATGCCCAGCTGTGCTGTCACGGCGGGGAGTGAGGGAAACTCCCCACCATATAGCGTGGAAAAAAGGGAAGCAAATAAGCCAAGACACTGGGAAAAGTGGAGCAGGACACCTCCTAATGCCACCCTCATCCTATCCCTGACTGTATGAGCCGGCCTCGATGGTAGGGGGGCTCATACTCTGGAACCTTGATCCTACTGACCCTAAAGGTCCCTGTAATATGGAAGTCAGGAATAAGAGACAACTGGTACATCCAGGACACGGATGAACCAGAGTCTCACACAGGCAGGGTACAAGTGAGGTAGGGTACATGGAGGATACATAAGGAAGACAATTTATGTCCAACAAGGTGGCCCTTAAGGACTGGGCACCAACACCCAGGAAAACAGCAAAGCTCCAACACCAGACAAGGCTGGAGTACCACAGGTAATTTAAACCCAGTGGCCACACCCAGGACACACCGATATTCCCACCAGCAAGAAATTAACCCCTCCGGCACCAGACAGGGAAGGCCCCAGGAGAAAGGAGGAGGCACCTACATGCTGCAACCACAACATGTTGCCACTGGCAACAGCATGCACAGCAAACGTGTCACAGCGCTAACCAAAGGCTGTGACGTGTCCCCAGTAATATGCCCAGCTGTGCCCCCTGACAGTAATATGCTCTGCTGTGCCCCCAGTAATATGCCCATCTTTGCCCCCAGTAATATGTCCAGCTGTGCCTGCAGTAATATGCCCAGCTGTGCCCGCAGTAATATGCCCAGCTGTGCCCCAGTAATATGCCTAGCTGTGCCCCCAGTAATGTGCTCAGCTATTCCCCCAGTAATGTGCTCAGCTGTTCCCCCAGTAGTATATCCAGTTATGTGCCCCTCACAGAAAGTAAAAAAAATAAACACCACATACTTACCTTGTTCCTAGCAGCAGCAGCAGGACATCGGCTGCTCTGGCCTGTGGAGGAGGAGGAGCCGAGCCGGGGGAGGAATGAAGAAGCAGGGAGCCGATGCCGGCTCTCTGCTTCATCATAATACAGGCGGAACATACCTCCCCCGTATTGGGACAGCCATTGAAATCCGGGACAGTTGGGAGGTATGGTCACAGTGTGTACATAACAATGTATTTCTTCCTAACATATGAAGACATGATGATCTTGTTCTATAAATGATATCTTGCTTACTGTCAACAACACATGGCGTGACTAGTTTTGTACACAGCAACGTGAAAGGTGTATTCCCTCTATATGTATTGCTATAGAGACGTTCGGATTTGTCATAAGCCATTAAAGGACGGCACAAGGGGACAGGAACACACTGTGGGGTCTCAAGGCCGGTAAAGAAAGGGGGAAAATTTACTAAAGACTGGGGTTTACACCAGTCTTTGAAATCAGGCCTTGCCATAAATTAGGTGCATCCTCCGGCAGTCCATGCGCCAGAATGAAATCTACGGCAGCTCGGAGCTGGCACTAATGAAGATAAATATGCTGGGACCTACTGGCCCCTCTGCCTCCCTCACCACACCCTATTTTTGGGAAAGAGGCAACAGACGTGTAAAAACGTCACTTCCGAAAGAAATAAGTCACAAGTGGCATTTCTAAAGTCTTAAACTTGGTGTTTGCAACTTTTTTTTTTATGCCAGAAAAGTGACGCAGGGAAATGGTAAATCTCCCCTTAAGACTTCCAGTCCCAGTTTTCAAGATCCCAGCTTTCTGTCACTGAATTGTAGCATACATGGTTATATCCAGATGCTGAAAACTGAGCAGATCTGATGCCTCTCACAGCTGAGTGTTTGTTACAGTTGTATTTAGTCTAGTCACCTGTCAGCTGAATAAATCATCCGCACAAAATCTCTCTCCTGCGCAATGCTTTTCGTTTAAAGGGTTTCTGGGCTTTTAATATTGATGACCTATCCTCATGATAGGTCATTTTAATATCAGATAGGCGGGGGTCTGACAACCGACACCCCTGACAATCAGCAGTATGGAGGGAAGGCACATGCCGTCTCCCGTCTCTCTTCCTGCTCAGCTGCTGCTATGTCTATGGCGAGCAGGAAGAGAGACGGGAGACGGCACGCGTGCTCAGTGCGCGCCTTCCCTTCATACAGCTGATCGGCGGGGCTGTCGGGTGTTGGACCCCCACCGATCTGATATTGATGATCTATCCGGAGGATATGTCATTAATATTAAAAGCCCGAAAGAGTCCTTTAAGTGTCTGTTTCTCATGGAAGGTTTCCGTGACTATGTACAATTGAAGTGAAATCTCAGTACATAAAAGCAGAAAACTTGCTGTATGTTGTCCTCAATTTTTTCACTGACTGCAAGCAGAGATATTGGAAGAGGTGAGGAAGTGACACATGTTCTGCATCTTCCAATACACCTTCAAATTCCTGCACTACTAGGGTATGGCCACTCGGTCCAGTTTCCTGATGCAGTTTTGGAAGCCAAAACCAGGAATGAATAAAAAAAAAGAAAAATTGTATCTGTCCTTAAAGGGCCTGTACTCTGATTATCAATATGTGGTTGGTGGGGTCTGACTCACCGCTGATCAGCTGTTTAAAGAGACACAAGTGCTGTTTCCTATTCACCGCATAATAAGCACAGCGCCATACATTGGATAGAGATGGAATTGCAGCCCAGGTCTATTTACTAGAATGAGACTGAGCAGCGCCTAGGCCACATGAACAATGAACGTGACATCACTGGCCTAGGAAGAGGCCACTGTGCTCACCACAGCGCAGCAGCCTCTTCAAACTGCTGAACAGCAAGGTTCCCAGGGGTCGGACCCACACCGATCAGATATTGGTGTCTTGAGGGTAGGCCATTAATATCAAAATCTCGGACAACCCCTTTAATAGTTTCTCCGTTTATGATCCCCTCCTGATTATGGCTTTCAAATCAGCATCAGGAAAGAAAAGGAGGAGGGGGGCAGGGCTGCTTGGGTCACACTCTCATTGTAGCAGCCCTGCACTGCCCTCAAGTACTGATGGTCACTGACCTGTGAGTTCCCACTGTCAGCTCTGTGTTTCCCCTTTGACCCTCCTGTGTGCTCCCTTTGCCCGCTGTGTGTGCTACCTGTGCCCGCTGTGTGTACTCTCTGTGCCCGCTACGTGCTCCCTGTGTGAGCTCCCTCTGCCCCCTCTTTGTGCTCCGTGTGTGATCCCTGTGCTCGCTGTGTGCGCTGTGTCCGATGTGTGCTCTCCCTGTGCCCGCTGTGAGCTCCCTCTGACCCCTCTGTGTGCTCCCTGTGCCCGCTGTGTGTGCTCCCTCTACCCCCTCTGTGTGCTCCCGATGCATGCTGTGTGTGCTCCCTGTGTTTCGTATGTAAGCTCCCTGTGCCCCTGTGTGAGCTCTTTGTGTCCTGTGGGCTCCATGTGACTCCAGGGCACAACTAAACGGCATGCTCGTGTGGTGCTTGTGACGTGGCCACGCTTACTCAATTACTGCATGGCTTTCTGGGCCATAGAAGGCTCTAGTTAAACTAATGAAGACGACATTGTTTAGGTGGCCTGCATTGTTAATTGGGGAGGGAGGGCGTTGAAATATAGATTTAGAACCTGAGTCCAAATTAGCAGTGTTTTTTTTTTCAGTACTTGGGGGAGCAGACTAGGACTGCTAGTAAAGAAATCTGTAAAGCTATGTCACACATTGAGGCAGTATCACAGCCAGATGCCCCATAACAGTGTCATCCACAGATCCCCCATAAGTGTGACCTCCACAGATCCCCAAAAGTGTGACCTCCACAGATCCCCCATAAGTGTGTCCTCCACAGATCCCCCATAACAGTGTCCTCCACAGGTCCCCCATAACAGTGTGTCCTCCACAGGTCCCCCATAACAGTGTGTCCTCCACAGATCCCCCATAACAGTGTGTCCTCCACAGGTCCCCGGTAACAGTGTGTCCTCCACAGGTCCTCCATAACAGTGTGTCCTCCATAACAGTGTGTCCTCCACAGTTCCCCCATTACAGTGTGTGCTCCACAGGTCCCCCATAACAGTGTGTCCTCCACAGTTCCCCCATTACAGTGTGTGCTCCACAGGTCCCCCATAACAGTGTGTGCTCCACAGGTCCCCCATAACAGTGTGTGCTCCACAGGTCCCCCATAACAGTGTCTTCCACAGGTCCCCCATAACAGTGTGTGCTCCACAGGTCCCCCATAACAGTGTGTGTTCCACAGGTCCCCCATAACAGTGTGTCCTCCACAGGTCCCCCATAACAGTGTGTCCTCCACAGGTCCCCCATAACAGTGTGTTCTCCACAGGTCCCCCATAACAGTGTGTGCTCCACAGGTCCCCCATAACAGTGTCCTCCACAGGTCCCCCATAACAGTGTGTGCTCCACAGGTCCCCCCATAACAGTGTGTCCTCCACAGGTCCCCCATAACAGTGTGTCCTCCACAGGTCCACCATAACAGTGTGTGCTCCACAGGTCCCCCATAACAGTGTGTGCTCCACAGGTCCCCCATAACAGTGTGTCCTCCACAGGTCCCCCATAACAGTGTGTCCTCCACAGGTCCCCCATAACAGTGTGTGCTCCACAGGTTCCCCATAACAGTGTCCTCCACAGGTCCCCCATAACAGTGTGTGCTCCACAGGTCCCCCATAACAGTGTGTCCTCCACAGGTCCACCATAACAGTGTATGCTCCACAGGTCCCCCATAACAGTGTGTGCTCCACAGGTCCCCCATAACAGTGTGTGCTCCACAGGTCCCCCATAACAACGTGTGCTCCACAGGTCCCCCATAACAACGTGTGCTCCACAGGTCCCCCATAACAGTGTCATTCACAGATCCTGTATAACAGTGTGCATGTGAAGCATTATCTCCATACACTGCTATGGAATTGCCAGTGATCAGCTATTTACAGAACAATCATAGTATAATGGAGGATGACCGTGCATGTGCATTGTGCTCTCCCTTCACTTCTGGGGCACGGATGGGACTAGGGTTGTTTCGATACCAAAATTTTGATTCGGTTTCGACATCATAAAAAAGTATTGCAATACTCCATTCGATACCACGCGGAAAAAAAAACACACCAAAAAAAGCTGCGCGCATTCCGTATTTTATGGAACGTCCGTCCCATAATCGAACAGTCCGATCCTATTTTTTCACCGCATGGGAGATTTTTTTGAATATTTTAATAGTTTGGACTTTTTGAACGTGGCGATATGTGATATGTTTATATATCAATTTGGGAAAGGGGGTGATTTATACTTAATATAAATATATTTTTTTTTTACTTTTTTTTTTTTACCTTTTATTTAATAACTATTTCCCCCTTAGGGTAGAACCTGGGATCTTGTAATCCCTTCTCCTATTCACCCTAATTAGAGCTCTATTAGGGTGAATAGGATTTCACATTCTCCTTGCTGCACAGCAGCAGGGAGCTCACCATGGCAGTCAGGGCTTCAGTAGCGTCCTGGCTGCTATAGTAACCGATCGGAGCCCCAGCATTACACTGCTGGTGCTTCGATAAGAAGAGAGGAGGCGAGGGGACCCTGTAGCCACTGCCACCAATGATTTTGAATGCTGGGAGGTTGGGCGCACTGGACTACCAATGTTTTTATTACTGGGGTTTATTACACTGTATTCCCCCAGTGTGTAATGGCGGCGGACAGCAGGTTGCCTAGCAACCACTTCACATCCTGCAAGAGTGACCACCCTCAGAATACATATAGCCTATGCCTCCTTTGTGCTGATGTCTGATTACTGAAGGTGTGCCGGTCTGAGCTTCAGGCAGCAATACAGCACTGAGGGCACAGGCGCCTCCTGCCCCCAACCAAATGGCCGCTCACTCCTCATAGACCAGAAGCTGCTTCCCAGCGGAGAAAGATGACAGGAGGACGCAGGGGGCTGCCATCGGTCACACGGCTACTCCGTCCTGCGCTGGGAATAGCGGGATGGCGGGAAGCTCCGGGCGTGCAGAGCCGAGGACTGCAGCAGTGTGAGTGAGTGACCCTGTGGCCACTGCCACCAATAATTTTTAAAACCTGGGGGCGGGGGGGAGGGCACACTGCGCCACCAATGATAATTACCGTTACAATACAGGAGGCTGGTGTGGCACCTGAGGGGTTAACACTGATCTCAGCTCCCCACCTGCACCCGCCTCCTGTGTGTATTAGACATTCATTTTCATTGGTGGTGCAGTGCGCCCCGGCCCGCCTTCTTCTCCGGACTCCCCTCATTGGTGGCGGCAGCAGCAGCACAGGGGGATGGACTGCTTCTCCTCTGTGCTGCTGAGGGAACTTAAAGCGCGCTGAGAGCAGGGTGCTCGTTCTGTGATACTAGACTGCGCAGCAGCGCAGCCAGTATCGAAAAAAAAATACCGGGACAAAAGTATCGAATGGGTATCAAAATTTCGATACCCAAAACAACCCTAGATGGGACAGCCCCTTTTTTCAGCTTGTGGTTTCATAAACTTCACCGTGGAAAACAGAATTGTCCAGGCTATTCATAACGCGAGGTCCATGTCCACAATTTCCATTGAAAATGGGAAGGAATGAAAATCCACACCAAAACTGCATCAAAAACTGTTTTATAAAATGCGTTAGAAAAAAAAGCATCCAAAACAAAAAAACGGATGCGGATTCTGCATTAGGTTTTTTTAAGCACAGAAAATACTCTCTGTGAGCATACCCAAAGAGCCTGCAGGATCAGCATCTTAGGCCTTGTTCACACGTCAGTTAATTGATCAGTTATTTCCATCAATGATTGTGAGCCAAAAACCAGG
Organism: Bufotes viridis; assembly: GCA_033119425.1. Lineage (NCBI taxonomy): Eukaryota > Metazoa > Chordata > Amphibia > Anura > Bufonidae > Bufotes > Bufotes viridis. The sequence continues at coordinate 238,005,313 of CM065594.1, read as the reverse complement.
ACTGGAGGTTACACAGACATAAGGTATAATGAAAAGATCTGCACCTGTTCTGTGTTTTTGACTCGCACCTGGTTTTGTCTCACAATCACTGATGGAAATAACTGACCAAATAACTGAGGTGTGAACTCAGCCTTAGGCCTCTTGCACACGAACGTGTGCGCCCCGTGCAATGCACAGGCACCAGCCGTGGGGCAACCGCAGCGGATCGCGGTTCCATTCACTTGAATGGGTCCGCGATCTGCCCGTTCCGCAAAAAGATAGGACATGTTCTATCTTTTTGCGGGACGGAAGTACGGAACGGAACCCCGTGGAAACACTCCGGAGTGCTTCCGTAGTGTTCCATTCCGTCATTCCATTCCGCATCGTTCCGCATCTCCGGATTTGCGGACCCATTGAAATGAATGGGTCCGCATCCGTGATGCGGAATGGCCACGGAATGGTGACTGTGTATTGCGGATCCGCAAATGCGGTACGCAATACGGGCAAGGGGCGCACACGTTCGTGTGCAATAGGCCTTAGGGCTCATGCTCACAACCGTTGCTGTTTTGCAGTCCGTTTTTCACGGATCCGTTGTTCAGTATCTGAGGTTTTTTCCCCTCTAATTTAAGTCCTCTTCCATTCTGTTATTGCACAAAACATATCCGTATTGTTTCCGTATTTGATCCTTTTTTTACGGATCGTATACTGAAACAGTAACTTATTAATCACCAAACACATGAGCAATATGTGCTGGGCATAGCATTTCTACAGTATAGATCCTCAAAATACGGATGACATACGGATGTGTTCCATGTGCGTTCTGTATTTTTTGCGGACCCATTGACTTGAATGGGGCCTCAGACTGTGATTTGCGGACAATAGGACATGCACTACTTTTTTGCGGAACAGACATACGGAAATACGGAAACGGAATGCACACGGAGTACCTTCAGTATTTTCTCCAGCCCCATTGAAGTGAATGGTTCCGCATACGGTGCGCAAAAAAAATGGAACCGAAACGGAAAGAAAATACTGTCGTGTGCATGAGCCCTTACAGTGGAAAGGCTAAAGAGAGATGATGTGGCATTCTACAATCAGCTGATGTGGTTGCAAATGCTGTTCATGCCTACAAGGTTCTGTCAGACTGCTAGTCCAATATTTCAGGATTTGGGGCCCCACTTTCAATTTTGCCCAGGGCCACACTTGGTTTTAAACCGGCCCTGTTCCCAGCTCAAACCTCCTCTATTACAGCAAACAGCTGCTAAAAAGAGTCGTTCTGTCTATGGAGGATCAGGCGACTGTGTATATTACAAGGATGCCCATTATCTGAATTGGAGACATGAGACATAGAGACACAGAATAACTTGGAAGTCTCTTTCACACAGTGCATTTTATACCTGTGTTATCTGTATAATCCACTCCAGGATTTGGATAAAAAAATGCATCAAAATCTGCCCTCCTCCACTGGACCTGCATGTACCGGTACATTCATGAGATTACTGGTTTATTAACTACTACTGCTTTAATAATAAGTGAATGTCACAGGCTGCAGAGGAGCCGCCTAAAATAAGAGCTCACATGTCTTTGTAGAGGTGCAGAACCTGCACCAAACAGGACAACACTAGTTCGAAGCAGTCTATTGCGGTTACAAGTCTGTGTCTGCACACATAAACTATGACACTGACAACTAATTCATAAAGACGAATCTCTGACAACTGATATAATCGGGTACCGCACATGGGATCCCCATTTATGTGTATTCCTAAAATGCAGAAATCTTTTAGCTATTTGTATGGTTATGGTTTTATGTCTAAATAAAGCCAGAATTGTAGGATCCTCAAGACGCCGGACACTTCTTTTTGTATAGTGTGATTTGTTCACGTGTGGAGTTCAGGCAGCAGAGATCCTAGTAACATATGGGTGAGCTGGCTAAGAGCAATTAAGGTAATTTGTGACGGGCACTATGCCAGTGTTTGGAGTAAAAAAAAGTTGCAAGGCCACATTTAGCAACTTTTTAAATGCCTTTTTTGCCCTGTGCTTGTCACTTGGGAGTGGCGAGGGAGTGACAGAGGCCAGGCCTCTATGTATGCTGAGACCCCCCTTCCACCCCCATCCAACCAAAGACCATCTCTTAAAGCTAATTTTTCAGTGAGAACCCATTGAAAAGAACACATATTGGATTTACATAGTCGGTAAATTGCCTGGATGTGAGTTGGAGGGGGGGGGGGGGGCACAGGAGCAAGAGACTTGCCAGGGACATCACGGGAGGTTGTCAGAAAAGCAGAGTTCTGCACTGAACAGCCCACACAACTGCTAAATAAGGGAGCCTGCAGACCACTTCTGAGGTGTCAGGGTTAGCAATGAGGGGTGAAAATGAAAAGGGGAGCCATGGAATGGGATGCAGAGCCATGTTGGAGGCTAGAAATAATAGGAGGAGCAATGCTGGGGAACATATTTAAAAGTGGAGCCATGCTGCCAGGTAGGAATGCAAGATGGAGTCATACTTGGGACTAGGAATTCAAGTTGGGGTCATAATAGGGACCAGGAATGAGAGGGGAGCCATATTATGGAAGGGAGCCATGTTGGGGACCAGGAATGAGAGGGGAGCTATGGTGGGGATTAGGACTAAGAAAGCGGATATAATAAGGACCAGGAATGAGAGGCAGCACCATGCTGGGGACTGGGACTATGAGGGAAGCCACCATATGGATCAGAAATGAGAGGGGAGCCATGATCGGTACCAAGAGTTTAAGAAGTGCCATGCTGGGGAGTAGAGATGAGCGAATTTCAGAAATTTGCTCACGCTTCGTTTACTGGTAAAAGGTGAATTGCGTTATGGATTCCATTACCAGGGACCATAGCGCAATTCTATGAAGGAATACATAACGGAATGCCTTTAGAGGCATTCCGTTATTCATTCCGTCATAATAGAAGTCTATGGGCTGCAAAACGGATCTGTCCCTTTTCCCTTATGCCTTCCGTCATAGAATTGCGTTATGGTCGGTGGTAACAGAATCCATAACGCAATTCACCTTTTACCAGTAAACGAAGCGTGAACGAATTTCAAAATATGAAATTCGCTAATCTCTACTGTGGAGCAAAAAGGATGGGACCATCTTAAACTGGAAGTAACACGATTTAGGGGTTCATGATTATTTGTGTGCTGTACATGTTTGCCGACTTCATTCTGTATGCTTTTTTCCTTTGAGACGACTATCCCATTAAAGACCATTTTTTTCTGAGCAAATTTGGGTGGTCGACCAAAAAGTTTCCCTGTAATTTTATTTCTCATGTAATAGGAATTCTGGAGCATCTTTTCGTACAACTCTGCTCTGTGCCATTCCTCTGTTATTCACCGTAAAATATTGGTAATGTATGAATACATTGACCACTGGACGTTATGATTCCTTGTCAGTGGGGCGTGTCCCTACAGAGTTTAATACAGACCAGTCGGTGATGACAGTTCAGACTCTGCACACTATAGTCGTTTGACTAGATAACATCTAGTGTCACTGTAATCATATCTTTCCAGGAAGAATAACAAAGGAACAGAATAAGCATATGACCATATGACACGGTTGTGATGCCGCATCTCATTTCCCAATATAAGTCGATAAGGAAATAAGTTTCTGAGACAGACCTGGCACTTTCCAAGTGCGGCCGACTGCTCGTGAAATCATGCCCGTCCGCTTGCAGCTGCTTACCGCACTGATCAGCTGCTTGTGGTATATGCTTAACATATTTTACCACAGTTATCACCATTTGAAGTTGTTGAGAATGCTGAAGAACCATGAAAATTCACAACAGTTCAAACAGTCCATAAACGATCTCAGGCAAAAACGCACCCTAAAAACATGATCATACATGGCTGCATGGGTTCCCTAACCACAGCATGACCGTGCCATGTGGTTATTGTTATTTCATAGGGAATACAAGAGAAGAGACAGGTAACGGCAGCCAGATATAAAACAATTCATGAAAAAAGTATAGCTTTATAATAGCACATTTAAAACCCCCTTTTTACATAAGTTCCTAATACATTCATTAAAGTGCAAAATGGATCTCGACTACTTGCACTTTGACATTGGCAAAATATTCTAGGGTATTACTAAGGCCCCTTTCACACGAGCGAGTTTTCTGCGCGGGTGCAATGCGTGACGTGAACGCATAGCACCCGCACTGAATCCTGACCCATTCATTTCAATGGGGCTGTGTACATGAGCGGTTTTTTTCACGCATCACTTGTGCGTTGCGTGAAAATTGCAGCATGTTCTATATTCTGCGTTTTTTACGCAGCCCTAGCCCCATAGAAGTGAATGGGGCTGCGCGAAAAACGCATTGCATCCGCAAGCAGGTGCGGGTGCGTTGCGTTTTTCACTGATGGTTGCTAGGAGATGTTGTTTGTAAACCTTCAGTTTTTTATCACGCGCGTGAAAAACGCATCAAAACGCATTGCACCCGCGCTGAAAAAACTGAACAACTGAACGCAATCAGAGGCAAAACTGAATGGTTTTGCCTGTGAAATCGCACAGTTTTCACTGAACGCATCCGCAACGCATCCGGACCTAATCCGGACACGCTCGTGTGAAAGAGGCCTAAGGCTAGTTCCACTCCTGCAGTACAGCTATCTGGCGGGCTGTTCCAGCATAGGAACCGCTTGCCAGAGTTCACCAAATCCGGCCTAGCTGGATACTGCTGTTCACTGCCAGATCCCATTGACTATAATGTGATCCGGCCAGTTCCCGACATGAGCACAGAGTTTCTGCAAGAGAAAAACTGGTGCACGTATTCGTTTTTGTCCGCCCGAAACATGGCACTCATGCTGGTAACTAGTCGAATCGCCTTAGGATCCAATTATAGTCATTGTGCTCCGGCGGTGTACGGCACTATCCGGCTAGGCCAGATACAGTGGACATGGAATAAGTCTAAGCCAGGGATGGGCAAACTGCGGCTCTCCAGCTGTTGCAAAACTACAACTCCCGGCATGCAAAGACTGCTTACCGCTATCAGCCTACAGCAGGGCATGGTGGGAATTGTAGTTTTACAACAGCTGGAGAGCCGCAGTTTGCCCATCCCTGGCCTAAGCTGTCCGCCTTTGGGAGAAGGTAAAGGCAGCAAAGTCAGAAGTGCCACTAATGGAATAAAATAACACTGCTGGTGGTAATGCTGCTATTATAATGTCAAAGGCAATGGATATTCTGTCTTTGAGTCAATGTTTCTAGTGCAGAAGATCTCTGTAAGAAAACATCCGAAATCACATGGAGCAAGTTTTTATGTCTCCATATGATACCTACAAGGAGACACTTATTATTTTGCGACTTAGGTGGACTATTATAAAGTATAGCAGTCCACGTGACCTAGGCTGGATTGCTATGGGTCAAACAAACTTGGCTATGAGCGCATTCTGTCTTGTCTATGGCAATAGCATCTTTCGCCAGAACCATTGTACTGATATGTGAAAGCAGTTATACCTGTAGTTGTCCAAGACACTTTGGGACCCATGAATTAATATAAAAACACCATGGGGGAGATTTATCAAAGCTGATGTAAAGGGAAAACTGGTTTAGTTGCCCATAGCAACCAATCAGATTCCACCTTTAATTTCTCAGAGCTCCTTTGTAAAATGAAAGGTGGAAGATTAAAGTTTAGCGTTCACTCCAGGTACTGCAGCTCAGCCCCCATTCCCTTCAGCAGACTTCCCAACTTTTTGAACGTTCAAAGAGGGAAACATGGTTCATTGTATGAAAGATCAATTTTTTCTCCATATCTATATATTTCAATAATTCTCTCTTATGAAATAGTGCAAAAATAATCAGAATATAGTAATTTCAAAAATTCAGATTGAATCAAAAATGAAAAAATATACAAGGTGGACTCTAATATGAAGAAAGGAACCAGAGAAACACTTTCTGGATCAATATTGTAAATGCAGTAATGAAAATCTATACCTCAGATCAATAAGAGGGACATTTATGGAGCAAAGAGGGACAGAGGGACTTCAAAAAGAGTGACCGTCCCTTCAAAAGAGGGACACTTGAGAGGTCTCCTTCAGTAGGAGCTGACCTGCAGTAACTGAGCCCAGCCACTACACTTTGGGAGGAGCTGTGCTTATAGAACGCACTAATGCTGCAAAATAACTTTTGCCTTGATTAATATTGTGATGAGGTTGCAAATTTAATTATAAGAGAGATGTATGTTGAATCGTGGAATTTTAGAACAAATATTATATAATACATTTTATGAGATTGTGGAATTATTGGAGAGAAGGGTTTTTACTAAGTATAAAAAGGCTGCACCCATGGGTGGGTGGAGTATTCGCCCCTAACAAAGCGTGAGCGAAACCTGGGTCAGGCAGGAATACAAGAGCTACTGAGTTTTATAATATGTTTTATAATCTACTATCTTTGTGAGAATAATACATTTTATATCAACTGACCCTGGTTGATGATGCTTCACTATCTGCGCGACCCTTTTTGGTTTCCACAGAGTTGCTGATTGAGGGCGACTCGTGTGATGATTGGTGTTTTAGATATGGCCTTAACCTAGGAGGGAGGTTTCCGGCGAGCTAAAAGAACAGCGCGGTCCTTTAACATATAAAGACAGAATGGGGGTTGCATGGGAGGAAGGGGTTGTGAAGAAGTTGCTAGGGGGCCCCGTTCAAAAATTTGCTCTGGGGCCCAGTCATTTCTTGGTACGCCACTGCTCTTAGTAAATGACTTCCTAACTGCTGATTCTTCCCGTTGTGCCTTTCTTCCCTTTTTTTCTTCCTTTTTCATTCTGAATGTTTGTGGTTAACTACAAAGGAGTCTAAACGCTTCAATTTACAGCTCATTGAGTGACATCGAGACTAGAACAGGTCAACGCCTCTCTCCAGTCATGACTTCGAACATAAACCTGGGCCCGTCTGCCAACCCCAAGTGAGTACACATCCCCAAGACTAGATCTGTGGAAATCTGTAGGTGCAGACAGGTCAGATGAAACACGTAGTAAGGCTCCATCCACATGACTGTATATTTGGTCTGCATCCGATCCACATTTTTTGTGGCTTGGATGTGGATTCATTCATTTCAAAGGGGCTGCAAAAAATGCATCAGTATGTCTGTTCCCATTTATCAGCCATCCAGCAAAAAAAGTCCTATTCTTGTCTGTGTAGTGGACAAGAAAATGCATTTTTAACATAGGGTGGGCAGTGCGGAACAGGAAGCACCCTGCTCATATATGCGCTTAGGCTCGGATCGCAAAACAGACACGGTCATGTGCATGAGGCTCTATGTCTACTGGCCTGATCCCAAAATGACAATACCATTTTTAGTAATAATAATCAATACTGTACATTAAGGGCTCATGCACACGAACCATGTGTGCCCCATGCCCATGCTGCGGACTGCAAATAGCGGTCCGGAATGCACAGGCACGGGCTGTGTGCCCGTCGTTTGTGGATGTGGACCCATTCGCCTGAATGGGTCCGCGATCCTCAAGATTCAGTCCACAACGCTGAAAAATAGAACAGGAACTACTGCCTTTATCTATTGCAGACTGTTAGTGAGCATGAGCCCTAACAAGTACAGTACCACTGGGCAATCATAACACAATGGTGCATGTAATACCGTCACATGTCGTATGCGCTGATAACATTGCATTGAAGAGTTCATTGACTAATTTCTTGTTCTTTGTTCTTCTCTGCCTGTCACACAAGAGGGGTCAATAAGGTGTTTATGATTATTGTGTGAATTCAGGTTTGTCATTCTTTCAATAAAAAGCCTTTAAAGGCTCATGGGACTTTCAAAAAAACGTTTCGATATGTCACAGTGTCAGATCAAAGCTTTTGATCGGTGGGGGCCTGAGTGCAGAGACTCCCATGATCAATAGAACGAAACAAGCCTTCACATACCACACTCTCCTTCCTCACTGCAAGAGATGGGGGGCAATGGAAAATCTATGGGACCACCTCCCAAGTAAGGAGAGAGAATGTGCTAGGTAAGCGCTTCTCTCTCCTCGATCTAACAATTAGTGGGGGTCTCAGCGCTCAGACCTCCACCGATCAAAGCCTTTGATATGACATATCAAAGGTTTGACACATCATAACATTTTTGAAAGTTTAGTGACCCTTAAAAAGTAATGTTGCATTTAGGTCTTCATTATCTTATAGCTTGTCATTCAGATAGAATATGGGTCCAGAAGCTGGGATTGCATCTGATATCCTGAACTGGGCAGCCAGTTCAGTGTTCATTGACACTAATGGGGGAGATTTATCAAAACTGGCGCAAAGGAAAATTGGCTTAGTTGCCCATAGAAACCAATCAGATTCCACCTTTCATTTTCTAATGAAGCTGTGAAAAATGAAAGGTCGAATCTTATTGGTTGTTATGGCAAACTAAACCGGTTTTCCTTTACCTCAGTTTTGATAACTCTCCCCCAATGTGTTTCCTCTGCTCCCTAGCAATGCTTCTAGGGGAGGATTCCTCTGTAATACATCATCCAATGGAGCCCCTTGGAGGCACAAGTTTGTTTCAAAATCATTTGGAATCTGTCAGGAAAAATTACTTTTTGACTTTGTATAGAAGTACAGTAGGGCCCCAATAAAGTATATGGTTGTCCTACTGGGAGGTTGTATGAAGTTGCACATCTTTCCTTACAGAGTTCAAACTTTCCATACAGATGAATGTGGTTTCCTCTCTATGTGCATGGATTTCTTTAAGCTTCACTGAGATTAAAGGGGTTGGCCACTTTCTGATTACTGTTGTCCAATATGTATGTAAGATGATTATATGGCACTTACTAATATAGTCTTTGGTGAAATTTTGCACCATTTTTTATATTTCTTAAGGTATGCCCCCTTGTTTGCCAAGTCTTTCGCGCTGTCCACATAGGGGTCTTGTCCATAAAATGGCTGCTGATGGAGGGTCATGTGATCAAGCAAATCACCTGCATGTGAGGTCTCCTCCATTCAAATACACTGCACCAGCCATCTGCACTTGTACTGTTGAAAGTTTAGCGCAGGTGCAGTGCGTTTTAATGGAGGAGACATGACATGGAGGTCATGAAATATAGATAATTATCTCACAAACAGATTGGTGAACGGTCACCAGAAAGTGGTCAACCCCTTTAATGAAACAGCAATAGAAATTTCTGCAATAAATTTTTTGTGTGTAAATGGATCCTTACATTGAATATGGCAATTAAGTCATATAAATTGTTACATTGTCATCTTTATCTTTTTTTCCAGTGCTAAACCAACTGACTTTGACTTCCTGAAAGTTATAGGAAAGGGGAGCTTTGGAAAGGTTTGTAAAGCATATGCCATCGATACCTACAAACCCCCAGCATTTATCCAGAGAGGTTCCGGGAAGCCGGTCGCCTCTTAAGTGAATCAGTGCAAAATTATAAATGTGTACTGAGCAGAATGAGGGGAAGAATGATTGAAGTAGTTATAAAAGGGACGCTTTGGTTTAAAGGGGCACTTAAGGCTGATTATGGTAGGATTGGTCAGCCATTTAATGTAGATGTCCTCAATCGGCAGATATCAAAGGAAAGAAGGATCGGCCCATTGGATTTTAACACACCTGATCCTTTTGTAAATCAGGAAGATAAGCTGCCACTAGAGGTGTCTGGCACCAGCTAGGCTTCTTCCACATCAATGCTATTAGCTCGAGCAGGCTGTTCAGGCAGAGAACAACCTGCCAAAACTCTCTGGATCAGGCATATTAACACAATACTCGCCGGCCCCCTTGACTATAACGGGGTCCGGTGGAGATCCGGCCGCTACCTTCGAGCTGAATCATAACATATTTGCCGGGTAGCAGCTGGATCACTGCCGAAACCCATTATAGTCAATGGGGCCAGTACGCATTGAGGTGACATCCGCCAGTGGAGGATCCAGAGAGCACTGGAAGACTTTTCTGCTGGAACAGGCTGCTGGGACTAATAATGATGGTGTAAAACTAACCTAAGGCCGCATACACACAACAGTGGGAAACGTCCATATGATAGCCATATTTTTAATCACTATCACACAGCTGTTTTCAGAACCGTTGCGGTCTATGGGACTATTTACACGGACGTTTTTAACAGCCAGTGGATAATGGATAATGTCCTATGTTTGCCGGTTTTGATGGCCAGACAGACCGCATTGAAATCAAAGGGCCCACTTTTAATGCTGTTAAAAGTGGGTACACTATGAAACAAAAAAAAAAGTACTGACCTCATCAGAGGCAAGCGTCTGCACTGGTAGCAGCAGGACCTGACGCCCCCAGCATTATCACGTGAAGTCGGGATGCTGGAAAAGTCAGGTCCTCCTGCTAGTGAGGAGGAAGTGTTCATGCACATTTATTATTTTGGCACTACACCAGCATTATATACACAGAGGGCAAAACAGGGGTCAATTATATACCCTCTTGAATTCCTTTATTGTACTCACCATCACCACCTCCTCAGGCAGAGAGTTCCATAGTCTCACTGCTCTTACAGTAAAGAATCCTCTTCTATGTTTGTGTACAAACCTTCTTTCCTCCAGATGCAGAGGATGTCCCCTCGTCACAGTCACAGTCCCGGGGATAAATAGATGATGGGAGAGATCTCTGTACTGAGCACTGATATATTTATACATAGTTATTTGATCTCCTCTTAGTTATCTTTTTTCTAAAGTGAATAACCCTAATTTTGATAACCTTTCAGGGTACTGTAGATCCCTCATTCCAGTTATTACTTTAGTTGCCCTCCTCTGAACCCTCTCCAGCTCTGCTATGTCTGTCTTGTTCACAGGAGCCCAGAACTGTACACAGTACTCCATGTGTGGTCTGACCAGTGATTTGTAAAGTGGTAGGACTATGTTCTCATCACGGGCATCTATGCCCCTTTTTGATGCAACTATTATCTTATTGGCCTTGGCAGCAGCTGCCTGACATTGGTTTCTACAGCTTAGTTTGCTGTTCACTAAAATTCCTAAGTCCTTTTCCATGTCAGTGTTACCCAGTGTTTTACCATTTAGCATGGATTGTATTTTTTGTCAAAAGTCACATACGACTTTGCCATCGTTGACCACAATGCAAGTTGGGCGTGACATACAACTTGCCTGTGACTTTTCTGCAACGTCGCTGTTTCTTTACAACCAAATCACAGCTCTACAATAGTCAGACAAAATCAAGTTGCAGACAAGTCGCACAAATATTTCTGATCAAACAACTTTTCTAAAACTTGCTGTTGTGCAAAACATGTGGCCATGTAGCCCCAGCTTTATGCAGCAGTGATTTCAGGCAGATTTTTTTTATGATTGTCCCCTAGAAAATTCTGGAGCCTCTGACAATAATACTATAACTGTAAAGTAAATACATACAAGCATGGGCGTAGCTATAGGGGGTGCAGAGGTAGCAGTCGCTACCGGGCCCAGGAGCCTGAGGGGGCCCAAAGGCCCTTGTGCCGCATAAGAAGACGCACAAAGCACTGAGGGAAGGGGGGCCCAAGCTGAACTCTTGCACCAGTGCCCATGAGCCGTTAGCTACGCCCCTGCATACAAGCAAATATAAGCTGTGACAGATATATTCTTCCTAAATAATGCACCATGACATTGACCGGGATTTGTGCTACATGGGACTTGGGGTTAGAGAAGTGCAAGTTCTGGGGCACCGCTGCGAGAATTCCTGCCTCTGCTGCCAAGGACTCAGGGTTTGTGGCTAATCTTATAATCTGGAGCTGACCCTGCAGGACGCTGCTGGGTGGAGGGGCTGCTGTTTCTCTGTTTTTTTATATGTTTTACAGTTCTGCACAGACTCCCCTGCCCTACATAACCTATTACGAGAAGCAGATTCTTCTGCGTCTGTGAATTAGCACTGCTTAGTTTGTGGAATGGTTTAACTCTATACATATCCAATCCTATTAGGAAAAATAAAGTCTGCCATAAAACAAAGCTCTAGTTTGGAAACAAGATGATCAGTGTAGGTAATTACATAACTAGAAATTCCCTACTGGTATTATCAGATATTCTCCCTCTAAAGCAAAATAATCACTAACAATATACTTGATATCTCTGCTAGGCCATAGGGAATTCAAATTACCCCTATACAACCAGTGTAGACCATCAAGAAAATGTCTTTTAAAGGGGGTTGTCCAGTCGTTTTTAATATTCTAAGCCCCAGACATCGGGACCCGTGGAAAAATCCATACTCAGCCCACGCTGCTTGCTGTCCGGCTCCCTGGTGGTCTTCATTGCACATCTGGTCCCTGTCTGTCAATTTCCTGCATGGTCTGAGTCACATGTGCCGCTACAGCCAATGACTGGCTGCAGTGGTGATGTATGGCCTAGAGCATGCCACTGCTGTGTCATGTCAATGCTGAGGCCAGTCAGCGCAGGAATTTACTGGAAATCCAGTGAAGATAGCCCGGAACCAAGCAGAGGGGATCAGTATGGATTTCTACATAGGTCCCAACATCCGCAATTTTTTTGCAGATTGGACCCATTCTTTTTTATGATTCTGCAAAAAATGCAGACAGCACACGGATTTCCTTTGTGTAGTCGTTCAGTAAATTATAGAGCACGTCCTATTCTTGTCCATTATGTGGACAAGAATTGCCAGTTCTAGTAGAAAAAAATGGAAAAATGCACACAGCCAGTATCTGTATTTTGCGGATCCACGGTTTTGCAGACCGTAAAACGGATAAGGTCGTGTGCATGAGGCCTAACAGACGCTGTCATGAAAGATACTCATCAGGGCATCATTTCCTGCAGCTTCGGAAATATTCACATGCAGCAGAAGCAAATCCATTCAACCTGCTGTATGTAGATAAAGAGAACAATTCTGATTATAGCATGGTACTGGGGGATTGTAATTCACTAATATAAGAGCATTAGGTTAGCATTGAGGTGATCACATAAGGTCCCATGTTACAGCCTGATAAGGTACCATATAGAGGGGGTAGGGGGCAATTCCCATGAAGAAAGGTGCTCAATATGTCTGAAAATCCCAACAGATTATTTTTGGCATGGAATCTATAAGAATTCATAACCTCCATGTTTCTCTGTATAAAATTGGAGTCGATAGCAGTGTATGGGAGTCATACATATGGATTTATGCATACAACATAGATCTGTAATATGGCCATGAGCATGCAGCCTATATCAGTAAATTGAAGCAAATCTTGGATCGGCAAGTAAAGAAGGTTTACCTTCTACAGGTCCTGCTGGCCAAGCGTAAAAGCGACAATAAGTTCTATGCGGTGAAGGTTCTACAGAAGAAGACCGTTCTAAAGAGAAAAGAGGTACTGCATCATACACACTCAACCAGGTCTACTGGCGTTTTCTCGGCATATAACACTAATTCTTTCCCGTTCCTTCTCAGCAATCTCACATCATGGCTGAGAGGAATGTTTTGCTGAAGAACCTAAAGCATCCATTCCTTGTGGGACTCCACTACTCATTCCAAACCCCCGAGAAGCTCTATTTCGTCCTGGACTATGTAAACGGAGGAGAGGTGAGATTGCAGGTTACCACAGATTACTTTGACAGCCCACAATACGTAACCCCAGCAGTGCTGCCCTGCTTTACGGACAGTCTCAGATCATTTCGTCACCAACTACTGCCCTTGATCATTACTGATGCTCAGAGATCCAACTGGACGGAGACAAAGAGGGAGATTTATCAAAACTGGTGTAAAGCTTAGAAAACTGGCTTAGTTGCCCCTAGCAACCAATCAGATCCCACCTTTCGTTTTTAGAATTTAGACTCGGATTGGTTGCTATGGGCAACTAAACTGGTTTCCCATTGCACCGTTTTTGATAAATCTCCCCCCGAAAGTATAAGACCGGGCCCTGTACTGAACGTATTAGGTGTTGGTAAAGATGTCTTAGCTTAGCTTGTGTTGGAAAGGGTAAATTTTGCAGTCTGATCTATATCTGTGCTGGCTTCAGCATGTTCCCTCATGTGCACCGTACAGTCACCCAACTGATTATAAACAAGGTGGAGAGCGGCAAGTAAATCAGCAAGATCAGCATATTGTCATGAGGAGCGCTAAATGCAAGGATGATTAAACCACAGCTATCCGCATTCATGTAATGTTTTATCGCCTCACAATGGGGGTCTTACAGCTCTTCTGCCATAATCTGCTTCCATCTCAATGAGGATGAAATGACAACTACCGATATAAGGAGCTGTGCTCTTCCATCGCACTTCTGTTACCACCCGACATGAGACTGAAGATAGAATATATATATATATATGACAGCAGCACTGATCATACAGCTTCCATTTCCAAATACTTGACCCATGGAAGACGCTATGTAATGGCTAAACGGTGACCGCCTGGTGCAATATATACCTATTCATACTAATGGACCCAAGAGGGTTTCTGCTCAGTTGTTCTGAATCTTTCTTCTCTCTCTCCATAGCTTTTTTTTCACTTGCAAAGGGAGCGTTCTTTCCTGGAGCCGCGGGCACGTTTCTATTCAGCGGAAGTGGCCAGTGCGATTGGCTACCTACATTCTCAAAACATTGTCTACAGGTAGTACTGCTTAGAGGAACGTAGAATAAAATACAAGCCATATGTCTTGAAGGGCATCTGTCAGCAGATCTTTACCTATGACACTGGCTGACTTGTTACATGTGCGCTTGGCAGCTGAAGACATCTGTGTTGGTCTCATGTTCATATGTGTCCGCATTACTGAGAAAAATAATGTTTTAATATATGCAAATCAGCCTCTAGGAGCAATGGGCTCAGCTCTCTTCAATGGCAACGCCCCTGTTGCTCCTAGAGGCTCATTTGCATATATTTCTCAGCAATGCGGGCACATATGAACATGGGACACGTGTAATATATACTTTCCACAATGTATTCTGTAATAGCATTCACGTTAATTTTCCCAAAAAAGAAACTAAAATACTTTAATTCCAAATGCAAATGAGCAGTAAAGTGCCCCAGTAGTGGGACCAAGCCACTGTGTGCACCTTTGATCCTCCTGCTTCCTCTGCCAGCCCCTCCCTCTCCTTGACTGACAGGGCCAGGCGAGATGACTATATAGTACCTGGCCCTTTCAATCAGGGAGAGGGAGGGGCTGTCAGAGGAAGCAGAAGAAGCAAGAGTGCACAGAGTGGTTTGGGTCCGCCTTCAGTGCACTTAAGTGCTCATTTGCATATGGATTACAAGTACATTTTCTCCAGAGTGAGGCAATGGATCCCTAAGTGAAAGGTGTCATTAAAATTAGCTGGGCTAGTCCTACAAGCTCTGATACTCTGGGTTTCCTCAGAGAGACACAGCGCATCAGAGAGAAGGAATGGCTTCCCCGATTGCCAAATGGGGGAGCTGACCCTAGGCTTCTTTCACACGAGCATGACGGATTAGTTCCAGATGCGTTCAGTAAACTCGCACCATTTTGCAAGCAAGTTCAGTCAGTTTTGTCTGCGACTGCGTTCGGTTTTTCATTTTTTTCCGCACGGGTGCGTTTTGAAGCGTTTTTTACGAACGTGATAAAAAACTGAAGGTTTACAAACATCTCCTAGCAACCATCAGTGAAAAACGCATTGTATATGAGATTTTCACTCGTGAAAAACCCAGAATATAGAACATGCTACGATTTTCACGCAATGCAGAAGTGATGCGTTTAAAAAAAAACGCTTGTGAACACAGGCCCATTGAAATGAATGGGTCAGGATTCAGTGCGGGTGCTATGCATTCACCTCACGCATTGCACCCATGCAGAAAACTCGCTCGTGTGAAAGGGGTCTAATTCAGAAGCACACTCTTCCGGTTTTTCGGCATTTAGATGCCGTGGTCATGCTTGACCATGTCATGTAAAGTGTTAAATGTATGCAAGTAGGTGCCATATTTAACCCCTACTTCCATACATGTACGGCGCTGGTACTCAAGGGGTCAAAATACTTACCTCATGGTAAGAACGAGGATAGCAACAAGATATTATCCTTGGTGAGCAAGTTCTCCCCAGGGGTCTTCATTAAAAGTTTCTACTGAAGGGTAGGCGTGAATTAAAGGGAATCTGTCACCAGTGATCTCTATCAGTCTGTTTGCATAGACACATAGCTGTGGTTCACCTGATTAAAACACTGTGGGGGTCATTTACTTACGGAAATACGGCTGAATTAGGCGTATTTCTGGCACATACTGCGGTGCAAAGATTCTTTGCGGCACAATCTGCGACTTTTCACGCTCACACCAGGTCTACAAAAGCGGGCGTGGAGTGGGAAAGGGGACGGGCCAGTAGGCTTTCCAGTAGGCTTGCGCCTCTACATAACTTTGGCAGATCCACCGCCATCACAGGGCTTTATTAAAACCGGCTTCTAAATGACCCCCTGTTTGTTGATCCGAGGCTCTGTTCCCAAGTGATGATACTTTTTCTTAATGGGCAAATTAGGTCTTTGGTGCAATGAGGGAGTCACCTTTGCTCTTGCTGCACCCAAGCTCCGCTCCTTTCTCTGGCTAGCACTTCCCTGGCTGCTTTGATTGATAGGACCAGGCAGTAGGAAACCAGCAAGGGAAAAGCTGGCCCCAGAAATGAGTGGCGCTTGGGTTCAACAAGAGCAAGGGTGACGCCCTCTTTGCACCAAAGACCTACTTTGCATATTAGAAAAAATATAACTGGGGAACCAGGAAGGTCTGATAGGAAGGTCTCTGGTGACAGGTTACCTTTAAAGAGTAACTAAACGTTTCTACAGCTTTGTTCTATTCTTCATGCCCTATATTTGGAATCTGCTTTATTTTCTTTACTTATTTTACTGTTTTAGGCACGGGGGTGCCTATAGTGCTTTAAAATCTATAGACTGTTACACGGCTGACGTGTGTGGTGTACTGGTGTATGCATTCCACCGTACTGCCGGCATAGGTACCGTAGTGAGCTCTGTACATCGCTGCCCCTGTCTGGGGATCCTGCACCCATGTGCTATGCCAGCTTCCAGGCTCAGATTGGAGCGGGCACAGACAGGAGCAGCGATGTACGTTGCGTACTGCGGTCCCTATACCTGCAGTACAGCCAAACACTTCTGACATGTCAGCGGTGCACGGGTGTATGGATTCTAAAGCACTATAGACACCGAGGATACGGTTACGTAGATGTAAATGAACCCTTAGGGAGCAGTCCCTATAGTACTGCATACATTTCTTATCTCATTTTGGGCTTTCAAACAACACATTTTATCAAGTGTTTAACCCCTTAGTGACCACGCACATTTTTTTTTCAAAATTGCATTCCAAGAGCTACAACTTGAGGCCTTATTTTTTGCAGGACATGTTATAGTTTTTAATGCACCATTTTGGGTACATGTAATCATTGATTAACACCAGCTATCTGTCTTAAACCCCCTTTGTTTACCTCAGTAAAAAGACGTATCGGTGGTCACTAAGGGGTTAAATACAGTTCAATGTTAAATGCAAACAGAGTGCAGATAACAGGCTTGTGTTCTGTCAGTAAGGCTGGTGGAAGCTGCCCTCCCTTTCATCAGTGCCATTTAATTCGCTGATCTATGCTTTAGGACAGGTTTCATGCAGGCAGCACGGACAGCGGCCATTTTAATTTACAGGACTGATTAGGAAAAGAAGCATGAGTAGCTAATTGAAAATATTTCAGAATTTCTTTATATTAGCGTTATTTATTTGTTTTATTTTAAGATTTTTCTTTTTTACTAAAGCTCCCCTTATACCTCATTAGGTAAATAAGGCAATGTTCACATCTCTGCTTCTGATTTCCATTATAGGAACAGAACGACTAAAATAACAGAAACTGCGCCACATTGTCTATAATGGGATCTGTCAGGTTCCCATTAGAAAAGGTGTCATTTTACTGGACAAAATTGTGCAGCATGCTGCGGTATTTTGTCTGTCATTTTTAACGGAATATGCGACTGTGGCCCTTAACCGAGCCTCTGATGTGAGCATAGCCTTAGCTGTAAAAGTCTTAGGTTACATTTACACGACCGTATATGTTTTGCGGTCCGCAAATTGCGGATGCGCAAAACACGGATACCAGCCGTGTGAATGTAACCAGCCCTATGACGGAAATGCCTATTCTTGTCTTCGATTGTGGACAAGAATAGGACATGCTCTATCTTTTTTGCGTGCCCCAGATAGGAACTACGGATGCGTACAGCACACAGAGTACTGTCCGCATCTTTTGCAAGCCCATTGAAATAAATGGGTCCGCACCCGTTCCGCAAAATTGTGGAATAAATGCGGACCCAAAAATACACTCGTGTGAACGCACGCTTAGGGTCCGTTCACACAACTGTATCCATCTTGCAGTTCGCAATTTGCAGATCCGCAAAATTCAGATGTGGTCTGTGCGCACTTGGGCCCCCATTGTTCTATCTTGTTTGCAGGGCCACGGAATGGACATATAGATGCGAACAGCACATGTTGTGCTGTCCGCATTTTTTGCAGCCCCGTTGAAATGAAAAGATCCACATCCTATTGCGGACCAAAAGTACGGTCGTGTGAATGGGGCCTAATGGTCCATAAATCACTCTCCCTTAGGGTTCATGCACACAAATGTATTTTTTTTCCATGTCCGTTCCGTATGCGGAACTATTCATTTGAAGGGGTCCACAAAAAAACGGAAATGACTCTGTGTGCATTCATTTTCTGTATGTCAGCATGTTCATTCCGCAAAAAAAATAGAACATGTCCTATTCTGTCTGATGCAATATGGATGTCACATGGACCATCCGTATTTTTTGCGGACCGCTAAATACATATGGTCGTGTGCATGAGCCCTTATGTGTACTAATATGATAATAAGGGGCATCAGTGGCAAATACATGAAATAGTAAAGGCATGTATTGACTTTTAATTATTTATTTTGATAACAGATACCTCAACAATATGGCGGACATGGTGTAGATTTATTATTTCCAATGCAATGTTTTGTTTTGTTTTTTTCCCCAGGGATTTAAAGCCAGAAAATATCCTGCTCGACAGTCAGGTAGGAAGTAAAAATGAGAAAAAAAATTTGCGGTAATACAGTATGTGACCCTGAATCTTTTCCCACAAAACTCATAGGGTCATTTAAGACCAGCATTTTAGATGGCTGTCTTAATAACCTTGCGCTGGTACTTGATGGGCCTAAGTTATGGCATCGGCCTCTACATAACTTCGTTGCATCCACCGCCGGTGTAAAACAGTCTTAAATATACGTCAGCTCCCTTGCTGGCGTAGATTTAGTTCATTTTCTACGCCAAAAACTGGCGTAGATAAAGATAAATGAGACAGGCCTGCCTGCGCACTTCTCCAACCTCGTCACGCACCCTTCTTTAGAACTGGTGTACGTGACGTGGAAGATGTCGCAGATTTTGCCACAAATCACCTTTGTGACAAAATCTGCACCAAAAAGTGGCGTATGTTTGGTCATAACTGACCCCTTTATGTCTATCCACCCAGCTCCTCCTGCTCTATAACATGGTGACAGGTTCCCTTTAGTTAAGCTGAGATTCATCCTATAGATTCAACCTCTCTCATACTTAGGGCCACGTGGTGCTGACTGACTTTGGACTCTGTAAAGAGGGGATGGAACCAGAAGGGACCACCAGTACCTTCTGTGGGACACCTGAGGTAATTATTTGTATTCATCCTTTTATGGGAATCTTGCTGTTTTTCATGTATTAAAATAATAGTGTGCACTTTTAGGCCTTTGATTTATCAAGACCAGAATGTGCGATGCTGGTCTTGATAGAGCTGCGCTGTAAGAGGCAGCATTTAATTTATGACGAGGCGCAGGCCTTGTCATAAATAAAATGCCTCCAACGACAGTCCATGCGCCTGTCTGAAATCTACTCTAGCTCACAGTTTCTGGCATAAATAATGATGAATGTGTCCACACCTCACCAACTTTTTTAGAAACCTAGCGGAAATGGCTAAAAAAGTCACAACGGTATTTGAAAAACAGGTTTTGCAACTTTTTAATGCCAGAACACTAGTGTGGCGGAACGATAAATTCCCTCCTTAGTATTTCCGGTGTGGGGCTATGTTTTGTACATATGTAGGCTGCCAAAGTGTGTGTGTGTGTGTGTGTGTGTGTGTGTATATATATATATATATATATATATATATAGAAGAAAAATGACGGCACTGGTCAAAAAGAGAAAATGTATTGCTGGGTGCACGTTCCAAGGTATAGGTATCTTACCCCAAAATAATGCAGAAAAAGCGAACAGCACTCAATAAAGTGGAAAAAGGAACTCCTTTATTCACCTGAACAGTGCGACGTTGGCTCCTTCAAAATAGAGCCTTTCTCAAGCTTGAGAAAGGCTCTATTTTGAAGGAGCCGAAACGTCGCACTGTTCAGGTGAATAAAGGAGTTCCTTTTTTCCACTTTTATTGGAGTGCTGTTCGCTTTTTCTGCATTATATATATATATATATATATATATATATGGAATATACTTTTTTTTTAATGTATTTATTAATTCATTTTTTTTAAGTATCTAGCACCAGAAGTTCTAAAAAAGCAGCCATATGATCGCACTGTAGACTGGTGGTGTCTGGGCGCAGTTCTATATGAGATGCTGTATGGACTGGCAAGTATCTGTGACAAGGCAGAGAATACTTTACATCTATCATTTTATCCATTACTTACTCTTTCTATAGCTCTTCTTCCATTGCCTTTTCTCTTTCTCTTTTCATTCCCTAAAATTTGAGGATATGGTGCTTGCTTGCAGCTGTCTACCAGTACAGCAGTTGGGGCAGATTGAGCAGCCTTGAACTGGGTGAGCAGGTCATAGTTGTCTTTCTCATAAACTTGTCCTTTGCATCAATCTGCCGCATAGTTCACACTTCACCTATTTCACTGTCAGTGTTCTTCTTAAAACCTCAAAAAGTTCAGAACGAAAACAATATTTAACCTATGTGATAAATACAGTACGCCATGAAACATGATTGCATGCATGTGACATCCCTTCTGCTCCAAATTATGTTCTCCGGTCCACATCTGTCCATCAAATGACATCACTTTCTCTCCCACTGACTACAGTGTGTCTAGTCTCTAAAAGACTAGACAGTAAAACTAGGAACAGACAATGGAAAAAGGAACCTGGGTGAGAACAGAGCAGAGAAGCTCAGCAAGAAGCAGTTATGGAAGATGGCTCCTAGCTTTGGGCTAAGTTGGAAGCAGGGGCGTAGCTAAAGACTAATGGGTTCTGGTGCAAGAATTCAGCTTGGGGCCCCTTCCCTCAGTGCATTGTGGCAAGGGCAGGGGTGCACTTAGCATTTTCTGCTGCCTGAGGTAGAAATTAAAATGCCCCCCCCCCCCCATGCCAAATTCTCAACATAACCTCTTCCCTTTAACCCTACTGTTAAAAAGACATACTTGGAAACCATTACACACAGTGATACAAAACATACAGGGTAATACAGTGTCACATACCTCTTACATCTAGTGACATCTACACTGATGTAGATGTCTCTTTCCTCATCTTCTCCATTTAGACCAGACCGCCATGATGATTTCTTTCTGCCGTGTCTCGTCTCGGCAGAGTTTGACAAACAGACATCTCAGTTCCCACTTTTCCCATCATCCTCACACGTCTTGAACACCCCATTCTGCCATCCCTAATACTGTGCCCACTGTGCTCCCTAATACTATACTGCAGAAACAGTCCCCCTGAAAATACTATTACCACACAGATAATGCCTCCTTCAATATCTATTGGATCACAGTGCCCTAAAAATAACTGCACCAAGCAAATAGTGTCCTTGACACTAAAAGTGTAAATATAATGTTCCTCAAAACAATAGTGTGAAATAATACTGTGCCAGGGTGCCCCCACATTAATAGTGCTCCCCAAAGTCCCACCAATAGAAATAATTATCTCCGCATAGTGTTAACAGTGCCCCCAATAGTAAAATACCCCTATTGTAGTAATAATTCTCCTTATAATTTGTGCCACTGCCAGTAGAAGAAAAATATCTCCTAATATCTGCAAGTACAAAAATACCCCCTTTATAATGTGTGCCAGTACAAAAAATACCCCTATAATGTGCACCAGTACAAAAACTGCCCTCTTATAATGTGCTTTAGTGCAAATACCCCTTTATATTATTATTATTAACCCTATTATTAACACTACCAGAGGTTTTTTTTTTGTTTTTGCATTTTCATTTTTCTTCCCTATTTTCCTTGAGCCATAACTTTTTTATATTTCCATTCACATAGCTGTATGAGGGCTTATTTTTCGTAGGACAAGTTGTACTTTCTAATGCCACCATTAATTATGACATAAAATGTAGTGGGAAGTGGTAAAAAATCGGGTGGAAGTGGGAAAAAAACGAGATTCCTCCACCGTTTTACGGATTTTGTTCCCACGGCGTTTCGTTTGGCAGCAAAACTGACCCATGCCCTTAACTCTCTGGGTCAGTACGAATACAATGATACCCCATATGTATAGGTTTTTTATGTCTAATAAGTGTAAAAATAAATTGAAATCTTGATTAAAAACTATTTTTTTACATCACCATAACTTTTTATACTTATGTCTACTAAGCTGTTTAGGGGCTCATTTTTTGCAGGACAATACGTAGTTTTATTGATGCCATTTTGGAGTGTGCGTGACTTTTTGATCACATTTAATTACATTTTTTTTGTAAGAGAAGCGATGAAAAATGGCAAATGGCCATTCTGACCCTTTTTTCCATTACGTCATTCGCCATATTGGAACAGTTTTTTCTATTTTTCTATAAATGTTGCAGTAGTCTAGAGCGGAGATGATGAGGGCACATACAAGCATTTTCGCAGACTCAAAGTTGAGGAAAGCGCGGATGCGAGAGACTTTTCTGAGTTGGAGGTGGCAGGTGGTGGAAAGGGCTTGGATGTGCGGTCGGAAGGAGAGGGCAGAATCCAAGGTTACTCCAAGGCAGCGGACTTAGTTGACCGGGAAGAGTGTGCAGCCATTGATCGTGATAGATAGGTCTGTTGGGGGGGAATTGAGCAAGATGGGGGAAACATGATGAATTCTATTTTAACCATGTTAAGTTTTAGAAAGAAAGAGAAGAAGAAGGAGGATATGGAAGATAGGCATTGTGGGATTCTGTCCCAGGCTGAGGGTGTAGATAGAGAAGAGCAGGGGTCCTAGGACAGAGCCTTGAGGGACACCAACAGAGAGGGGATGAGACGAGGAGGTGGTGTGAGAATGGGAGGTGCTAAATGTCCGGTCTGTGAGGTATGATGTGATCCAGGAGAGGACCAGGTCAGTGACGCCAAGAGATGAGAGAGTTTGTAACAGAAGGGAATGGTCGACAGTGTCAAAGGCAGTGGACAGGTCAAGGAGAAAGAGGACAGAGTAATGTTTTTTGGTTTTGGCTGTTAGCAGATCATTAGTGACTTTGGTAAGGGCAGTTTCAGTCGAGTGGTGGGGTCAGAAGCCAGATTGTAGACTGTCAAAGAGGGAGCAGCAGGAGAGGTGAGAGGAGAGTTCAGAATGGACATGTTGCTAAAGTAGCTTTGAGGCATATGGAACAAGTGATATGGGGCGATAACTGGACAAAGAAGATGGTTCAAGTGAAGGCTTTTTGAGGATGGGTGTAATGGTAGCATGTTTAAAACCAGACGGGAAGAGACCAGAGGTTACTGATAGGCTGAAGAGATGAGTTAGAGCTGCGACAAACACTTTGGTGAGGTTAGGGATAAGGTGGGATGGGATTGAGTCAAGTGCACAGGTGGTAAGATGTAATCTGTAGAGTAGGATAGAAAGTTTTTCTTCTGTGATGGTGGAGAAGCAGGTTTTGGAAGAAGAGGACTGAGTAGTTGTGTAAGGGAGCTGTGGGGATTGTGCCCTGAATCTTTCTCTGATGTTGATGATCTTTTGTTTGAAGTATGTGGCAAAGTCCTCAAAGCTGAGGGTGGGGGCACTGGGGGACAGAGAAGGGAGTTGAAAGTGTTAAAAAGTTGTTTAGGGCTGTGGGACAGGGAAGATATGAGAGATGAAAAATAGGCCTGTTTTGCATCAGCGACTGAGGATTTGAAAATGAGGAGGGATTGTTTGTATGTGGTGAAGTCGAGACGTTTAAGGTTCCTGCGGGGGCTGGGGGTGTTAGCGTGTGGACTAGGGGAGCAGCAGAAGAGACCAGAGAAGAGAAGGTGAGTAGGTTGTGGTCGAATAGGGGGAGAGGCGAATTAGAAAGGTTACATACGGAGCAGAGGTGGGTAAAGATAAGATCCAGAGTGTGACCATGTGAGTGGGAGCAGAAACCCACTGTGAGAGGCCAAAGGAGGAAGAGAGTGATAGGAGCTTAGAGGCGGCTGAGTGGCAGGTGTCAATAGGAATGTTGAAGTCACCCATGATGGTAGTAGGAGTGTCGGCAGAAAGAAAGTGTTGAAGCCATGTGTTAAAGTGGTCAAGAAAGATGGTGGCTGGGGAGCGGTAAATGATAGCTACTTGGAGGTTGGAGGGAGAACACATGCAAACAGAGTGTACTTCAAATGAAGTGAGCGTAATGGAGGGTGGCAGTAGAGTTGGGCTGTAGGAGCAGGTGTCTGATAGGAGAAGACCAACTCCTCTACCATGTTTGCAGCCGGGGCGAAATTAAATGAAATCCGCTATAAGAGAGTGCGGCAGGGGAGGTGGTGTCAGAGGGTGTCAGCCATGTTTCTGTGAGACCCAGAAAGGAAAGTTTACCGAGAGATGAAGAGGTTATGAATGTAGGACAGTTTGTTACAGACAGAGCGAGCCTTCCATAATGCTAATGCAAGAGGGACCAAGGGAGCAGGGGACAGAGGAATGGCTTTTAGGTTTACGGGGTTGCAGAAATTTGTAGAAGGAGATTTGTAGTGGGAGGTAGAGGTGATAGTGGGGATTTGCTGAGGGGGGCCTGGATTTGGAGAGATATCACCAGCAATAAGGAGAAGAAGAGAAAGTGTTAGTAGGTGAGAGTAAGAGAGGGCATAAGGTGGCTGTGTGTGTTTGGGAAAGAAGTGTTTCACATTGCCAAACAGGTTTGTGAAAGCGCTCAGATGAGAAGATAAGATAGAGGGAGAGATGAATAGTTCCTTGCTGGGTGAATGGATGTGGGGGTATTTCAGGAGGTTTTGGAAAAGTGGGAAGAATAACATTGTGCACCAGTAAAAAAAAATCCCCCCTTACCTTTCAGTTCAGACCCCCATATCACACCTCAGATCAGACCCCCATATCACACCTCAGATCAGACCCCATATCACACCTCAGATCAGACCCCCATATTAAATCCCCAAATCAGACTCCAATATCAGATCCTCAGAATCCCATATCAGATCCTCAGACCCCCATATCAGATATGTGCACCGGTACAAAAAATCCCCCCTTACCTTTCATTTCAGACTCCAATATCAGTTCCTCAGAAACCCATATCAGATCCTCAGACCCCCATATCAGTTCAGAGCATAGGCGATACAATTACTGTCAATGCATCAGAACATACCACAGGTATTCATTCTGTAGGATATTCTCAAATCTTCCAGATCCTCCAGGGTTATAGCCACTTCATCTCTCTCTCTCTCTCTTTCAAACCTTATTCTAGTGACTTTATATACCTTAAGACAGACTGTAAAAAAGGTTGTCAAAAGTAGAGAAGGCTATGTACACCTTCAGAGGCAATTTTTTATGATTGCAAGTTATTCATTTTTGACTAAAAATCATTTTTCAATTGGCCTTTATTAAAAATATTGAGCTGTTCTGTCACACAGGGTGAACTGTTTTTCTAGCTGTGTGACTGGTACTTTCACTTTGTGCCGGTCAGCTAATAAACCTCATCTCTAAACTACTGAGAGGTCATAGAAACTTATTTAAGCCACATTCTTATCAGTACGATAAGAACTGAGCTATAATGGGTGTTTATAATGGCAGATAGCAGAGATAAGGAGCCCATCAGCTCCACAAATGACGAAAAAGACAGAAAATCCAAATTGCAATAATAAAATCCAAATAATGCAGTAATAAAAAAAATGCTCCCAAAGGTGTACATAGCCTTTAATGAACTGAACAAATAGTAATTTCTTATTATAATGTTATTTGCTGAATAATTGCTGAATAATTTTGTATTTGGAAATTGCTATTTATGCTTCTCAGAAAAATCTTCTTCAGAGCAGCTCCAGATGAGAGCGTCACTTTAATATATACATGTCTGGTAAACTCTCATGTCATGCCTTCATTGTTTCCGCTTCTTGTTTGCAGCCACCATTTTATAGCCGGGATGTATCACAGATGTATGACAATATCCTTCAT
This sequence comes from Bufotes viridis, assembly GCA_033119425.1. NCBI lineage: Eukaryota > Metazoa > Chordata > Amphibia > Anura > Bufonidae > Bufotes > Bufotes viridis. The sequence goes on along the minus strand of CM065594.1, from coordinate 237,979,159 downwards.
CAGCCTCTGCAACTACCGGGAGGAAAAACCACCGCAGCCTGCGACATTCTTCAGGGCCTGCTACACAAGGATCAGCACTGCCGCCTGGGAGCCAAGGCTGATTTTGTAATTCACCACTATTTTTTATTTGTTAGTGTGAAAATAGTGCAAACGCTATAGGACCTAGTTGAAAAACATTGGCCATACACAGCTTTGTGAGGGGGGGGGGGAGTTAATAAATACTTCTGATGACTTGTAGTTCTCAGCATGGCATAAAAAGACTGGAAAACCTCTGATTAACTGAATTTTTGCTTTTCTGGTAGACAAAAAAGTTAAGATTTGGACCCATGCTGAGCAGGGGGTCTGAGTGCCAAAAGATGCCTCCCCATCCATAGGCATCAATAAGGCATATCATTGTATTTGGCCGGCTTCTTCTACACACAACAGCTCTCAATGTAATCCATGTTCAACAAACTTAAATCCAATAATGATTTACATGAATGGAACAGCCCATTCATAGCACAATTTATACATAATATGATTGTAATAAACATATCAGCATGTAGCCACAGTGAGAAGAGCATTGCTGACCAGTTCAAACCAGTTCAAAACAAGGCCCCTTACCCCCCCCCCCTTCCTAACCAGACACATCTCCGTTTTTTTTAGGACACGTGGCTTTAAGGGTCAATCATTTTGGCATTTTTTTTCACTGATATATGAGGCATTATAAAAAATTTTAGTTTTTCTTTAAATTTTTTTATAGCTGGAAAAAATAGTCTTACAGATTTTCAAAATTTTTTTTATAGCATAAAGTACAACTAAAATACATTTTTAAACTGTGTCCCCCTTTCCGTTATGGTCATTTTAATATAGGGGATATATGGTTTACAGTTTACAGGGTGAGAGATTGCGGTATGGGATAGTGGTGCTGTTTTTTTTTTCATTTAATTATTCTTTTTTTTATTTTTAAAAAGTGGTATAATAGTGTGACGCCGAGTTCGGTTTCGTAATTTTTATCGTCCTACTAACATGCATTCCAACGCTGTGCCCCAACAAACCAGCAGTAAAATGCATGGGCTGACACAAATAATGGGGAGGACTCAAGGAGGAGTCCTCTCAGTGAATTTTACTGCTGGTTAGTAGGAACACAGCTCCAAAATGAAGATAAAAATGACATAACCAGACTACGCGTCGCTTACACTATACACCGCTTTCTCTAGTTTAGGGAAGTGTTTTGGAGCTGACACATTCCCTTTAAATGGAGATCACTCAGACTATAAAGTCTATGGGCGGTAGGGAAGTGGCTAAGAAAGGTGAGAGTTCAGTTCTATTATATAATATTAGTGTGATACTCAGGGTCGGGTTTAGCATTCTAGGGCCCCAAGCAAAAGTTATGTCTGGGGGACCCATCACACTTCTAAGCTCTGCCTTGTCTCACTGGTAGGCACCACCATATTGGCCCGCTAAGCACCATTCTCTGCTTAGTAGTGCAGTCTGGGCACTTCATCTACTGCTCTACAGCTGGGAAGGCCCCTCATTCCCACTAGGCCCCAGGTTTAGTCATTTTTTTTCCATTTTCTCAGCCAACCGCTTGTGGCCAGCAGGGAGGGCCATGATCTCTGGAGCCCCAAACATTTGCTTTGTTTGCATGATGATAAAGTCCACCCCTGGTGATAATACAATTTCACGTTCTGTTTTGCAGGTGGAAATCAAGAATCATGTGTTCTTCAGTCCAATTAACTGGGATGATCTGTATCATAAGAGGATTCCCCCACCTTATAACCCTAATGTTGTAAGTAACCATGACGGTGCGCACTATTGACTTCAAAGGGTCCGTGGTCCGCATATTGCAGCAAAGTATAACCTCAAGGATGCAGAAGCACACAGAAGGGCAAATCTGTGTGGCGCTCTGCAAAATATAGGACATGTCCTATAAATTGCCGCATCATGTGGACCACGGACCCGTTGAAGTCAATTCTGTACAATAATGTGGCATGCACGTGGCCGGTATCCATGTTTTGCGGCTCCGCAGTTTGCAGACCGGAAAACACCTACGGTTGTATGAATGCCCCCTTATAGTTATAAGGTATATGGGCCCAAAGTAATCATTTGTAACTGATTACAGCATAAACTTATCAAACGTATAATTTAATTTGATTCTGTAACTAAACACATCTTTAGTAATGTGATTCAGCAGGTGCTGATTTTATGAAAATGATGGAGCCTCCTGGCCTGATTGGATAGCCATCAACCTGTGGCCAGTCATGCCCAGGGGGGCCACATTAGCATGCAAAGTCATACGACAAGTTGTCATATGACACTTAGAATCCTGAGATTTAAAGGGGTTCCCGGGATTTTCATATCAATGGCCTTTCCCAGGATAGGTCAATAATAAAAGACTGGTGAGGGTCCCACTCCCAGCACCCCCGACCATTAGCTGTTTCAGGAAGCCATGGTGTTCAGCAGTATCGGTGAGCATCACAGGCTCATTCTTTTGAATGGGACTGAACTGCGCCTAGGCAATGTGACAAATTAATGTGACATCAAGTGGCCTAGGAAGAGGCCTAAGTGTGCGGCCTCTTCATAAGCTGATCGGCGGAGGTCCTGGGAGTTAGACCCCCCCCAATCTGATATTGATGACCCATCCTGAGGAAGAGGTGTCCCGTTATCAACACTTACTAGATTTCTAGAAAGTGATATCTATCAGCAGTGCTCCGTAGAGTGACTGAGTCCCTTCATAACGTATATGGTGATGGCCTGAGCTTACAGACTCACATGTGTATCGAAGACTCTGATTATTTCCCTTTTCATTATAAGTACCATGTATTATGTCTTGGTGTGAACTGTAAATACTGACAGATCTGTGTGTTCACCTTTTTAGGCTGGTCCAGGTGATCTACAGCACTTTGATCCAGAGTTCACACAAGAGGCAGTGCCTAACTCTGTGAGTCGTACCCCTGACCTGAACACCAGCTCCAGCTGTTCCAATGCTTTCTTTGGCTTCTCCTATGCACAAAGTGATGATGACATTTTGAGTTGAGTTTGCAGTTGACGTACAAGCTTTTTTTTTACATACATAAATAGTACAGTTTTGTGAGTAACAAGCATCTTGAATCTTCTTACGCCTGATGGAATAGCAGAAACCTCGTCCATCCATCACAGTGACCTTCAGGTGTCTTCAGTCCTTCTCAAGGACCAACCTCAACTGGAGAAACAAAGAGGGGAGCGTGGATTATGTGTAAATCGGCAAAGACTGTTAATCATCTGAATATATTCTGAAATTCCCTGAAAGTCTTCAGGTCATCACGTGGATCTGTTATTTGTTCACTTCATTATGGGTTTCTTAAATTACTGGATTTGTTTTGTCCGTCACGTTGGCTTATGTTCTAGTGGTATCTCTCAGGCATTGTTCTACACTGATATTTTTATAAAATCTCATATACATATAAATAAGTGATCTACAATATTCTCTTAATCGGCCATTGATCTGCTCCATCATCTCATGCACATGGCCATATTAGAGTGCGTAGCTGTAAAAGGGCTTCCATAGAGGTTTATGGATTCTCTACTGTACCTCTATATGTTTCCCATTTCATATGGAGTCATACAGATTAAGTATGAATTGTGGTATGCTCCATCAGATGCTGTATATATGGAGGCAAAGTCCTCTAGAAGCACTGCTTTTAGGGGAGAATATCTCTGTGTATGAAGTCTGACAGCCTGTATGGATGTGCATGAAGGCTGTAAAACCGTGATAATGGAATAGACAGATAGACTCATTGCACTGCTGTACAGACTCAAGATGAATGTGAACGAGCCCTAAGGCCTCTTTCAGATGAGTGTGTCCAGGGCAGAAAACAAGCTCCACGTGGGACCATGATTTCTCGTTATGGACACTGTTCCTTTCACAGGACCGCATGGCATTATAATGATTTATAATGCTGTGTGTCTCTGCCTGAAATATGTCAGTACAATTCAATAGGTGCACTGTCAGGCAGAAACACACAGCATTATAAATCATTATAATGCTATGCGGTTCTGTGAAAGGAACAGTGTCCATAACATGAAATTACTCTCACATGGAGCATGTTTTCCGCACCGGACACGATGAAAGAGGCCTTAGGGCTCTGTTCACATGATGTATACATTTGGGGCATACATTTGTTCTTTTGTGCACATATATGTTTAAAAATAATTTTGAATTGCTATACATCATGGTATATGCTCAGAACCACTTAGACACATGGCATTCTTTCAAATACATGTTGCATGCCTGGATGTCTGCCTATTGACTTTTCTTGAATAAAAAGAACCCTTTAGCTACACTATTCACCTGATATATCTGCCCCCTAGAAACCTGACATGAATAAAGTGTAGCACTTTCCTGATCCAGCATTACCTCTCCTCACCGCATGGAGCTTGTCAGAACTTCCTCCTGGTATTTCCTTCTTTTTGTCCTAAGTGAACTCCGTTCTTTATGATTTTTTTCCCATTTCCAACAATTTCTCTGCAAAAGGTAAAACCATAATAAGACAAAAAGGGTAATTTAAAAATGAATAAAAATAATTCCAACGAGGACACATGAAATGATCAACAGCTTTGCTGTTAAAAAAATTGCACATTTTAGAGCTTAACACATTTGCTTTAAAATTGATAACTTTGCTCACCTCTCGACACTTTTTAACTAGGGTTAACTAGGAAAGAAAATGGCCCAAATTACAACTCATCGCACAGGGCAAAGGCTTTTTCTTCCGCCTAGCATACTGAGTAAAAGCCGGGTACGTCACCGGCAATAAACAAATGGCCATTTCACAAACAGAACATGTACTATACTTGCCTACAAAAGGCGGACCATGGACCCATTGAAGTTAATGGGTCCACAAAAAATGACTGCAAAATACATACCGTTGTGTGCATGACGCCGAATGAATGGGAGTTGAGTTGCAGCGCGGCCACTACCAAGCTGTGCTACCGGCTACATTTAAAGTGGTAGGTCTGGCACAGCGGCTGCAGGGAACAGCTAATGAGTGGGGGTTCCTGTTGTGGGACCCGGGCCCCACCATTTGAATATTGATGATCTATCTTGAGGATACAGAATCAATACAGGTAGCAGAGAAAACCCTTTTAGGGGGGCATTGTTTCGTTGGAAAGGGGTGTGGACTACAGAAAGGCAGCATAGCTTACAATTATGATGTGCCCAAAAAACTGCCCAAATTTTGGAGCATGTTTCTGCTGAAAAATAAGCCAACTAATAGGTGATATCGTAGACAGTGTAAATCTGCCCAAATGCGTCTAAAACGTAAGCGGACCATACACATAGCTGTCTTACAAACACTCCCAAAAACATTGCGGCTGCGAGACACCCCTGTTGGTGGCTTATTATCCAGAGAAGAGTACATAAAGATTGGACATATTCAAATCCAACAGACCAATCCTTCTCTCTCCGGACATCTGCTTTTGGGGGAGAGCCACTATGCACATTAGATTGTGGACAAGAATAGGCCATGTTCTATTTTTTTTGAGGAAACGGAAGTGCGGATCCAGACAGTACAGCATCCATTCTGGCCCCATTGAAAATTGCAGAACGGATGCGGACCCATTTTGCGGACGTGTGAATGGACCCTAATACTGTTTATTCTAAGTTTACACTGTCTAAATATTAATCTCAAAACTGCTGACTTTTGTTTAACAAATAAAGGTACCTAACCTGGGTAAGGGTGAATATATAACACTTATTTACAACGCCTAAAAGGCTTAACCCTATCTTGACCCAGGTGTAAAGTGGTGATTAAGACTTGACTTTTATTAATATCTAATAATAAAATGACTGAGCCAAGAAAAACAGTTAAAAACTATGCTGTCACCGAAAGGCACTGAAGTGATTGATATGCTGGGAAATGGAGATGTGCACAATCTCTAATTCACTATTAGCTGTCTGTGCTAGCGTAAGTATGAGGCCAATGGAGATTCACTATATAGCTAGCAGCCGCTCGACTGACATGACTCTGAGACACGGTGCATGGATGAGCTAGGGGAGTGAGCCGGACAAATGTGCAGGTCATTAAGTGCGTTTGTTCTCAGCACAGCAACATTCACAGGATTGTCACCATCTAGGATCAAACGGCAGGTGGCTCACTCCCCTAGCTCATCCATGCACCGTGTCTCAGAGTCATGTCAGTCGAGCGGCTGCTAGCTATATAGTGAATCTCCACTGGCCTCATACTTATGCTAGCACAGACAGCTAATAGTGAATTAGAGATTGTGCACATCTCCATTTCCCAGCATATCAATCACTTCAGTGCTTTTCGGTGACAGCATAGTTTTTAACTGTTTGTCTTGGCTGGCAGCCATTTTATTATTAGATATTAATAAAAGTCAAGTCTTAATCACCACATTACACCTGGGTCAAGAGAGGGTTAAGCCTTAAATAAGTGTTAAAACTGCTGACTTATAACAATTCTGGGCTGATTACTGTGTATTTTATGAATAATTATAACACCAAAAATTCACTATCGGTAAACCTTATTTTTTTTAGACTGTGCCACTTCCAGTCTCCACAAACCTATTTAGGGGGGCCTGGACATGGTGCAGAAAATCCGAACAGGGAAATAGGGTCAAACCCAAAGCGGCAGACAATAAACACCTTCACCGATGAACAGGAACCAAGGAACCTTGTCCCTTAGGCTACTTTCACACTAGCGGCAGCCTTCTCCGGCAGGCTGTTCTGATGGGGGAAAAGCCTGCCGGATCCGTGCTGCCGGAAGTCCGCTCCGGCCCCATTGACTATAATAGGGGAGGGCCGGAAGTCCGGCTGCAGCAGGCAAACATACAGATAGGCCGCCGGAATAAAACTACAACATGTGCTGCACTAGCGGCAGCAGGAATCCGGCACGCTGTTCCCACGCCGGAGAAGGTTGCTGCTAGTGTGAAACTAGCCTTCGATAATATATGAGGCACTTCTGACCCAGTGTAAATAATGCAAGCTTATCAGCTGCTGACATAAAATTGCACGTTTGCCCAGCTGAAGGGTGTCTGCCTACATGGTAAAGCTACACCCGAAAAATTCCCCTCAGTATTGTATCCAGTTGTCAGACTCTAGTTATGAGGCAAGGAATCAGATGTACAGTGTTCACAATTAGATTTTAATCTCTTATTCCAACCTGTACATCCAATCCATATAAAACCCCACAAAGGGTTAAAGGCGTTACATACACACCAACCAGACTGGTTCATCATCTCTGTATTGGAAAGGCAGTGGCTCCCAGAGATCATAGCTCTATAAAACCACAACAGCAGGTTGAGATCTTCTTGATAGTCGAGATCTCAGAGATTCCAGAGCTGCTTCGTTATGGAGAAAACTACAAGGAACGAAAGTTCAACCTTCCACATAGAGCAGAAATGAAAAGTTCATACATAAAGGCAAGCGGAGTGCTAGGGCCCATGTGCAGTGCCAGCGTCCCTACGGACTATATATTACCAACTCATTGGCATTACTAGTGCTATGTTCTTGAGGGAGTCACTCTAATCGCCCATGGAAGCAATGCTTTATCCCATTTCTACAGAATATCTGCCACAGACTCCAAATGGTTAAAAGAACACTAATACGCTTAGTCCAATTTAGGATAGCCCATGTGGGGCCGGGCTACTCTCCTAACTGGTTTAGGGGCTTGGTGACATGCTACATATTTGGTGGGCTTGCCCTCAGGTGAAAAGACTTTGGATTTGGGTTAATTTTCTCATTAATATGGTAATAGATAACAACCTCCGGAAAGACTCTTGGGAGGTACTGTTGAACTGGAGGATCTCGGGGTCACTTGGGCCACTAAGCAGACGATTGCTGTGGCCTGAAAGAGGAATTCTCTGAGGTCAAGAGACGATTAATGAGAAGCTGACTTCTGATCTAGTAGAAGTCTTAGAGATCTGGACCTTTTGGATCGACTACTCCCTTGCTGACCCACAGGTCATTTCTCTCCATTTGAGTGAATCCCTACTTATGTTCCATTATAACCAGCTATGGCCGCCGTCCTGTCAGAGAACCCTCCTCCTCCTGTTTGTCTTGTGTGTGTCTAATCTCAGAGTTTTATATGTCGTCTGTGTCTTTTAAAGAGGACCCGTCAGCACAAAATGCAGTACAATCTGAAAGCACCATGCTATAGAGCAGGAGAAGCTGAGTAGATTGATATACATTTTTGTGGGAAAAGATTCAGTAAAACTAGTAATCTATACATTTTTATCTTTGCTTTTTCCACCTCATGTGAACAGCTATCGGTACAAGAGAGAGGGGGTTATTAGTGAGTGACATCAGTGACTGATCTCTGTGTGCACACTTATACACACAATGCCATCAATCACTGATAACACCTCCCTCCTGTACCAATAGGTATTAAAGGGTTTCTGTCACCAGGTTTAACCCTATGAAGGTAGCTGACATTAGCGATGTGCTAATGCCAGCTAAACCTAACTAGCCTATTCTTACTTTTCTCAGTGCCTGCATTAACCTAAAAATCGAACTTTTATAATATGCTAATGAGGCTCTAGGAGCAGGGGGGGCGTTGTTCCTGCTCCTAGAGCCTCCGTTCTCCCACCTTGGTCTCCTCCCTCTAGGTCTTGATTGTCTGCCAGCCCTGTGCTCGGATGAAATCTTGAGCCGTTCTGAACTCAGCGCAGGTGCGGTGAGGGAAAGACGCTCGTCGGCTGCCAGGTTCCTCACCGCGCCTGCGATGAGTTCGTAACGGCGCGAGACTACATCCGAGCACAGGGCTGGCAGACAGACGCAAGCGCTGTCTGGCCCTGTCAATCAAGACTTGGAGGGAGGAGACCAAGGTGGGAGAACGGAGGCTCTAGGAGCAGGAACAACGCCCCCCCCCCCCTGCTCCTAGAGCCTCAATAGCATATTATAAAAGTTCGATTTTTAGGTTAATGCAGGCACTGAGAAAAGTAAGAATAGGCTAGTTAGGTTTAGCTGGCATTAGCACATCGCTAATGTCAGCTAACTTCATAGGGTTAAATCTGGTGACAGAAACCCTTTAAAGAGGACCTGTCACCGCTCATGAAGGCCTGTTTTAATAGCTCCATGCATTCCCCATCTAATGGCAATCCTGGAACATCTATTCTTATGGCTCTATGTTATGCCGTTCCTATATTAGTTCTACTAGAAGTTATGAATACATTGCTATTAGCCAATTGCTATTAGTAAGGGTACAGAGGGGAGGTAACAGGTTGGGGTGTGTCCCTGCTCAGTCTCCCTCTATGCAATCAGTGCTGCCATTTTCAGACAGTGCAGGGACACCCCCCCAACTGGTTACCTCCCCTCTGTACCCTTACTGAAGGCTAATAGCGATTCATATATAACTTCTGGTAGAAATAATAAAGGAATGGCACAACATAGAGCCATAAGAATAGATGCTCCAGGATTGTTAGTACATGGGGAATCCATGGAGCTATTGAACAGGAATGTCAGGAGCGGTGAAAGGTCCTCTTTAATAGGAAGCTTAGTTTAGCTCCTCCCGCTCTATAACATGGAGCTTTCAGATTGCATTGCATTTTGTGATGACAGGTTCCTCCATGCATGGTTGTTTTCTGTTTCTTTTTCTTTCATCTTAACACTTGTTTATCTTGGTGGTCTTATCGGCCCCTCCTAAAGGATTTTTTGCTGACTATTTCTAGTTAAAGGGATATTTCAATGTCAGACAATAGGGGTCTATCGCTAGCATATGCCCCCATTGTCCGATAGGTGAGGGTATCACCTCTGGGACCCGCACCTACACCGAGAATAAAGCGGGGAAAGGTCGTGGAGAGCGCACTGTGCGTGCGAAGCCACCCTCCATTCATTTCTGTGGGGCCGCCGAAAATAGCAGAGCGCTGGCTTGGCTATTTCCGTCAGCCCCATAGAAATAAATAGGAGCGGTGGCCACGCAAGGGCAGTGCGCTCCCATTCACTTTTATAGGAAGATCGCTTGGCGGTGGTCGGACCCGGGAAATCCGAGGTCCTCCAGCCACCACTCTCCCCGCTCCGTTCTCAGTGTAGGTGCTGGTCCCAGAAGTGGGACCGCACCTATCAGACAATGAGGGCATATCCTAGCGATATGTGATGGGAATTCCCCTTTAATTATGCCCTGATAGTCTTGCCTTTTTATTGTGTACAGTGTTATGTTTGAACAAAAATTTTAATTAAAATAGTTTTTTGTAAAAAAAAAAAAAAAAAGTAATAATAACAGTGTATTGACCTTTTGAAGTCCACTTCATTCCTGTGCCGTACACTGGCACAGCAGGTGAAGTATGGCTGGCATCAGGAATGGGGCTAACCCAGTGGCGTTGCTAGGGCTAGTGTCACCCGGTGCGGTAGAAAATGGTGTCACCCCCCCCGGCGGCGATCTGTCTGCTTAGCCCCCCCCCCCCCACGTCAGCTGTCTGTTTACTCTCCAAACCCCCATCCATGTTATCGCTTGGGTTCAAATTATAGCACCCCCAGCAGGCCCCCCACCCCAACCCCGGCGGTCTGTCTTCTGTCTGCTTAGCACCCCCAACATATTTGCATACAGAAAAACAAAACAAAAAAAACACATACGTACCTCCATGGCAGCGATGCGATGCAGGCCTCTTCTGGCCTGTGTCCCGAGCAGTACGGCTCTGGCGGCGCGATGACGTCATTGCGCCGCCTGCACCGGCCTCTGATAGGCTGCTGGCCTTGTGCCGGTAGCCTATCAGAGGAACAAAGAAGGGAGACGCCTCTCCCTTGCCCTGCTGCAGTGTTTATCTGTATCGCGATACAGATGAATGTAGGGAGATGAGTGCTTCTATAATGCAAGCGCTCATCTCCTGGTGGTGTCACCCAGGGGCATAGCTAGAAATGACTGGGCCCCACAGCAAAAAATGTTATGCCCCCCCCGGATCTCCCACCGACACATACCATATTGGACCTCCCACCCATTCCAGAGCTTCCACCCAAACACCCCTCCAGGACCTCCCATCCCAACATCCCTCCCTAGATCCCCCTAAGTGTCCTCCCACATCCCCCATCAGTGTCCTCCACACATCCCCCATCAGTGTCCTCCACACATCCCCCATCAGTGTCCTCCACACATCCCCCATCAGTGTCCTCCACACATCCCCCATCAGTGTCCTCCACATCTCCCCATCAGTGTCCTCCACACATCCCCCATCAGTGTCCTGCACACATCCCCCATCAGTGTCCTCCACACATCCCCCATCAGTGTCCTGCACACATCCCCCATCAGTGTCCTGCACATCCCCCATCAGTGTCCTGCACACATCCCCCATCAGTGTCCTGCACATCCCCCCATCAGTGTCCTGCACACATCCCCCATCAGTGTCCTGCACACATCCCCCATCAGTGTCCTGCACACATCCCCCATCAGTGTCCTGCACATCCCCCATCAGTGTCCTGCACACATCCCCCATCAGTGTCCTGCACACATCCCCCATCAGTGTCCTCAACACATCCCCCCCATCAGTGTCCTGCACATCCCCCATCAGTGTCCTGCACACATCCCCCATCAGTGTCCTCAACACATCCCCCCATCAGTGTCCTGAACACATCCCCTATCAGTGTCCTGCACACATACCCCTATCAGTGTCCTCCACACATACCCCTATCAGTGTCCTCCACACATACCCCTATCAGTGTCCTCCACACATCCCCCATCAGTGTTCTCCACACATCCCCCTATCAGTGTTCTCCACACATCCCCCATCAGTGTTCTCCACACATCCTCCCCATCAGTGTTCTCCACACATCCTCCCCATCAGTGTTCTCCACACATCCTCCCCATCAGTGTCCTGCACACATCCCCCCATCAGTGTCCTGCACACATACCCCTATCAGTGTCCTCCACACATCCCCCATCAGTGTTCTCCACACATCCTTCATCAGTGTCCTCCACACATCCCCCCATCAGTGTCCTGCACACATCCCCCCATCAGTGTCCTCCACACATCCCCCCCCATTAGTATCCTGCACACATCCCCCCCCCCATCAGTGTCCTGCACACATCCCCCATCAGTATCCTGCACACATTCCCCCCATCAGTGTCCTGCACACATCCCCCATCAGTGTCCTCCACACACACCCCATCAGTGTCCTGCACACATCCCCCATCAGTGTCCTCCACACACCCCCATCAGTGTCCTGCACACATCCCCCATCAGTGTCCTCCACACACACCCCCATCAGAGCTTCATATTAACCTGCTGTACTAATATTATGGCTAAAAACCTCAGTAATAGTTTCCCATATATATATATATATATATATATATATATATATATATATATATATATATTGTGGGGAGTCGCTCTGGTAGTCAGCGGTGCGGGTGCAGTTTAGAGGCAAAACCAGGAGTCCAGATTGTGCAACAAACAGTGTTTTATTCACACTTGCACACAAAATGAAAAACAGTCTCTTGGTGACAGTTCACACACAACGGAAATAACGTAGCCAAACAAAAACAGTCCAACACAGGTTCAGTCACCTGGGAGGTGTAGGTGCAGGTTCGCACCACGCTGTCGGCCCAGCCGCAGGAGAATCCAGCTTCAGGTAGCCAGGAACACAACACCTCCTTGCTGAGCTCTTTCCTCCTGGACAGAGAACTCCCAGCCCTGTCAGCAGCTCCAGGATAATCACACTCCCCAGACACAGCTGCTGGCTGCGTTTTATATCCAGCCCAAAACATGGACTGGACCGTGGGGAGCAGCCACCCACCCTACTCTTTAGCTGCTCCCAGTAAGAGCCGGCCCGGATCGGCTTTGCAGCCATGCTATTTAACAAAGCCAAACAGCACTAGCTGCTGCAGACAAAAACCCGGCTCTCACCTCACCGAGGCCAGCAACCTCGGTGACACGTACCTGCCATCACATATGACACCTTGCACCTTACCACATACCCCCCTTTGTTCAACCCTGAGGGGTGAACACACGTGAGGCAGTGGACGCGGGACAGGGCATCTGCGTTGCCCTGCAAGCGGCCTGCCCTGTGTTCCACGGAAAACTTGAAATTTTGAAGAGATAGGAACCACCTGGTGACCCGAGCATTCCTCTCCTTGGCCTGACTCATCCATTTGAGGGGAATGGTCGGTCACCAGACGGAACCTCCTCCTAACAGGTAGTAGCGGAGAGATTCGAGTGCCCACTTGATAGCCAGGCACTCCCTCTCCACTATACTATACCTGGACTCGGCGGGACTGAGCTTACGGCTCAGGAAGACAACGGGATGTTCTTCCCGTTGACCTCCTGCGACAGTACCGCACCGAGGCCTACCTCCGAGGCGTCGGTCTGTACGACAAACTCCTTGTTGAAGTCGGGTGTCACCAAAACCGGGGACCCACACAGGGCCGACTTCAACGCGGAGAAAGCCTCCTCCGCCTTCTCACTCCAGCTAACCCTCCCAGACTTTCGCCCCTTCAACAGGTCTGTCAATGGCGCTGCTATTGTGGCAAAGTGGGGCACAAACCTCATGTAGTAACCTACAATCCCCAGGAACGACTTTACCTGCCTGGTGGTGACCGGTCGGGGCCAGTTACGAATGGCCTCTACCTTAGTTACCTGAGGTTTGATGACTCCCCGCCCAATTACATATCCCAGATATTTTGTCTCCTCTAACCCTATGGAGCACTTCTTTGGGTTAGCGGTCAGTCCGGCTTTCCTCAGGGCATCCACTACCGCCTGCACCTTGGGTAAATGGCTTTCCCAGTCGGTGCTGTGGATGACTACATCATCCAAGTAGGCCGAGGCGTACCGACGATGAGGTCGCAGCACTATGTCCATTAACCTTTGGAAAGTGGCGGGGGCGCCATGCAGGCCAAAGGGTAACACCTTGTAGTGATACAGGCCCTGCGGGGTAACAAATGCGGTTTTTTCCTTAGCCGACTCCGTTAAGGGTACCTGCCAGTACCCTTTAGGCCCCTTTCACACGGGCGAGTTTTCCGCGCGGGTGCAATGCGTGATGTGAACGCATAGCACCCGCACTGAATCCTGACCCATTCATTTCAATGGGGCTGTGTACATGAGCGTTTTTTTTCACGCATCACTTGTGCGTTGCGTGAAAATCGCAGCATGTTCTATATTCTGCGTTTTTCACGCAGCCCTAGCCCCATAGAAGTGAATGGGGCTGTGTGAAAAACGCATTGCATCCGCAAGCAGGTGCGGGTGCGTTGCGTTTTTCACTGATGGTTGCTAGGAGATGTTGTTTGTAAACCTTCAGTTTTTTATCACGCGCGTGAAAAACGCATCAAAACGCATTGCACCCGCGCGGAAAAAACTGAACAACTGAACGCAATCGCAGGCAAAACTGAATGGCTTTGCCTGTGAAATCGCACAGTTTTCCCTGAACGCATCCGCAACGCATCCGGACCTAATCCGGACACGCTCGTGTAAAAGAGGCCTTAGTGAGGTCCAGCACAGAAAAATAACGGGCTTGTCCTAAACTTTCAACCAGCTCGTCTACTCGGGGCATGGGATACGCGTCAAACTTGGATACTTCATTTAACTTGCGAAAGTCGTTGCAGAACCGCAACGTCCCATCCGGCTTGGGTATTAGGACTATGGGACTGGCCCACTCACTTTTCGACTCCTCAATGACCTCGAGCTTCAACATTAACTGTACTTCCTCCGCGATGGCCCGTCGCCGAGCCTCGGGTACCCGGTATGGTTTTAACCGGATCTTGGCCTGAGGCTCAGTGACGATGTCATGTTGGATGAGAGACGTGCGGCCAGGGAGGTCCGAGAACACATCCGTGTTCCGACTGATGAACTCCCTGACTTCCTGAACTTGTTTGGAAGACAGGCTGTCTGCAATTTTACCGTGGTTACTGCTTCACAGGCCTCGAACTGTGGGGCTGGACCCTTTCACCTAGAAACCCTGGCCGGGGCTGTGGTCGTCGGCTGTGTCCCTATCTTTCCATGGCTTAAGTAAATTCACGTGGTACACCTGCTCCCGGCTTGCGCCGCCCTGGCTGGTGTACTTTGTAATTACTTCCCCTACCTTCTCGATCACCTCATAGGGGCCCTGCCACCTAGCTAGGAATTTGCTGTCAAGGGTGGGTACCAGAACCAAAACCCGATCTCCCGGATTGAAGTCCCGTACCCGAGCCTGACGATTGTACACCCTACTCTGGGCTTGTTGCGCTGCCTCCATATGCTCCCGGACCAAGGGCAACACCCTTTCCATCCGGTCCTGCATTTGGGCGACATACTCAATGACACTTTTGTGGGGGACAGGCTGTTGTTCCCACGCTTCCTTGGCGATATCCAACAGGCCCCGAGGGTGTCTGCCATAAAGCAGTTCGAAGGGCGAGAACCCAGTAGAGGCCTGGGGCACCTCTCGCACTGCGAACATGAGATAGGGCAGAAGCAGATCCCAGTCCTTCCCATCTCTAGACACCACCCTCTTTAACATATTTTTAGAGTTTGGTTAAACCTCTCCACAAGACCGTCTGTTTGCGGATGGTAAACGGACGTCCGTAACTGCTTTATACGCAACAATTTACACAGTTCCCTCATTACTTTGGACATAAAAGGGGTCCCTTGGTCTGTCAGAACCTCTTTTGGCAGGCCCACACGGGAAAACATCTCCATTAACTCTTTGGCAATGAGCTTAGCTGAGGTATGTCGCAGAGGCACCGCCTCCGGATACCGAGTGGCATAGTCGAGAACTACCAGAATGTGTTGGTGGCCCTGGCAGACTTTGGTACAGGCCCAATTAAATCCATCGCGATTCGCTCAAACGGTACTTCAATAATTGGCAGAGGTACCAGGGGACTACGGAAATGTGGCTGGGGCTAGTTATCTGACAGGTCGGACAGGACTTACAATAATTCTCTACCTCCTTGAACACACTGGGCCAATAAAATCGCTGCAGTATGCGGTCCTGGGTTTTCTGCCACCCCAGGTGTCCCCCAAGAACATGTTGGTGGGCAAGCTCCATGACAAGCTTGCGATACGCTGTGGGCACCACCAACTGTTCAACAGGTTCGCCTCGGATTTGGTTCACCCGATACAACATATCCTGCAGAACAATAAACCGTGGGAACATTAATTCAGCCCCTGGTTTCTGGGGTTTCCCATCAATTTCCAGCACATTCTCCCAGGCCCTGGTTAGGGTTTGGTCCCGGTGTTGTGCGGTCCCAAAATTTTCCCCGGAGACATTGAGGTCTGCCAACTCAGGTCCCGGTGGCAAGTCCTCCGTGTCTCCCACCATTACACTCCAGTGGGGTTGTCTCCCCTCTACCGCTGGAGCAGTGGTCACCCCTACCGCCGGCCCTTCAGACTCGGGCTCCCAGGGTTCTGGCCTTCCAGCGGTATCAGGCCACTCTACTAGGGTCACCCCTGTCTCGGGTCCCTCAGATACCTTTATTGCCGGCCACAGCGCCGGAAAACCGGGAAGTCCCTCCCAAGTATTAGTTCGTGTGGGAGTTTAGTAGCGACAGCCACCTCGTGGGTCCACCTACCAGCCGCTGTGGACAAAGTCACTAGTGCAGTGGGATAGTCTTTCAGGTCTCCGTGGATGCACAGGACCTCGACTTTACGGCCAGTATACTCCGCAGGCCGTACAAGTGCAGCCCTTACCAGGGAGACTAAACTCCCGGAGTCCAGCAGAGCCACCGCCAGAGAGTCTCCCACCTCTACCTGACACAGGTGGTTATGGTCCTGCACCTCACGGGTGCCAGTTGCGCACAGCTTCCGTGCATACAGGGAGTGACGACCCCCGTAGTTCATATCCATCGGCTCATCCCGATGCGGACAGTCGGCCCTGATGTGGCCTGGCTCCTGACACCTCCAGCATACCACGGGAGGCGGACTCGCAGGGGGTATATTCCGGGCAGGCCGCTCTGTCGCCGGACGTCGGAACTGGGGCAGAGGCCTCCGGGTTTGACTGACCCCTTCCCGCAAGAGTCCCCTGCAGGTTTCTGGTGGCCTCGTAGCGCTCCACCAGGTCGACTCATCTCCAGGGCATTGGTGGGCGATACCTGGCCGATCCAGTGCTGGAGGGGATAAGGCAGGGCCCTCCAAAAGATGTCCGCCAACAGTCGATCCAGCATGGCAGTGGGACTTAGTAGATCGGGCTGCAGCCACTTTTGCAGCCTGTGCAGCAGATCGTAGAACTGCGGCCTAGCGGGTTCAGTCGTTTTAAAGTCCCACTGGTGGACTCTTTGGGCGCGGACCAGCACGTTCACGCCCAGTCTGGCTAGGACCTCTCCTTTCACAGTGTCATAATCTGCCGCTTGGTCATCCGACAAGTCGAAAAACACCTGCTGGGGTCCGGAAGCCAGGAACGGAGCGACCACCTCAGCCCACTGGTCACGGGGTAACTTTTCCCTCACGGCGACCTTCTCAAAAACCGCCAGGTACGTCTCAACGCCGTCTGCGGGGTCATTTTTGGGATCGCCGCACGGACCGCTTCCGGGCATCTTGGACGTGGTGGGACGCTCCTGCCGCCTGTAACGCCATCACATGTTGTAGCAGTAGTTGGTTGGTCTCCCGCTGCTGCACGTTAGCCTCTATGAGAGCCTTCACAGCAGCCTCCATGTTGCCAGAAACTCCTGCTTGCAGCTTTGCTGGCTTAATATATTCCATACACTTTAGAAAAACAAAACTTCGGCGTTCACGCCAGCCTCACTGCGCATGCCCGCATCCGACACCAAATGTGGGGAGTCGCTCTGGTAGTCAGCGGTGCGGGTGCAGTTTAGAGGCAAAACCAGGAGTCCAGATTGTGCAACAAACAGTGTTTTATTCACACTTGCACACAAAATGAAAAACAGTCTCTTGGTGACAGTTCACACACAACGGAAATAACGTAGCCAAACAAAAACAGTCCAACACAGGTTCAGTCACCTGGGAGGTGTAGGTGCAGGTTCGCACCACGCTGTCGGCCCAGCCGCAGGAGAATCCAGCTTCAGGTAGCCAGGAACACAACACCTCCTTGCTGAGCGCTTTCCTCCAGGACAGAGAACTCCCAGCCCTGTTAGCAGCTCCAGGATAATCACACTCTCCAGACACAGCTGCTGGCTGCGTTTATATCCAGCCCAAAACATGGACTGGACCGTGGGGAGCAGCCACCCACCCTACTCTTTAGCTGCTCCCAGTAAGAGCCGGCCCGGATCGGCTTTGCAGCCATGCTATTTAACAAAGCCAAACAGCACTAGCTGCTGCAGACAAAAACCCGGCTCTCACCTCACCGAGGCCAGCAACCTCGGTGACACGTACCTGCCATCACATATGACACCTTGCACCTTACCACAATATATATATATATATATATATATATATATATAAAGTATCAGAAGTATAAATATATATTATCATACTTCTGATATACATGAATGCATAATTTAGCCTCTATTTCTAAAAAGTTTTCACCAGGACTAGAACTCCCAACCCTTCACATCAGAGGCGAGAGCCCTAACCACTGAGCTATGGAGCTTAATGCCAAACTATACTGGAAAAACCTTATAGTAGTGTATCAGGTATTAGGTATTTCTATACAGCAGAAGTATCATTAAATAAAAAAAATAAATGTGTAATTACTATATAGTAATTACACATTTATTTTGTCATGTTTTTTTTACAAAAACTGAAAAAAAAATATTAAATTATACTTCTGCTGTATGGGAATACCTAATACTTGCTAGACTACTATGAGGTTTTTCCAGCTTAGTTTACCATTGAGCTCATAGCTCAGTGGTTAGTGTTCTTGCCTCTCATGCAAAGGGTTGTGAGTTCGAATCCTGGTGGCAACCTTTCAGAAATAGAGGCAAAATTAGATTAAAATACATTGGGTGTCCCCCAGGATTGTCAGTATGCTTGGGCACATCTAATTTAGCCTCTATTTCATGTTCATAGCACTGGATTCCCCCCTGTACAGCATTGTGGCTTCAGGCAAGTGCAGTGAATAAATTATCTTCTGCCGACACTGCGCCCGCACCCACCGCAACGCCACTGGGCTAACCACCTAATTCCTCCCCTTTTGGTAGGAGATGGACTTGTACAACTTCCTGCCATAAGACGGAAGTAGGACAGTAAGGAGTGAGAAAGTAAGGAGTGAGAAAGAAAGGAGTGAGAAGGAGTGAGAAAGCAGGTCTTATTGCTCCTGCTCCAAGGGTCTTAGGGACCAGAGAATCAACTCGTCTGTGAAACCCCTGCTCCAGAGAGACTGCAGAGACAAAACGAAAGATATTTTTCAACGCTACAGTGTTACAGACAGCAGAGTAACCAGCAAACATAGCTTTCCAGACTCTGCTGCAAGTGAGGGACTATGGATCAGACACCCATCACCTTAGATCACATCCAGGCAAGGTCAACTCAAAAAAGCCAGCTTTCAGCTGTTAGCCAGAAGTTCAGGAGAGAGACATCAGCAAGATAGCATACCAGAGGCCCCATTATCTGTCACTTTGCCAGCCACCATACTGCATCATCTGGGAAGAGAAACTGCACTTTGTACAAACTATTGCTAGATACACTACAACTTCTACTATGCGAGAGAGACACTTATTCTTCTACTTGTGGCCTGATTCCCTACACAACTTTTCCAGCGTACCAATCCCCAGGGTGCAATGGCCTGAGAGAGTACACCATGACACATCATCTCAGAGACATCACATAGGGACACATCATCTCAGGGCCACTATCACTCCCATCCTCTGCATATGCAAGAATAATTTTCCACAACAGTAACAAGCTGTCGACTTTCTGACAAATTTATATATATTTTTTTTATAAATCATAAAAGTCAGTGGGTACAAATAGCCAAATATAAGATGTACAGTTTTTTTTGGGAGAAGAATATAAATATCTCAACTGCGTAGATAGCAAAATGCAGGTCCTGAAACTGGCACCGAAACTCTATACTAATTATTCACCCCTAATATACATAGATTATAGATGTTGTCCAGGACGTTTAAAAAAGTGCTGAGAAAGAAGAGGATGTGCTAAAATAGCACAATAAACCTGAATCCACCCGAAAATCTGCAGCGCTCCTGCAGTGATGATGTGTGACTACCTGCACGTGACAGCTGCTGCCAATCACGGACGGTAACTGGCTGCAGCAGTGACATGCGGGTAGTCACATCATCACTGCAGGACAGCAACACGCCCGGAGCAGCAGGGCGGTGAATCTTCCGAGTGACTACTATCTCTTCTGATCTTTTAAATGGCCCAGACAGCCTCTAATAGAGATCACCAACATGTAATATTAGATATACGGTTCTGCATATCAGTCCGTTTTTCAGTTTAATACTTTTACTGGTGTTTTAAATGCAGGAAAGAATTTAAAGCATGTGGAGAATTTTTTTTTTAATGCACTCACAATACTTTTGCGGTCAGCTGCCAGAAGGATTGCCAGTGATTCATTTGTTCATTGTGCCAGGCTTTTCTTCTCAGATCCTACTTGTATTACAAAAAGCTGTTGTGCCACAGTTATTGCCCATGTGATGCCCATCAAGAGCTCTTCAACTAACGACCACACGTGTTTGGAAAGTTGGTCATTTAACCCCTTTAAGGGGTTGTGTCACTTCAGCAAATAGTATTTATTATGTAGAAGAAGTTAATACAAGGCACTTACTAATGTAGTGTGATTGTCCATATTGCCTCCTTTGCTGTCTGGAATCATTTTTCCATCACATTATACACTGCTTGTGTCCATAGTTATGACCACCCTGTAATCCAGTGGGGCTGAGGGTGGTCATAGTTCTTACTGTGGCTAAACCCTGGCGGCACAGGCAGTGAATGGAGGGCGCGACGCTTCTTCCCCTCTGGGCACACCCTGGACTTCGGGGACCTCCACCCTGGTGGTAGCTGGGGTGTCCTTGTTAGGCCCCTTGCACACGACAGCATTTTACGGACCGTATACTGGCAGTTTTTTCAGTTCAGTATACTGACAGTATACTGAACCATTCACTTCAATGGGTCTGCACAAAATACTGAAGTGTCTCCGTATGCCTTCCGTTTCCGTTTTTTCTGTTCCGTTTAAATATAGACCCTGTCCTATTCTTGTCCGCAAATCACGTTCAGTGGCTCCATTCAAGTCAATGGGTCCGCAAAAAAAACGGAAAGCATACTGAAGTGCATCCGTATGTCTTCCGTATCCGTTCCGTTTTTTGCGGAACCATCTATTGAAAATTTTAAGACCAGCCCAATTTATTCTATGTTATTACCGTATACTGTATATGCCATACGGAAAAACGGAACGGAAAAACGGAACCAAAACGGAAACACAATGGAAACAAAAAACAGAACCACGGATCCGATAAAAACGGACCGCAAAACACTGAAGAAAAAATACGTTCGTGTGCAAGAGGCCTTAGGTGAACAGTTAGCAAGGTGCAAGGCAGAAGAACAGGGTCTGGGGTCGGGACGTGGAGACTAATGACTAGGCCGTCGTGATTATAATAAATAAAGTCTCTCCTTACTGAGTAGATGATGGGGGTTGCTGCACAGTTTTCAAGTATTTCACTAGGCAGTAGTTCTCCAGGATAGGCAGTATGATGGCCCCCTCCCTCTAGGTATAACCATGCAGTATTTCCAAATGACCAAAGCCGTTCAAGTCCTTGCTGTATATCTCTGCGGCTCCCTGCTGCGCAGTGCAGTCCGTCTCTGAAATGCAGCAGACACCGGAGGCAATTAACCCTAACCACATGCAGTAAAGTCCAAGGGCCAGATTTATCGTTAGCTAAAGTCACTTTAATGGAGTGAAAAAGTCGCCAAAAAATTTGCAATTGGCAAAAGTGGGCATGTTTTATATGTAAATTATTCTCTAGACAGATTTACTATTGCGACCATTTAAAAACTCGCAAAAAAGTCGCTAAAAAATTAGCAATTTCACTCCAGGGGGGACCATGCTTATCTTATGCGACTTTTTAATAGAACATGCGACTTTTTTGTAAAGACATGCGACTTGGTTTTTATTGGTACCATTTTGGGGTACATATGACTTTATAATCACTAGTTATTTGATTTTTTTGGGGGGAAGACAAAGTGACTAAACAAAATGTCAAATTGGACATTTAATGCAGGAGATTCCCTGCACAAGTTCTCCAATTAAGAAAGCCCTTTCCAAAGTATGGGAGCTGTAATACCGCAGTGTGAATACAGCCTTACGGTCGACAGGTACAAGCTCCACCACATAACCCTTCTCGGTTATTACACATTGTCACCGCTATGAGCGCTCTTTTCATCCCCCATCATCGTGACTGTCGCTGGGAACGCGAGGAATGCTGGGAATTCTGAGGAGAGTTTGCCACCACCAATATGGCTACTCGGGCCTGATATATGTGAGGCCCGGGTAGGGGTGGGTTTTATTTTTATCGTCGATAGACCCCCTGGTCCTGTTAGATATACCTGCACCTTTATTCTCCCACCGGGGCCCCCGCCCTGCTGCAGCCTGGCGACTGAACACCCTCACACGTCGGAGCGGGGGAGACCTGGCCTTCGTCACGTGACGGCGGTTGGTTGCTAGGCAGCGGAAGCTCCTGGTTACCGGTAATGCTGCGCGCCGGCATCGGGGGAAAGATGGGGGTCAGCAGACAGGTAAGTAGTCCTTATATACAGTCCTGCCTGCAGTGTCTTATATTGTAGAGGTAGGGGAGGTGCGGTATACGGGCACAGTCCTACAGCAGCAGGGGTACTACAACTCCCAGCATGCATGCCTGTAAGATCTGCTGATCGTCTGTGGCCCAGAATTCTGACGTAGTGGTAGTAAATAGGCAGCTTTATTATGTGCCCCCCCCCAGTAATTGATGGGGGTGTCATGTTGGTTTACATCTAGTACAGTGTACAGTATGGACATGCCATCTGTATACATGTGGCGGGCGGCTGGGATCCTGCTGCTCGGCTTTTAGCGTTGTACCAGATCATTAAAGTTTATTGAATAAAGAGCCCTGTTAAAATATCTTTTGCGGCCCCGTTAAAATAATTGGGTCTATGGAACAGAAATACGGTCGTCTGAATGGACCCTCATATGAAGGGCGTGCAAAGAGAAGAGACCACATATAGCTATGTACAAATCATTTGAGAGCGTCTTTCACGTGGATGAGTGACCCAGAAAATGCCCTACAAACGTTCACCACACCATAAGCCGCCTTCACACGGGTGAACCCACATAAGATCCGCACGGATTTCCCATCCGGATTTATGTGCGTTTCTGCAGCATATCTGCACCAAAAGCTGCAATTTCTGGCAGTGTTTTTTTATGCAGATTAGATCTGGTTTTGCCACAGATCTCACCCTTCGTTGGAAAAGAAAAGAAATCTGCAGCTAAAACCGCAAACAGAATTTGCATGCTATACATTTGGAAATCTGCACAGCAGGTCAATTTCTGATCAGCAGATTTGTGTAATCTCATACCCTTTGCTGGTACGGTACTACACACGTGAATCCGCACATATTCCGCATCGTGTGCAGGGGGCCGTACACCGCCAGCTTGTGTTCCTCCTGCAGTGGTTGCAAGGTGTTCCATGAAGCAGAAAAAGTGACTGATCGGAGAAGGCGTCGCTCTGCCAATCAGCGGAGGTCCAATTCTGATACTGCCGCGAAAATTGAAGCCTTTTCTGCTGATGACCATCCGTCTGCTTCGGGGCCCCATACGCAGTAGGGTTTGCTCATCTGTTTTAAACACACGTCTGGTAGCCCCCTGGCTCATTTTGGCAGTAAGGTCGACCCTCGCACACTTTCATTGGCACGTGGTGCTCTGCAGTTTCCACGTCTTTCATTCACAATGGTGCCATTTGACCACTCATGATACACTTTCAGCGCAGTATTTCTGAAACTGCGCTGTTATACCGCCACACTTGGCCCAAAAGCCAATAATCATCCCTTTTTACAACACTGAGAAATCGCCCCCTTTTACCCATGACAGCTGGTGGTCTTAATAGTGTGACTCGACCGTATATAATAAATTATATGTTAGGGGACATTGCTGCCATAGATAAACATCATGTTTTTATGAAATGGGTATTCCAGTTAAGTAAAGTTATAGGGATTACGTCGGTGGTGGTCCTGGTGCTGGGACACCCACTCTTGACAAGAATGGAGACCCAGTGCCGCGTGGAGGACCCCCCTCACGAAAGAACGAAGTGGCCGTTTAGGCAGGAGTGTGTGTGCCCGCTCCATTAATTTCTATAGGAGTTCCAGAGATAGCCAAGAACTGTAGTTGACTATATCCAGAATTCCCATAAAAATGAATGGAGCGGCTGCTTTGTTCATTTCTGGGAGCTCTATGGGGTACAGGGACCCCATTTTCATGATTGGAATACCCCTTTAAGTACTTTTGCATATGTGATCCGTGTCTTCTGACAGTATCTCATTTCTTATTTCTGCTTCTTCTTATTAGGTTGCATCTGATCATGAGAATCGAACCACCATCTTGTTTAATGTATCGAAAAATGAGAGCGGGGGCTACAAGTCTCTACAGAAAAGACTCCGTGCCAACTGGAAAATACAAAGGTGACAGTGGAGTCTTAAAGACAATCTGCCAACAAGACCTATTCCTTCTAAAGGGTTGTGCCGTCTGGACTTACAAGCAGCGATCCTAGTGATGAGCCTATTGCTTTGAGTTCAGCAGGGAAAATATCGTATCGTACTGCAAATGAACGGGCAACCATGTAACACGTGGCCATGTGGAGCCCACGAGGCATTAGCCAGTCTCTCTAGCGGGTGCCCACCTCATCCCTGTGCCTCAGTATCCATCAGTGGCGATTGATGAAATATCGCTCGGATGTATTTAATAAGACAAGAGGTGTTCATGCTTGTGGTGAGCACCACATTGCCTATTTTTCGTCTGTGCCTGCTTGTTCGATAAGATATGCCGTAAATGTCAGGTGGGGTTCCCACCTGCTCCTGTGTCAAGAATGGGGCCGCAGTGAAAGCGTACACCCGGCCATTTTCAGTGAATGGATAGAACACCCCCAATGTGTGGCCACCTCTACAGCTTGCAGTCCATCACTTTGGGGTCTAGTTCTTGATATAGCAGCAGAACCTGCACTTTTTGGACATTTATTTTCCGGTATTTAAATTCTGTACGCATCTCATCTATTCAATCTTCATAGCTTTTTTTTTTCTGAGACATTTACTTTTTGGCCATTTTCTGTAACTTCTCTCTTTTCCCTTTAGTTTGAAAGAAGATATCACACCTGAGAAGTTGTCAGGGGTCAAGCTGTGGATCACTGCTGGACCCAGGGAGAAATTCACAGCAGCTGAGGTGAGCGTTAGGCCTCATGCACACGACCGTTTTTTTATGCTGTCCGCAAAAAGGGGTTCCGTTGTTCAGTGATCCGTGTCCGTTTTTGCCTTCCGTTGTGTTTCCGTGTGTCTTCCGTTTTTTTAGCGGACATGACCCAAAAGATTTTACCAAAAGACAGGCTGACAATGTTTCCCAAGTGCCTGCCAAGGGATCCGCAAAAAAAACGGACACGGATGACACACAAATGGCCATCCGCATTTTTCACGGACCCATTGACTTGAATGGGTCCGTGAACCGTTTTTCACGGACAAGAATAGGACAGGTTATATTTTTTTGACGGACTGGAATCACGGACCACGGACACGGAGGACAAACGGTGCATTTGCCGAGGTTTCCACGGACCCATTGAAAACCAATGGGTCCGCAGAAAATCACGAAAAACGGAGCAACGGACACGGAAACAATCAACGGTCGTGTGCATGAGGCCTTATAGTGTGGCTGTCATTGTAAACAGGCCTGTACACGGTGCCGCTAGCGCCATTTCCTTAAAGGGGTTTTCCGACTCTTTCTAACTCCTCTGGATAAGTCATCGGTATCTGATCAGTGGGAGTCAGACACCCGGGACCCCGCCGATCAGCTGTTTGAGAAGGCAGCGGCGCTTCTGTGAGACCCTCAGCCCTCTTGCAGCTTACCAAGATCAGTGCTGTACATTGTATAGTGGCAGTGCTTGGTATCGTACTCAGCTCCATTCACTTGAATAGGAGTTGCGCCTAGGCCATGTGACTGATGAATGTGACGTCACTGGCCTAGTTTGAGCTGTCAGAAAGATGCGTCACTCATGGGAGAGGTGGTGCCTTCTCAAACTGCTGGGTGTCCAGAGAATAGGTCATCAGTTAAAAAGTGTCTAAAAAACCCTTTTAGGCTGGGACTATAGGACGATCTTGTCTGCAAGACCCGTTGCACCACCAAAGACCGCAGTGTAGCACTACAGCCTTTGAACTGAATAGGGTCACAGATGACTCACAAGTTGGAGTGACCCCACCTCCAGAATTGCAAATAAGGCTACATGTACACGACCGTATGTGTTTTTGTGTGTGCGCGCAAAAAAACGAATGACGTTCCTTATGGCATCCGTTTTTTTTTTTTTTCTCATCCTTATTTTGCGGCTCCATAGTAATAATGCCTATTCTTGTCTGCAAAACTTTTTTTTTTTGCAGGGCTATGGAATGGACATGCGGATAGTACACGGTGTGCTGTCAGCATTTTTTGTGGACCGATTGAAATGAATGGGTCCGCATCCTATCCGCAAAATAAAAAACGGAACGGACACGGAAACAAAATACGTTTTGTGTGCATGTAGCCTGAATCCAGCAGTGTAGGATTTTTTGTGATTCTTGGGCCTTGGCAATTTGTGAGTTGCGCTTAAGGCCCATTCTCTTGAAAGGCTGCACTGCTACACTGCCGAGGCCAAGATCGCAGTATAGCCCCGGCCTTATCGTTTGTAAAGGAAAAATTCAACTTCCAATATTATTATTATGGTGGATAGTTTTCCTAAAAATAAGAGTGTTAACCCCTGAGAAGTAATTTAAGTTCTCAATACATTAGTTATGGTTTTGAAATCCTCTTCCGCAGATTGAAGCATTGAAGCAGTTTCTGGAGAAAGGCGGTGACATTCTTGTGATGCTGGGAGAGGGAGGAGAGGCCAAATATGATACCAATATCAACTTTTTCCTTGAGGAGTATGGCATAATGGTGAATACTGGTAAGCATCCACTGTCATTGTTATGGATTATTTATTACCCCTGTGCTTTTTTTATATTGACATAGACATCGGAGGACTGCAGTTACGGAGGTAGCGGACTGAATTTCGACACGTACCGTCTAACAAAGTCTGTTCACTTACAAAGCGATGCACAATTACAAAGTGCAAAGAGGCCATTTTCTCTTATAATTGGACGTGGTTGAATTGAAGCTGGATTAAAGGGTGTTTTCAGGATTGGAAAAAATTAGACTAAAGGGCTGATGTGCCATAAAATAAAAAAACAAACCATTACTTGCCTTGCATTTTTGTGGATTTCTTTGCTATGTTGATGTGCCGTCTATCCACGTGACCACTGCAGCCAATCACTGGCCTTGGCTTTAATACTGGCATGTATGTCACAAGAACGCTGAGAACAATCATTGGTCATGTTGGTGTACAGCAAGGACCAGCGGCGATCACCTGAGCTGCGGGGAGTATCAGTTGAGTAATGGTTCCTTTTTTATTTTATAGCATGTAAACTAACCCAGTAATTCTCATTTCCACTTCCAATTATCTGCCTGATACATTACTTTAAATAGAGAAGCACACCATTAGGGCTCATGCACACTAGCCTATTTTCTTTCCTTGTCCGTTCCATTTTTTTCAGACTGTATGCGGAACCACTCATCTCAATAGGTCTGCAAAAAAAAAAACAGAAGTTACTCCGTGTGCATTCCGTTTTCGTATTTCCGTTCTGCAAAAAAATAGAACATGTCCTATTGTTGTCCGCATTATGGACAAAGATAGTACTGTTCTGTTCTGCAAAATAAGGAATGCACACGGATGTCACCCGTTTTTGTTGCGGATCAGTTTTTTCCAGACCGCATAATACATACAGTCATATGCATGAGCCCTTAAAGAGGTTTTCTGAGATCTTTTTACTGATGACCTATCCTCTGGAGAGGATAGGTCATCAGTATCTGATCGGTGGGTGTCCGACACCCAGGACCCCATCCGATCAGATGTTTGAGAAGGCACCGGCACTCGCTGTAGCGCCACGTCCTCTACACAGCTTTCCCTAGACCATGTGATGTCATGTTCATAGGTCACATGGCCTAGGTGCAGCTTGAAGTGAATGGGGCTGAGTTGCGATACCACGCACAGCCGCTATACAATGTATGAGCTGTGCTTGGTGAGCGGAGAGAGGTCCCTGGCGCCACAGTGAGAGACGGTGCTTTCTCAAACAGCTGATCGGTGGGGGTTCCGGACCCCCACTGATCAGATACTGATGAGCTATGCAGAGAATAGATCATCAATAAAAAGATCTTGGAAAACTGTTTTAATAATCTTAGGTGGATTTAAAAATCTGACTCGCAAACCCTTGTGGCCATTATCAATCAGATTATTAATGGACACTCTATTTTGTGGGTGAAACAGCTCTTTTTCTGGCAAAACTGAGCAGCTGGACAAAGCTGTACGCTCCATTAGAAAGCCATGCCCCAATGCTTCCCCATGTGGCCTTGTCCTAAGAGGTACTGTTATGTGATGCACTGTACTACCTTGGGGGTAATATGGGGGTAAATGATTACACCATCTGCCTCACATTAATAGTATATGATCCCATAAAGTGCCTCCTCCCATAATGGGCAACATTGGGTTAATGTGTGAGGTACATGATGGGGTTGCTTACTATTAATGTGAGGCACATGGCGGTATTAAAAGAATAACACCACGTGCCTCACGTTAATAATAAGTGACACCATCATTTATCTCTCGCCCGGCACTGCAGCACTAAAGAGCAGCAAGTGGGCACTGATATGAACATGGCGTGCAGTGGGTAGCGCACACGTCAGGTTCTTTGTAGAGACAGACCTACTGCTATTATGGACAATCTCGGTATGGAACCTGCAGATACATCATGGTATAGACATTTAGATGCATCATACAAGTCTAGGTGGAGTAGGCCTCTAATTGTATAGTAGGGGTAGGCTATAGTGTAGGGGCTGTACAGGAATCTTAATTTACCCTTACTGATCGACAGGAATGAAAAATTCTCTAAGACATTGGCCGATTTGCCCTACAATGGAGAGATTTCTCCCTGACCCCTTTTGGCAATCACTCTGTAGGCATACAACCAGGAATGAGATGGAGAATCTACGTATTAACAAGATGTTGCCTTCATGTTTCTCTTTTTTTCATTTTACTTTGAAGATGCTGTTGTTAGAAACGTTTACTACAAATACTTCCACCCCAAGGAGGCGCTCATTTCCAATGGAGTGCTAAACCGGTAAGTCACGGCGCATGAACACTTAGATGAATTATGTTTGTTAATAGCTTGATACTTTGCCAACCGAGTGCGATAAAGCAGGCTTAGTCATTGTGACCCTTGGCTGTGTATTCAAGGCTCACACCCAGGAGATGTTTCTGCCATAGCAGCTTTACCCACAAGGCTAAACCCTACTTTCATCCCTGTGTCATTACTCCACCCAGGACAGTGAGTGCTGCACGCTTTGAGACTTTGCAGGCAACTTTTCGCTCCCAGTTTTAGTTGCTCCCCTGATTAGTTTTACTCATTGGGGAGATCTACAAGACTGGCGCTTTCTGCCTGTCTTGATGTCCCCTGCTCTGCCTGAGGATGTGCCTCCTTTATGACGAGGTGTACGTGCGCCTAACCAGAAATCTACGACGGCTCGGAGCTGCCGTAGATTTCTATCTTCATTGACGCCAGAACACCGACCCATGGAGGATGTCTACATGCATGGTACAGACATGGTCTGGTCGCTCCAGGTTCTGCAGGATGGATTTGTCCGCTCTGCTTCCAGTTCCTGTCTTGCCAGAATTGTGACATGCTGACTCCCTGCATGCTAACCAACCGCCTCAGCATTGGTGTGTGCAGGTACTTAATGTGACTCCTGATCCTCAGCGTGAATAAACAAAAGAGAAATCTAAATCCAGTCTATATTTGGTGGGACCAAATTTGCCTTTGCCTTCAAAACAGCATCAGTTCTTCTAGGTAAACCTACACACAGTTTTGAAGGGTGTTCCAAACATCTTGGAGATCTTCTGTGGATGTAGGCTTGCTCAGATCCTTCTGCCGCTTCATGTAATCCCAGACAGACTCGATGATGTTGAGATCAGGGCTCAATGGGGGCCGTATCACCACTTCCGGTTCTCCTTGTTCTTCTTTACAATGTAAATAGTTCTTAATGGCGCTAATTGTATATTTGGGGCCGCTGTCCTGCTGCAGAATGAATTTGGAGCCAGTCAGATGCCTCCCTGATGGTATTACATGATGGATAAGAATCTCTCTGTATTTCTCAGCTTTGAGGACACCATTAATCCAGACCAAACCCCCAACTCTATTTGCTGAAAGCTTAGTGCAGCAGATGAAAGACATTTTATGCTTATTTCTATTTAAAATCGGAAGATGTCAGAAGGATTTGAGCAAGCCTACAGTACATCCACACAGGAATATGTAGTTCGTTCTCCATGATGTTTGTAACGACCTTCATGCCGAGTTGCGTCAAAAACTGTGTGCAGGTGTGCCTAGAAGAATTGATGCTGTTTTGAAGGCAAAGGGTCACACCCAATATAGATTTGATTTAGATTTCTCTTTTGTTTATTCACTTTGCATTTTTAATTGATAAAAATATTTTTGAAATCATTCTTTTTTTGCAGCAGATTTTCCACACCTGCCTACTTTTGCACAGTACTGTGTACGTCCACCAGGTGCCTCCAATGTATGCCATTGTGACACTATTAGGCTCCCATGTTTAAAAACATATACCATGCAGTATGTGGGTGTTTTGAGGGCATGCCTGTGTATGGAACTGTGCAGCAGACTGCATCCCATACAGCTGACAAGTAGGCATACCAATGTATACTAGTGCGATGGAGCTTACAAAGACACTCTTTTGGCTTCTGTCGGCTGAATGGGGTCCCATAGATGCATTTCATGTATATGTTGGGAGGTTTCCTAGGGTCCATGGTAAATGGAGTCTGCAGACGCAGTGTGAATTCCGCCTGCTCTGTTGATTGTCCAGCCTCATTGAAATGTGTGACTGCTTCCAGCTATCAGGTACTGGAAAGAAATGACTGGTGGTTTTTGTCTTTTTTTTTTTTAACAGGGAGATCAATAGAGCGGCTGGAAAGAAGGTCTCGACAGTGACTGATGATGAGGTTGAAGGCAACAGCTCACAGTAAGTTCTCAAAAGAAACAGAAGCGTATTTAAAAGGTGAAGTAGAATGTGTCACGTGTTAGTCTTTATTAAAGGGGTTATCCACAAATGAATATTGATGAGCTATTCTGACAGGTCATCAATATCAAATTGGTGGGGCTCCGACACCAAGACCGTGCCATGTGACCGTCACTGTAGATCTACTACTTGACCTACTTACAGCTCAACCCCACTGAAGTGAATGGGGCTGAGCTGCAGTACCAAGCACAGCCACTATACAATGTACGGCACTGTGCTTGGAAAGCTGCAGATAGGCCGCCACGTTCACCGGTGAGCTCCACAGCTTCCCGAAAGAGCTGATCGGTGGGGGTGCCCAGGACTTGGACCCCTGCCGATGTTATATTGATGACCCACCCTAAGGATATTTTATTACCATCAAAATCTTTTTTTCTCACATATTAACAGCCTATATGTGAATATGTGATTTGCAAAAAGAAAAAACAGGTGGATGGTTTTCTGGATAAAATTTTTCTACTTTCCCTCCTCCTCTTAAAGTCCTCCTCTGTTTCTACTTTTAGTACAGCAAACAGCCTCGCTTGACTCTCTCAGTCAGACCATCACTGTGACCAGAGAGGGAAGGGATGTGGAGGAGTGACTTCATTAGAGCATCACACATTACACTGATAAATGTAATGCTCTTCTGTAGACCTCTTTATCTAGGCCTATTAAGAGAACAATAGAGCTGTCATACTGACATTCCAATTCTGCAATCTACTATTATACTATAGCAGATAACATCTCCCTGACAGCAGCAATAAACTGACAGCGGGTCCCCTATCTCCATAGGAGTCTGTCTGTGATGATTGCTACAAAAGGACAGTATTTTTATTTAATTTAAAATGGTAGAGTGAAATAATAAATGGAAATGAAATAACACAAAAAACCCAAAAATATTGTTTTCTATTAATTTTAAGTTACAAAAAGTTCCCCTTTCTGATGGAAGTTTCCCTTTAAAGCCTGCAATGCTAATGCTCTCCACTGATATAGTAGGGGACACCCTTCCGCCTGTCTCTATTTCTGTGATATACCTTGCAGTTTACAGTGTGATTCAATAGCTGCTCATGTTTTTCTCCTCTACTTACAGGGGTTTGACCTTTGTGTACCCATTTGGTGCCACGCTCAACGTTATGAAGCCAGCAGTGGCTGTTCTGTCCACAGGATCAGTGTGTTTCCCACTGAACAGACCAGTCATGGCATTTTATCATTCCAAGGTAATATAAAATCTAAAAGTCAAAAGGGTTTTCCAAGTATTTTAATATATTTCCCCAGAATAGGTTATCAGTATCTGATTGGTGAGGGTCAGACTCCTGGCAACCCGATGATCAGCTGTTTGAAGAGGCTGTGGCGCCTCAGTGAGCACCGCAGCCTCTTCTTAGGCCAGTGACGACATGTACATCGGTCTGGGGTTCAGCTGCAATTCTAAGCTCAGCTGCTATCCAGTGTACGGATTGGTGAACTGTGAGGAGGCTGTGGCGGCCACAGGAGACCACGGCCTCTTCAAACAGCTGATCAGTGGAGGTTCCGGGTGTCAGACCCCCCACCAATCACATACTGATGACCTATCCTGAGGAAAGGTCGTCAGTATAAAACAATTGAAAAACCCCTTTAATGGAGGGTTTAAATGGATGGCACCGTTGTATACTGACGCAGGACAAGTATGCTCTTCTTGAGTGGTGGGCAGTTGATGCATCCTGCTGATCATGTGGGCATTGCAAATGTGTCTGTGTGATCAGGAGCAGAGCAATGGCTGTAATATACAGCTACAGCCCTGCTCTAATAGCAGAGATCAGAAGAGTCTCTGATCTTCTCCCTTTAAGGGTCCATTCACATACGCATATTTTATAGACCTATTGAAAATCAATAGGTCCGAACTCTGTCCGCAACTATTCCGTGACTAGTCCGAAAAATCGGGATCAGATGCGGAACTAAACAACGGACGTGTGAATGGACCCTAAAGGGGTTATCCAATTTCACAAACAGCCCCTCAGAGGGAATATACTTACCTGGCTTCCTGGTCCTGGCACCGCCGCTGCTGCTTCTCCCTGTACACGGACGAAAACCGCCGGTGTCGGAGGGGGAGCAGCCAATGGCAGAAGGGGACGAGCCTCCCTAGCATCGCGGGTAACGCTAGAGAGGCTTTTCCCCGTCTCCGCCTGCCAACACCGGATGTTTTCATCCATGTACAGAGAGAAGCAGCGGCGCGGGGAGCGGAGTAAGTATATTTCCTCTGAGTCGCCCGGGACATTTGGGGGGGGGCATTTGTGAAATTGGATAACCCCTTTAACCCCTTAGATTCCAATCATTTGTGGCCCCAGAGGTGTTTGACAGAGGGAGGTGCCAATGGTTACCTTAGCAGGTAGAGGCCTAACAAAGATGTCGTACCTCCCCCCCCTTACCCCCATGTCTGCTATCAGTTTCTACATGTTTGGCCATGCTGAGTTTAATAAATTAAAGAAAGTTAAATAAAAATCCTCCCCTCCCCCCAGAAAAAGAGATAATATGAATATGTTTTTTTAAATAGTTTTAACATTACAAAATACATACTTGGTACCACCGCAATCATAAGGATCCATAGAATAACATTGGCATCAATATATTTATATGGTCCCCAAAATGGTGCCACTGAAAAGTAGATCCTGTCCTGCAAACAACAGCCCACACATGATTACATTTCTTTTTTGAAGCGAAAAATAAAATACCGTAGTTATTCCTCTCAGACTACAAATTTGGTTTTCAGTTTTTATTGTGAAAAAGTAGTAAAATTTAAAAACATTCATTCCGACCGGTAGAATAAAGTGTAGGAGTATTTTACCAGCATTTTACATGCTGCCGGAGGATGCACCTTATTTATGACGAGGTGCTGGCTTCCTTTTAAATTAGACGCATCCTTCTGGCACCCCAGACACCTAAAGTGACATCTACGTTGGCTCAGAGGTGCCGTAGATATCATTCTTCTTTTACGCTATAAAACTGGCGAAAAAGAAGATACATATGACAGGCCTGCTGGCACTGCTCCTTCTCTGCCCTCATATACCCCCTTCATGAGAAAGTGGCGCAGAAACACTACTTGGGCCTAAATTTAGTCACAACGGCATTTATCATGGTTCGTTTTAATGCCAGAAAACTTTCATGGGAGGAATGATAAATTCCCCCTTAATTTATATATTCGGAAAACGCCTTTAATGGCAGAGGTTTTTTTTAAACGGCATTTGGTTCTAACTGTTAGTATTACAGCACTCGATCATAGGAATGTTTTCTTTTGAAAATCAATGTATCCAGGCGAACATGGGTGCATTTACCTTTCCTTTTATCCTTGCAGTCACACGGAGGCAAATTGGCTGTGGTGGGATCAGGTCACATGTTCAACGATCAGTACCTGGATAAGGAAGAAAATGCAAAGATTCTGGTGAGATTTCTGATTTGCTGGCCAATAACACAAACCGTATACAGGGGAAACTCGAAAAATTAGAATATCCTGCAAAGTTCATTAATTTCATTAATGCAACTTAAAAGGTGAAACTAATATATGGCAAAGCGAGATATTTCAAGCCTTTATTTGTTATAATTCGGATGATTATGGCTGACAGCTCATGAAACCCCAAAGTCACAATTTTGAGGTACCCTTTGCTCAGGGGGTATGGATTAATTAGCTGACCAGAGTGTAACACTTTCAGCTTAGAATATTGAACCTTTTCACAAAATTCTAATTTTAAGCTGCATTAATGCAATGCCTTTTAATTTGCATTACTGAAATAAATGGACTTTTGCGCGATATTCAAATTTTTCGAGTTTCACCTGTAACTCCCTCTCTTTGGTCTTTTGTGGGACATGGAAGATGTGGAGGTGTGTTATTCCTGAACATTACTGATATATAACAGAGAGATAACCGATATCAGGATAGAGAGGTGACGGACAAGGTACCGACCCTTGGACTTGGGCTGACATTGCTGTAGTGACTTCCTGATCAACCGGATGCACAGGAAAGGGATTTTTAAAATAGGTGAAAAAGCTGTAAGTATGATGAGCTTTGTACACCTAACGGCTGCTTTGCTAGACCGAGAAACTAACACAGTTTACCAGGCAGTGTGATTTTACAGGGATCGTCTAATCCTCATCCTTTCCTCAGTACCAAAGTAAATCATTGGTTTGCTATTGAATATGTCAGTTTGCAGGAATTTCTGCACAACATTGGGTTTGTGACCACCATTCCCTATTCACATGTGGATGTGCTTGCACTGGATATATGCAGTGGAGGCCCAGTGGTGTACTTTGGCATTAGAGCAGCTGTATTAACATTAGAGAATCTATTTTAACCACTTTCGAAAGCGCTGACGTTTCTAGGATGTGTCCGCACTTCTTCATCGGTGGGGATCTGACTGGCAGGATCCTACAAATTCTTAGAAGGAGCACCGCAACTCCTTCACTTCTTCCCTATACAGTGGCGCTCCCTACCACCCACTGTGCAATGACCTGCACAGCAGGGAAAATATTCTAAGATCGGTATACCTCTTTAATATCGTCTGTCATAGGCACAAATATTAGCGACATATCAAAGGTTTTGATTGGTGGGGTGCTGAGACCTCTGCCGATCGATACAAGCTCTCTCTGCACGCCGTTTCCTATGTGAGTTCTAGCAAACGGAGTTGGTCTCAGCACTTGGACTCAATATACGCTTTTGATGTCTCGCTGTGACATTTCAAAAGGATTTCCCAAAGTACAGTGATACTTTAAGCTATTTTAAAGATGTGGTATAAGATTGGAAAAACTTGGTTTCTTCCAGATGTCCATGGTCTGGTATTGCTGGTCAGCTCCAGACACAGACTATGAACCGTTTCTAAAAGAAGGACGTCATTTTGTTAATTGCCCTAAACCTCATTAAGCCTTCTGTTTCGGTGACTTACAGACCACACAGTTTTAAACTTACGGTATATGTCCCATGATCTATGTGCATATGTCCATATAGGGGGTCTTTTAGTAAGACCGTTATTTTTTTCGGTCTTTGTCATTCCTTTTATACCATCGTTGCTGCCGTAGGATGTGCCTAATTTATGTTGTGACTTGCGCCTTGTCATAAATTAGGCGCATCTTTGGTAGTCTGTGCGCCTGCTGGAAAATCGACGGCATCCCCTGGCTGGCATAGTTCTTGCAAATTTTTTTTTGCCATAAAATAAGTAAATTTGCTATGGCCTCCGGCACTCCCTCACCACTCCCTCTCTGTTGAACGCGGAGTAAAACCGCCTATGTGACAAATATTGTCGCACTGGCATCTTAAAAAGGGAACATGTGACAATTTTATGCCAAACACAGGCGTAAAACTGTTAGTAAATGACCCTCATAATGTTGCACCTTCAAGTGGGTAGTAAACAGAGTAAACCTCTAAGGGGATGCTTTCTACTACTTTGTGACTTGGCGCCCCTGCTGAATAGTTTGAGGGGCTGCAGCACTCATGCAAGCGCTGCAGACTCTTCATCATTTACAGGCATGCCGAAGCTTAACGGGATGAAGCTATAATTGCCATGCACCGCGTTACTATGTAGATGCTGTGCAGGTTAACAGTGAAGAGGCTAGAGCGCTTCCGCAAATGCCGCAGCCTCTTCAAACAGCTGATTGACGGGGTGGCAAGTGTCGGACCCCCACTGATCTGATATTGATGAACATCAATATTCTGAAGCTGGAAAACCCTGTTAAAAAAGAAAATGCAGATGGCATTATTTCACCGCAACTTCCGTGTGATCAAGGTTGTGAAAGGGAAGGAGAGCATAAACTCAGAAAGCATCACATATTATAGAATGTGCACTTTCTAACATTGGGCTGGATCTTCAGGATTTCTACCAAACCTTGTCCATATACTGTACATATTCAGAAAGTCTTGAGACCCTTTCACTTCTTTCAGATTTTGTGATGTTGCTGCCTTGTGCCGAAATAAAAAAAGCTTTCCCCATCAATCTGCTCTTAGTACCCCTAATTTTGCAAATTTATTAGAAGGGAAGAACTAAAATTTCACATGAACATACATACCTAGACCCTTTGCTATGACACCTGAAATTTAGAAATTTAGGGCCTCCCATTTCTCTTCATCTTTGAGATGTTTCTACACCTTGATTGGAGTCCTCCTGTGGTAAATTCATTTGATTGGACGTGATTTGGAAAGACGTATCTCTGTCTATAAGGTCTCAAAACTGACAATGTATATTAGCGCAAAAACCAAGCCATGAGAAGAATGGCAGAAAATCCCCAAATCCAGGTGTGCACACCTTGTGGCGTCATACCCAAGAAGACCAGAGGTCGTAAAGACTGTCAAAGGTGCTTCAACTAAGTAAAGGGTCTGAATACTTATGTCAATGCAAGATTTTATTTTTTCCTTTTCATTAAATTAGCAAAGATTTGAACATTCTATGGGGCATTTTGTGCTGGCTGAGAAAGCGGCTAATTTATGACAAGGCTTAGGCCTCCTCATAAAAAAGCCCCTCACTGGAGTAGTTTTCACTCCTATTTTACCCCTTTAACAAAATGTGAAAGAAAGTGAACGGGTCTGAAGACTTTTCAAATACATTGTATATTAGTTAGGCTACGTCCACATCTGCTGGTATTCATGCTGGAGACCCAGTTGACCCCATTACAGTGAATGGTATCCGTTGGGCACTGGTGGTGTCCGATATACGTTGGATACGGCAATTCCAGTATTCTGTTCCCATGCCGGCATAAAAGACCAGAATTAGGAGAGCAAAAGTGAACATGGTCTAAATCAGAAGGTAGAACAGGAGCCAAGTTTGGTACGTCTATTTCTTGTTTTGTTTTTTTTAACTTGATTTTGGCATTATTCTGTCTTGTGGCAGATATTTTTTTCAAACACTGTGAGCACTGAGCAGTCCTAGCCAGTTCAGGGGACTCCTGTGAATTGGCTTCTCAGACTGATGTCAGCATGTTCAGTCTGTAAACTGACAAATTACCATTGGTTTCTGAAAAGCTAATGCAAAAATGACATCCTGTTGTCTTTTATTATTTGGCAGTATTGAGTCTGGGTTTAGTGCCTTCTTATATGTATCTTATCAATATGGCCGATTCCACCGTCTCACGCGGTAATATTTCTAACTTGCCGTTAACAGGATGTGCTAATGCAGTGGCTCACTACCAATGACATCCAGCTAAACCTAATTGATGCTGAAGCTCCAGAGGTGAGTGTGACAGAATCCGCCTACGGGGTTATTCGTAAGACATTGGGTATTAGAGGTCCTTGTCTCGGCTGTTCCTGCTCTAAACCATCTCATCCCTCCAGATTTCTGATTACACCATGATCCCTGACACCAACAAGTTATCCCAGCAGCTGCGGGTCTGTCTGCAGGAAGGAGATGAAAATCCTCGAGATTTCACCACTCTGTTTGACATGA
Source organism: Bufotes viridis (assembly GCA_033119425.1). NCBI lineage: Eukaryota > Metazoa > Chordata > Amphibia > Anura > Bufonidae > Bufotes > Bufotes viridis. Next base: position 237,940,627 of record CM065594.1, on the reverse strand, counting down.
GCATCTATCAGCTGGATACTTCTTCTCTCTCCAAAGTCATCAGGTATGAGTCAGCCTCCAAATTGCAGTCTGTTCTCTCTTTCTCTGCCCCGCATTGGTTTCTCATCTCCCACATTGTTTCTTTGCAGAGCCTATAAGGAACTGAATGTGAAGCATGAGACTCTTCAGCTTATCCAGCCACAGTTTGAGGCTCCGCTCCCTGCTCTTCAGCCTGCTGTATGTACTTTATAAAGTCATTCTTACACTTAAAGATGTTGTCTCAATTCAGCAAAAATTCCTTCCTGACTCCAATCAGAATAACTCCCTGCATCAATGACCCTTCTCCAGAAATCTTATAAATATAACCTGTAATATTATTACACTCCAGAAATAAATCCAGTCCCCTCTTGAATTCCTTTATTGTACTCACCATCACCACCTCCTCAGGCAGAGAGTTCCATAGTATCACTGCTCTTACCGTGAAGAACCCCTTTCTATGTCTGTGTACAAACCTTCTTTCCTCCAGACGCAGAGGATGTCCCCTCGTCACAGTCACAGCCCTGGGGATAAATAGATGATGGGACAGATCTCTGTACTGTCCCCTGATATATTTATACATAGTTATTGGATCTCCCCTCAGTTGTCTTATTTTCTAAACAGAATAAACTTTTTTTTTGGTTCGCGCTGGTCGTCCCCCACCTCCCGCCGGCCCAGGTGAGCGCGGGAAGGGGGGCTATTGGGGTGGTTGAGTATAGAGGACAGAGAGGGATGGTGGTGGGAGGGCCGGGTGGACAGGGGAGCAGGGGTGTTGCCTCGTCCAGATGTGTTGTGCTCCCAGCCCTGTTTCCTGCCCCCAGCTCAACCAACCCCGCCCTTAGTGCCAATTTTTATCCCGAAGTTACGGATTTGACTTGCCAACTTCCCTCATGCCAGAGGCTGTTCACCCTGGAGACCTGCTGCGGATAAGGGTATGACCCGGCGTGAGATTTACACAATCTCCCCAGGATTTTCAAGGGACAGAGACAACTCACTGGCTGCTGACGGAGATGCAGTGGTTTTCAAGGTGTGGGCCCCTCTCTCAGGGTGAAGCCATTCCAGGGTGCCCTTCACAAAGAAAAGAGAACTCTCCCGGGGCTCCTGTCGGCTTTTCTGGGATTGGTCGTGCTGCCACATTGGATGCCCTCCCGCTGCCTCCCCCACCCTGCGACAGGGAGAAGAAGGGGCGTCTGGGTCCGGGCCTGACTCTCCTTCGATCGTCTGAGGGTGACCGAGGCCATCGCCGGTCCCTTCTGAATGGCACTTGCCCATCTCTTAGGACCGATTGAACCATGTTCAACTGCTGTTCACATGGACCCCTTCTCCACTTCGGCTGTCAAAGTTCGTTTGAATATTTGCTACTACCACCAAGATCTGCACCTGCAGTGGCTCCGCCGGGCCCTTGCCCTGGGCTTCCATGTGCACCACGGCGGACCTCCTACTCGTCGTGGCTTATCCACCCGCATTTATAAGAATAGATGCCCCAGAATTTTTATTAAATGGGTAATGCAAGTAGTTACTAAAACAGACATGTATCATGGATTGACATTTAAACATGATGTCCCATCAGGACGACAGTTCTCTATATGACATGGTCATGGCTTTGTGACACCCTTTTTTTATTGGTCCTGCAGAAACTACCACTCTGGAGGACTGTATAAAATGGTCACCTGTTGCTTTTAAGGGCATTATCTAATATATTTTCTCTGCAGCCTCCCAGCAGGAGTAATCTTTCATCCCTACCAAAGAGCTGAACAGTGTGGGTGTCCACAGCAGTACACTTGTGATCAGCTCACCGTCACATATCATGCCAATGAGACATTTTAAGCATTGTCATGAAGATAAAATTATGAACTAAAAGAGACCTTTGACCAGGAACAGATAGTTTTAACTTATATATGTATGTAAGAAAACTGCTTTATTACAATTCCCTAATATGTACTTATTTTCTAATCTTGCCAATAGTTTTGTGCCTGTCTCCCCTGAGACTCTCAGAATATAGTTGCAGCTACATAAATATGTATTTTTGCAATTTTCTAACATGTATTGGATTATAGATACAGATGAGCAAATTGATTTGTCTTATCAACAGCAGTTCTTCACCTGCGAGGGGCTGTCCCGCTGTTACAGAAGCTCCCTCTTCGGCTGGATTAGCAGAGCCTCTGTGCTTGCTCTGCTACTCAGAGGCGCAAGATTGTCAGGGCCGGACGAGATGTGCATCGCTGTCAATCAAGCGGAAGGGAAGGCTTCTTCAGCAGCAGGGACAGCCTCTCACAGCTGAAGAATTCTTGATGGGACAAAGCGATTAGCTCATCTTTAGTTATACACATGTATTAAAGGGGTTGACCACATGTACTAATAGTTTGTCCTATCTGATCGTCAGGGGTGCTGGTTGTCGCATCAGCTGTTCTGCAGTAGCTCCAGTGCTAGAATTTCACAGCTCTGTCCATTGAACAATGCTTGTAACTGCAGCGCTGCTCCCATGCACTCTGCAGTAGCCAGCTCTGTCCACTGCACGATGGATGGAGCTGTATAATTCCAGTACTGGAGCTACTCTCAAAGAACTGATTAGCTGAATATCTGACAATCAGATATTGGACAATCCCTTTAAAGATCTCGAATATAACTAGGTGGCCTTCCAATGGCTACACTATGAAGATGAGTTTCACCCAAATTTTTTCTCCCCCCCCCCGTTACCCTGTAGGTATTCCCTCCATCGTTCCGTGAACCTTCTGCACCAGCCCTTGAGCTGTTTGATTTGGATGAGAATTTCTCTTCTGAAAAATCACGGCTGGCCCAGATAACAAATCGATGTGAGTATTATTCAGATTCATACATTAGGTGTATATATGATCGTCGGTATGTTTAGCTTGCAGTGTTCAAACAGCGCGGGAGCAGATGTATTATTATATTGATACCAGTTTTCTGATGCAAATGCATTAAAATGTGATGCTTTGTATCAAGCACCATCTGCCACATATGAATGAGTCTGGAAAAGTGAGCAGGATTTTCTCAGAACTGTTTTAGTGGATGGGAGCAATAGATGGAGCTGGAGAATGATAGGAGCAGGCGAAGATAACACACCCAATCAGCCAGATTTGGTGATGATGACAGAATTGCAGGTTTTATTCAAAGTTAATTGTAATTGTCTTTTTAGGCAGATGACAATAGAATAAACGGAGACGAGGACCAGAATTTACCATATATTAGAGTTTAGCTATACTCTGTAATTGATTCAGAGTCAGACTTAGGCCTCATGCACACAGCCGTTGGTGTTTTGCGGACCGCAAAACACGGAGGCTGTTCAGTGTTCCGTTCCGCAATTTGTGGAACGGAACGCGGCCCATTGTAGAAATGCCTATTCTTGTCCGCAAAACGGACAAGAATAGGACATGTTATATTTTTTTTGCGGGGCCACGGAACAGAGCAAAGGACGCGGACAGCACACTGAGTTCTGTCCGCATCTTTTGCGGCCCCATTGAAGTGAATGGGACCGTGCCCGAGCCACAAAATATGCGGCTCGGACGCGGACCAAAACAACGGCCGTGTGCATGAGGCCTCACTGTAGTAACATCTGTCTCATTACTGACCTTAAAGGGGTATTCCAGTTGGTTTAAATTATCCCCTATAGGCAGAATAGGGGATACGTATTAGATCGGTGGGAGTCCTACTGCTACCGATCTTGTTTGGCCGCTCCATTCATTTTTATGGGAGTTCTGGAAATAGCCGAGTACAACAACTGTGCGACTGGCCGCTCCGGTTATTTCAGGGCCTCTGTTCTCATGATTAGTGGGGGTTCCAGTGGTAGGACCCTCATCAATCTATAGGGGATAATGTTAACCAACCAGAACACCCCTTTAAGGCTACGGCTAGACAGCTACTGGTGGCCTGAGATTGCAATGTCGCACTGCTACTTCACAACTAATAAGAATGTGGTTGCGTTGTGACTGGCAAGTTACCACAAAATACCGTAGTAGTTGGCCAAAATCCAAGAACACTGGATTCCAATGCAACTATGTTTTCTATCATTAGGTGCAACATTATCATCATGTGTAGCCCTCGCCTAGCACCAGCCATCTCACATGCAGTATACAGCACTTTCAATATGTGTACACTTTGCTGTATCTTCCTTCTATGCAGGCACCGAAGATGACCTGGAGTTTTATGTACGGAAGTGTGGGGATATCTTGGGGGTAACTGGAAGCCTACCAAAGGAAGAACAAGATGCCAAACACATTCTTCAGCACATTTTTTTCCAAGTCGTTGAATTCAAGAAACTTAATCAGGTATAAAGAACATAAATGAACATCTAAGACTTCGTTTACTTACTGAGCAGCTTAAAATATGACACAAAAAAAATGAAAAGCTGGGGAATGGGAAAATTATCCTCAAATGTTTCCTATTAACCCCTTCGCTCATAATCATGTATATGATTATGTTTAAAGGGTTGTATAGAGCAAGTTATAATACAGCAGGCACCCAGCCGTAATGACCAAGATCAGCAATGGTAATGGACACGTGTTTTTTTTTTTTTTTTTTACCCCTCGGATGCTACTGTCAATACTGCAGCGAAATTGGGGGGCTCCGATGAGTTAACATGACAGTCTGAGGCCTTCTCAAAGTTCTCAGGCCTCTCACGGTTAACTAACTGTAAAGCAATGCACAAGGCACAGCTCAGCAGGTGTCTCAGAATCCCATAGACCACATTGTAGAATTCTATTGTGGTCAGAAGGATCACATGTTCAAGTTTCCTAAAGGGACTAAAAGTTACATTGTAAAAAAAACAAATATATAATCAAATCACCACCTATTTTCTGCTACAGTTCAGGGGTGTGTCCTTTCTGCTGCAGCTCTCTATCACAGCTCAGGAGGCAGTTGGAGGATGAAACCAAGCATATGCGGCCACCTCAGTGAGCCGGACAAAGAAATAAGGAAAAGAACAAACAGCAGGTGGTGCCGTACAGACACATTTTATTGAATAACTCAGTGGTTATACAAAATATTTAATTACATTTACACAGGTCCATGTGCTGATTTGCAAACTGTAGACTATTCTTCGTGGGACAACCATGAGTTCAGTGTGTGGTCCTAATCAGTGATTGACAGCTATCTCTGTAAGCAGACTGAGCGGGGGAAGGCTGTCAGCCACTGAGTAGGGCTGCCCACTGGACTCATGAATATAGAAAGAGCAGATATTTCAAGGCTATGGACTCCTTTTGGAGGCATTTTAATAACTGCATTATACCTCTTGATGCTCATTACGGATGATCTCCTGGGGTTAAGGTGCCGCTGATTACCCAATGAAAGAGCGTAATATGATTGTGCGGTCACCTAAATCATTGTCTGCCTATAATGTGACCGACAGTTGCGCAATGTAAAGGCCCCTTAACACTGCTCAATACATGAACGCTCATTAGTGATAGAGATGAGCGAATCGAATCCCACAAAGTGGAATTCGACCCGAATTTCACAATAAATTCGATTCGCCTCGAAGTCGAATATCCTCAGGCTTCGTGTTAGTGAATCGGTTTAACCTGAAATGGTGTAAAAAAACAAAAAAAATCATACTTACCCCCTCTATTTGGTCGTGACGGGCCAGTCAGCTTGATTGAAGATCTCATCCAAAATCCCGTGCATGGTGACGTATGACGTTACTACTCGCCGCGCCAGATCTTCAAGCAAGATGCCGGCCCTCCCACCCGTCGCCAGCAAATGGAGACCGCAAATTTGATAGATTTTTTTATTTTACATTTTACAATCAGATGCCGTGATCATGTATGAACGCGGCATCTCAGGGGTACAATGATGGGGGGGCAGCACTATCGCCGCTCCCTGTTATTGCACCCACTAATTTTAAAAAAATGCGCTTTGTGACTAAGTAGTTCGTCATGAAGCAAATTTTTGGGTAAACTTCAAATTGGACTTTTCAATAATTCGCTCATCTCTAGTTAGCGATAATCGGGCCAGTTAAAGGTGCCGCTGATAACCCTATGAACAAGTGAAACACTCATTTATCAGGTAATGGAATCGTAGGCGCGGTCACCTAAATTACTGTTTGCCGGCAGCAGAAGGTGTCCTCTAAACAGCCTCTCCTGCTGACAACCAATGATTCTGTATGGCGATGAGCGATGGCGTTAGAAATTGGTCCTTCCAATACTGTGGAGAAGATCACTGCATGTAAGTGTGGTCTCCTTCACTGACGAGCAAGCGATTGTCAGGCAGAAACGCTTCCTTCCTGACGATTCTCAGTTGAGCAGTCTAAGGGGCCTTTAGAGAGCTGCCCTGACAACTTGTTGTACAGCCCTCCTCTCTAGTTTCCTGACAGCACAACGCTCATTTAAGCTGAAGCCATATCAGTTTGATAAGAATCTAGCTTAAATGAGTGTTCATGAACTGTTAGAAAGTACTGATAAGGTCTACAGAGCAGCTCTCTGATGGATTTCACTGAAAAGCAGAAAGAACAGTCTACAACTGAAGGCAGTAGAAGACAAATTGTTGAAGGCTTTTAATAAAAACCATTGGAAAAGGTATCTTATCTCAGTTATAAATACCCCAAAGGTGTTCACAGCATTTACATGAACGAAGTGCAAGTTATACTGAATCTGTTCCCACAAAACTACAGAGCTAAACTTGATGCCGCATTGAGTAAAAAAAAAATGGCACAAAAAGGTATGTATTTCAATGGCTTTTGTCACAAGATGGCACAGGACAACATGGTCACATGTGTTATCAGTCAATTTTAGTTCGGCTGCATCACCCTGCTCTATAAACTGCTCACAGTGTTGCACATCGTAAAGAAGGCGATAGGTTCCCATTAACAAGGTCTTTCATGACTCGGTCAGTAAGAGTCCAGCAAACATTAACCCCATAAATCAGCATAACAAAGGCCCCCTTCACCACGGTACCCAACACAGGACCTTCCATCTCTTTGATGCTGCAGTTTAGCTCATCTCCCTTTGCTTGAAAGGAGCTGAAGTACCTATAGGGCCACATGATCAAGATCAGAGCAATGTTGAATACTGAAAGAGCAGCGGGTTCCTATGCACTTTGTTTTGCTAAGGTACTGGGTAATCATATCAAGATTAACTGGCCAATTTTCTTTTTATCACATATTAACAGCCTACATATCAATATTCCATGTACTTTTTTTTTTAACAAATGAATGAATGGTGAATGGTTTTCTAGATATTTTTTGAAGTGACTCCATGTATTCTACGTCCTGTCCTGACTAACTACCTCCTTTGTTTGGAATTTTAGCAAAGCAAACAGCCTCTGTCAGACCACTTACTCTGACCAGAGAGAAGTTTGTGGAGGAATTGACTTAAAGGGGTATTTTCATCTCAGACTGCCCCCATTGTTTGATGGGTGTGGTGCCTACCGCTGGGACCCGCACAGAGAACGAAGCGGGAAGAGCGGTGGCTGGAGGACCCTGGATTTCCCAGGGTCCATCCACCACCTAGTGCTGCTCGCCGCTGCTCCCATAGACGTGAATGGGCGCGCACCGCGCATCCTATGCGCCCATTAATTTCTATGGGGCAGACGGAAATAGCCAAGCTATCACTCAGCTATTTTCGGCGGCCCCATAGAAATGAATGCAGGGTGGCTGCACATGCGCAGTGCGCCCTTTGTTCATTTTCCCGCTCCGTTCTCATTGTAGGTGCAGGTCCCAGCAGTGGGACCCGCACCTATCAGTCAACAGGGGCATATCCTAGCGATATGCCCCTATTGTCTGAGATGGGAAAACCCCTTTAAAATGTCATCTGTCAGCAGATTTGTACCTATGACACTGGCTGACCTGTTACATGTGCACTTGGCAGCTGAAGGCATCTGTGCTGGTCCCTTGTTCATATGTGCCCGCATTGCTGGGGAAAAATGTTTTAATTTGCAAATGAGCAACAGGGGCTTTGCCATTACACCTCGAGACTCCGCGCCCTCTGCACTTTGACAGGACAGTGTAAATGTGATAACTACTGCCTGGCCCTGTCAATCAAAATGGAGTGGCAACGGCAGTTGCAGAGAGGGCAGAGCTTCTAGGTGTAATGACAACGCCTCAGTTGCTCCTAGAGACCATTTACATATATTAAAACAATCTCTCAGCAATGTGGGCACCTATGAATATGGGACCAACACAGATGTCTTCAGCTACCAAGCGCCCATGTAACTGGTCAGCCAGTGTCACAGGTACAGATCTGCTGACAGAAGCCCTTAGGCCCCTTGCAGATGAGCCTTCCTCCCACAGCGAGTCTGCAACACAGCACCCGGCCTGACCTCCCAGCACTGGCAGGGTCACATAGGATTATATTGATTGATGTTATGTAACCCTTAGGCCCCTTTCACACGGGCGAGTTTTCCGTGCGGGTAGTGAAGTGAACGCATTGCACCCGCACTGAATCCTGACCCATTCACTTCTATGGTGCTGTGCGCATGAGCGGTGATTTTCACGCATCACTTTTGCGTTGCGTGAAAATCGCAGCATGTTCTATATTCTGCGATTTTCACGCAACGTAGGCCCCATAGAAGTGAATGGGGATGTGGGAAAATCGCAAGCATCCGCAATCATGTGCGGATGCGTTGCGATTTTCCCGCATGGTTGCTAGGATACGATCGGGACCCGATCGTTATTATTTTCCTTTATAACATAGTTATAAGGGAAAATAATCGCATTCTAATTACAGAATGCAATGTTCCCCGGGCTATAGAGGGTTAAAAATAATAAAGAGTTAACTTACCTTCTCCCATTGTATGCGCAGAGCCCCAGAACGTCTTCTCTCTTGATGGTTGGGATGCTTGAGGACCTGTGGTGACGTCACAGGGTCACATGGTCCAATCATAGAAGCATTTGAGTGGAACATGTGATCCTGTGACATCACGGCAGGTCCTTCATCCAACAGCCCGGGGAACTGTAATTAGAATGCGATTATTTTCCCTTATAACTATGTTATAAAGGAAAATAATTACATATACAGAATACTCATCCCGAAACCAGACTTCAGTGATGAAGTCTGACTTCGAGTCTGGGTACTAAGCATGCGGATTTTTCACGCGCGTGCTAAACGCACTACAAACGTTAGCACACGCGCGGAAAAATCGTGGCGATTCCCGCAACGCACCCGCCTCTTATCCGTGTGCAAGAGGCCTTACAGTTCTGGAATGTATTGGACAACACTAACAGCATTATGCCAATACATTCCAGAGCTGTAAGGGTTACATAGCATCAATCAACATAATGCTATGTGACCCCTGGCAGCGATGGGAGTTCAGGCCGGGATCTGCGTTACGGACTCGCTGCGGGAGAAACGCTCGTCTGCAAGGGGCCTTAAGAGGGAGGGGGGGGGGGGGGTGGTGTTGTCTCCTCATGGACATAGCTGGGACCCACACCTATATCAAGAACGGAGCCCTGCAAGTGAAGAAGGGCGCACTGCATATGCAGCCACCCTCCATTCATTTACTATGAGGCCAGCAAAACTAGCCAAGCACTGGCTCGGCTATTTCCGTCAGCCCCATAGAAATGAACGGGAGCAGCGGCACTTGGTGGTGGCCTGACCGGAGTTCTTAAGCCACCACCTTGCAGAGCTCCGTTCAACCCGCACCTATGAAGACAATGGGGGCATATCCTAGCGATATGCCCCCATTGTCCATGATGAGAAAACCCCTTTAAATTAGATAATCACACTAATAAATGCAAAGGTCTTCTGTGGGTATCTATCTAGTCCTATCAAGAGAGCAACAAAGCTACCATACTGTCATAATTCTTCTGTACTATTTTACTAACATATCTTACCCCTCACAGCAGCAGTAAATAGACAGTGGATTTTCTATGTATAGGTGCCGACTGCTAAAGTAGGACGATATTCTGTATTTACCGTAATTTTGGCAAAAAGAAAAAAAAAATATTTTTTAAACTGTTTGACAGAAGTGTGCCTTTAAGGCCTCTTTCACACGAGCGTGTTCTGATGCGTTTTCACAGGCAAAGCCATTCAGTTTTGCCTGAAATTGCGTTCAGTTTTCTGCGCGTGCAATACATTTTGATGCGTTTTTCACGCAGTGATAAAAAAAAAAACACTGAAGGTTTACAAACAACATCACCTAGCAACCATCAGTGAAAAACGCAATGCATTTTTCACGCAGTCCTATTCACTTCTATGGGGCCAGAATATAGAACATGCTGCGATTTTCACGCAACGCAGAAGTGATGCGTGAAAAAAAAAAAAAAGCTCATGTACATATTTTAGCTTTGTGTTTATTTCGCTTTACCTACTCTGATATTTGTATTACAGCCTCTTGTAACAAATGTATATTACTGTACTATGTAATACATTCTGATATAATAAATATTGACAATTAAAAACGCTCATGTACACAGACCCATTGAAAATGAATGGGTCAGGATTCAGTGCGGGTACAATGCGTTGACATCACACATTGCACCCGTGCAGAAAACTTGCCCGTGTGAAAGGGACCCAAGTCCCAAAAACCATGCAAATAAGAGATACTGTATAAACTATGCATTTGGGGGTCTGCGGATCCATTCATTTCTTTTATCATACATATGGCAGTGTTCCAGTTGTCCTCGATCCATTGATGGCTTACTTGTCACTGTCTTGCAGGAGCACGACTTGGATACTAGTGAAACGGGTTTCCAGAGCAGCTGAAACTCAACTAAATACCCTTCCGCCAGCCGAAGACAACAACTCCATTATATTTATTCACGTTTATCATTTTGTATTGTCGTGTGTAAGAACACTGTAAATATGCAGTTTGTATGAGGAATACCTAGATTAAATTGCTTTATATATTCACGTATGAAGCGTAGTCTTGCTTTTGCAGGGAAGCAGAAGGCAGATCAGTTTTCTGTGGTACAGTGCCTGCTATGCTAGACAGGAAGGCTGGCACTGCCCACTGCAGCTGTACTCTGGATGCATGTCATAGTGCATTAGCGTTAGGCTGGAACTACCCGTACTGGAGTCTTGTGCCAGGAATAGCGGTGGTAAAGTTCCTCAGGCACATAATGTTCTCATGCAAATGATCCATTGCTCGCTGACCCCTTGTGCGTGTTATGTGGTTAGATCCACGGGAACACAGTGGTTGGATTTGTTTTCGCCCATTACAACAGTGGAAGTTTTTCATCTAGAGGGGATTTGCACATTGTATTCAGCAAAATCCTAACTCTAAAATGAATGACTGCAGAGAATAGCAAAAAAGCATTAAACATTACAAACATCAGCGCATTTCAAAGTAGCGTATTGCTCACCCACACACTACCATCTATAGAGTCCTTTGGGTGATTCTTGAGAACACACAGTCCAGTATTTTCAGGTCTGTTTAATGAATACCGTCGAGACAGCGGGCAGGATGCATTTTATCATAATGGACTCTCTCTCTGCATGTAACGTCTGGCCATAGGATTCTGGCTGGTAAGAAATACGGTGAAATTTTAAAGTCTTTCAGCTAATAATTGTGGATGCAGCAGAGGTGGGAAGATATTACATTTAAGAAGTTTAATTTACCCCCTTCTGGACCAGCCAAATTATAGCAGCAGTGCTTTCATCTTTTCCTCCTCACCTTCCAAAGAGCCATAACTTTTTTCTTTTTCCACATAGCTGTATGAGGGGTTGTTGTATGCAGGATTTTTTTTATGACACCACTATGATCCATATACTGTCTAGAGAAGTTCATTATATTTCATTGTTTTGGGGGATTAATTTTTACAGCATTCACTGCTATTCTCTGGGTCAAGTTTAATTATGACAGTAAAGCCTCATTCAGTGTTCACCATGGATAGCACACGGGCCCATTCATTTTAGTGAAGTCTGTGGGCCCGCGTTTTTAGCACAGATGCATGCTCTATTTTGTCCGTCCATCACGCCCATTATAGTCTATGGGTCCATGAAAAAGCATAAATGCCACAATTTTGCGGAATGGGTGTGGACCAATTCATTTCAGTGGGGCCGCAAAAGATGTGGACAGCACAGTGTGCTGTCCACATCAGTTCTGTTACGCGGCCCAGCAGAAAATATGGAGCATGTCCTATTCTTGTCCGCAGTTGCCTACAATAGGCTCTATATAGCGCCGGCCATGTGCGGTCCGGAATGCACACAGCCAGTATCAGTGTTTTGCGGACCGCAAAACACTTAAGGTGCATTAACACAACTAAGTTTCACCCTTCTTTGAAAATTGGTGACCACAAAAAGTTGCAATTTTTACAGTACGTGCACAAGTAAAAATTTAAGAACCTCATTTCATTTCATGAGAAACATCCACTTTATGAATCCCGGCGACATTATGTCACTTACCAGCCTGGAGTTAAAGGGGGCTATCCCAAGACTAAACAGATCTCTTCAGAGTGGCTGGGAATCAACATCCTGTTGGTGGTGTCACATGCCACTGCAGGTGCTCAGTCACCCATGTGGCATGTGACCCAGTGATATACCACATGGGTGACAGGACACTGCTGTGGCTAGTATTTGGCTGCAGAGGTCAGGCAAGACCCATCAATAGGATGTTGATTTCCAGAGACCCAGGACCTGCCTAGGCGTTATGCAGCTGGATTCCAGAGGTGGGGACCAATTAAGTATGAACCCTACCGTGAGTCCAGCCAGTTTGACAACCACTTTAAGGTCTGGGAGCCAGCAGATTTCACCCTCTCAGTTAAAGGATATAACCAATTAGTAACGTTTGACCCCCACCTAAGTAACCAAGAGTCGTCGGGTGTTAAATTAGAGGGATAACACTTGGGAAGAGAAGGTGTACAACTCATTTTTAAATAGTTAGGTTTTACTTTATTTATCCACACATTGAAAATAGACACGAGCAGGACAACAGCAGACAGTTACATTACCAATTTTTGGTCCATGGAAAAGTCTAAATTGGTCTTCATCTGTATTGTACAATTCAGTCCATCTGAATCCACCAGTCATGTAACAAAGCCTGCATCAAGACAGGTAAAATATGCAATAGCTTAGGGCGCCTGTATTCCCTTTACCTCAAGCTGCCACTCTCCTGGGTTATCAGGAGACACTGCAGAAATCTGAAAAGAGCAGAGTGGAGGGGCAAGACCGCCAATTTGGATCTCAGATGCACTCAATTGACGCTGGTAGCGGAATGGTTGAAGGAAGGAACGTCCCATGTCTTTGTGCTTCACACCTACCCACTGAGCAAAGGGAGCAGAAGCAGATGAATGAGCAGGAACTTGAGGTTCAGATTCATTAGACCCATTTGGAAACCTCAAGTCAGTGATTGAGACATCTAAGGAAGGAGTGTGCTCCTCCAGCACAGAGTTTATTTCGGAAATTTCCCACATTGGTGAGGCAGACTTCTGTTGTCCAACAGCATTAAGAGTCACTTCTGAATCTTGCATCTTTGAGATAGTAATATCTACAAGAGGGTCAGAGTTCTCTAAGCCTTCTTTCTTACATGGTGTAGACACTTTAGCTCCATAGAAGATACCTACAATTGAGTTATTAAATTGGTTAATAGTGTCAGAGGTTATTGACGACTGTTCAAAGACTGGACCATCAGGATTTAACGGAGATCTGCAAACAGTTGATCCAACTTCTTCAATACCCAGCCATAGCTTCCCTCCACCACTTGCCAGTGTTGTGGCCTCTGATGATTTGATAAAGAATGGGGATCCACCAGACTTTGTTCTGTGGTCCAGCTGCCCAAGTGTAGGGTATGGAGAGGAATTACCCCTCAGTGTTCCAACAAATCCTGTGTCCATTATGTCAGTCAACGTGAGATTGGTGTTCGACACAAATAGGCTTGCACCACTGCTGTCCCAGCCAGAAGACATCTTCTATTTCCAGCACCTGACCACTAGAAAACCAAGAAACAGAGCATGAGGATTTCCAGTAAAGATTTTACATATGCTAGCCACACATTATGACCATTTCCCCATTTGTTTTCGGACGGGGCAGTTTTCAAAGTTTTAGTTTCATGTGAGCATAGAGGTTTCCAAGGAGACAAATGGGCTCATGTGCCCCTGCCATGAAGAGAAGGTGAAAGGAAGCATTGGTAGACCTAGAATGATTACGATGATGCTGGCCACGTGCCTTCTATGGGACTGCTGGACATAGCCAGGTACAAGCACTTGGCCATCTTTGACAGTCCCTTACAGTTAAATTGAGCAGCAGCCCGAGTGCCTGACCATAACTCCATTAAAAGAAGAACACAGGGCCCCCTTTTAGTGATCGGCAGGTGACCCAGTAGTTGAACCTCAGCCAGACACTTAGTCCCTGTCCTGTGGATGGTGATAACCAATAGGAAAACCCCTTTGAAAAGGAGTTGTTTATCTTGTGGGGGCCTTTTGCCAGAACTCCCATGTGGGCGGAGCTTCAGAGGTAGCATACCTGGTCCCCACGGCCAGCTTCTGGCTCCTTTGATCCCTCACCATGTATGCCTTGCTATGGCCCGCAGCTGTCAACATCCGGTTTAACACAGGTCATGTGGCTGCTACAGAGGAGACATGCCCCCAAAGCATTACATGACTCAATGACATGGAGGACACACCACTACTGTGGCCAGGCATTGGCTGTGGTGTCCACGAGACCCGCATCCAACAGGATGTTGACAAGCAGGAACCAGCGCTAGGCCGCTGCAGCGACAGACCAAAAGGAGCTGAAACCCAGCAGAGTGGATCAGGCAAGTATGCTTCCCTCTGCAGGTCCGGTCACACGTGTGTGGATGGGTCCTGGTAGAAAGCCTTTTTCTCTCCCCTAGAAGATTAACAACCCCTTTTATCTCTACATTTTAAAAGCCAGCAATTAGTTTTCCATCTACTTAGCCATATGAGGGCTTTTTGTTTGCGGAATGAGTTGAAATTGTCAATAATTTTAGGGTACATGTCAAAAAGACCATGGTCATGGACTGTACCAGAAAACTCCCTTGTTGGACCCACCCCTCTCCCATTTTTGTTTACCTGGCTGCAGCAGTGATGTGCCCTGAATACAAGCATGGTGCTACAGCCAATCATGGGCCTCAGCGATCTGATGGTTTGTTGGAGTTGACCAACAGTTGCTCAGAGGAGCCAGTGGAGATGTGCATGCCCTCTGCTCTGAAGAGGGGACCTTTTGAATTCCTATTCATACAGTGCATTAGAGAAAGCCATAGTTGAGGGACTCTTTAGTCACCACCAAGTTCAGGTCAGTAAGGACTCTTACTACCCAATGTCTACAAACAACTCCTATCAGACCTGAGTGAGCATTCTAGTAGCCATGTATTCCTTTTCCCAATCGAAAATAGCACACTTCATCTACCATGAATAGACAGGTTTGGAGGGCATCATTTTAATTTATTTCACACTTTACATTTGGTCAGTTATTGTGAGCCAAAACCAGTAGTGAGGCCTACACAGAGATGGTATAATGAAAGATAAGCACCTGTTCTGCATTTTGATTCACAGTAACTGATGGAAATAACCAAGTGTGAATGCAGCCTTCGTTGCACTCATTACTCAGTTACCAGCCTCCGTGGATAACCCCTACTTATTTCATCACAAGGCCAAGTCACTAAAATGCTTAGCTGATCTGGTTTCTGCTGTAACAGTAAAGGCCATGAACTGGTTCAGGTCAATGAAGTGGGATAGATTGAATGCTCATTAGCAATTACCTGGCAGATTCTCGGCCCATGTAGAGGGCCCTTAAGTCACTGCCAGATACCCTTGTTGAAGTTGTATGCCAAAATTCATAAGCCCAATCCTTTTTGCCTCAGACCACCCCAATCATTAGTCTAGTGTGGACAGCCATCTTTAACAAGTACATAGCCTTCACAATGCATTTAGAGCTCCAGGTTCATTTATGGTTTACAGTATGGTCTAAAAAAAAGACCACAGGTTGATTAAAGTCGACATTGGGTTTAGTAAATCTCATTCACTTTGCGGTACTGTATTACGCTGCTGTTTTTCCCCCCACAAAAAAATCCACAACATGTGCAGTTACCCTTAGGCCCCTTTCAGACGAGCGAGTGTCATGCTCTTGACTCGCAGCGCAGCTCCAGTCCTGCTACGTAACCCTTTGAGTTCTGGAATGTATAGGATAACAGTGACATAATGCTGTCACTGTTATCCAATACATTCCAGAACTGGACGGGTTAAACAGCATCATGAATCAATATAATGCTATGTGACCCCAGCAGTGCTGGAAGTTCAGGACGAGGGCTGCGAGTCCGGAGCGTGACACTCGCTCATCTGAAAGTGGCCTTAGGCCCCTTTCACACGGGCGAGTTTCCCACGCGGGTGCAATGCGTGAGGAGGACGCATTGCACTGAATCCGGACCCATTCATTTCTATGGGGCTGTGCACATGAGCGGTGATTTTCACGCATCACTTCTGCGTTGCGTGAAAATCGCAGCATGCTCTATATTCTGCGTTTTTCACGCAACGCAGGCCCCATAGAAGTGAATGGGGCTGCGGGAAAATCGCAAGCAAGTGCGGATGCGTTGCGATTTTCCCGCATGGTTGTTTAGCAACGGGACCAGATCTTTATTATTTTCCCTTATAACATGGTTATAAGGGAAAATAATAGCATTCTTAATAAAGAATGCATAGTAAAATGAAGAGGAAGGGGTTAAAAATAAAACTTAACTTACCTTAGCCACTTGATCGCGTAGTTGTGATCTGTCCTCTCTCTTCATGCTTTAACAGCTTAAGGACCTGTGATGACGTCACATCACATGGTCCATCTTACCATGGTGATGGACCATGTGATGCGGCGTCATCACAGGTCCTTAAAGCGAACCTGTCACCTGCTTTTTACCTCTTAAGCTGTTAACTGTACCTTATAGATCATTGTAACCTTGTTTCCAAACAGGTGTTCTTCGTTTTTCTGGGGTTTATATTCCTGAAAAAAAATCACTTTATAATCTCCTGCTCTGCTGCGTCTGAAGTCACCAGACAAGTCAAGGAGGCAGACCCTCCTTGACTGCTGGATGCGACTCCCCCGCCCTAACCCCGCCTCTCATCCCTATGATTGACACTAGCTCTTCTGCCCGGGACCGCACTGGTCTCGGCGGCGCATGCGCCGTCTGCCTTCATAGCAGCGCAATCCCGAGCCTCGCGCTGAGTGATCTGCATTTCACCAGCGGCCCGGCTAGAGAGGAGAGAAGTGCGCAAGCGCGATCTAGCAAGGGGATCGCGCTTCACTCAGCGCGAGGCTCGGGATCGCGCTGCTATGAAGGCAGACGGCGCATGCGCCGCCGAGACCAGCGCGGTCCCGGGCAGAACAGCTAGTGTCAATCATAGGGATGAGAGGCGGGGTTAGGGCGGGGGAGTCGCATCCAGCAGTCAAGGAGGGTCTGCCTCTTTGACTTGTCTGGTGACTTCAGACGCAGCAGAGCAGGAGATTATAAAGTGATTTTTTCAGGAATATAAACCCCAGAAAAACTAAGAACACCTGGTTGGAAACAAGGTTACAATGATCTATAAGGTACAGTTAACAGCTTAAGAGGTAAAAAGCAGGTGACAGGTTCGCTTTAAGCTGTTAGCTGAAGCTTGAAGACAGATCGCAACTACGCGATCAAGTGGCTAAGGTAAGTTTTATTATTTTTAACCCCTTCCTCTTCATTTTACTATGCATTCTTTATTAAGAATGCCATTATTTTCCCTTATAACCAAGTAATAAGGGAAAATAATTTGCCAGAATACTCTACCCGAAACCGGACTTCAGTGATGAAGTCCGGCTTCGGGTCTGGGTGCCAAACATGGCGATTTGTCACACGCGCAGTGCAAAACACATTAGAAATGTTTGCACCCGCGCATATTCCCGCAACGCACCCGCCTCTTATCCGGGCATCAAACATGACGCCCGTGTGAAAGAGGCCTTAGAGTAATCACACTCTAAGGCCACTTTCAGATTAAGGCCTCATGCACACAACCGTTGTTTTGGGCCGTGTCCGAGCCGCATATTTTGTGGCTCGGGCGAGGACCCATTCACATCAATGGGGCAGCAACTGTTGCCCCGCAAAAAAAAAAAAAATATATAGAGCATGTCCTATTCTTGTCTGTTTTGCGGACAAGAACAGGCATTTCTACAATGAGCCGCGTTCCTGTCCGCAAATTACAGAACAGCTTCCGTGTTTTGCGGACCGCAAAACACATACGGCCGTGTGCGTGAGGCCTTAAAGACATTTTAAAATAGGAATCCGAAGTCAGCTTTAGTACTGGCTGGTTCCTAGGTACCAAAGCCAATTTCAGATTCCTATTTTAAAAACCGCAGATAGGAATACCCAAGTCATTCACCAAAGTCTTACACAACTTCGGCCAAGACAAAGTTTTATTACACGGAGCCCATACATTTTAATACTACAAGTACCTATAAGGGTAGATTAATTTAAACTGGTGCAAGGGAAAACTGGCTTAATTACCCGTAGCAACCAGATTCCACCTTTCATTTTCCAAAGGAGCTCTAAAAAAAAAAAAAGTGTAAGATGGAATCTGATTAATTGCTATGGGCAACTAGGGGTGACATCACATCACGTTTTTCTCCAGTCTATTTAACGTATATGTTACAGATGCCTCAGACCGATTCCATACAGTGGCATTCATTCACCATAGAATTCCATTGTAAAAAGAAAAAAAAAAAAAACCCTGAGCTTTTTTTACCAGACTTTGCAGGATACAAGAACATGGTGTACTGGGTTTTTTTTTTTTTTTTTCTTTACTTATGTCAAACAGAGGTACAAACTGATGTGAGCCTACCACAAACCAGTTTTCCCTTACAACAGTTTTGATAGGTCTCCCCTACAGTTTTTAGGGGCAGATTATCCTTCAGGTTTTTCAGCCAAAGCCAGAAGTAGATTAGAAAGAAACCAGAGATATAAGGAAGGACTAAAGCCTTGTTCATATGGCCGGTGAACATTTCCAGCAGAGAACAGCCTGCTGGATTCACCAGATCCAGCATTGCCAGATTATACAGATCCCCATTTACTATAATCCAGCCAGTTTCCAGAATAAGGGCTCATTCACTTGAACGTGTGCCAGACTTGCCCGTGCTGAGGACCCCAAATTGTGGTCCATTTTGCACTAGCACCATTCATGTGACCGCTGTCTGCTGACCCATTCAATCGAATGGGGACCACAATCCGTATCCGACAGTCTGCACCGCAAAAAAGTAGTGCATGTATGTATTTGCAGTGCAGAGGCACAGACAGAAAACCCACAGAAGAACTCTGTAGTACTTCCAATCCACACCATACCTCCCAGATTGTAGACCCATTCAAGTGAACGGACCTGCACGCATGATACGCTGTGCACAGCTAGTGCCCGTATATTGCAGACCCACTGCTTGGGGGCTGCAATACGAGCACAGCTGGGCAACAGCCATGTGTATGAGCCCTAAATGCCTGGTTTCCACCAGATCACTTTGCCACAGATGAGAATGCAGCATTACACCTCCTCCCTGCAGGATCCACTTCTGGCTTTGGCTGAATAACCTGCTTCAAATCCTCCAAAAAAAAAACAAAAAAAAAAAAAACTTTATGTGAACAAGCCCTAAGGGTCCAGCTACAAAGTCTAGTCTCTTGATGTAGCTTTGAGAACTAAAATCAGGAGGGATCTTCAGTAAACTATACAGGACAGATACAGTTTCAGCTTCCAAAACCATCTGACCGTACCCTCACTTGCCACATACAGGGGCAGACTGGAAACGTGAAGTGGCCGTTTTGTAGTCAGGTCCAAATTGATGGAAGGTAGGAACAGCAACACCATGTTGTGGCACATTATACCACCCCAAAAGAGCCAAATACCACAGTCCATCACAAAATACTGCCAGCAGCACAAAATACATCCCCAAAACATCCACTGGCCAGAAGGAAGGAGGGCTCAGGTGGCCCCCTGGGTATCAGCCCACCGGGGAATTTCCCTGTAAAGTCTACAGCCAATCCATCCCTGGTCACATACTACTTTTTTTTACTTTGATCTTCCAGTCCCCCCCTCCTGAACAATAAAGCACTAGGTGACCTGCACACTCTCTTACCTCTGTATCCTTCACCAGACACCACTGATCTCCTCCACCACACCGCTAGTTTATATGGCCCTTATGTATTGCGTTCACCTGGAGTCAGCAGAAATCAGGGTCACGCCCGCCTCTTCCTGCACTGATTTGGAGTCGTGCAATACCTCCAAGACATGAGGATCCAGGGGTGCTAGCGATCCTATTCAGTTTAGGGTGGGTTCACATCAGCGTTATGGATTCCGTTATTATAACACGGTCATAACGGAATCCATAAGGTGGAAATCAAAACGAGAGCCTTTAAGAGGCATTCCATTTTGATCCTTCATAATACAAGTCTATGGGCAGCATAACAGATCTATCCTGGTTTCCATTATGCAGGTGTCCAGTCCTGCATAACGAAAACGGGACGGATCCGTTATGCTGCCCATAGACTTGCATTATGATGGAATGCAAAACGGAAGCCTTTAAAAGGCATTCCGTTTTGATCCATCATAATAGAAGTCTATGGGGATCATAACGGATCCGTCTGGTTTCCGTTATGCAGAACGGAAAAAAAAGTCCTGTCGACAGTGTTTTTCGTCATGCATAATGGGAACCAGACGGATCCGTTATGATTCCCGTTGACTTCTATTATGACGGATCAAAACGGAATGCCTCTTAAAGGCTTCGTTTCGACTTCCGTCTTATGGATTCCGTTATAACAGAATCCATAACGCTGATGTGAACCCACCCTTATTCGTGGGTGAGCTGGATTTTTTTTTCTTGATTTGGAGTCGCATTGCGTCATGGGAAGATCAGGCAGACAGCTGGATCTAGACCTGTTCTAATGGGGCACACTTACTAAGGCCTCTTTCACACGAGCGTTGTGGATTCTGTCAGGGTCTGCTCAGAAAAAACGGATGGCTTTGCACGCAAGTTCAGTTAGTTTTGTCTGCGATTGCGTTCAGTGTTTACGTTTTTATGTCATTATATCAGTTTTTGAGGTGGTTTTCATGCATGTGAAAAAAAAAAGGAAGAATAACAATCTACATCTCCTGGCCATCATCAGTGAAAAACTCATTGTATCCAGATTCAATCAGTTTTTCACTGAAGCCCCAAACGCAGAATATAGAACATGCTGCGATTTTTCCTGAACGCAGAAATAAATGCGTGAAAAACAACTCTCATGTGCACAGACCCATAGAAATGAATGGGTCAGGATTTAGTCCGGATGCTATGCGTTTGCTTCACGCATTGCAACCTGATGGAAAACTCGCTTATGTGAAAGAGACCTAAGGGACTTGCAACACTTTTAGGCCTTATTCACACGTCCGTAGTGTTTTGCGGATCCGCAAAACACCTTGCCACCAGCCCTATAGAGATGCCTATACTTGTCCGCAATTGCGGGCAAGAATAGGACATGCTCTATATTTTTGCGGAGCTGCCGTCCGGAAGATCGGCGGCGCGCTCCGCAAATGCGGAGAGCACAGTGTGTGCTCTCCGCATCCATCATGTCCCCATTCAAAATTAATGAGTCCGCACCCGTTCCGCAAATTTGCGGCACGGGTGCGGACGAAGATTGCGAACGTGTGAATTAGGCCTTAGATGTAAAAAGTGTCACAAGTCCCCTTTTCTGTCCGGCTATGCGACAATAGTTGTGCCGTGTATGCCACTTGGGCATGATAGAGTCAGGGACTCCAGCCCTGGTAAACTTACTTACATTTTCACCTGCCACAGAAGCGCCTAATTTATAACGAGGAGCACGCCTCATCATACATTAGATGGCTCTTACGGCAGCGCAGAGGCGTAAAAAGCCGGTCACAGTAAATGTGCCCCAATGACTTTTGATGCACTGATGTTTATGCCAACAATCAATGGCAGAGGAACCGGGAAACCACAAATGTAAATGCAGCTGAGGGCCAAGTTCACGCGTTACACGCTCCAACAAATTGCTGTAGTTATTGGATGGGTAAAAACCGTGCATTCAGCAAATTACTGCATGTGAAACCATTCATTTCAATGGGGCTTGAAAAATGGAAATGTCTCCGTGTGCATTCCGTGTCCGTTCTGCAAAAAAAATAGAACATGTCCTATTCTTGTCCGTTTTGCGGACAAGGACAGGCATTGTTACAATGGATCCACCAAAAAACAGATGCAACACGGACGTGATGTTTTTTTTTGCGGATCCGTGTTTTGTGGACTGCAAAATACATATGGTCGTGTGCATGAGTCCTCAGCTCAATGGGAATCCGCACTACCATTCGTATGGCCATGGAATTTTTTACACACGGATGTCAAAACCATTTAACAACAGGACATGTTAGGCTAGCGCTACACGATGACAATAAGTCGCGTGACACGTAGGGCACAACTACACGCACCAACGTCGCGCGACAATTTTTATAATGATAGTCTATGGTGTCGCACTGCGACAGTCGCAGAAAAATCCATTTTGGATGGCTTTTTTGCAACTGTCATGTCGCAGTGCGACACCATAGACTATCATTATAACAACTGTGGTGCGACAAATGTCGTCGTGTAGCCCTAGCCTTACTCCTTGGCAGTTGAATGGTGCTAATCCACATTGGGTCCATGGTAAAATAGAAATCTGGGGGTCAAGCTCAGATTTCGGACACAGATTCCGCTTAAAATGCTCATCAGTTTATTTTGTTTTTTAACGATGATTAGGCCTGGGCTACACTGCGACTTCTTGTAGCCCGACTATTGAGTGACCGCTTCATTCCACAAGATTGCATTCATTTGGAATGAAGCTGTAGCTGAATAGTTCAAATCAGTCAGTCGCGCGTCAAAAAGTCGCAGTGTAGCCTCGCCCTTATACCATTTGAATGTACCCTGGAGAGAAATTTACTGCTAAAAGGGACAATATACGCCGGCACGCATTGCGGTAATTTTTTACATACTAGGCCACGCGTCTAACTCCGCCCAAAGCATAATTACTGAAACCTTCAGAACGGCAGCAGCTGGGATCGGTTAGGCGAGTATAAGTTCCTTTATTTCTTTACAGCATGTGGAGCCCCCGGGACAATTTTTTTTCGGGCTTTTCAATATCCATTTAAATCTTAGCACATAAATCATCGGATTATAGATATTTTAAGGTCATATTGCACCAAATAATGAAGTTCTGGTCTAATATACAGGTAGAAACCATACAGATAGTTTAGTAAGGGGCCATTTAGTACATTTGGTTAATGCACATTGAAGCATTAATTCCCCAGGTCAAAAAGAGGGACATTTAAGGATTAATGAGGGACAGAGGGACTTGGGTCAAGAGGGACTGTCCCTCCACAACAGCAGGTCCACAATTTACGGGCACCGGCCGTGTGTGCACCGTTTCACAGAAGATACGGTGAAAAGGCAGAGATTGGTAGCACTACGGAGTGCTTCCGTAGGGTTTCTGTCTGTGCCTCCACATCGCAAAAAAGTAGCGCATGCACTACATTTTTGCGGTGCTGACCCCATTCAAGTAACTAGGTCCACGTTCGCAGACGGAGGGCGGTTTCAATATGAGAATCCGTGTGGAAAAAACCGCAAGTAGACTGCAACGTGCGCTGACGGCCTTAGGCTATGTCCACACAGAACGTATGGTGTGTGCTGTGGATTGGTCACCGTGGATTCATGTGCAGCAAGTCCACATCATATGACAGTAGCGGTAAGTATAAAGGACAGACGTTACTTTTCCTCTGTTTTGAATCATCCACTTCTGGTTTCATAAACCTGAACGTGTAAATATACCCCAACATAATAGGCTCAAAACCTGAAAGGTGTCACAGTAAACTTTATAAGACTTCCGGTTCGTTTTGCTTTTATTTATTGGTTGATTTCAGAAAAGATTAAAAACCGAAATGAATAAAAAAAAAAATCTGAAAACCAAAAGCCTAGGAGGCAAATAAATATCAGGGAAGAGAGAATGCGCAGCAGCCTCTGGCGCCCCCTGCTGCTGGCGGCCGCTTATAGCCGCACACTCCCTGCTGCTGTCTTCTTTTCAGATTGCGCGCGCTTTTCTGGCCGCCTCCCCGCGCTGCTCTCTGATTGGAGCACTGCGGCGCGTCATCCCCGCCCCCCGGTCTGGCACGTCTAAGCTTCTCTCCCCCTTCTCGTTTCCGTGACGCCATTACGTGCCCTCCGACCCCGGAAAGGGCGTAACAGAGCTGCGCGCGCAACGGGCGGGAGATAGGAAAAACAATAACGCCCGAAACGGCGGCCTGGCGACCGTCATGGCCCGGATGGGACGCAGGTGAGCCGGGAAGCTCCGGGAGCGCGGCGGGAAGCCAGTCTCGGTGTGTGTGACTCTTACAGGCCCGATGAACCCTCTGTAAATGTCCTGTTGGTGTTTGTAGGGGAGTAGGACTCTGGAGTCGCCCGATTCGCCCTCTTTTGTGCCCTCTGTGTGACTTTCATCCATTAGTGTTAAGTTCTTTTACATTTCGTTTGCACTTTTATTAGTGGGTACACTGCTACTTGACACTCTCTGTGTCTGCCCTGCGACCCCCCCCTGGATCGCTGCCCCTGCGACATCCCCCCCCCCTCCGTGGATCGCTGCCCCTGCGACATCCCCCCCCTCCCGTGGATCGCTGCCCCTGCGACATCCCCCTCCGTGGATCGCTGCCCCTGCGACATCCCCCTCCGTGGATCGCTGCCCCTGCGACATCCCCCTCCGTGGATCGCTGCCCCTGCGACATCCCCCTCCGTGGATCGCTGCCCCTGCGACATCCCCCTCCGTGGATCGCTGCCCCTGCGACATCCCCTCTCCGTGGATCGCTGCCCCTGCGACATCCCCCTTCCGTGGATCGCTGCCCCTGCGACATCCCCCCTTCCGTGGATCGCTGCCCATGCGACATCCCCCTCCCGTGGATCGCTGCCCCTGCGACATCCCCCTCCGTGGATCGCTGCCCATGCGACATCCCCCTCCGTGGATCGCTGCCCCTGCGACATCCCCCTCTGTGGATCGCTGCCCCTGCGACATTCCCCCTCCCGTGGATCGCTGCCCCTGCGACATCCCCCTCCCGTGGATCGCTGCCCCTGCGGCATTCCTAACCCCTCCCCGCCGGATCGCTGCCCCTGCGACAAACCCCCCTCCCGTGGATCACTGCCCTGCGACATTCCTAACCTCCCGCCGGATCGCTGCCCCTGCGACATCCCCCTCCCGTGGATCGCTGCCCCTGCGACATCCCCCTCCCGTGGATCGCTGCCCTGCGACATCCCCCTCCCGTGGATCGCTGCCCCTGCGACATCCCCCTCCCGTGGATCGCTGCCCCTGCGACATCCCCCTCCCGTGGATCGCTGCCCCTGCGACATCCCCCTCCCGTGGATCGCTGCCCCTGCGACATCCCCCTCCCGTGGATCGCTGCCCCTGCGACATCCCCCTCCCGTGGATCGCTGCCCCTGCGACATCCCCCCTCCCGTGGATCGCTGCCCCTGCGACATCCCCTCCCGTGGATCGCTGCCCCTGCGACATCCCCCTCCCGTGGATCGCTGCCCCTGCGACATCCCCCTCCCGTGGATCGCTGCCCCTGCGACATCCCCCTCCCGTGGATCGCTGCCCCTGCGACATCCCCCTCCCGTGGATCGCTGCCCTGCGACATCCCCCTCCCGTGGATCGCTGCCCCTGCGACATCCCCCTCCCGTGGATCGCTGCCCCTGCGACATCCCCCCTCCCGTGGATCGCTGCCCCTGCGACATCCCCCTCCCGTGGATCGCTGCCCCTGCGACATCCCCCTCCCGTGGATCGCTGCCCCTGCGACATCCCCCTCCCGTGGATCGCTGCCCCTGCGACATCCCCCTCCCGTGGATCGCTGCCCCTGCGACATCCCACCCCCATCACTGCCCCTGCGACATCCACCTCCCCCCCTCCTGATCGCTGCCCCTGCGACCCCATCCCCTCGTGGATCGCTGACCTGTCTCCACCACGCAACCCCCCCACGGATCGCTGCTCCTGTGCAGAAAAAGGAACAGGCATGAAAAAAAAATCTGTTTGTGTGCATGAGCCCTTACTGTGGCTTTTCTGCAGGTCTCGCTCTCTGCATTTCAAAAGGTGAAATTCACTGCGTAAGTTGGCATTCAGTGGTACTAAAATCCACATCGTGGGTCAATTTACGCTGCAGGTTGGTTTTTCGCAGTACGTGTTTTTCCCTCCCATGAATCGCCCATTCAGTGTATGGGAGTGGGAGGAGGGTGGGTTACACACAGAAGCCGTCTGTTGTATTCATTTTCTGCAGGTGGAAATTGGACGTGGTGTGAATAACACCTTGGGCAGGTGAGGGTCTGACTCTCGGTGCCCCCCGTCGGTCAGTCCCCTCCGTTGTTTACTGGGCACAGCTCAGTACTTTCAGTCGGGCTGTCTGGCATTATATTTTGCTGCGGCTTCATCCCATTAATGTGAATAGGACTGAGCTACAATACCTGGCACAAGCACTGCTAACAGTATGGGGCCAGGGAAAACCGTTAAGGGGGTGCAGCATTAGCTGGAGCGCCATAGCGGCTGATCGGCAAGGGTGCTGAGAGTTCAGCCCTCACAGTCTAAGGCTACATTCACACGTCCGTAGTGTATTGTGGATCCGCATTTGCGGACAAGAATAGGACGTTCTATTTTTTTCAGGAGCCGCGGACCGGAAATGAGGATGCGGACAGCACAATGTGTGTTGTCCGCATCCTTTCCGTCCCCATTGAGAGTTAATGGGTCCGCACCCATTCTACGGATGCGTGAATGGACCATAAGGCTACATGCACACTGAACGTATGTGTTTTGCGGTCTGTGTTTTTTTGCGGATCCATTGTAATAATGCCTATCCTTGTCTGCAAAACGGACAAGAATAGGACATGCTCTTTTTTTATTTTATTTTTGCGGGGCTACGGAACAGACACACGGATGCGGATAGTACACGGTGTGCTGTCAGCATTTTCTGCGGACCCATTGAAATGAATCGGTCCGCATCCTATCCGCAAAAAAAAACAAACAAAAACGGAACAGACAGGAACAAAATACGTTTGTGTGCATGTAGCCTAATACTGATGGCTTCTCCTAAGCAGTTTTGAAGAACTGGATAACCCCTGTCAGCAGGATCAACCCAGACATAATCACTAGTTGGGTTGATCATGCAGAGTAAAATGATACCTTTTTGATGTGTTCCCCTTGACTAACAGGGCCAGCCATGTTGCGCCTGCGCTGTAGTTTCTGCTATTATGCATGTGTAGAGCATCTGTTTCAGGCTCAGCAGCGCAATACGGTGCAGTACCAGTCCGTTTTACGTACTGCACGTACCTGTGTGCACGAGGCCCTATACACATGCGGTGTGATCTAGTGCACGGACAGAGGGCATAGAGGGACCAGGGATAAGAAGTACCACGGGTGGCCATGCATATGGGCGAGTAAGAAGCCATGTTTTCCATTGTCTGCAGTGAGTGCTGCTTTATCATGTGCCCTCCAGTTACCCCGATGGTCCATCCATGGTTGGTGATCTACCTGCTGTGAAACCCATCGCATAGGTAGGTAGGTCACCTGCTCACTTTTATGGACACTCGGGCCTACAGTTGTCAGAGGAGAAATCTCTCAGCATGCCCGGCCTCCGCACGGGGCTTGATGTGGCGATAGGCAGTCAGGTGCAGCCTGTACACTGGACCCGTCCCCTCCCCTGACATGTCTGGTGCAGCGACTACTTGCATCCCCGTGTAATAACAGTTCTGGAGCATTTGTTCTCATGGCTCTATGTTGTCCAATTCCTCTGTTATTTCTACTAGATGTTTATGAATGCCTTGTCAGCAGCCTGCAGTAAAGGTACAGATGGGTGTTACCTCTTGTAGGTGTGCCCCTGCACAGTGACTCCAGTCAGACATACCCGCTACTGGTAACACCCAGCTGTACTTTTACTGCAGACTGATGGCAATTTATTTGTAAACTTCTAGCTGTCATCTAATGACCCTCATCTATAATGTATTAAGGGGTCACAAACACTTAAAGAGGACCTTTCACCTGAA
This sequence comes from Bufotes viridis, assembly GCA_033119425.1. Taxonomy (NCBI): domain Eukaryota; kingdom Metazoa; phylum Chordata; class Amphibia; order Anura; family Bufonidae; genus Bufotes; species Bufotes viridis. The sequence goes on along the minus strand of CM065594.1, from coordinate 237,912,695 downwards.
AATGCATGTGAAAATAAAGATATACCCTTTCTTGCCTTCCCCCGTGGTGCTTATTCAGCTCTTCTTTTTTCAGTATGTGCCCCCCGCAATATTTCCCACCTCCTATGCTAATGAGCCATTCGGCTCAACTGGGCGGGCCTGCAAAAGTTCTCCCGGGCGTGTCTGTCTTCTCCCTGGCACGGAGCGCATCCAATCAGCACGCTCCGCTCTTAGCCAGGGAGAAGAAGCTCCGGTTCTCGCGAGGTTCGCGAGAACTGGAGCGATTTCATCCATCCTGAGCCGGCGCCATCTTGGATTCCCGCGGTGAGCATCGGAGCAGTGTGGGAGACGGCAGCAGCACCCAGATCCTCTAGGCAAGTATGTAAAATCCTCTAGGTAAGTGTGTATGCTCCGAGGCTCGTCGCGGGAATCCAAGATGGCGCCGGCTCAGGGTGGATGAAATCGCTCCAGTTCTCGCGAATCTCGTGAGAACCGGAGCTTCTTCTCCCTGGCTAAGAGCGGAGCGCGCTGATTGGATGCGCTCTGTGCCAGGAAGAAGACACACTCCCTGGAGAACTTTTGCAGGCCCGCCCAGTTCAGCCTCATTAGCATAGAAGGCAGGAAATATTGCGGCGGACAAACGGGGGCACATATTTAAAAAAGAGGTATAAGCACAATGGGGGGGGGGGGCAGGCAAGTAAGGGTATATCTTTATTTTCACCTGCATTTTCAAGTGAAAGGTCCTCTTTAAGGCGGGTTTACACGGGCCGAATCTTTCTTCTTGACAGTCGGCTGCTCGTTAGGGGACGTGAAGCGCTGTATTTGCATGCGGCGATCTCCTCCATGTTATGAGGACGAGCAGTCGCTGTTACCATCCTTCGTCCTCATACAGCCGCATTGTTTCTGTGCAGCAGATTGCCACACCATCTGCTACCCAGAAATGATAATTGGTGGTGCGTGCACGAACGACAGGATCAACTGATGAACAAGGGTTTTGCTCATCTAGCGGGTAATTGGCACTACATTTAGACGGGCAGATTGTCGGGAACGAGCGTTCCTTCCTGATAATCTGCCCGAATACCAGGCCACCTTTATTTAAGCCACATTCTTATCAGTAAGTTAAGAATCAATCTATAAGTGTTTATAAGATCAGAAGAGGAGCAGTCAGCTGAGCTGCCTGACAGAACAGAGGGAAAATTCAGATCCTGCTACTAGGGTTGTTTCGGGTATCAAAGTTTCGATACCCAATCAATACTTTTCTCTGGTATCGAGGTTGATACCAGGATTAGTATTTTATCGATACTGGGCTGCGCTACTGCACAGCCCAGTATCAGAGAACGTGGCTGAGCTGCTTTCAGCGCGGCCATGTTTTCCTCGGCAGCACCCCCCTGTGCCGTGCTGCCAAGGAGGAGAGACGGGAGGAGGAGGGGCGGGAGCACTGGCCACCAATGACTAGTAACGTTTCATATATAAATACAGGCAGAAGAAAAACACTGCCGACACCTGCCTGTGACAGAGCGCTGAGATCCGCGGCAGTTAACCCCTTAGGTGACACACCTGAGGGGTTAACTGCTGTGGATCGCAGTGCTCTGTCACAGGCAGGTGCCGGCAGTGTTTTTCTTCTGCCTGTATTTATATATGAAACGTTACTAGTCATTGGTGGCCAGTGTGCGAGTCCCCCCTCCCCAGTATTAAAACATTAGTGGCCAGTGTGCCCCCCTGTCCCCAGTATTAAAAGACATTATTGGTGGCCAGTGCATTTTTTTCGCGTGGTATCGACTATTGCGATACTTTAACGGTATCGATACCGAATCAAAATTTTGGTATCGAAACAACTCTTCCTGCTACTAGATAAACTCAATGCTGCACAGAGACAGGGGTTCAAATATTATTTTTTTTTAAATAAAGACCAATAGCAAAAAAAATAAATTGCCCCTGATGGTGTACATATCCTTTAATGGTGAACACACCCTGTAAAGGACGGCCTTTGCCTCTGCATTGGTACCAGGCACATGTGGGCAAGAGGCTGATCACTGGGATGAACCCTCTCAATCACCGCTGATGGCCTGTGCCAAGGACAGAAGATTATTCTAAAATCCTGACAATTACGTCTGTTACCTGCAAGAAGTGCTCAGAAGTTTTCCCATAGACTGTGATGGAGAGCGCCATGCTGCCAGTTCTCTCCAGTTTCTCCTCTGTTATGGTGCTCTGTAATGAACGTATACCTTTCTCTCTGCAGCGACGATCTGGAAGACTTTCATTGTCAAGACACAGATTCTGATGTTCCTGAGCACAGAGAAAACAGAGTCAAGGTGAAATGGACCCATGAGGAGGTGAGGGCACCACTGTTACATCATGTTCGATGATGGCCGCTGTGATCGAATCTGTAGAAAGAAAGAGTAAGCTGCATGCAGTCAGTGACACCGTCCTGCTCTGCGTGGTCTCAGTGGATGTTAAACAGTGGCATTTCCTGGTGGTACTGTGGCATCTCCACTCCTGTTGAGTTAAAGGGGTTTTTACCATCTCAGACTTTGATGGCATATCACTAGGATATACCATCAAAGTCAGATAGGTGCAGGTCCCACCTCGGGAACCCGCAGCTATCTCCAGAATGGGCCCCTGAAGTGAAGGAGAACGGACTGCACAAGCTTGGCCACCCTCCATTCACTTCTTTGGGAGTTCTGAATATACCAGAGCCCTGGCTCGGATATTTCCGTCACTCCTATAGAGGTGAATGGAGAGGTGGCGATGCATTTGATGTGTGCTCTCCATTCACTTCTGTAGGATTTCCCAACATAGCTGAAGTGATTCTAGCATCCTGTTTAGGGGGCCAGTTGTGGTGATAGGTGCAGGTCCCAGAATTGGGACCCGCACATATCTAAGGGCGGGTTCACATCACCATTATGGATTCCGTTTTCCATTATAACGCAATCCATAAGAAGGAAAACAAAGTCCTGTCGACAGGACTTTTTTCCGTTCTGCATAACGGAAACCAAACGGATCCGTTATGATTGCCTATAGACTTCTATTATGATGGATCAAAACGGAATGCCTCTTAAAGGTTTCCGCTTGGACTTCCGTCTTATGAATTCTGTTTTCCGTTATAACGGAATCCATAACTGATGTGAACCCGCGCTAACTCTGGCGGTATATCCTAGCAATATGACATCAAAGTCTGACATGACACAACCACTTTGCATGTCCTCTGCCACTCTCAAAATGGGCACTACCTTTCTCATGGTCTGCTGGGGCCCCTGCGGTCAGACTCCTGACGATCAGATAATTCTCTCTTATCCTGTAGATAGTGTTTATTTTGTAGGGCAACGCAGTCATGTCCAAGCACTGTACATGTATGTCGTCTGGCATTGGGTTTTAATCCTGTATTGTTGTAAATCCACATCATGATATTAAAGCTCCTGCTTCTCCAGTCTAGAGGGAGCAAGTCAGGGTTCTGACAGTCACGGCTAGGGATATTAAGACAGAAGCGGTGCCCCCTGGCATCGGTTCTGCCAGTGACTGTCATGACTAAAGCATGCCGATACAGTCTCATTAGTCACCCTATTCACCCAAGACTGTGCATATCTGAACTTCTGACCGCTCCTAAACGCTCATTTAATCTAAATTCTTATACGCTTTTTAAGACTTTAGCTATATTGAATGTTTAAGATGTTAGGAGTTCAGAGATAAGAGCTATAGATCCAGATGGATTCTACGTGAAGCAGAGAGCCTGTATGTCTGCCGGGGAAACTGAAAGCTCTGGAGGAAAAACTGTTGAACATTTTTGATAACAAAAATGTAAAGAGTGGATTTTTAGCCCAAAATGGGTAGAATACAGTAATTGCAGCCAGTACCCTTGCCCCCTCCTTTAAAAAAAATAAATAAATTGATGGTGTTTGCAACTGTATTGAGAAACGAAGGACAAGCTTTTTCATACCCGCTTCTATGTTACCAGGATGAAGTGCTGAGAGCCCTTGTGAAGAAGTATGGGCCGGGTGAATGGAAACACATAGCCAGCCACATGCTTGTGAGTAGCCCAGACGTCGTCTTTGGTTTGATCAATTTACCTATTATATATAAAGATCGCTTAAAAGGGTTTTAACAAGATTATAGGGTTAAGCGAACTTGAGCTTTAAGTTCTGCGTCCGAAGTTCAGGTTATCAAAGAATCCCGTTATGGATTCCGCTACCACGGACCATAACGGAATTTGGAATCCATAACTGGATTTTTTGATAAACCCGAACCTTGGACGCACTACAAGATTACTAACTTAAAGGGGCTGTCTGGTTTCAGGGGGAAACAGGACAATACTTGGGATGTGTCTGCTGTAGAGAACCTTGTAGATACTGCGCCGCCACTCCGGTTCTCTCAGGCAGGTTCTGTTTATTTCAGCTGCAGCAGTGATGTTGCACCTACAACACATGACCTCTGCAGCCAATGCCTTGCCTCTTCGGTGCACTGCTAAGGCCGGTGATTGGCCGCATCCGTCATGTGTTGCTAGGTAAGTGGTCATCTTATAAGTATTGCAAGTGTTGTCTGGTTTCCACCAGACAACCCCTTTATTACCTCTCCTATGGATAGTTAATTGTCTGACGGGGGTCTGCCTGCTGGGATGAGCATGTGCACTGCCACTACTTTCAAAGACTTCAGTGCTGGACTCTGCTGTCCTCACCAGTCCCATAGAGCAGGGCTCGACAAATCCCAGGTCGCCATGGCGACCAGGAATTTGGTCCTGGCGCCTGGGTATTTGTCAGCTAGTTCTCTCAGGTGCCAGGGCACAGGGCCGGCGCGGACTAGGAGCGCCGGCCCCCCCTCATCCTGCAGCCTCCCGAGCGCTCTATATAGAGCCTCAGGCGGCTGCAGCACTGCCCGGGCTGGCGCGTCCATGAGGGCGCACCACCCAGGCACAGCATGAAGAGAGGGACTGACAGGAGGGAAGCGCTCTGCGCCCCTTTCTGTCAGTCCCTCATTGTAGCGTGGCTGAGCCCTGTATGGTCCGCGGTACAGGGAGCATCTGTCTCCTGTACCCGGCCAGACTGACATGAAGTGCGCACACAGTGTACACTTCCTGTCAGTCTGCCCGGGTACAGGAAACTAAAGCTCCTGTACCCATGGGACCATACAAAGCTCGGCCACGCTACATTACAGGCGGGGGAGGGAGGGGAGAAAATGACAAGGGGGGGGGGGGGGGAGAGAAAGTGAATGACAAGGGGGAGAGAAAGTGAATGACAAGGGGGGGGGGGAGAGAAAGTGAATGACAAGGGGGGGGGGGAGAGAAAGTGAATGACAAGACGAGGGGGAAAGTGAATGACAAGACGAGGGGGAAAGTGAATGACAAGACGAGGGGGAAAGAGAATAAGGGGGGGGGGAATGACAAGAGGGGAAAGTGAATGACAAGAGGGGGAAAGAGCTGGGCGTTGTAGTGATGCAGGGACTGAGTGCCAGCTGGGGATTGTAGTGCTCTGTAAAATTTTGTAGTGCTCAGTAAAATGTCATGGTGCCCGCTGTGTTTGTGCCCTCCGGACCCCTCTGCCCTCCCCTCCGGACCCCTCAATCCTTGTAAGTGTTTCCACATGTCATGGCGGCCGCAAGTGGCGATCACTTAGACGCTGGCAGCATCTGACGTGTCATATAACCTATTGAAGAGGGGAAGCACTATGGGGGGCCCTATATACTCGCACATTATGGGGGGCACTATGGAGAACAGGGGAAGGAACACTATGGGGGCATCTACTGGGGGCCCTATGTACTGGCATGCATTATTGGGGGGCTCTATGGAGAAGTGTGGGGGGAACACTATGGGGGCATCTATTGGGAGCTTTATGACGCGGCTCCGCCTGGCTTCTAACTTTTTTAGCTGGCTCCTAGATTCCAAGGAAATTTCTCAAGCCCTGCCATAGAGATTGAATACAGTGGCAGAACTTCTGCTGAACCGCCGCTCCCTAAAAATGGGGGAGTCTGAACCCCCTGTTCCTGGGATCTTTGGGGGTCCCAGCAGTTGCACACCACCAGAGAAACTTTTCACCTATTCATGAGATGTGATCTTGATACAACCCCTTTTAAACTAGCGTTGGCAATACATTTCCACTGCCACTTGTATCTATATGCAGTGAGTAGAACAGCCTGCCTAAAGGGTGAAGTTTTTTTCTCCTCACTTGTCTTTTTTTAGAACCGCACAGAACAGCAATGCCAACAAAGATGGCTCCGCGTTCTTCATCCCGACCGTGTCAAAGGACCATGGACTAAAGAGGAAGATGAGAAGGTAGGAGCTATGGCAAAGTGCACCAATGGCTCAAAGAAAATAAGTCCTGGTAATGCTAGTTGGATCCAGTTTGTGAATGTGTCATCTCCTGTGCCTGCAGGTTATTGAGCTGGTGAAGAAGTATGGAACTAAGCACTGGACACTCATAGCGAAGCAACTGAAGGGAAGGTTGGGTAAACAGTGCCGTGAGCGCTGGCACAACCACCTCAATCCAGAGGTAAAGAAGTCCTCCTGGACTGAAGAGGAGGATCGGATTATCTGTCAAGCGCACAAACTTCTAGGCAATCGCTGGGCAGAAATAGCAAAGCTGTTGCCTGGGCGGTATGTAATGTTTTAATGCTTTGAATTTTTAAGTGCCTTTTTGCTGCTGGTTATACTGATTCATTATATTGGTTAAGGCCGCTGGTACATAGTCATACACCAGTAGAGCAAGAATAAGATTCTTTTCATTTTACTGCAAAGAAAGGTCTACCATTATGGTTAAAAGGAGCCTGTCAGTAGTGTTGACCATGCTAAACTGCTTACAGCACTAGGTAGGAGCTGGGAAGAACATACACTGCTTTACTATCAGGAGAAGCATCAAAGTGACCTTTATTCTGTTCCTGCAAATGTACTGGTGGGGGAGCTTAAAGGGAACCTTTCATCAACTCTATGCTGACCTCACTGAGGGCAGCATAAAATAGTGACAGAAATGCTGAACCAGCATCATAATCATTGCAGCCCAGGCCTTGAAAAGAGTCAAATCTACCTGAGAGTCATGGTTATTAATAAATCACTGCTCTCTCACCCATCTGCTGATGATTGGCAGTTTTCTCCTAGAGAGAAAGGGAGAAAACTAGGTAGACGCCCGTCAGTCATCAGCGGGAGAGCAGGAATTTATGAATAACCATGACTCTTCTCAGGTGGCCGGGACTCTTTTCCAGGCCGGTTTGCAATGATTGTGATGTTGGTTCTCGGCAACCACTTACTTTTAACTTATAAATGACAGATCGCTAATATCAGCTCACCTGTCTCTGTATTATGCTGCTGTTAGTATGGGCAGCATAAAGGTGATGACAGGTTCCCTTTAACAGTGAATTGCTGTCTGCATTGATCTGCCTCCTCTGTGAGGGATAGCTGAGCCAGGAGACCACTTACAGCTGTCACTCTGGGTGGGGAGCTGTGAAGCGGCTCAATGCCAAGTCCACTTTACTGTGAAGCCCTGCCCTCTGCACTGGCAGGAGCAGAATAAAAGTTCATATTCACATTAGCCTTGATGATAAAAAGGTGGTTTGTACTGCTTTTCCCTACGTAGTGCTGTCAGCAGTTTAATGTGTGAAACAAAAATACCCTTTATGTGGGTAGCATCTTATAAGATGAGGGACTGAAACGAGAGGGTGTAGTTTTTATTTTAATTTGGTGCATCTTTAAAGAGCCTCTCTCAGCATGATCTATTAAACCAGGGAAATTTCCTGGTAGGGTTGACTATGCTGATTTAAGTGGTGGTGTTTTTTTTGCCCCTGTAACCAAATATGGATGCATTGGTTACAGTTGCAAAATAAAAGTAAGTATCTCTAAGGTCTAGGTTATGTTTGGATTGTAAGTACCTAAAATACAGGCAAACATAATTCAAAAATAAACTAAAATGCACATAAAGGAGAAAAAAATACCCCGCTCTCGGCAGCTGAAACCGTCACCATAGCTGCTGTTCAACAGTGTTCTGTATGAAAAACTACCATAACGGAAGGAGGCCTTACTAACAATTTTAGTGCCACTTTGCAAATTTAAAAAATAAAGAACTGTAAATAAAACACACACTATTTTCTTACACTAAAAGCAACAACCAAAAACATCTGTGAAAAAGCTATTAAAAAGATTTGCCAAGATTATAAGTGAAGCGGCAGGTCGTGCATGCGCACTGGTTCTCTATTCATGGTCTATGGGAACGTCGGCTATCTCCAGCGCTCCCAGAGAGAATGAATGAACGTCAGGGCGCATGCGTCACCTGTTGCTCTATCAGAACGGGGGAAGAGACCCCGCCAGCGATCAGGGGTAGGGAATAACTTTTTGGTAGCCCAACAAATAATAATAAAAAAAGTTAGGGCCGGTAAAACCACAACCAGCACAAAATCTCTAAGAAATGTCTGGTTATTAAGGCCTGGACAGTAAGAGGTTAATGACATTTTCCCCCCTTCTCGGGCTTCAAGCATCTCATGGATCTGTGTGTTTCCTCCATAGGACAGACAATGCAGTAAAAAATCATTGGAATTCAACCATCAAGCGGAAAGTGGAGACCGGCGGCTATCTGAATGGAATGAAGCTCAGCGTCACAGAGGAGAAGGACGAAAAGGAAGACTCTGCTTATCAGACCGCTGTGGAAGAGGTACTAGTGTTTTTTATTTTTGTTTTTTTTGTGACCTGAAACATGCATCTAATTTGTGGTAGAGGATCCTACTCCTTTGTCTCTAATTGCAGAAGGAACCATGCTTGGATTCTGAAGTCAAGGTCGAGACTGTAGAACATGGCCCCATCTCTGACATAATGGAAGTGAAAATAGTTGAGGTAAAGTCTGAGCAGCTGAGTGAAGGCGAGGAAGAGGAAAGCGCAGGGTCCAGCCCGTCTTCTGCCGTTGCCTCTGTGAACTCTGCCCCAGAGAAATGGATGGTGGAGTATGTCAACTGCCTAGTGCCAAGCAATGACATGATCGAATCGGTAAGGAGCTTCCAGGACTTTGCACCCGTGAATTATAGCTACTCTTTCCCTGTTGCCAAGTTTAGCATGTCTGCTCCGTTTTAAGGAACCTTTTAGAAAATTTCCAACATGGAAACAGAGGTCCGAGTCCCCTCTGAATGTAGCAGTTGTGCGCATACGTAGCTCCCTCTCCATTCGCTTTGTTGGATTGACTGAGATAGCCAAGCGTTGTACTCAGTCCTGTAGAATTGAACGGAGAGGTGGTCACGCATGTGCGCTACTTTTCAATTGACTCGCTTGGAGGACACATGTTCTCCTCGTCAATTAAGGTCACAATGATTGTACATTTATCACATAAATTGTTGACAGCGAGGACAGTGATTGGCTGCAGCGGTCACATGCCTTATAACTCTACATCGCTGTTGCAGCCTTTTAGATATCAACTAGGAGGGTTACTGAAGCTCCAGAAACAGATTTTTTTATTATTATTTTAAGGCATTTATTGGTATAAGACATTTTTAGTTAACTTGGACAACCCCTTAAAGGCATATCTGTAGATCAGTGGTCTGATCTTGCCCATCCAACCACCAATAAAATATGACAAGGGAAAAAGATAATGTAGTTTGACCTTCATTGTGTTGATCATGGGGTTACATTTTCTTACCTAGGATGCTGAAGGTTGGTGTGACCTTACAAGTTTTGATTTGGCGGATGAATCTGCGGTTACTGATGTTGGCAGTCCTAACTCTGAGACTTCACCAAAACCCCTTGCAACCAATGTTACTGAATATCGTCTAGATGGACACACCTTGTCTGACCTGAGTAAGGGTAGCAAGGGGGAGTTGATTCCTATATCTCCACGTCCACATGCTGGATTTGGGACCCCACCATCCCTGCTGAAACAACACAAGAAGAGGAGGATCACATTGTCGCCTGTGACGGAAAGTGTGGCCAACACTAGTGCCTCCACTACAGATACAAATAGCATGACCCCCAAAAGCACTCCTGTTAAATCACTGCCCTTCTCTCCATCACAGGTATGACTCCGTAAAGAGGACATGGAGATATTAGAGGAACTCCTGAGCTTATAGATGGAGAAATCCTCTGGTTAGGGAAGAAGTATGTAATCATTTGGCGGCTTGGGAACAACAGATTGGTGGCGATCGGAGCACTGGGGCCACTACAGATTACAAGAACAGGAGCCCCATATCTCCAAAACGAATGAAACTGCATGCGCACTGATGCTCCATTCATTGTCTGTGGCACTTGGGAGTTCCACAGGGATGAATGGGAGCGGCAGTACACATGCTTGATCTGATATTCTATTCATTTTAGAAGTGTGGGGCACCTGCTCTTATGATCGGTGAGGGTACCAGTAGTGGCACCCCCACCATTGTAATGGCTATCCGCTGTATCATGCCACTGGGGCGAACTTCATCTACCCCAAAAATGAAAATGTCAGCTGTGGGTTGAATTTGTCTCAGGATTCTGGAGGGACAAGTGCTGGAAATCACCATTGTTCTGAATGTCACACTCCTACCTCCAATAAGGGGGTCCCCAAATCCCCTTCCACTCCCCCTGTAAATGGATAGATGGCCACGCTTCATAAAGCAGCCAATCACGCTTTATTGAATGAGTTTGAATTAAAGGGGGTTTCTTTCTGGTAGTTTTACACTGAGAGGTCATCAGTATCTGATCGGTGGCAGTCCGGCACCCAGGACCCCCATGGATCAGCCGTTTGAGAAAACAGCGGCAATGGCAGTAGCGCTGCATCCTGCTTGCAGCTTTTCCTTGGCCATATGCCGTCATGTTATCTGTCACATGGCCTAGGCGCAGCTCGGCTCCATTGAACTAAATGGGGCTGAACTGCGATACCAAGCACATCCAATATACAATGTACGGCGCTGTGCTTGGTAAGCACAGAGACGGCTGCAGCTTTATTGCGAGTGCCGGTGCCTTCTCAAACAGCTGATCGGGGGTCCCGGGTGTCATGGACTTTTAGGTGTTTTATCACGCCTGTGCTATAAGATCATACACCTAAAGCCTACTGCCCTGAAACGCACAATTGACCTGCAAGAGTTTTCCCAATGAATAGCGATGGGCGAACTTTGTGTTTTCAAGTTCAGCGCGCTAGGTTCGGCTTATCTAAGAATTCCGTTATGGTCCATTGTAGAGGGTATCCATAACAGAATTCTTAGATAACCTGAACCTTGCACACTGAACTTGAAACACAAGTTCGCTCATGCCTACCAATGAACCAATATTTAGAGCAATTTTTATTTATTTTTTCCCCCTCCTTAGTTTTTGAATTTTTGGTCGAAACATGATGCACTGGAGCTGGAAAACCCGTCTCTAACCTCCACACCTGTCTGTAGCCAAAAGGTTGTTGTAACCACACCTCTCCATCGAGACAAAACGCCATTGGTACAGAAGAATTCGGCGTAAGTTTTTTCACCTTCATTGTGTTTACTTCACTTTCCTCTTACACATCAGAAAGCACAGACTTGAAACCTTTGAAGACCGTAGTGTTAACACCATGTTGACTACAAAATAAGGTGTGGATCTGTCCTAGCAGATGTTTGCTTGGCTTGTATTTTGATGATACTAAGTGAGTTTTATGAAGTGTGCAAATGTAAGTTAATTTAAAGGGTTTGTCCTTGTTCAGAGCTGAACCCAGACATATCCCCATTTCTCGTGAATGGCATTGGGGGACACAGCACCATGGTAATTTGCCCAGTTGCCACTAGGAGGCTGACACTAGAAGGAAAGTGTTGGCTCCGCCCAGATGGGCTATACCCTTCTGCTCAGACACTAAACTAACCAGTTTTAGTCTATTGTCTGTAGGAGGCAGACATGACTGTTTTTTTGGCAGGTCTTGCTGCTTTTTTTTTTTTTTCTCTCTCCTGCTCCAGAACCATCCCCGCCACCGTCCTATCTCTGCATTGCGATCTCAGCGCGCTCGCTTTTTTCGGGATTCCTCTTCCCGTCAAGACAAAAAGACGGTTCGGCCTTCCTTCAAGGCCAAGTCCTCCTGGCATGCCCGCCCTAAGCCTTCCAAACCCAAGTCTGCAAAGCAGTTATCTGGATGACTGGTTTCCCCCGCTCAAGTTGCCCCCTTGGGAGCGCGAGCATGGATGACGCATGGGTTCTAGAGGTTGTGTCCTCCGGATACAAAATAGTTCTCCGCCGTTCCCACGGGTCGTTTCTTCCAGTCGTGTCCACCCAGGTCCCCCTCCCGAGCGGCCGCTTTTTTCAGGCCATTCATTCTCTCCACGCGCACGGAGTGATTGTTCCCGTCCCGATCTCGGAACGGTTTCAGGGGTTTTACTTGAACCTATTCACCGTTCCCAAGAAGGACTATTTCCTTCGCCCCATTTTGGATCTAAAGGCGCTCAATTTCTTCGCCACTTTTGCATGGAGTCCTTCAGGTTGGTGATTGCTTCCCTCGAGGTGGGCGAGTTTCTGTTGTCCATCGACATCCAAGACACCTACCTGCATGTCCTCATAGCTCAGTCTCATCAGAGGTAGGGTCTCTGCATTTTCAATTTGTGGCGAGGCGTTCCACCTGGCGTCTGCCCCAAGGGTCTTTACCAAGGTGTTGGCTCCCCTAGTCGCGCTCCTCCGTGATGAGTTGCCATAATACCCTTCCTGGACGTTCTTCTAGTGAAGGCTCCGTCCCGGGAGGACAACTTGTCCAGCCTCCACATCACCCTGTCTGCTGTTCCAGTTCGGCTGGCTCGTGAATCACAAGTCCTTTTTTGTTCCCAGCCAGAAGATGGAATTCCTAGGCATGGTCCTCGACACTCGCCTTGGCTGAGTGTTCCTCCCTTAGGACAAGGTAGTGGCTCTCCAGTCGGGGGTGGCTCGCCTTCTCGGGCAGTCTCCTCTGTCCATCAGGGTGTGCATGCGTGTCCTGGGCCAGATGGTTGCTCCCTTTGAGGCAATTCCTTACTCCCAATTCCACACCCAGTCCCTTCAGCTCTCAATCCTTGTCCGGTGGAACAAGTCTCCGTCCTGCCTCTATCGTCCGAGCCACCTGTCCCCTCGAGTCCTTCGGGACTTGTGCTGGTGGCTGAACCTGCTGACCGTCTCAATCGGCAGATCCTTTCTTCCCCTCCGTTGGCAGGTGATCTCCACAGATGCCAGCCTGGCGGGCTGGGGGTCAGTCTTCGGCTCTCACTGCCCAGGGTCAGTGGTCGATACGGGAGAGCTCCCTACAGATCAATATTCTAGAGCTTAGGGCCATTTACCTAGCCCAGTCCCGTTGGACTTGCCTCCTCCGCGGTCGCCCTGTCCCGATTGACACGGACAACTCCACTGTGGTGGCTTATTTGAACCATCATGGGGGCACCAGAAGCGTGCCAGTCCAGAAGGAAGCCTCTCACATCCTGCGGTGGGCAGAGGGACACGTTCTACATCCCCGGACAATTGGGCAGCAGATTTCCTCAGTCGCCACCTCCTCGACCCGGGCGAATGGTCTCTCCATCCAGAGGTGTTTCAACAGCTCTGTCAGCGTGGATCTCTTCGCCTCCCGTCTGAATAACAAGCTCCTGCTTTGTCGGCAGGTCTTGGGATCCTGAGGCTCTGGCGGCAGATGCCTTGGTGCTCCCATGGTCCCAATTTAGTCTCCTGCATCTCTTCAAACCCCCCCCCCCCCCCTCCACTTGTTCCTCGGGTACTCAAACGCCTCAAAATAGATTGGGTTCCGGCAATATTGGTGGTTCTGGACTGGCCCCCAGGGCGTGGTACGCAGACCTCGTCTTCCTGCCCCCCGGCGCCCTATGGCGGCTACCTCTGTGTCACGACCTTCTTTCTCAAGGTCAGCTTTTCCACCCCAGTTTACCTCTGCTTCATTTAACGGAGTGGCTGGTGAGGCCGCGGTCTCTGAGTCAGTCATCCAGACTGTTTCATGCACGCAAACCCCAGTCAGCTAGGATTTACCATCGTACCTGGAAGGCTTATTTTGCTTGGTGTGAATCTGGCAAGGTTCACCCTCTCCTTTTTTCCGTCCCTGGGATTCTTGCCTTTCTTCAGGCCGGCCTTGAGAAGGGTCTCCGCCTGGCCTCCCTCAAGTGTCAGGTCTCGCCTTGTCTGTCCTTTTCCAAAGGTCCTTTGCCTCTCGTTCCTAGGTTAAGACCTTCCTTCAGGGGGTGGCCCATCGCGTCCCTCCTTTCCGTTCTCTGGTGGAACCCTGGGATTTGAACTTGGTCCTAGATGCCCTTCAGTCCTCTCCCTTCGAGCCCTTAAAGGAGTCTCCCTTTCTTATGTCTCCTTTAAAGTTGTGTTTTTATTTGATTACTTCCATTTGCAGGATCTTTGAGCTGGTGGCGCTCTTTTATCGGTCCTACTTTTTTGTTTTTCACCAGGACAAGGTTGTCCTGCGACCAGTTCCCTCCTTTCTTCCCAAGGAGGTTTCTTCCTTCCACATTAATGAGGAGATTGTCCTACCTTCATTCTGTCCCAACCCCTCTCATCCCAGAGAGCGGTGTCTCCACCGTCTGGATGTGGTTCGGGCGCTTCTGCTGTATCTCCAGTTAACTGAGTCCTTCCGTCAATCTGACTCTTTGTCGTCCCTGAGGGCTCACGTAAGGGTTTACAAGCCTCCAAAGCTACCGTCTCCCGCTGGATTAGGTCAGCTGTCAAAGAAGCCTATGTGGCGGAGGGCCGTGAGACCCCCTTCCTGTTGACCACTCATTCCACTAGGGCGGTCGGGCATCTAGCCTCTGCTTCCCAGGTCTGCAAAGCCGCCACCTGGGCCTCTGTTCACACCTTCTCTAGATTCTACCATATTCCTTCCTTGGCCTCTGCTGATGCCAGTTTGTGTTGCAAGGTTCTGCAAGCGGCTGTGCGTAAAATCCTTTTCTCGTTGGCTGCATTGGGGGATACAGATCCCACCCTTTGTTTTCTCTTCTTCGTTCAGCTTTTCCGGATTTCCCTGGACCCTTTGCTAATGGTCCTCTTTCTGGTTTAGGTCCTTAACTAGTTAGTTTAGTGTCTGAGCAGAGGCTATAGCCCATCTGGGCAGAAACACTTTTTCTTTCTAGTGGCAGCTGGGCATATACCCATGGTGCGGTGTCCCCCAATGCATCCAACAAAAAAGGATTTTACGGTAAGTACAAAAATCCAGGCAGCCCCCCTGACATGAACATTGGAGCATTTAATGCCCTGATGCTCTCCCTTGCCTGTGGTGGATTGTGCAGGGCAAGGGCTTTTTTGGAGGCTTCTGCCTAGCGGTGTTGCCGGTGATGTCAGCGGTTCTGATGTGTGGGTTTTAGTGCCGCCCTTGCCGTTTTACAGGCTAGGGCAGCGCTAAAGCCTGCCCATTAGTGCAGGTGGAATCACCGGGCTCACTGCTACTCATAAGCCTCCGCCTAGCTTTCTCCATGGAGAGCCTGGTACGTCGAAAGATCTCCAGAAAAAGCCTTTGGCCTGAATGATTTAGCGCAGGGCAAGGGAGAGCATTGGAGCATGAAATGCTCCGATGCTCATATCAGATGGGGTGCCTGAGTGAAAATGAGGATATGACCTCTTTAAATGTAGACTAATTGATAACAATTACATTTTTCTCGCCCTTTTTATTTTAGGTTTGTGACGCCAAATCATAAATTCATGGGGGATAATGCACCCCACACGCCCACCCCATTCAAGAATGCTTTAGAGAAGTTTGGGTCATTAAGGACATTGGTAAGTGTGTCAGTTTGCTACTAGGGATAAGCTAGATATTAGTGATATTGTCCAATATTTTTTGCTAGGAAGTGCCACCAATATCAGATAGGAACAGGTCCCAGAGTTGGGAATTGCACCCATCTCCAGAACGGGATACCCGACGTGAATGGAGAACAGGCACGCATGTGTAGCTGCCCTCTATTCATTTCTGTGGGAGTTCTGAAAATGGCTGATCTATTTCCGGCAGTCCCATAGAGGTGAATGGAACGGTGCACTCCCCACTCATTTCTATGGGACTTCCAAAAATATTCTGATATTTGTTTTAGATATAGGTGG
Organism: Bufotes viridis; assembly: GCA_033119425.1. Classification (NCBI taxonomy): domain Eukaryota; kingdom Metazoa; phylum Chordata; class Amphibia; order Anura; family Bufonidae; genus Bufotes; species Bufotes viridis. The sequence goes on along the minus strand of CM065594.1, from coordinate 237,896,785 downwards.
GGGTCACAGAGGTGGGACCTGCATCCGTCTGACATTGTTGGCATATTCTGGCGATATGCCACCAATGTCTAAGGTGACGCAACACCTTTATTGGGGTTATCTGGCATCTTTAAAACGAGTGGCCTATGCTTGCCCAAGCTCTGAAAGAAAATTATGGTTGGGAGTGGTGTCAGAATTGGGGATGAGCGAAGTGAACTTTGGATGCAAGCGAACTTCGGATGCAAGTTTTGAAGTTGCTTCGCTCCAAAATTCGTTTTAATGCTGTATGGAGATCAGTCTCTGTACAGCACTGAAATGTATGCACTCTGGGGAGGCGAAGTGAGTTATCACTGTAGTCTTTTGAATTTGAAAAAGATTTTAAAACTTGGTTCCGAAGTTTTGTCTACGGTACCGAGGTACCAATCTGTACAGAAGCTGACTTTGGATATCTGTTTTAAAATAGTTTTCAAGTTTAATAATTAAATAATCAAGTTCGGTGATAACTTGTTCCTGCGGCGTGCCTCCCATCCGGACCCCCAGCTATCTTCATGCCTGCACATGGCACTATTGAAGGCCAGCAGTGGGAACTTGCAGGTAGACATCACATCAAACTCTGGTTTGGCAGTATTGGGAGCTGTTTAGCAGGAACTGGGATGCTGTGACCAGGTGATGCTGTACCCAAGCACTAGCTCTGTCTAGTATTGCTGCTCCGTCCTATTCACTTGATATTGCAGTTCACTACAGCTGTCCATATTAAGCCATTGCCAATTGGAGTACCGAGCTGTGCCTGGTAAATGACGAAGGCTCCTTCTAACAGCTCAACAACTTAAAGGGGTTGTCCGGGATTCGGGTCGTTGCTCTAATAGTACAAGTGTGGCATACACATTACATACAAGCATGTAGTACCTTTGGCACAGATTTCTGCAGCCCCGTTTTTATCTTTGAAATTCATGGCCGGAAGTTAGGCCTCTTTCACACGGGCTTCACGTTTGACGCCCGGATAGGATGCGGGTGCGTTGCGGGAATATGCGCGATTTTTCCGCGCGTGTGCAAACTTTTGTAATGCGTTTTGCACGCACGTGGGAAAAAATCGAGACTGAAGCAAGTGCGGATGCGTTGCAATTTTCCCGCATAGTTGCTAACGACGGGACCCAATCTTCATTATTTTCCTTTATAACATGGTTATAAGGGAAAATAATAGCATTCTTAATAAAGAATGCTTTGTAGAATGAGGATTAAGGGGTTAAAAATAAAAAACTTACCTTACCTAGCCACTTGATCGCGTAGTTGGCGATCTGTCTTCAAGCATTAGCTGTATTCTAAAGGACCTGTGATGACGTCACATGACATGGTCCAATCACATGATGTAATGTCATCACAGGTCCTTTAGCTGGTAGCTAAAGCTTGAAGAGAGATCGCCAACTACGCGATCAAGTGGCTAAGGTAAGTTTTTTATTTTTAACCCCTTAATCCTCATTCTACAAAGCATTCTTTATTAAGAATGCTATTATTTCCACTTATAACCATGTTATAAGGGAAAATAATGAAGATTGGGTCCCGTCGCTTAGCAACCATGCGGGAAAATCGCAACGCATCCGCACTTGCTTGCGCATGCTTGCGATTTTTCCCGCAGCCCCATTCACTTCTATGGGGCCTGCGTTGCGTGAAAAACGCTAAATATAGAGCATGCTGCGATTTTCACGCAACGCAGAAGTGATGCGTTAAAATCACCGCTCATGTGCACAGCCCCATAGAAATTAATGGGTCCGGGTTCAGTGCGGGTGCAATGCGTCCACCTCACGCATTGCACCCGCGCGGAAATCACGCCCGTGTGAAAGGGGCCTTATTGTTTTCTTCTCCTCACTGACGTACCGGGTCCCTTGCAGGCAAGCAAAGCTTCCTCTTCTGCTGCTCAGGGAGCCCGGTGACGTCACTGGCAGCATAAGTAATTTATGCAGAGTAGACAGAGGGGCGGTAACTAGGCTAGCCAACATCTTGCTATACCCCGCCCCTCATCACGCTAAGCCCCTCCAGTCCGGCGACGTCACCCGGCAAGGAGCTTTAGAATGAATGGAGGTGAATATTGATGAGGGGGCAGTGTTACAGCGGAGCAGAGAGACAGCTGTAACCACCAGATGCCGCGTGCTGCCCCAGGACCCACAGGGCAGTGCAGCCGGAAGTTAGTAAAAGATAAACAGATACATAAACAATGAGTGGGGGACAGTTGGCGCCACATAGAAGTGGTGAAAATAGCTGAAAATATATGGAGGCACCTTTATTTAGATGTACACTGTGAGTAAACAAGGTGAATGGAGAATTCAGCCACCTCTCGGTTCACCTCTATTCTAGTATTCCCCAGAAATGAATGAAGGCAAAACTCCCACAGAAATGAATGGAGGGTGGCAGCTCTCACGCTGTGCGCCCTTGTTCACTTTGGGGGTCCCATTTTAGGGATAGGTGCAGGTCCCAGAGCTGACACCTAGCAACATGCCACCAGTGTCTTAGATGAGACAACCCCTTTAAGTGGAAGTTATGCTAGTTACTAATGTGTTGTAAACTTGTAGCCTCCAACCCCTCACCTTGAAGAAGATCTGAAGGAAGTTTTACGCAACGAATCTGGTATAGAACTGGTGATTGTAGATGAACCCAAGCATGAGCGTCCAAAAAGGAAACCTGGGGTAAGTAAATGTTAAGAGAAATTGGTTATTTTTAAAATTTTGCTATTAATGACTGGCTGAGGGTCCAGTAAGAGACTGACAAACCTGCCTCTAGGTGAAAAGCTCTGTGTATGCATTGGGTTTCCATTATGCCGTTATATTTAGTATTTCCATTGTATCCTTTCAGCATTCTCACAGTCCGATCAAGAAGGTGCGGAAGTCTCTTGCTTTAGATGTGATTGACAAGGAGATCAAGCCTCCCACACTTTCCCTTTCTTCTGCAGTCTCTCTAGAAGTACAGGTAATATATTATAGAGGGGTGTTATCCGCATCTGTTTCTAAAATGAGTGCGTTTGAATTATCAGTTACTGGCACCTTCATGTCTCTAAATACATTGCCTAGCAGATCCTGAACCTAAAGGGCAGCACAGATCAGCCACAGTCTGTGCTGTGTTGGCTGCTCATATGTAGCAACAAAGTGCAGAGTTTCAGAAATGCTGTCACCATTGTCCTGGAAGCAAATAATCATCCTTTTTGCAAGTCTGATAAATTGCTCTTTTACCCATGACCGCAACAAGAGATATATAAGCAGCTCATCACACACCTTATATACTCGCCAAGCCCGCTCACCACACGTGACTTTCTTCAATAGCGCTGCCAACATTTAAAGAGGACCTTTCACCGCTCCTGACATATCTGTTTTAATAAGCTTCATGCATCCCCCCCCCGTAATAATTTCCGAAGCATCTATCCTTATGGCTGCATGTTGTGCCATTCCTTTATTATTCCTGCTAGAAGGTATGAATGAATTGCTATTGGCCTTCAGTAAGGGTACAGAGGGGTGGTAACATGTTGGGGGTGTGTCCCTGCTCAGTCTGAAAATGGCAGCACTGATTGGATAGACTTGCTGTGATGGCTAACCTTCGGTACTCAAGCTGTGGTAAAACTACAACTCCCAAGATGGACACTTGCTTGGCTGTTCTCAGAACTCCAAAGAAATAAATGAAGCATGCCGGGAGTCGTAGTTTCACCATAGCTGGAGTGTCGTAGGTTAGCCATCACTGGGATAGAGTGAGTCTGTGCAGGTACGCCCCCCCCAACTGGTTACCCCCCCCCCCCCCTCTGTACCCTTACTTAGGGCTAATAGCGATTCATATATAACTTCTAGTAGAAATAATAAAGGAATGGCACAACATAGAGCCTTAAAGGGGTTATCCCACTTCCCCGTTTCATACTTACCTGCTGCCAGCACGCCGTTCACTTCCTGGATTCTGGCTGGGGGCGGGCTTCATCTTGATTGAAGTCTTCTCCCGGCCGGGCCGCGCGCTGGACTGAATGCGCACCCTGGCGCGCATGCGCCATGGTCACTTATTCCTGGCCAGTATAGTACAGTCGGCGTGCGCGTTCGCGGCTCTGTACTATTCTGGCCAGAAAGAACTCACCATCGTGCATGCGCGGCGGCGTGCGCGTTCAGGACAGTGAGCGGCCCGGCCCGGTGAAAAGGAGTCTTCTGCGCAAGCGTGGCCATTTACAAAAATGATCACTGTCAAATCATTAACAGATTTAACAGTGATCATTATGATGGGATAACCCCTTTAAGAATAGATGTTCCAGGATTGTTATTATATGGGGAATGCATGAAGCTATTAAAACGGGAATGTCAGGAGCGGTGAAAGGTTCTCATTAAGGAAGTGGTCATAATAATGTCTCGACTGTGTGTAGTGAAGTAGCATAACGAGGTATATACTGGATGCAGAAGGAGGGGAGTCACTGCCTTTTGTAATTCAAGATCACATCTTTTGTACAAAAAGATATATTGTACAATATAAAAGTGGAGGACACCCCATCCTACTGCATGCGGTCTATACGTGGCTAACCCAGTTGGCAATGCTGAGGGTAAAGTCAGATGTTATGTCTGCATACCTTTGCTCACCTTGCCCTGGTCCTCCATTACAGGCTGCATTATAGTAGAAAGCTGTGCCCAGAGTTCTGTTGGTTCAGCGCGGACATTGTTGGATTGTGAATTAGTATAATCTTTCCTGTACGATAAGCACAGTGTTGAAGCTGCTGGAGGCGTTGGCTTGTTGCTGCTTGCTTGACGTGCGTATTACCATTTAGTTTGGGATCTTGATGGCATTTGAATAATTCTCTGTTCCCTCTTCAGCCGGAGAACTGCGAGAGCTTCTTGTCCATGTCCCTGAATGAGTCGTCTTGCAGCACTAAAGAGAACAGTTTATTAAATCAGGGATTTGTCCAGGTGAAGCCAAGCAAAGGCTCCTCCGCCTACGATGAGACCTCACACACTGACATTGGAGAGCTGGTGAAAACGCAGGAGGCCACTGTTCGGAAAGCCAGTAAAAGCGTATTCATCAAAACGGAACCCTCCATACACTTCATTACAGACTCTGGCCCGAGCTTACCTGTGGACGTGGACACAGCTGTCAAGACCTCGTATTACAGAAGTAAAGGAGCCATTTTGAAGCCTGACAAACCTATCATTTGCAATGCTGAGAAGCAGTCAGCAACACGAACAGAAACACTCAGGATTCCTGAACCGGTAAGTGTCTCTACGTGAGAGCACCAGGTAGTAGGACGGGGCGATTTTGTAGAAAAAAAAATAATCTCAATTATTTCTACTTGATTATCGATTTATAATCTTAACTTAAAGCATTTCCAGGTGGTGCACTGTATATAGATGGGGGGTGTCCTATATTTCTCCCCCTCACCTCTTGAAGGCACCATCGGCGGGTGCTCAGTCTGTCCATAGAGCTGCAGTGCACTATGATTTCATAACAGTTTTATTACATAGAAGTTCCCAGCATTAGGATGATGGCAGTCACGGGATGCCTCAGTCCGTGCAAGAACACAAGGATGTAACCCGCTCCCACGACACAGCCCTAAGCAAGCTCCTGTTCCACTGTGGGCAAGATAAGTCGCTCGCTACCTGTCTGCCTCACACGACTCCCAATGGTTGTCCTGGGGTTGGAGTAGTCACCCGGCCAGATCTTAGGCAGAAGCCTTATTTTTAATTCAGACACATGGGGAGCGGCTGCCCTTAACCATAGTACACTGAACGGTGTGTTCAGTGACAAGTGTCGGCAGGTGGCACTGACACCCTATCCGGAAAGAATTGCGGTGACGTATAGGTAAGAGGGTAAAAAATTGATATGCCAATAAAAAAATATTTTTTTTATCTCTCGGTAAAAGGCGAATCAACTGAATAAATTTGAGTGATCACCCCATCCTTCCTAGCAGTATTTCTGAATTTATAGTACGTAGCGTTGTCTAAGAAACTAGAGCGCCCATGTCTTGACATTACTTTGTTAACCTGCCCGGGACATGGGCAGCTTTGTCGTTTCAGATAGTTTTTCCCTCAGTTGTAAAAAATCTTTTGAGGTTCTTTTCAGTTGTACTGTCTGGCAAAGTTCAGCCCTGTTCACACTGTCATCAGGGCTTCCATTTTTACATTAGCCATGATGTGTATCAAGCATCCCATTGGCTTATAGTGGGGTCCATTAGGTTTCCATCGTTGCATTGGAGTGTGTACAGAGCCGAACCAGTATCTCGGGTTTTCTCCTGTCATGCCCCCCCCCTCTGTACACCAAACCTACTGGTCATGGGAGCACAGTATGTAAGAGTTTGTTCACATCAGCGTGCTGCATTTTCTATACTTCTGTGACTATAAAAGGGACGGCTAACCAGACAGCGGTGCTGATCAGGACTCTGGGAAAGGGACAGCTCCAGAGGGGCGATGTCACGACAGACAGATTGGCTTGAGCTTTGCCATCTGAAAAGAACCGCATCCAAGAAATATCGGAATATAATTTTCACTGCTTGACAATGGAACGATGTGTAGGAATAGGTTGGGCTCTGTTCACTTCACATTAGAGCCCTGAGTCTGACACACACATAGGGCTCCATTCACCTCATGGAGACCAAATAATGTCCTTTTGTCATCCGTTGTCCACTGCACTTTTCGATGCAGATGCATTCTGCAAAAGTTGTGTGTTTTTTTTATTAAATATATATATAGTATCCAAGTCTATCGGTGACATGCCACTGTCTGCTTCTAGACTGGCACATGTTGATGCCTTTTTCTGTAGGTGTAGGTCTGGCATATTCTGCAAAACACAAATGCCAGGTTCAGAGATTGGTTACCTCTGGGCAGGTACATGTTGCTGGAGCGCATCATTCTGGTCCCGTTTCCATTGCTTTTTAAGTATAAGGCAGTGGGTTATCTGCCCAAATCCGCGGGCACCGTCTATCTTCAGGAAAACATGACACGTCGTGTGGAGGACTTGGAGATGCAGATACTCACGCCATTTACACTGAGTAATTCCAAGCCATTTCTAGGTAATAAACCTTTACAATTAAGTTGGGCTGTAAAAAGGTTAAATTGCACACGCTGATTTCTGTGCAGATTATGAAGCGAGAAAAGAATTGACTGCAGGTGTTCTGCTACCAAACAACATCCATCTCACTATTACTATGCCACCCATGGCTCCCACACAGATTCATAATTAGAGGCATTTAAATAATTATCCTTTTCCATCTCAAAGCCATTAAAGCTGCCGCCGCATTTGCAGCCGTCCCCCTGATCTGCAGCAACTCTTTACCTGTATCATATGTCTAATGACAGTCCCCTGCTCCCGTTCAAAGAATTGACTCCTAAGCAAAGTATGGCGGCTTTTCCATTGAACTGCAGGTCACAGCATGCCACGGTGGACTCTTGCTGTTGGAGGTGTTGAGTGATAGCTAGTGTTTAGCACCAGGGGGTCCATTGTCTGCAGAGCCTAGCAGACTCCGTAGTGCTAACGCTTAATCTAGGAGGTAAAGTATGAGATGACAGTCGACCCATCACCCAAGGGATGTTCACTGCTTGGCGATGAGCTGATCACTAAGGCTCCGTTCACATGTCCGTGTTTGTTTTGCGGATCTGCAATGTGCGTCATCGCCGGCACTCTCATAGAAAATGCCTTTTTTTGTCCGCAATTGCGGACAAGAATAGGACATGTTCTATTTTTTTTGCGGCACGGAGGTGCGGATCCGCAATTCCGTATCCGGGCGGGACATAGTGTGTCCTCATAGAAATGAATGGGTCCGCAATTCTATAATGGAATTGCGGAAGTTTGAATGGAGGCAAAGTCTCTGCTTGCTGGGACTGCCAGCGATCATCAGTGAGGAAACCTGGCACAAAGTACTTGATTTCCCTGCAGCACCACCACGGGGGAAATGAAGCATTACAGTCCCCATTCAAATCTGTTTATTTTGTGCGTACTGTAGGACAGATTCTCCTGAGCGAAAGATACTGTCTCTGGCCAAGACGTAAGGAAAGCCACCCCCACCCCTTTATTGAAGGGATTGTCTGATTTCCGATATTGATGAGGTCATTAATATCAGATTGGCAGGGGTCTGACTCCCGGCTGTGCTCTTCACCTGCTCGTTGTTGACATTGCGGCGGCATTGTAATTATGGCCCCTGGGCAACTTCAACTGCTTCTTCCTATTCAAGCGAATGGGACGGCGGAGCTGTTATTACAGTGCTCTGCCGCTGCAACGTCGACCTGACCTGATATTGATGACCAATCCTGAGCATAGGTCGTTAACAGTAACCAGACACCCTTTATGACAGGCATCCTCAAACTGCGGCCCTTCCGCATGTGGTAAAACTATAACTCCCACAATGCCCTGCTGTAGGCTGATACCTGTAGGCTGTTCGGGCATGCTGGGAGTAGTAGTTTTGCAACAGCTGGAGAGCCGCAGTTTGAGGATGCCTGCTTTATGAGGTTTTCTAAACCAGGTAACCCTTTTAAAGTCGTTTTTTGGGGGCCACGACTTTGACTTGTCGATAGAATAGGTTGTCTGTATGAGATTGGGGGCGATCTGCGCTCAGCACCCCCCACGATCAGCTGCAAGTTCTGGGAGTAAACGGTGTACAGACTCAGAACACCACAGCTCCGTCTGATCTAGTGGTCGTTCTCGGGTACTGCAGCTGATGGTCCTACTCGGGTGAATGGCCGCTGAGCTTCAGTACCTCAGAATGACCACTTCTCTGTACAGAGCAGTGTGGTTCCAGTGCCGCGGTTAGTACAAACCGCTGATCTGCGGTGGTGCCAGGAGATGGACCTCTGCCAATCTGACATTGCTAACCTGTCCAAAGTCTTGGAAAATCTCTTATGTTTCTAAGACTATAAACTTAGATTCTGTCCTACGCATATATGACGTTTGTTAAGTGGTTCAAATAACTTATACGGTAAGCATATTCTCTTGCCATAGTTTTTAATATTCACTCATTACATTAACTTTTCAGGGCAGCCCATCAGTCAAGCGACCATATTGGATCCCGTGGGGGTTCACGTGTATGTCTGTCCACACATGAGCTCAGCTTCTGTCTCGCCCTCACACTGCTTGTTCCCTGTCTCCCCAGATGAGTAAAGCTTGGAAAATCATCGCTTTTGGTGGCTCCCAGGACCAGCTGCTCATGCAGGAGAAAGCCCGAGCAATTCTGAACTTGTACAAACACAGTTCTACTTCACGGACTCTCATAATGTCATGATGCAGCCAAAAAAAGACTTGTCCATCATCTAGTTTTAGAAGAACCACCTCACCGAGCAGCTACAAAGCCCCCGGTTATCCATATACAGTGGGTTCTGGCTGGACCACGCTTTACTCAGGATTGTGCTTTCTTCATAAAAGGTCCAAAATAAATGGTAAATAAAAAAGTCCCGTCCCACCCCCCTCCACGATCTTATAACTGTATGGTAAGTCACACTTTTCAGGATTTTAAAGGGGTGGTCCAGCATAAAAACACACTGCCATGCTGTTTCCATGGGCTGTGGCATTGCATTTATCACAGGTGACGAGCCACCTTCAGGACAACAACCTTCAAAAGATGTTAGTAAGATACTTGATACACAATTCAATCTGAGCTCTAGTTTCCCTTTAATAATATGAACCTATATTGATTGGGGCGTTTATCAAAATTGTTGGAAATGTTCATTGCAACCAGTCTGATTTGCTCTTTTCATTTAGCAAGTCGTTTGGTTCCCCCTTCCCAAATCAGAACAGTTGTAAATTAGCTAGTGGAGGATGTAGGGAGAGTTTACTTGCAAGTAGGTATATATGTATTCGCTGTTAGTATACCTGATCTTAAAGGGGTTCTCTGGTATTAAGTAAGCAGACGTCTTATGAAGCAAAATTCACATTGCACGGGAAGAAAGCCTCTTTGCAACCGAACAATGAGATCAACATTTCTAACTATTAGTACAGGGGGTTGTCTAAAATTAGGAAATGAAGTTTTTTTTTTATGGCATTTCTCATCACTTACCAGTAGGTGATGCGGCCGGTCACTGTAGATTGGTGTTTGTCTGATATCTCGGGTATCTCCATCTATGTCGGCAACCTGTTGGAAAAAAAAAAGGGGCTTTTTTATTATATGAAAATTGACCCCCAAGATGCCACAAGGGCGGCGCAGTTGCACCCAGAGACTCCTTTCCCTGTTTGCTATGCTTTGCCTCCATCCCTGTGACAGTGAAAACGTATGCACCCCTGGCCCTGAACTGGGTGTTCAGCACAGTAAAGGGTTGGCGATTGTCCATCTGCACGACGGTCTTGTGCCGAACATGTTTTCGTGAGACTTCAGGGCCAGGCATGAATGTTTCCACTGCCTGGTCTGTCACATCGGTGGGGGTGCGGCATAGCAGACAAGGAAAGGAGTCTCTGTGTGCAATGGCACTGCTGCTGTTGCACCTGGGGGGGGGGGGGGTGTAATTTTACATTTTATGAAAATTACTTTTTTGCCCTAGAAATTTCAGGCACATAATTCAGAAACAGTGCCACCTTTTGGCAGTGTCTAATATTGCAACTCAACTACAATACCAGACGCAGCCCATAAACAAGGGTGACGCCGTTTTGTTCCTAATCTCAGACGTCCTTTAACACTCCACGTGCTCTGTTTTATCCATAGTTACAGTCCCAGCCCCTTTAATGCAGTGTTTTGTGTGTGGGGTCCCCACAAAGAATGAAGGGTTACTTAAACTGTTCTCATTTTCTATTAGGCCCCTCTCATACGAGCGAGGTTTCCACGCAGGTGCAATGCGTGACGTGAACCCATAGCACCCGCACTGAATCCTGACCCATTCATATAAATGGGTCTGTACATTTTTTTTTTCACGCATCAGTTCTGCGTTGCGTGAAAAAGGCAGCATGTTCTATATTGTGTTTTTCACGCAGCCCTGGCCCCATAGAAGTTAATGGGGCTTCAGTGAAAAAGGCTTTGAATCTGAAAGCAAGTGTGGATACAATGCGTTTTTCACTGATGGTTGCTAAGAGATGTTGTTAGTAAACCTTCAGTTTTTCACGCGCGTGAAAAACGCATTGCACCCGTGCGGAAAAAACTGAACTGACCGCAAATGCAGACAAAACTGACTGAACTTGCTTGCAAAATGGTGCAAGTTTCACTGAACGCATCCGGACCTAATCCGTCACGCTCGTGTGAAAGAGGCCTTAGTATTTCATGGACAGAGAAAGATGCCATATTTGACTAGCCTGTGTGAATAAAGTTCTGTCTTTCCAGAATAGACTGGTGTATTTTATTTAGGTGTGCAGAGATTAACGCATGCTGCATTTCGTGTCACTGAAATGAAGTACCAAACTCGGTTGACAATGTGAACGTTTGGACCCAATTGTTTATTTACAGGAGGTATAAAAAAGGAACTGCACTCTGCTCATGGATGAGACCCAGTGGGTATATGGAGGCTTCTGGATATACATGCCTACCAAACATTTTTGGGGGGAGAAGTTGGGGGGGATGGGCTTGCTCTATTTGGTGACTAAATACAAGCAAGATTCTGGTTTTCCCTAAGAGTACTTTAAAACTTGCGTTGTGAGTATCCAGCAGGCAGTTCCGTCGCTGGAACTGCCTGCCAGGTCCGGAAATCCGTGTGCAAATCCTAGGACGGAACTCAATACCGGAAAACTTTAACGCAAGTGTGAAAGTACCCTAAGACAGACGGTGTCCATATTATATGTGTATAGATACAGCAAAAGTAAGCAAGGGGTAAACTTTCCCAAGGACGTATGGGTGCTCCCACCAGCTGGAAGAAAAGGTGCAACTTCCAAATGCATCACTTCTCCTTTGCACTGCTAAGCTCTGCTCTTCACACTGCTATTATGGTGACCCCCCCCCCCACATACACATTTACCAAGCCAACATTCCCACGACGGACGGAGCAGATGGCTCACTACAGATGTGGTCTGTTCTGTCCAGTGGATAGGTGCAGCAGGCGTAATGATGTCTCTATGCGCCTAGCCAATGGTTCCAGTGTCAACGGTGGACCAAGGATCTGATGGTTTCCTGCTTCTCCGTTGCATTTAGCTGTGTTTGCATCCTGAGGACTCGGGTGCAGATGCCAAGGGCAGCAGGGGACCCCCAAGCAATTGAGTGGTTTGTGTAATGCCTAAAACTGCCACTCACTAAACCCCCTTTCTTCTGGCCTTTTCCTGTATCTAGTATTGCAGCTCCGCCTTGTACAAGTGTTTATCCGTGGTGAGTCCTGTCTCCATTCACCTGTAAGGGGATCCGTGTCTCCTTCCTGCATGATCATGTTAGCAGGTTTCGTGGACTCTGCTTTTTCTCTGGCAGCAGCGCATTCACACCCCTGATCAGTGGTGGTCCCAGGTTTCAGACCAGCGCTAATCAGATATTCATGGCGTATCGTATGAATGTGTCATAAAGGGTGAGAAAATTCCATTTAATTTCACAGGTAAAACAGCAAAGCCCTGCAGTCCTTAAACAGATTAAAGCCATTTAAACATGCATGTCTGTGTTTTTTTTTTTTTCTGACCGTTACATGAGACCGCACCAGTACTTAAAGGTCATTTAACACTGAGTATGTGGATAAGCACATCAGGGGTGATGAGGTCACTTAATCGCGCCACATTATCGCAGCTTATCTAGAGGGGGTTTTGCCATGGGAATAAGACAGGCACAGGAAGGGTTAAAAAAAAAAAAGGGTCTCTGCCGATCAGATATTGATGACCTATCCTGAGGGTAGGTCATCAATATGTTGTGGCTGCACAACCCCTTTAAGAATGCAGTCAGACAAGATGGCCTTTGGAAATGGATTAAGGTAATAACTTGTAGAATATGGTGTTTTTAAAGGGGTTGTCTCACTTTAGCAAGTGGCATTTATCATGTAGAGAAAGTTAATACAAGGCCCTTACTAATGTATTGTGATTTTCCATATTGCCTCCTTTGCTGGCTGGATTAATTTTTTCTATTGCTTTATACAATGCTCGTTTCCATGGTTACAGCCACCCTGCAATCCAGCGGCGTCGGTTGTGCTGGCACACTGTAGGAAAAAGTGCTGGACTATGCACACTCCCATGGTCCCGACCTCTCTCTTTTTCCTATAGTGTACAAGCACGGCCACCGCTGCTGGATTGCAGGGTGGTCGTAACCATGGAAACATGATGGATATAATGTGAAGGAAAAATGAATCCAGCCAGCAAAGGAGGCAATATGGACAATCACAATATATTAAGAGCCTTGTATTAAATTTCTCTACATGATAAATGCCATTTGCTGAAGTATGACAATGGGGCCTTTATGTATTGGTTATAGCTAGAGAGACATGTACGTTTTATGCCTTATTCACATGTCAGTGTTTTGGATAACAAACGCTGACGTGTGCATGTGTTTGCGCAGCCCTGTGCTTATGCTATTCCACCACTAGATGGCAGCTTTGCGCAACTGAAAATACATCTAGTAAAATTAACTAGGAAAACCTTTCACATAGAGATTTATGCCCTACTCCCGGGATTGGCACCACCGTATGGGCAAAGGAGACGTCGGTGTACTTTTCAGCAGCCACATATTATCTACTACCTTGCTGTGATTTTTTTTTTTTCCCTGCTCCCTTTTTCATTATCTGCAGTAGGGAAGGTAGACTAGTAACTATAGATTATCTGTGTGTTCCTTGGCTTGGTGTCATATTGTTTTTAATCTTTTATTTGTCTTAAGGCAAATCAAACTTTCTGAACACTGACATCAGTACCTGGTAGATGAATAATGGGGCACGATCTATGCCAATATCTGGCCCCCCCCCCCCCCCCAAAAAAAAAACAAATCCCCATTGGCCCTGCTCCAGAAGAGATCAGATGAACACCTGTTATGTATGAAACCATATGAAGCCATCATATGCTGCCATCCTACTTTTGTTTTTCTGTGGATTTTTAAGATTCCATTTGATGTGTGTCCAAGTCTTGGCAGCGCAGTAACAAGAATAGAGGTGGGATGAGCAAAACTGCAGGATGTCTTACAGCATCAATCTGCTTACAAAGCCTGAGAAAAAAAATGTAGGGTTTTATGTATTTATTAATCCCTCATCTGTACCATAAACTTGTGGAAAGATGAATGTTTCACACCTGCGATCTGCGCCAGTATTCCATCGGATTTTTGGTCATAGAAATTATCTTTGGTGTTAACTTTCTTTAAAAGAAAACCTGTCTTGTTGAACATGGTTTCTGAGCTATAAGCAGCATGTTATAGAGCAGGAGGAGCTGAGCAGATTGATATAGTTTTATGGGAAAATATTTTATATAACTTGTATTTAATTTATTTAAATCTCTGCCCAGTCCTTGGCGCATTCCATTTGGCCACTGATTCTTTGTCTTTTACAATTACAAAGGCCCAGAATTGGGCCGAAACGTAGGCTGTATTATTATATCTTTGGTGGCATATGTACAAGCACAAATAAAATTTGGAGTCTTTTGTATCGACTATATCCATTGGAGTGCCGTGTTATATTAGATGGATTGAAGTTGGGTTTACCCGGAACACAGAACACCCGTATATAAATAGTGGAGTGCCGGCCAATTTCCTTTATTACTTTGCGTCACTGAGATGGTCCTATCAGTGATTGACAGCCTTCTCCCCATGACTGTGTATATAGAGAAGGCCGTCAATTACTGATAGGACCGTCACCTTGACTTCAAAGCCCAGAATGTATAGAGATTTAAATGAATGAATTCCAAGTTATACTAAATCTTTTCCCAGAAAACTATTCACTGACAAAAAAAAAAATAAAAAAATCTGATGACTGGGCAGGCCAAGGTGTTACAATCTGAGACATTCCTGGGAAACCTTTGCTATGTGTGGGTGACCATTATCCTACTGAAAAATGCAAGTGGGAAGCCCTACCATGAGAGGTAACATATGTGTCTACAGGATGTCCTGTATATATCGCTGAGCTGTAAGTGTCCCTTGTTTCACTACTGGGGGTGACTGACGGTGGTATGTGATGGCTCCCCAGATCATCACACCAGCACTTGGGCAGTGTGTCACTCCACAGCAAAGGCAGGATTGAAGTGCCCACCATGAATCTTCTATACTCAAACCAGACCATCGTCGGATATGGTTCCAGTTTGTAGCTGTCCAGGTTTCTCATTCATGACAAATAATGGCGATGGCTGGCTGTTAATAGCAGGGCATGTAATGGGTGCCATGACTCCAATTTTCTGCTATGCCCCAGGAAAAGGTGCCACCTCTGTCCAGATGGTGGACAATAAAATTGGGTGCTTGTTGGTCGCCTGATCGATTACTCCTATAAAAAGCTTGTTCCCACAAATTTGTCTGATTATCGTGCACAAAAATTAACGATACTGGAGCCAAAAAGTCCAAAAATATATAAATCACTTTATTATATAAATACATTAAAAATGTGTATATAGACCACAAAAGGTAGAGGGTAACAGGAAAAACACCATCCTGGTATACGCTTATATACAAAAATGACCGTAAACAAATATACAAAGTTAACACAGTCCGGACAACCGTATCAATATAACATGATGTAAAGAGAGAGCAATGTTAGAAATACAGTCAAGTGACACAGGGAGTGCGGCTGCGTAACAACAGTCAAGTGACACAGAAATTGCAGCTGCACATTAGATATCCAACAGTGTGGAGAAACATACTCACATAAGGAGATAAAGCTATACCAGGATGGCGCTACCCGGCCGCGTTTCGGCGTGCCTTCGTCCGGGAAGGCCGCCGAGCGCGCGTCGAGTAGCGCCATCCTGGTATAGCTTTATCTCCTATGTGGTATGTTCTCCACACTGTTGATATCTATGTGCAGCTGCATCTCTGTGTCGCTGACTGTTGCGCAGCCGCCTGTGTCGCGACTGTATTCTAACATTGCTCTCTTACATCATGTTATATTGATCTGTCGAACTGTGTTAGCTTTGTATATTTGTTTACGTCATTTTATATGCGTATACCAGGATGGTTTTCTGTTACCCTCTACCTTTGTGGTCTACTACACATTTTTAATGTGTTATATAATAAAGTGATTTATATATTTTTGGACTTTTTGGCTCCAGTATCGTTAATTTTTGTGTTTCTCTCAACAAGGAGCTTGTCTGCTATATTACTAAAGGTTTGATGTCCCATAGCAGTCACGATACTATATCGTTATATATTGCATTTGCATTTATTGATTCGGGGGACTTGTTTCCCTGTTTTGACTCGGGGATATCTCTCCTTTGTGGTCTTTCTTTCTTTCTGATTATCGTGCAGTCTAGGGGCTTTAGGCATACCCTACTGAACTCCAGACTAGTCTTGTCCAATTTGAGGTCCAACTGTCTAGATTCCTCCTTACCATATTAAGGTGTAGGTTCCAGATGAGGGGCTGCTCGTTTTTGGGGTGATCTAGGATGTACTAGAAGAATTATTAGGGTAAGTCATCCCTGTTTTACCCAAGCGTTGCAACAGATGAAAGTATGGGGTTAATATGGTGATGGTGCAACAAGCCACTGAGGAGAGGATGGGAGTGGTAGTGGCCTTGATGTAGTGTCACATTGTCCTACGTCAGGCTGTTGCTTCCTGGGGTTCGATGCAGTGAAAAGGGTGCTGATGAAAAGAACCAGAGACTGTAGAACAAATAGTGGCTTTTGAGTGCAAAAATAGATAGCAGCTCATTTATCTGCAGTTCATACCAGTTCCATTTTTCTCCCCCCAGTAGATCGGGTATGGTGGCTGGCAATGTGGCAAAGATGACACTCAGACACTTGCTAACTGACACTCTTTCTCTGGATTCCTTTCCCTACGGCTTTACTCTGGCACCTGTGACTGTAGGTGTCCACTGAATAATGCAGGCTTCTAGCTATGCCTGTCCTGAACTCTCGTGATGGTGTCTTAACGTGTTTCCCACCACTTTGCAGGAGTCTTGATAACTCGGAACCTTGATCACCCAGCTGACCCTCGTATGCCGTAGCTTGCAATTCTTCTGTGGCTTAGGACCCTGCAGTCTCCCTGGGGTAATTAAGTCCTACTAGGTGAGCTGCCTCTGTGGGCCACCGGGGGTAATTATGTCCTTCTAGGTGTGACTCCTCTGTGGTCCACTGGCCTGGGGGAGTGGGAGATGGATCACATTCTCCCTCTCTCTAACTAGATTGGCTCTTCCTGACTCGCTCCACCCTTGGCAGGAAGTTGGAACCAGCGACCTCCTACCATAAGGGGAGAATGGAATGGAATGGTAACTTCTATTCCTGTTACCAAACACTGCCAACTGATCCCCCTCCATCAACTGTCACATTGCATATAAAACAGTAAAATTGCAGATACTGTAGTAGTACCCCCTGGTCTCCTCACAGCAGAAGGGCTTTATGGATAAGTCAGTGTTGTGACAAGTATATATGCAAACAGTGGTTCCAGCAGACTTGACCCATTCATGGATTACACAGAAGGATGTTCATTTCCCTGGGACCAAGACCAAGTAGAGGTGAGTAGGGTTGAGTCGGTACCATGCAGTGGAAAAGTGGCTTTAGTGGCCACACAGTAATAATACACTTCTCCTGTAGGGGGAGTGTCTGCTAGTCAGAGATTCTCCTGGGGAAACCAGGTGCTGGTTGGTGCTTTCTGAAGCAGGAGCCACATCAGCCAGCTCGTCAATTTGCAATAACCCCTTTAAAGGGGTAATTTGAAATACTTTAAAGAAATTAAATACAAGTTATTCAGAATCTTTTCACTAAACTACAGTATATATCAGTCTGCTCTATAACATGCCACGCACACATTGCACTGCGTGTTTCATGTGACAGGTTCCCTTAAAGGGGTTGTCTCTACAGGTTCAGCTAATTGCTGTGGTTCCTGCTTTTATCTGGAGAATATTTGACTGGCCAGGTGCTCCCCCTGCAGGAAAAATATAATGTTGCTTCGTGGCTACTAAAATGAATGTCTTTCCATGTAATGTATGAATGGCCAGCCTGCTAGAGCCACTGTTTGCATGTATACGTGTCACACCGCTGACTTATCCATACACGATGGCTCTTCTGGCGGAGCCTTCCCTGGATAACCCCGTACTTTGCTTTGTGTCATTAATCCTCTGCCGACTAATGATGAAGGGAAACATTAAATTTCACTGTACGCTGTAAAAGGAGATGTGCTTTTGTTATTCTACCGGCAGGGCTGCCTGTCTGGCCACTAGATGGCAGCGCATGTATAATGTCGACGCTATGCTATTTGCTATGCAGGAAACATGCATGCACCTTGCAGATATTGCAAAATATACAAAACGAATGAACGCAATATTTCCAGTACTGCCATGTGAAAAGGATAGAAAAGCGATTAGCAACCTCTGGCACTCCAGCTGTGGTGAAACTACGACTCCCAGCATGCACACTTGCTTGGCTGTTCTTGGAACTCCCGTAGAAGTGAATGGAGCCTGGTGAGAGTTCTAGTTTCACAACGGCTGAAGTGTGGGAGGTTTCTGACCCCTGGGATAGAACATTCAGAAAGTGTTTAGGAATTTACAAATTCCAAAAGGGTGAGCTTATGGAGCTTAATTGTCATCCGTTGAGTAAAACCATTGGAGGGGTAAATTATAATTATTTAGGACAAGAGACATAGTATGAAAAGAATATAGTAGTGGTAGAAACCCAGATTGATAGTGATTCTACCATGAAAACAAAGGCAGCGTGTGGGGTGCCCGATCCCCCAAACCGCGCATGCGTCAGGTGTCTTGAGGGACTAATGAGGAGTGCATGATACAGCATCTAATACAACATCTACATGTAAGTGGAAGTCTGAATTTCAGAATTATGGTTTTATCATATATATTTTACATATGGATTGGGTTTTGGCATGAGGTTTGTTACATGACCTATTCTGCACCTAATTAAGGAATTGTTATGTGCACACATTTGTGGTCGGGGCTTAAACATGAAGGAATGACCCCTACTGGATACCTAAAAGCGGTTAGAAATATGCCGGAACTGCAACGCTGAAGGGCTGCCTGAAGGGGGCCAAAAAGGACAACAAACTCGATTAAAGAGCTTTATTACAGCCTCCAATTGCGATTTGGCTACCAACGAGCGAGCTGCAGCCAGGGTAATGGGATCGGAATTAGTGAAGCATACCGAGGCATTGTGGCACCGTAGACGTCCGCTTCAGGAAACTTGTGAAAGAGAATTAGCTCGGGACAGGCCACCGGCTGCTATATTTTGGATTCGGGTACATGAATGTGTGTAATGAATTTGGTGTAGTAACGAGTGTAGCACCTGACGCCTAACAAAAGATATCAGTAGGACCAAGCCGTTAATCAAATATCCATGACCGCGACATTGACATAAACATACATCATGTAACCAGCCCATCCCGACCCCCTGCATGCACAGTGTAACCAGCCCATTCCTGACACCCTGCATGCACAGCCGCCATTATAGGATAAAGTTCAACCAACGCTGAATCCTGTGGAACCCGGGATCAACCAACCTCACTCGGCCACCCATCAGCTAGCCAGTGGGTGCCAAAAAATAGGGGCAACAAAACCTGAGTTTGACGTGGCCTCAGGAAACTAAGAGACTTACTGTATACCTCTGGAATATAAGAGAAATACCATACCAATGCCTGATAACGTGGTCCCACATGGAAAGTCAGCAATCGCCTGAACATCAAGGCATATATAAACACTTGATCCCGGAGAGATAAACGCAAGAAACCCTTTAATCTTAACCAATGCCACTAATGTGGTATTATGGTGAAATAACGAGTCGAATACGTATGCGTAAAAACGTGCGTCAAGCGTAACCCTATAAGGAATCTGGCGCCGAATCCGCAGTGCGGACCAACGACCTAACACTGCCCCTATATATATATATATATATACACATATAGATATAAACTAAACACACATATATATGTTTTTTTTTTTTGTTTTTTTTAAACTAACACTGGAGCCTGAACTCACACTCTGCCCCGCACTTCCAGCTGTGGCCACATAGAGGGCGCCAGAGCCACAACTATGCGTGTCTGTGGAACCCAGCCAGCAGATCAGAGCGAGGGGCAGAGGTGAGTGCATGCCTGAATAGTGCGGGAGGAGAGACTGACTAAAACAGACAACGTGCATGCTATGCACCCCACCTCACTAGTAGCTCTGCATGAGGAAAACATATGACAGCCGGCTGCAGAGCAGAGCTGAATACATGGTCGAGTGACCCCTGTAAGCGACTCCTGTGACGTGCTTTCCACATAGTGTAATCTCACACTAAAGCTATATTAAGAAGCCTGACATACCCTGACTAGAACACTAGACTCAATGTCCCTTCCCCATAATAAATGTATGTTTTCATTTAATATAATTTCATTTATTTTATAACACACCCTCTTTTTTTTTTTTTTAAACACACACTCTTCCTGAACCTTACTACTCCCCCTTGCTGAGTGAATTCACCTGTGCACCCCCTGGATAGAAACAACATGCTGAAGCCTAATTTGTCCGCCCCTCCCCCCCTGCCTGTCTAACAGCACAGCGGCCTGTGCAATACTTTATCGAGCGGGCACACACTGTGCCCTGCACCCTACGTGTCATGCCGCGTGGGGAGAAGAGCGTGTCTCCCTGGCAGACCGCTCCTGTGCGGTGCTGATCCCCCTTACCCAGGGAGCCGACACACTGCCGGCCGGACTTAAAGCAACGATGCTGCTGGATGAGGCAGCTACTTATCTGGACCGTAGAAAGCCTGGAACTGCCGTGTAGCGCTGCACCCTTGTTGCTCCCTGAGGATGGTAAGTAGAGCTCCCACACCATACGCTGAAGACGACGTTCACTGTGCGAGGGGACGCCCGGCCAGATATAGTCATCATCGCCCCTCCCACAAATACAGGCCAATAAATGGGCCTTAACACTTATTGCTTGAGAAAAACTCTGAGGAAGCTATTATGTAAATAACCAACCACTGCATTTAGTAAAGAGTGCTGCGTTCTTCTCCGCATAGTATCTTATAGGACCCAGAGGTCAGGACTCGACACTGCGTGCATCTTGAAGATATTGTTATTCATACCCAATGGCTGTGGGAATAACGTTGTGCTGCTTACTATTTTTTCATGTACCTGAAGAATAACACAATTTTATTTGCAATATATGGTTTGTATCTGGCATTTTTAGCAGTTGTCCTCCGTTCTTGCTGAATATCTGGCTTGAGGTCCTCTCAGACATGGTGAGTGGAGACTATCTGCCATCCACTGCACACACAGAAAGTAGAAGAGAACCTCCTTCCTAACTGTCTCACAGTCGATCAGAAGCAGCCCCAGGATAATGGAGTACATTAAAGAGAAGTACAGATCTCTATTTTTGTGGAAGAAGCACTTGTGATGAGCTATAACCTTCCTATGTAGCCATGTATTCTCTCTGGCTGTGCATGTTTTCCTTATTTCCTGCTCACTCCTCCCCCATCCCCTCTCCATAGACTTATACTGACACGTGTAATAGGATCTTCCTGCAGAGATGATCCGTCCTGGACAGGGAAAAAGGCATTTTTCAAAGTGAAAAGCAATTAGCAAAGGAAGGGGAAGGGGCGAGCTGGTAAACAGCCGATAACAGAAGAACTAGACATTTCCCACTGATATAACATATTATAAAGCTTCTTATGATCACTTGTACTATTGATTATGCAAACTTGTGTGACAATTTAAACATTTCCAGGGTGAGTAAAGTTCTAGGGAAATGGATGCTTCAGAATTATGGGGGTCATTTATTAAGACTGGCATTTAGAAGCGTGACTTAATAAGCCCTGCACAGGCGGTGTATCCGCCGAAGTTATGTAGAGGCGCCGGCCTAAATCTACCGAAGCTCCCTTGCTGGCGTAGATTTAAAACATTTTCTACTCGTCGAACAGGCGTATAAAAGGATAAATGTGACGGACCTGGCGGCCTGCCCCCTTCCCACGTCACTCCCCCTTTTTAGACCTGGCGTGAGTGGGGAAAAGTCGCAGATTGAGGTGCAAATAACCTTTGCACCACAATCTGCAACATATATATGGCAGAAAACTAGCATATATCAGTTAGTAAATGACCCCCTATGTTTGGAGAATTTCTTTTCTAAAACATACGCTGAGAATGCTGACAAATCTGTAGAGGTATGTTCAGGTAGGGTCAAAATGGTGTAATAGATACCTTAAGTATGCAGCAGTTACTGAAGAAATATAAGTGTGATCTTAGTACTCGACAGTAATCCTATGTAATATTCCCTTCCGTGAATAGTAAAACTAGGACAGCATTAAAATGTGGTGTACAAGGTCACAGTCTACCTACTAATAAAGCATTTTCATCTGAAAGCTCTGGCTGAATGGATTATTACTTTTCTATGTATACACAAATTATGACTCGCAATACGTGTCCTGCTCTTTCACAAAAGGGCACTTTTTGTGCTGGGGGATGTTTTGTTCCTGTCGTCATGATGCAGAAACTATTAAACCTTTAAAAAACTAAAATTCCGATAAATGGTGGAATCATGAGCCCTTGTACGGACCCTGAAAATTTCCTTTGTACCAGCGAAAGCAAAGGGTCCACCTTTGTACATTAATGGCACAATTTAATTTCACTTTATATAAACAGCACTAGCCTTAAAGTACGGTCCTTCCTTTATGTATGCACTAGAGATGTTGCCTCAGACACCTTGTTAAAGGGGTTATCCCGTCATTAATGGGATAATATATATCATATAGTAGATCAATGTCAATACATTGGCAAATCCCAATATAGCAGCCTCATTGGTAAAAGATCTTGATAAGCAATTCACAAACCTGCAAATGCAGGAAAGTGCTGAGAAGGACTGGAAATGTTTCCGGAACATCTTGGATTCATCTGCACTTAGGGCTCTTGGACCCGCATGCAGGAAACAACGGGACTGGTTTGATGAAAGCGATGAAAAGATTAAGGCCCTGCTAGCCGGAAAACATCGCCTTCACCGTGCTCATCAAAATGACCCGTCGTCAACTGCAAAGAAAAATGCTTTTATCAACACTCGCAGGACTATACAGAGTAAACTCCGTGAGATGCAGGACTCCGGGCTGAGTGCCAGCGCAGATGAAATTCAGAAGTGTGCGGACAGAAACGACACCAAACGTTTCTATAAAGCCATCAGATCCCTGTATGGACTTCAGTCATCAGGAATCTCCTCTCTACTGGATTCGAATGGTACAACTCTCATCACTGAGAACTCTTATTCTACAGCGTTGGGCTGAACATTTCCAATCTGCGCTGAACCACCCATCTACCATCAATAATGAGGCAATTGACAGAATACCCCAGGTGGATATCGGCTATAGCCTCAATTTTCCAGCAGTAAGGCGCCAGGATCTGATGGAATTCCGGTAGAAGTCTATAAGGCTGGTGGTGCAGTGCTTGTTGAAAAACTCACCCAAGGTTCCATACCGCAGGAACTGAAAGACGCGTCCATCGTATACCTTTATAATAGGAAAGGAAATAGACAAGTCTGCGATAATTATAGAGGAATATCACTTTTATCAATTGCAGGCAAGATCTTGGCATGAATGTTACTAAATCGTCTGATTGACCATCTGGAATGGGGTCTGCTACGTGAGACACAGTGTGGTTTTCGCAAAGAGCGTGGCACGATGGACATATTTGCAGCTCGACAGCTTCAGGAGAAATGTCAGGAGCAAAATCGTGAACTATACACCACCTTTATAGATCTTACCAAGGCTTTTGACACAGTCAGTCGTGAAGGCTTATGGCGCATTATGTCGGATGCCAAGACGGATTCGTCCTGATGATAAGGCAATTCCATGATGGTATGGCGGCTTGTGTTCTGAGCAATGGTGAATCTTCAGAGGCCTTCCCTGTCACAAATGGCGTTAAACAAGGGTGCGTGCTCGCACCAACTCTGTTCAGCATAATGTTTTCAGCTATGCTGTCAGATTCCTTTCAGAGCAGTTTACTGGGAATCAATCTGAGGTATAGAACCAATGGGATATTGTTCCACCTACGAAGACTCCAGGCTGTCACCAAGGTAAAAGAGACTGTACTTTGGGAGTTTCTTTTTGCTGATGACTGTGCCCTTAATGCAAGATCAGAACAGGAAATGCAAGCCAGTATGGACTAATTCACAGCAGCATGTGACAACTTTGGCCTCATCATCAACGTGAAGAAAACCAAAGTGATGTACCAGCAAGCTCCAAAAGCCCAATATCAAGATCCTACCATCACAGTGAAATGACAAATATACATATCTTGGCAGTACCCTCTCCTGTACAGTGACAATTGACATTGAGGTCAATTGCAGAATTGCAAAGGCAAGTTCTGCATTCGGCAGACTGCGGACCATTGCCTGGGACCGCCGCGGAATAAGCCTTGCTACAAAGCTTAAAGTCTACCAGGTGGTAGTGTTTACCACCCTGATGTATGCTAGTGAGACCTGGACAGTATACAGAAGACATGCTAGACAGCTGAACCACTTTCACATGACTTGCCTCCGCAGAATCCTGAGGACCCAGTGGCAGGATAAGTTGACAGATATAGAAGTCCTCTCCAGAGCAGGCTTACCATCAGTTTACACCTTATTAATGAAAGCCCAGATGCGCTGGGCAGGCCACGTTGTAAGGATGCCAGACCATCGCATCCCTAGACAGATCTTCTATGGTGAGCTGTTCCAGGGTAAGCGATCGCATGGGGGCAAATCAAGAGATACAAAGATACACTGAAAGCCTCTCTCAAGTCCCTGAATATCAACATCACCTCGTGGGAATCCTCGTTATACATGGCGTTCCCTGATCCATTAGGGCTGCCAGACATGCGAATCCAGAAGGATAATACTATAATAATACCATATTTGTCTGTTCAGTATGTAATAAAACAGTTAACGCTAACATAGGCCTTATTAGCCATCTAAGGATACATCGCTAATGGCCGAAGATCTAACAATCAAATGTCAATGTCCTCATCGAAAACGATGGATGAAGAAGAATATATATCATATAATACATGGCAATCTCCTAAGAAACAGAACCAGCCTGTATTTCACGTGAATCTAGAAATTGCCCTATTTATTGCTCTGCAAGATTTATATCAAGCTGGCAGCTCTAGGGGAGTGTCCTTTCTCAGTTGATGTGTCCATTCTGCTGCAGCTCTCTCCCTATCACAGCTCAGGGGGCGTGTCTGAGCTCTCCCTATTACAGCTCAGGAGGCAGTTGAAGGATAAAGCTGAACATGTGCGGCCATCTCAGTGAGCAGGTCAAAGAAATAATAAAAAAAAAACTGCAGATACATTTTATTGAATAACTCAGTGGCTTTACTAAATGTTTAATTATTTGCAATTACAAAAGAAATGAGATCTAGGTGCTGGTTTGAAAACTATGGAATATTTTTCATTGGACAACCCTTTTAACTAGCTTGGTGGGTTTTTGAATAAAGTGATTTCAAAATAGTAGTAGGTAATGGGTTTGGGTACAAGGTTAGATCCAATGTATAAGCTCTTCCAAAACATATAGCTAAACATATTAATGGAGCCCTCTATCAATCTGCCCATATCCATAAGATATTGTTGGCCTGAAACTTCCCCAGCCTCCCTTAAGCATGCATGCTCGATCGAGCTGAGCCATTTATTCAGCATGTCAAAACTGCCTGACAACAGAAGGCAACACCCATACCATCAAACTTAATCACAGCCATGGAGTACTGGATTATTGATAGGTTATCAGTAATGGTCCGACTCCCGATCTTCCCAACAATCAGCTGTTTGAAGAAGTTCCGGTGAGCACTGCGGCCTCTTCCTAGGCCAGTGACGTCACGTTCATCGGTCACATGGCCTATATGCAGCTCAGTCGCATCAAAGTGAATTAGCCTGGGCTGCAATGGCTAGCACAGCCACTATACAATGTATGGACCTGTGCTTGGTAAGCTGTGAGGAGGCCACAGTGCTGACAAGATCGCCCTCGATCAGTGGAGGTGCAAGGAGTCAGACCACCACCGATCAAATATTGATGACCTACCCGGAGTATGAGTCATCAATATTCCAATCCAAGAAAACCTCATTAAAATATGCAGTTAATCTGCGACACCAAAGGAAACCAAAAATAAATATCAAGGTGAGTATGGCAATATTTATCACCAAAAAATGCTGTGGCCAAGGGTGGGATTCAATTTTCTAACAGCAGAAGACCATATTTTGCTGCCTGAAATATGTGTGAGAAGTGTCTGTGGCATAGTGCAGAAAAGTATCCTTAAACTAATAAATAAAATATAAAAAGATTAATGAAATCAGTAGTACCAGAATCAAGCTCAGTACATATATACACACTGACAAAGAAAATAACACACCTAGATAGAAACGTCAAATTGCTGCAAAACTCAGCATGCAGTTATGTCTTGGGCAGATATGTAAATGGTTACAAGTGTGGCCTGAGCAGACATTGGGTCTTATCACAAGAGGGCGTAAAGGGGCTTCTCCTACTGTCCTACAAAAAGGCTTTCTTTCAAGGCTACTTTTGAGCAGTGTACCTTTTGGAGAGAGATCGTTGACTGCTAGACATGCCTCAATGATGCACTCGCAGACATTTTGCCCGGTTGACAGACTTTGAGAGGGTCACCTCATTGGACTGAGAGAAGCAGGATCACTTTTTTAAATGGGAAGCGGAATAAATATTATGGTTTTTACTAGAAGGCATTTAGGTGTGCCACTCCATGGTCTAGAAATATGCAGAAAACTATGTTAAAGGGAGATTCCTTTTTTTCCAGAAACAGTGCTATTCTTGTTGACTGGCTGTGCTTGGTATTTCAACTCAGCCCTACTTAGGTAGGATTCACCATGCTGATAGAATTTTTTATGAAATGTTTTAATCTAATAAAAATAATAAAAAAATGTTGGATGAAATGGATTTTGGAGGCACTGTTGTATATGCATCAGCGCAGTGTGTAAGTAGGCATTGTGGAATGTCCACTGAAATTTAATAATAACATGAATATCCCATGGTCTTATAGATGAGCTAGGTGAATGATTCAGGGATGCAGAGGGTTGACTAATATATTTTGATGAACTCTAGAAGCGTTTAAATGTGATTTCCATTCATCATGAACCCTAGAACATTTCCGCAGGCCGAGACTAAATAAAAGACGTTCTTAAAAATGATCTAAGGGTAATCTAAACGTTAGCACAAAAGTGATGATTGTCAGCCATTGTGATTGAGCTTCTTTTATGGGAATATGGAGATCCGGACAAGCGAGAGGCAACTACAGTCTAATGTATAGAGACTACAAAGTATTCCACTTGGGTCATAAAATTCCAGAATTCAGAATTAATGGCTCTATAATGTCAACTGCTACAGAAGGAAGGATCCAGGGAGCCATTATTTCAGATGACTTAGAGCTAAGCAAGCAGTGCAGCAAAGCAGAGGGGAAAACCAGCAGGATACTAAATTGTATAGGAAGCAGCATTAGCTACACAGAGGAAGGTAGTAATATCACTCCATAGATCACTGGTTAAATCTAGGTCTGAATGGTGTGCACTAAAAAAAACCTCCATGTCCATTATCCAATCCACAAGCCAAATAGAAATAACTCATTCTTCCTAAGAATCTATCTATCTATCTATCTATCTATCTATCTATCTATCTATCTATCTATCTAATCTATCTATATCTTTGTCCCACTTCATGTCAACACTATTCCTAATGGCCTCTTTCAACAGGATAGTACACCCTGCAAAAATTGTTCAGTAACGGTAAGAGGGACATGACAAAGAGTTCAAGGTGTTGACTTGGCCTCCAAAGTCCTCACATCTCAATCGAATTGAGGACCCGTGGCATACATGAGAAAAAAAAGTCTTATCCATGATCGCTCCACCTCAATTTACAGGTCTTAAATTAAATGCTGCTAATGTATTGATGTCAGATACCAAAAAAACACCTTTAGAAGTCTTGTTGAGATTATGCTTTTGTTGACACAATGGGGACCTACCCAATATTAGGCAGGTAGCTTTAATCTTGTGGGTGATCTATGTATTCTAATGAATGACTGTAACAATATCATGTACAGGTCATTAATATCAGATCAGTGGTCGTCCCACACCCGGCACCACTGATCAGTTGTTTGGGAAGCCCCCCAGAAACCATACAATCCACAGAGTTCAAAGAAGAAGGCCCTGGTGCTGGTGTACTGCAGCTCAGCTCCCATTCACTTGAATGATTGCTGAGCTGCAGTACCCTGGCACAGCCACAAGACAATTCCTTCTGCTTCGACCTCTGTCCACTGTATAGTTTCTGTCACCAGCAGCTGCCCATGGGGGTACTGAGTGTTGGGATCCAAGGAATTGATATTTATGTTCTATCCTGATTACAGTTCATCAATATTTAAGTCCCAGAAAACCACTTTAACCCCTTAAGGACCCATGACCTACCGGTACGTCATATCTTTAAAAGTACATTGCGGTGCTGCAGGGGTTATTCGGAACAGGATGCCTGCTGAAATCATTTAGCAGGCATCCTGTCACAACACCGGGGGGGTCACGTAAGCCCCCCCCCCCGTAACAGCGATCGCAGCAAACCGCAGGTCAATTCGTTGCGGCAGGCGGGCCGTGCGGGAGGCGGGCGGTGTGGCAGGCGGGATCGCGATCCCCCGCCAGCCTCCTCTGTATTTTTCCCTGGTGTCTAGTGGTTATAGCAGAGGGTCAGCACGTTGCTGACCCTCTGCTATAAACTGCTAACATCTGTGCCGTACAGATGTCAGCAGTTTAACCCCTTCCATACCGCGATCCGTACGGACCACTGTATGGAAGGGGTTAACAGGGAGGGAGCTCCCTCCCTCTCCCATCGGGGGCTGCTGTGCCCTTGCAGCCCCCGATTCTTCAAAGGGATAGCAGAGGGAGGGAGCCCCCCTCCCTCACCATCACCCGCTGCTCTGTTCTGGCAGCGGGTGATGGTTACCATGGCAGCAGTATGCCTTCAGAGGCATCCTGCTTGCCATGGTGATGTAAGTCTAATCAGACTTCTGCTAAAGGCAGAAGTCTGATCAGACTAAGTGTAAAAGTAAAAATACAGTACAGTACACTATATAGTGTACTGTATTATACAGACATCAGACCCACTGGATCTTCAAGAACCAAGTGGGTCTAGGTAAAAAAAAAAAATTTAAAAAAGTGAAAAACAAAAGTAAAAATAAAAAAACACATATCACTGAATAAAAATAAAAAAAATAAAATGCACTACACATATTAGGTATCGCTGAGTCCGTAAAAATCTGCTCTAAAAAAACTATCACATGACCTAACCCCTCACGCAAATACCATAAAAACAAAAAGTGTAATACCAAGTGATCAAAAAGGCATATGCCTCCCAAAATAGTACCAATAAAACCGCCATCTCATCCCGCATAAAATGAGCCCCTACATAAGGAAATCGCCCCAAAAAAAAAAAATATGGCTCTCAGACTATGGAGACACTAAAACATGATTTTTCTTTCTAAAATGTTGTTATGGTGTTAAAGTAAAATAAGTTCAAAAAAAGTATACATATTAGGTATCGCCGCATCTGTAAAAAACGGCTCTATAAAAATATCACATGATCTAACCCATCAGGTAAATACCGTAAATAAAATAAAAACAATGTAAAAAAAAGAACATTTTTGTCACCTCACATCTCAAAAACTGTAATAGCAAGCGATCAAAATGTTATATGCACCCAAATATAGTGCCAATCAAACCGTCATCTCATCCCGCAAAAAATGATATCCCACATAGGACAATCGCCCAAAAAAAATAAAAAAATATGGCTCTCAGACTATGGAGACATTAAAACATGATTTTTTTTGTTTCAAAAATGATATTATTGTGTAAAACTTAAATAAATAAATAAAAAAGTAGACATCGCCGGGTCCTTAACAACCAGCATTATAAAAATAACACATGAACTAACCCCTCAGGTGAACACAGAAAAAAAAAAATATATAAATACCGTGTCAAAAGTGATTTTTGTCAGCTTACATCACAAAAAGTGTAATAGCAAGCGACCAAAATGTCATATGCACCCCAAGATAGTGCCAATCAAACCGACATCTCATCCCACAAAAAATGAGCCCGTACATAAGACAGTCGCCCCAAAAAATAACAATTAAAAATATGGCTTTCAGAATGTGGAGACACTAAAAAATAATTTTTTCAAAAATGCTCTGTTATGAAAAACTGAAACAAAAAAACCCAAAAAGTAGTCATATTTGGTATTGTCGCATCCGTAACAACCGGCTCTATAGAAATAGCATGCAATCTAACCTGTCAGATCAACGATGTAAATAACAAAAAATAAATATGGTCCCACAGCTATTTTTTTGCAAATTTTCCATTTTAATCCATTTTTCCAGTAACAAAGTGAGGGTTAACAGCCAAACAAAACTCAATATATATTGCCCTGATTCTCTAGTTTGCAGAAACACCCTATATGTGGTCGTAAACTGCTGTATGGCCAAACGGCAGGGCATAGAAGGAAGGGAACGCCATATGGTTTTTGGAAGGCAGATTTTGCTGGACTGGTTTTTTGACACCATGTCCCATTTGAAGCCCCTCTGATGCACCCCTACAGTAGAAACTCCAAAAAAGTTACCCCATTTTGGAAACTATGGGATAAGGTGGCAGTTTTGTTTGTACTATTTTAGGGTAAATATGATTTTGGTTGCTCTATATTACACTTTTTTTGAGGCAAGGTAAAAAAATAGAAATTCTGAAATTTCATCTCCATTTGCCAATAACTCTTGTGGAACACCTAAAGGGTAAACAAAGTTTGTAAAATCGGTTTTGAATACCTTGAGGGGTGTAGTTAGATGGAGTCACTTTTATGGAGTTTCTACTCTAGGGGTGCATCGGGGGACTTCAAATGGGACATAGTGTCAAAACACCAGTCCAGCAAAATCCGCCTTCCAAAAACCGTATGTCATTCCTTTCCTTTTGTGCCCTGCTGTTTGGCCATACAGCAGTTTACAACCACACACGGGGTGTTTCTGCAAACTACAGAATCAGGGCAATAAATATTGAGTTTTGTTTGGCTGTTAACCCTTGCTTTGTTACTGGAAAAAATGGATTAAAATGGAAAATTTTCCCAAAAATCGAAATTCAGAAATTTTATCTCCATTTGCCATTAACCCTTGTGGAAAACTTAAAGGTTTAACGACGTTTGTAAAATCTATTTTGAATACCTTGAGGGGTTTAGTTTCTAGAATGGGGTCATTTTTAGGTGGTTTCTATTATGTAAGCCTCACAAAGTGACTTTAGACCTGAACTTGTCCCTAAAAAGTGGGTTTTTGAAAATTTCTGAGAAATTCAAGATTTGCTACTAAACTTCTAAGCCTTGTAACGTCCGCAAAAAATTAAATGACATTCCCAAAATAATCGATACATCAAGTAGACATATGGGGAATGTAAATCAATAACTTTTAATGGCCTGCATAAGTAAAAGCATTTAAAAGTTATCACCACATAAAGTGACACTGGTCAGATTTGCAAAAAATGGCCTGGTCCTTAAGGGGTTTACCTTAGACACACTGGTGCCCTCTTAGAATATATTCTCACCTGGCAGATTTGTTGCTGAAATTTTTGGGTCTGAAAACCTCTCCATACATGTGAATGAGGTTGTTTCTGTAGCATGTGTATGGGTTCAAGCCCTGTTAGGATGAATGGGACAGCTGCAGAAAGGTATTCCACAAATTGCTGTCTATCAATTCACCCTAACATTCTTATTCTTCATTCTAGTAGAAGATCTGAGCCCTGGTGACTCATAATAATCCCAATTTATAAATCCTCCCCATACAAGCTATGGTGGTCAGGAGAATGCTAAGAAGTTGTAGGCATGTGGATTTCACATTAGAAATGTAATGACTCCTCTAGGGCCTGTCCCCCTGCTGCTGCTGCTATGTTGTTCAGTCATACAGCTCTCTTAAAGTATGAATTTAATGTTTAGCAGTCAGGAATAGCTCCATATGAGATTATCCAAGATATACCATCTTGATAGATAGCAGATCAATGGAATACCTTCCTGTTCCTTCTAATGCACTGTACAAATCTGTTCACACCATAATATTCCAAGGTGGAACCAACTGCAGAACCAAAAGGATTTCATGGCCTTCACATTTACATTTACTTGCATTGACAATGACTCCTCATAAAAGTCGAGAAACGAATGTTCTAGAAAATCCTTTGCAAACTGTGTATTCAACCATTTGAAACAAAAGATGATTATACAATATGGGAAGTGGGTATATTATGACACTATGGAAATGATCAGTAATAATGTTCCTTTCTTGAAGGGAAGTTCTACTTCTGAGCAATCTGCCCCGTTGCCTTCATTTTTTCTCATCCTATTTGGTAGCATAGGATTAAGTAGATGCTACCTGTAGGAAATGTTGGAATGTCATGATCATAGCAGATAGTGGTCAAAAGCTGGTGGCTACCTGCTCCACTCTTGTGCAAGACCAAAAGCATGAGTAAATCAAGATGTCGTGGGACATGTGATGCTGTTGTCACCACCACTGGACTCATTGGAGGTGCCTAATCCTAGGTTGAGTGCACTGCGACTGAGCTCCGTGCTTGGCGTATATTCCAGGAAAATCTCCCAGCATATTGGTCAAACATATCCATAGGGCATGATAAGTGTGTCTTTTGGTCTCTGTAGTGGTGGTATGAAATGGCATAGCCAATCAATGGATGATGTATACCAAAGTATGTATATACATTGGCATACATTGGAGCCTTCGGGCAATCTACCCGACATATACTTCCACAGAAGGGCTCAGCCATTCCTACCAACTAGTTATGGTGATGTAGAGAATACTATAAAAAAGTTCACAAAAGTTCTTGAAGGGTAGTTCACCCCACCCTTGCAATTAGTGCCCAATACTTGGTGTGACCTTTGGTTGGGTTCCTTTTAATGCAAGTGTGTGGAGAGGAAGAACTCAACACAGATTCATAATGCTCATGAAGAAGGCAATGAAGCCCACCATTCCTCACTGTAGACAAGAAGCTGTCTGTATGGTACATTTGTGCTTGAGTCTTCTCAATGGGGTTGTCCAGCAGGATAGATTCATTTAGAAAAATGGCAGAATGACTTAAAAAATAAAAGAAGCATTACTCACCTCACCGGTCTACCATAGTTGCTGTTCCGACACATATCGGATCCTTGCTGTTCTCCACTTTCTAGTCTGAATCACTAGTTGAGACGGGTCACTGCTATGGCCAGTGATTGGCTGACCAGTTATTCCCTGCCATTTCCTGTATGTTAAAGATGCAAGAACCTGCAGAAGAAGCATTCCACTGTAGAAAGCGTTTTTTAGGAAGTACATTTAAAGAACTATTAGATCTTGTACTGTTGGCCCACAGGAACATTAAAGAATAATTTACACATCTCCAGCTTTAATTTCATAAGTGAGAAATAATCACTTATAATAATTAGTTTTTAACTGTTGCCGCATTGTGGCTGGTATACGTGTTTGTATGTTGTTTTACTCTGCAATGATGATCATTATGAAGCAGTCAGTGATCTGCCCATTGCAACAATAGAATGAAGCTTAAGATGTTAATACAATTTTGCTTTGCTGGATGGAAGACAAAACGTGAACAGCGAGGCCTGACTATTCTGCTGCTGATCTTTGCCTGCCAACATGGTCTGCTGCTCAGTGAAGTCTTATTTCCACTGGGATTTCTCCTTGCAAAGGCTATGACTCTACGTTCAGACTAGTTGTAAATATGTTCGAGCCATTTGTATCATAGCACCTTCTGCCTCCGCGATTTCTTGTCTGAATAGGTTACTGGAGTGTTAATGACTGTGTGTAGAAACAATCATCACTTCCGAAAACGTCTTTACAAAACCTCATCTCATGAAATCGAGGCAGCCTAGGACAATGAAATCTCCAAGTTACAAGCTAACCACCACCTCTAGATTCTCAAGATACATATTTCTCTTTCATACACATTCACTCATTATACTGTTAACAGCCATTTTAATGATAAATGAGACACCAACTAAGAACTAATGTATTATAGAGGCTGCCCATGTGGCTGCTATGGGACACACAGAGGAAGATGGTTTATCCTTGTTTCAGCCATTCCTTATGGGTATTGTGAGACGTTCGGCACACGCATTGCAATGCTAGTCCATAATCGATGTGGGAACCAGCCTGAATGTCTCGCAATGGCAGTGGTGGCGGGGGGACAACAAGTGCTTGCTCTTCTCTTCCAGGAAGGACAAGAATGGTGCCTTGGGTCTGCACTGGGTGAGGAGCACAGATGTGATTTCTCCTTTGGGCCCCCCCCCCCCCATTCTTTATGTATTGCCCGTTAGTCCAGGTTTAGGTCCAATTCT
Source organism: Bufotes viridis (assembly GCA_033119425.1). NCBI lineage: Eukaryota > Metazoa > Chordata > Amphibia > Anura > Bufonidae > Bufotes > Bufotes viridis. Next base: position 237,862,522 of record CM065594.1, on the reverse strand, counting down.
CACATTCTACAAATATATAATTAGGGCTCATTCAGACGACCATAAGTGTTTTGCGGAACATTTTGTGGAACACACAGGGCCAGTGCTATATAGAAATGCCAATTCTTGTAGGACATGCGCAACATTGTGGAACTACGCAACATTGTGGAACGGATGCGGACCAGTACATACGGAGATCTGAATGAGCCCTTAAAGTGACTCTCTTTTGCCTCAGTATATGTAAGTAAATTACAGATTGTCCGTCCTTTTCTCACTGGTGGTTTAGTAAGCTGTTCTTTATATTCATTCTACCCTATTCCTCAACATGTCCTTGTGTACGGGCTTCCTGATGAGCCCGTGGCAGACTACACAGCAGCCAATCAGAGGAGGCAGAGCTGCAGCCTCAACCAGTGGTTTGACGGAGGCATGTCTCAGACTATCTCAGACTCTCTGTAAGCTCTGTAGCTAAATTGTGGCCATACTTTCTTTGTGTATTGGCTGTATGGATAGTACAGTAGGGTGTGTGCCTTGTGGCAACAACAATGAATGGGATTAATAGACAGAGACGTGTAGTGTCTCCTGGAAGTGATAGTCTACTGCCCCCTCCCATATAGCGATGCAGGGAGATGCATACAGAGCCTTATCTGTTTGTATGGTCTATTACTATATGTACATTATGTCATGTGAAACAACACAGCTGTCATTAACTCAGCCACTCTATAACATGATATGACATACTCATACTGTCCCAGTCTACACAGCAAAGCTCACAAGTGAGCTGCTACAAAACAGAAATTGTCAGCCTATTGTGACTACTCTAGTGGGCAGTGTGAAAACTAGAATAGTATATTATGTCATGCGATACAACAGAGCTTTTATTAACTCAGCTATTCTCTAACATGATATGACATACTCATTCTATGCCAGTCTACACAGTAAAGCTCACAAGTGAGCTGCTACAAAACAGAAATTATATATATATATATGCACAGCAACATGAAATATAAAAAACACAACCAAAAATGTAAAATAGATAGCATGCTTGGCCTATTTTAGTCACAGGCCTGCCATTGCCTATCAGTGTTTGTTATGATAAGGGAACTCCTTCATTTGTATGTTAGTGGATATTATTAGAAGGCATTTATGTGAAGCAACTGGTTAATTTCTCCGTTTTCTTTAGTCCTTTTAGAGATAGTGCTTTGTCATTGGGGCTCACAGCTGTTCACTGTATGGATTTCTCTAAAGAGACATTACTAATGTACGCTTGTCAATTACACAAACATGGATATGTTTTATGTGACTGTTTTAGATTAGTAAATTGATGGCTGTCATATGTAAGAAAACCCATGATAATATAATTGCTAAGAAGGGGCCCCCGCTTTAGTATAAATTAGCAGTTGAATTGCATCATTCTGCCACTATGAATGATAGTTAAATATTAATGGAATAAAATAAAAATACCGCAGTCCACAAACCTGAAAGTGTGATTAGAAAAGGTATAGAAATTCAACACAATCCATTTATTTTGCCATGAGGGTAATGTAAGTATCTAATACCTCTTAAAGGTAATCTGTCACCATGATCTTGGATATTTTACTGCAGATAAGGAGTCCACATCACCATTTTTATTTTCTTTCTGTCTACCCCACTGCTCTAATCTGCACTGAAATACATTGTTTGGACTGCTGTGCTGTGCAAACATAATGGAGAGGACTTGTGTGTCTGCACAGCAGACTCAACACTGTATTTCAGCGCAGCTTTAAACCCTGGCAGTGGTGGGACAAGGGTCAGTAGAAAAAGAAAAAATAGTGATCTGGACTATTTATCTGCAGCACTACTCATGTATTACTTTTCCCTTTAATATACTACCAGTATGGTACTAGAAATAGGAAAGCTGTATTCAGCATAGCGATATATCATCATATGCTTGGAAGTTATACAAATAATTACAATGGCCAGTGATGCACCATCAATGAGGCAGGTTGAGCCTTTTGATTCAGGCGGTGCTGTGCGTGGACTCCAGTAGGTCGGCAATTTAGCCTCCAGCCTTGCATGACTACACAACCCTGAACACAACAATGGTTTTTATTATTGCATTGGATTATTGTCCATTGCAGTTTTCATTTTTGTTGTTGCTGCAATAACCAAGGAAAACGGTGATGTACAGTAACCCCTAAATGTAGATGTATGCAGTAGAGGCTGAAGGACCTTTAGATATAGTCACATGTGCATATTACAAGACCATCTCTAAGGACCTTTTTTCATTCTTTAACTATCCTCGTGAGCATGTTGTACCTAGTGAAAAAACCATACTCACCTGGTTCCCACCAATCCATTCTGGCACTCTAGCTTCATTTTGCTGTCCGGTCTCTGCTCTGTAAACGTCCGGATAGGTTATGTGCCTTGCTGCAGCCAATGACTGGCCCTAGGGGTGACATGTTTCTAGGATATGCCATCACTTTATGATCAGTGGGAGTTCAACCTTTTGAAGACTCCATTGTTCCTGAGAGTGAAGGGGCACAGTGACACTATCAATCCCCCAGATGTACATGTAACTCCAGCCTGCCCCATTCACAGGACTGCACAACTGAATCAACACTCTGGCCCCTTCATTCTTAGGGGTTGGTGAGATCTCAGAAGTCAGACCTCCACAGATCATGAAGTGATGGCATTATATAGCAATATCCTATAACTTTATGATGTGAATACCCCTCTGATTCCCAAACACTCCCAGCAGCAAGACATCTTATCGATCCTGAGTCTCAGCTTTCTGACCTGTGTAATGACCCTTCACTGCCAGTCCTGACCTTGGACCATTTACCATATAGTACATACTCTGTCTGCCCTGACCTCAGCCTGACTGTGGTTACGATTTTGCCTGATCCCTCAGTGCCCAATACCAGTGTCTCTGAGCTCCGTGAGTCAGCTGTCAATCACAGAGAGACTACTCTAAGAGGTGGCAGCATGGCGGTTCCGCTACAACAAAGTCCAGATCCCTATACAGGGGATAAAGGGTGAACACCAGGATACTACCACGATAATGTGCTAGGGTTTAGCCCAAAGTCAAATTTGTTGATTGACACAGTGGCTCCAGACCCACTGCCGTAACAACATAGAAGTTTTAAAAATATTTCTCCAATGTTATAAATGTTTTATTATGTGGCAGAAGAAATGATTATATAGATTTTACAAATATTGTATATATAATATTACTAGGGGTAGAGGTATTTTATCTTTTGTTTAGAGCTTCAATGCCTCATCCACCTGCACTGATCAATAGGGAAAATCCACCGGCCAAGGGTGTATTTTTATTGCCATGGGCAAATGGTATAAGAGCTGTCAAAATTTTACAAGCAGTACAATATATTATATGCACATGTGCTCAGCATGTTACGGTACGGTTAAAGCCTCATGCACATGACCATATTTTCCTCAGGTGTCCTACCTGCATTTTTTGTGGATAGCACAGTGACCTATTTATTTCTATTTCTATAGGGCCATGCAGACATATGGATTTTTTGCAGATCCATGTGACCATTCCGCAAATTATAGAGCATTTCCTAATCTGGTCTGTTTTGTCGACGAGAATAGTCCTGGGTCCTATTGATGGGAGTAAAAAAGTACAGACTGCACATGGAAGATGTCGTATTTAGCAGATCCGTTTACGGACCGAAACACGGACACAGATTTGTGAATGAGGCCTATCAGAGATCTCTCTTGTACTGAGGTGTAAACCTGTGTGGTCATCACATGCCGAGGACATATAGTATGGGTTTCATACTATAACAGCAAACAGAAATCTTAAGCATTGAATTCACAAGGTATATAGGTAAATTGCATAACCATCATGATCAATGAATATGTTTGACTTTCTGAATGTGAAATATCCCTTTCACTTCTTTATGGCCAGGCCTGAAGGGGGTTTAATAACCAGGCACTTTTTTTTGTGATTTAGCACACGTAATGGTTTAACGGACCTAAACTTTTCTTTTTGCTGGGCTCTCAAAATAGTGTTTGTTTTTGTGGCATTTTTAGGATTTTTATACATATGCATTTTAGAGTATATTTTTTACTAAATTCATGTAGCTTACTTGCTGATGCTTCCTGGTCCCCGCTGGTCTCTGCTTCCTGCTCTTTCTCCATATGCAGGAAATGAATGCTCAACCAATCCCTTGTCCGGTGGGGGTGGTGGACAGTTGCTTGAGTTTACGGTGGCAGATTAAGTGGCCCACAGGCTAGGGATTGTTTCTCAAGCTTGGGACCCACAAGAAAAATAAGTATACTGCACAGTATTCCCTCACCCCTTAGCCATAGTGCTTTAGATAGACATTAAATTCTGCATAATAACACCCACAATAATACCCCTTCATCTAGTGATGTCTCCTCTGATGTAGATGTTCTCTTTCCTCATCTTTCCACTGGAGCCAGACCGTCATGATATTTCAGCCACGTCTTGTCTCTGCAGAGTTTACTACAAAGACATTTTATTTTACTTTCCTCAATTTTCCATCATCCACCCTCTAAAGTACTCCCAGCAGTTATAATGGCCCCTATAGCAACCCCAGTAGTTACACTGCCCCCATTTCCTGGTAGGTTTAGTGCTCCTCGCCTCCTCCCCTTTTTTCCACCGCCACACGTCCCGCCTCTTAACCTCCCCGGCCCATCCGCGGCCTGCCCCTTACCCTTCCCGGCTGGCGTACAGTGCAGCGCCGGCCGGCGGGAAGACAGAGAGGATGGAGCGCAACTTGGAGGAAGCGGCGGTACGATTCTGGTAAGTCTGTAGGGGCCTGGGCTCGCCTGGGCTCTCCCCTGCCTGCCGCTTATTGATCTGAGCGCTGATGGGGGTGGCTGACTGGGGGTCTGTCTGATGGGGGTCTTTGGGCTCTGAGGTCGGATGGGGTCGGGCTGACTGGGTCTGTGGTCTTTGGGCTGATCTGAGGTCTGATGGGGTCTGATGGGGGTCTTTGGGCTGATCTGAGGTCTGATGGGGGCTGACTCGGGTCTGATGGGGGTCTTTGGGCTGATCTGAGGTCTGATGGGGGCTGACTGGGGTCTTTGGGCTGATCTGAGGTCTGATGGGGGCTGACTGGGGGTCTGATGGGGATCTTTGAGCTGTCCTGAGGTCTGATGGGGGCTGAGTGGGGGTCTGATGGGGGTCTTTGGGATGATCTGAGGTCTGATGGGGGCTGACTGGAGGTCTTTGGGCTGATCTGCGGTCTGATGGGGGCTGAGTGGGGTCTGATGGGGGTCTTTGGGCTGATCTGAGGTCTGATGGGGGCTAACTGGGGGTCTGATGGGGATCTTTGAGCTGTCCTGAGGTCTGATGGGGGCTGAGTGGGGGTCTGATGGGGGTCTTTGGGATGATCTGAGGTCTGATGGGGGCTGACTGGAGGTCTTTGGGCTGATCTGCGGTCTGATGGGGGCTGAGTGGGGTCTGATGGGGGTCTTTGGGCTGATCTGAGGTCTGATGGGGGCTAACTGGGGGTCTGATGGGGTTTTTTGGGCTGATCTGAGGTCTGATGGGGGCTGAGTGGGGGTCTGATGGGGATAGGAAACTAAGATGTCTGAGAAACTAAGATGTCAGAGATTACTGAAATAAATAATCATGGTGGTCTGGTCTGATTGGAGAAGATGAAGAAAGAGAACATCTACATCAAAGGAGACGTCACTGGATGTAAGAGGTATGGGCACGATATATGGGTGGGGGGTGTGTGTGGGTGTGGCTTGAGGGTGGGCGGGGACACAGGGGCTCCATGATCTCCTATTGCCTGGGGAAGTGCCCCTCCCGAGACCAGACTCTAGAACCGCCACTGGGGCGGCGGCAGCTGCAGCTTGCTGTCAGCGGAGGATAATTACGCAATGTTATGGGGCTGGTATGTCATTTTTTCCAGGGCTGGTTTTCATACAGTCCGGCCCTGAGTAGAGCCTATTTCCCCTATAGAGCCCATTGCCTCAGTAGAGCCTATTTCTCTCAGTCGCACCTATAGCCTCCAGTAGTGACAAAATAAGAAAAATTATACTAACCTCACTCCTCACTCAGTTCCCAGGGCAGGCGATCGTGATGACGTCATCGCGCTGCCAAAGTCCTGATGCAGGCAGTCGTGTTGACGTCTTCATACTTGTCTGTGCCGCTCTACGGCCTCATAGGCTTCAGGCTTAAAGGCTTGTTGCCTATGAGAGTGAATGACGGGGATGGGAGCTATGGGCCCCTGTGCCCCGCCATAGTTTCAAACGTGGGGTAATGGGCAAAACATCTGGGCCCCAATCCCCAGATGTTTGCCCAGAAATACTGATGGGCGTTTTGGGCAGCCATGGGCCCCTCAGCAGCATCAGGCCACGGGTAGCATCAGACCCTATTGTAATTCGCCATTGTGTGTATTATAGACAGAAAATATTTGGGGTATACAAAGCTCACAGAAAATGTGCCCGAAATGAACATTTCTTTTATCTAGCTTTTTACATATTACTGCTTGCTGTACACAGTGCACATGAAGAGTGGAAGGGATCTAAAAAAAAGCCTACTCAAGCTATATGCTGATACTTGGCGTGACCTCGTCTATATAAATGTATACTCATTTAATAACGGTACATGAGCGCTCACATCCCACGTCTGCAGCATTCAGGACCGAATCAGAAATATTTTCCAATTTTCCCGAGGGCTCTTTCATAAGGGGCAATACCACTCTGCTCCTGGCACAGAAGAAATCTCATTTTTAATCAAATACAAAAGTTTCATTAGAGGCTGACAGGTTTTTATAAAAGGTTTAACTCTTAGTAAGGGGGGCGCAGAGAGGAGAGAAGCAGTGTAAACCTCTAGCTGTATCTTTATAATGAGGTGTCGGATAAACTCAACTCAGGGCTGAGAATCATAGAAGAAAAAAGATCTATATGGCCATGAGTTGTGTTGAGCGAATCAAAGCCAAACGAACTGACCTTGATCCGAATTTCAGGAAAAATTCGGTTTACAGCAAAGCCGAATTTCCTCACGCTTTGTGGCAACTAATCTATTTTTCCTGAAATGGCAGTAAAAAGAAACATACCTCATCCATCGGCCTCCTTGCAGGCATCTTGATTGCAGAGACCGCGTGAAATATCGCGCTGGGTGACGTACGACGTCACCACACTGTCATCAGTGATGCAACCATGCCCGGCCAGCATGATGACGTCATCATGTCACTGCGCGAGATTTCCCATGGTGCCTTCAATCAAGATGGCCGCGACGACCTCGACGTGAGCAAATGGGTAAGGTGAGTTATGTTTTTTTTACCCTGATTAACCCCTGAAACGCCTAAATTGTAGCCTCAGTTCATTGCTGATAGCGGCATCTGAGGGGTTCAATGATGGAAGGTAGCGCGATCGTTGTTCCTTGTCATTGCGCCCGCTACATACAAAGGAATCAAATGTCTGTGAAACTCAGCGAAGCAGCCGAATTTATTTTTTCATAACTTCGCTCACCTCTAGCCATGAGCATAGGCTGGAGCTGTTGGGTATGGCCATATGCTCAGCTTTGCCCTGGGTAATATGTTCTGTTGGTGCCCCTACCCCAATATCGTCTATAATCTTACAGATAACTGTACCATATAGTGCCATGTACAGTGTGGAGCACTGACAGTGCTTTACATTGGCCAAATGGTGCTGCCATACAGTTACAGTGCCAACAGATCACCTTCATACATTGTACAAATATTATATTAAACATTGTCTGTGCCGCCATATTTCTAAGTACATACCTTCATACATTACTCAAATACTAGCAACCAACTAATAGCTCACACAGGCGGTTCTAATGCCAGACTAGCATCATGTGCCCACTGTGTGACACGTGATCCCAGAACTGGCTGCCACACGGGATTTAATTGCACAGAACATGCCTATAAGAGAAATTGTTCTAAAGTTCCATGGATTTTCCTTTTGGGAACCTGGTCGCATGACACTCCTCTTCTGAAAAATCAATGCCATGTCCATTAGGAGGTTTTCAGCCTGGACTATGGATGAGACATCACTTCCGCTGTGTGAGAGGAATCGTTCTGGCCCATTCCACAATGGAAGTGACGTCCTGTCCATAGCCCAGGTTGGAAACCTGGTAAAGGGTGTCATATCAGTGAAAGTTGGATTTTCAGAAGAGGAGTCTCACATGACGGGGTTCCTGGGAGGCCGACCCATGCAAGTTAAGAGCGTGAGTGTATTACAATCCTTCTTTTACAGGTGTGTCCTGTATAATTAAGTGGCTTTGCAGGACCTGCCGCTTAGTAGTTAATGCCTCAGCATCTTCCCCTACTATTTACTAACAGATTTGTTAGGTTAGTAGGAAGTAGGAGTCCTATGGACAGGGGCGGATTGGCCATAGACCGTACAGGGAAATTTTCCAGTGGGCCAATGCCCAGGGGGCCGCCTGAATCCTCCTCTCGGTCTGCCAGTGGAAGTTTTTGGGGATGTATTTTGTTCTGCTGGCGGCAGTGATGGACTGTGGTATTTGGCTCTGTTGGGGTGGTATAATGTGCCACAATATGGTATTGCTGGCCCTGCCTTCCATCAATTTGGACCTGATTACAAAACGGGGCCACTTTTAGTATTTTTTCCAGGGCCACTTCAAGTTCCCAGTCTGCCCCTGCTTATGGAAGGGAGTATGACTGCAGGATCAGACTACACATGGTGTGTTTGTAGTCTGTAACCATAGAAACTCATGGTCTGGATAGGTGCTGTTGACGTAAAACTGGTAGGATATTTTCAATCAAGATTATTCGCCAAGTTGAAGTGTCGGAGCCAGAAAATCTGTTGCAAAGCTGAACCTGCGTTTTACATTTCAAAAATTCTAGTAATAATTAGTATATCATTGAGCTCGTATGGACGTCACTGTGGTGTTTCTGTGAGTAATTATTATGTGTAGGTTAATATATTGGATTTAACAAATCTTAATGTTATGGGAGGGGGTAATACCGCTGCTCAGAAACATACATGAAAAAGGAAATTGCGGGGTTGATAGCCTAGCAAAAGATACGAAGCATAGCCACTTCATGGTTTGGCGCTGGCTGTGAATGTTCTAAAGCAAGGTCTTCTTAATGAAGGGATCTGAGGACAGCAAAGGGCAGGGAAGTGCTGAGAGATGCTTTAAAGATTGGTGATTTCAGGATGTGGATTCTCTCACAAAGAAGGAATACCCAGCAGGATTAATAAATGTTTCTTAAAGCATCTGGTCTGGTCTTATATAACTGCACTTAGATTGTTAAAAGGGAAACATTTTAAAACTGAAGATTATTCAGTTTCATTTTGGGAATTTTTCTATTAAATGATGCTACAGACAATGCAGAAGATTGAATTGTTACCCACCGAGCAATGCTTTCTAGACTCTTGATGCGGTAGACTGCACATAGTAAAACTAAAGTATTCACGTACTGCCAGGGCTGTACAAAGCTGTACAGGGGGAGAAAATGTTGTAGCTGTCGTCTGACTGTCGATATACTTCCTTTGTGAGTAGTAAATTCATTGGGGCCATGGTTTTGCCAATGAGAGGGATAAGAAGCACAACCCTTCAGCTCTTCCCTTACTATCTTTTAGACCCATAATGGCACACAAGAAAATGCATCTAACTTCTGCAACGGGCGCCTCCCCCTAGGGCCCTCTATAATGTAATGCCAAGTAGTATAGTGCGGCCTAAGATGTCCCTTTATGTGTGTCGCGGTGCTCCTACCTGGATACCGCTGGACCCCAGGCTTTGGCGACGAAGCAATAAATAAAGAGAATAATTGAGGAATTAAGAAAGAACTTGAGTCCAGACCTTGAGATGAAGTTCAGCTTTACTTAAGTAAATGTTGTTCCAAAACATATGTCAGGCTTTATCTTGGTTCCAGCAGGCTTTAGCATTAAAATGGCAGGCAAACTCAATCCTGCTATATCTGACTCTGCTGTCTTGACAAGCTTAATTAGAGTCTTTGCTTTCCTCGTGATGCTGTGCTTCACTTTTTGGTCCGCTTATGTTCAGCCAAGGGATGTGGTAGAATCCGATGAGCTCCAATATGGAGTCCCTAACAGCGCACACACTACCACTTGCACTAGAACCAGTTCTAACTGGTCCCCACCCCTCCTGCAGGAAATAAGACTAGCCCACTTCCCTACTGGGGGGGGGGGGGCGGTTAGAATCGAATGGAACGCTCCATTCTACCTAAGTACAGCTTGGCCGTGTTTGCTGCCACCTGCTGGTGAACCAGGCACGTTACACGTTATAAAACGGTTGCAAACATTATTATAGATGCACATGGAGAGGACCTGGAACATAATGCATAGATGACTTTATGTTAGACCATTAAGGCCAGTAGCAGAGTGTAGGAGTGGCAACGCCACTCGGGGGTGTTACACTTCTGCTACTGCTCCTGATAAGAAGACTAGTGGGATCACCAGCTTTTCTGCCCCACTGCTTGCAAGACAGCCAACATAGCCAGACCCAATATGGCATGGGTGCCATAGTACTCAATATTGAGTGGAAAGCAACACATCTACAACATCTCTCCACTCGTGACAGCTCCAGGACCTGGCTCCAGGGGACCTGGCTCCAAGGATGGCTAAGTTCTTTCACTTACGACAGCAGTAAGCTCTGACTCTTCTCAAGCTGTCTCACCACTAGTCTTGCATTGCACCTTTTCTCACTTTCTGATTTTCATGTACACACAGAAGGGGCAATGTGCAGCCTATTTGTGCCATACTTATGAGACAAGAAATGGAAACCCTCATCACTTACCTTTTAGACGCACATCAGAAGGATAGGGAAGCCTTAAAAGAAGAAATCCACCATGTAGGTGAAAGGATGGGGGAGGCCAAGGAGACAATGGAACAAACAAGTGGCCAACCTTAGGAGCACAGACAGGTAGTACTAGAGCATTCTCCATAAATTGAAGGTTTATTTTACCCACTTTGACAATATTAAGAATAGACAGAGAGGGAGTGTCCTCGGCATCAGAAGGCTGAGCGAGGAGGTTTTGCAGTGGACTCTCAGGAGTGTGTAGAGGATGGGAGTGGTAGTTGTGTCTCTGGGGGTGGTAGTAGTACTCACAGATCATGGTGGTTTGGCTCTAATTTAGGTTGCTAGATGGAAATTGAGATCTAATCATTGAGTGAACCTAAATATCCACCCCAAATATCCACTTTTGCGCTCCCTAGGGCCATACAGTAATTGGAGGGTGCACCCATTTTTTCCTAAGGGCACACCCTAGTGCTGGGGCTCCGGCCTGATGGTAGCTGGAGTGCCCATGATGGTAGGTGTTTGGATAGGTGCAAGGCATAGCGTGTAGATAGCAATGTTCAATGGCTGTCATATAGTGCAACAGTCAGTAACCAGGCCAGATTTAACAGAATAAACTTCTCTTTACTGTAGTGCAAAATGGAAGTTGTAGTAAATCAAATTATAGCAGCCACAGTTCCAATTATACATAGTGCAGTTCTCTCCCAGATAGCAGTGTATGGATCTAGGCAAGGATGGGAGTTATGGCTCTCTTTTCTCTCTTGCTTGCTAAAGTCTCTCTCCGTAGAATATATTGCCGGCCATAGTGCTTTTGCAGTTATGCCTATAATGCACATGGTGGCGAACAGATTGAATGATATGACTGTCCGGGTCATTCTTTAAGTGTGTACGGTGTCTTAACTGTAATCCCTCCCCGGCAGTAAAGTTTGTATTGCCCTCAATTGCGGTTACCTTACTCACTCCAGTACATCGCCATGCAAATTTCAAGTTCTCTAATTCTCTCTTTTATCTTTTTTGCTGTACATCTTGTAGCAATCACACAGAGATCTGTTAGTCTCTGAGTCCTGAGTAGAGGGAATCATGGTCTGTGCATCCTCCCTCTCCTAAGTCCCTCCTAAGACTCCCGTAAAAAACTCTAGAGCTAGAGTTGGAGCCAGCCACCACCTAACAACCTCTTGCAAAGAGTTAAGTGAAGTGATTTTTAAGAGTTAGTTAACTCAATCACTACCATACAGAGCTATGCTGGGAGTATACATGGCAATACAATACAACAATACAACATAACAATATATCAACATAACATTTAATTGACAAACCATTTGCAGCTGCCCCTTGCTTCAGGGTACTAGAAACACCTCTACAGAAATTACCATGTCCTATTTCTAAGATTAAGAAGGGCCCATTTTGTTATTTGATATTGGCTGAGAGTCAAATTATTCAAAACTCTGAAGATTTCCAGCCTACCTACCCTGACTGCTACAGGTGAATGTGATAGATTTTCTTATTCGCTTATGTAGGAGATTAGGGCCTTAGACAATGATACCCCTTCAGCATTCTATTACCTATGGTTCCTTTGGACCTAATTTGGGGATTCCCTTGGAATTCACTACTTGGCAGACCACTGGTTTGGCTGCAATTTAGGTTGCTGGATTAAAATTAAGATCTAATCATTGAGTTTAGTTTTATATATTTATCGCATTATCAGTTTTCTTTTCTGTTTTCACGTGGTAGTTTAGCCCTTCACATTGTGCTACATTCTATAAAAACGTGTACCTGTAATTTGAGGCTCAGATGTTCAGATCAACTTTTATTGAACCATGGAAAGAGTATTGTGTGACTGCCATGTCAATCACATTAAGGGGCGTCGTGATGCTGTGCCAAACGCTTCCGACTGTCTACTTTTGACCAGGCAAAAACAGACATGCTGTGAACAATGAAAATCCCAGAATCTGCTACAGCAAAGAAAAATGTGAAAAAAGAAAGCTGCTGATTTTACTAGATGCATGGATCTTCACATACGGCCAGGAGGTGATTGCCCTTTGCTGACAAATAGGAACTTCTATACCCTGGCAGTGACATCACGAATGCCATTTATGTCGTCACCAGCAAGTAATGATCAGCGTAAGAAATAATAAAGTAACTATAACACGGACTACAGCTGCAACTGTTGTGAAATGAATGTGACATTAAGTCAAAAATATTTAAAGAAGTTATCTAATAAGAACAACCTTTGTCCATAAGCCCGATAGAGGTCATAGGGGGAAAGGTCCAACACTTTGGTTGACTTTTGATTGTTTTATAGCTCATCTCCCTTAGTGCACAGCTATGATCAGCCTAGCTGAGGTAGTCTGAGACTAAACTCTTGTGTCATCAGTGGCACTGGCACAGGCAACTGCTCTGACTCTGTCCACAGCTCATTGAACTGCAGGTCTGCTTCTTAAAGAGATTGTGCCACAAAAATTATTCTACCGTTTTCAAACCAGCACTTGGATCTGAATACCTTTTGTAATCACATGTAATGAAAAATTTAATATAGCCACTGAGTTTTTTTTATTAAATAGCTCACTATTTATATTACATTTTTTATTGCGCATGTGTATAGCGTCTCTTAGGCGTCACCCACTGATTGTTCTTTTTCAAATTCATCTTTCATCTCATTGACAAGGACACACATGCGCAGTTCCATACTTCAACTGCCACTGACCCTACCTTCTGTCAGAAGCTGTGGCAGCTAAAGGGAGAAGGTAGACACCCCCTGAGCTGCTAGCTTGAAATAGAGCAAGTAGAGCAATTGGAACAATGAAGGAGTAGAACTCTGGATCCATGTGAGGTACAGGGCTGGTTCTAGCTTTGTTGGAAAGAGATTGTCATGGACTATATGGTGTCTGGTTTTAATTTTTTACATTAATCATGGGATAACCCCTTTAAGGTTAGCTGCTGTGTACAAGCACAAGCTCACCAAGAAGTCAGCACTTTTAGATGACTGCAATTACAGCAAAAATAGATGATTACAAACTGCAAGCAACTAAATTGCCATTGAGAAAAACACATACATATATTAAAGAGTCACTGTACTTTCACACAAATTCATTTAATTTAATAGAGAATGGTGTAAATAGCAAATTTCTAAATCACTTCACTTACAAAATCTGCCTGTGTCCACCTGAAAAAAGCTGTGAAGTCATAGCCACTAAGGGTCTTACTTCTACCTAATTTGCAGTCCACTGCCTGTTGTTAGACAAGATCCATCCCCAGTAACAGAAACACCGAGAGAAAGTGGGGGCGTGTTAGCATTAGCTGAGATTTTGAGCCTAATAAAAGGACTGCCTCTACACTGTATCTGAAGATCACAGGAGCGTCCTGCCTTTCTGTAAGAGTGATCTCTCCATCCTTATCTTTTCTGTCAGCTCCAGAGCTAAAAACAAACAGTGGAAAGTAAGGGAAAGGACGTCACATGCAGATTCCACAGAAAGCAGATGTCCCCTGCTTCTGAGAGAAAGGCATCTAGCTGTGCAGCTAAAGAGGGGAAAAGTTAGGCTGAAAAATACAATAATGAAGTCCACAAAATACCTATATCTTCACAGTTATGACTGTAAAAGGAGCACAGCCATTATGCAAACATTTTATTTTTTTTTACTCAGGAAAGCTTTAAGCCAAATGGAGGTCAACTTTAATCCTATCTAAATATATATCAGATATTCTCATAGCTGGGGTCTATGACTACATTTAATCCATCAAATTAATTGCTGTTCTGTGGAGAATCTAGCTATTTTTTGTGCTGCTTTGAATGACATTTCTAGCACAACATTTGGCATACGGTGCCAATAAACTCAACATCACTATATTGCAGGATGTGCTGGGATTCTGCTCAGCACACGGACTACCACAAGTATAATTGTTAAACAGGTATACATGACATCTTAAATGGAATTTTCCATTAATACTGCAAAAATAGCATCATGAATGGATCCGGATTCTATGCGGTCTCTTCATTGTCCCAGACTAGAGTTGTCAAATGTCATAGCTGATATGGAAGGCTGTTGGAGGTCTAAATGAACTTGTGTTGTTCCATTTGGGGGAAGTGGAGCTGTTGGGCAGCTTGAAAACCTATAACACTTGGAAATCTTGCAGATGGCTTTACAGAACTGAACAATGATCACACCTTGTGATGTAATCTTAGACAATGAAGACATTTGGAAAGTTTAGGAACTTGTTTTTCCCTTAATGATTCCTAATTCTGCATCTATACATTGATACTAATCCATGGATTTTTTATTCAACTGGACATGGTGTTGGCGTTTTAAGCTGGTGACTATAGAATAGATTCTATGTGGCAATCTATCCTGGGTAATGATCAGTGTCAGACTGGGGTTCCTTGGGCTCACCAGAGGAGATTATTCTTGAGGCCCAACCCCTATATCGTCAAAAAAGTGTAATAGGTTTTGAATCAAAGAAATAGACCCTAGTTGCAAGTTATTGGTTCAAATGGTCGCCAAATGGGTTTTTCTCCTGGACCTTTGGGGTCCATTATGGCATTAGAGCCTGGGTCCACTGGAGGATCTTTTGGTACTCTGGTGGACCAGTCCAACGCTAATAATAATGGAATATTTTATTACATCATACTGAAAGTAGATATTCTCATATTAACTCAATTATAGTTATGAAGAACATTTTGTCTTCCCTCTACATAGGTAGCCTTCTAGCTGTATACTTCTATATCAAGCTGATTATAATCTGCAGCGTTTCTTTTCCTGAAGGACACACAAGGCTTGGAGACTTTCCTATACAGACTCGGGTGATGTGACATTATCTTCTCCCCACACTAATAATACAATTATTCAGCGTTTCTCTTCTGTCACACAGCTTAACTTAATTGTGTTTTAATTAGACTTTGCTGTGGAGATTAAATACACATCGTCCCTGTCACCCACACAGCGTGGGGCTGCTCTCCAATTGGTATTCTAGTGCACACTGCAGACTCTTTCCCCCCTTTGCAAGGTGGCGAGCTTGTAATTTGAGGCTCTGCTGCTCCTCACATTGTGTGTGACCAAGAATTACACAGAGTCATTTTCCTGCAGCCGAGGAGAAAATCTGTGCCGTGGTGTCAATGTGACGAAGGCTTCCCTGTGTTTGCAATCAGAGTAATAGGATTGGGGGCACAGTGTGTTACACTGCTTGAATGCTAGAGAGAAGAATCATATGCTGTGCCCACACACCCAATAGCTGTCTGTTCATCAATCAGCCATAAATTGGCTTGTCTACTATATATTTATAACTGTCCTATATGTCTATCTCCCTTTTGTCCATACTTTCAGCTTGTTTCCCTGGAAAACCGGGCATAGACGTTAGGCTATCATAAACTGAAACTATAAAGCAGTGCCAAATTTGTTGCATGGTAGTCACCGGCAGCTCCTGATGGACCCCACTGACTTGTAATAGGGCTCGTCGGTGTCTGTTTTGTTTAATGGAAAATATAGCCCTGCATGCAGCAGTCTTTTCCCTTCCAAAACAATCGATGGAGGCTCAATAGGATGCAGATGTGAACATAGCCTAAACCACCTGTTTTTGCCGGCTGACATATTGGTCAGATTTCATGGATAAGGAGTAGACATGCTGCTCTTCAGGTGAACATTAAAGGGGTTTTCCGGGATTTTCATATTGATGGCCTCAAGATAGGTCATGAATACAAGATTGGCAGGGGTCCGACTCCTGGCACACCCACTGATTGAGAAAGCCGCAGCGATCACCAGAGCTCCGGTGAGTGCAGCTGCCTCCTCAGAGGTTACCAAGCACAACGCCTGTGCTTGGTATCGCAGGTCAGCCCCATTTACTTGAATCGGACTAAGCTGCATGTAGGCCATGTGACAACGAAGGTGACCTTGCATGACCTAGGAAGAGGCCTAAGCACTTACTGAGTGCCGTAGTCTCTTCGGACAGCTGATTGTCAGGGGTGCCAGGGGGTTGGACTCCTGCAAATCTCATATTGATTACCAGGGGTGGATTAAATGGCCAAAAGACCCTGGGCTGTTCCTTAAGCTTGGACCCTGTGAGTAAAAAAAAAAAAAAAAAAATTATAGTCCACAGTATACCCCCCTAGCGCTAGTGCTAAAGACATATTCAGATAGAAATTACATTCAGAGCTATGATACATAAAGGAGAATACAGCACCACACACCTATTACATCCGGGTATCTTTCCTTATCTTTTACATTGGGAGCAGACCATAATGACGACATCCTTCAGCTACATTTTGTCTTTGCAGGGTTCACCCACAATACTATTACCTCTGTGCTTCGCAGTCTCTGTGCTTCGTGCCCACTAATAATAATGCCCCCACAATACCCGCGGTAGTAATAGTGCCCACACAAGTTATAATGCCCCTACAGTACCCCCAGCAATTATAATGCCCCCTAAATGCCCAGCAGTTATAATGTCCTCTATATTGCCCCCAGCAGTTATAATGCCCTCTATAGTGCTTCAAGTAATGCCCCTAGTAGTCATGTGCTCCAGTAGGTATACTATGACCCCATTAGTTATAATATGACACCAGTGGTTGTTATAAAATGCCCCAGTATTTGTTATAATATGTCCCCAATAGTTGATATAATATGTCCCAACTGTTATGTGCCCCCACTAGTGGTAATTAAAAGAAATCAAAATAATCACCTCACTCCAACTTCACGACAGGACAAACAGGCTTCTTTCAAGCTTGTGGCCTGAGTTGCCAGAAACCCGACAAAGGCAGTTGCGATGACGCCATTGCTCTGCCTGCGACCTAGCTCCACAATACTGTGCTACACACCATATTACTGCAGGCTCTGTCATGTACATGGGATTATAGGATTCGATTTTTATTAATGGCTATGGACAGCCTTGAAGTAATTTTTTAAAATTTTTGCATTGTACTTATTTTAGACTGAAAAACATTTTCCAAATAGGTCTTTATTAAAAAAATGTGGAACCGGTTGTCTTCTGGAGCCTATATTTTTCACAGATATTGCAGGCTGCTGCGTCTCCTTCACAGTGAAATCCCTCAAAGAAGCTGACTGGCGGTTTGGTTGGTAACCCATATTCTATTTTCTTAGAGCTCATATACGCTCATGAAGTTGATCAGAATTAAGCTTCAATTCGTTTTTATGAGCTCTCAAAAGAAACAAATGCTAGACTGAGCCATCTGACAGCTTCTCTGAGTGATTTCACTGTGAAATGAACAGAGCAGCCTGCAATATATGCAAAAACATGCAGGCTGCAGACGACAAATGGTGGAAAATTTTACCTATAGACCTATTGGAAAATGTTTTTTTAGCCCAAAATAAGTACATGCAATAATGAAAAAAAAGCATTTAAAGGGGTTCATAGTTTTTAAACCAACTAACATAAAGGGTTAATTAAATGTAAATATATGCTGAATTTGCTAAATCTGAAGCAGATGGATGGTCACTGCACCTCTGCTAAAGAAGTTGCATTGGCAGAAAAGACTTTAGGTTGGTTACAGTCTCAGAATTGGACCTCTGCTGATTGGCAAAGGGTTGCCTTCTCCGTTGAGTCAGCTTCATTGAACGGATGGACGTTCTCATATCAGATGAGAAACATCAGAGAACAAACCCCCTGCTGTCAGCTGTGGGAAGACCCTATCCACCAACTTGGGTATAAATCCATGCTTGCAGATCATGTAATGTCCGACATTGGTTTGAAGAGCATGACCAAGACTTTCAAGTACTACCCTGGCCCCCTAATTCCCCAGACTTGGACCACATTGAGCTTCTGTGGGACCTCCTCGATCGTCATGTTCGATCTATGGATTCTCCCCCACACACCCTCCAGCAGAAGTAGGATGTACTGCAGTCACTATGGCTCCAGGTACCTGTGACAACCTACTAGGATCTTACTGAGTAACTCCCAGCCTGTCTATCTATCTTATATTTATCAATCTGATCTATCATCTATCTACAGTATCTATGTATCCGTCTATCTGTCTATCTATCTATCTATCTATCTATCTATCTATCTATCTACCTGATACCATAGGATACATTCAGATGTCTTGTTGAGATCATGCTTTTGCTGACACAATGGGGACCTACTGTCTGTATCTATCTATCTATCTATCTATCTATCTATCTATCTATCTATCCATGTATCTCTGTCTGTCTATTTATATATCTCATCTCCATCTATTTGAAAATCTTTTTTTCAGTATTGTCACTTTTCTTTCTACCTGACTGTCTGCGTAGCTTTCTGTCTCTCTCAATCTGGCCTCCTGTCACTATCTGTCTGTCTCTATCTATCGCCATCTCTCCTTTCTGTCCTCTATCTATCACTCACCCCTCTCTATCAATATAAGAGGGGAGGAGAAGGGCTTCTGTTCACCCATTCGGAAAATAGACTGTTAGCAGCGAGCTGGTACAAAATGAAGTGCTGGCGTCTTCCTGTGTTTAACATGAGCTGTCACTTATCTCTGCTCCCCATGGTGTCCCCTCCTGTCACACCTGTGGCCCACACAGCTGGACTGATAGAATCCGAATTTCCCACACGGTTAATGAGAAGAACAGTATTTTTATATGGTCATTGTCATTTAGATTGGCTAAAAATAAGCCTATAAAAATATCATCCCTTGGCCGTGACTTTTCAGCCTTTCTGAATACATTCTTTCTGGCAGAACATGGGGCACTCTGCCCAGAAACTTCAGCTGGCACTCTATCCCTATAATATATATGGTTGTTTGAGACATAGAACTAGCTAAAACCCTGCATCTTCCCGAGCTGACAAAAGATCCATACACCTTAAAAACGAGACATCAGACCCAGTGCATGGCACAGGTGGGCACCATAGAAAAGACTGAGCTGGCATGGCTTTCTCTAGAATATACAGTCACAAATCGTAACCTTATAAGTCCTGTAATTGGCAGCTTTATCCAGTAGTTTAGCTGTCGCTGCCACCTGTTAACTTAAGTGCTGTAATTTCGGTATTGTTCTCAGCTGCCAACAGCAGGCACAAAATGCCAGCAGGACAAACGCAGGCACCAGTCTTCGACCTGCTCTACATTCATTCATATTTAGAAATGCATAAATGAACCTTCTTGGAAGCCATGAAAACATGTCTAATCAACGAGACTCAAACAATTACCTCACGTAAATTTTGTATTAGCATATGAATGGTGGCTTTAGCATATGAAAGGATGTTCTGGGCAGATTAAAATGGGCAAGAAGCTGCCCTGCATACATATGAGCTAGGATCTAAAAAAAGGGCTGAGGGTGTTCAGGGAGGGTTACTGGCTTTTTACCATGTCGTTGTGCTATCTAGAGGAACGCGAGGCAGAAGGGGAGAGGATAGCAGAAGCCGGATATCATTGATGTTACAGATCGTGGTTAGATGTCGTGTCTCTACACGGATGTATCATCAATCTACCAGCATGGAAGTCATGAGGGGCCACAGTGCAGGTGTAATAATGTGCTGGGTGCAACTTTGTGCAGTAGTTATCGAGAAGGGCACAGGGGGCACAGGCAGGGTGAACAATAACATGCGCTGCACCAATGCTCTTCTGAGAATGGGAATATATAAACCATTCACATCATCATTTATCTTTCTGCTCTTCTGATCTGTCAGAAGAAGAGAGAGAGAGAGAGAAAACGGATCCTGTTGCATCAGTGAGGCTACTTTCGCACAAGCGGCACGGACCTCCGGCAGGCTGTTCCGTCGGGTGAACAGCCTGTCGGATCTGTCCTGCCGCTAGTGAACGTGTGCCCCCAGACTACCGCTCTGGCCCCATTGACTATAATGGGGATGGGGCGGAGTTCTGGGGGAGGCACGGCAGCGCACGCCGAGAGGCCGCTGGAATAAAACTACGATATGTCCGTGCCGCTAGTGTGAAAGTAGCCTTATGCATAGTATTGCATAGGATACGTTTTTTTTACAGGACCCTGTTAAAAAACGGGTCCTGTTGCATTTCCATCTGAAGTACATTTTTTTAGACGGAAAAAAGTACTGAATGCAGGACTTTTTTCCCCGTCTAAAAAAACGGATCTCAGAAGGAAATGGGTCAAACAGACAACAACTGATGCAACAGGATCCATATTTATTTTTACTGGATCCTGTTTTTTTTTCTCTCTCTCTTCTTCTGACGGATCAGAAAAATGGAAGGCCAAACAGTGATGAGAATGCACCCTTAGCTTTACGTTTTTCTGATCCGTCAGAACAAGAGGAAAAAAAAAACAGGATCCTGTAAAAAAAAAAACTGTTTCTGTTGCATCAGTTGTTATCCGTTTGACCCATTTCCGTCTGAGATCCGACATGGCTCAACTGATGCAACAAGATGCGTTTTTTTTTTTACAGGATCCTGTTATTTTTTCTCTTCTGACGGATCAGAAGAACGGAAAGCTAAACGATGATGTGAACTCGAGGACCTGACCCTTCTCCTGACGTTTGTTTTAGTAACTGCCTGCATTCCCCATGTAATAACAATTCCGGAGTACTTATTCTCACTACTCTATGTTGTGTCATTCCTTTATTATTCCTGCTAGAAGTTCTGAATGAATTGCTAGCAGTCTGCACTGGTCCACATGGGTGTTACCAATTGGGGGAAAGAGGGAGGGTAGTATCCCTGCACAGTCTGACACTGGTAGCACTGATTAGATAGTGTCAGACTGCGCAAGGACATCACCCCCCTCCCCAACTAGTAACACCCAGCTGGGTTTCTAAAACAGACATGTCAGTCAAAACATAGACCTATTTGTAGACTATTTTGAAGATCTTGTATCTCGTCAGCACAGAGCAAGGTACTGGATGGCTAAATAATCTAATTTGCATATTGAACATAAGCCTCCATATACTGCTGTCACAATGATTACATTTTAGTTACATATGCAGTACCACAGACCTTGTGGTATCTTTAGTTGTTGTGTTATATTGTATTGTAAAGTTATATATTTAATATGTACTTATATTTAATTTTGGCTGTATGTACTAGTCAGAGGAGGTATGGATGGCAAAGGGTTGGCAGGGACAGGGCTAATCACCCTGCTCCTCCCCTCCTGGTAGGACTGAGCTGGTCCTGCTTCCCGCCAGGAGGGGGAGTTCCTGTGTAGCTGGAGAGAAGAGAGGAAACACACACTAAAGCAGGGGTGCACAACCTGCGGCCCGGGGGCCACAAGGGGCCCTTGATACCATTCTGTGCGGCCCCCAAACATCTGGTAAAAGACATGTAGGTCTATGTCTTATGGCTTCTTACATGTATCTTTCATCTATTTTCCTATTAGATGGGAGTCCTAGAACAGTAACTAGATATTTATACTTCACAAAATAGGGGATGGAACGAGCGCTTGCAAACGATCCTAGTTCTTGTATAATGGTGTTGTCCACATCTACGTGTTAATACAGCATCCACCTCCGCGTCACAAGTCTGAGCGTCCTAATATCCTCACACTTCACAGATCGGTTCCTTCAATAAGCACCTTTACAGACGAAAAAACACCATAGCGTAGAACCATAGGGATAAAATAAGTATATAAGTATATGAGCCCCAGACGAAGCGCAGGCGAAACCCGGGTCGGGCATTTTATGTGTGCATATTATCGGATGTTTGTGAGTATAATAAATTTCTATACTTATTTTATCCCTATGGTTCTACGCTATGGTGTTTTTTCGTCTGACTTCGACTGCTGTGTGCTACCTGAAGCGCAAAGTGGAGAAAAGTCCCCTTGTGACTGCTGAGAAACTGAAAAAAGATTTGTCAGATGCGGGTACTGAAGTTTCAGCTCAGACAATAAGGCGCACACTGCGTTATGAAGGCCTCCTTGACAGAACTCCCAGGCGCACCGTCGACTGCAGTATGCCAAAAGTCATGTGGACAAACCACAAAAGTTTTGGGATAGTGTTCTGTGGACTGATGAAACAAAATTAGAACTGGTTGGGCCCATGGATCAACGCTATGTTTGGAGGAGGAAGAACAAGGCCTATGAAGAAAAGAACACCTTGCCTACTGTGAAGCATGGCGGGGGGTCAATCTTGCTTTGGGGCTGTTTTGCTTCTACAGGTACAGGGAAGCTTCAGCGTGTGCAAGATACCATGAATTCTCTTCAGTACCAGGAGATATTGGATGAAAATGTGATGCAGTCCGTCACAAACCTGAGGCTTGGGAGACGTTGGACCTTTCAACAGGACAATGACCCCAAGCATACCTCCAAGTCCACTAGAGCATGGTTGCAGATTAAAGGCTGGAACATTTTGAAGTGGCCATCGCAGTCACCAGACTTAAATCTGATTGAGAACCTCTGGTGGGACTTAAAGAAAGCAGTTGCAGCGCGCAAGCCTAAGAATGTGACTGAACTGGCGACTTTTGCCCATGAAGAATGGGCGAAGATACCCGTAGATCGCTGCAAGACACTTGTGTCAAGCTATGCTTCACGTTTAAAAGCTGTTATAACTGGAAAAGGATGTTGTACTAAGTACTAAGATTGAATGTCACTTGGGGGTTGAATAAAACTGATAATGATGTGAGCACAGAAAAGACATTTGTGGTTTTTTCATTATAAATGTTATGTTATATTTGTCTGACTTACAAGTGCCTCTTTGATTTAATTGTAAACAAGATGACTGAAATGATCAAAATCAATGTCAAACTGGCCAAAAACTCAATTTCAGTGGGAGTTGAATAATTTTGAACACAACTGTAATTTCTGGAAACGCTGCTTATAGGCGTGAATACATAATACAATGCAGTAGGGAGACACCAAATGAATATCAACAGTCTATTTCTTCATACAGGTCACTACGTAGACGATGTGATAGCTGCATGCAAGTGTTGAGGATGTCAAAAACTAAAGAAAACAGGCAAGAACTCCTCCAGATTTCCAGAATATAACATTACGAAGAGTTAACTTTTTCCATTTTCCAAGAGGCTTTTCCTGTTTAAGATTTTATGAATGGAGCCTGCCTATTGCTCTTCATTTCCTCAAGGCATGCTCACTGCAACATCTGATATTAAAGGTTTACACAGAGGGTATAGAAGAAGCAGCTCATCAAATTCCAGAGGACGAGGCAGCTACATATTTCAGTGGAAGTCACCATTCAATATTCATAAAACTTAAACCTGTCTATGGCAGCTACATAGAAGAGGTACCCAAATACCCATTTCTCTGTAAAGCTACACAATGCATTGGTAATGTGTATATGCAGAAAGGACGAGCAGTATAAAAAGGTCAGAACACCATTCAGATTTGACGGTTTCTGTTATTAAACATTGGCTATACGGATAAGCAGGCCATAGAGATCGTTTAAGAGTTTTCTTTTTGGTACAGACCTCCATGGGTAGCTTGGCTCCCTACCTGGATGAATGAGCTGCTAAAATTCGGCAACCCTAGTCAGATTATGCAAAAAATGTCAATCTCAAATGAAGCAGATAGGACTATGATTAGGACTATCATGTTTTATATGCGAATCAGCTGTATAATTTGGGTATGTGGTAAAAAAAGCATCCGTTCATCTGGGCATTGTACACATTGTTCTTCACTGACTCTAAGCAACCCTTACCTGAAAGGTCCGCCTGGCTCCTTTGAATGGGTTAATTGAAAGTTTCTCTGTCTGTTCATGGGTTATAGGCACAGGTCAGCTGTAAAAACTCAACCCTTGTATATTGACCATCCTTATTAAATCCCCATAGTGTATCGTATGATGCGTGAAATAAGGTTTCGACCCCTGGCTGAAATCAATATTTCTATGTTGCTACATTTCTACATGATCTTTTCTGGAAGTTTATCCATCTTATGTTACACTCAACTGTCCATTATGTTTCAGGATAATGCTGACGTATGTGATAAGATATGTGTGAGATGGAAGGATTCCTTCTTTATGTACTGGGCTAGTGAAGTACTCTAAACATCACAACCTCCATTGAGGCTGATGTCATACTGGGCAGCTCACTAGGACACCATGGTAGAATTGGGTGAGTTGAGTAACATATACAAATAGAAGAAAGTACAAAAGTTTATGTACCATGTCTTTTGATGTAGCCAGGGGTTGGATTGAGACCTTGATGTGGCCCTGAAAAAAAATCTAAAAGAGGCCTCATATTGAAGTTGTTCCTAATTGGGCAGTGAACGAGGCCAACACAAATCATCAGGGCAATCAAAACAGGTAGCCACTGGCATCATAACCTAACTGGCCCACTAGGATCCAACCCAGGATGTAATTGAATATAATACGTTTCTTCTAGTGTTGTTCAGGGCCTCTAAGTAAGCCATTGTCAATAAGACTACTTTGGGGAAGATCTTCAGACCCAGAGACCTGAAAAATGTAAAAACTCAGCCTTCTAATGCAATTGCAACAAAAGACAGCTGAATTAAGGGTGTGGAAAGCCTCTTTGTCACTTCTGGGAACCAGAACGTACACTCAGACCATATTCTCTGCTACAACCTAATATAGTGGACATGAACATACATTATTCCAGAAGTGCAATTCAGATAGTCCCCCATAGTAGAAAGACAGCTGCGTGACTGCCTCCCTTAGATTTCTATGAAGATAGCCACATACTTGCCTGGTCATCTATTCCCTAGAATTGCTGAATGACCATCAGGAGACTCCTGATTTTCTGAGGGTTGTGACTACAGACCTATGTGGACAGAGGGTGCCTACAGCCTACAAGGTAAATTGTGGGGCAAAGGACACCCTTCAGACAACTAGTTCTTCCAATCCAATTGTGAATACATCAAGTAGGGAGATGATGGAGACTCTTTACAGCTGGTCATACAGATTTAATATCTTTTCCAACTCCCCCCGCCACACATATACATTTGGTTTTGCTAAATATTTATAGGTAGAGTGAAAGAAGTTGCTGCCAGACACTTCTGGCGGTGGCTTATCTCCTGGGAGAATTAAAGGATCAGGTTAAAATATTCACTTCACCTGTTCCTTCTCAGACGATGTTGAGAGGGAGTTGAGAGCTCCCCATACACAACATACTGTAAGCCAAGCCCGCCATTCTAGATGGGTTCTGCCAACCATGCTCTAATACAGGGTTGCACAACCTTTTCTGGTTGGGGGCCACATTGTTAGCCTAAACCAATTCCAGGGCCCGAAAGTAAAACTTAAAGAGGTATTACCAACTGAAATACTATATTTTAGGCATATTGAACATACAGTATGTATCATAAATGTCTATGCGGCCTTAAAGGTTTTTTCGAGATCTTTTTACTGATCGGTGGGGTTCTGATACCCTGGACCCCCACTGATCAGCTGTTTAAGGCACTGTGAGCGCTGTGACCTTCTTTTTGCTCTTCCTAGGCCAGTGACGTCACGTTCATAGGTCACATGGCCTAGGAGCAGCTCAACCCTATTCAAGTGTTCGGGGCTGAGCTGCCATGCCAAGGACAGCACTATACAATGTACAGCACTGTGCTTGGTGAGCTGTGGTAAGGCAGAGGCACTCACAGGAGTCAGGGGCGGACTGGTCATAGACCCTACAGGGAAATTTCCCAGTGGGCCGATGCCCAGGGGGCCACCCAAGCGCTTCTTAGGCCGCCGGTCAGGTACATAGTGATCTGATGCTCTCAGCATTAATTAATGCTAGGAGCACCTGGTACTTATGCACCTGTCTGGCAGAAGAAAGTGCCCTCATACATTCAACTGTATTGCCGTCCTCAGGGGGCAGCAGTATATTATGCTGCAATGTGTATTTGTTTCTGCTGGGGCAGTATTTTGTGCTGCACTACAGTATTGTTGGCCCTGCCTACTTATATTGGCCCTGGCTTGTGTCCATTTAGATCCGCCTACAATATGGGGCTACATTTGTTTGTCTTTTTCAGGGCCACTTTATGTTCCCAGTCCACCCCTGGCTCTGGTGCCTTCTTAACAGCTGATTGATAGAGATTCAGGGTGTCCAACCCCCATTGATACTCAGTACAAATCTCGGAAAACCCTTTTTAGTCTCCTAGTTGGTGTGACTTGGTCTCCCTCCATATACTATAGTTCTGCACTAAATACCAGTTCAACAATGACTGATTTTAGAATGGAAGAAATAAGTATAAGTTTAGATTGGGCATCTTACCAGGCATCCATATTGACGAAGGTATGTGATAATACCACTGCTAGTAATGCTGCTGGAAAATATTTTTCGTTTGCAACAAGAGTACTGAAAAAAAGTCTCTGTCCAGCATTCCCTCGCTATTAGTCCTGGTAAAATTAAATACATTAATAGTTAATAGATTTAGGATAGGATTTAATTGCTATTGATAAAAGAGAGCCTTGAAATCTTTTTATTTCTCCCCATTGAACTGACTTTCTTTTACAAGTCATATTCTTCCACGGAAAAATTGTAATTCGAGCCCATTGCCTCTTGAGGACTGTGAAATGTAACAAGGTATTGTCTTGAAATTCCCTTGCACCTCTGTTTAGCCCATTCTTCTTCATCTCGGTCTCATCCCCTTTCACCTTCATTCTCATATCCCCCCTCCCCCTCCATCTCTCATGACATAGCCCCCTTCTTCTGCAGTGTGACAGCTGTATATTGTATATGTGTATACACCCCCCTCCTTTCTCCCAATATTCACACTGTCAGCAGAGTAACAGACACAGTACATTTATATGGCCGGCAGAATGTGCCCCCTCCTCGCTTCACTGGATCATCATGCAGCCACTATGGGCGATATTACTCTGCCCAATTTAACCTCTTCATATATTCACATTGATTCAAAGCAAAAAGAGTAAATTGCCATTATATGAAGACCATAAACAGCAGTAGTAAGCACAGAATATTACGGAGAAGGATTCAGATATGACGGCCGTGATTATTATGGGGAAAAAGAGTTAATATAAAAATATGGCCTTGTGCAAAGACCTGATATTCTGGCATATCGAGTCCCTACAGAGCTGTGTGGTTCCTTCATGTGGTTCCGAAGAATGCATCGACAATGTCAATTTTTTGTCATGGTTTCCTATAGAATTATGGTATGTTGCAACGCACACCACATTACTAAGGAGTAGTTCAGGGTTAGCAAAGGGGTCTTTTTTCCGTCAAACAGCTCCACTTTTCTTGAGCTAGCTGTATCTGGCATTGTAATACAGTGCCATATTTGTGTTTTGTGACGAGCTGCAATACCAAACACAGTTCATGGAGGCGCTGTTTCTTAAAAATAAAAAAGTCCTTTTGTTTTTCTATATCTAGAAAACCAATTAAACTTCATTCTAGGGGCATCGCTAGGCCAAAACATCAAGAGCTTGGGCCCCGGATGCTTTGTTCAGGGTCCCGTCACGATGATGCAGGCAACTCAGATGAGAAGAAGCCTCTCAAAGCAAATGAAGCCAGAAGAGGCCTTTGGCCTGCATCTCAGATGGTGACATGGAACAGGAATCAGGTATTTGATTTTTGTTTGTAACTTTGATGGAACATTCTACTGGGGCACTATAGTGGGCATTATAATGACTGGGGTCACTATAGGGGACCTACTAATGAGGTCACTATCTGGGAGCACTGCAGGGGTTCTTATTACTACTTGGGTCATTACAGTTGGGGCCTTCTAACCACTGATGGCTTTACATGGGCATCTTATTGCAAGTGGGGGCATTATGGTGGGGCTGTATTACTACTGGGGGCACTATAAGGTGCTGTAATACTTTGCAGGCACTATAGGGAAAAATTATAATGGGGAATTATTACTACTCGGAGCACTATGGGGGTATTATTATTGGGCACACAATGCAGATGTCACGAGGGTGTCAGGAGCCATGTCTGACTCTGTTATACCCAGGGTCAGGAAGTCGCAGCGGGTGGCTGCGTGCTCTATGTCTAAAGATCATGCTGTTACTTAATGGTAGCTTTCTGTGTTTGCCTTGCAATCCTTTTTGTCTCACTCAGGGATCCGTAGCTTCATCTCCTCAGCTGTTTCTTGTCCGCCACTCCCAACCTCCTTATATTCCCCCTTCCCACTTCTCTGGTTGCCAGATATATAGCTTCCTGGACTTCTATACTGACCCACTTGAGCTGTGTAACTGTTCTGAGCAGCAGGATATGGCAGATGATGGGAAATTGAGGAACCTAAGATGACAGAGTGGTTAAGTCTGCAGAGACGAGTTTTGGCTGGAAAAAAAGTCATCATGGTGGTCTGGGCTGGTCTAAATAGAGAAGATAATGAAAGAGAATATCTAAAATCAGAATAAGTCAACTGTAAGTCACTGAATGTAATATGTATATAGTGCTGTATAGTCCTGTATGTTTGTTGGCTATAAATGTAATGTTCACCCAGCAGGGATCAAACATTTGGCCATTATGCATTGGAACTTCGGCACCAGATCTTTTGAGAACCTAGCAATGCCCCTGTTTTATTGAGTGCCTTATGGTTTCTAAGTATATGCACCAACAGATATTATAAAATCAGGGGCCTATGGAGTTACAGTATGGGGCCATTGCAGACTAAGTGCCTACTAGCTTCCAAACAGCACTCACAAATTACTGTAATCTTCAGATTACACTGGGATTTTGTAAACAGAAGAGCTATTTTTTGGAGGAAAGATCACATTAAGAGGCAATTCTATTTCAATCTAATCTGAGTAGATAATAAATATTCTACCACTAGGAGCTCTTACACTTATTTAGGTTTTAGTGTAATTCTTATTTATCAGCTATCTGATCACTCACAACTCCTCCGGAAGCAAACGCTGCACGGATGACATGACTGAGAGATCTAACAGGCTGCCCGCAGAGGTGTCAGATTGGCAGCTGGCACTGTCCTGCTGTGGATAAACCACGGTGAATAATAGTCGACGGTGGAACAATTGTCAATTTTCTGTATCTGAAAATCTTGCCGTCTTCTCACCAGTAGGTCTGTGCCAGAATAGGACCTTCAATAAAATGTATCATTAAATCCCTCATGGGCCAAGTATTTCTCCTACATGTATAGACTTTTTCTGCTTGCAAGATTTCCATCATGGTCAGGTTCAAATCGTGCTTTTGCCAGGGGTTCTTGTTCATTGTCTTGTTATGAACTAATTTGCATACTTTTTCCCATAGAGCATTGCCTCACAAATAACTCTTCATACACTGCTGAGTCTCCTCAATGAGATGGAGTATGGTGGGTACATAGTGCAGCTATGGTAGGTAAATTGGGGGGGGGGCGGTAGGCGCAGTAGCAAAAGGATTCAAACAAAGGTTCCCTGCTTAAGTGGTCTGTTTTGGGTGTATTACACTGTTTTACAACTACTGCTAAAATAAAGCACATATAACAACCCATTACAGTATTCAATCCCTCGGTATGGTGCTGGATTAAAACCGCCAAACTGTGTACAGTTGATTATTAATGAATGTTCTCATACATTCCCCATTTAAATACCACTTTCCTAAACTTCCTGTTCTCAAGCACACCAGAAACAGCTTAGACTGACCGTTCAGCCAATCAGTGACTGAGGAGGGTCACCGCCATCGCCAGTGATTGGCTGAACAGGCAGTCTAAACTGTTCCTAGTGAGTAGAGCACAAAAAGAGGGAGTGTAGAGGAACAGAAAGTGGAGCAATAGCTGAAGTAGGGGATCAGTAAGGCGAGTACTGATAGTTTGCCATTTTTACCCTCTCCAACCCCATTTTTGTTTAAAATGCTGCCACCAAAATACCCCTTTGAAGGGAATCTGTCAGCAGTTTATACCATGCTCAACTGCTCATATCACTAGCTAGGGGCTGAAGAGAGGAGGACAAACATGCTATTTATCAATAGGAGTAGTGTAAACATGAAGTTTTATTCTGCCATATTCTGCTCCTGCAAGTGTCCAGGGTGGAGCTTCACTGTGAGGTGCTCTCTACATTGAGCTGCTTCACAGCCCCTCCATCTGCTCTGAGTGACAGCTGTATCATCCAACTAGGATACCAGTACACTTGTAACTCAGAGCGGAGGAGAAAGGTTGTGAAACAGTTCAAGGCAGAGAAGACTTAAGAATAAATCCCCACCATGGGAATTGCAGGAGCGGAACGTCCCTAATGATTGTTTGTTCATATTCACATTACTCTTGAGTTGATGATAAATGTCCCAGAAAAGGCATATTTGTATTAGTATATTCCCAGCCTCTAGCTAGGGCTACCAGCAGTTTACCAAGGAAAAACTGCTGACAGACGCCTTTAAATGGGTTATCCAGGAGAAGATATTTATGACTTATCCTTAAAATAGGTCACCAGTATCAGATCTGCAGGGGTGCGACACCCAGGAACCCCGCCAACCAGCTGTTAAAAGAGGCCTTGAGTGCGGCAGCCTCTTTCTAGGCCAGTGACATCACTGTACATTGGTCAGATGGCCAAGTTGCAGCTCAGATCCATTCAAGTCAATGAGGTTGAGCTGCAATACCAAGCACTGCCACTATACGATGTACGGCGCTGTCCTTAGAAAGCTGCCGGGAGCCTGCATTGCTCACTAGAATTTAGGTGAGCTCAGTGGCTCCCTTAAACAGCTTATTGGAGCGAATGCCAGGACTTGGACCCCTGCTAATGTGATAATGATGACCTATCCTGATGACCTATCATTTCCTGGATAACCCCTTTGATTATCATAGCGCCATGCATGGTTAGTCTGAACTAGAGTTTTAAGAGATAGGCTCTACATGTAGTCAGGTGTAAGTCACATAATACTCCTCGCAGCATGCATTTTGTGTTGTTTTTACTACTGATTACACAAAACTTTCTTATATTTAAAAGCTCCAAAACAAACTAAATTCATCTTTCATAGCGCGTTTCATTGCAAAGCTGTTATGATGCGGTATCTAACAACAGCCTGTAGGTATATCATTTACTGCCTATAAAAAACAATAACACAAAGCAATGGGATGTAGTTTAATTTCATATCATCTTAAACATATAATCATTATACATCCCCCTGGGATTGCTTTGTATTTCACAGGCCATAGAACAACTAGCATCAGTATTGATTGGCGTTTGGTAAAGTGCAATAAATGCCATAGGCAGCGCGGCTTTTCCCCCAACAGACCTGTTATTCAGGTGCATCAGAAGCAGTTTACTTGTAGTGAAGTGACAGCAAGCAAATTCTGGAAAATCTCTGTCATGCAACAACATGAAGGATCTATGGAGTAACAAGGAGCCAAACATAAATGGCTTATAAAAGGAAAGTAGGTTCATGTTTCTTTTCCTCCATTCTCTCCTGAGATTGCCATTTGGTGCCATTCAGATAGGGTCAAAACCCATGACAAAGCTGTGTGCAAAGACACTGTACAGTAGCACATTAAGACTATGGGGGTAATTTATTAAGCCCCTTAATAAGCCCTTTAGCTGGCATTGAATCCACCAAAATTATGTAGAGGCACTACATAACTTTGGCGTATCCATCACCGGTCTAGATGTAAGCTAGGCATCAAAAATAATGAATGAGATGTGCCTATCGGCCTGTTCTCTTCCCTGCCTACACCACATCCACTTTATGTTTCCAAATTAAACAGCTACAGGCAGTGTTGGACTGGGGTCCCTTGGGCCCACCAGAGGAAATTATTCTTGGGTCCCAACCCCTATGTTATTAATAATGTGTAATAGGTTTTGAATCTTAGAAATAGACTTTAGTGGCCAGTGATTATTTCCAAAGACAGCTCCAAATGGGTTTTTCTTCTCAACATTTGGGGTCCACTTTAGTATGATAGCCTGGGCCCACCAGAGGATGCTCTAGTACTCTGGTGGGCCTGTGGGGGAACCTTGCAGGATTTGTTTCCTGGGTTGTGGGTGTCAGGGTTGGCACCAACAAGCAACACTTTTTTGGCCAGGGTATATTAATTACAGGCTAAAAAATTATTAGCTACACCACCTTATTGTGCCGCTGTAGGAGGGAGTACCTCTATATTTTTATTTTCTCGAGAATTTTATGAGAAAAACCACCCAAGTGCTTTCATATATAATCAGAGAGGAGCTCTGTCTACTCACCCTTCAGTTCTTAACAAGTGGGTTCTCAAGGACCTGTGAAGCAGCTCATCAGCCGCACCCATATCCTTGTATAAATTCTTCAAAAAAGGCCATTTGAGCTCAATTCTAGATTCTAGAAGGTTTGTGGAAAGAGACTGAACACATCTACACATTCATTGTCTCAAAAATTATTGTCCTAGGGTTTGTCCCACGTTTTAGAATCCACTGTCTGTGTCTTTGGTGGTTGGGCCTTATCTCCTCTTCCTCCCAGCTGGGCTCCACCATGTAATATCCAGTAATATGCAATAGACACATTCTTCTTCTAAACAACTAATAAAAAAAAAAAAATTGATATTATGTATGGTAAATATGGAACTCATGAAAAAAAAAAGTTAAAAGAAAATGACATAAGGCTGGTGGGGGGAAAAAAAAATTCTAAATTCTAATCTTTATTCTTGGAAAGAGGCCAGAGCCCAAATGTGAAAGACTCACAAACAAAATTCATGATTACCTTGATATATTGTCAACTGTGCAGAGTACGGAGTAATGTAGAGCGAGGGAAAGGTGTCAGTGCTTTTCATCACCCCATGTAGACTTCCGTAGCTTTACTGCAAAAGCTAATTACACTGCAGTCCTGAGCTCTTCAGTCATTTCTTTCCAATGAGGTTTGCTGACCATCAGGTTTGTTCTCTAATTAGTACATAAAATGGTCACCTTTCCCCAGGATATGGCTCTTTGCAACCAGCACATTTTAAGCAAAGGGATATGTTTATCAACCAGCTTGAAAAATAGTGGTCATATATTAATTCACAGGTAACCTTCCACCAACACAGGACACCAATAGATTAACACATCATTCAAAAGACTTTTAGGTACTAAAATAGTGGCCACCAAATTATTTTGCAACCCAACCATGAAGGGCAGCAACATAGCCTTCCATGCTTGCCAATAAGAATATCTTATACCTGCTCTACCACGGCAACCTGCTCAACATGTAAGAACCATCTAGGATTGACACGGTGGCACAGTGTTTAATGACCCTTTGGTATTTACCAGTGACCTCCTTGAATAGGTAGTGGACTCCACAACAGAGGATCCCCTATTGGTAGCCCTTCATATGACCTTCTGGGGTTATAGTTGGCATTGCTGCCATTGGTGGGGGGAGCACAGTGGAGAACAGCGCATGAAGTACAGTCTCAAACCTGTAAAACAGTAAAAATATAGGAGAGATGTGTTTATAGTTTGACAAATTCCAGTGGAGAACTGCTGTTTTTATCAATCCACAGTGAGCAAGAACACAATGGTAATGAATCATGCAGCGACGGAACAAGGAAGCTGAGGGTGGGAGGAGTGGTAGTGGCTATGATTGTAGTAGTAGTGCTCATAGTTCACGATGGCCATCTCTACCTCTGTCGCTCCTGGACCATGAACAGTGAATGGAGGGTGCACCCTTTTCTTCCCTTGGGGCGCTCCATGACTGTTTGGGGCTCATGCCTGGTGGTAGTTGGGATACCTTTGATGGTGAACAGATGTCAGGAATACAGGAGAAGTGGCCGGTGGATGATGGAGTAACCAGGGCCAGTTTAATAAGAATAAATAAAGTCTCTGTTTACTAAGTAGATGATGAAGGTTGCTGTAGAAATAGCAACAATTGGTACAGTCCTGAGGTATATTCATGAGCTTATTTTTCTCCAAAAGTTGTGTATGAATGATGCGAAAGATGGTGGCAGTACTCCTTGAGCCACACTCTAAGGCCCCATGCACACGACCGTTGTTTGTTTCCGCGTCCGTTCCGTTTTTTTTCACGGATTGGATGCTTCCCCATTCATTTCAATGGGTCCGTCAAAAATGCGGATGGTCAACCGTTTGTGTTCCGCATCCGTGATCCGTGTTTTCATTCCGTCAAAAAAATAGTGCATGTCCTATTTTTTTCACGTTTGCGGACAAGGATAGGCATTTTTACAATGGATCCGTCAAAAAAAAACGGTCCGTCAAAAAAAACGGTCCGTCATCCGTTTTTTTTGACGGACGCAAAATTTCAAGGAGGAGCGGACGCGGAGGCAGGCAACGGTCGTGTGCATGAGGCCTTGATGGAACTTTACAGGAAAATCAGGCATGCAATTCCGATTTCATTAACCTTCTCTACAATTCCAAGTCCGTCTCAAAGTGTGATCGGTGCTGGAGGTAATTAACGTTTTCGACAAGCAGTAAAGTCTTAATGCCATAAATAATCGGTACCTTACTGTCTGATTCCTGTGAACTGCATTGGTGGTTTTAGACCTCCTATGGCTGTCTGTTCTCTATCCTTCAGAGGTATTGTCTCAGTTAAATAACTCTCTGCCAGATTTTTAGTCTCAGGAATAAAGTCTCCTGATGGAGGCTTTTCTCTAGGCCTACTTTGCAGGAGCTTACACAAGTCTTGTCTCTTGCTCTGCTCAACTAAGACTCTATAACTAATTAGTGGGCAGGCTTAGTCCATCACCCTTATAACCTAACCAGGACTACCAGTTAGTTAACTATTTGTTGTTCATTCATTGCCATTAGATATACACAGTGCAAGACTAAATAAGTGCTTTAACAACAAATCACATTTGACTCCGTAACATTTAATTAACCCATTGCAGTGATCCTGTGGTGCATTGCACACATGTCATACCAACAAAAAAAAAATGCCCCCAAAGGTGTAGATAGCCTTTCAGTTATGCTTCCTGTCTGTAAATGTGATATATGTGAATATATCTGTGTGTTTGAACTGCAAAATCACTAGGCTTGAGCCCCACTTGGAGTAAAACTTCTGTTCATCCAACCTGCGCCATTCCTATGCAGGCATGTTTCCACCAACAACCCTCTTCTTCGACCACAGGTTTAGCCATCTTAGGGCTAGTTCACATGGAAGATTTTGCAAAGGCAAAATATTCCATATATTCTGTTTCTGTATTCAGTTTTTCAATTTGAATTCTGCGTACCCGCTTCTGTTTTAGCCCGCTGAATGGAACTAAACTGTGGATGGACCCCTGCTGTGTCTTAAAAAAAGTCATTTTTTGGCTCAATCGAGGCTTTAAACAGGGAACGGCAGTGTGGCCTCCCATTAAAAACAATAGGAGGGGGATTCTACAGGCTTTTTGACTTGGAATCTGTCTGCCACCAGGTGCAGCCACCAACAACATGCGATGTATATGCATTGCATCACTGGAACAGGACACAAATTGGCAATCCAATACCACAATCACACACCGTTATACAGCATGGCATAGGTACACAGTACACAGTGAATCCTTTAAGGCAGCTGTGTCACCTCTGTCTTATACACTATATTACTTGGCGCTTCAGCCGTGTATTCTGTTATATGTATATAGAGCAAATTTCATTCCAGGTAGCCTTTGCCGGTTACCTGTTAAAGAGACTGCCTCAAGCATGTTTATTAGGATCTTAAAAAGGAATTTTTTTCCTATGGGGAAATGCCAGAAGGGTATGTCTTCAAGATACAGTAAAAAAAATTCCATATTTTCCTTTCTTGTAAGGGAAAATAAACTTAGTCGTGAGGCTTTTTTTTTTTTTACTCAGAAACTTTACTTTTCTCCTAATTGAAGCCGGTTCCAATACTACCTCAAGCACTGACTTTGCTCTGATTGCCTGGTTTACGACCACACCAGAGACACACACAGAATTCATAGGACCCCATAACAAAAGCCACTATGTGGTCCCCCGACTACTGGGACCTTCACCAAGTATAATAAGTTAAAATCAGAATTTTTTTTCTTTAGATCCAAAACTTAAATTAGAGGGGCAAAGGTTTAAAAGTAACATCAGGAAGAATTACTTTACTGAGAGAGTAGTGGACGCATGGAATAGCCTTCCTGCAGAAGTGGTAGCTGCAAATACAGTGAAGGAGTTTAAGCATGCATGGGATAGGCATAAGGCCATCCTTCATATAAGATAGGGCCTGGGGCTATTCATAGTATTCAGCATATTGGGCAGACTAGATGGGCCAAATGGTTCTTATCTGCCGACACATTCTATGTTTCTATGTTTCTATGTTTCTATGTTTCTATGTGTGCTATTAACTTTACAATATCTCTGGAAAGTCTGTTACATTGAGTCATAGATGATAGAATTCTAGCTGCAGACAACTACCACTAAGGGGAAGAACTTTATATATGGATTTAACGCTAATGCTAAACTCAGTTGTAGCTCTATAAATCTGTAAGGGTGGGTTCACATCAGCGTTATGGGTTCCATTATGGCTTTCTGTTATAACATGGTTATAACGGAATCCATAAGACGGAAATCAAAACAGAAGCCTTTAAGAGACGGATCTGTTATGATCCCCATAGACTTGTATATGTAAGTCTATGGGGATCATAACAGATCCGTCCCGTTTCCGTTATGCAGAACGGAAAAAAAAGTCCTGTCAACAGTGTTTTCCGTCTTGCATAATGGGAACCAGACGGATCCGTTATGATTCCCATAGACTTCTAATATGACGGATCAAAACGGAAAGCCTCTTAAAGGCTTCCGTTTTGACTTCCGTCTTATGGATTCTGTTATGATGGAATACATAACGCTGATGTGAACCCACCCTAAGTTATGAGCTCCCTCTAGTGGCTGTAAAACTTACTACTATAGGTCACTGTAAACAGAATCTTCTTGTCTGCTGACAGAGTCACTGGGTAATGTCTGGTAAAAAAAAATCCTTGTAGCTCTGTTTATGTATTATTGGTATTAAAGGGGGCTATTGCAAAAATTACTATACAATAGGGGGCTTTTATTTAAACCACTGCCTAACATTTCGTTACTGACTGCAGTGATTGGCTCAGCTCCATGGTACCATTTATCATTGCATACAATGTACAGGGAAGCTGGAAACAAATTCCAAATGGGATGAAATTGGGAAAAAAATTCTTCCTGCAGTTTTATGGGTTTAGTTTTTTACAGCATTGTATGTGGAAAAAATTAAGCTGTGCCCTTCATTCTCTGGGTCAGTACAATTACAGCAATACCAAATTTGTAGAGTTTTTCATGCGTTTTAATGCTGAAATATTTTTTCTCTGCATTACCATATTGACCCCCATAACTTTTTCATGGTTATGTCTACAGAGCTGTGTGTGGGCTCATTTTTTGCAGTGCAATCTGTAGTTTTTAGTCATGCCATACCATTTTGGAGTGCGTATGACTTTTTGATCACTATTTATTCAAATTATTTTGGGAGGTGAAGCAACAAAAAATTGTGAATCGGTCATTTTGATTTTCTTTCTGTTACATTGTTAACCGTACGGGATAAATGAGTTTATATTTTACTAGTATGGACTCACAGCAATATTTGTCCAGCCAATTAGCGGCATCTCTGAATGCTACTGTGAAACTAATCTTAGAGAGAAGGAACAGCTTCCCCGACCTCCGAGCAGGGAAGCTGTTCTGGCCCCGGGAGTGCAGCGCTCCTGGGGAAAGCTAGCTCAGATGCTGTGGTCACAATTTGTAGCATCCCCAAGTCAGGGCAATGTATGGAACTAACCTGGGGAATGCCAGTGATGGAGAGGCCGGCACGCTGTTCCTCTGGGGCACTCTCTGGGTTCTTGCGGGACACAGCCAGGTGGAATGTGAGGTGCCCTTGGTGTTGTAGTTTAACGTGCCTATGGCTGGGTCCCTGAGGTGTCGTGACGCCAGTGCCAGTAAACGGTGGCACACCGTATTTATAGTAGGAATAACAGAGGTGCAGACTTGTAACTTGAAAACAGAATTCCAACTTTACTGAAAACCGTAGAAAATACAGCAGGCAACCTCTTAACACAGTTCTTGTTGCAGAGAATAGACGTTTGTACAGTCGCAGTTACAGCAGGCTTACATCCAGCAAGGAATAACAGAGGGAAAGACAACAGGACTTAGAATTGCAGGTGAACCTTACTTTCTTCCTGACTTGTCCTGACTGGAATTGATGCTTCAAGGCCCCAATGCCCTACTTCTGGCTTATATCCTTGAATCTCCAGTAGACAGTGTACCTCCTCTTGGCATTTAGTACCTCTTGCTCTAGGGATTGCCTCTGCTTGATTTCTGCTGACTCGCTTAGGCCTGAGACATGTGGCCTTCACAGACTCCAGGGTCTGCACTAACACTAGCCTGCCTTGGCCTAGCTATATATATATCCTGCTCACCAGCTCCCCCAGTGGTCTAATACCTACATGACAACCTTCACATTGCTGCAGGCAATTATATGAGACACTTAAAGGAGCATAACAGATTGGTGGTAAACGGGTATTAAAGTGCCCGTATACTGCATACCCCACGACTTTAAACTGAGTACGACCTCGTACTCCCACAGGGGTCCACCCAGCTGGATTCTTCTCCTGAAAGACAAAAGGAAAACATGCAGGCATACATAGACACAAATGAATGACATCTGCATAAATAATCATATCAGGTCCAGCTGGAAAAGGTGGAGCGCGGTGACAAGAGCGACGTCCTCTGCTTGCAGGCTATTAATGCAGAGCTGTGATGCTGACCTGGTACAGCAAATCAATGGTTAACACCAGGATAGTCCATAAGAGAATGCCAGGGTCCATAATAAGAACATATCACAGAGGCTCGCACACAGGAGTCCATCTCTGGGCACAAACTTAAAAGGATGATGCTCACACAGAGGTGTCCTGGGGGTGTATAACAGGCAAGGGCTCACGTGGAGGAGTCCATTCTTGCGCACAAACGTCAAGCAAACTATTTCCAGTAGTAACTGCCCGGGAGGAGACACCACCAGTATAATCAAAGTCCCCTAAACGGACTGGCGGACGTCCCCTGTTCATCCGGGTGGACCTTCTCAACACAGGAGTGTCCTCCTCCCTTAGAATCGAGGTAGAAGGGAGAGGAGCAACAGGAGGGTCTCCACCAGTGAGACCCTGGTCAGGAACAACAGGAGCCGGAGGATCCTCTACAAGGGGACTGGATCCGGGACATTTTGAACCGGCTCTTCCGGAGGTGAAGGCACAGTAGGTGCCGGAGCGGGCACTAACAAATTTAACCAGGGTGTGAGGAACCAATGAAGTGGTTCAGCATCATTAAATAGATCTGCCACAGCCTGCATAGGCTCCACAGGCTGAGCAGCAAGTCCTGGCACAGGAGACTGGGGTCCGGAGTCTCCAGCAATGGGCCCCTTTGTCATGCAGAGTTTTAGGCGGTTTCTGTGAACAATTTGGGGACCCTTACCCTCTCTGGTGACCTCATAGGTATGAGTTTCAGCATTAGGGATGGCAGACACAAGATAGGGAGTTCTCTCCCATTTACTGTCCAGCTTACTGGTACGGTGATTGTTCTTTAACCACACGGTGTCCCCCACAGCCAAGGGCTCTGCATGGGCCGCCAAATCATAGTCTTTTTGTTGTCGCTCCCGGGCACCTTCCATGCGCTCCTGGACAATTTCTTTGGCATTAAGCAAGCGCCTTTGATGTTCCATTACCCAGTCAGTTTTAGGCAGGGGATTAATGTCGTCCAGCACTTGTACGTCCAGGGAATGGTCTGCAGGCAATTTACCCTGACGCCCAAACAACAGGTAGAAAGGAGTGTATCCAGTGGAACAATGGATAGTATTATTGTACGTATACATGAGCTGTGGTAACAGGTTAGGCCAATCTCCTCTGGTCTCAGGAGGCACGGCTCTCAACATTTCAATCAGGGTCTGATTCATCTTTTCACAGAGTCCATTACCTTGTGGATGATAGGCCGTGGTCCGGACCTTTTGGCAATTGTGTAGTCGGCACAGCTCCTGGAACAGATGAGACTCAAACGCAGACCCCTGGTCGGTGAGGATCTTTTCTGGGCAGCCGTAAGGCAGGAGGAAGTGTTTCCAGAACAATTCAGCGGTCGTCTTGGCTGTTAGGTCCTTCACAGGCACTGCTACGGCAAACTTAGTAAAATGGTCAATAATAGTCATGGCATAGGCATACCCTGAGTGACTGGGCTCTAACTTCACGTGGTCAATCGCAACCAGTTCAAGAGGGGCGGTACTTATAATAGGGTGCAGCGGTGCTCTCTGATCATGATATTCACCTCTCTTTAGGGCACAGGCTGTACATTCCCGACACCACTTCTCAATGTCCTCTCTGATTCCAACCCAGTAGAACCGCCTACGGATAGTGGCCTCAGTCTTTTGAACCCCAAAATGTCCAGACCTATCATGATACATTTCTAGAACCATACCTGCATCACGACGTGGGATGAGGATCTGGTGCACTCTGTCATTTGACACTGGATCCAGGCTTCGTCGCAGCAACAGGCCTTTTGAAGGAACAGTTGTTGACGTTGCTTCCACAATTTGCTGAGTTCTGGGTCTGCGGTCTTTCGCCGAATTCTTTCAGGGGTTCTGCCACTGATGAAGAAGTCCAGCAGTTCACCGAGAACTCTACTCTCTGATTGCAACTTAATCCACTTTTCTTCTCTGGATGCAGGCTTATCAAAGGATGGAGGGTCAGAGGTTCCACTGTTGGCAGCTTGAGCTTGGTCCTGTTGAGCAAACCTGTTGTAAAATGCTGGCATCTCTACATCTTCCCAGGCATCCCGTTTGTCATCTGGTGCTATCTCAGTGGGGAGCCTTGACAGGGCATCAGCATTATCGTTTGAACGGCCAGCCCGGTATTTTACGGTGAAGTCGTAATTAGCAAGGCGGGAGGCCCATCTCTGTTCTAAGGCCCCAGTTTGGCGGTGTTCAGGTGGGCCAGAGGATTATTATCAGTGAAGGCAATAAATGGAGTGGCAGCCAAATAGTCCTTGAATTTTTCTGTTACCGCCCACACTAAGGCCAGAAACTCTAATTTGAAAGAGCTATAATTCTGATCATTCTTTTCAGCTCCCTTTAAGGACCGACTGGCGTAAGCTATCACCCTCTCTTTCCCTTCTTGCACTTGAGCCAGCACTGCTCCCAGGCCTTTCTTACTGGCATCTGTGTAAAGGTGAAATGGCTTACTGTAATCTGGGTACCCCAGCACAGGAGGTTCAGTCAACTTCTTCTTTAACAACTGAAATGCAACCTCCCTCTCTTCATTCCATTCAATGGGGACAGGAGTCTTTGGGCTCTTTTTGGTTGCCCCCTCAGGAGTTCCTGGATTGGATCCGCTATTTGAGCGAAGTGGGGGATAAAGCGCCGGTAGTAGCCAGCGAAGCTAAGGAAACTCCTCACTTCCTTCACTGTAGTGGGAACCGGCCAATTTCGGACAGCAGCCAACTTATCAGGATCAGGCTGGACCCCCTCTGCGCTTACAACATGTCCCAAGTATTTTACAGCAGGTTTCAGCAAGTGACATTTGGACGGTTTAATCTTGAGGCCGTATTTAATAAGGATTTCAAACACCTCAGCTAAATGTTTTAAATGGTCCTCATACGTTTTAGAATAGATGATAACGTCATCCAGGTACAACAGCACCGTCTCAAAGTTCTTATGGCCTAAGCACCGCTCCATTAATCTTTGAAAGGTCCCGGGGCATTACACAGTCCAAATGGCATGCAATTAAATTCAAACAGGCCCATAGGGGTGGTGAAAGCAGTCTTTTCCCTATCTTCAGGGGCCATGGGCACTTGCCAATATCCGCTGGTTAAATCTAAGGTGGAGAAATAGGCGGAGGAGCCTAGAGCAGTTAGAGACTCCTCAATACGTGGCAATGGGTAAGCATCTTTGTGAGTGATCTGATTTATCTTTCTATAGTCTACACAAAACCGGATGCCACCATCTTTCTTTTTACTAAAACCAGGGGGCAGCCCAGGGACTACGACTGTCCCGGATTACGTTTGAGTCTTTCATTTCTTGGATCATCTCTTTAACAGTTTGGTATGAAGTTGGTGGTATGGGTCTATACCTCTCTTTAATGGGAGGATGAGAGCCAGTGGGTATGGTGTGTTGGATAACACTGACCTCTCCATAGTCCGTTGCATGCTTACTGAAGGCTTGATGGTGTTGCTTTACTAGGTTCAGGAGTCCCTCTAGTTGATGCTGCGGGGTAGCTTCGTCCCCGACATGGAGTTCCTTCCACCAGGGCACTGGAGAGTCGTCCGCAGGAAGAGGTCCTCGAGTGGCAGCTGATGGCTTCTCGGTGACAGGCAGGCGGATGACATCCTGGAAGGAAACCTGGGAAAGCTGGGCAACAGGACAGTGCTTAGTAAGCACAGCAGGATGATCGCTGAGGTTAATCAGACGGACAGGTACTTTACCTTGGGAGACGGTCGCCAGGCACTTGGCAGCTCGCACATATGGGTAGTTCTCCATCTGGACAGGTTCCACCAGGGCCGGATAGTCTTGGCCCTGGACTCCCAGGACAGCACGGCACCACAGGAGAGTTTGGGAGTTTGGAGGTAGAGTCACTGGTCTATTATCACCGATCCTGGCGGTGCAGATCTCTCCTTTTTCATTTGCAAACCTCTGCTGAGCACACAGTACGCTGATGGTCTTTTGGAGGACCTTCTTGGAGGCAGAGGAAGCTGCAGGCAGGGACTGATGGAGAGCTTCAAGTACCTCAGGGTAGCAATTTTTGAAAACATTAGTCCCAACAATCACAGGGTGACCCCCTTTATCCCCGGTTTGTACCACGATCACTCCTTGCTGTGGTAAAGTGGCTTCTCCCACCTGGAGCGTGGGTTCCCAGTATCCATGGACCTTTATGGGCTTACCATTGCTTGCAATTATCTCCAACCAGGACTCAGGTGGCTGGGTAAGCAGGCTGGAACTCCAGAACTGATTAAAGGTGGACTGCTGAATAG
Source organism: Bufotes viridis (assembly GCA_033119425.1). NCBI lineage: Eukaryota > Metazoa > Chordata > Amphibia > Anura > Bufonidae > Bufotes > Bufotes viridis. Next base: position 237,819,213 of record CM065594.1, on the reverse strand, counting down.
TGGTGACTTGAGATCCAGTGTCCAGCAACGCTTCAAAGGCACTCCATTGATCCGGACGTTTATTTTGGGACGGGACCCCACATAGCAGGGCATCCAGTTTGGATCCCTTGGACCTGTTGTTCTACCTCCCGAGGGCGGTCCTCAGCCTCGAGGGTGACCCGTTTAACTGCCAGCAAGTAGATTCAGTATGACCCAACTTCTTGCAGTAATTACAGGAAGGTCGCTTGCGGTTCCTAAACCGGTCACTTGAACGTCTTCCAGGATCTCTGGGATAAACTTCTTGATACGCAGGGGGCCAGGCTTTTGAGGCAAAAGGAGTTCATCTTCCAGCATTAAGGGTTTCTCCCACTCTTCCAGTTTCCTGCAGACTTTTTCCAGGCTCTTAGTGAGGTAATTGACCTGTTCCATCAGAGCAGCTACTGTATCAGGAACTGGAGTCTGGGCGGCTTGGCTGGCCCCTGGCAGGCTGGTATCCGTTGGCTTAGGATTACGGACAGGAGGTTCGGGATGGGCCACTGGTTCCGTTGGCAGATGTTGTCCCAGAATACTGATGGCCAGTTCTTTAAAGTCCAGGAAAACACTGTTAGGGTGCTGAGCCGACAACATTTTCAATTGTGTTTTTAAAGATTCGCTATTCACACCCGCAATAAATTGCTCTCTCAGAGTTTGATCCTGGGTGTCAATCTCTCTAGGGTCTATATGAATGACGGCTCTCCAGGCCTCTTGGAGGGATAAAGCAAAATCACGGAGTGACTCACCAGGCTTTTGTTTCTTACTGAAGAAGCGCATCTTTATTTCAGACACCGTCCTGACTTCAAAGGTAGTGCTGAGGCGGTCAAAGATCTGCTCTATGGTACTCCTCTCAGAACTGGGCCAGGACATGACTTCTCGACGGGCCGCTCCTTCCAACTGGGCTAACAGAATCTCCATTTGCTGCTCCGGGTTAATAGGATAGAGCCGGAACAGAGCCAGGATTTTGTCTTGGAAGTCTTTTAAATTATGAGCCTCCCGGCATAACGGGAAACCATGGAGCCCCAAAGTAGTACGGCATCGTCAGCGGCATCATGTTGGCAGCTGCAATGCCGTTGGTGGCCACTGGCTCCCTGGGGGCAGGCTGCTCGGCTACTTCTGAGTCCGACATGATGCAGATTAATTTGTTGAGCGGTCCCTTTAAGAGTTAGCGATAGGTCCGATGTCGCGCTGGCGGGGTTACTGGCCGGTGGCGCGATCGATGGACAGAGTCTGGTATCCCCTTTTTGGGCCTTACTAACCAGGCGACCCCTCTCCGGTGTAGGATTATTTCTCCCAGGAGTTTGTACTTACTCCGGTGCAGGCGGTCCAAATCTCGCGAGATCCGGAAGGGCGTCTTCGGGAATCCCTTGCGCAGCGTCCCTTCCCGCGAGGACGTCGGGCTGGAGGGCGGAGCTTCGGACTTGCTCCGACGGGGAACAGCGTCTGCGTTCTTCCAAGTCCAAGGTAGGTGGAGTCCAGCTTGGAAAATTTGAATAAAGTGGTGACGCTGCAGAGTTTGGCGCTAAGTTTTCCCGCCAGCAATGAGTAGTGATGGCGCAGTAGATAAGTCCACAGTTCAGGCGGCCATCTTGGGCGCCATGATGCATCAATTCAATGACAGCAAGCAGCGGTAGTAAAACAGCATAAAAGTCCACAAAAATGCACTTTGAAGTGGCGATTTTCTTCCTCTTGATAGCGCAACACTGCACAGCGCTTCCTGGAGGTTTTGGGACACTTTTCTGTACGTTTTAAGTCCTCAAAGTTTACTTCAAATAAACAGGCGTTTTGTCACTTGGCAAACTGGTTAAGGCACAAAGTTCACGTTTTTGCTCACAGTCCGTAAAACGTGCGTATCCTGTTCGTGACGCCAAAATGTAGCATCCCCAAGTCAGGGCAATGTATGGAACTAACCTGGGGAATGCCAGTGATGGAGAGGCCGGCACGCTGTTCCTCTGGGGCACTCTCTGGGTTCTTGCGGGACACAGCCAGGTGGAATGTGAGGTGCCCTTGGTGTTGTAGTTTAACGTGCCTATGGCTGGGTCCCTGAGGTGTCGTGACGCCAGTGCCAGTAAACGGTGGCACACCGTATTTATAGTAGGAATAACAGAGGTGCAGACTTGTAACTTGAAAACAGAATTCCAACTTTACTGAAAACCGTAGAAAATACAGCAGGCAACCTCTTAACACAGTTCTTGTTGCAGAGAATAGACGTTTGTACAGTCGCAGTTACAGCAGGCTTACATCCAGCAAGGTATAACAGAGGGAAAGACAACAGGACTTAGAATTGCAGGTGAACCTTACTTTCTTCCTGACTTGTCCTGACTGGAATTGATGCTTCAAGGCCCCAATGCCCTACTTCTGGCTTATATCCTTGAATCTCCAGTAGACAGTGTACCTCCTCTTGGCATTTAGTACCTCTTGCTCTAGGGATTGCCTCTGCTTGATTTCTGCTGACTCGCTTAGGCCTGAGACATGTGGCCTCCACAGACTCCAGGGTCTGCACTAACACTAGCCTGCCTTGGCCTAGCTATATATATATCCTGCTCACCAGCTCCCCCCAGTGGTCTAATACCTACATGACAACCTTCACATTGCTGCAGGCAATTACATGAAACACTTAAAGGAGCATAACAGATTGGTGGTAAACGGGTATTAAAGTGCCCGTATACTGCAAATTGACCACAGCATCTGAGAGGGTAAATGTCTGTGATCAGTGTTATTGCCAATTGCAGACATATTACCTGGGTCTTTGCTATTTAAAATAGCATAAACTCGGTGGCTTTGTTGCCTGCTGTGCTCAGGGGCTGATGCCATTTTTAAAGACCGATAAATGTATGGCCGGGAAGGGGGAGTTGGGGTTAAAACATTTAATTTCAGCCTGACAATTCTTTTTCAATATTAAATTAGATAAAAGACAGTTCCAATTGTATGTTACCATTTACTCCTACAATATATAGAGCAAGATTTACTCATGAAAGTGTGCCAGAATTCTGGTGTGTATGTGATGCCAGCACCAGCAGTCCATGTCCACCAGGGTCTCCTCACTCCTAGTGGGAATGGGTGCTGGAGTACTCACTCCCTTCTTCTCCATGCTGTAGGTGGCTCATGGCCTTCAACACTTCCTTCCCAATGCGCACTCCCTTTGGGCGCACAAGCGCTGTTCCTCACTCTTAAAGGGCCAGCAGGGGCATAACTTTATCCATATCCAGCCAATGGCAGCTTTCCCTTGGGTATATAATAACAGCCAATCTCAGATGCCTGAGCAAAAGGTTCCCATCTTGTACAGTGAACCCCAGACGATCCGGGGGAAGAGGATGAGAGTAATAGTGACCCTGATGGTGTACTCTCTCAGGCTATTGCTCTCTGGAGATCGGTGCAGTGAGAAGGTGGTTTGAAGAATCAGGCCAGAAGTATATAGCAGAATATACCATAGCATTATAACATGAAATAACATTACATAATAAAACATTTTTAGATACCCCCCAGGTCTAGGGTACTGCACTTGTCTAGTCCTGCAAAGGCTAGCTATTGCAAATGTTGGTGTAAGTAAGCCAATTAATAGGTGGTATAAAGTTAGACTAGACTGTCTAATGGTGCTCCAGATTTCTCTCCAGACACTGTGGCAACTCTGGTTCATCTTTAGACTGTCTGGTCTAAATTAAAAAATTAGACAGGATTAGTAAATCTGCCACATAGAGCCCTGGTGGAAGACCCTGAGCCGACACTTTCTCGACCGACAAAATTGGGACATTTATGCACAAAGCTATGAGACTTTAGACTGTCATATGACTCCCCCCACATAATGATAATGCTGACGCGCTTCATATGCCTAGACTGAAGACACCAGCAGTAGCAGCCTCCTCGTTTTTGGGATTACAGCAAATCCCTGGATTACCACACTAGATCTGTGTGTATATGCAGACATGCAGATAATAAGGAGATTTATAACACCTACAGAGTTAATACTATTTCCAGACACATAGATCTGCAGAGCATTCCTCCCATACAGACCTGCACATCTCTGCAGTAGAAGTGCCGCTTGTCTTATGAGTGGGTGGTAACTAGCAGAAAGTCTTTACGTTCTCAGAAGCGCCACATATACGATTTCTAATGCTCTCAGTATACAGATGGAACGTGATTTTGATGTAAACGCCCCAATTGAGCATCTGCTACACAATGCGTTGATTTCACCTCTAATTGCAATACACTGTAATAGCATTTGCTAGATTAATATAACATGCAGACCATGTCTATAAAGTTTGTAGAAATTTGATCTCGTTATTTGTTATATAGATGGAATCTCTATATTTTTGACAGTTACGAGGTAAAAAAAATAATCACCTATGATATATAGTATGTATAGTAACGTGTAGGATTAGGATAACCTCTGCTGTCATGTACACAAAATGCCTCTGTTATGTGAGTCACTGTCTTGATTGTGAAAAATATTCCAATACTAAAGTGTAGAAGGAGGAAATGAAATTCTCTGCCATTACTGTGTCAATCTATAAGCAGAACACAATACCATGAGAGCTATGGTACTTATATAGAAAAACACTGGTTATTTCATAATCAATGGTGGACTAGGATAATAAAAGGCTGCATTCCCTGGTGGTGTAAAGCAATGAAGGGGTAATTCCATTTGCTCCTGGAGATCCCATATTTGACAACCCTTTAGCAAATAGCAAACACATCCACAAACAGAAAATTGTTGACTTTGTCTGAGGGCTCATGCACACGACCGTTGTTGTTTTGCGGTCCGTTTTTCACAGATCCGTTGTTCTGCAACTGAGTTTTTTTTTCTCTGATTTAAGTACTCTTCTGTTCCGGTCCACAAAACATATCCGCTTGGTTTCTGTATGAGATCCGTTTTTTGCGGATCAGAAACGGAAACAGTAACTTATTAATCACCAAACACATGAGCAATATAGGCTGGGCTTAGCATTTCTGCAGTATGGATCCGCAAAATACGGATGACATACGGATGTGTTCCATGTGCGTTCCGTATTCTTTGCGGACCCATTGACTTGAATGGGGCCTCCGACCATCATTTGCGGACAATAATAGGACATGCACTACTTTTTTGCGTAACGGCCATGCATGCAAACAGAAACGGAATGCACGGAGTAACTTCTGTATTTTCTACAGCCCCATTGAAGTGAATGGTTCCGCATATGGGCCGCACAAAAAACTGAACGGAATTGGAAAGAAAATACGGTCGTGTGCATGAGCCCTAAAACAGAAAAAAAAAATATAGTATAAATTGAACCCATTATGTCAATACGGGCATGGCCTCCTCCTCTCTTCCTGGGCATCAAAATGTAGTAGTATTTCTGTATTCTGCTAGGTCAATACTTTTCCAATCTTCTTCAATGTTCTCCTGTAAGGTTCCTCTACACAGGGCAAAATTATAAGGAGGACAGATTGGGCACATGCACTGAGGATCCTACCACCATGGAGACCACCCACACTCTCTGATGGTGACTTGATATCGTCTTCAGTTGAGAAGAAGTGGGCGCCAATGCTTGTTAATCTTGCTTTTGAAATCTAAGGCCCCTTTCACACGGGCGAGAATTCCGCGCGGGTGCAATGCGTGACGTGAACGCATTGAACCCGCACTGAATCCAGACCCATTCACTTCAATAGGGCTGTGCAGATGAGCGGTGATTTTCACGCATCACTTGTGCATTGCGTGAAAATTGCAGCATGCTCTATATTCTGCGTTTTTTACGCAACGCAGGCCTCATAGAAATGAATGGGGCTGCGTGAAAATCACATAGCATCCGCAAGCAAGTGCGGATGCAATGCAATTTTCACACATGGTTGCTAGAAGAAGATGTCATTAAATTGACAAAAGTCAATTTACTGTATTATTTTCCCTTATAACATGGCTATAAAGGAAAATAATAGCATTCTTAATACAGAATACGTCAGCGCAGGTCCTACTGAATGAAGATAGAAATTTCTCTATTTTCATTCAGCAGGACCTGCGCTGATGTCACCTGGCTCACCACGTGGTTTACGTCATCAAAGGTCCCTTTGTAGGTCCTCAAAGAAGAAGAAAGAAGATGATGCCCAGCTGCGCTATCAATTGGATGAGGTGAGTAATTTTTTTTTATTTTTTAAACCCCTTAAGCCACATTTGAGTAAGCATTCTGTATTAAGAATGCTATTATTTTCCTGTATAACCAGGTTATAAGGAAAAATAATAAAATCTGCATAACACCGAACCCAAACCCCAACTTCAGTGAAGAATTTCGGGTCTGGGTACCACATTCAGTGGAAAAAACTGAACAACGGAATGCAATCGCAGTCAAAACTGACTGAAACTGCGTCCCTGCGGGTTTCCCGCGACGCCCTTCTGAAAAAAGCCTAAGGGTATGCCCATATGAAAGGTATGCGCTGCGGATTTGCCGCAGCATTTTATGGTAGCAAAGTGGATGAAATTTGAAGAAATTACATCTATATGATGTAAAAAAATAAATAAATCCACCCTATGTAATGCAATAGGCAGAATTTCCAAAGTACAATTTCCACTGAGGATTTTGCTATTTTTCCACAGCAAAATCCGTATAGATTTCACACAAAATGTTGCAAGCTTTGCTGTGGATTTGCTGTGGATTTCATGTGCATTTTGCTCTGGAAACAGCAACATCCACAGTAGAAATTCTGTTGCGTTGCGTACTCTAAAGAAGACAGCTATCTCCATAATTCCTCTACATTTCCATAATTCCTCTATGTGACCATGAGAGGCATCACATGAAATGGGGCCCCCACTAACATTAATGCTGTCCATACCATTACCATATCTGTACTCTAATGTGACAGCTCTTGGTGCTGCTACTGACCCGTCTATTCAAATGTGTGCACTGTGACCTGTCATACTGAATACAGAACTGTATTGCGGTTCGCTTTGTTCTATGCGTCTAGGGAAGACCTTGTTGGAAAAAATGTCGTCCTCGGCAATATGCTCTTATAAGGCTGAGTTCTCACCAGCACTGAAGATTTCCATTGTTCTGCTCTGTTAGAGGAGCAGAACAATGAAAATATTTAAAGTTTTGAACTGAACTGCACCAACTTTTTTTGGTGGAACTGCATATTTTTCATCCAGTTCGCATTTTTGCGGGTCAGATGCGGCCCCATTCACTTCAATGGGACTGCAAAAGATGCGGACAGCACACCACGTGCTGTCTACATCCGTATGTCCGTTCTGTGGCATCTGCAAAAATATAGAACATGTCTTATTCTTGTCTGCATTACGGACAAAACTAGGACTGTTGTATTATGCGCATGGCCGATATCTGTCTTTTGTGGATCTGCAATTTGCGGACCGCAAAAAAAGACAAAGGCCGTATGCATGAGCCCTAAGTTTTGATCTCCATGGCCTATTAAAATGTCTTAACACTACTTTTCAGACTTGTATGATAAGTATACCAAATGCACTCACAAGCTTGACGACTCATTTCAGATTTTTAAGTACGATCAATAATCTAACCTTAGCCGTATCCTTCCCCTGCTTGCAAATACCACAAATCATTGCAGTTCCCCACTTCAGGCTGCTGCAGAAAAGTGGATATTTCTTTGGGATAGACGGAGAGTATTTTAATGAATCAGTTAGCATTCTTATAACCGATGAAAAATCTTTAACCTCAGGCAACAAATGAGTTAAAGCCTCTGTGTACCCTCAACGGTCACCGCTCATTAAATATGGCTGCTTCGTTACACATGTACATTCAGAGCAGGAGGCAGGTCAAGAGGTTTAATGAAGTTCTCCGGGTATTTTTGCTGACATTAGAAGCTGTCTGAGAACAGGACGGCTATTTAATGATAGCTGTCCCTGGTGAGATGACAGGTCTGTAGGAGGCAAAATAAATACAATAGTGGATTGAAGTGCTAACATTTAATCAGCTCTTCACTTTTGAGAACGTCATTGACATACTTTAAAAGGATAAAATGTATTTATGCTGTACTGATAATAGGATCTTTGACTATTTGGAGAGGGAAATCTGTAAGAAGCTGACACCATTTCTTGAGATATACCCAGTCGAGTCCATTGACCATTTCTTACTTTGGAAGTTGGCAGCCCATAGCTCACAAAGAAAGTCACGTGTGGTGAGCTGGCTTGGTGGGTATATAAGGTGTGTGATAGGCGGTCTGCTCACATATCCCTCCATACTGTCATGGGTAAAAGGGACGATTTATCAGAATTGCCAAAAGGAATGATTATTGTGTTTTGCTCCAATCGTGCCAGTATTTGTGAAACAGCGCAGTTTATGAACTGTTCGCACGCTGCTGTGGACGAATGGCACCATTGTGAACAAGTGATGTGGAAACTGCCGAGCACCATGTGCCAATGATTTGAGAGGTGAACGTCGGCTATGAAGGTGACCGAGGGCGAAACTACACGGTACAGTGGAGCAGCTCACCCCCAAAATGAACCAGGGGGCTACCAGACGTGGGTCTAAGACAGCAGTTCAGCAAACCTTACTGAGTATGTGGTTCTGAAGCAGATGGATGGTCACTGCACGTCTCCTAACAAAGTTGTATTGGCAGAAAAAGGATCAGGATCAGACCCCCTTTAGACCTCCATGTGAGACCCCCATATCAGACCTCAGATCAGGACTCCATGTCAGACCCACCCCCACATCAGACACCCTTTAGACCTCCATGTGTGACCTCCGATCAGGACTCCGTATGAGACGAGGCCCCTATATTAGACCTCAGATCAGACCCTCTTTAGAAGCCCATGTCAGACCCCCCAAGTATCAGACCTCAGATCACACTTTAAAATTAATTAACTTACCTCTCCTGCTCTGCTGTCAGTCTCCCCTGCAATTGCGGTTACCACTTCTTCTCTGGGCCCACGCTGCACAGTCACCTGCAGCGTCAGTTCATAGTGCATGCACTACATACTGACGCTGTAGGCAGTCAGGACAGTGGAGTGCAGCCCGGAGGAGACCAGGGAGAAGGGGCAAGTACAACGCTCACAGCGCTTCACTCCCTCCCGCATCCTGCAGACTAGTGAGCGCTTTAATAATGGAAGCGCTCAGTAGTATTGGCTTTATGAGACAAACTGCATCTTATAAAGTAAAAATACAGCCCCCCTCACCACACTAATCCCCTGATAAGGCAGAGTGCTCTTGATTTGCTCACTCAAATAATACAGAGAACTGAACAGCTGATCAGTGCAAGGAGGAAACAGATGATTAAAGCCCAGGCAATGTCATAGTTTGGAGAGGTAAGTAACCACTGGACCCCAGGTATGCAGCATTAACCTTTCCACAGCCCTCCACCAGGGTTGTTAACATTAAGCATTTCATTGTCCTAAGCTACCAGAAAGAGGTTGTCCCAATAAAACAACTTATACTCTATCCACAGGAAAAGTGTCTTATTGGCGGGGTTCGACTGCTGGTTCCCCTGGTGATCACAAGAACTGGGGCCCATAGTCTCTGTTTGAATGGGGTGTCTACCCCATGGGGCTGCCAGAGATAGCCAAGTACAAGTGCACAGCTATCTCTTGCAGCCCAATATAGCTGAATGGAGCAGCAGCGCACATCCATGACCTCCAGTCCATTCATACAGGGGAGTGCAGTACCCCAAAGGAAGGGTATACCTGGAAATTATTAATTTCTTTATGTTATGTAATGTGATTTAATTTCATGCTATGTATTGCACCAAGAGTAGTCATGTATGGATGACACAGCTGGGGTTATCTATCATGGCTCAGACCTTGTAGGTGTGGACTGGCTCCACCCGTAGCTCTAGTCTAGACTGGAGTTTGTAAGAGAAAGAAAGCTGTGACTTGTGCTCCCTCTTCTTAGGCCCAAGGGGCTACAGAGACTCTTTGATCTCTGCAAGATCTACAGAAGGAGAGAAAGAGTAAGACAAAGGAGAGAACTAGAGAGCCTAGAGTCTGCATGGCCAAGCATTGGAGTCAGTAAGGTAACCTGCTACCTAAGCTGTTAAGACTTTACTGCGGTGAGGGACACTGTTAAGACACCTTTCACACCTGGACATGACCTGGTCAGTCATATCTCAAAAACCCTGTATTCCTCAAAGGACATTATAGCTACCATCACAAGAGTAAGATTGCCTGCCATAGATTCGGCAGGAAGAGACTTGAGACAGATAGAGAGGGAAGAGGGCCATAACTTCCATTTTTGTCTAAATCCATACATCATTATCTGGGAAGAAGTGAACTGTGTACAGTTGTAACTGTGTTTTGCTATCGTTGGATGTACTACAACTCCTATTTTGCACTTTAGTAAACAGAGACGTTTATTCTTTTGCCTTTGGTCTGGCTTTTTGACTCCTATACCATATGCTGGCCATTGCACTCTTCATGACCTGCTTATTCTCTATTATGTGGATATTCTGTGATAAGTTGTCCTAATGGGACAAACCCTTTAAACTGGGCTCCTCAAGCTGTGCACTAGGACCCATGAACCTTTAACTGTGCCCCTGATGTGTACCGTACTTCTGTAACAGTAGTAGGACGATAACCCATAAGAAATGTATTTGAGTCTGATGGGCAAGAGATTAAAAGGATGCCAAGTTTGATGATGATAATGTTGATTGGTATAAACCACACTTATAAGGATTTATTGGAACATATTTGAATAGGTACAACCAGGATTTATCTCCTTTAATGGAGCACCATTCCCCATTTGTAGAGTCAGTAATAACGCACAGTTCAGATAATGTAGATATAGAATCCATTCTACAAATCTAACACAGTTTCTCCAAAATTCCAGTATATTGTCAATCCAATCTTACGAAATGAAGTCTGCAGTCAAGACAGCTAATAAGAAAATAGCTGACTATGAAATCCATGGATGATGAAAGCTGTGTTTCCTGTTTCATTGGCATTTACTGGCAGTTTCCCTTACTAGTTAGTAATTTAGTATTGATTAAGTCTCATTGCACCATATTAAATGTACGGAAGTAAAAATAATTCAGTTCTCTGCCACCTTTTATGTTTTAGACTGAGAAGACAGACATCCCTGAGGAAATAGACCGCATGTACTTACATTCTCCTGGGCGTGTATGGTGTAATGAGCTCAACTGAGCTCTATGGGGCTTACTTCAAAGGCTAGGAGCACTTTCAAGAAAAACTGCGTTAACGGCTTTGGTCAATGATCATGGTGATTGCTGGCAGGCAGGAAGACATTTCACCATTTATCGTTCTTGGGAGAAATATCTACATATCAATGGCCAATTTCTATCTATGCATGGCCAACCTGAGCACAATGGCGGCTCTGTTTAGATGGTATGATGAAATTCTACCAATGAGGCATAGGTAGGACAGTCGGTCTTCTGGAATGCATGTTTTTCTGTTCAAAGTAGACTACTCTTAGTTATCTGCTCTAAGCTATTATATGATGATTATACAGTGCCTTGCTAAAGTATTCCCCCCCTTGACTTTTTTCATGTTTTGGTGCCTCACAACCCGAAATTAACATGGATTGTTTGAGGATTTGCATCATTTAATTTACAGAACATGCCCACAACTTTGAAGATGTTCGTATTTTTTTATTATTGTGAAGCAAACAACAAATAGGACAAAATAACAGAAAATAACGAATTACCCCCTAAAGTCAACACTTTGTAGAGCCAACTTTTGTGGCAATCACAGCTCCAAGTCGCTTTGGATAAGTCTTTATGAGCTTGCCACATCTTACCACTGGGATTTTTGTCCATTCCTTCTTGCAAAACTGCCCCAGCTCCTTCAAGTTGGATGGTTTGCACTTGTGAACGGCAATCTGACCATAGATTTTCTATTAGATTGAGATCAGGGCTTTGACTAGCAGTGTGTTTGGGGTCATTGTCCTGCTGGAAGGTGAACCTCCATCCTATCCTCAAATCGCGCACAGAGTGGTACAGGTTTTGCTCTAGAATATCCCTGTATTTAGCACTATCCATCTTTCCCTCAACTCTGACCAGTTTCCCAGTCCCTTCTGCTAAAAAAACATCCCCACAGCATGATGCTGCCACCAACATGTTTCACTGTGGGGATGGTGTTCTTTGGGTGATGTGATTAGTTTGGTTTTCGCCAGACATAGCTTTTTTTTGATGGATGAAAAGTTAAATTTTAGGCCTCATGCACACGACCGTTTTTTTATGTTGTCCGCAAAAAGAGGTTCCGTTGTTCAGTGATCCGTGTCCGTTTTTGCCTTCCGTTGTGTTTCCGTGTGTCTTCCGTTTTTTTTATCGGACATGACCCAAAAGATTTTACCAAAAGACAGGCTGACAATTTTTGCCAAGTTCCTGCCAAGGGATCCGCAAAAAAAAAGGACGCGGAACGCGGATGACACACGGATGGCCATCCGCATTTTTTCACGGTCCCATTGACTTGAATGGGTCCGTGAACCGTTTTTCACGGACAAGAATAGGACAGGTTATATTTTTTTGACGGACTGGAATCACGGACCACGGACGCGGAGGACAAACGGTGCATTTGCCGAGGTTTCCACGGACCCATTGAAAACCAATGGGTCCGCAGAAAATCACGAAAAACGGAGCAACGGACACGGAATCAAACAACGGTCGTGTGCATGAGGCCTTAGTCTCATCAGACCAGAGCACCTTCCTCTATACATTTTGGGAGTCTCCCACATGCCTTTTTGCAAACTCACAATGTGCCTTTTTGTTTTTTGCTGAAAGTAATGACTTTCTTCTGGCCCCTCTGCCATAAAGCCCAACTCTATGGAGCGTACGGCATATTGTCGTCCTTTGTACAGATACTCCAGTCTCTGCTATAGAACTCTGCAGCTCCTCCAGGGTTACCTTAGGTTTCTGTGCTGCCGCTCTGATTAATGCCCTCCTTGCCAGGTCCGTGAGTTTTGATGGGCGGCCGTCTTTTGGCAGGTTTGCTGTTGTGCCATGTTCTTTCCATTTGGTTATGATAGATTTGATGGTGCTCCTGGGGATCATCAAAGGTTTAGATATTTTTTTATAACCTAACCTGACTTGTACTTCTCAACAACGTTGTCCTTTACTTATTTGGAGAGTTCCTTGGTCGTCATGGCAGTGTTTGGTTAGGATGCCTCTTACTTAGGTTTTGCAAACCCTGGGTAAAGCAAATATAAGGTAGGACGTTAAAACTAAAACAACAAAAGTTTATTAATCGTCAGTATTAAAAATACAAAGAAACAACACAGTGAGATTAGTTGACACTACGGTCACATGTGGTTTAGAATGACTGCAAAGGTTGAACACAGGATTTTAAGTTCAAGCCCTCATCTGTCAATCAGGTGAACACGCAGAAGGACCTATCATACAGAGGGTGAGGCACGCATGATAAGGCACATGGAACAATAAGTAGTGGGGATGATATGTCCCATACACTGTGACACTATGTCCTCAATGCCTGCCCTAAACAAACCTCTGGACAGGAATACCGTATCTAATGCTCAGTGAGAACAACAAAATCACGGGTGAATACAAGTATGTCACACAAAGGATGGCCGTGCACTTTGCCATCCAAAGTGAACAGTACAAAGGATGGTGCCACACATAGAGCCAGTGAGAAGTACTGCTGATATGGCTCATAAACAGCCAAACATCAGCACAAGCTGGCAGAGATGTGGAGAGAGAAAGGCTCTCGGGCCTTTCAAAAAAGGTGTGTATATGTAATGACAGATCATGTGACACAGATTGCACACAGGTGACATCATTTCACTAATTATGTGACTTCTGAAGGTAATTTGTTTGTACCAGAGCTTTTTATGGGCTTCCTAACAAAAGGGGTGAATACATACGCACATGCCAATTTTCTGTTTTCAATTTCTAAACAATAGTTTTATTTATATATTTTTCTCATTTCACTTCACCAACTTAGACTATTGTGTTCTGATCCATCCCATAAAATTCAGATTAACAAAACATTGAACTTAAGGCTGTAAAAAAAATGAAAAATGCCAGAGGGGGGGGGGGGGGGGGAATACTTTTGCAAGGCACTTGTATATATATTAGTGATGTGTAGTCATTTGTTGAGATTTGGTAAGGTAATGTACATAATTATTTGTGGTTTCTGATTCGATTTGAAATTGTTTCTGATGTCTTAACCACATCAGCCCCCCTAGCTGAAACACCCTTAATGACCAGACCACTTTTTACAATTCTGCCCTACACTACTTTCACCGTTTATTGCTCCGTCATACAACTTACCACCCAAATGAATTTTACCTCCTTTTCTTCTCACTAATAGAGCTTTCATTTGGTGGTATTTCATTGCTGCTGACATTTTTACTTTTTTTGTTATTAATCAAAAATGACCGAAATTTTTGCAAAAAAATGACATTTTTCACTTTCTGTTGTAAAATTTTAAAAAAAAACTATATTTCTATATAAATTTTTCTATAAATTTATTGTTCTACATGTCTTTGATAAAAAAAATCCAATAAGTGTATATTTATTGGTTTGGGTAAAAGTTATAGCGTTTACAACCTATGGTGCAAAAAAGTGAATTTCCGCATTTTGAAGCAGCTCTGACTTTCTGAGCGCCTGTCATGTTTCTTCAGGTGCTAGAATGTCAGGATAGTATAAATACCCCCCAAATTACACCATTTTAGATAGAAGACACCCCAAAGTATTCGCGGAGGGGCATGGTGAGTTCATGTATCATTTCACTTTTTTTCACAAGTTAGCGGAAAATGACACTTTCTGAGGAAAAAATAAATAATAAAGTTTCCATTTCTGCTAACTTCTGGCAAAAAAAAAAAAAAATCTCCCACGGACTCACTATGCCCCTCAGTGAATACCTTGGGGTGTCTACTTTCCGAAATGGGGTCATTTGTGGGGTGTATTTACTGTTCTGGCATTTTGGGCGGGGCTAAATTGTGAGCAGCCATGTAAAAGCTAAAGGTACTCGTTGGAATTTGGGCCCCTTTGCGCATCTTGGCTGCAAAAAAGTGTCACACATGTGGTATCGTCGTACTCAGGAGAAGTAGGGCAATGAGTTTTGGGGTGTATTTTTGATGCCAAGATGCGCAAAGGGGCCCAAATTCCAATGAGTACCTCTTAGGAGGGCATTTTTACGCATTTTTCTTCTCACGCTTTAGGGCCCCTAAAATGCCAGGGCAGTATAAATACCCCACATGTGACCCCATTTTGGAAAGAAGACACCTCAAGGTATTCCGTGAGGGGCTTGGCGAGTTCATAGAAGATTATTTTTTTGGCACAAACTAGCGGAAATTGATTTTTTATTGTTTTTTCTCACAAAGTCTCCCTTTCTGCTAACTTTTGACAAAAAGTTAAATTTTTCATGGACTCATTATGCCCCTCAGCGAATACCTTGGGGTGTCTTCTTTCCAAAATGGGGTCATTTGTGGGGTGTGTTTACTGTTCTGGCATTTTGGGAGGGGCTAAATTGTGAGCAGCCATGTAAAACCTAAAGGTACTCGTTGGAATTTGGGCCCCTTTGCGCACCCAGGCTGCAAAAAAGTGTCACTCATGTGGAATCGCCGCACTCAGGAGAAGTAGGGCAATGTGTTTTGGGGTGTATTTTTACATATACCCATGTTGAGTGAGAGAAATATCTCTGTAAATTGACAACTTTGTATAAATTTTTTTTAAAAAGTTGTCGTTTACAGCGATATTTCTCACTCAAAGTATGGGTATATATAAAAATACACCCCAAAACACATTGCCCTACTTCTCCTGAGTACGGCGATACCACATGTGTGCCACTTTTTTGCAGCCAAGATGCGCAAAGGAGCCCAAATTCCCATGAGTACCTTTAGGGTTTCACAGGGCATTTTTACGCATTTGGATTCTCACGCTTTAGGACCCCTAAAATGTCAGGGCAGTATAAATACCCCACAAGTGACCCTATTTTGGAAAGAAGACACCCCAAGGTATTCCGTGAGGGGCATGGCGAGTTCACAGAAAAAAACATTTTTGGCACAAGTTAGCGGAAATTGATATATATATATATATTTTTTTTTACAAAGTCTTATATTCCACTAACGTGGAACTCACCATACCCCTCACAGAATAGCTTGGGGTGTCTTCTTTCTAAAATGGGGTCACATGTGAGGTTTTTGTACTGCCCTGGCATTTGAGGGTCTCCGCAATCATTACACGTATGGCCAGCATTAGGAGTTTCTGCTATTCTCCTTATATTGAGCATACGGGTAATGAGATATTTTTTTCTGTTTAACCTCTGGGCTGAAAAAAATAAAATAATGAACGGCACAGATTTTTTCATTCGCATCGATCATCGTGGATGAAAAAATCTCTGCCAAAATCAGTGACTGCGGTGCGGTGGGCTGGGCGCTAACTACCTAACAAGTAGCTAACTAACTGGCTGTGATAAGGGACCCTTATGCCCCATTCACACGTCCGCAATTCTGTTTGCGGAACGGAATTGCAGACCCATTCATTTCTATGGGGACAGACTTCGTCCCGCTCGGATCCGGAATTACGGATCCGATCTTCCGGGTCTGCACTTCCGTTCCACAAAAATATAGAACATGTCCTATTCTTGTCCGCAATTGCGGACAAGAAAAGGCATTTTCTATATAGTTCTGGCAATGTGCGGATCTGCAAAATGCGGAAAGCACATTGCCGGTGTCCGTATTTTGAGGATCTGCGGATCCGTGGATTCACGGATCCGCAAAACACATATGGATGTCTGAATGGAGCCTTGCAGGGGTGTGATCAATGACAGGGGGGTGATCAGGGAGTCTATATGGGGTGATCAAGGGGTTAACAAGGGGTTAATAAGTGACCGGGGGGGGTAGTGTAGTGTGGTGCTTGGTGCAACTTTACATAGCTACCTGGTCCTCTGGTGGTCGATCCCAGCAAATGGGACCACCAGAGGACCAGGTAGCAGGTATATCAGACGCTGTTAACAAAACAGCGTCTGATATACCACTTTGATGTGATTTATTTCGCATCTACAGCCTGCCAGCGATGGATCATCGCTGGCACTCTGCAGTATAACTGCCGAGACGTGCGCCACTGTGAACAGATGCGTCCAGCCAGAGCAACAGGACCGCCGGCCAGACGCATCCGTGCGTTAGGCGGTCCTGTACTGGTTAAAGGGGTTGTGCAAAGTTATTGTTCACCTATATATTCATCAATATCAGATTGGCGGGAGTATGACTCCTGGCACCCCCACTGATAAGCTGTTTAAAGAGGCACCAGCTCTCGTGCGATCTTTTCAATCAGGTGAGCAGTTGTAATTACACTGTGTTTCTTCTACAATCAAGACCATGCACAGGTTGTTTTGAAGCAGAACTAGTGCTAGCACGAGCGCTGCTACCTTTCCAAACAGGGGGGGGGGGGGGGTTCCTGACGATATATTGATGACTTATCCTGAGGACAGGTCCTTAATATCTTTGCACTGCACATTCCCTTTAAGATAAGTCAACCACACTTAACGTGGCCATTCACCTTAGATCAATGTTGGTCAAACCCTACGATTTTGGAAGGACCGAATTACCTTCTTTGTGTATGGTGATGTCTCTACTTTCCCCCTACAACAGGCATGTCCAAACTCCGGCCCTCCAGATGTTGCAAAACTACAACTCCCATCATTCCTGGACAACCTACAGCTATTAACCTACAGAAGAGCATGATGGGATTTGTAGTTCTGCAACACCTGGAGGGCCAGAGTTTGGACATGCCTGCCCTACAGCAAATGTTGGAGAAAAGAAGGATTGAGTAGTTGGATGTCAACATGCCCAATCCTTTTGTTCTCAGGGGAGACAAGCCTCTGTCAGAGGAATTTGGCAGTAGCTAATTTCCCTTTACCTATTCAGAAAACATGCATGCTTGGCCACGTCAAGCAGGCATGTAGATTGGGAGGAGGGAAGAGAAGGAGTCACAAAGGAGTAACGAACATTTGGCTGTCAACTATTTAAGTGATCTTGCCTTTTTTAAGCAGTTGATCTTGACTTTTGTTGGTAGGATAGTTCTCCAGGTCTAATGCCCTAGGGGTGGCGACATCCTATGTAATTTAAAGGGGTTGTCCAGGATTATAAAAGCATGGCTGTTTTCTTCCTTTAAGAGCACCATACCTGTCCATGAGTTGTGTCTGGTATTACAGCTCAGCTCTATTAAAGTAAATGGGGATGGGGTACAATGCCACACATCACCTGTTAAAAGGTGTGGAGCTGTTTGTGTAAGAAAGCAGCCATAATTTTCTAATCCTGGACAACTCCTTTTAAAGGGGTTGGCCCATCTCATACATTGGAGGCATATCCTAGTCCGATATCTCTGGGACTATTTGCCATGGGTTTGAGAATCCAGACCAAAAATGGTCAGGTGATCATTTGGCCGGCATTATTATAAAACGGAGTTGTCTGTAAGGCTACGTTCACATCACCGTTTAGCCTTTCCATTCTCCTGCCCCGTTTAGGAGCAGGAGAACGGAAAGGACGGATTCTGCACATAACTGAGCTGAACGGAACCTAAGGACCCCATATAGTATAATAGGGTCTTTTAGGTTTCTGCTCAGAGGAAGATTTTTGAAGCGGAGACAAAAGTCCAGCATGCGCAAAAAGTGCAACTTTTGTCTCCACTCCAAAATCATCTTCTGAGCGGAAACCTAACGGACCCCATTATAGTTTATGGGGTCCTTAGGTTCCGTTAGTATAGTTCTCAAATCGATAGTAATGGTGACAAGGTTTTATCTGCAAAAGCTGTGCTCCCGTTAAGGGTCCATTCATTACTGGCTGCACAAATTTGAAAAAAATAATTCCACCCACAAAACCCCATGGTGATTAACTATCAACATGAAAGCCATGGAAGTATGCTTCTTGGTGTGGTTTTAAGCTACAGCATTTTGCATATGAGTCAAAACCTGCGCCTAAAATTCTTCAAATTGTAGTGAGCTATGCAATTGATGAAAATATGCAAAAATGCAAGAACTTTTTATCTCCAAAAAATAACTCCCCCCAGTTACCATGCAAGAAATGAATGCAAAAGTATGGTATCTCCTATAAACTTGCCGCTTCCCTCTGACTGTGATTTATCTATGTGTGGCCTATACGTCGTGTCATGTAGTTGTCAATGCACTGCATTCTGTCTAAACCTCTCACCATCTTGTAACCAGGCTGTGTCTCTGTAATGTGACTCTACCATCAAAATGCATGTCATGTCCCTTGGAGGGTGTCTACTACCCGCTAACTGAAAAGCAGAGCAATCATGTTGTCAGTACATTGAGTTCCATATGTACAGTGATAGGCTCTGCGGCCAGATGCGGTGTAATGTGTGCTTTGCTCAGAGATAATATTCTAACCTGGGAGTGTGTGGTCAGGCCGGTGTATTATTTAAGACATTTGGCATCTGTTCCGCTGAAATCTGTTTGTTCACTGAATGCAGCTTGTAAACAAGATCACGGCAATGGCATAATTAAGATTTCGCTGATTTTTATGACCTCTCTTTTTTTCAACATTGTGCAATCTAATAAATCAATGAGATCGCAGATCAGAACTGAATGCCAATTTTTCGGAAGGTCCATTTACAAGTCACAGTTTAGCAGAGGATTGTCCTTCCTGATGATCCCTTTCTCGTCAGTGGAGGAGAAAGCTGCAATAACATGCAGTGTTCCCCTCCACAGTGTGGGGAGGAGTGATCGCTGATGCCATCGCTCATCCCCATACAGAATCATTCTTTGCAGGCAGCAGAGGCTGTTTGGACGGCCCGATCTGCTGCCGGAAAACAATGATTTAGGTGATAGCACAAACGATTATATTACCCGATGAACGAGCGGCACCTTTACACTGGCAGATCATCGCTAAAGAGCGTTCCTACAAATGCTCGTTAGCAATTATGTGGCGGATGCTTGGCCATTGTAAAGGGGCCTTTAGACCAAACCTGACTGATGCAGATTTTATATTTTCGGAATGCAGAATGACAACCAAACCTACCTGAAGCCAAAAACACATAAGATATGGCCTATTAGAAGTTTACAACTTCACAGAAGTGGTCAGCTCAGGGATATATTTAGGGTGAATATAATTTCTGGGTGGAAATGAAACTGATGTTACTCTAGATATCAATTTATATCTGGTATCGATTAACTCTTATCATGGGTTAAAGGGGTTGTCCGACCCTCAAAACAAATTAAATTAGGCCTGGGTAGGTGTCTAAAATAAAGAAAAAAAGACACGCACCTAGTTACTGCCATTCTGTTCTAGTGCTGAGGGTCCAGTCCCTGTTCCTTCCGGTTGTCTGTGGACTGGAAGAGTGACATTCCGTTCATGGTCATGTGCACCACCTCAGCCATTCACTCATTGCAGCGTTGAAGGGTGACCAATCAGCAGGTAAGCCTCCGTGGTCAAGTGCCGCTTGGGGACACATCACCACCGAGGTCAATGAATAGGACGTGATGGATGGGATGCCACATTTCAGGTCCTCAAAGGACTGAAAGGAACAGGTATGGGACATTGGGGCCAATTTACTAACACTGTCTAAGATATAGGCAGCGTAAACTTAGACTAGCAGTGCAAAGATGTGCCAAATGACACGTCTGATGCTAGATGATAAATCTGGTGCATCTTTAAAGTTTATGCTACCTATTAGTTGAATTTCTTTGCTAGTTCATAAGATACAGAAAGGCGAAGAAGAGCATAACATGCTCCCTGGAGGTCTGGGGACCTCTATGGATAACTGCCAGGGAGGTTAGAGAGCAGGGCTGACACCAGGAAATTCCCTTTAATTTCATCAAACTAATTGGCCTAGTGAACAAAAAAATGTGTGTGTGAATAAAGCCTAAATATGCAAACAATGCCAGTCTGCTGCTCCTAAAGCCAACACAATATTGTATTACAGGTTTACAAGCTCCATTGCTTCGAGAGCATAGAGGATTATTTTTATACCCTATAAATCACTAAACTATTAAAAAAAGAACTTCTGCTAAAGCAACAGGTTGATCCATCCATCATTTTCGAGTAGGTGGTCATTAAAGCATTGTTGATGGATTTCAATGGTGGGGTCTAGTTTGTTGGAAACCAGAGAGGATGAGACTGCAGTAGTCAAGATGAGAAATACCATTTGCATGTACTGTATTAGGATTCCTGTATGGTAGTTTCCTACCTACCGTAAGTAACTTTTCTAGCTGGCAGCCGTGGGACTGGGAGATGTTCTGACCGCGAAGATGTTAGAGGTAGAGCCAAGAGTAACCAGGGAGAGGTCTCTAAAGTGAAAGACGTAATATAATGAGCTCAGTTGTGTTCATGACCTCTCTCAGCATCAGGATTCTCTGTTCAGTAAAGCAGACCATACACTTGAGATCGCCCGGCAGCTATGCTTTCCCATTACATCATAAACAGACATGATTGATGGGCATCAAGTGACTGCTGCAGCCAATCACTGGCCACAGTGATGACCTGTCACCCATGTGGTTCATCACTGGGTCATGTGCCGCACGGGTGACAGGTCTCCACTGTGCCTAGTGTTTGGTTGCGGCGGTCATGTGACGCCTATCAACAGGATGTTGATTCTCAGAGACCAGGGACCTGCTGAGTCAGCCTATGAGTGATGCAGCTGGAATCCAGTGTTGGTAACCAGGTAAGTATCAACCCCACAGCATGTCCAGCCACTCTGAAGAGGTCTGTTAAAAAAGTTTAGTCTCAGAAAACCCCTTTAATGTTATAAAAAGGTAGAACTCTTGTAGGACAAATTAAAGAGGTTATTCAATCTCTGTAGTAAAATACAAAGCAGCAAATGATCTTCTGTGCTCCACCGATCCAGCGCAGACACTCTGGCAGTACCCCTATCTTTGTTTACAGATAGTGATCACATGACTGCTGAAGCCAATCAGCGACCGACCTTAGGGGTCATGAGCTGTGCTACTTGCATCAATGCTCAGTGACGGCAGTGGTGCACCTAGCCTTTCTGCTGCTTTAGGCGAAAATTGAGATGGCACTTCCCCCGCAGCCCTACTGTTAAAGGTATACTTTGATACAGTTTACTATAGAGAGATGAGCACTTCCACAATGGAAGCGCTCATTTCCCACAGCCCTGCCCCTGCCACAATTTGTCTCTAGGTCACGCCGCCTGAGGCAATCGCCTCACCTGGCCTCATTGGTGGTGCATGGCTGCCAGAGCATCTGTGGTGGGTCAACAGGGAATAGACGGGGTGAGCAGTGTTTTTTTTAAATTTATTACAGTTTTTTTTTCTAAAGTCAGATATGACTTTTAAACTATGTCTTATAAAGGTTTGGTTTTGCCTTCCTTTGGATCAAAAGGGGTTTGCAAATATGAAGGCAGCTTGACTGGCATATCCATTTTCTACTATCCATGATGTAGCTAGTGGAATTATGATGAGGTAAAGATCTGGATATGAATTTGCATCTATAAGACATGCTGCCAATAGTAAATGGTCTTCAGAAATCGAAAATTTATTAAATGATGGTTGACCAATCTTCAATACAACAGTAAAGAGTTAATGTATGCAAGGGAGCATTAGTAAATGCGCCTCTGCACGCTGTATAATGCCATCAGCTCGCCTCTCCACGTCTTTATGCCCATGCCTCTTCCTCTCTCACACTGTATTCTCACTCCATATATATGATTCTTCTGCAGCTGGCTCTGTATTCTCCAGGAGGCATGCTCTGTTTATTATCTGCTAATATATAAGCTGAGGTTCCAGCGGCAGGTGGTAATTTTCGATCTCTTGGCCCCTCTGGTGCCTCCCTGGCACAAAACCAGATACTTTACAAATGCTGCACATCTGCTGAGCTCTGTAACCCTTTCTCCACTACTGTGTTTATACTAAGACTGGTACTGCCCTGCTTCCTGGCTGTGGCTGGGCATGACTGCGCCCTTGTCTGCAGTTCCACAAAGAATTTCATATTATTTTTTATAGAAATGCCAAGAGCAGAGGTACTAAAGGTCCAATTTGTTTCTAGATCCAGCCTGACATTTCTAGGAATTATTCAGGTAAAATACAAAAGAGAAATTTTGGAAATGTACCTGTCCTTCGGGGTAATATTAACACCCTCATGCCATGTGTGCATTAAAGGGCTTATCCCACAAAATAGTATTATTATGCAATGGACAGGGCATGGGAAATATTATTGCAATATACATGCATAAAAAATATTGAAAGGCTTTTTTATGTACATTCCATTTTCCTCTCTGATAGCGCCCCCTGCTGTTTATCCTTCTGGTCCACTGTCCCCTGCATTCAGTGGTGGACTAACATTCCATACTTCCTTCATTAAATTTAGGGAATACAGGTTCCAGATGCATGCTGAGTAGAGATGAGCGAACTTCAAAAATTAGTTCGGCGTTCGGGTTGGGGTAATCGCCGCATCCCGTTATGGATTCCACTACCGTGGACTATCCCGGCATATGGAATCCATAAGGGGCGGCTTCCACCAACCCGAACTTTGGAAAAGCCGAAGGACCTGGGGTGACGTCACCGTCATGTGATCAGTGCAGGGGGCGTGGCTCAGCACTGGATCAAATCCAGTGCTGAGCCACGCCCCCTGCACTGATCACATGACGGTGACGTCACCCCAGGTCCTTCGGCTTTTCCAAAGTTCGGGTTGGTGGAAGCCGCCCCTTATGGATTCCATATGCCGGTATAGTCCACGGTAGTGGAATTCATAACGGGATGCGGCGATTATCCCAACCCGAATGCCGAACGCCGAACTAATTTTTGAAGTTCGCTCATCTCTAATGCTGAGGCCACACTGTATTATACCCAGGGGTGTAGCTAAAGGATCATGGGCTCTGGTGCAAGAGTTCAGCTTGGGACCCCCCTTCCCTCAGTGCTTTGTGGACAGGGGTAGGGGTGCACCTAGCTTCCTGCTGTCTGAAGCAAAAATTTAAACGGAACCCCCCCCTCAATGCCAAATTCTTGACCTAACCCCTTTTGTCCAGCCAGAGGTGTAACTTGATCAGCATGCACTTCAATATCAGTGTCTTCTTATGTGGCACAAGGATCTTTGGGTCCCGGTAGCGACTGTTACCTCTGCACCCCCTATAGCTATGCCCCCGATTATACCTCTTTTGGTGCCACAATAGCCTCCATTAAATTCAGGGAATACAGGTTCCACATGCATGCTGAGTTCACTCTATATTTTACCACTCCTGGTGCCAAATGGCATCCAATAAATTTGGGGAGAGCAGGCTACAGCATTATACTTGCACTAATTAAAATGAGCCTATGGGATGGACAGCTTAATCAAGAGTGCATGACAAATGGAGTCAGCCACACCTCCAAAGCAGACTGCGAAGAAAAAAATGTGGGGGGTTAGTCAGCACATCCCAGTGGGCAGGTGCACGTCGCTATGGCTGGAAGCACAAAAGCAAAAATCAAACAATGCAGCAGTACTTTGCAAACACAAATAATAAAGTAAATACAACAGTGCCATACTCACTATAGAAAATGTACTAATGCTGATGCTACATTATTTGAGATTCAAAATTATTTGTGCCTGTCCGCCAGCGTCAAGACGATCTCTTTAGGACAGGAAACAAACACTAAATACTAGCTCCACTGATCCCATATCAGCCTCCATTAAATTCAGGGAATGTGGAACCTGCATTCCCTGAATTTTATGGAGACCAGTATGGCACCATTGGAGCTAGTATTTAGTGTTAGGTTCCTGTCCTAAAGAGATCGCCTTGACGCTGGTGACAACTAATTTTGTACAAAATGTATTTGCCCAGAATCTCACATTTATAATGTAGCATCAGCATTAGTACATATTCTATAGTGAGTATGGCACAATTGTATTTACTCGATTATTTGTGTTTGCAGAGTGCTGTTGCATAGTTTTTTTTTTTGCTTTCGTAAGCCTTCATTTTCTATGTGACTCTAAAAGCAGTGTTGGCATTCACCTAGTCTACATGCCTCAATAGAATAATAGGGAGTCACTTAGTAACATTTTTACGTCAGTTTTTGCCGTAAAAATAGTTACAAGACCCCTTTTTGCTACTTTTTAAATGTTTATGCAACAATATTTTGTCACATAGTCAATTTTATGCCATCCTCAACATTTGGGAGTGGCAAGAGAGTAGCGGGCAAGTGGCAGGGTCCTGCCTGGGGTCGGGATTCGGATCAAGCGTAAAAGAGGAGTAAAAGAAGAGTTTCTCTAGTCAGGGGCTGGAGTAGTTTTTACTGCAGACACACGGACTGCCAGACATGTGTCTAATTTATGACAAGTCTCCACCTCGTCAAAAATTTGGTGACTCCTTCGGCAGCGCAGGGGGGGGGAGGAACAAAAAGCCAGTCTTTGTAAATGACCCCCAATATCTTTTCTTGGTTTAAATGCATGTAAAAAAGGTAGCTATACCATTACCAAAGGGGTGCAGAGAGGTGCTACATATGTGTAGAGCACTGTTGTAAATGGTACAATATAGGTGGTATGACCCTGGTACAAAATCCGTATTGGTTCCAAGAGCTTTATGCCACACCTCTGAGAATATTGTGCTTATTTTACACGTTTTATATGCAATGGAAAATGAGAAACTACAATGTCAATATTAGAAGCGCCGCATGTTCTGTCCCTTTAAATGTACCATGTAAACAAAATTGGTTTTGCAGTTGGTTAATGTTACCAGATCAAACATGGGACAGAGTGGTCCGTCTGTAGTTCTGGAAGGAGATAAACAGGTTTATGGACAGCTGTTTGTAGGATAAGTGGAAATTAGCCCTTTCTGCTTCATCATCATCTGCTGACATAAGGAGATTTTGCTAATCACATCTTATATTCAGCATACAGCAACTATGACTTGACTCTCAGATTCCCAGACTGAAAAATATGACTTCAAGAAGTACTAAGGTGGGGGATCACATCAATCTTCTCCTACAGGATCCGTCACTATAAACTGCTTTTTAGATGTCTCTCCGGATTTAATCCCACATGTAAAAAGCGCCTCTTCCAATTGCAATTAATTACCTAGAAATTGGATTACTGACTGCTCGCGTGTCTTCATTAGAACTTTACCCGTCCACTGCCATCATGTGCACAGTGTGATATCAGTTTGATGTTGCTTTTTCAAAATGTTTTGGTCTCACAGTTAAAACTCACTTGGGGACCTCTCTGCATTTATTAACCCTTTCAGCTATGGGCGATCTTCAGTTTTTGATTTTCACTCCCTGCCTTCCCAGGGCCATAATTTTTTTTTATTTTTCAGTTCCCTTTTGGGGTGTGTGTGACTTTTTGATCACTTTTTATTCAATGTTTTTAGGAGGTGAAGCGATGAAACATGGCGAATCGGCCATTTAGATTTTTTTTTCCATTATGGCATTCACCGTACGGGATAAATATGTTTATATTTTAATAGTATGGGCATTTTGGCACATGGCAATGTATATGATCTTTATTTTTTATTATGGGGAAAGGGGTGATTTTAATTTTTACATTTTTTTAAAATATTTTTGAAAACTTTTTTTCAACTTCTCCCTCCCTTTTTAAGTTCCTTTAGGGAACTTAAATATGTAATGTCCAAATCGCTTCTCCTTTATACTGCAACCTGCCACCTGTAGGTGTAACGCCACAGAGGTGCATTACCACCTTTAACACCTCCCCACTATCTCTTATGGTTAATCTAATGTCATCATATGTATTAATTTCCAGGTCCTGTATAATGTGCATATTCTTTCCCATGTAATTGTTTATGTTCATGTAATGTGCCTGGCTCACCAGCAGGTGGCAGCAAGCTTGGCAGAGCTAGTTTGCCTAGAGTGGAACCTTCTTTCCATTCTAGCCCTCTATAGAGAGGGAGGAGTTTAGTTAGTGAAGGTCAGTCTAGCTTATTCCCTGCCTGGGGAAGGCAGCAGGCCCTCGTCCCTACTGGATGAGCCCTGCAGAAGTTAGTCTACAGTATCTGCTCCAAGGGGGAGGCTGTGTGCTAGCCAGCAGAGCACCCCTAAACTCTGCTGGAGCAAAGATAAAGACAAATACAAGGATAAAGATAAAGACAGAGTCAGACTACACAAAGATAAGTACAGCAGAAAGGAAAAGTTGCTTTTTAAACCTGTTCGCACAGCTGTAGCAGAGCCGAATGTGTTTGCCCGCTAGAATTTATGCCAAAGCCTGCTGGTAACCAAGACAAAGTTGGAAGATTGTTCCCAGATGAAAGTTTATTCAAGTAAAGCTGTTATCAACTTCAATACAAGACTGGACTCAATTTACTCTACAAATCCCTCAACTATTTACCCTATTTTCTCTGCTTCGGACGACAATGCCTGGGGTCCAGGATATCCAGGTAGGAGCATTGTGACACGTGCAACACCAACATTAAGGGACATTATAGGCTACCCTACACCACTCTGGCATTCCTACACCTGGGTACCTCCAACACCATCTACTTAAGGGTACTCTGTCCCTTGTTGCTTCAATGCAACTGGCGTCATGACAAATTTACCTAAAAACAACTCCAGAGTCACATGTGTCGGCATCGCACAGGCCTCTATAAGAACTACAGCTGTAATAGCCTAGGATCCTTCCTAAGGCTCCAGGCTATTACAGAGATTGAACTGCTTGCCTGATCTCCGCTCGGCGAAGCTGTTAGGGCCCAGGAGCACAGGGCTCCCAGGGAAAGCCGCCTCTGTTGCAGTGGTCACAATTGACCACAGTATCTATGACCACAGTATCTATAACTCCGAAGTCAGAGTTATCACCAATCACACAGCAGAAACCCAATGGCTTTTTTGCTCTCTGTGCTTACGAGCAGACGCCATCTTTAAATGGTGTTTGAATCTTTAAGGGTTTAAATGTTGATACTATGTGCTTTTGGCATGTGTGATAAAAGTATTCGTTTTTGTTTTTTTGCACCATATAGGGATCCACTGTGGCTGCTCTGGGGGACTGGGTAAGAGAGTCTACAGTGAGACTTATACCTCCAATGAATATAAAAACTTGACTTTAGCTCCTTCAGCACCTTTGTTGTGTCATTCCCTTTTAAAGCACTAGTTCCTAATTCATAAAAGCAGGTTTGGACTGGTCCACCAAAGTACCGTTGGATCCTCTGGGGGCTCAAAAGGTCCAGTAGGAAAAAAACACATTTTGATGACTTTGGAGCCAATTACTTGCCACTAGGGTTTATTTCTTTGATATAAAGCCTATTAGACTTTATTGATAATATAGGGCTTGGCCCCTGAGACACATTTTATCTGGTGGGCCCAAGAAACCCCATTCTTACCCTGCACAAAAGGATGTTATTATCATTGTCCGCTATGTTACTGATACAGTGGAGATATAGCTCACCTAAAATAAAAAATCAACTCACCTGCTCCCTGTCCCAACGCTGAGGCTTTGTTGAGCGATGCTTCCAGTCCCCGAACTGTAATGTTCCAGATGGGTTCATGAGCGCTGCTGCAGCCAATCATTGGCCTTAGCTGTGATGTGTCCCAAACGCCACGTGACCCTGCAGTTATGTGCCACTTGGGAACACCTCACTGCTGATTGACGGTGATTGGCTGCAGCAGTGCATGTGGCCTCATCAAGAAGTTTACAGACTGGAGACCATGTCTATATCTAGAAGGAACCTGAAAATTGGTTTCTCATCACAATAAGTAATACTATATCATTATGATATGCCATCAGTTAATAAATGATTGGGCTCATACACCAAACATCTCCATTGATTCTTGTGGTTAAAGGGCTTCTGTCACCCCCCTTAACCCATTTTTCACTAGCTGACATTAGCTATTTGCTAATGTCAGCTGAGTCGAAATATATATTTATTACCTTGTCCGAAGTTGTAAATTACGTTAAAAAGCCACTTTTATAATATGCAAATGATCTTCGCTACCAGCAAGTTGGGCGTTTACTTGCTGGTAGCCGCCGCATCTAGATGAGTTATGCACGCCCCCTTCCTCGTTTGATAGACAGGGCCAGCGCTTTCTCCTCCTCGCACTGGCCCTGTCTGAAGATGAAATCCCGCGCCTGCGCCGCACCGCTCAGTAGTCGGCGCAGGCGCTCTGAGTGAAGGACGCGAGCTTTGCCGCTCCGTCTCAGCGCCTGCACATCACCGCTACCGCTCCCTTCCGGGTGTAGTGGTGGCGTAATCGGCGCAGGCGCACTGAGGACGGAGCGGCAAGCTCGCGTCCTTCACTCAAGCGCCTGCGCCGACTACTGGCGGCACGGCGCAGCGCGAGTTCATCTTTCAGACAGGAGCCAGTGCGAGGAGAAAGCGCTGGCCTGCTATCAAACGAGAAGGCGTCTCACTCATCTAGATGCGGTGGCTACAGCAAGTAAGCGCTCAACTGCTGATAGCGATCATTGCATATTATAAGTGGCTTTGCGTAATTTAACTCGGACAAGGTAATAAATATATATTTCGACTCAGCTGACATTAGCAAATAGCTAATGTCAGCTAGTGAAAAATGGGTTAAGGGGGGTGACAGAAGCCCTTTAAAGCACAGAAAAAACAACACTGTCCCTCTGCATTTCTTTGCTGCAGCGGCTCATGATGTGGCGCTGTATAGATACTGCAATTCGGTGCCATTCTCTTGAAAGGGGCTAATGTTGTAGTTCTCTGCATAGCATCTGGTCAGGAGCAGCTCTGTGCCGAGACAAAAATCTAAAGGTTCCTTGATTCGATGAGTTGGTGGAGACTGCCAACAACTGGATCATTATGATCATGTCATATCCTAGCTGGACTCTGATGTGGAATTCCCTTCAACCCTCTCCTTCTGGCACCATAGCTGATCCACAATGCTTTCACCTGAAGAACGAGAATTTGCAATTATCAGGGAGGAGCATTCCTAGGAGTGCACCTTCTTAATAATTGCCAGTCCGTGTAAAAGGTTCTTAGATTAAAATTTTATCTGACAGTTAAAACCAGGTAGCGACACATCTCCTTTTTTTTCAGATTGTAGATTTTTTATTCTGTTTGCTGAACAGGATTATAGGGGCTGCTATCTTGCCTGAGCTGTTCGTAACAGCATTTAGAAAAATTAAGAAAATTGCTTTACAGCAGCCCCATGGGCTATAGACAAATGGTCAGGAGGGGACCTCATTGACCTCTATGGGAGAGTCTTCTAGGCATGATGTGTGACCTGCGCAGAGCTCATTGTACAAGGAAAGAATAGATAAGCTTTGACAATCACCCATTGTGAATGGAGGATCCTCTTGTATCCATACACAGAGGTGATATCATTACAGGCAGGATTAGAATGACCGATAAGCAGATAACTGCAGTAAAGTGATCTGTACTGTGGTGCCTATTATTAGGCTTGGTGGCCAGAGTGAAAACTGCAAGATGTTATGTTTTATTGTTTAAATATAGATATTGACATGGTAAATTAAAAATAACATCATCAAAAATTCCATAATAATATGTTAAACATAAAAATGTGATTTATACACAATCATTTTCTGATGACACATTTCTTTTAACACTTTACTTCCGGCACCATAATTGATCCAAAAGGCTTTCACCTGAAGAACGAGCGTTTGCAATTCTTAGGAGTGCACCTTCCCGATTGTCAGCCCATGTAAAGGGGTCTTAAGAGGTTGATTCTCTCCAGGGGGTTGCGAGCACTCACTATTTATCCCTGCAGGACATTGAAATAAATAATAGATCCTTTAGAGCAATAGCAGTTAATAAAGGGGTTGGGCGCAGGGTATGCCACTTCCATTTTCCATATACGTCCTATTTAATGTAGGTAACTCCTTTAAGCAGCTAAAGTAGAAAACCCAATAATGCAACCTGTGACCATATTTCCACACGCCCTGCCAGTCTACCTAAGTGGCCCCTGGAGCGGCAATGTTTGGCATCATCTGCACATAAGAACAAAACAACTAAAAGGTGGCATGAAGCAGGATGTGCTTAACCCAAAAATGCAGTTGTGCATATATATACAGGGGAGCAGATCGTGCACTTGTGGCCCATTGCTAATGGCGATCCCCAGCAAAAATGCATACGGTGGAGGATGCCCGCAGCGGACCACAAGTACCATAATAGACATCCTACACAAGATGGCAATTGTGTGGATGTGATAAATAATATAACAATGTAGCAATAACAAATGACAAAACAGGTGCACACTGCGGTCTTACTAAGCCCTCAAACTGATGTTAAAATTAAGAGATTAGTCAACATGTCCTACAGTGGAGGACATATCTAAGCCTGAGCACCACGCCAAGGTTGTGAGTGTTAGGTCCCGAGCTACTTAAGAAACCTTGGCGTGGTGCTCGGGCTTAGATATGTCCTCCATTGCAGGACATGTTGACTAATCTCTAATTCTGACATCAGTTTGAGAGCTAGTAGACCGAGTGTGCACCTGTTCTGTCATTGTTATTGCTACATTGTTCTGTATTTATCACATCCACACAGTACCATCTTTGTAGGATGTCTATTGTGTGTACTTGTGGTCGCTGCGGCATCCTCACCGTATGCATTTGCTGAGGATCGCCATTGCAATGAGCCTAGTTAGGATCTGCTCACTGTAATATATGCACAGCTGCATTTTGAGTTGAGTACATCCTGCTTCATGCCACCTTCAGTTACTTTGTGTATATATAATGTTTGGAGGTGTAAAAACTCCTATGTAAATGTAGCCTGTTTTCCATCCTCAACCTACATTTAGGTGCACCTGTGAGGCCTGGGCCATATCAGCCAGTCTTGGGTGGGGCTCACAGCCTTCTCCCTCCTCCCATTGCAGGCATGGTTACATGCTGGAGGTAACTGGGGAGTTTTCTGTGAGTCGGCCTAATACATTCCTGTAATTTCACCCACTGGCCCCTGGTATTGCCCATACAGCACAGGTAGTTGAGTGTTAGGTCCCGAGCTACTTGAGAAACCTCGGCGTGGTGCTCGGGATTACATATGTCCTCCATTGCAGGACATGTTGACTAATCTCTCAATTTTAACATCAGTTTGAGGGCTTAGTAAGACCGCAGTGTGCACCTGTCTTGTCATTTGTTATTGCTTTCATCTGCACATAAGAACAAAACAGCTAGCAGGTGGCATGAAGCAGGATGTGCTTAACCCAAAAAATGCAGATGCGCATGCATATACAGGAGCAGTCGATGCACTTGTGGCCCATTGCTATTAGCGGTCCCCAGCACACATGCATACGGTGGAGGATGCCTCATGGCGTGACCACAAGTACCATAATGAGACATCCTACATCAAGATGGCAATTGTGTGGATGTGATAAATAATAATATAACAATGTAGCAATAACGAAATGACAAAACAGGTGCACACTGCGGTCTTACTAAGCCCTCAAACTGATGTTAAAATTAAGAGATTAGTCAACATGTCCTACAGTGGAGGACATATCTAAGCCTGAGCACCACGCCAAGGTTGTGAGTGTTAGGTCCCGAGCTACTTAAGAAACCTTGGCGTGGTGCTCGGGCTTAGATATGTCCTCCATTGCAGGACATGTTGACTAATCTCTTAATTTTAACATCAGTTTGAGGGCTTAGTAAGACCGCAGTGTGCACCTGTTCTGTCATTTGTTATTGCTACATTGTTATATTATTTATCACATCCACACAATTGCCATCTTGTGTAGGATGTCTATTGTGGTACTTGTGGTCCGCTGCGGGCATCCTCCACCGTATGCATTTTTGCTGGGGATCGCCATTAGCAATGGGCCACAAGTTTAGGATCTGCTCCCCTGTAAATATATGCACAACTGCATTTTTGGGTTGAGCACATCCTGCTTCATGCCACCTTCAGTTGCTTTGTGTATATATAATGTTTGGAGGTGTAAAAACTCCTATGTAAATGTAGCCTGTTTTCCATCCTCAACCTACATTTAGGTGCACCTGTGAGGCCTGGGCCATATCAGCCAGTCTTGGGTGGGGCTCACAGCCTTCTCCCTCCTCCCATTGCAGGCATGGTTACATGCTGGAGGTAACTGGGGAGTTTTCTGTGAGTCGGCCTAATACATTCCTGTAATTTCACCCACTGGCCCCTGGTATTGCCCATACAGCACAGGTAGTTGAGTGTTAGGTCCCGAGCTACTTGAGAAACCTCGGCGTGGTGCTCGGGATTACATATGTCCTCCATTGCAGGACATGTTGACTAATCTCTCAATTTTAACATCAGTTTGAGGGCTTAGTAAGACCGCAGTGTGCACCTGTCTTGTCATTTGTTATTGCTTTCATCTGCACATAAGAGTCTGAAAGGCGCTGAAAGCTTGACCAAACTGCAGTTTGTGTCTGGTCCAGCAGAGGGGGGTGTGCCTGTGTGAAAAGTGTTCTCCCTTATTTTGTTTTATTTATGGCTGTGTCGATAAGAGTCGATAAAACCCTCTAAGTGCGCAGTGAGAGGTAACAGCTTCAGACGAACAGCTACAAATATCCCCTTACAATCTTGTGCGGCAGGTACAGCAGCTCAGAGACACTCACTGAAGGCCAGAGAGGTTGAGCAGTAATACAATATAACAGAATAAAATATCAATATCAATATTGTGAGATATTTATGTATACTGGGGCGAGAAGGAACGCAACGAGAGAGACCCGGGTAAACCTAGGCAGGGCGAAGAACAAAGTAATAGCAGCGTTCATTTCTAAGAGCGGAGCAGAGAGGGATAAACAAGAAAATAAAAGCCGCATGAGAGATAGCGGTGTGTGTCATACAAAGAGGAGCACAACGGAAAATTGCTTTGAACAGTCATAATAGCAAAAGCAATACAAGATAACTACATATACGGTATTACACTGGTAGATAGCCACGCATTTAATAGAAGGCGATACAGAGGGAAAGATGGCTGTGAATATTACGCAGAGAGCAGCCAGAGAAGTGATACTTCTTTATATGACAATGTGAGATGGCGGTATATACTGCAGAGTGATAAAGAACAGGTGATAGTCACATGTATTTTAGGAAACAGAGAGGTAACGCTGGTTCCCAATGTAAAATCTATAAGGGGGCCCTCACCTACTATGTGCCAGTTTTAATACTGGCGACCAGGGGCGTAGCTAAAGGCTCATGGGCTCTGGTGCAAGAGTTCAGCTTGGGTCCCTTCCCTCAGTGCTTTGTGTGTCTTCTTATGTGGCACAAGTGTCTTTGGGCCCCTTCAGGCTCCTGGGCCTGGTAGCGATTGCTACCTCTGCACTGCCTATAGCTATGCCCCTGCTGGCGACTCCTTATGTGGCAAGAGGCCACCTTAGGCCTCTTTCACACTTGCGTTCTGAGGATTCGGCGGGCACTTTCGTCCCGCCGGATCCGTCAGAACGCAAGTCACCTGAAAGCATTAGAAGACTGATCAGGATCCTGATCAGTCTTCGAAATGCTTTGAGGTTACCATGGCAGCCAGGACGCTATTAAAGTCCTGGTTGCCATAGTAGTAGTGGGGAGCAATATACTTACCGCCCGTGCGGCTCCCGGGGCGCTCCAGAATGACGTCAGAGCGCCCCATGCGCATGGATCACGTGATCCATGCGATCACGTGATCCATGCGCGTGGGACGCCCTGACGTCACTCTGGAGCGCCCTGGGAGCCGCACGGGCGGTAAGTATACTGCTCCCCCGTTCCCCACTACACTTTACCATGGCAACCAGGACTTTAGCATCCTGGCTGCCATGGTAACCATTCAGAAAAAGCTAAATGTCGGATGTTCAGGATTTTTGGCTGGAGCAAAAAGCGCAGCATGCTGCGGTATTTTCTCCGGCCAAACAATGTTCCGGTCCTGAACTTAAGACATCCTGATGCATCCTGAACGGATTTCTCTACATTCAGAATGCATTGGGATAATCCTGATCAGGATTTTTCCGGCATAGAGCTTCGACAACGGAACACTATGCCAGAAAACAAATACGCAAGTGTGAAAGAGCCCTTAGACACCAAGCTATACCCTAAACCTACAGTATACTGTATATACACAGGGGCAGGAGCTGATACATATCTATATTAGTGAAATCCAGTTATTGTAGATATGTAGACTGCATAGAGAAGGCAGTAAATGCTGCAGATCCTCAAGCAAATTGTACAAGTCTATAAAAAAGTGTATTTTATTATTTTTTTTAATACTCAAGTGATTGGTCTGAGCTGTAATGCCAGACAACAGCCTACGTAAATGAGTCACTGTTTTTGGAGATAAAAAGCTACTTTTTTTTATAGTCTTGTCCTTTAAGAAGAGGGAATGGTGAGAATAATGCGTTGGTTGACACGCTGCTCCTCTTCAGACAGGTTCTGTAGTAGCTGGGGTGTGTATTATAAGTAGTGTTGATCGTAAATATTTTAATCACGAATTTTTATTGCGAATATCGCCGCTTCGAGAATTGGCGAATATTTAGAATATAGTGCTATATATTCGTATTTGCGAATAGTGTTGATCGCGAATATTCTAATTGTGAATTTATCGCAAATTTATTGCGAATATCTGCAATTAGCAACATCCCTAGCAACCAATAGGAAAGTTGCCTACTCCTTAGTGTTGATGGTGAATATTCTAATGGCAAATTTTTATCGCGAATATAATACATTGCCGGTTTTCGCAATCAAGTAAATAATGATTGTGGATCACAAATTCTCGAATTTGCAAATTAATGGCGAATATTCGGCAAAAAATTCGCAAAATATTGTGAATATTACCTATGCCGCTCATCACTAATTATAAGATATAGTAAATTGCTCTAGGTTGTTCTTTGAAGACAAAGGGGAAACAGCTCGTAATCGCTTGTAGTTCCCTCGAAGGGGTAAGGATATACCTGGTTTTAGGGGAAGAAGATAGAGACTGGAGGTAATGGGGTATAGAACCATAAGACACTTACCTTTAAAGGGCACCTGCCTGCAGATTTGTGCCTATGACACTGGCTGACCTGTTACATGTTCACTTGGTAGCTGAAGGCATCTGTGTTGGCCCCATGTTCATATGTGTCCTTATTGCTGCAAAACATGAAGTTTTAATATGTGCAAATGAGCCTCTAGGAGCAACGGGGGCGTTGCCATTACACCTAGAGGCTCTGCTCTCACTGCAACTGCCGCATCCTCTGCACTTTGATTGAATTTAGGAGAAGCCAGATGTGATGATGTTTACACTGCCTGTCCCTGTTAATCAAAGTGGAGACGGCGAAGCAACTGCAGAGAGACTCTCTAGGTGTAATGGTAACGCTTCCATTGCTCCAAAAGGCTTATTGGCATATATTAAAACACAATTTTTCTCAGCAATGCGGGCACATAGGAACATGGGACCAACACAGATGCCTTCAGCTGCCAAGTGCACATGTAACAGATCAGCCGGTTTCATAGGTACAAATCTGCTGACAGATGCCCTTTAACAGGGCATATGATGGCTATGTGTAACAGTATAAATATAGAAGTGGGGGGCTGTGGATGACATCAACAGGAATAGTATAACAGGTTTATGTCTATAATATAATTAAAGAGGACCTGTCACCTCTCCGGATATCTCTTTTTTGGCAACTACTTGCATTTCCCATGTAATAATAATTCTGGAAGATCTTTTCTTATGATACATTGTTGTACCAGTACTCTACTATGAGTTATGAATACATTGGTAGCAGTTTGTAATGATGGTCCAGATGGGTGTTACTAGTTTAGGGTGTGTCCCTTCACAGTCTGATTTTATCCAATCAGTGCTTTTTAGTATTAGACTGTGCAGGGACCCCCCCCCCCCCCCCATTTGGTAACACACCGCTGGACCTTTACTGCAATTCATTTATAAACTTCTAGCAGGGATAATAAAGAAATGGCACAACATAGAGTCATAAGAATAGATGTTCCTGAACTGAGAATGCAAATAGTAGCTGAGACAGACATGTCTGGAGAGGTGACAGCCCCTCTTTAACTATAACCCTTGACTCCAAGGGAAACAAGGCATGGTAACAAATGCCTACAGAGGTACCAGTTTTTGTCAGTGACTGATGGGTACTCTAGGTGCCTGCTGTCCTGACAATCCATAGATCAATGCCTCTGAAAAGCTACTGAATGCACTCAATGGACTTTTAACATTCATTTTTCGATACTCAGCTATTCCCACTGTCGATGTGCCCTAGTTGCACATTCATATTCCAATATGGCTACCATTCTACTAGCATTCTATAGAGAAAGGATAGATGTAGGGTCATTCCAGACAGACTGCATGCAGGACAATACAGGGAATTTTACAGGAAGGTATTCACTCATCATCAATCCTCTAAAAGCTGAGCACGAGTTGGAATATGTCGTAAGAAAATATGCGTAAAATAGTAGTGCTTTCCTGTTCTCTCCTATAAGATGTAACACTCTTTCACCTCTACCTAGCATAGCGCACATGCCTATGGCACGCCGTGTATGTCATGTTGGCTCGGCGGAGTTGCCCGCACCCCAAAGCTCTGCGTAACCTTTTTTGCAGCACCATCAAATGTGCAGAGCAGATAACCAAGACAGGGAAGTAGCCCAGAGGGGGCCAAAGGGGCTACTGCTCTATTTCTATTAGGTTTACTAAGAGCACTGCTCATTCGTGACCACATAAGTGTCTGCAAGCAGTCACTGGAAAGGCTAAATCTAACTCTGCAAGGTGACGGAGTGACAGGGATTGAAATGAGGTACAAATGAGTCCCTTATCCTACAAGGTTTCCACGCCCCTACTGAAGGAAGGTTACTTGAGACAAATTGGCATAGACAGGGTGTGAAACTTTAACACAAATGGCACTGACAAGAGCTGTAGGACACCACATACATTAAACATGGTCCCAGGAATCACATCGGTTGTATTTGTATTGAACGATTAAAGGTAAAGTACAGCTCATGTGTGACTCAGCCCCTAAGATGTAGACCCTAGTGGCTGTGATCGGCTTCAAAATCTGCTCCAAATGGGATGGCAGGATGTCTGGGGTCAATTTTTGTGTTTGATCCGTGGTTCCCCCGGCTGCTGGCTTTTGTAAAACATGGTGCTAATGCCTGAGAGCGTTTTGATGGCAGCCATATTGGTTTTAAAGGGACACTTCCATCGGAACGAGTGTATTTAAAACTCAATATTTATTTAAAACAACTTTTTTAGAATTTTTTTTATCATTTTGGCAGTACTACAACATTGAAAATTAAATACAGAGTATTGTCCTTTTGCAGCATTTAGCACAGAGAGATAAAAATGCTTTAGAGATAATCCACTGTCAGTTCAATGGTTTTTGAATGGTCATCCTCATTATAATGATAGGTGTAGAATTGGGATAACAGTTAGTGTTGAGCGAACAGTTCGAGCATCGTTCGGGTTCGTACCGAATTTTGGGGTGTCCGGGACCCGGACCCGAACCCGGACATTTTCAAAAAAGTTCGGGTTCGGGTTCGTCGTTCGGCATGTATTTAGGCGCATTTTGAAAGGCTGCAAAGCAGCCAATCAACATGCATCATACTACTTGCCCTAAGATGCCATCGCAGCCATGCCTACTATTGGCAAGGCTGTGATTGGCCGAGTGCAGCATGTGACTCAGCCTCTTTATAAGCTTGTGCGCACGTCGGGACGTGCTCACTCCCGATGTGAATAGAACAGGGATAGACGCAGCTGATGCTAGGGCGAGAATAGGCAGGGATAATTGAATAACTGGAAGCAAATTTCTCTCCTCCACCTGTGATTCATCTGAACAACTGCAGCTGAGCTGCTTTTTGATAGGGATTGGCTATTTTTAGAGTGGCCAGAGTGATTTTCCATCCACATGTACCTGGGCTGACCGCCGGCCGCCATTTGCGACTTGTAGTGCTGCAGCAGAAGCTGCCACAGTGTGCATTCCAAAGCTCCAAACAAGTCAGACATCTACACCTGGGATTCAGACCAATAGCGATTTAGCAGCACAGTCAAGGCTATTTTTTTAAAGGTTGTGCAGACCATTTTGTGGCACATGTTACTGGGCTGATAGGCGGCGGCCATCTTGGGACTAGTGCTGCAGCACAATCTCCCAACGTCCATTAATCACTTGTAATAGTGGTCTGTGCCATAGAAATCCTACATCAGGGACTGGTGAGAATAATGCGTTATTGACACGCTGCCCTCTTCAGACAGGTCTAGTAGCTGGGGTGTGTATTATAAGTATGTTGATCAGAACATTTTAATCACGATCATTATGACATCGCTCAGAATTGGCTTAATATTTAGAATATAGTGCCATATATTCTGTATTAAGCTAATAGTGCTGATCGCGAATATTCTAACTGTGAATTTATCGCAAATTTATTGCGAATATCTGCAATTAGCAACATCCCTAGCAACCACATGGGAAAGTTGCCTACTCCTTAGTGTTGATGGTGAGTCATCTCTAATGGCAAATTTTTAACGCTGAACATAATACATTGCCGGTTTTCGTAATCAAGTAAATAATGATTGTGGACTCACAAATTCTCGACGTGCAAATTAATGGCGTAATATTCGGCAAAAAATCGCTAAAATATTGTGAATATTACCTATGCCGCTCATCACTAACTATAAGATATAGTAAATTGCCTCTAGGCTGTTCTTTTGAAGACACAAAGGGGAAACAGCCTCAGTACCCGCTTGTAGTTCCCTCGAAGGGGCAAGGATATGCCTGGTTTTAGGGGAAGAAGATAGAGACCGGAGGTAACGGGGTATAGAACCATAAGACACTTACCTTAGGGCGGCACTTCTGCCTGCAGATTTGTGCCTAAGTGGCCACTGGCCGACCCAGCCACATGCTCATTCGTAGGCCGAAGTGCATCCGTGTAGGTCTCATGCTCATATGTGTCCTTACTGCGCAAAACATGAAGTTTTAATATGTGCAAATGCGCTCTAGGATAACGGGGCTGCCGCACCTAGAGGCTCTGCTCACTGCAACTGGCCGTGCATCCTCTGCACCCTTGATTGGAATTTAGGAGCAGCTTTGATGGGATGATGCTTTACACTGCCTGTCCCTGATCAATCAGTGGAGACGGCGGGCAACTGCAGAGAGACTCTCTAGGTGTAATGGTACGCGCCCATTGCTCCAAAAAGGCTTATTGGCATATATTAAAACACAATTTTTCTCAGCAATGCGGGCACATAGGCCAAGATTCATAGTGTCCGCCAAAACATATATTTTGTTCTGGGGTGAAATTCAATTGCCAAAATAGCAATACTCCTGAATCTGGTGTCCCAGCTGTTGCAGGCCAAGATTCATAGTGTCCGCCAAAACATATATTTTGTTCTGGGGTGAAATTCAATTGCCAAAATAGCAATACCTCTGAATCTGGTGTCCCAGCTGTTGCAGGCCAAGATTCATAGTGTCCGCCAAAACATATATTTTGTTCTGGGGTGAAATTCAATTGCCAAAATAGCAATACCATAAATCAGTGGTTTCAGCTGTGGCTGGCAAAGATATAATAGTGTCCGCCAAAACATATATTTTGTTCTGGGGTGAAATTCAATTGCCAAAATAGCAATACCCTGAATCTGGTGTCCCAGCTGTTGCAGGCCAAGATTCATAGTGTCCGCAAAAACATATATTTTGTTCTGGGGTGAAATTCAATTGCCAAAATAGCAATACCCTGAATCTGGTGTCCCAGCTGTTGCAGGCCAAGATTCATAGTGTCCGCCAAAACATATATTTTGTTCTGGGGTGAAATTCAATTGCCAAAATAGCAATACCATAAATCAGTGGTTTCAGCTGTGGCTGGCAAAGATATAATAGTGTCCGCCAAAACATATATTTTGTTCTGGGGTGAAATTCAATTGCCAAAATAGCAATACCCTGAATCTGGTGTCCCAGCTGTTGCAGGCCAAGATTCATAGTGTCCGCCAAAACATATATTTTGTTCTGGGGTGAAATTCAATTGCCAAAATAGCAATACCCTGAATCTGGTGTCCCAGCTGTTGCAGGCCAAGATTCATAGTGTCCGCCAAAACATATATTTTGTTCTGGGGTGAAATTCAATTGCCAAAATAGCAATACCATAAATCAGTGGTTTCAGCTGTGGCTGGCAAAGTATAATAGTGTCCGCCAAAACATATATTTTGTTCTGGGGTGAAATTCAATTGCCAAAATAGCAATACCCTGAATCTGGTGTCCCAGCTGTTGCAGGCCAAGATTCATAGTGTGTCCGCCAAAACATATATTTTGTTCTGGGGTGAAATTCAATTGCCAAAATAGCAATACCATAAATCAGTGGTGTTCAGCTGTGGCTGGCAAAGATATAATAGTGTCCGCCAAAACATATATTTTGTTCTGGGGTGAAATTCAATTGCCAAAATAGCAATACCCTGAATCTGGTGTCCCAGCTGTTGCAGGCCAAGATTCATAGTGTCCGCCAAAACATATATTTTGTTCTGGGGTGAAATTCAATTGCCAAAATAGCAATACCCTGAATCTGGTGTCCCAGCTGTTGCAGGCCAAGATTCATAGTGTCCGCCAAAACATATATTTTGTTCTGGGGTGAAATTCAATTGCCAAAATAGCAATACCATAAATCAGTGGTTTCAGCTGTGGCTGGCCAAGATATAATAGTGTCCGCCAAAACATATATATTTTGTTCTGGGGTGAAATTCAACTGCCAAAATAGCAATACCATGAATCAGTGGTGTTCCAGCTGTGGCAGGCCAAGATATAATAGTGTCCGCCAAAACATATATTTTGTTCTGGGGTGAAATTCAATTGCCAAAATAGCAATACCCTGAATCTGGTGTCCCAGCTGTTGCAGGCCAAGATTCATAGTGTCCGCCAAAACATATATTTTGTTCTGGGGTGAAATTCAATTGCCAAAATAGCAATACCATAAATCAGTGGTTTCAGCTGTGGCTGGCCAAGATATAATAGTGTCCGCCAAAACATATATTTTGTTCTGGGGTGAAATTCAATTGCCAAAATAGCAATACCATAAATCTGGTGGTCCCAGCTGTTGCAGGCCAAGATATAATAGTGTCCGCCAAAACATATATTTTGTTCTGGGGTGAAATTCAATTGCCAAAATAGCAATACCCTGAATCTGGTGTCCCAGCTGTTGCAGGCCAAGATTCATAGTGTCCGCAAAAACATATATTTTGTTCTGGGGTGAAATTCAATTGCCAAAATAGCAATACCCTGAATCTGGTGTCCCAGCTGTTGCAGGCCAAGATTCATAGTGTCCGCCAAAACATATATTTTGTTCTGGGGTGAAATTCAATTG
Source organism: Bufotes viridis (assembly GCA_033119425.1). Taxonomy (NCBI): domain Eukaryota; kingdom Metazoa; phylum Chordata; class Amphibia; order Anura; family Bufonidae; genus Bufotes; species Bufotes viridis. The sequence continues at coordinate 237,777,234 of CM065594.1, read as the reverse complement.
CCAAAATAGCAATACCCTGAATCTGGTGTCCCAGCTGTTGCAGGCCAAGATTCATAGTGTCCGCCAAAACATATATTTTGTTCTGGGTGAAATTCAATTGCCAAAATAGCAATACCATAAATCAGTGGTTTCAGCTGTGGCTGGCAAAATATAATAGTGTCCGCCAAAACATATATTTTGTTCTGGGGTGAAATTCAATTGCCAAAATAGCAATACCCTGAATCTGGTGTCCCAGCTGTTGCAGGCCAAGATTCATAGTGTCCGCAAAACATATATTTTGTTCTGGGGTGAAATTCAATTGCCAAAATAGCAATACCCTGAATCTAGTGGTCCCAGCTGTTGCTGGCCAAGATATCATAGTGTCCGCCAAAACATATATTTTGTTCTGGGGTGAAATTCAATTGCCAAAATAGCAATACCATAAATCAGTGGTTTCAGCTGTGGCTGGCCAAGATATCATAGTGTCCGCCAAAACATATATTTTGTTCTGGGGTGAAATTCAATTGCCAAAATAGCAATACCCTGAATCTGGTGTCCCAGCTGTTGCAGGCCAAGATTCATAGTGTCCGCCAAAACATATATTTTGTTCTGGGGTGAAATTCAATTGCCAAAATAGCAATACCCTGAATCTGGTGTCCCAGCTGTTGCAGGCCAAGATTCATAGTGTCCGCCAAAACATATATTTTGTTCTGGGGTGAAATTCAATTGCCAAAATAGCAATACCATAAATCAGTGGTTTCAGCTGTGGCTGGCAAATATAATAGTGTCCGCCAAAACATATATTTTGTTCTGGGGTGAAATTCAATTGCCAAAATAGCAATACCCTGAATCTGGTGTCCCAGCTGTTGCAGGCCAAGATTCATAGTGTCCGCCAAAACATATATTTTGTTCTGGGGTGAAATTCAATTGCCAAAATAGCAATACCATAAATCAGTGGTTTCAGCTGTGGCTGGCAAAATATAATAGTGTCCGCCAAAACATATATTTTGTTCTGGGGTGAAATTCAATTGCCAAAATAGCAATACCCTGAATCTGGTGTTCCAGCTGTTGCAGGCCAATTGTAAATCTGTCCATAAAAGGATACCTTTCATCCAGGGCCTAAATACTAGCCCTAAAAGAGATATTCCCTAAATCAGTGGTTACTGCTGTGCCTGGATTAGTGTAATACGCCACATAAATAAATAGGCAGATAGTGTTAGGTGCCTGTAAAAAAGGCCTGAATTTGAAATCAATACATTGGGCCAAATATTTTTTCTTATTGTGGTGCTTGGTGAACGGTAACAATGAGGAAAACATCTAGTAAGGGACGCGACGCGGTCGTGGTGGTGTTAGTGTACCTCTGGTGCTGGGAGAGGACGTGGCCATTCTGCCACAGCCACACGTCCTAGTGAACCAACTACCTCAGGTTCCAGTACCCGCCAGAATTTACAGCGATATTTGGTGGGGCCCAATGCCGTTCTAAGGATGGTAAGGCCTGAGCAGGTACAGGCGCTAGTCAATTGGGTGGCCGACAGTGGATCCAGCATGTTCACAACATTATCTCCCACCCAGTCTTCTGCAGAAAGCGCACAGGTGGCACCTGAAAACCAAGCCCATCAGTCTGTCACATCACCCCATGCATATCAGGGAAACTGTCTGAGCCTCAAGTTATGCAGCAGTCTCTTATGCTGTTTGAAGACTCTGCTGGCAGGGTTTCCCAAGGGAATCCACCTAGCCCTTCCCCAGTGGTGGAAGACATAGAATGCACTGATGCACAACCACTGATGTTTCCTGATGATGAGGACATGGGAATACCACCTCATCGGAGTCCGCACGTCTCTGATGATGACGAAACACAGGTGCCAACTGCTGCGTCTTTCTGCAGTGTGCAGACCGAACAGGAGGTCAGGGAGGAAGACTGTGTGGAAGACGATGCAGGGGACGATGAGGTCCTAGACCCCACATGGAATGAAGGTCGTGCCACTGACTTTCATAGTTCAGAGGAAGAGGCAGTGGTGAGACCGAGCCAACAGCGTAGCAAAAGAGAGAGCAGGGGCAAAAGCAGAACAGCCGCCTCCAAGAGAGTTCGCCTGCTACTGGCCACCGCCACCAGGGACCGAGCACCCCAAAGGCAGCTTCAAGGAGTTCCCTGGCATGGCACTTCTTAAACAATGTGCTGACGACAAGACCGAGTGGTTTGCACGCTGTGCCATCAGAGCCTGAAGCGAGGCATTAACGTTCTGAACCTTAGCACAACCTGCATGACCAGGCATCTACATGCAAAGCATGAACTGCAGTGGAGTAAACACCTTAAAAGCAAGGAACTCACTCTGGCTCCCCCTGCTCCCTCTTCTGCTGCTGCCTCGGCCTCTTCCTCCGCCTCGGGAGGAATGTTGGCACCTGCCGCCCACCAAACAGAGGATGTGCCACCGACAACACCACCTGCGCCACCAAGCATCTCCACCATGTCACACGGCAGCGTCTCAGCTCTCCATCTCACAAACCTTGGAGAGAAAGCGTAAATTCCCACCTAGCCACCCTCGAACTCTGGGCCTGAATGCCAGCATTTCTAAACTACTGGCCTTTTGAAATGCTGTCATTCAGGCTGGTGGACACAGACAGCTTCAAACAGCTGATGTCCATGGCTGTCCCACAGTATGTTGTTCTCCAGCCGCCACTACTTCTCCAAGACAGCCGTGCCTTCCCTGCACAAACCAAGTATCCGATAAAATCAAGTGTGCACTGCGCAACGCCATCTGTGGCAAGGTCCACCTCAACCACAGATACGTGGACCAGTAAGCACGGCCAGGGACGCTATATCTCCCTAACTGCACACTGGGTAAATGTAGTGGCGGCTGGGCCTCAGGACTGAGGGTTCCTGGACGCACGCCCTTCCGCCGCCAAGGATCGCAGGGCATCATTCTTGCCTCCTGTAGCCTCCTCCTCCTACTCGGCTTCCTCCTCCTCTGCTTCCACTCAGCTCATCCAGTCAGCCACACACCTTCACCCACCAACTTCAGCACAGCCCGGGAAAACGTCAGTAAAATATAGAATCTGTCAAAGAAAGCGGTACTCACATATAACAGTCATTCCATCTGTAATCCATACAGTCAAAAGACTGAAAGTATTCCAGTGAGGGATTTTGCTTATAAAAATAATATATTTCATTGTGGTGCGAGTTGAATCGCAACAATGAAGAAAATACTATTAAGGGACGAGGACGCGGTCGTGGTGGTGTCCGTGGAGCCTCTGTTGCTGGTAGAGGACGTGGCCGCTCGGCCCCAGGCGCACACAGTAGGGAACGAACTCCTCAACTAGCCGGCAGAATGTACCGCAATATCTCGTGGGGCCCAATGCCGCTCTTAGGATGGTAAGGCCTGAGCAGGTACAGGCATTAATCGATTGGGTGGCCGACAGTGCTTCCAGCACGCTCACCACATGGTCTTCCACCCAGTCTTCTGCGGAAAGCGCACAGGTGGCACCTGGAAAACCAAGCCCATCAGTCTGTCACATCACCCCCAAGCATATCAGGGAAACGGTCTGAGCCACAAGTTATGCAGCAGTCTCTTCTTCTGTTTGAAGACTCTGCTTCCAGGGTTTCCCAGGGCGTCCACCTAGCCCTTCCCCAGTGGAGGAAGACATACCATGCACTGACGCACAACCACTTATGTCTCCAGATGAAGAGGACATGGGAATACCACCACAGCAGAGTCACCGACTCTCTGATGATGACGAAACACAGGTGCCCACTGCCGCGTCTTTTGCAGTGTGCAGACTGAACAGGAGGAGGTCAGGGAGGGAGACTGGGTGGAAGACGATGCAGAGGACGATGAGGTCTTAGACCCCACATGGACTGAAGGTCGTGGCGATGACTTTCACAGTTCAGAGGAAGAGGTAGTGGTGAGACCGAGACAACAGCGAAGCCAAAGAGGGAGCAGGGGGCCAAAGCAGACGAGCCGCCGCCCCAGAGTTCGCCTGCTACTGGACATCGCCAACAGGGACCCAGCCCCACAAAGGCAGCTTCAAAGAGTTCCCTGGCATGGCACTTCTTTAAACAATGTCCTACCGACAAGACCCGAGTGACTTGCACGCTCTGCCATCAGAGCCTGAGGCGAGGCATTAACGTTCTGAACCTCAGCACAACCTGCATGACCAGGCATCTACATGCAAAGCATGAACTGCAGTGGGGTACACACCTTAAAAACCAGGCACTCGCTGAGGCTCCCCTGCTCCTCTACTGCTGCTGCCTCGGCTTCCGCCTCGAGAGGAATGTTGCCACCTGCCGAGCAGCAAACAGAGGATGTGCCACCGACACCACCACCACCGCCACCGCCAACTAGCGTCTCCACTATATCACACAGCAGCGTTCAGCTCTCAATATCTCAAACCTTAGAGAGGAAGCGCAAATTCCCCCGAGTCACCCTCGAGCCCTTGGCCTGAACGCCAGCATTTCTAAACTGCTGGCCTTTGAAATGCTGTCATTCCGGCTGGTGGACACAGACAGCTTCAAACAGCTGATGGCCATGGCTGTCCCGCAGTATGTGGTTCCCAGCCGCCACTACTTCTCCAAGACAGCCGTGCCTTCCCTGCACATGCAAGTGTCCGATAAAATCAAGTGTGCACTGCGCAACGCCATTTGTGGCAAGGTCCACCTAACCACAGATACGTGGACCAGTAAGCACGGCCAGGGACGCTATATCTCACTAACTGCACACTGGATGAATGTAGTGGCGGCTGGGCCCCGGCGGACAGTTCCTTGGCGCACGTCCTTCCGCCCCTAGGATCGCAGGGCATCATTCTCTGCCTCCTGTAGCCTCCTCCTCCTACTGGCTTCCTCCTCCACTGCTTCCACCAGCTCATCCAGTCAGCCACACACCTTCACCACCAACTTCAGCACAGCCCGGGGTAAACGTCAGCAGGCCATTCTGAAACTCATATGTTTAGGGACAGGCCCCACACCGCGCAGGAGTTGTGGCGGGTATTGAACAACAGACCGACGAGTGGTTTCTGCCGGTGGGCCTCAAGCCAGGCCTGGTGGTGCGATAATGGGCGAAATCTCGTGGCAGCTCTGGGACTAGCCGGTTTGACGCACATCCCTTGCCTGGCGCATGTGCTGAATTTGGTGGTGCAGAAGTTCATTCACCACTACCCCAACATGTCAGAGCTGCTGCATAAAGTGCGGGCCGTCTCTAGCGCGCCCGCCGCTCACATCCTGCCGCTGCTCGCCTGTCTGCGCTACAGCGAATCTCGGCCTTCCCGCCACCGCCTCATATGCGACGTGCCCACCCGGTGGAACTCCACCTTGCACATGCTGGAGAGACTGTGCGAGCAGCAGCAGGCCATAGTGGAGTTTCAGCTGCAGCACGCACGCGTCAGTCGCACTGCGGAACAGCACCACTTCACCACCAATGATTGGGCCTCCATGCGAGACCTGTGTGCCCTGCTGCGCTGTTTCGAGTACTCCACCAACATGGCCAGTGGCGATGACACTGTTATCAGCGTTACAATACCACTTCTATGTCTCCTTGAGAAAACGCTTAGGGCAATGATGTGAAGAGGAGGTGGCCCAGGTGGAGGAGGAGGAGGAGGATGAGAGGGTCATTTTTAGCACTTTCAGGCCAGTCTGTTAGAAGTGGCTCAGAGGGAGGTTTGTTGCAAGCAGCAGAGGCCAGGTACAAATGTGGCCAGCCAGGGCACCACTACTGGAGGACGAGGAGGATGAGGAGGAGGTGGAGGAGGATGAGGATGAAGCAGGTTCACAGCGGGTGGCACCACACAGCCCAGGCCCATCACTGGTGCGTGGCTGGGGGATACGGAGGACGATGACGATACGCTCCCACAGAGGACAGCTTGTCCTTACCTCTGGGTAGCCTGGCCCACATGAGCGAATATATGCTCCAATGCCTGCGCAACGACAGCAGAGTTGCCCACGTTTTAACGTGTGCAGACTACTGGGTGGCCACCCTGCTGGATCCTCGGTATAAAGACAATGTGCCCACTTTAATTCCTGAACTGGAGCGCGACCGTAAGATGCACGAGTACAAGCGCACGCTGATAGAGGCGCTCTTGAGAGCATTCCCACATGTCACAGGGGAACAGGTGGAAGGTGAAGGCAGAGGAGGGCAAGAGGTCGCCAACGCAGCTGTGTCACGGCCAGCTCATCTGAGGGCAGGGTTAGCATGGCAGAAATGTGGAAAAGTTTTGTCTCCACGCCACAGCTATCTGCACCGACACCTGATACGGAACGTGTTAGCAGGAGGCAGCATTTCACTAACATGGCTGAACAGTATGTCTGCACACCCCTCCACATCCTGACGGATGGTTCGGCCCCATTCAACTACTGGGTTTCAAATTGTCCACGTGGCCAGAGTTAGCATGTTATGCCTTGAGGTGCTTTCCTGCCCGGCGGCCAGCGCTTTATCTGAACGCGTATTCAGCACGGCAGGGGCGCCATTACTGACAAGCGCAGCCGCCTGTCCACAGCCAACGTGGACAAGCTGACCTTCATAAAGATGAACCAGGCATGGATCCCACAGGACCTGTCCCTCCCTTGTGCAGAGTAGTCCTTATTAACTGCCTAAAACATGTCTTGTTGTGCTACGGGCCACTTCTTTATTTGATACAAATTTTATGAAACCCACAGTTGAATGAAACTCTTCTCTGTCTGGGCGCCGGGCCTAACCAGATGAAAGTGGCCGGTTAAACTAACGGGTGACATGAAGCCATAACCTCTGCCATGCTACCTCTGTCTTCTGTCTGGGTGCTGAGGCCTAAGTCAAATAAAGCGGTCTTCTGCTGTGCTGGGGATATGAAGCTAATCTCTGACCTCTCTCCTCTGTCTGGGTCCAAAGGCCTAAATCACTGAAAGAGGCCTTCTCCTGTGGTGTGTGATATGATGCCAGAATATGTGCTGTGGGCCTCTCCTCTTCCTGGGTGCAGGGGTCAAATAAACTAAATTGTGGCCTACTCCTGTGGTGGTTGATATGATGCCTGATTCTCTGATGTGGAACCTCTCTCCTCTGTTTGGGTGAAGGGGTCAAAGTCTTTCAAAGTCGCCTTCTCCTGTGCTGATTGATATGAAGCTGATGGTTGTGCCATCTGACATGGTTGCCGGGTCCCATTAAATTGGGGCCTACTCCTGTGGTGGGTGATCTAAATGCCTGATTCTCTGCTTTGAAACCTCTCTCCTCCGTCCGGGTGTAGGGGTCAAAGTCTTTCAAAGTCGCCTTCTCCTGTGCTGATTGATATGAAGCTGATGGTTGTGCCATCTGACATGGTTGCCGGGGTCCCATTAAATTGGGGCCTACTCCTGTGGTGGGTGATCTAAATGCCTGATTCTCTGCTGTGTAACCTCTCTCCTCCGTCTGGGTGTAGGGGTCAAAGTAACTAAATGGTGGCCTACTCCTGTGGTGGGTGATATGATGCCTGGTTCTCTGCTGTGGGACCTCTCCTCTGTCTGGGTCCAAAGGCCTAAATCACTGAAAGAGGCCTTCTCCTGTGGTGTGTGATATGATGCCAGAATATGTGCTGTGGGGCCTCTCTCTCTTCCTGGGTGCAGGGGTCAAAGTAAACTAAATGGTGGCTTACTCCTGTGGTGGTTGATATGATGCCTGAATATCTGCTGTGGAACCTCTCTCCTCTTCTGGGTGAAGGGGTCAAAGTAACTAAATGGTGGCTTCTCCTGTGGTGGTTGATATGATGCCTGATTCTCTGCTGTGAAACCTCTCTCCTCCATCTGGGTGTAGGGGTCAAAGTCTTTCAAAGTCGCCTCTCCTGTGCTGATTGGATATAAAGCTGATGGTTGTGCCATCTGACATGGTTGCCAGGGTCTGATTCAATGGGGGCCTACTCCTGTGGTGGGTGATCTAAATGCCTGATTCTCTGCTGTGAAACCTCTCTCCTCCGTCTGGGTGTAGGGGTCAAAGTCTTTCAAAGTCGCCTTCTCCTGTGCTGATTGATATGAAGCTGATGGTTGTGCCATCTGACATGGTTGCCGGGGTCCCATTAAATTGGGGCCTACTCCTGTGGTGGGTGATCTAAATGCCTGATTCTCTGCTGTGTAACCTCTCTCCTCCGTCTGGGTGTAGGGGTCAAAGTAACTAAATGGTGGCCTACTCCTGTGGTGGGTGATATGATGCCTGGTTCTCTGCTGTGGGACCTCTCTCCTCTGTCTGGGTCCAAAGGCCTAAATCACTGAAAGAGGCCTTCTCCTGTGGTGTGTGATATGATGCCAGAATATGTGCTGTGGGGCCTCTCTCTCTTCCTGGGTGCAGGGGTCAAAGTAAACTAAATTGTGGCCTACTCCTGTGGTGGTTGATATGATGCCTGATTCTCTGATGTGGAACCTCTCTCCTCTGTTTGGGTGAAGGGGTCAAAGTCTTTCAAAGTCGCCTTCTCCTGTGCTGATTGATATGAAGCTGATGGTTGTGCCATCTGACATGGTTGCCGGGGTCCCATTAAATTGGGGCCTACTCCTGTGGTGGGTGATCTAAATGCCTGATTCTCTGCTTTGAAACCTCTCTCCTCCGTCCGGGTGTAGGGGTCAAAGTCTGTCAAAGTCGCCTTCTCCTGTGCTGATTGATATAAAGCTGATGCTTGTGCCATCTGACATGGTTGCCGGGGTCTGATTCAATGGTGGCCTACTCCTGTGGTGGGTGATCTAAATGCCTGATTCTCTGCTGTGTAACCTCTCTCCTCCGTCTGGGTGTAGGGGTCAAAGTAACTAAATGGTGGCCTACTCCTGTGGTGGGTGATATGATGCCAGAATATGTGCTGTGGGGCCTCTCTCCTCTTCCTGGGTGCAGGGGTCAAAGTAACTCAATGGTGGCTTCTCCTGTGGTGGCTGATATGATGCCAGAATATGTGCTGTGGTGCCTCTCTCCTCTGTCTGGGTCCAAAGGCCTAAATCACTGAAAGAGGCCTTCTCCTGTGGTGTGTGATATGATGCCTGAATATGTGCTGTGGTGCCTCTCTCCTCTTCCTGGGTGCGGGGTCAAAGTAACTCAATGGTGGCTTCTCCTGTGGTGGCTGATATGATGCCAGAATATGTGCTGTGGGGCCTCTCTCCTCTTCCTGGGTGCAGGGTCAAAGTAACTCAATGGTGGCTTCTCCTGTGGTGGCTGATATGATGCCAGAATATGTGCTGTGGTGCCTCTCTCCTCTTCCTGGAGTGCGGGGTCAAAGTAACTCAATGGTGGCTTCTCCTGTGGTGGTTAGTATGATGCCAGAATATGTGCTGTGGGGCCTCTCTCCTCTTCCTGGGTGCAGGGGTCAAAGTAACTCAATGGTGGCTTCTCCTGTGGTGGCTGATATGATGCCAGAATATGTGCTGTGGTGCCTCTCTCCTCTGTCTGGGTCCAAAGGCCTAAATCACTGAAAGAGGCCTTCTCCTGTGGTGTGTGATATGATGCCTGAATATGTGCTGTGGTGCCTCTCTCCTCTTCCTGGGTGCGGGGTCAAAGTAACTCAATGGTGGCTTCTCCTGTGGTGGCTGATATGATGCCAGAATATGTGCTGTGGGGCCTCTCTCCTCTTCCTGGGTGCAGGGGTCAAAGTAACTCAATGGTGGCTTCTCCTGTGGTGGTTAGATATGATGCCAGAATATGTGCTGTGGGGCCTCTCTCCTCTTCCTGGGTGCAGGGTCAAAGTAACTAAATGGTGGCTTCTCCTGTGGTGGTTGATATGATGCCTGATTCTCTGCTGTGAAACCTCTCTCCTCCATCTGGGTGTAGGGGTCAAAGTCTTTCAAAGTCGCCTTCTCCTGTGCTGATTGATATAAAGCTGATGGTTGTGCCATCTGACATGGTTGCCAGGGTCTGATTCAATGGGGGCCTACTCCTGTGGTGGGTGATCTAAATGCCTGATTCTCTGCTGTGAAACCTCTCTCCTCCGTCTGGGTGTAGGGGTCAAAGTCTTTCAAAGTCGCCTTCTCCTGTGCTGATTGATATGAAGCTGATGGTTGTGCCATCTGACATGGTTGCCGGGGTCCCATTAAATTGGGGCCTACTCCTGTGGTGGGTGATCTAAATGCCTGATTCTCTGCTGTGTAACCTCTCTCCTCCGTCTGGGTGTAGGGGTCAAAGTAACTAAATGGTGGCCTACTCCTGTGGTGGTTGAGTATGATGCCAGAATATGTGCTGTGGGGCCTCTCTCCTCTTCCTGGGTGCAGGGGTCAAAGTAACTCAATGGTGGCTTCTCCTGTGGTGGCTGATATGATGCCAGAATATGTGCTGTGGGGCCTCTCTCCTCTTCCTGGGTGCAGGGTCAAAGTAACTAAATGGTGGCTTCTCCTGTGGTGGTTGATATGATGCCTGATTCTCTGCTGTGTAACCTCTCTCCTCCGTCTGGGTGTAGGGGTCAAAGTAACTAAATGGTGGCCTACTCCTGTGGTGGGTGATATGATGCCTGGTTCTCTGCTGTGGGACCTCTCTCCTTTGTCTGGGTGCTGTGGTCAAAATAATAGTAAGTGACCTTCTCCATTGGTGGGTGACTTGAAGCCTGATTCTGTGCTATGGGACCTCACTCCAATTAATATTGTTTAATTTTTATTTATTTTATGTTAACTCATCATTTCCCTATCTACATTTGTTTGCAGGGGATTTAACTACATTTTGCTGCCTTTTGCAGCCCTCTAGCCCTTTCCGGGTGTGTTTTACAGCCTTTTTAGTGCCCAAAAGTTCGGGTCCCCATTGACTTCTATGGGGTTCGGGTTCGGGATGAAGTTCGGGTCGAGTTCGGATCCCGAACCCGAACATTTTTCGAAAGTTCGGCCGAACTCGTCGAACCCGAACATCCAGGTGTTCGCTCAACTCTAATAACAGTATGATAGCTCTATTGTTCTTTTGATAGGCTTAGATAAAGATGCCCACAGAAGAACATTGTACTTTTCAGTGTAATGTGTGATGCTCTAACTGAGTCGCTCCAGGGGGTCTCTCTCTGGTTGGAGTGAATGTGCAGCGCGCCGCGGGGGAGACATCGACCAGTGGGTCCCTTTAAGATGTTATAGATGTGGGTTAAAAGTTTGTCGTGACACCAGTTGCATCTCAGCAATGGTGGACTAGGTCCCCCTATGTAGAAGGCGATGGTGGACCCAAGTGTAGGAATACCAGAGTGGTATGAGGGTAGCCTATAGTGTCTCTTAGGTGAAGCTTGGACGTGTCGCGGTGCTCCTACCTGGATGTTCTGGAACCCCAGGCGTTGTCGCCCGCAGTGGTGCAACTAAAAGGATTAGGTGATGAAGGATGAGGGTGAAAAAACAAAAAAACAAATGCACAATGCACTAAGTGCTCAACACTCCAGTGACAAGCTCGCCAAAGTCATCACTCTAGAGCCGGGGGGTGTCATGTACTGTAATCCCTCGACATGCTTTGATATGCCCGCAGACAGAAGGGTGGCTTTATCCTGTATTCCCTTCTAAGCACCAAGGTCTTATAGTGCTTTACGCTTTGTCACCTTGATGAACAACAGGTAGCTACACACAAATTCTCCTTAAGGCGGCATGCTAGGCCTGAGGACTCAAATAACCTTGGCTCAACACAAGGCTCTCAAACATATATACATTAGGAGGATAAGGCTACTCACTCCAATCTCTTCGTACATATACGAAGAGTACGTTACCCTTGACGATCTTAGACCTGCTTGTGACTTTACCACTTGGTTTACCTGGTGTAGCAATAGGCTATGTCACTCAGGTACCATTAGTATTTTACCGTCCTCAGAGGCGGTCCATAATGAGCAAGGCGATGTTAGATCTGCTTGGAACGTAAATTAATGTGCTCGGAGTCAGTACATAATAACTATGCAACACAGTGCTGACTACCTGGTGACCTGAAATAAGTGCAAAACCATAATCCATACAAATAGTGCATATAAAAACACAATGCGGCACCTGCAAAAGAAATACAGGCAATGGGCAATAAAGTACTTGAACGTTACCGAACCTGAAAAATAAGTGCAAATATTCCAGGCAAATACATAAGGCAAATATATAAGTCACATTTTAATGCATTCAAATAGTGCAATAAGACAATATAATCACTTTAGATTCCATTCTTCACTTCTTGAGGGTAAAGTGCACCGAACTATAGCTTTAAGTGCAACAACAGTCCTTTGTAATTCCCAGGAATAACAATGTCATTAGTGGTAATCCAAATGAGGTAGAAAGTAATTTGTAACCCATGTGGTATAAAGTAGCAGCACAGGTTATAAGAACCATTAGCAGAGGCTCCTAAATAACCTGAAAAGGGGGGAAAAACTGAAAAAACTTTGCGCTATTAAACCGCAACAAAAAAGTCAATGAAGGTGGGGGGAGTCCTAATTAAACATGACCATCCAGGTGAGGACACAACGGGGGCAACCTGAAACATAAAGACAATGCCAACTGACCCTAATCCTTCAGGAGTGGTCCACGCCGTGGCTCCCAGTCATTATTCTGGTTCTTTAAAGTTGAGATAGTCAATCTACTGACAGGTTGGACACTTGTCCTGGGGTGGCTTCCCACGGGCGGTTTCTGGGCTCCATTAGGACCATGTCCCTGCGGAAGTGGGTTCCGATCCGCTAGGGGCTCTCCAGACAGTCCTGCTGGGTTTGGCACAACCTGGTCGGGGCTTTGGCCCAGCTCCGCGAGGATCTCCTCAGGTATCGGAGGTGGGGTCTGAGGCCAATAGGAGCTCTGGCGAGAAACATGTTCTTTCCAGGCCTTAAAAACAAGGTCGTCTCGCTCCTTCATCAAAAAGAGGGCAAGGTGTGGCGGCAGTCCATCCACTCTTTGAGCACCGTGAGTCTGGCTCTGACGCTCCATGCCGTCTTGTATGGTCTGCCCGCTTGGGTTAGGTGCTGCCATTTTACCCTCCAATGTGCTTGTCTGGACTGGAGATTAAGGTGGGACTTGAGAGGTGGACCTTCCACTGTCTTTCTCCATATTACAAAGATGTTCCCTGTTCGCAGGGCTAGGCTTTCCCGCTTCAGGAGTGGGTGTTTCTTTAGTTTCCTGCTCCTAGACATGAAGAAGCTGTGCCATAAGTGTCAAAGATGGCGCATTAACCCCTCAGGCACCGGCGAGCAGCGTTTTGCACTGGTCGCTCCGCAGTAAATGCATTAAAGTTATTTTTTTAAAAGCAGTTTTGTAAATCCAATAAGCTAAACAGTTTGTAGGCACACAGATTGGTACTGTCCGAATCCTGTTTGTGACACCAAAAGTAATGCAGCGCGCCGCGGAGGAGACATCGACCAGGGGGTCCCTTTAAGATGTTATAGATGGTGGTTAAAAGTTTGTCGTGACACCAGTTGCATTTCAGCAATGAAGGACTAGGTCCCCCTATGTAGAAGGTGATGGTGGGTAGCCTATAGTGTCCCTTAGGTGTGGCTTGCACGTGTCACGGTGCTCCTACCTGGATGTCCTGGAACCCCAGGCGTTGGTGTCCTTAGTGGTGCAACTAAAAGGGTTAGATGATGAAGGATGAGGGTAAAAGAACTTGAATCCAGACTTTTATTGTAGTTGAACACAGCTTTACTTTTAATAAATGTTCTCCAACAGTTTCAAGCTTTATCTTGGTCTTCGGAAGGTTTTGGCATAACTTTCTGGCAGGCAAACACACTCAGCCCTGCTACATCTGTATTCTCTCAGCTCTGCTATGTTGGCTATATTAAATAGGAACTTTTTCCTCTTCTGCTGCAACTTAGCTTTCTGTAGTCTGACTCTGTCTTTATCTTTATCCAGGGAATCTTTCCTCCTGGCTCGGAAGTTCTTTACTTCTTCTTCTTTGGCCTAGCCGAGCAGACAGACTCTGCTGGCTGGCACACACCCTTCCCCTTGGAAGGGGTAGACTAGACTGCACTGACTCTAGCTAACACCTCCCTCTCTAGAGAGGGCTGGAATGGATGTAAGGTTCCACTCCAGGGAAACTAGTTTTGTCAAGATTTCCGGCATCGGCTGGTGAACCAGGCACATTACACTTGAACAGTTATTAGCAAGAAAATACATATACACATTTTGCAGGACATGGAAAATATATTAGGACATAATAAATATTCTAGATGACACAGGATCAACCGTTACAGATAGTGGGGGCCCAAAAGAGGTGGTAATGCCCCTCTGGGGCGTTACAAATGGTCTGAGAAACTCAAGCGAGGAATTATGCCAAAGTAGGATGTTAAAGAGCTGGGAAAGGAAACAGAATATATGGAGAGACCTAAAAAATTATATTCAGAAAACCATCCACCTGTTTTTCATTAAAAAAAATACATAGAGTATATGAAGCACCCTAGTAGGAGCACTGTAACAGCGGCCGCTGTTCTCCTGCTTTCCGCCGCGGTACTGGGCGACGTGCTCAGCGGTGATCTGCTGCCTGTGCTTCCCCATTCACAGCTGCAGTCCTAGGCTCTGTCCTTGCAGGTACTGTTTGTTCTGGGATCCGCTCCACAGTTTCTTTTCAGCCCTCACCACAGCATGCTTGCTGCTTCTTCCCTGCAGCACTTCCTTAAGGGTCGGCACGGGTCACTTCCTGTGCTTTATGGGTTAGATCATGTGAACTCACTGACCAATCCCAGCCCTCCTGCATGTATATAAGTGGCTCAGCCCCCTTCCCAGATGCCTGAGTGTCAAGGTCCTTGTATCCTGCTTGTGTTCCTGTGTACCTGACCCATGCTTGTGTTCCTGATCGAGGGGTTCACTTAGACAACGCTCTTAGAGGAGGTAGGACATGTGGAACAGTGGGTTCACTCCCGCTGGTTCTTGACAAGCACATGCCAGAACACCTACTCTTAAGGAAACTTAATGAGGAACTACTCTTAGGAAACTTAATGACTGCTCCTATGAGACTACCACTCCATGGAGATTGCCAGAGTCAAGATATAGCTCTCCCAAAAATAACGTCAGCAGAGCGACCAGCAAAATTCAGCTTCACAGACTCTGCTGCCAGTGAGGGAAAACAGGTCAGACACCATCACCTAGCATAACCACCAGGCCATACTAACTTCAAGCCTGTATCACTCAGGGGACACCTATATCCACCTATACCTGCTAGTGCCATTAAATTGCCACCTAACCAGCCACCATATCTCCCCATCTGCTGCCACAAATTGCACGTTGTACTTAATACTGCTGGATCTGCCATAAGTTATATTTTGCACTAAGTAAGCAGAGACTTTTATATGTTTACTTCTGGCCTGATTCTTCAAACCACCTTTCTACTGCAACAATCCACAGGGAGCAATGGCAAGAGAGAGTACATTGTGAAACAACTCATCAGGACCACTACCACTCCCATCCTCTGCACCAGCTCCTCAGGGGCTCACTGCATATTGTAAGAGGGTGCAAGGTGTCATATTCGATGGCAGGTACGTGTCACCGAGGTTGCTGGCCTCGGTGAGGTAAGAGCCGGGTTTTTTGGTCTGCAGCAGCTAGTGCTGCTGGACTCTGTTACTTAGTTTGGCTGCAAAGCTAATCCGGGCCGGCTCTTACTGGGAGTAGGAAAAAGAGTTGGGTGGGTGCCTACTCCCCACGGTCCAGGCCGGACTTTATCCGGGCCTTTAAAAGGCAGCCTCCTTAGCAGCTGAGTGTGGTGATTATCCTGGAGCCTGATAACAGGGCTGTGGAGTTCTCTGTCCTGGAGGAAAGAGCTCAGCAAGGAGGTGGCTTTTGTTCCTGGCTACCTGAAGGTGGATTCTCCTGCGGCTGGGCCGACAGCCTGGTGCGAACCTGCACCTACACCTCCCAGGTGACTGAACCTGTGTTGGCCTGTTTTGTTTTGCCTCCTTGTTTTCTGACATGTGTGAATTACCCCCAAAATACTGTTTGCTGTTTATTTTTGTGTCAGTGTGAATAAAACACTGTTTATTGCACATCCTGGACTCTTTGTTTTGCCTCGGTACTGCACCCGCACCGCTGTCTACCAGAGCGACTCCCCACAATATACAGTCGTGGCCAAAAGTTTTGAGAATGACACAAATATTAGTTTTCACAAAGTTTGCTGCTAAACTCCTTTTAGATCTTTGTTTTAGTTGTTTCTGTGATGTAGTGAAATATAATTACACGCACTTCATACGTTTCAAAGGCTTTTATCGACAATTACATGACATTTATGCAAAGAGTCAGTATTTGCAGTGTTAAAGCAGGAACAGCCGGCGCTCGCCGCTAGCAGCTTGCGACGGGAAGGAGCAAACGCTCCACGTGACCAAATGTAAATCCCGGCAGACGCTGTGATTCTTTGGAGAGATATTCTTTTTATTTTATGCTTCAAGTGTAGGTGCTTCAAATATAACGTGTTTCGGCAAGTAGCCTTTATCAGACAGTATTTGCAGTGTTGGCCCTTCTTTTTCAGGACCTCTGCAATTCGACTGGGCATGCTCTCAATCAACTTGTGCGCTAATTCCTGACTGATAGCAACCCATTCTTTCATAATCACTTCTTGGAGTTTGTCAGAATTAGTGGGTTTTTGTTTGTCCATCCACCTCTTGAGGATTGACCACAAGTTCTCAATGGGATTAAGATCTGGGGAGTTTCCAGGCCATGGACCCAAAATGTCAACATTTTGGTCCCTGAGCCACTTAGTTATCACTTTTGCCATATGGCACGGTGCTCCATCGTGCTGGAAAATGCATTGTTCTTCACCAAACTGTTGTTGGATTGTTGGAAGAAGTTGCTGTTGGAGGGTGTTTTGGTACCATTCTTTATTCATGGCTGTGTTTTTGGGCAAAATTGTGAGTGAGCCCACTCCCTTGGATGAGAAGCAACCCCACATGTGAATGGTCTCAGGATGCTTTATTGTTGGCATGACACAGGACTGATGGTAGCGCTCACCTTTTTTTTTTTCCGGACAAGCCTTTTTTCAGATGCCCCAGACAATCGGAAAGAGGCTTCATCGGAGAGTATGACTTTGCCCCAGTCCTCAGCAGTCCATTCACCATACTTTCTGCAGAAGATCAATCTGTCCCTGATGTTGTTGGATTCCAGCAGGCAGTTCCATTGCCGGAACTGCCTGCCATATCCGGAAATCCGTGTGCAAACGGATTTAATTTGTTTCCAGATGTGGAGCCGTCTGACAAATGCATTGAAATACTGGATCCGTCTCTCCGGTGTCAACCAGAAAAACGGATCCGGTATTAAGGTCTTCACTTTTTTAAAGTTTGCTCATGCACAGACCGGGAAACCAGATCCGTTTTCCCGGAACACCTGGTACCGGTTCTGGCATTAATATATTTCAATGGAAATGAATGCCGGATCCGGCATTTAGCCAAGTGTTACGGAATTTTGGCCGGAACAAAATACAGCAGCATTTTCTCTGGCCAAATACTATAAGAGTGACTCAACTGAAGACATCCTGATGCATACTGAACGGATTGCTTTCCATTCAGAATACATTAGGACAAAACTGATCATTTTTTCCCCGGTATTTAGCCCCTAGGATGGAACTCAATACCGGAAATCTTTAACGCTAGTGTGAAAGTACCCTTTGTGTTCCTCAACCATATTTCTCTGAATTGTTGGAAAATTAGCTTTCCAGAATATAAAAGAAATAAAGCAAACAATCCAACAAAAGATTTATCAGCCACAAAATCAAATGTTCAATTTGCAGTTTGCTCAGTCCTTTATTTCCTATCTGAACGGTAAAGAAGATGATAATGGAGCTTTGATATAAAGTCCATTGTCACCCAGTAACTATTTAGCATTGTGGCTGGGCAGTTTAGTCGTGTCTGATGTATAACAATCTGTACCCCGGCAGCAAACTGCCCTCTGACAACTTTGAAGTCAGTTTTGCTGTATGTATTGGCCTTTATATCAAAGTCTGATTAATGTCTGCTTTCCATGTGTGAGATGAAATAATGACCAGATTGATAAGTCGGTTATTTTGTTGTCTTTTAATTTTCGCTATAGTTGCTGATTAAAATATTCATTGGCATTAGCATTTTCTTCCTAATCTGTTTTGATTTTCTTATTATAATATTTCATCTTTTTTTTCTTGTGTATTTATTTGGGCAGCCATCTTGCTTTACGGCAGCCACATGAACTATAAGCAGCAATAGACTGGAGATGTTCATTGACTCCTATAGAAGAGTATTTTGTAGACGTGCTGTGTGACCTTTGTGCAGAGGTCATTGTGCAGGGAGGGAATGTAGATAAGCCATGGCCATCTGCTATTGGGAAAGGTGGATCCCGTGTTGTTATCTATGTACGGTATATACAGTATATATTTATATAGGTGTTATGTCATTGTAATCCTGCCTGTGATCATAGTGAGGTGGCTGTTGAAAGGTCATCTGTACAGAGCAGGAAGTGCTAGCCTATTATTAGTAAAAATAACATCACCATAAATTCTTAAGAAGTATGTTTAATAAAAAATTTGATTTAAACAATAGGTCATTTATAGGTGACATGATGGGGGTCAATTATCAAACTAGTGTAAAGTAGAACTGGCTTAGTTGCCCACAGCAACCAATCAGATTCCACCTATCATTTTGGACAGGTCCTTTGGAAACTGAAAGCTGGAATCTGATTGGTAGCTATGGGCAACTAAGCCAGTTCTACTTTACACCAGTTTGATAAATGTGGCTTTAAAGTATCATTACACTTGAAGTAAATGGAGGTTGCAATTTTTGCCAATGCCATCACTATTTCTCCTTTCAGAGATGCCAGCTGACATAGGGAGTCTTACAAGCAATGCTCTCTGGGAAAGGCTATGTAAATTAGCTCTCCTTCAGAAGGAAGAAACCTGTTTCTCTAATACCACCTACAGACAGCTAGTTTTTTGATCGATGTCCCAAGTCATGTTTTTCTTTTTTTTTTTTTGGGGGGCAGTAGGGGCTGTAGAGAGACACTTTTCTCCCTCTAGAACAGGGATGCCCAACCTGCGGCCCTCCAGATGTTGCAAAACTACAGCTCCCAGCATGCTTAGACAGCCTATAGCTATCAGTCTACAGCAGGGCATTGTGGGAGTTGTAGTTTTACAACAGCTGGAGGGCCGCAGGTTGGGCATCCCTGCTCTAGAAGGAGAGCTGCTATGCATACATATATGGAGCCCCTTTGGTTTTCTATTATGGAGCTGTAGGCACGCTGTATGCTGCTTAATAGGTAACTCCATACCATATAATTTTTTCCTTTAGATGAAATACTTCTAGGGGACAATGGTCGAACATGTCAGTTAATCCTGTGCCCTCTTTCAAGACAAAAAACTGTGAAAACAGCATCCGTGCCTTTATAGTCCCAAGAAGTATTAGTGGCACAGTATATGCCACCGATAACTAATGTCTGCAGTTTCCACTGGGACAAGATTATACATAGTTGTCATCTGGTTCTTCACACAAAACTGCGTTATTGTGACTGAGTGTATACATGGCATGCTTTCCCTGTACATTGTATGGAAAAAATTATTTGTTGGGTGAAATTAAAAAAAGACGCATTTCTGCCATGGTTTTTATGTTTTTTTTTTATATCCTATGAATGACATGACAGCCAAATTCTTCTGCAATAGCTAATTTATATAGTTTTTATTATGTTTTACTTCTTTAAAAAAAATACACATTTTTTTGAAAAAATACATTTTTTTTGCATTGTCATAGTCTGACACTCGGAACTAGGTTATGTTTTTCGGCTACAGAGCTGGCCTTGACAAAATCTAGTTTTCATTGTTATCATTTTTGATACATATTTTCATCACTTTTTATTCAATTTTTTGTGAGGGGCAAGGTGACCAAAAAGTGGTGAATCATACATTTTTACATTTTTCACTACAGTATTTAGAGTATTTTAATAGCTTGGGCATTTTCAGACACAGCAATATCAATGATGTTTATATTTATTTTTACATGTAAAATTGGGAAAGGGGATGAATTGAACTTTTAATAGGCATGTGTTTTTTTTTAAAGCATAAAAAAAAAAAAATTCATATACATTTTTTGTCCCCTTAGGGGACCTGAACATTCGATCTTCTGATCTCTTGTATCAGAGACTACAATAGAATACTAGTGCAATCTATATGATTCTGACAGGCTGCATATGAGGCTGTGCCTCAGGCATGGCTTTGCAGGCAGCTCACTATGACAGGCCTGAGAGCCTTCACAAGGGCGCACCTCACAAACGTGGGAGTGCAGAAAATAACTTAGCGCTGGCTCGGCTACTTCTTGAACTCCCTTTGAGGTGAATGGAGAGATGGCCGTTCTTTAGCTGTGTGCTCTCCATTCAATTATATGGGAGTTCTGGTAATAGCAACACTGCACTAGTGAACTCTGCACTGGTGTGGTGTGCTTTTCTTCTCTTTGGGGGCCTCGTTCTATCTGACGTTGGTGGCATATCCTCCTGGAATACACCTTTAAATGTTTTCCCAGTCATAGGATTCTTTTCTGTTAATTTGGAATATTAATAAGCATGATGATTGCACAGTGGGTACTTATTATATAAATTTTACCTGTAAGAATTCAAGAAAAAAATGTAAAGTTACTTTTAGGGGTAGATGTTGTGGATTCCTGGGCAAAGAACGCGCTGGAGTGTCATAACCCATACAGGATGATTGTGTGGTGCATTGTGTGACATATAAAATCCCATGGCAGACAGATGTTACACATAAAACAAAGGGGAATTATACATTCCCACTCACACTGTGTGGTAGAGCACTGTGCAGTAATGAGATCTTTGCTTTTAGCAGTAGTTGGCAATTACAAATGAAAAAAAAAAAAAAAAAATACATGATGTAATGTGCGTATTTTTTTTTATTTTCAAAATGTTCTGATTTTAAGACATTTTGGATGTTATAGTTAAACGGTTGTATGACATAAGAAATGCATGGCTGCTTTTTTTTCCCGAAACTTCTTTTTTCATGGGCTGTGATTAGTATTGCACCGTTGCTCCATTCCATTGCAGGGAATGCAGTACCAGACATATTTTCGGTCATTTATTAAACTGGTGTAAGTAGAGCTGGCTTAGTTGCTCATAGCAACCAATCAGATTCCTCCTTCCATTTTACAAAGGAGCTCTCCAAAATGAAAGGTTGAATCTGATTGGTTTCTATGGGCAACCAAGTCAGTTCTATTTACACCAGTTTAATAAATGACCCCCATGTTTTTGTAGTCGCATATTACCCCATTTAATATGTTTTTTACATACCTGTGAACTGGTACATAGAAAAAAAAACCTGCTGTGATCGGGGAGAAGTGTGCTGAGATATGTCATGTTGGCTAAACTGTATTAATAAAGTTAATTAATAAAGTTAATTGTAGTTTTGTAACAGTGGGAGGAGATGTGATGAACACAGCCTGGTAGTGGTTTTGGAAGACCCATTGAGAGTAATAGGGGTGGGAGTCACTGCTCAGGCTCGCCATGAATGTCATGATCCACCTGGACAGAGTCTAGAGTGGCCAGTTATAGGTCCCCTTTCCCACTAAAGTTTCAGTTGGATGTGGTTAGTGATAGTGGTGAGTTAGGGTCCATTCACACGTCCGTGTGTGTTTTGCGGATCTACGGATCTGCGGATCCGGGCGGGACATCGTCTGTCCCAAGGCGAGCGTATTGTAACGTGTGGAACATTCTGGAGCTGTACTTGATAACTGTTCAACTGTTTGCAACTACGTTCAGTAAAGTTATCCTGTTATTTAAAGATACAGAGATTCCTCAATTATTCCACCTATCACTACACGGTGTGCCACCGTCCAATTGGCACTGGCGTCACGATATTCATCACCTGCCTGTTCCAGTGCTGACCCGATTGAAGACGACAGTCAGTCCCAGGTTAGTGGGTTGCCCTGCACTACAAAGCCCAGCATACCTAAAGCTACACTACTGACCCCCTGGGACACTGCAATTATGCAAAATAAATAAATAATATAGTGATGTCACAGTGCGGGAATAATGTAAGAAGTAATGTAGCAGAGAAGGGATAATGCATGCAGAAGGTGTAACCATCCATTGTATGGGCCACAATAAATCTTTTACCTTACATATAAGGATTAAAGGGGTTGTCCAAGTTATATTTATTGATGACCTATCCTCAGGATAGGTCATCAATATCAGATCGGCGGGGGTCCGACACCCGGCACCCCCGCCGATCAGCTGTTTGAAGAGAAGGCGAGCGCCGTGCCAGCGCTGCCTCCTCGTCATTGTTTACCTACTCGCCGTTGCATCTGCAGCGGTGAGCAGGTGTAATTACACCCAAGCCGTTCCATTCATTTCAATGGGACGGCTCTGTAGTATACACTTGTATAGAAAGCGAGCCGTCCCATTGAAATGAATGGAACGGCTTGGGTGTAATTACACCTGCTCACCGCTGCAGATGCAACGGCGAGTAGGTAAACAATGAAGAGGAGGCAGCGCTGGCACGGCGCTCGCCTTCTCTTCAAACAGCTGATCGGCGGGGGTGCCGGGTGTCGGACCCCCGCCGATCTGATATTGATGACCTATCCTGAGGATAGGTCATCAATAAATATAACTTGGATAACCCCTTTAAGGAAGCCTTCACGTAACATAAAGAGTACTACCTGTAATCCCATGGAGTTTACATTTGTCTACTCAAAAAATCTGCGTATCTGTGTTCTGCTCCATAAAACATGATGTGTTGCAGATTTTGTGAAGCTCAATTTGTCTGCAAATTTCCATGAAAAAATCAAAGTGCAATAAAATTCCCATCAAAACCTGCAATAAAATCTGCTTGAACCTATATACGCACATGCGGATTCTTCCACCACGTATGAAGGCACTCTAACTGCACCTTATTTCTAAGAGGATATGGGCCCCCCTAGCTATTGGGCTCCATAACAGCTGCTGTGCTTGCTATGGTGATTTTTATGTCCATGACCTAACGTGCTTTATCCAGACTTGCCATTCAAAGACTTTTGGATTTATTGTTGAAACTGTTGAACGCTCCATTTCTGACTTGCTGTCCGTCCTTTCCCACCATAGAAACCATGCACCTGCCTGTGTTTTTACACTTGACGTATTCCGGCAGGACTTGGTGAGTACAGGAAAAGCACAGTGAGTACAGGAAAAGGACAGAGGAACATCTGCTTGCTCATGGACCCTGACTAGTACTTTGGTGGAAGACTGTTATAGCTAACTTTGAAATGGGTTGGGGGCCCCTGGATTATAGTGGACAGGATGTTGAGTGGTTCCTGGAGAGATAAACCAGAGGTAGTGGCGGAGAGGGAAGCCATTGAGACTGCCATCTTGAACTTGGAATTGAGTGGCTGGAATGATCAGTTGAGTGATTTTACAATGTAAGCCCATTGCCTATGTAGACTACTGTATTGGTTTGCAGTTGCATAGATCTAGGGTATACACTGGATAGCAATTAAACATGGACTTCAAATGTAACACCCAAATACAGTGTGAAGAGACCCCAAGAACATTTTAAGTACCTGTGAAGTTAAAGAGGTTATTCCATGACTAATGTAAAAAATGAAAATCAGACATCAAATAGTATATGTCAACCTCTTTTTAACAAAGCTAGAACCAGCCCTGTACCTCACATGGATCCAGAGATCTCCCCATTCATCGCTCTGCCAGATTTATATCAAGCTGACAGCTCAGGGGAGGGTCTTTTCTGCTGCAGCTCAGGGGGCGTGTCTCAGCTCTCCCTATTACAGCTCAAGGGGAGTGTCTTTTCTGCTGCAGCTCAGGGGGCATGTCTCAGCTCTCCCTATCACAGCTCAAGGGGAGTGTCTTTTCTGCTGCAGCTCAGGGGGCATGTCTCAGCTCTCCCTATCACAGCTCAAGGGGAGTGTCTTTTCTGCTGCAGCTCAGGAGACGTGTCTCAGCTCTCCCTATCACAGCTCAAGGGGAGTGTCTTTTCTGCTGCAGCTCAGGGGGCGTGTCTCAGCTTTCCCTATCACAGCTGAGGGGGCGTGTCTCAGATCTCCCTATCACAGCTCAGGGGGTGTGTCTTAGCTCTCCCTATCACAGCTCAGGAGGCAGTTGAAGAATTAAACTGAGCATGTGCGGCCACCTCCGTGAGCAGGTCACAGAAATAAGAAAAACAACAAACAGCAGGTGGCGCTATACAGATACATTTTAGTGAATAACTCAAAAGTATTCAGATCCAGATGCTGGTTTGAAAACTGTAGTATATGTTTCGTGGGACAACCCCTTTAACAACACACTGACAAAGAATATAAAACCCTCTGAAACTGCATTTGTTTCGAAAATTGTGTCTCAGCCCCTGAGCTACTATAACAGATAAAGATATAAGAAACCCATTGGCTTTTAGCATTAAATTTGTTTGGAATCAAATTAAGAAGTGATGTCAAGGGGGGAACCCTGCCTAGAGCATTCCCCCTCCTCATGTCTCCCTCCGTCGCTCTCTGCACCCGATTTGCTTTAATTTCCTCACAATTTCATTAGTCCATTTAGCAAATAATTAGAGAGTCTGTGCTCGGGACAGAGTTTCTCTGTCTAATGTTCTGTTCTCTGCTTAATGAGTCTCATAATAACCTCGCCAGAAAAATATGATTTTTGCAAATCATCCCTTCATATAACTGTCACCCTCGATCCCGCGTTAATTAGCATAATCATTAACAAGGATCCCTGAGAGGTCCTCAAAACGCAAATTAGTTTTCCCAAGATCCTTTTCACTGGGTCAGGAGGCACTTAACATTGACAAAAATCGGTTAACCCATTTCCTGCTAGACAGAGACCCCCAGTATAGTGCTTTACTGTTACATTATATAATTCTGACTGATCTGTCTGAAATAACTGCTGAAGAAATCAGTCACTGCATCAGAATGCCTAACGCAAGATAATATGTCTATTTTATGGGTAGACTACAAAATACTTCAAAGCCCGGCTTGTTGAGAATAAAAATCTTTGGTAGTGCAAATGAAAAGAGAATATCTATATAATGTCGTATAATCTCCCGACTACAGATTATCAGGACAGGATCAGACAGTGCTGGGTTTCTATATAATCTCCAGTGATCTCCTGACTACAGATTATCAGGACAGGATCAGACAGTGCTGGGTTTCTATATAATCTCCAGTGATCTCCTGACTACAGATTATCAGGACAGGATCAGACGGTGCTGGGTTTCTATCTAATGTCCAGTGATCTCCTGACTACAGATTATAAGGACAGGATAAGACAGTGCTAGGTTTCTATATAATCTCCAGTGATCTCCTGACTACAGATTATCAGGACAGGATCAGACGGCTCTGGGTTTTTATAAAATGTCCAGTGATCTCCTGACTGCAGATTATCAGGACAGGATCAGACAGTGCTGGGTCTCTATATAATGTCCAGTGATCTCCTGACTACAGATTATCAGGACAGGATCAGACAGTGCTGGGTTTCTATATAACGTCCAGTGATCTCCTGACTACAGATTATCAGGACAGGATCAGACAGTGCTGGGTTTCTATATAATCTCCAGTGATCTCCTGACTACAGATTATCAGGACAGGATCAGACAGTGCTGGGTTTATATATAATCTCCAGTGATCTCCTGACTACAGATTATCAGGACAGGATCAGACAGTGCTGGGTTTCTATATAATCTCCAGTGATCTCCTGACTACAGATTATCAGGACAGGATCAGACAGTGCTGGGTTTTTATAAAATGTCCAGTGATCTCCTGACTACTGATTATCAGGACAGGATCAGACAGTGCTGGGTCTCTATATAATGTCCAGTGATCTCCTGACTACAGATTATCAGGACAGGATCAGACAGTGCTGGGTTTCTATATAATCTCCAGTGATCTCCTGACTACAGATTATCAGGACAGGATCAGACAGAGCTGGGTTTCTATATAATATCCAGTGATCTCCTGACTACTGATTATCAGGACAGGATCAGACAGTGCTGGGTTTCTATATAATCTCCAGTGATCTCCTGACTACTGATTATCAGGACAGGATCAGACAGTGCTGGGTTTCTATATAATATCCATTGATCTTCTGACTACAGATTATTAGGACAGGATCAGACAGTGCTGGGTTTACATATAATCTCCAGTGATCTCCTGACTACAGATTATCAGGACAGGATCAGACAGTGCTGGGTCTCTATATAATGTCCAGTGATCTCCTGACTAGAGATTATCAGGACAGGATCAGACAGCGCTGGGTCTCTATATAATCTCCAGTGATCTCCTGACTACAGATTACCAGGACAGGATATAACGTTTCCTCATCCTAAATACCTATGACATTCCCTGTAATTTTTTTGTACTCGTTCCAATGACAGGCTCTCTTAAGAGATAAAGGTGGTGGGGCCGCGCTTTCAATCCAGAGACCACTCGCGGGGAACACAGAACTGGATAATCACAGCAGTCTTCCACTGCTACTTCTGATGTCTTGTACCGACCAACCAAACCGCAGTTGCTCTAATACGTCCTCTCCCTTTAAAACAAACGATCGGGCATAGTGTAGTACATCCAGTTGCTTATCACAAAGTGTGCTTTATTGTACTTACAAGATAAGATACCTGTCACCAGTCCAATATATAACAATGCAGGTAAAATCACTGCCTACCCGACCCGGGTTTCGCCGATAGCTTCTTCAGGGGTTCTGAGTCCATAGGCAATCAGTATAATTTAAACCACTGAAGGTTCATGACCTCATTTTTACATCACTTCCGCTACTCACGTAACAAATACTCATTTAAATTAAAGTTAGTCACATCCATACAGAATAATGTATATAAAACAATAACTATTAGCCATAATATCATTCGCTATCAATTTAAAATCGCATAAATATTCAAAATTGCTATATAAAAAACCATACAAAGATTTTTTTCTTTTCTGTATGTGTGATCACTCAAAGGTGCATCTTGGGTACTTAATCACACCCTATTCAAATGAACCAGCAAGAGAAATAGTGACTATACTCCCTGTCAAGAAAAACGTCCCTAATCATATTGTAGTTCCTCCTAACCTTTATGCCATGCTAACAGCCATTAAATCCCACTCTATGTCCAGACCCATGGGCTGCAGGGATCCCAGGCCATGGATCCATTGTGCCTCTCCTTTGTTGATGTTTTTCACTGGGTCCCCTCCTCTCCAATTGTTATAGACCTTTTAAACAGCCCTAAACTTCAAACCAGCAGGGTTTTTCCCGTGATATTTTTTTAAATGCGCTGAAACACTGTTTGTATCTAGACCTTTTCTGATATTCCGTAGATGTTCATTTATCCTAGTTTTCAACTTTCTTAAGGTGCGCCCCACATACTGAAACTTACATGAGCACCCCAGTGCGTATATCCCGCCACTGGATTCGCAGGACATATTTCCCTCACAGCTGTTGTGGTAGAAACAATCTCCTCCACCTTCATAATCTTTTTATCTTCCTTTCCTCTGTTTTTGCACCCAGCACAAAAACTGCACCACATAAACTAGTTATTAGCGGTAAAAATCCTATTTTCTCGGATGTATCCCCGTACCACTTTGTTCCTAATGGTGGGGGCTTTTCTGAAAATAAATGGTGGTCTCTCTGGGATTAGGGGACCTAATATTTCATAGTTTTTTTAAAATGCTCCAATTTTGGCGAATCACTTTCTTTATTTGTGGGCATGATGTCGAATATGTTGTGATGAAGGCACATTTGAAATTCTATTGAGTGTTGTTATTTGTCTCTCCGGGCCGTTTCTGTATTATCCCTCTCGGATTTCAAACCCTTTCTGTCTCTCTTTCTAGAAACCCTTCAGAGTATCCCTTCTCCTTAAATCTTTCTACAATGATAGTGCTTTGTTGGTCAAAATCTTTAACATCTGTGCAATTTCTACTAATGCGTTGTAGTTCGCCCCTTGGAATATTTTTAATCCACGGATCGTAATGGCAGATATGAATATCTATATAGCCATTTCGATCCGTGGGTTTGAAATAAGTCTTTGTTCAGATTTTTTTTCTCTACAATGAAAATCTCCAGATCAAGGAAATTAACCCTTTGCTTGCTGATTATTTCAGTGAATTGGATATTCCATTCATTACAGTTAAAATACCTTAAAAGCTCCCTCAAGGCCGTCTCCTGGCCTTTCCAAATGAACAAGCAATCGTCGATGTAACGTTTCCATAACTTTAGATTGCTGTTCACTTTTTTCAAAAGTGGGTCAATGAATTTAGCTTCCCAAAAGGCCATAAACAAATTGGCGAAACTCTGCGAGAATTTTGCACCCATCGCCGCTCCTGTCACCTGCTCATAAAATCTATCCCCATACCAGAAGTAATTGTGGCACAGACAATAATTTACACAGTCCAGAATAAATCTTTTATATTGTTCCTCCAAACATGGATCACTGTCAAAGTATTGTCGTACTGCTTGTATGCCTATATCTTTTGGGATAATGGTGTACAGTGAGGTAACGTCCACCGTCACCAAAAACATATCCTCAGTGAAAAGCTCGAAATCCTTCAAAATTTCCAATATATGCCCTGTATCCTTCAAATATGATGGAGTTTGAGGCACATATTTCTGGAGGAAAAAGTCCACGTATTCTGATACCCTGCTTGTTATGGAGTCAATGCCCGACACTTTTGGCCTGCCCGGGTTTTTTTTGTCATTTTTGTGGACTCTTGGCAGATAATATATTACGGGGGTTCTGGGGTGTTTGTTGTTCAGATAGTCATATTCATATTTATTAATAATCTCTTGTTTTTTTCCTTCATCCAATAGGATTTTTAGTACTTTTTTTATACTTTTCAACAGGTTGAGTGATCACACATACAGAAAAGAAAACATCTTTGTATAGTTTTTTATATAGTAATTTGGGATATTTATGCGATTTTAAATTGATAGCGAATGATATTATGACTAATAGTTATTGTTTTATATACATTGTTTTATTCTGTATGGAAGTGACTAACTTTAATTTGAATGAGTATTTGTTACGTGAGTAGCGGAAGTGATGTAAAAATGAGGTCATAAACCTTCCGTGGTTTAAATTATACTGATTGCCTATGGACTCAGAACCCCTTAAGAAGCTATCGGCGAAACCCGGGTCGGGTAGGCAGTGATTTTACCTGCATTGTTATATATTGGACTGGTGACAAGTATCTTATCTTGTAAGTACAATAAAGCACACTTTGTGATAAGCAGCTGGATGTACTACACTATGTCCGATCGTTTGCTTTTAAGGGAGAGGACGTTTTGGAGCAACTGCGGTTTGGTTGGTCGGTACAAGACATCAGAAGTAGCAGTGGAAGACTGCTGTTATTATACGGTGCTGTGTTCCCCGCGAGTGGTCTCTGGATTGAAAGCGCGGCCCCACCACCTTTGTCTTTCATGTGTGACTAAAAACGGTGATTAGGATCCACACGGACTTGTGTGGGACTGCTTCTAACTGACTGTGTTGTCCCCTATAAGAGCTACATAGCGCTTTTTTTTGCATAGGCTCTCTTAAGAGTCCTGTATTGTTATTCATCATCACTACCTCACTGAGGTGGTACTGGGAAATTTGCGCGCCCCCGCCTGCGTTTCTTGAAAGTGGTAGCCGTGGCCCTTTCCCAGGCTCCCTCTGCTGAAGCGAACCCTGATTCCCCATTACCCGTGGTCACCATGGTAGACGCAAAAAAAAACATCGAAAGTTGATAGAGCAGCTTAGAAGTTATCTAGAGTTAACAAAGCAGTCCGTTCCTCTTCCAAGTTCATTATCCTCAGATGATAGTTTGGTCAACACACCGGGGGTCACGTAACTAATTAGCACGGAGGAGTGTCTTTGGTTATCACAATGAACCACACAAATCGACTCGATCCACAGGCTCAAAACAGCCATGCACCACCACCCACAGAATCGCGAAATAGGTATCAATCTGTCAATCCTTTTTGTGTCTGGGCCGGGTGAGGCTTCCAGTGCATAGTCAAATTAAACCGCAGGCTCCACTCCTGGTGATGCCCTTCCATCAATTAGTTTAAGTTTCAGCTTTGTAACCATACTCCCCCCGGAACCCAAAGACTTTAGTTTCCCAGAAAATGCTCGGCGGGAAATGGGTATAACGCTGCCGGGGATCGTCTTCAAACCTCCTATTAAGTTGTTGATTAATGAAAACATTCGTGGCAACAAAGGTTTCGACTGTGGTTCGGCTTGCGCCGGTACAAGAATTTCACCTCTACAGGTACAATTCGGATGCCACCGGCCGTTCCTCTTCCAATGAGTTCAGTTTGATTATCCAAGAGTCTGGTCAACACAATCAAAACCACCGGCCGTCCCTCTTAGTCATGGCCCCAGTTCTGAAAATCACGAAAATTTTTGTCTGAACTTGCTCTTTATATAAAAGTAAATATACAGGAAAGAATGTTTCCTAACAATTTTCCATCTAAAATCCCTTTTATCTTCGGTTTTGTGAGTTTTATGGTCAGTCTGTAAAAGTGGCATACAACTCGGGCAACATCCTTACCAGCAGCGACATTGTAGTCCAAGATGCATCCAAACATCCTCCCCATGCTGTCCCCGACCCATTTCGGTGGTATTTCCATTAATTTCTGACCTTTTCCTATGAACCAGGCACCCTCCCCTCTTCAGAGCAGGGGGTGTCTGGTTTAATGCTTGGGTCCTCCCATTGACTTCTATAGGTGCTCGATCATCACAAATTATCAGGACAGGATCAGACAGTGCTGGGTTTCTATATAACGTCCAGTGATCTCCTGACTACAGATTATCAGGACAGGATCAGACGGTGCTGGGTTTCTATCTAATGTCCAGTGATCTCCTGACTAGAGATTATCAGGACAGGATCAGACAGCGCTGGGTTTCTATATAATCTCCAGTGATCTCCTGACTACAGATCATAAGGACAGGATCAGGCAGTGCTAGATTTCTATATAATCTCCAGTGATCTCCTGACTACAGATTATCAGGACAGGATCAGATGGCGCTGGGTTTTTATATAATGTCCAGTGATCTCCTGACTGCAGATTATCAGGACAGGATCAGACAGTGCTGGGTTTCTATATAACGTCCAGTGATCTCCTGACTACAGATTATCAGGACAGGATCAGACAGTGCTGGGTCTCTATATAATGTCCAGTGATCTCCTGACTACAGATTATCAGGACAGGATCAGACAGTGCTGGGTTTCTATATAATCTCCAGTGATCTCCTGACTACAGATTATCAGGACAGGATCAGACAGTGCTGGGTTTCTATATAATCTCCAGTGATCTCCTGACTACAGATTATCAGGACAGGATCAGACAGTGCTGGGTCTCTATATAATGTCTAGTGATCTCCTGACTACAGATTATCAGGACAGGATCAGACAGTGCTGGGTTTCTATATAACGTCCAGTGATCTCCTGACTACAGATTATCAGGACAGGATCAGACAGCGCTGGGTCTCTATATAATGTCTAGTGATCTCCTGACTACAGATTATCAGGACAGGATCAGACAGAGCTGGGTTTCTATATAAAAGAACTATAGGAGAAATCTGGTTACTTTTGAGTTTCAGAAAACAGCCTTCTAGGTTGGAGAACACCCAGACCCTGTAAATATAGGATACCAAATGGACAGTATCCCTCTCTTATGAGGAACTTCTCTGTGATGAAGGGTTATAAACAAAGGCTACTTCTCTGCATTCCTGGGAGCAATGCTGCAGTAACCAGCTCCACTCACAAAACATTGGATGGAGCTGTGTGTTGCTCCTACAGAACAGGTGATCTGCGGGGATTCAGGGTTTCGAAAAAGTCTGCATGCTCATCCTCCATTTACATGGAGGACACATGGGACACTTCCATCATTTTTTTGTTTATTGCATATCAACAACCTATGTTTGAAAATTATATGCAGTTTTTTATTTTCTTATTTACAAATAAGAGGTGGATGATTTTATAGATACATTTTTTGATGTCACTCCATGTATTTCACTTTTTGTCCTGACCTTTAAACTTCTTCTTTTGTTTAGACTTTTAGCATGGCATTGTTGGTTATCTTTCTCAGTCAGACCATCACTCTGACCAGAGACAGCCCGCTGTGGTTATGGAGTTAAAGCATGACACACTACACTAACCAATAAAATGCTTTTATGTTAGTATCTTTATCCTGGCCTATTATGAGAACAGTAGAACTGACATTCTGTTAGTCCAATTCTACTATCTACTAATAATACCAATTCTACATTTAATAAGGCTACATGCACATGGCAGTTGTTTTTTGCGGTCTGCAAATCGGGATCCGCAAAAAAACTGATGGTCCATCAGTTTTTTTTGGGAGGATTCCTTTGTTTTCACAGATCCCTTGTAATAAATGCCTATCCTCGTCCGCAAATGAGTAAAAAAGTAGGACATGCACTACTTTTTCTGCTGAAGGGAAACACGAACAACAGATGCGGAACACAAACAGATGAACCGTCAGCATTTTTTGTTGACCCATTGAAATGAATGGGTTCCTATCCTATCCGCAAAAAAAATTAAACGGAAGCTGAGAAAAACAACTGTTGTGTGCATGTAGCCTAATACTAATAAGGATTACTTTGTAAGTAACACCATTTCTTCACAGCAGCAGTAAACTGACATGGATTGTCTATCTACTGTATATAGGAGGTCTTACCATTTGTGCTGACTGGTACAGGAAGACAGCTTTTTGTATTTTATTTTCTGTGTCAAAGTACTGCTGAACTAAAAAATAAAAACAGCCAACATAGTAACATAGTAACATAGTATATAAGGCCGAAAAAAGACATTTGTCCATCCAGTTCGACCTGTTCCTGCAAGTTGATCCAGAGGAAGGCAAAAAACCCCTGTGAGGTAGAGCCAATTTTCCCCACTTAAGGGGAAAAAATTCCTTCCCGACTCCAATCAGGCAGTCAGAACAACTCCCTGGATCAACGACCTATCTCTAGTAGCTATAGCCTGAAATATTATTACGCTCCAGAAATACATCCAGGCCCCTCTTGAATTCCTTTATTGTACTCACCATCACCACCTCCTCAGGCAGAGAGTTCCATAGTCTCACTGCTCTTACCGTGAAGAACCCTTTTCTATGTTTGTGTACAAACCTTCTTTCCTCTAGACGCAGAGGATGTCCCCTCGTCACAGTCACAGTCCTGGGGATAAATAGATAATGGGAGAGATCTCTGTACTGACCCCTGATATATTTATACATAGTTATTAGATCTCCCCTCAGTCGTCTTTTTTCTAAAGTAAATAACCCTAATTTTGATAACCTTTCAGGGTACTGTAGTTGCCCCATTCCAGTTATTACTTTAGTTGCCCTCCTCTGAACCCTCTCTAGCTCTGCTATGTCTGCCTTGTTCACAGGAGCCCAGAACTGTACACAGTACTCCATGTGTGGTCTGACTAGTGATTTATAAAGTGGTAAGACTATATTTTCATCACAGGCATCTATGCCCCTTTTGATGCAACCCATTATCTTATTGGCCTTAGCAGCAGCTGCCTGACACTGTTTTTTACAGCTTAGTTTGTTATTTATTAAAATTCCTAGATCCTTTTCCATGTCAGTGTTACCAAGTGTTTTACCATTTAGTATGTACGGGTGACTTGCATTATTCCTTCCCATGTGCATAACTTTACATTTGTCAGTGTTAAACCTCATCTGCCACTCTCTGCCCAAGCCTCCAATCTATCCACATCCCTCTGTAGCAGAAAACTGTACTCTTCAGTGTTAATTACTTTACACAGTTTAGTGTCATCTGCAATAATTGATATTTTACTGTGCAAGCCTTCTACAAGATCACTAATAAATATATTGAAGAGAATAGAGCCCAATACTGACCCCTGAGGTACCCCACTAGTGACAGTGACCCAATCTGAGTGTGTACCGTTAATAACCACTCTCTGTTTTCTATTACTGAGCCAGTTACTTACCCACATACAGATATTTTCTCCTAGTCCAAGTGTTCTCATTTTATATACTAACCTTTTGTGTGGTACAGTGTCAAATGCTTTAGAGAAGTCCAGATATATGACATCCACTGATTCACCCCGGTCAAGTCTAGAACTTACCTCCTCATAGAAGCTGATTAAATTCGTGTGGCATGACTGATCCCTCATGAAGCCATGCTGATATGGTGTAATTTGCTTATTTTCATTGAGATACTCCAAGATAGAATCTCTTACAAAACCTTCAAACAGTTTACCCACAACAGATGTTAAACTTACCGGCCTATAATTTCCAGGCTCTGTTTTTGGACCCTTTTTGAATACTGGCACCACATTTACTATACGCCAGTCTGGTGGAACATTCCCTGTCAGTATGGAGTCCGTGAATATCAAAAATAAGGGTCTGGCTAGGACATCACTTAATTCCCTTAAGAAACGGGGGTGTATGCCATCCGGTCCTGGCGATTTGTCTATTTTATGCATCGATCACAATTAGATGTTACAATGCTTTTAAAAATCTCCCATTTTGTGGTTGTATTTTTATTTTTGAGGACTTTGTCTCAGTTAATTGGGCCTATGGCCTCTCTTAGTTGGCTAAATTTTGCTTTTTTGAAATCCGGTATTCTTGTTCCTCCCTGTAGAAACTCTCGTTTGAAGGATAATTGGAAGGTTATTACTTTATGGTCACTATTTCCCAGGTGTCCCCCGACCTGCACGTCTGTTGTTCTATCAGGTCTATTGGTTAATACTAAGTCCAGTATGGCCGTCCCTCTAGTTGGGTCCTGAACCATTTGGGAAAGGTAATTGTCTTTGGCTATTGCCAAGAACCTGTTTCCTTTATGGGATGTACAGGTTTCAGTTTCCCAGTCTATATCTGGGTAGTTGAAGTCCCCCATAATAACCACCTCATTATGGTTTGCCGCCTTGTTTATCTTGTTTAGTAATAGATTTTCTGCGGACTCTGGTATATTAGGTGGTTTATAGTAAACTCCTATTAGTAATTTATTATTGTTTTTGGCTCCATCTATCTCCACCCACAATGACTCCACATTTTCGTGTCCCTCACAGATGTCTTCCCGGAGTGTGGGCTTTAGACAGGACTTTATGTAAAGGCAGACCCCTCCCCCTCTCCGGTTTTGACGATCCTTTCTGAACAGATTGTAACCCTGTACATTAACTGCCCAGTCACAGCTATCATCCAGCCATGTCTCAGTTATTCCCACTATGTCATATTCCTCCTCACACATCACTAATTCCAGTTCCCCAGTTTTATTAGTCAGGCTTCTGGCATTAGTATACATACATTTGAGAGGTTTATGCATATTTTTTGCTCTACACCTTTCCTTCTGAACTTTTCTAGTCCCTCCTTCCATTCCTCCCCCAGTCCCACTACCTCGTCCCTGGTCTCTATCTGCACTATCTTCCCCTCCTATAATGTAATTATCCTCCCCTCCCAGTCCCTAGTTTAAACACTCCTCCAACCTTCTAGCCATCTTTCTCCCCAACACGGCTGCCCCTTCCCCATTGAGGTGCAGCCTGTCCCTACGATAGAGCCTGTAGCCGATAGCAAAGTCGGCCCAGTTCTCCATGAACCCAAAACCCTGCTTCCTACACCAGTTCTTGAGACACTTGTTAACCTCTCTAATCTCTCTCTGCCTTTCTTGTGTGGCCCGTGGTACAGGCAGTATTTCGGAAAATACTACCTTTGAGGTCCTTGCCCTAATCTTTTCACCTAAATCCCTGAAATCATTCTTAAGGACTCTCCACCTTCCTCTAACTTTGTCAAGATTCAAGTTTCTGGTTTGCTAAGAATATTTAAAGAATAAATAAAATAAAAACCCTTTCTACTGGAAGTGTCCTTTTAAGCTTTGTAAAATCACCTCTAAAACAGGCTATAAAAGTTGTTCGAATCGCCCAATTTTTTCAGATTGGTCAACAATCTGACACATATTATTGTCACGGACGTGAGTGGCAGGAGTCTGGCAACACATGGTTTGATTTGACATGCTTACCTTGTGGATCAATAGGCATCTGTGTTGGTTCTGGTACTGGCCACACCCTTAACCTCTAGGTGTTGCTTATGTGGTCATTTAACGCTCCCTATTTATAGTTTTTTCTCCCACAATGCTGTGCGGTTTATAGCTTCAGTTGGACCTGTGGATAGCTGGTGTTTGGCTTTCGGCTGAGTTCCTGGTGCTGCCATTGCTTCTTGGAAGTTAATTGTTACCTTTCCCTTTTGTATTTTATTTTGGCTTTTCTATGTGTTGCATTTCCTTGTTGTTTTGTATTTGGCCTCAGGAAAACTCCCGTTCATCCTTCCTTTTGGAGGAACAGGTTATCTCATTCCTGTCATTAGTAACAGGGCCCTTTAGGGTTAGATGGGACTTTAGGTATCACTGTGTATGAACTCACCTACCTTTGGGGTCTGTTCATACTGGTAGTGACTCAGGGCTTTGGTTAGGGTTTTCACTAGGAGGTGTCCATCTTTCTTCCCTAGTTTTCAGGTCTTATTTCCTTTCCCCTTTATCTCCTTTGTTCAGTGTGGGGTTTCCCTCCCACATTGGAGCGTGACAATTAGGGTACCCAACTTTCCCCACCAAGGTGGTAGAGTGATCGGGAAAACTGGATTTCAACATATCTTGTCCTTCTTTCCTTTGGGAGATAGATCACTGCTAAGTGGGTATGGCGGTGGCAAATTCCCCTCCCCCACTGAAATAAATATGCAAACATGGCTAAGTCTAGTGTACATGTTTAGAGTGGGATCGGGGGGAATGGCTTTCATGTCCGCTATCTTACAGTATGTCCATAAGGTCCAAAGTGATCCCTAGTTTCAGAGACGATGCCACAGATCTTTTCGAAGAATACTGTATGATCCAGTTGACTCTATTGATTTCCTCAGATATGAAGAGATCCAGTGTCCTCCACTTGAAAACAATGTATATCCCAGCAGCCATAAGGATGTATTGTAATAATCTATATGTGGCAAAGGGGAGCTTGGGAGGGTTCGTCTCCAATCATAAAAATGATTGCATGAGGATTTCCCCTGGAAATTTTTTTAAGTTACTTTCAACATTTTATATAGATTTAAAGATGGTTTCTGGGACTTTAATTTTGATGACCTACCCTTAGGTGGGTCATCATTCTCATCAGTGGGGGCCAACTCCTGGCATTCCCACTATGAACTATCTGCAAGAGCTGCTGTGCACTTGAACTAGGCAGTGGAACAGCACTGTATACAGTCCATGCTTGGTTATGAGAGATTGGAAGCAGCACTGCAGTAACCAGGTACAAGTGTATGTGGTGTATGGAACTGTGCAGCTTCTGCAACAGCTGATCAGCAGGGGTGGTGGTACTCCGACCCTCACAAATCTGATATTGATGATCTATCCTAAGGACTGGTCATTAATATAAATCACAGAAAACCCCTTTCAACTGAAGAACATTGTGAATACATTCTGGGGTGCACACAGGGCCCCATAGCAAAACTTAGTATGGACCCCGTGGCCCACCCAGTTTCCCAGTATGTGTGCTTCAAAGTCCCAGGTAATGTGGAATGCAAAGCACAACTCCCCAGATGTCTGGTGAATTTTTTTTTTTTTTAATTAAGTGGGACAAAAAATAAATAAAAAAAAACACCCTCCGCTTCACCCACTTTATCTGACTTCTGTGCAGAAAAAGCGGAAGAGGTGCTTCAAAAATATGGCGCTCATCTAACAACTGGTATAATGCATAAATAAATCCCCTGCTTCCCTTAATACTGTATGTTATAAAACTGTGTTCCTGCAGCAGCAACTAGGGGAGCTCAGTGCATAACAATTTATACAGTTACTGTTGATATCAATGAAAGTTCTAAATAATCTCTTTGTACTGAGCTCTCCCTAGTGGTGGCTGATGGAAAATGCAGTGATTTTATGTTTAGAATAAACAGGAGCAGCAGTTCAGTGTTGGCCTTCCCCTTTCCCCAAGCTCTATAACAGTCATGCAGTCTGCCTTTATGGCAGGTACGCCACTGAATATACTGTAAAAATGGGAGTTTTTTCAATTTTCTATATACTTATTTTTGTGTAATATTCTGGTTGCTCGTAAACATATTTTAAGGATTGACGACCCTGCCTCTGGAGCAGGAAGTAGATTAATTATATTTACACTAGCAATGAACAAATTTACATACATAATCTTCTCAGTCACTGGGCCTGAAGAGTGACGCTGTCTGTGGATGGGAGACTGTGTGAGACAGAACGATGATGAATGGGAATAATTGTACGAACACCAAACAGATGTACAGCTGATTTATTGAAGTGAAGGAACGTGTAACACATCTAATCAGCTCAGTCCTACAGCATACAACCATTTGCAAACCATAAGGCTCATACACACAAATATAACGATGACTAGCAATTGAGTTTATTATTTAAAGTCAGGGGCGGACTGGGAACTTAAAGTGGCCCTGGAAAAAAGCCCCGATTTGTAGTAGGGTCCAAATTGATGGAAGGCAGGGCCAGCAATACCATTTTGTGGCACATTATACCACCCCAAAAGAGCCAAATACCACAGTCCATCACAAAATACTGCCAGCAGCACAAAATACATCCCCAAAACCTTCCACTGGCCGGAAGTGAGGAGGACTCAGGCGGCCCCCTGGGCTTCGGCCCACCGGGAAGTTTCCCTGTAAGGTCTATGGACAAACCGCCCCTGTTTAAAGTGGTATTCCCATCTCAAAAACTGAAGATAGGATCGGACCTCTGAGGCCCCCTCTAGTCCAGTGATGATTTCGAACTGTGGGACCTCCAGTCTTGCTTTGCATGTAAACGGTAGTAGCATTGCCCAGGTGGACCAGACCATGTATCAATATGGGTAATTGATTCTTCTATGATTTGATCTCGCCCTACATGTTATTATATTCTGCAGAGTTTACGTCAGTAAATATTTGCTTATATTACCAGGATTATAAGGAATTTCCTGATATTATTATTATTTATTTTTGGGTGTTGACTATACTGCTATTATGCTGATGATACTCTGCAGCATCATTATCAAATATTAAAGGGGCTATATATTTTTGCTGTGCCCTACTATTGGTAGGGTTGTGTGGCTGACTAGCCTTATTTTATTACTCTCTATGTTGACTGTGTCCGGCCTACATACCTGTGCAGTTTCCGCTCTGCAGGGGTTCAGTGGGGGTTTTTTACATTCTGTCTTCTTCTGTTTTTCACCTTTATTATATTTTGTGTAATTATGTCTCAATAAGATATTTTTGATATATTTTATATATAATTCTCGGTTGATTTGAGTTTGGGCTATTAGTTTATATTTATCGAAGTCTTCTGCATGTATGCAGGCCAGAACATGCAGAAGGGATTTTTTTGGCCCTGAGTAGTATATGTATGGCTTCCTGTTCTCACTCTCGGATGGTGGAAGGAAAGGGTCGGACACAGAAGTAACTTAACAAGCAAGAAAGTTACTTGGCTTATGTGGGGCAAGCAAATGTCATGGTTACTGCAATATCCCAGCGCATAGGATATCTTTAAATAGGTTTGTTCTTAAATATTATGTAATGCATTATATTACCATGTTATGTTGTATACCCAGTATAGTGTCTATGGATGGCAAACCCAGGGTTAATCACCCTGGCTCAGCCCTTGTAGGAGGTTAGATGTGGGCTGGCCCTACCCCTAACATTGGGGAGAGTATATTGATACTTCAAAGAGGAAGGAACCTATGCCTTGTGCTCCTACTTCATGGGCCTAAAGTTCCACAGACTAACAGATCTCTGCAAGATCTAAAGCAAGAGAAAGATAGAGAGAAAAACAGAGAAAAGGAGAGCTCTGAATCTGTAAGGCCAGGTATAGGAGTCAGTAACGTAATCTGCTACTATAGCCATTCAAACCTTACTGCAGTGGAGGGATACTGTTAAGACACCCTTCACCTGTGGATATGTCCTGGCCAGACGTGCCATCAAGATCCTGTATCTCGCAGCAGGCTTTATAGCTATTACTACTAGAGTACTATTGCCTGCCTTAAATGCTATCAAGAGTGACTTTATCAAGTTAGAGAGCAAAGAGGGCCATAGCCCCTATCCTTGCCTAAATCCATACACTGCTATCTGGGAAAGACTTGCACTGTGTACACTTGTAACTCTGTGTTTTGCTAATAATGGATGTACTCCTACTCCTACTTTGCACTACAGTAAAGAGAGACATTTATTCTTCTATCTCTGGCCTGGTAACTGACTCCTACACCATATACAGGCCATTGTACACTACGCACCCTACCTTGCACCCAGGGGCGTACATAGAAATCACTGGACCCCATAGCACTGGGCCCCCACTGCTCTATATACTATATATCTGTATACACACTGCATCTATTATTACCTCGTACCTCACATATCAGTACCATGCTGTATATACTATATATCTGTACACACTACATCTATTATACCTTGTACCTCACATATCAGTAAACTGCTGTATATACTATATATCTGTACACACTGCATCTATTATACCGCATACCTCACGTATCAGTACACTGCTGTATATACTATATATCTGTACACACTACATCTATTATACCGCATACCTCACATATCAGTACACTGCTGTATATACTATATATCTGTACACACTACATCTATTATACCTCTTACCTCACATATCAGCATACTGTTGTACATACAATATACCTGTACACACTGCATCTATTATACCCTGTACCTCACATTTCAGTACACTGCTGTATATACAATATACCTGTACACACTGCATCTACTATGCCTTGTACCTCACATATCAGAACACTGTTGTATATACTATATATCTGTAGATATTGCATCTATAATACTGTGTAATATATGCAGCATGTGTGTATATATATATATATATGTAAAAAAAAATATAAAAAAATAAAATAAAATAAATAAATATATATATATATATATATATATATATATATATATATATTATATATATACACACATACAGAGCTATAATAGATATAATAGATGCAGTGTGTAAAGATATATATGGTCAGTTATACATTATGGTCACTATGTGTGTCAGGTACATGAGGTAGTGGTCACTGTAACTGTCTGAAGTATTACCGTATATATGAGTGAGCAATGAGTAAGAACAGGGCATGGGTGGGGGGCAAATGAAGAGAACCACTCCATTTCAGTCTATATGGATCAATGCAGAGATGATTGTGAACTTCTAATACTTGCTATTAGGGGTTGAAGGACCTGTGATGATGTAATCACAGGTCCTGGCAGATGTACCTTTCAAACCTGGAAACTACACAATTTTTGGTGCAGTTCTTTTGCTAGATCCTGCAGGACCTGTGATGTTGAAGATGATGTCATCACAGGTCCTGACAGATGCACTGTTCTAACCTGGGAACTACTGTACACTTTACACTGTGCAGTTTCCTTACAGGACCTGTGATGACATCATCAAAGGTCCTTTAGCTTTAGAAAGATAGACGGGAGCAATTAGGGGACGGGCCTCTCCTCCACTAAAGGCCCCCTTTCCCCACGGGCCCCATAGCAGCTTCTTGGTCAGCCTATATGGTAGCTACGCCACTGCTTGCACCCATCCTGACACCTAACATCAAAGGCACCTCAGCTACAATCAGGCAGGAGCCGCAAGATCAGGATGTGCC
This sequence comes from Bufotes viridis, assembly GCA_033119425.1. Lineage (NCBI taxonomy): Eukaryota > Metazoa > Chordata > Amphibia > Anura > Bufonidae > Bufotes > Bufotes viridis. The sequence continues at coordinate 237,735,849 of CM065594.1, read as the reverse complement.
CCAAGGGAAAAAAGGATACTCCCACCTTTCACTGCACGGCCCTAGGGAGCACCAGTGTGAGGACAGCTGCCATCATTGATGGTGACAGCCAGAGCCACTACCTCTCCCATCCTCCGCTACGGCTCCTCATTTGTCGCTGCATTACTACAGCCTTTCGACAGGCAGTAAGCTTAGTGGTTACAGATGTACAATGAGGCTTACACTATCCTAATGTCCTAAAAAATATTGAAATTAGGTGAATTGTGAAAAAATTGGCCAATTGGTTACATTGTACTAAATAACTAGTACACGCTGTTTTTATTGAATTCATATTATGCAATGAGCATACTTATTTTAGGATTAACAGGGTTTCCCACTGTAGGCCACCCCTTTTTATTAGACGGTTCCCTCAAAAACAAGTTAATGCCAGAATGTCCTGTTTTTAGGATTCCCAGTGCATAGCTGTTATACCTCAATTGTCCTTCAGTGCTACCACAGGTTGTTTGTATAATAAATGGACCTGCTAGGTCCTCCAGATCAAGAGACACTCTGTCTAGATAACTGATGAGGGTGGAGCTGGATTATAGAGAGGGTTCTTGAGGCACATAATCAGGGGTCTTCACCAACCTCCCTCCCTGTTGGCAGTTTGATGATCCTATTTAGCTAAAAAAAAAATGTTGCCTGGGCTATACACCACTTTTAATTTGGTTTTGAGTGGGACAATACCCCCTAATCCTCTCATTTGTCTGTTCAGCTACAGTTAACACAGGATTACGACTTTAACATTTCTCCCAATATATTCTCAAATAGGCTTTCCTAGGAAGTATAATGGACAGATTTTTTTTCCTTTTCCATGTTTTGGATCCACATATGGTTTTGACTTACAAATATTGATGAAAAATACTGACCATGTGAAAGTGGCCTTTATCTCCAGAATTCCTTTAAAGGGGTATTCCTGTCTCAGACATTAATGGCATATCGCTAGGATATGTCATAAATGTAAAAAAGGTGCAGGTCCCAAATCTAGGACCCACCCTTATCTCCAGAATGGGCCTTCCCCGAAGTGAAGGACAGAGAGCACTGTGCATGCGTGGCCACCACTCTAATCATCGCTATGGGACTTCGAAAAATAGCCAGGTGGCCATAAATGCACAATGCGCTTTCCATTCACGGCTATTGGACTTCTCAAATTAGCCAAACAAGTTCGCTCAGCTGTTTTCGGAACTCCCATAGCACTGACTGGACAGCATGCTGCAAATATATTGGGGGCCCAGTTAGGGCCTGGAGATAGAAAAAGGTCCCAGAGATGAGACCTGCACCTATCTGACATGAATGGCATATCCTACCAATACGCCATCAATGTCTGAGATGAATGAACCCCTTTAAGGAGCACTCTTTCAAAGAAGGATCATTTGTGGGAAAAAAATCTTTTGTAAGATCAATAGATCTTTTATCCATGGTGAAAAACATGGCCAACTTCTTCCCAGACCGTGCTCTCAGGATGGCCAAAGAGTAGAAGGGGAGAAGGCGCTCATAGGGTAAATATGAAGCACCTAGGTGGATTAAGGAGAGATGGTAATGCTCACTTTCTTTTTTTGTAAAACATTAGGCACAATACTAATAGAGAGCCTTTTTGTGGTGTTGGTCAGTGTTGCTGTGTCTAGGTCCTCAGTGCATGGGGTGCAGTCCCTCAGGAGAAGAAGGACATTTAGAATAAGTTGGGTGGATGAAGTGTCTTCAAATCCACCTGGGACATCACTTGGTGCAGAAACACAAAGTTCTTTATTGGAACTTCTATGTATAGGCAATGGCTAAAATGATCATTCATTGTAAAAGTTCACCTGACGAACATTTGTTATGGTTGAGATCATCCATTGTAGTACACTGAAAGACTCATGTACAGAGGGTCCACGGTTATACACAAATGATTTCATTTTCTAATGCAAATGCACAATGTTTGCCTGTTCTGTCAGTTTGTGCTCATGGATGGATTCATTGCATGTTAATGGACCCCGCTTTTTTCTAACTAAACGCTATTTATTCCATTAATGCATTCAAATCATCAACATGCGTGACTTTTCTAATACTGTTAAGTGACATTAGTGCTTTATAGGTACAGTTGCTGCTTTCTAGCAATTAATTTATACATTTATTTTATTTATCTCTCTTGCATATATGGAGCCAGCATATTCCGCAGGGCTGCTGAAATGTTGGTGCCCAGTGGGGCCAAAGCGTAAGCTAGTCTGACAGACGTCCGTGAGAGACTGTTGTTTTCTGAAAACAACTGTGCAGCTGAAACTAAAAAAAAAAAAAAAAAGTATAATTTTAGTTTTAGTAGCATTTTCTGAAAGCTGTCGTCTACCTCCAGTGGCTAGAATTCTGGTTATTTCCCCACAGTCTTGAACACAATACATAATTCCACTCGAGTATCCTGGTTTTATGTTGTTTTTATTATTAATAATTGATTAATATAATTATATCACATTAGCCAGAAATAGTATGTAACCCTTTTAATATTACTAAATGAATAACCCATATTACCAATTCAGCAAAGCTTTTATTTAATAATTTACCAGCATTACCTTCCTTACAGTAGCCACATTTGGCATACAATCATACATCTTATTGACCTGTTAACTCTGATTACTTTCCAGTCACATACTGTTTACTACATAATTAATATTTTTTTTGCTCCCATCCCTTTTCTTTTATACATCTATTTTCAATTCATGCTTTTAAATTATTTATTTATAACAAATAGTATATTAAATTTAAAGCTTGGTCCCAATCCCTTCTCACATATTACTGCTTGGATACCCCCCCCCCCTTTAAGTTTGACCTCACATTCAGGCCTGCATGCCAAAGTGTCATTTTAAATGTCTGAGTTCATTACTTTCATTCATGTTAATGTGCCTGACGAAGAGGGCTGTCCTCCCTTGAAACACCTACAGTACCAATTGCAGTCTAACTGTTGCTGCCTTGAAGTCTCTTTCACTGCTACAGTTACAGCGCCTCAAACAATGTCCGGTCCGATCTTTTTATGCAAGCTGTCTCTTCACTACCTTGGCCTATCGTTCTTGCAATAGAGCGGGCTTTGGACTGGGGCTGCATCCTGGAGCATCTGCAGTACCCCAGTCCTCCGTGTATCCTATAATGTAAGCACAGAAGGGTGAGGAAGCACACTGCTGAGCTCCTGTTCCTAAGATGGATTCTCCAGAGAGAACAACCAACAATTTTTCCTCAAGTAAATCCTTGAGAAGACAGACAGCTGAGTGACTAGCTAAGACCAGCATTTAAAGACACTGCTGGGAGGTGAGGGACTATGGCTAAGACACCCATCACCCAGAATACCACTAGGCCAGAACTATACAAGTGCTTAACTGCAGCCATCCAACCTGCCTCAATAATCCTTACTGGTGCTAGAGAATTGCACTTGGGAATTGCTGCTATTGAATGTACCTGAAGTTACATTTTGCACTCTTCTACATTTACTTCTGGCCTCATTCTTAAAACTACATATTCACTGCACCCATCCCCAGGGAGTGACAGCCAAAGGGAGTACACCGTGATACAACACTTCATCAGGGCCACTACCACTCCCATCCTTTGCACTGGCTCACTCTCTAAACCAATCACTCTGGTTTATTTCAATCTTGTATGTAGCAATTCCTGTTCCTGTATCCAACCAAACCCACGATACACCAACTAGTTACATAGACACTCCCCTAAAACTCTCTTGTATGGAAGTAACATCTCAATATAGGGGCAATATAGGGAAAGGAAATACATTCCAAATTTCCAGCTACCTTTATAAATGGTTATTGTAAAGGATGTTAATGCAAATCAGAAAACTCCTTTAAAGTAACAACCACCATGAGGACCAACCATTAGCTTCATCATATATAGTTGGACTGTATGTACTGCATCTGAGAACTGGGCCTGTGCTGTGATACGGCCAAGCATTATTGCCTTTAATATGGATCTGCCAAGATTTCGAACCTCTTGTGAGTTGCTGAACTGTTGTATTTGCTTTAAGTGTCTCCTGCTCATTTCTTGCTGCGCCAATCCTCTGTGGACACCACCTGATGCCTTGCCTGAACCCATACCATCTGCTTGGCTATATTACAACTGGGCAGCCACTTTGCATTTTTGTGGAATTATCCTTTCTATATCTAATACTCCCCTATATACTTTAAAGGTGTAGCCAAGTAGATGTTCATCGATAAGGGGGCATTCACAAGACCGTATCCGTCTTACTGACCACAAATTACGTATACGCGAAACATGGATGCAGGCTGTGTGCGTTACGTCGATTTAACCAATCAGAATGTCCTGCCTTTTGTTAGAAATACCTTTTGTCGTCCTCCAAATGAAGAAGAATAGGACCTGTTCTATTTTTTTTTACAGGGCCCCGGAATGCATATATGGATGTAGACAGCATCTGGTGTGCTGTCCGCATCTTTTGCTGCCCCATTGAAATTAATGTGTCCCCGTCCGATTCGCAAAAATTGTGAATCGGATGCAGAGCGAAAATACGGTTGTAGCAGGAATGCCCCTTTTCAATGCTTTTTATGGGATTTACATATATGTTTAGTCTACCATTGTTGTACAGGTAGCTGCATAATCTTTACTATGGCACATATAATTCTGTTTACATTTGACTTCAGGTCAATGGATATTTGGCATTAGTAAATACAATACAGAACATATGCTTTATATAGCCGTATATAGAAATAGGCTTGTATGCAGTTCCTGTGCTTCAGGGTATTGACTTAAGGATGCCTTTTCATGAAAAGAAACTCTTTTTGACACACGTTCCTTGAACGGGTTATATCATGACTGATATAAAATATAAAAAGTCGGACATCATATAGTACATGACAAGCTCTTTCTACCAAAGTTAGAACAAGCCATGTACCTCACATGGATACAGAGATCTCCACATTCACTGCTATAATTACTCTGCTACATTTTCTTTATGCTGGTAGCTCAGGAGGTATGTTTTTTTTAGGGGGTGTCCTTTTTGCTGCAGCTCTTTCCCTGTAACTGTCACAGCTTCTGACAAAAGAGAGTGCTAGCGGCAGTTGAAGGATACAACCGAGCATGTGGGTCCACCTCAGCAAGGTGGACAGAGAAAAAAGGAAAAGAACAAACAGCAGGAGGCGCTATACAGATACATTTTATTGGATAACTCAGTGGCTGTACTAAATTTTTATTTACATGCAATTCAAAATGTATTCTGATCCAGGTGCTGGTTTGAAAACTATAGAATATTTTTCATGTAACTATCAATTAGATATATAAGGCCTCATGCACATGACCATAGCAGGTCTGTGCCAATATTGCAGCCTGGAAACAGCGGGTCTGCAATATATGGGCACCAGTCATTTGCGCACCTTATCACAGATGCGGACCCATTCACTTGAAACGGAGGCACCATGGAGTGCTTCAATGGGTTTTCTGTCTGTGCCTGTGCACCTCAAAAAAGCAGTGCATGCACTAATTTTTTGCGGTGTGGACCCTCGGATGCAGATTGCGGACCCCAATCAAGTGAATGGGGTCCGCATCTGTAGACGGTGGGCACACGGTTGGCAGCACTGGCAATTTGTGGTCCACGACACGGGCACGGCCCGCACACAGTCGTATTCCTGAGGCCTTAGTTACATTATCTGTCTTGGTATAATACTATCTAGCTTTGATAGCTTGATTTTGATATTTTTTATGCTTATGTTCCAAAAGATGTGACGAAGCTCCTGGATGTCACGAGGAATGGAAAGAGTTAAAATTGTTTGAGAACAGTAGAAAAATAGCACTTGTTGTTTTGAATCGAGGGAAGGCCAATCCATGGAAAAAGATGGTGAAGGAGGATGGGCAGACGAAACAGCCGGAGGGCTGAAGACTTCCTCTTTGATATAAGGTCACTTGTAGCTTAATATTCTGAAAAGAATTGCTAGGAGCGCGCTGTCACTCAGGTATTTGCATTGTCTCTGCTAGTAAAGCATTTTCAAATTTCCCTATATGAAGGAACCTTGAAGAAAATTTGCCAATAGAAACAGAAAAACCTTGATTTCTTTCAATCAATACGCTGAGTATATATTCTACAGTGAATTTATTCAATTCATAATTTATAGGATCATAATTATGAGTTCAGATTAGAGAGCACAAGTCAGAAGGATCGACCCCATTAAACCAGGAATGCTGTCCGAAGGGTTGATCAAAATTATAATTGTCTTGTGAAAGTTGGTTGCAGCCTTCCCAAGAAAAAAAAGGCTCTTATTTTTCACGTAAAGAAGGTCTGAATACACTGAAGTGCTGGGCCTATCCCCTTAGAGCTCCTCAGCTTTCCATTGCTGGCCACACCCGTTGCCCTATATACATGTCCCCTTTAAGATTCCCCTGACTGTGTTCACATGTGCCTGCTAAGGAGGTTGAGCCACCTGGGCACCTGGACAAATGTGTCCAGTTGCTGGCATATCAAGGGCAGAGAATAGAAAGGATCCTCTGCCCTTTGGCCACCACCATCCAACAGGATGCTGGACACATCAGACACTGCATAATGCTGCAGCAGCCTAGAGTATGTAACATTTCCCTTGCAGGGAGCACTGCAGGAAAAATGTGGTATTACATGGCAGCCATGCACGTTTGGCATTCATGTAATAAATGGACAGCCTGATTCCGCCAGAGCACGAGATGCTGCTTTTTAGAAGCTCTCCGCTTTTGCTCATTGAGAAGGGTTCTGAGCATAGACTTACATATGCCCTAATAGCTAAGACACCCTATTGCAGGGATGGCCAACCTGTGGCTCTCCAGCTGTTGTAAACTACAACTCCCACCATGCCCTGTTGTAGGCTGATAGATGTAGACATTCTCGGCATGCTGGGAGTTGTAGTTTTGCAACAGCTGGAGAGCCTCAGGTTGGTCATCCATGCCCTATTGCTTTAACTCCTTAATGCAAAATGACATACAGTATGCATTATTCCACTGCAATGCACTGGTATACTGCAAAAAGGGGTGTAAAACGGTAACATTTGTTAATAGGCTGTATTTACACCCACGACTAGATGGGGCTGTTGTCACCCTCTCTATGTAGAGAGAAGGGGTTAGGACAAATCAGTTCAGTGTCAGTATGTCAGTCTAAGAGCAGAGAGGAGTGAGCACATGCTAAGAGAGAGAAAGCTGAAAGTAAAGCCAGCCCTGGATTAGGTACCAGCCAGAGCAAGACAAGAGAAGACATAAAAAGATCAGAAAGCATGCCAGATATAAAAGAGGAGGTGTAGAGAAAAGTTCTGTGCAATATTGCTGTCTGAAAAGGACCACTGAGTCTCTATAGCCATGTGTCAAACAGATTAGGTCTTATGGTGCCTGGACACACCATTGGAGCAGATTGGACATCTGCATAAGAGAATATGCACATTCCACAGTGGAAGCGTACATTGTAAGTACGTCAACCTGTAAAAAAGTTGCAGAGCACAGTCTGAGATTGGGGTCCGTCCCGTGGTTGCATTGTAGATAAAGAAGTATTACACTTCTATTCCTGGATGCTTGTGCAAGACTCTGCTAGAGAAGTGCAGTGTGTGGAGAATTGCTCTAAAGAGACATCTGGGCCTATTAACTACCTTCGCAGCCATGTAACCTATAGAATCGGTGGAAAGTGTATTTGTGTAACATCTGCCAGTCCTTGCATGCTGAGAACCTTAAATGATGTACTAGAACTTGAATCTTCAGTACAGAATTGTACTACTGTGAAAACTACATCATCGTTGCCTCCAACACTACACAGGACCCTACACAACTGCACCTCACAATTACTGACCGTTGTGAGGCAGTGACAGGCCTCATGGCTGATAGGAGAGAGCGATGGCAGGTACGTGTCACCGAGGTTGCTGGCCTCGGTGGGGTGAGAGCCGGATTTTGTTGTCTGCAGCAGCTAGTGCTGTCAGACTCTGTTAGTTAGTTTGGCTGCAAAGCCAATCCGGGCCGGCTCTTACTGGGAGTAGGCAAAGAGCTGGGTGGGTGCCTACTCCCCACGGTCCAGTCCGGACTTTATCCGGCCCTTTAAAAAGGCAGCCTCCTTAGCAGCTGGGGGTGTGATTTTCCTGGAGCTGCTAATAGTGCTGGGAGCTGAGGGCTGTTGTTTTGGGACCCACGGCTGGAGCCAAGCTGGAGGGCTCAGACCCCTGTGAAACCGAACAGGCTGCCTGGAAAAGCCGCACGGGTGCGGTGTGTGTGAACAGTGTTGTAGGTGAGTCAGGGACACACTGTGTTAAGTTAGAGCCCAGCCGGGCAGGTGTTTGTTTTGCATTTCATTTATTTATGTTGATGCTGAGACAATAAAGGATGTTTGGCCCCTAAAGCTGCAGTGGACAACAGTCTGTATGTGAACGATCCTCGAGACCAGAGCTAAACCCCCACACCGTCAAGAGGTGTCACCAGGGTGTGTCCCTTCACTGCACGGCCCAGGGGAGCGTCAGAGTGAGTACCAGCTGCAACCACCATTTTTGCTACTATCACTCCTGTCCTCTCCTCTGTCCGCCTCTGTTCTTGCTGTATATACATGTGTGTCATATTGGAGTATACTTACCGCAAGTTAGTCAGATACTGATGACCTATCCTTAGGATAGATCATCAGTTATAAAGTATTGGAAAACCCCATTAAGCAAAGGCCCTTGGCCTATCCGTCACTCCTGTGGAAGATCCCAACCTATGTGTTACATCTGTTAATGCTGTTACACCGTCACTGGCCACATTGAAGAATAGAACAAGAAGACTCGGTTTTGGCAGGATAAAATGCCTTTTAACAGTTACCTGCAACACAGCTTCACCTCACATCAAAACAAACAAGAATTGGACTATTTTTTTGCGGGTGCAATAGAATGGACATACGGATGTGGACAGCACATGGTGTTTTGTCCTCATCTTTTGTGGCCCCATTGAAGTGCCACAAAATGCGGATCCAATGCGTAAAAAAATAATATTTGTGTGCATGAGCCCTTAATAGTGTGAACAGTGCCCAAACTTGAGCAAATCACTTACTTGGTTCTCATTATAAACTGCCATGTGCCACACCTGGAAGCACCACATTTGAAAGATCCTTTGGTATGTAACAAGGTTTTATGTCATTCCCTCTGAGAAATATTTTCAAAAGTCAGTGTTCTACGTGCCACAAATTGTACTCCTTTTCTAAAATATCCTGCACATCTTTACCCTTAGGTCTCATGCACACAACTGTAGTTTCTGTCCACATCTGATCTTCATTTTTGTGGGTCGGATATGCACCTATTCATTTCAATGGAGCTGCAAAGATGCAGACAGTATACTGTGTGCTGGGCTCATCCGGACGTCCATTCCACGGCCCCGCAAAAATGTGTGAATGATGATGTGGATTTCTGTGCAGATCACATCTCCATTGAAATCTGCAAGAAAACGTTATTAGCGTTCTGTTCTGCTGTGGAATAGGCTAACATAGGGGATGTCTTTATGGTGCGGCATTTGTTGTGGAAAAGTCTGCAATGTGTGAGGGCACCCAAAGCCCAATGCAGATACAACGGGCGCTCTCCCAAGGGCCCTCTATAAAATGAGTCCGAGATGTAGGAATGCCGAGTGGTATAGTGCGGCTTAAAATGTCTCTCTTTGTGTGTCACGGTGCTCCTACCTGGATACGACTGGACCCCAGGCTTTGGTTCCGTAACAATAAATAGGGGAATAATTCAGGGATTTGAAAGAAAGATTGAGTCCAGACCTTGTATGTAGTTAAACAGCAACTTTACTTTGCATAAACGTTCTCCAAAACGGTTTACAGACTTTGTCTTGGTCCCAGCAGGCTTTAGCATTAAAACTGACAGGCAAACTCAACTCTGCTACCTCTGTTTCTCTGGCTCTGCTGTATTGACAGGCTGACTGTATGACTTTGCTTCTTCTTGTATGCTGCACTTCCCTTTGTATGGTCTGTCTCTAGATTAGGCCAGGGAACTTTCCTCCTGCTCACTCTAATGGTAAAATCTGAGACTCTTAGCCAACACATTTTGATCAAAGTACATCTGTGTCCACCTACCCAGCGCATGGCTACATTTATAAAGTCACAGAAAATAACGCACTATAATAATAGATGCAAACATAACATATGGACTAAGCCCTCACTCTAATGATAAAATCTGAGACTCTTAGCCAATACATTTTGATCAAAACACATCTGTGCCTACCTACCCAGCGCCAAGGTGGTCTCAGTTCAGGCAGGTGCTACGCTAAACCTCCCTATGCCGTTATACATTTATATTAAGGAGCGCAGACCCTGCACATATAGTGTATTGCTCCTAGTTACCTCTATGTGCATCAGCAGCCAATGAGAGGAGGAGCACACAGAGCTATATGTACCAGCTAATCAAGGTCGCCTATTAGATAGGTGGGGCAAAAGTGCACTCTAAGCTTCACAGGTGAACTTAATGTGACCTTCTCTAAACTTTAAAATGCAAATATTTACCTGTTTTAGTACTTTTTGCACAACTTGCTGTTCTCTAGCAAGAAGCTTAAAGGGAACCTGTCACCAGGAAAATCACTGATAAAGCAGGCATGCTGCCTTGTAGGACTCACCCTGCTGAATATAATGATACCTTTCATTTGGTGATCTGTTGCTTTTTTGTGGAGAAATAGTACTTTTAATCCATATGCTAATGAGCTTTTACATCTGAAGAAGTGAATAGGGGAGTGGCTACAGCCAGAAAAAAAACGCTGGACTCAAATCAGCTCATTAGCATATGGATTAAAAGTACTATTTCTCCACAATAAAGCAACAGATCAGCAAGTGACAGCTATCATTATATTCAGCAGAGCGAGCTCTACAAGGCAGCGTGCCTGGTTTATCAGTGAATTTCCTGGTGACAGGTTCCCTTTAACAACAAAATTCACAACTGGTGTTTGATCCATGAATCGCCCAATAAATTTCCTAGTTCAATTAGAATTGGTATTTAAACAGTCCTCCTCATCATGCTGTTTGCATTTTAACATCATGAGACCAAGACAACACCTAACAATTGATCAGCAGTACCCCGCCACTGTGAGTCTTCAAGCAGGATGTTCTCAGATGGAAGTGGCCACTAAGCTTAGAGTGTCCCAGAGTGTCATCAGCAAGTTGAAAAAGAGATACAGGGAGACTGGAAGAATCACAGAAAGTGATTTTTTCCCAAGAAAAAAAAGGCTCTAATTTTTCACGTAAAGAAGGTCTGAATACACTGAAGTGCTGGGCCTATCCCCTTAGAGCTCCTCAGCTTTCCATTGCTGGCCACACCCGTTGCCCTATATACATGTCCCCTTTAAGATTCCCCTGACTGTGTTCACATGTGCCTGCTAAGGAGGTTGAGCCACCTGGGCACCTGGACAAATGTGTCCAGTTGCTGGCATATCAAGGGCAGAGAATAGAAAGGATCCTCTGCCCTTTGGCCACCACCATCCAACAGGATGCTGGACACATCAGACACTGCATAATGCTGCAGCAGCCTAGAGTATGTAACATTTCCCTTGCAGGGAGCACTGCAGGAAAAATGTGGTATTACATGGCAGCCATGCACGTTTGGCATTCATGTAATACATGGACAGCCTGATTCCGCCAGAGCACGAGATGCTGCTTTTTAGAAGCTCTCCGCTTTTGCTCATTGAGAAGGGTTCTGAGCATAGACTTACATATGCCCTAATAGCTAAGACACCCTATTGCAGGGATGGCCAACCTGTGGCTCTCCAGCTGTTGTAAAACTACAACTCCCACCATGCCCTGTTGTAGGCTGATAGATGTAGACATTCTCGGCATGCTGGGAGTTGTAGTTTTGCAACAGCTGGAGAGCCTCAGGTTGGTCACCCATGCCCTATTGCTTTAACTCCTTAATGCAAAATGACATACAGTATGCATCATTCCACTGCAATGCACTGGTATACTGCAAAAAGGGGTGTAAAACGGTAACATTTGTTAATAGGCTGTATTTACACCCACGACTAGATGGGGCTGTTGTCACCCTCTCTATGTAGAGAGAAGGGGTTAGGACAAATCAGTTCAGTGTCAGTATGTCAGTCTAAGAGCAGAGAGGAGTGAGCACATGCTAAGAGAGAGAAAGCTGAAAGTAAAGCCAGCCCTGGATTAGGTACCAGCCAGAGCAAGACAAGAGAAAGACATAAAAAGATCAGAAAGCATGCCAGATATAAAAGAGGAGGTGTAGAGAAAAGTTCTGTGCAATATTGCTGTCTGAAAAGGACCACTGAGTCTCTATAGCCATGTGTCAAACAGATTAGGTCTTATGGTGCCTGGACACACCATTGGAGCAGATTGGACATCTGCATAAGAGAATATGCACATTCCACAGTGGAAGCGTACATTGTAAGTACGTCAACCTGTAAAAAAGTTGCAGAGCACAGTCTGAGATTGGGGTCCGTCCCGTGGTTGCATTGTAGATAAAGAAGTATTACACTTCTATTCCTGGATGCTTGTGCAAGACTCTGCTAGAGAAGTGCAGTGTGTGGAGAATTGCTCTAAAGAGACATCTGGGCCTATTAACTACCTTCGCAGCTATGTAACCTATAGAATCGGTGGAAAGTGTATTTGTGTAACATCTGCCAGTCCTTGCATGCTGAGAACCTTAAATGATGTACTAGAACTTGAATCTTCAGTACAGAATTGTACTACTGTGAAAACTACATCATCGTTGCCTCCAACACTACACAGGACCCTACACAACTGCACCTCACAATTACTGACCGTCAAGAGGTGTCACCAGGGTGTGTCCCTTCACTGCACGGCCCAGGGGAGCGTCAGAGTGAGTACCAGCTGCAACCACCATTTTTGCTACTATCACTCCTGTCCTCTCCTCTGTCCGCCTCTGTTCTTGCTGTATATACATGTGTGTCATATTGGAGTATACTTACCGCAAGTTAGTCAGATACTGATGACCTATCCTTAGGATAGATCATCAGTTATAAAGTATTGGAAAACCCCATTAAGCAAAGGCCCTTGGCCTATCCGTCACTCCTGTGGAAGATCCCAACCTATGTGTTACATCTGTTAATGCTGTTACACCGTCACTGGCCACATTGAAGAATAGAACAAGAAGACTCGGTTTTGGCAGGATAAAATGCCTTTTAACAGTTACCTGCAACACAGCTTCACCTCACATCAAAACAAACAAGAATTGGACTATTTTTTGCGGGTGCAATAGAATGGACATACGGATGTGGACAGCACATGGTGTTTTGTCCTCATCTTTTGTGGCCCCATTGAAGTGCCACAAAATGCGGATCGGATGCGTAAAAAAATAATATTTGTGTGCATGAGCCCTTAATAGTGTGAACAGTGCCCAAACTTGAGCAAATCACTTACTTGGTTCTCATTATAAACTGCCATGTGCCACACCTGGAAGCACCACATTTGAAAGATCCTTTGGTATGTAACAAGGTTTTATGTCATTCCCTCTGAGAAATATTTTCAAAAGTCAGTGTTCTACGTGCCACAAATTGTACTCCCTTTTCTAAAATATCCTGCACATCTTTACCCTTAGGTCTCATGCACACAACTGTAGTTTCTGTCCACATCTGATCTTCATTTTTTGTGGGTCGGATATGCACCTATTCATTTCAATGGAGCTGCAAAGATGCAGACAGTATACTGTGTGCTGGGCTCATCCGGACGTCCATTCCACGGCCCCGCAAAAATGTGTGAATGATGATGTGGATTTCTGTGCAGATCACATCTCCATTGAAATCTGCAAGAAAACGTTATTAGCGTTCTGTTCTGCTGTGGAATAGGCTAACATAGGGGATGTCTTTATGGTGCGGCATTTGTTGTGGAAAAGTCTGCAATGTGTGAGGGCACCCAAAGCCCAATGCAGATACAACGGGCGCTCTCCCTAGGGCCCTCTATAAAATGAGTCCGAGATGTAGGAATGCCGAGTGGTATAGTGCGGCTTAAAATGTCTCTCTTTGTGTGTCACGGTGCTCCTACCTGGATACGACTGGACCCCAGGCTTTGGTTCCGTAACAATAAATAGGGGGAATAATTCAGGGATTTGAAAGAAAGATTGAGTCCAGACCTTGTATGTAGTTAAACAGCAACTTTACTTTGCATAAACGTTCTCCAAAACGGTTTACAGACTTTGTCTTGGTCCCAGCAGGCTTTAGCATTAAAACTGACAGGCAAACTCAACTCTGCTACCTCTGTTTCTCTGGCTCTGCTGTATTGACAGGCTGACTGTATGACTTTGCTTCTTCTTGTATGCTGCACTTCCCTTTGTATGGTCTGTCTCTAGATTAGGCCAGGGAACTTTCCTCCTGCTCACTCTAATGGTAAAATCTGAGACTCTTAGCCAACACATTTTGATCAAAGTACATCTGTGTCCACCTACCCAGCGCATGGCTACATTTATAAAGTCACAGAAAATAACGCACTATAATAATAGATGCAAACAAAACATATGGACTAAGCCCTCACTCTAATGATAAAATCTGAGACTCTTAGCCAATACATTTTGATCAAAACACATCTGTGCCTACCTACCCAGCGCCAAGGTGGTCTCAGTTCAGGCAGGTCCTACGCTAAACCTCCCTATGCCGTTATACATTTATATTTATGTGCAGGGTCTGCGCTCCTTTAGTGTGTTGCTCCTAATTACCTCTGTGTGCAACAGCAGCCAATGAGAGGAGGAGCACACAGAGCTATATGTACCAGCTAATCAAGGTCGCCTATTAGATAGGTGGGGCAAAAGTGCACTCTAAGCTTCACAGGTGAACTTAATTTGACCTTCTCTAAACTTTAAAATGCAAATATTTACCTGTTAAATGTTTTTGTACTTTTTGCACAACTTGCTGTTCTCTAGCAAGAAGCTTAAAGGGAACCTGTCACCAGGAAAATCACTGATAAAGCAGGCATGCTGCCTTGTAGGGCTCACTCTGCTGAATATAATGATACCTTTCATTTGGTGATCTGTTGCTTTTTTGTGGAGAAATAGTACTTTTAATCCATATGCTAATGAGCTTTTACATCTGAAGAAGTGAATAGGGGAGTGGCTACAGCCAGAAAAAAAACGCTGGACTCAAATCAGCTCATTAGCATATGGATTAAAAGTACTATTTCTCCACAATAAAGCAACAGATCAGCAAGTGACAGCTATCATTATATTCAGCAGAGCGAGCTCTACAAGGCAACGTGCCTGGTTTATCAGTGAATTTCCTGGTGACAGGTTCCCTTTAACAACAAAATTCACAACTGGTGTTTGATCCATGAATCGCCCAATAAATTTCCTAGTTCAATTAGAATTGGTATTTAAACAGTCCTCCTCATCATGCTGTTTGCATTTTAACATCATGAGACCAAGATAACACCTAACAATTGATCAGCAGTACCTCGCCACTGTGAGTCTTCAAGCAGGATGTTCTCAGATGGAAGTGGCCACTAAGCTTAGAGTGTCCCAGAGTGTCATCAGCAAGTTGAAAAAGAGATACAGGGAGACTGGAAGAATCACAGAAAGTCATAGAAGTGGCCTTCTTTTGGCCACATCCCACACTGATGACCGCTTCCTCATGAACAATACCCTGCGGTAAGCGATGACGAATGCCACACAACTCCAGGCACATTTAAGGGAGGTGAGATGCACCCAAGTGTTATGTCAGACCATTCGAAACCATTTATATCAGCGTGGTCTGCGTGCTAGACCTGCAAGGGTACCTGACCACAGGCGTCATCGTCTTGCATGGGCCAGGGAGCATCTACCCTGGACAAGGGACCAGTGGGCCTCAGTGCTGTTCACTGATGAAATTTAATTCACGCTGAGCCAACATGAGGGCCTCCAACAATGTAAAGGAGAGCGCTATGCATCAGCCACTGTTGTCACTAGACGAGCCTTTGGTGGTGGTGGTGTGGGCAGGTGTGTCTAGTCAATACAGAACCTCCCTACACTTTGTGAATGATACAGTGACAAGCCTATTCTACTTGAGGAATATCATTAATCCAGTCATTGTGCCCCTGCAAGAACAACACAAACCTAATTTCATCTTCATGGGCCCTAATGCGCCAGCTCACCGAGGTCGCATCATTAGGGAACGGTTGCTGGAGACTGGGGTACCTCAAATGCAGTGGCCTGCCCTTTCTCCAGACCTGAATCCCATTTAAAAGGGTTATCGTATGATTAATATCAAAATAATAAGCAGACTTTATATGGAACATGTCAACCTCTTTCTAACAAAGCTAGAACCAGCATTGTACTTCACACGGATCCACAGCTCTACCCATTTATTACTCCAATTCCTCTGCTACGATTATTTCATGCTGGCAGCTCAGAGCTCCTTTCTGCTGCTGTTCTCTCTCTATCCCAGCTCAGGAGAGTGTCCTGTCTGCTGCAGCTCTCTCCCTATCACAGCTCAGGAATGTCCTTTCGGCTGCAGCTCTCTTGGATTCTAACTGTAGATATAGCTGATGGTAGTTAAAGGGTGGAACTGAGCATGTACAACCATCTCAGCCAGGTGGACAGAGAAAGAAGGAAAAGATCAACCAGCAGGTGGCGTTATACAGATAGATTTTATTGAACAACTCAGTGGCTATAATAAATGTTTCATTACATATGATTACAAAAGTATTCAGATCCAGGTGCTGGTTTTAAAAATGTAGAATATTATTGTGGGACAAACTCTTTATTTAATATTGTGATTTGGAGGTGCTAGGGTTGGAGAATGAGTGATTGATAGCAAGGGTAACTTTTTGTCTCCCTGCTGACGTTTTCATAAGCTCATTACCAGATTTTTGTGCCTTTAACCATCTGAAGTGTTTTAAATTATTTTCTCATGGGTAGACAATCTCATTCTGATGAGGAAATCGTCGTACAGTAACTGCATTTTTATCTTCCTTTCATTCTTATCACTTATCTCAACTTAGTGTTCCCGTATTTCTGATAAAGTGTGAGATTTATGAAACTACAAATGACAGATTCAGTTCAGCAGTCTCCATAGAAAGTGTGCTAAATGAATTAGTCTTAGATGTTTCAGCAATGCTAGATGTTACTGTTGAGTGAAGGCTGATCGCTCTAATGTTCAGGTGGTGAGGGATAATTGTATGGTTCAATGAAAGTGGCATTTAGGTATTTAGCTGGTTATATGTCTGTGAAGAGCTGTCTGGAGTTCCATAAGAGCAGTTTTAAAATATGAAGGAGTAGAGGTCATAGTCTACAGGATTCGTAGGAAGCACATATTTGGCTTAAGGCCTCTTTCACACAGGCGTCACATTTGACGCCCTGATAAGAGGCTTTTGCACGCGCGTGGGAAAAATCGGCATGTTTGGTACCCAGACCCGAAGCCGGACTTCATCACTGAAGTTCGGTTTCGGATTGAGTATTCTGTAGATTTTATTATTTTCCCTTATAACATGGTTATAAGGGGAAATAATAGCATTCTCACTACAGAATGCTTAGTAAAATGTGGATGGAGGGGTTAAAAATGAAAAAAATGAACTCACCTTATTCACTTGATCGCGTAGTTGCGATCTCTTCTTCATTCATTAGCTGTCGGCTAAAGGACCTGTGATGACGTCACTGAGCTCATCACATGGTCCAATCACATGGTCCATCACCATGGTGATGGACCATGTGATGTGACGTCACCACAGGTCCTTTAGATGGCAGCTAATGCTTGAAGAAGAGAGAAGAGATCGGCAACTAAGCGATCAAGTGGATAAGGTGAGTTCATTTTTTTTTATTTTTAACCCCTCCATCCACATTTTACTAAGCATTCTGTAGTGAGAATGCTATTATTTTCCCTTATACCCATGTTATAAGGGAAAATAATAAAGATCGGGTCCCGTCTCTTAGCAACCTTGTGGGAAAATCGCACTGCATCCGCACTTGCTTGCGGATGCTTGCGATTTTCCCGCAGCCCCATTCACTTCTATGGGGCCTGCGTTGCGTGAAAAACGCACAATATAGAGCATGCTGCGATTTTCACGCAACGCAGAAGTGATGCGTGAAAATCACCGCTCATGTGCACAGCCCCATAGAAATGAATGGGTCAGGATTCAGTGTGGGTGCACATCACGCATTGCACCCGTGCGGAAAACTCGCCCGTGTTAAAGGGGCCTAAAGGTGTTGTCTCATCGCTACTGTTTCCTGGCCGGCTGGTGACCGGGACTGTGTCTCATCTCTCCTTAGTAACTTTGAGATGAAACAACCCCTTTAAAGCGACTGTCCGGTCATGATCTCAAAAATGATATGCAAGTCAGAACCTATAGTTGCTGCTTACCTGCTATTAGCTTTGGTCTGTAGGGTATGTCCAGGGTATCAGGCATGTTATGTTTGACATGTTGACATTTTCCTTTACTTGTAGAGTACTACTCCTTTAAAACAAACTTAACTTGTGATGGCTTTCAATCCTGTTTTTTATGTATTCTGCCTGTGCTCACTATAGTAAACTGAAATATTCTGTGTCTTGCAGTGCCCCATAGTGTGGCAGTGTACAGTCATTTGCAGCAGGAACAGGTAAAGTGTGTAGCTGAAGCCACAAGGTGTGAGAGAGGAGGCTGCTGTAGAAAACTGGGGTTCTTACTAAGATAGGGATGGTGAGCCAATTAGCCAGACAGGGAGAAGAGACATATGTGGATTGTTGTGCGATACAGGGGTATCGCAGGGAGGCACTCACTGGTCAGCAGAGATTCTGGACTGGCTTGGTTAAAGGACGTGAGTAATATTATTATAGACTTGAGACCTGAATTCTGTGCTGTGTGTAGCAGGATGACCTAACATCCTCCTGAACTACAGTCTTGAGTGAACATTGCAGACCTCTTAAAGTGAAACAAGACTATACCCAACATCAGTTTCAGTTGCCAAAAGTTTGATCAGGCTGTGAAAAGCTGCCATGTGAAATGGCCATGCGTTTGAGCCTCATGTAGAGAGTAACCTCCAAGAACTCTGCCTAGATTGAGTAACAATATGTCTTTTCACCTCAGAGTAAGATACAGTTGAATTCAGCGTCTACCTTGTTTTGCCTACATTCTTCACATGCCATATCCCACACTGTTTCTTACAGGTCCATCAGGGCATAGCTGTGATCTAGGACTATAGTATAGTTGCACTGGGAATCTGAAGTAGTCTGAGACACACCCCCTGCCTCATCATTGGTTCAAGCTGCTGTGCTGTCCATCCCATTGCAGCTCTGCCTCTTCTGACTGCCTGGCTGCTGTGTATGAATACAGTGCCACCAAGTCATGGAGACATGATTTCCAGTACTTCATGGCAGATTGATTATGTAGTATACATACAAAACTTTCAGAGAGAAAAAGAAGATTACCTGGAGCAGCAATGTAGCTTAGGGATTAGCAATGGTGCCTTGCAACGCTGGGGTCCTGAGTTTTATTTGTGTCTGCAAGGCTTTCCTTCGGGTACTTCAGTGTCCTCCCACAAAAAGTAAATTGGCCTCCTACGAAATTGACCCTAGCGTGGCTTGGAATCAAGCGCCTATATGGCAGCCATATATTTCCCAGGGAGTCGCTCCAGCCATGCAGCTATACCTGTGCTTTGAGTCCCTGTGAGAAAAGCGCATTACACATGTGTGTCATTGGTAATTGCCACACATACAGAAAATAAACCTTAGTATGGGCAAGTGGAGGGTGGCTTTAATGCACTACACTACTAGGTCAAAGAACACATAACTAAGGTGGTGCATCCTTGTTTTTATTCTGATGCAGCCATCATTAGTACCAAGGCTGAACTTGCTGGCATCACTGAAGACTATTGTTTGGCTGTGTCAGAGTTCAATGGAGGGTTGGAGAGCGCCTATTGCTATAATTTATAGTGTAGAGGCACACAGGACCAACACCAGGTGTGGGGCGCCATTAGCTACCCGTTTGTTATTTGTGGAAGGAACATTGGCCAACCTTTGGTATTTCCAGGACATGGTCAACTAGTCCTACTGCCTTTGATTACCTATGACAACAAGATAACGCCTGCCTACACACTGCCTGCACTACACAATGTGCTCTTCAGTCTCTCTAGCAGCTCCCTTGGCTAGCTCAATTGCCAGATCTCTTCCCCATTGAGAATGTCTAGGACTGGATGGAGCGAAGGATTTCCCATCTACAGCAGACACAATCACCTTGGCTAAACTATGTGTCTAAGTTAAAAGAGCTTGGAATGACCACAGGAGGATATCCAACATCTGTCTGACTGTTACACATTTCTGTATCACGACAAGGGGAGATGCTACCCAGTATTAATGTGTCCCAGCCTCAACATATACCCTGCTACAGAACCCAAAGTAAAGGGCGCACCACCCTGGTTGCGTGATTATTGACCAAGCACCACTAGTAGTTAATATATTTAAAAAAAAAATCATCTCAATAGCAATGTTTTCCAGGTTTTCTTTTTTGAATTTTCCAGTAGTGTAATTAGTTATATTGTAATGTTCTCCCAGTATCAACTACACACTCCTCGATAAACTTTGAAGAAAAACTTTCCTATACTTCCCCAGTCCTTGTCTTCTCCTCGGTCACACATAACTAACAGCTTCACCAGGCAGCCATAGACCTTGTATCTCTGCCAGATTCTTATCACTCTCATTTTCCTTATATTTTCCAGTAGCTCGTTAAGTTTGTGGCTTTCTCTTCGGGTCACCTTGCTCCTCTGCTGAACATCCAGAAATGTCCTTTATAGACTCGTTTTTAATTATTTCATCAGCCATTTCCATATGATCAAACTGTTTGTCCCTCCAAAGACGCTTTTCTCATAAAAGTCTCCCTGCTGTGAATACTGAGCAGCACTGCCCAGCCTAGCCAATAAAGTAAGACTGTGTCTTACAGTGTCCACGGCATCTGAGATCATAGGCTTAAAGGGGTATTCCAGTTATGAGAAGTTATTCCCTGTCCACAGGATTAGGATAACTATTAGATCAGTGGAGGTACAGGAATGGGGGCCCTGTACCCCAAAATGAATGGAGTGGCACACTGAGCGTGTATACTGTTACTACAGTTATTTTCTAGGGGAGCGCTTAACTATTTCCAGTAGTCCCATTGAGAATGAATGGAGCGGCATTTGCTCGACCTGACTCTCCATACATTTTGTGTTATAGGACCACCACTATTGTGACTGGTTGGTGTCCCAGTTGTAGGACTACCACTGATTAAATAGCTTCTTATAACTGGAATAAGATGGTAGGGAATATACTTACTGTATCTGCTTGTGATAATATGATTTACCCATACAGATGTATAGACACAGAATATGTAAAGATTTGCTTCCTTTCTTGTATTTAGCAGTGTGTACAGATACACAGTGGGGATATTAATCAATAATGGCCTAATTTGTGCCAAAAAAATACTAACTTTACAAATCAAAAGCGGTGATTTGTTTCACCTCATATATCAAAGGCTTTTAAAATATGACTTTTTTAAAATATAAACTTGATCATCCGCCTATTTCACTCGATTTGCGACATTTTAATGCCAATTTTAAACCGAAATGTACCATTTCAGCCAACCCTGCCAGATTGCACTTGCGACTTTTGAAACATATTTGCGACTTTTGAAGCATATTTGCAACATTTCTAATGGTAAATTGCGACTTTTGTCTTAAACTTGGGACGTTTTTGTTATTGTTTTGTCCTTGTTTAATGTCAGTTTACTGATAGAACCCCTGTTGTTTAGCTAATTTTCATTAAGTAAAAATAAATGCCTCCTCTTTTAATACTTACCTATCACTTGTTCCCAGGACGAGTTGGTTTTCTTTTCATAATTGCGACTTTATGACAAAAAGGTCACCTCTTATGCCATAAATGCGACTTTTTACACAAAACACCACCACAGAAGCTGGCTTAATTGTCTGCAACAATTTGAGCCATTTCTGCAGATAAGAGGATGATAAATTAGGCATAATATGACCCAATTTGATATCCCTGCCCACTTTGATATTTATAACTCAATTCTGGTGTGATGCATTCTTTACACTGGGTTCACACCTGAGCGTTTCTGAGACGCGCGTTTTTGTGCGCGTTTTTGGCAATAGTAAACGCGCGTTTTACGTGCGTTTGTGTGATTGACTGCAGTGTTGGCTTCTCTCCAAACTGTGCCTAGCATCTGGGGTTTGGCCTTTCCAGCATGTTGCAAATTCATAAACGCGTGTTCGAACGCGCGTTTTCATTGTCAAAAACGCGCAAAATACAAGCGTTGCGCGTTCCCATTGAAGTCTATGGGCCAAAACGCGTGACAAACGCCCCAAAAAAAGCTCAAGTACTTGTTTATGCGTCGGGCGTTTTTCAGCGCGTTTGAACGCACTGTAAAACGTGAAAATGTGAACCAGTCCCATAGGGAAGCATTGGTTTGCATCGGTTATGCGTTTAACAGCGCGTTCGAACACGCTGTAAAACGCGCAAGTGTGAACTGAGGGTTATGGTGAAAATTCTGGAGAAAACTGTGGATCTATTTAGAGCAAATCAAAACGCCATTCTTTATGGCGCATTTATGCCACAATTCTGGTGCAATGTGCTTAGTAAATTTCCCCCACTATATTCTGTCAGCGGGTAGTTAAAGGGGTTGTCCCACAAAAAATATTCTACACTTTTCGAACCAGCAACTGGATCTGAATACTTTTGTAACTGCAGGTAATTAAACATGTTGTACAGCTACTGAGTTATGTACTGAAATCTATCTGTATAGCGCCACCTGCTGTTTGCTCTTTTTCTAGCGTCTCTGTCCTGCTCACTGACATAGAAGCACATGCTCAGTTCCATCCTTCAACTGCCACCAGCTGCAACAGAAAGGACACGCACCCTGAGAAAATTCTAACTAAAGATGTCAACTTGAAAATCAGAGAATCTAGCAGAGCAATTGGAGCAATGAATGGGGAGCTCTCTGGATCCATGTGAGGTACAGGGCTGGTTCTAGCTCTGTTAGAAAGAGACTGTCATGTACTATATTATGTCTGATTTTCTACATAAATCATGGGATAACCCCTTTAAGTCAACCAGCAGTTGAGTGGGTTATCAAGACTCTCTATGCTCTTTAGGCCTGATTCAGAAGTCCTTATTGTGGTCGAAACACAAGGTCAGTTTTTAATTATGTCAGTGAAGTCTGTCCGTGTAGGAGATGGACCTAAGTAGTGCATGCTCTAAATTTCAAAATGCATAAATTATGATTGTGAGAATTAGGCCTTAGAGATGATGGTATGTTTGGATGTTATATTAGGCCATGTATTTTTATATACATGGAAATGAGGGGACATAAAGCCAAAATTCACCTCCCCAAGTTTTAACTGGCTTGTGTCAGAAAGACAACCCTTTCTTTAGGTATCTGTTCCAGATCTTGCAATGATCAGCTCAGCTGTTATCACCTGGGGAAGCTCTGACTGACCTACATTGTCACTGCAGGGGTTTGTATGTCGTGTGACGTGCAAGCCATTAAAGGCATTTGTCCAGACAGCAAAATGGCATAAAAAAACAACAAAAAACAAAAGAAGTAATGCTAACTTCAGCACCACCTCCGCCCAGCACTCCCATTCAGAGGTCCCCCCCGGTCCTTCTCAACACACAGGAAATTATGATTACCCAATCACCGGCCGAAGCAGGTTACCACTGTGGTCAGTAGTCATTTCCTGTGTGTCGAGGAGGACCAGGAAGTAGAGGCCAGCATGGACCCAGGAACAGCTTGAATGGGAGTCATGGAGAATCAGTGAGTATCACTGAACCCTTTAAAATAAATTATTGACTGTGTAATGCCTATATAGGATTGGTCCACCAGATTGGGAGCTGCTCATACTTAATGATTCCTTCGTCTGGCTCATAGATGGTGCCCCGAGTGAGGATCCAATTCCATGATGTGCATATGACCCTAATAGGGCATGTGGACTGATGTTGTCCTCATGAGCCTCCAATTGTCACTTGGAGGAGATATGCCTCAACACTCTCTACCTCCTCTGTGATCACCGTTGCAGCATAGTGGGCCATCTTAATCACCCTTTTAGGCACTTGATGAGATGCCAATTGTTGTCCCATATGTAGGATTTCCACCTTTCTCACCAAAAATGCCAGTAAAAAGAAGGTGTGCTTTTTTGCATGTGGCTTTATTCAACTTCTAATGGAACACGTGTTTTTAAAAAAAAAAAAAAAAGTGCAGGTACTAAATGCCATATTTCTCCATGCATTTGCATTGATAAATCTCCCCCATACAATTTTATGGCTGTGGCTTCCATCAAACTGTGTATTATAAAACATAGGAATTTATCCGGTTACCATTGACTGCAATGGAAGTTGTAAAAATATCTTTGCATTGTGCTCCCTCTAGTGGTGATTGCAAGAAAATTGAATGTTTTCAAGTCCAGAACGAAGAAGTAGTTCAGTGCTGGGCGCACCTCGATCAAAGGCATGCAACAGCCCTACACCCATTTTAGGCTGCCCGCTGAAACATGCAGCCCTATGCAGGATCCAAATTTGCCCTGGTTTGTCATACTGGTTTGTTTTGTAAAAGTAATTTTGTAAAACTTTTATCCAGTCAGTGAGTGAAAATGTCCTTTCTCTCTGACAGAAACCTTTTCTGTAAGAAATAAATTAGATATTCCTCACTAATATTCATAATCACTATTACTGTAGCGTGTAGAGCAGTGGTCAGCATATTTTATGTTAGACGTATGCTTCGAAATAGTGAAATCACAAATGTCCATGCAAGCACTGTGCAACGCGCATTATACAAGTCTGGAATGGTGGCCCGAAAAAGGTGAAGAAGCCACGACTTTAATATTGTCATAAGAAGCGTTGGCTCGAGTTTGCAAAAAAGTATGAACAATGGAAAGTAGAAAATTGGAAACGTGTGACTTGGAACGATGAGTCAATACTCTGGGCTCTGATGGGTGGAAATGGGTCTGGGAGAAGAAAAGGGACTTCACGAATCGAAAAATTGAAGGAACTGTCAAGTTCCATGGAGGAAGCCTGATAATATGGGGCTATTTCACAGCCAAAGGCGTTGGATACTTGACCTGGATTGATGGTGGTCTCAATGCTGAGCTATATGTGAGTATTCTACAAGACAAGTTACTTTGTACACTCGAGCGCTATGGGTATGAAAAGGACGACATAGTGTTCCAGCAGGACAACAACCCAAAGCATACATCGAGATTGGCAAAAAAATGGTTCTATGACAATGAAGTAGAGGTGCTAGATTGGCCTCCACAATCCCCAGACCTCAACCCAATCAAACATTTGTGGGTAGAGATGAAGAAAAAGCTGTATTCGACCAATATGCACCAACATTGGGGACGTGTAGAAGAGACCTAGGAACAGATTTTGGTTGAGACATGCTCGAACTGATCGAGAGCATGCCTAGATGGATTCAGGCAGTGTCGAAAGCTGAAGGTGGATTTACAAAATACTAACAAAATAATAAATATTACAATTTAGAATTTTAGGAGCAAAACAGTTACAATGCAGTTATATAACAAGAATCTTCATAACTAATCATATGCTAAAGTTGCAAGTCCAATTTATGTATGAGATGATGAGATGAGATGTCTATAAAATGATGGTAGTCTTACGTTTGAAGCTGTAGTGGATGGTGAGATATGGAGCCTGGAAAAAGACAAAAGTTCAAAACATTGTTACCTATTTGCTCGTTAGTGTAATTCCTGTACTGTGACATCACTCTTTGCATTATCCTTCTACTGTTACATCATGTTCTGCATTATTCCTGTGCACTAGGGAGATGAAAATAATTATCAGATTTTTAGATTCTCGCTGCTACGGTAGTCATGGTAGAGTAGGGCTCCATTCAAAGCTTCACTATGAGACCTCATAGTTACCAGTTATGCTTCTGGTTCTTACCTGTCTTATTAATACAATGGTGTCTCAGCAATGACGTAAAAGAAATCAATGCAATTTGCATCATATGTCTAGACATCAGCTCTGCTCCCAAGGGCCCATTCACAAAGCAATTTTTTTGCCAAAGGAATTTTGGTGCGGATACCCGTAGTACCACAGACCTGGGGTACTACAAATTGTATATTGGTATGCATTATATATTTTTCTGTTGCCTTCTGGCCGTAGTTCTCAGCAAGGAGAGGATGGAAAAGTTTGGCAGGAACAGGGTTAACCACCCTGTTCTTCCCCTCTTGGGAGAAGTGGGCTGGTCCTGCTCCCTGAGAGACAGAGAAGAGAGGAAACAAGTTGCAGAGCTCGTGCTCATGTTACCAAATTCTTCAGAAAAAAAAACTTCAATTGTCCTCAAGTGAAGCCTCCTAAATCTGCATCTACAGACACTGCTGTAAGGTGAAGGACTACAGCCAAGCCACCCATTACCAAACTACAATTAGGCCAGTATTACCTTTGTGTTAACTGCAGCCATCCAACCTGCCTTCAGATTACTTGCTAGTGCGTGAGAAGAATTGCACTTAAAGCTGTTACTGTATGTTTTTTAAGTTCTACGTTGCACTTAGTAGCACAGCTATAGTACGACAAGATGAATGAGCAAGTGGATTGTTTTTTTAAATTACCCACAGATCACAAAATATGCTGAAAGTGGTCCCCGTTCATGTCTATGCATCTTTGGGCACATCAGATTATGTTGGCTGATGCTGCGCATATTGTTTCTGCTGTTTTCCTTGAGTTCATTCAGGGGATGTGGATTGTTAGCGGACACTTTCTGTTTTAAATTTCCCCACAGATGGAAATCACATTTGGACAAGTATAAGAAACGTGGTGGCCATAACCCCTTGCTCACACTTTGCTACTATATGAACAGTTCATGAACCCATGCCAGTGAGTTCCGTGAGGTGCGCATTTTGCCACATCTTGTTGGAAAAAGCAGGACATTTTTTCTTCGGGTGATAATTGTAAAACCGTTCAAAGATGTCCAGGCAAATTGTGCTATTCACATGACGGGGGTATTGGCTACCCGACGGCCGACCCCATTCTTAGGCCTTATTCACACGTTCGTTGTGTTTTGCGGATCCACGGATCCGCGGATCCGCAAAACACGGACATCGGCGATGTGCGTTCCGCAATTTGCGGACCGCACATTGCAGGCACTCTCATAGAAAATGCCTTTTCTTGTCCGCAATTGCGGACAAGAATAGGACATGTTCTATTTTTTTCGGGAACGCAATTGCGGACCCGGAAGTGCGGATCCGCAATTGCGGACCCGGCCGGGACATCGTCTGTCCCCATTGAAACTAATGGGTCCGCAATTCTGTTCCGCAAAATGCGGAACAGAATTGCGGACGTGTGAATAAGGCCTTATACTCACCTGCCCCCTTCAAACACCCACACATACACCCCCCCCACCATCTTTCCACCAAACCATCCCCACCCAGCGTCTCATACCCCTTACCCTCAATACAACCATTGCCCACCAGCTCGGAAGCACCACTGAATGCTCCCCTCTTCAATTCCGCCACAACTGGGAGTCCAGCCCCAACCACAGAGCCCTCCCATCATCCTCACCATTGAATAAAACCAACTTCAAGGACCTTCCCCCAACACAGCCGCCGTGATAAAAAACCCTCCCCTTTTCTCCGCACCTCGCTATCCAACTCCCAGTCTATTAGCTGTGCGCTGCGATTGGCCAGCGCTGCAGCAAGGGACACGCCTAATACAAAAACTCCGCCCAATACAACAGAGGGAGCTGCAGACACCGGAGCCTATACCGGGAGAACGGAGTGGTGCCCCCCAGACATACTAGTAAGTGCAGGGGGACCCCTGGGCGACGCTCTGCCCACAGATATAGTTAGTTTTTCAACTAGTGAAAGGTCCTCTTTAAGGTGGTTTTTATTTGAAACAATTTTTTGTCTGCAGCATCAATCGTGTAACGTTTCGGTCCAAAGACCTTTGTCAAACACTATAAAGAATTACAAAATACACATTACAATATGTACAGAGGGTATAAGAAAAGAAGTTATACATGGTTAGGGCATAGGCAGTATTTTCTGCAGACCCATTGAAATGAATGAGTTCTCATCCAATCTGCAAAAAAACGGAATGGACACTGAAACAAAATACCTTTGTGTGAATGTAGCCTTAAACACTCACTGACACGTTGTTCGTGATACACAAACTTGCTGAGACAGTCTTTGAGTGGATTTTTGGTGGCAACCTGCAATCCGCTGTTGAATTTCATGCACAAATTCAGCCACCCTGATCGATGGAGGCCTCGGTTTCTTCATGGTTGCGACAGAGCCAGTTCGATGCCATTTCCGAACCAGACTCTGAATACAACGTTTAGCTGGTGGTTCTGTTCTTGGGTACTTGTCGGCAAAGGTCTCTTGTGTTTCCTTAATCGATCTGCTTCGCACATAGCCTTCCACGATCACTATTCGTTGTTCCAGAGAGAACACCATCTTTTTGACACAATAGGCCACTTTTATTAAACTGAATAATAAATCAGTCTTAGTTGCCCATAGCAACCAATCAAAGCTCAGCTTTCAGTTCCTACAGGACTTTGAAAAAAATGAAAGCTGACCTCTGATTGGTTGCTATGGACAACTAAGACAGATTTACTATTAGGTAGTTTGATTTGGAGATATTGGAGGCAGGCTACTTTTTCGTGGCTCAACAGCCTAGTGGAGTACACTGTGACACAACAATAGTCAGGGCCACCACCACTCCTATCCTCTACATAGGCTCCTCAGTGAGTTGCTGCACACGTGCCCTGAAATTTCACTGGTGGTGCAGTTTCTGTCCCCCATTCATTTCAGTGGAAAGCAGTGCTGAAGATGGTGGAGCAGTCGTTCAAACCCACGAGTGCATTGAGATTGGACATGTCCCCTCTCAGTGCGGCTGCAGCTGTAAACCGCCACTCTACGATCCTCAAAGCTGCCTCACTTTGAAAGGAATGGGAGATAGAAACCACATGGACACTGATGACATTTTAAGGCAGGTGCGCATGCCAAAATTCCACCGGCAAAAAACGCTGTGTAAACGGGCTCTAATTTTGAGTCTTATATCCAAGGCCTATGCAGTGGCAGACTGACAGGCATGGCAGTTGCCTGTCTGCGAACTGTTTAAATGACCCCCTATGTGTCCTTAATAGTGTTGATCGCAAATATTCTAATCACAAATTTTTATCGTGAATATCGGCACTTCGAGAATTTGCGAAGATCTAGAATATAGTGCTATATCATCGTAATCGCGAACATTTTTTTTCATCAGTACCCTCACTGCTTCTTGCTTGTGGGCAATGTCTTTGTCTGAGCTTAGCAACATCCCTAGCAACCAATAGGAAAGTTGCCTACCCCTTACTATATAAGAAACTCCCCAGCAGCCATTTTCTGCTGTTTTTTGCAGTTCTGAAGAGAGAGCAGTGTCATTGCTGTGCCCTGTGCTTTGCTGTGTCACATTACATTAGATAGTTAGATAGTTAGTTTATATATATAATGCAGATAGTTAGTGGGAGATAGTCAGTGTAGGTTAGATTGTGATATAGTGTAGCTGATAGGTTCCAGTGCAGGGTGTTAGGTAGTGTGATACGGATTAGTGTCTAGCACTGTGTTTTCCAACCAGTGTGCCTCCAGCTGTTGCGAAACTACAACTCCCAGCATGCCTGCACAGCCAAAGGCTGTCCGGGCATGCTAGGAGTTGTAGTTTTGCAAAAGCTGGAGGCACACTGGTTGGGAAACACTGGTCTAGCAGCTTGAAAAATGTAGCAAAAGTGAGCCACGCCTGTATTGCGCGTGCAGTACATGAATATTACATTGCCGATTTTCACAACCAGGAAAAGAATGACTGGAGATCACGAATTCTAGAACTTGCGAATTTATGGTGAATATTAGGCCAAAAATTTGTTAAATATCGCAAAAACGAATATTGCCTATGCTGCTCATCACTAGTCCTTACCTGTAAAATACATTTTTTTCTCGATCTGTATAATTAGAGCAAATGCATTAGGCTTTTATCTGCCTTGTTAGTGAAACATCTGCAATTAGTTGTGGAGGGTCTAATGACTGACCTTATTTTTCATTCTTAATGAGCATTTTAATTTAACAAGCAAGGCTTAGGCTATTTTCACACTAGCGGTATTGTTTTCTGGTATTGATTTCCGGTACGGGGTTTTAATACCGGAAAAAAAACCGCATCAGTTTTGTCCCAATGCATTCTGAATGGAAAGCAATCCATTCAGTATGCATCAGGATGTCTTCCGTTCCGTCCCTTGTACTGTATTTGACCGGAGAAAATACCGCAGCATGCTGGCAGTATTTTTTCCGGCCAAAATCCCGGGACACTACCGCACTTGTCGGATCCAGCATTAATTTCCATAGAGATGTATTAATGCCGGATAAAGTACTAAGTGTTCCGGAAATTGCCACGTTGCCGGATCGGAATTTCCGGTCTGCGCCTGCACCGGGATATAGGAGGAGCTGGTTGCGCAGATTCCTGTTTGCGTCTTTGCTCCAGACTGCGAGGGAGAAGGCAGCATGCCATTGAAGGTGAGTATAAAGTTTTTTGTTTTGTTTTGTTTGTGCCACAGTAAAAAAAATTAAATATAAGCAGCTCCTATGTATTTATACATAGGAGATGTATGTTATAAGTACAGTCGTGGCCAAAGGTTTTGAGAATTACATAAATATTGGAAATTGAAAAAGTTGCTGCTTAAGTTTTTATAATAGCAATTTGCATATACTCCAGAATGTTATGAAGAGTGATCAGATGAATTGCATAGTCCTTCTTTGCCATGAAAATTAACTTAATCCCAAAAAAAACCTTCCCACTGCATTTCATTGCTGTCATTAAAGGACCTGCTGAGATTATTTCAGTAATCGTCTTTTTAACTCAGGTGAGAATGTTGACGAGCACAAGGCTGGAGATCATTATGTCAGGCTGATTGGGTTAAAATGGCAGACTTGACATGTTAAAAGGAGGGTGATGCTTGAAATCATTGTTCTTCCATTGTTAACCATGGTGACCTGCAAAGAAACGCGTGCAGCCATCATTGCGTTGCATAAAAATGGCTTCACGGGCAAGGATATTGTGGCTACTAAGATTGCACCTTAATCAACAATTTAAAGGATCATCAAGAACTTCAAGGAAAGAGGTTCAATTCTTGTTAGGAAGGCTTCAGGGCGTCCAAGAAAGTCCAGCAAGCGCCAGGATCGTCTCCTAAAGAGGATTTAGCTGCGGGATCGGAGTGCCACCAGTGCAGAGCTTCCTTAGAAATGGCAGCAGGCAGGTGTGAGCGCATCTGCACGCACAGTGAGGCGAAGACTTTTGGAAGATGGCCTAGTGTCAAGAAGGGCAGCAAAGAAGCCACTTCTCTCCAAAAAAAACATCAGGGACAGATTGATCTTCTGCAGAAAGTATGGTGAATGGACTGATGAGGACTGGGGCAAAGTCATATTCTCCGATGAAGCCTCTTTTCGATTGTTTGGGGCATCTGGAAAAAGGCTTGTCCGGAGAAGATAAGGTGAGCGCTACCATCAGTCCTGTGTCATGCCAACACTAAAGCATTCTGAGACCATTCATGTCTGGGGTTGCTTCTCATCCAAGGGAGTGGGCTCACTCACAATTTTGCCCAAAAAACAGCCATGAATAAAGAATGGTACCAAAACACCCTCCAACAGCAACTTCTTCCAACAATCCAACAACAGTTTGGTGAAGAACAATGCATTTTCCAGCACGATGGAGAACCGTGCCATAAGGCAAAAGTGATAACTAACCATGGGTCCATGGCCTGGAAACTCCCCAGATCTTAATCCCATTTAGAACTTGTGGTCAATCCTCAAGAGGCGGGTGGACAAACAAAAACCCACTAATTCTGACAAACTCCAAGAAGTGATTATGAAAGAATGGGTTGCTATCAGTCAGGAATTGGCCCAGAAGTTGATTGAGAGCATGCCCAGCGAATAGCAGAGGTCCTGAAAAAGAAGGGCCAACACTGCAAATACTGACACTTTGCAAAAATGTCATGTAATTGTCGATAAAAGCCTTTGAAACGTATGAAGTGAGTGTAATTATATTTCAATACATCACAGAAACAACTGAAACAACAATCTAAAAGCAGTTTAGCAGCAAACTTTGTGAAAACTAATATTTGTGTCATTCTCGAAACCTTTGGCCACGACTGTACATAGGTGATGCTAGGAGTAGTAGTAACTAGGACTACTACTCCTAGCATCCCCTATGTACTTATTCTACCTGCAGTCCCTATGTACTATTGTATGGGGACTGCAGGTAGCATAAGTACATGGAGGATGCTAGGAGTAGTAGTCCTAGGTACTGCAACTCCTTGGATCCCCTATGTACTTTTACTACCTGCAGTCCCTATGTACTATTGTATGGTTTTCTAGTTGATGTTGGTCAATGCCACAGATAGTTTAACAACAAATATATTTTCATTGTCGGGACCGCTACAAAAAAAAATTGCAACAAGGAACTTCGGCCCCCCTAGTGGTTCGGGAGGAACTCGGGTGCCTGAAGTTCCTCAGGAGGCGGGCCCTGATGAGCCGGCCACAGCGGGCCCCTCTCGTCCTGCTCAAGCAACTGGTCAGGACTCCAATGTTCCCCTACCTCTGCCCCCTGGCAACACAACGATGGCCAAATTAGCCCCATTATTTGAGGCCATCATGTATCGCCAGAGGGCAGGTAGGAGCCGTTAGGTGGACTACGAGGATCTCACAAGGCTCGTTTACGAGTCCTTGATGGGATTCACAAATAGAGTTGCCACATTGGAGGATAATTTGTGTAGTCTTCAGGACGGGCAGTGTTTACATCGCAAATGAGTCCGGTGCAACTTTATTTGAATTTGTTAGTCCCCGTGATGGAACAGTTTAGGCCTGACCAATTGTTTGAGGCCAAAAGACTAGTGGACGGCGCCTTGTGGCAAGTGCAACACCAACCCACATCCTTTCTCCCACCCACGCCCTATTCCCCATACTACACCTATCCCCCATCCATCCCCCTTCCCAGCTGTTCCATCTCCCTTCCCACCACCAGTCCCACGTCCAACCCCTATCCCAGTCCCAAACCCCAAGCTATTTTCCCACCACTTTTCTCCTCCTCCTCAGTTCCCGCAACCTCTTTCACCACTCCCTCTACTCTAGCTCGGCAAACTCCATCGCCTGCCCCATCCTCCACTTTAAATACTCTCTCTGTTGCACTTGCCCCAACGTGCACTTATTTGTCCCCAGTGGCAGAACAACCACAGGACAGTGGGATTCTAACCCGAGCACTGCCCTCCAACCCCTACTCTTCTAGTCCCCCCATTTTATAGGAAGTTGTAAAAATGTTTATGTTTTGTATTTATTTATATTATTTGAAAATTTTTATATTTTAATAAATGTTTTAGGTTTTTGAATTTCTGTTTGTCTTGTTTTTTTATGGGTTTAGTTGGGGATAAAAAAAATGGGTTCTCTTTGAACCCTTAAATTTTCCCTGCACTGGCGGAGCAAATAAAGTATTTGTCGCTCCACCAGTGTAGGGAGATGAAGGTCTCTAGTGCTCACATATTCTCCCAACGCTGTCGGAGCAACACAATTATTTGTTGCTCCTCCAGTGTTGGGAGAGCATGTTGAACACTAGTGTGGAGAAGAGAGGCCTGACATAATCTCCCAATGCTGGCGGAGCGACACAATTATTTGTCACTCCTCCAGCGTTGGGAGAGTATGTTGAAGACTAGTGTGGAGAAGAGAGGCCTGCTCTGCCACATGGTGCCCACTACATGCACAGCTCTGCCACATGGTGCCAACTGCACACACAGCTCTGCTACACGGTGCCCACTGCACACACAGCACTGCTACATGCTAAAATAAAGAAATAGAGGTAGTACTAATAAAGTAGTGAAAAAAGAGGTTCTTTTAATCCATGTTGTGGCGGTCCAAACACATAGTTTTTCATCTCGTCTGTTAGCTGTTGAATTACTGTGCATCAGTATTATAGGAGGGAGGGAGTGCAGGGAGAGTGTATCGCAGTGTACATCAGTGTGCAGTGAACCAAGATTCATCGCTAATCCCTTCTGTTAGCTGTAGATTTACTGTACATCAGTATTACAGGTCAATGTTACCGTCAGGTCTAATTTATTGCTGTGAACTTAACTGTGCAGTGCACCAAGATTTAATTAGTGGCCCCATGAGAGAGTGGGGAGTGTGGCAGTAGTAGTGACAGTAGTGGACCCATGACAGAGAGGGGAAGGTGCCAGTAGCAGTGACAGTAGTGCCCCATGACAAAGTGGGGAGGGGCAGCAGAAGCAGTGGCCGTAAGGCTGTGTTCACATCTCCGTTAATTTTTCTGTTTTTTTGATCTGTCAAGAAGAAGAACCAAACATTTTTTTTAAAAAAGGATCCTGTATTTTGAGCATCCGTAAAGCCTCTATGACAAAGTCAGTATTTGGTCAGCCAAAAACAGAAGTGGGTCCAAAACAAAGATAAAACGAGATGGAAATATTTGCATCTCTTCTGTGTTTTGGACCCACTCCTGCTTTTGGCTTACAAATATTGATACTGATGTAAAATACTGACCAAATACTCACCGTCTGAAAGAGGTCTTATGCTTAATTTGCATCCGTTTTGGCCATTTACATCTGAAATAGTTTTTTTTAACATGGAAAAAAGTCCCCCATGCAGGATTTTATCTATCACATGGTCAGTGGGTTCAAAAGAGAGATAAAATATAATAGAAATATTTTCATATCTCCTGTGTTTTGGACCCACTCCTGCTTTTGGCTTACAAATACTGATCAAATACGGATGTCCAATACTGACCAAATACTGACCGTGTGAAAGAGGTCTTATGCTCAATTTGCATACATTTTGGCCATTTATGTCTGAAATCCTTTTTTTTAACATGGAAAAAAATTCCTGCATGCAGTACTTTAATGGTCTCTATCACACAGTCAGTATTTATATAAGCAAAAACAGGAGTGGCTCCAAAACAGAGATAAAATAAGATTTAAAAAAAGGATCCTGTATTTTGAGCATCCGTAAGGCCTCTATCAAATGGTCAGTATTAGGCGTCGGTATTTGATCAGTGTTTGTAAGCCAAAAACAGGAGTGGGTCACCAAAACAGAGATAAAATATGATAGAAATATTTGCATCTCTTCTATGTTTTGGACCCACTCCTGCTTTTGGCTTACAAATACTGATCAAATAATGAGCGTGTGAAAGAGGCCTTATTCTCAATTTTAACAAACCACACCAATGCCCACATTGTACCCTCAGGATACTACACATTTATTTACAAAAAGGTCACATAGACCTACTAAATCCTTTTAGGGGTTACAACATAGATATTAAAACGTAACCTTTATTATATTTTTATAAAAGCTGATACATTTATTTATACACCCAGTCCCATTAAAATTATCAGGGAAGGAATCAGATATTCCACTCAATACTGAATGTATGTAATCCTCTTTTACTTGGAGGTACTGCTTATGGCTGCAGTTCACTTTGCTGTGTTATAATGTGTGCATCTGCCATAGGTTAATGCATATGTTTTTCTACATTCCTATCAGGAATCCAGCGCATTCGTTGCTCAACATTGTGCTTGATGGCAACCTACAACTTTGTTGCAACACTGGAATGTGTAGCCACTAATACCCTATTTCCCTGATGAAGCCGCACATGCGGCGAAACATGTCGGGAGTATTAGTGCCTGCTGGTTTTTAGACAGGGATCAAATCGGACGCATACAATTGTATGAATGAATGTGTGGTTGATAAGCGCTAAACAGCGTGTATCTGCGTGGCTAAGAAAGTTGGTGTGATATGGCTCATAGTAAAGAGGGATGAGCAGTGAGCGCCCCCTTTACGATAAAATAGGGAAACCATTTCCTGGTAATTTTGTAGGAATGCATGCAGAACTTTAATGCATACGGTCAGTATTTGAAAAAAAGACCAGCGACCAGCATACCTAAGTAGATTCAGTAGTAGGTGCACGTCTCCGGGGGAAGTGCTAAGGTTGCCCTAACTGTTCAGTATATCCAAATAATAAAAGAGGTAAAGAGACAGCACGTCGCATCTGGAATAAATCACACAGAAAGGACGTGCTGTCTCCGTACCTCTTTTATTATATGGATATAAAGGGTCAGTATTTGGTCAGTATTCTACATAAAAGTGTTTGGAAGTCAAAAACAGGAGTGCATCCAAAACAGAGATAAACTGTCATGGAAATATTTGCATATCTTCTTCGTTTTGGACCCTCTCCTGCTTTTGGCTTACAAATACAGATCAAATACTGACCAAATACTAACTATGTGAAAGAGGCCTTATGGATGCTCATAATGCAGGAACCTTTTTTTTCTGTTCTTCTGACGGATCAGAAGAATGGAAAAATGAATGGTGATGTGAACATAGCCAAACAGGGAAAATAGTGGCCACATAACAGAGTGGGGAGGGGGGACAGCAGCATTGGCAGTAACAGTGAGAATAGTGGCCCCATGTCAGAGTGGTGAGGGGGTCAGCCGCAGTGGCATACAACACAAGATGGTGGCAGATCACAGTAGTAGCAGAACCCAACAACAGCAATGTGATAGCAAGGGACAGTGGCATGCATATCCTTGTAAAAATGTAACATGTACAGGCCAAGACACCCCATTGTAGGAATGGCAGTAGAGGCAGCAGGCAGGTGACATCAGGCGGGTAGCAGCATCAGAATGGTGTCAGTAGTACACGGCCAGAAGTAGTGGTCCATTTTCATGAATATTCCGGTGTGGCAGAACACTACAATGCGATCATTAGTGGCAGAATTATCTATTCTGTTGCATACGTCAGTGCTGGTGTGAACTCTACCAGACACTGACAGGCTCAAGGACTGGCCCACCTTCTGGTAAACGTATGTGTGTAGGGCTGGTACAGCCTTTTTGAAAAAGTAATTTCGGCTTTGGCCTCTCCACCTTGGCTGGGCACAAGCCATCAGTTCTCTGAAAAGGTGCAGAGTTAACTACATGGAAAGGGAAGGACTGTAGTACCAGCAATTTGGCCAGGTGCATGTTCAGCTTCTGCAACGTTGGATGACAGCATGTGCAACGCCCGGACCGCAGGGGCAATATGTGAGTTATGGTGGGCCGATGGGGGTAGTAGTAGTTTACTAACAGTTCTGCAAAGGTCCTGGGCCAGCATGCAGTGAATGGAAGGACAGCACCAGTTCCTTCTGGGCACACTGTTGTCCAGGGACTCCCGTCAGATAGTGGTTGAGGTGCCCTTAGTGGAATGGTTTTTTAGGTGCCGTAGAGGCAGGGTCCCTGTTGTTCATGACGTCAGTTCTCTTAACAAATTCCCAGTACTTTACTGAAGCTGATTCAAAGGTCATCAATGTGCACAAAAGTAATTTACAACAAGGCAGCTTTTACAATGGTTTAGGTTAGTTCCCAAAAGTTGCATAAGGGGTAGTTTTCCTCTATAACAATCAATCCCTTGTTTGTCCAGGCTGGAGGGATATACTATCTCTGCTGTACTCAGGGCCGGCGCCTCCTATAAGCGCACCAGGCAGCCACCCCCCCCCCCCCCCCCGCTCAAGCTGCAGCCGCCCAAGCTCTGTTAATTTGAATGAAGCTTAGCCCCGTCCAGGCCAATGATATTAGTTGTGACATCAGTGCGCCTGCGGTAAACAGCGAGAAGGCCGAGGTGCTACTGCCAGCGGCGCTGCCTTCTCAAACAGCTGATCGGCGGGGGTCCCGGGTGTCGGACCCCTGCCGATCAGATGCTGATGATCTATCCAGAACCCCTTTAATATGGCATATCATATGGGTGGGGCATTGTGATGTCACATGGGGGGGGGGGGCGGCAAACTTTTCTTTTGCCTAGAGCGGCAAAAATCCTTGCACCGGCCCTAGCTGTACTGTATAGTCATATACTTCTGTATCCTCTCTAGGAATACTATCTCCTGACAGGCGGCCTTTCTGTCTTTGGTTATGGAGGGCAGCCGGTAGCTTAGAATCTCTCCACCAGATGCAGAGGAGGCTAGAGCCTGATAAATGAAAATGACCTTCCTTTGCCAATATTCTCACTCCCTCTCTGGGTTTCCTGGATCTTCTGAAATCTTTCCCTTCTATTCGCTGATACATGGAACAAAGTTTGGAATTTAGATAACTCTCCAAAATGGCTGCTGAGGTGCAGCTTTTCCACACTCTCGTCCTTCTTCTTCTCTTCTCAGAGAGCAAGGCGGAGTCAGCCTTCGGAGGTTTGTTAGAACCTCCCCCTCCCTGTGCAACTTTATGGGAACTCAGGCACAAGCACATTTCCATGAAACACAATCACAGTATTAAGCAGTGTGTTTCAGGACACTGCACATACATACAGTTGTCTTTTTGCAATTGCCTCGGTGATCGATTGTTGTCGAAACAAGTGATGAGGAGTAGGAGGAGGAGCATCAGGCGCAATAGACGAAATTGAAGTCGATGGAAAGGAACAATGGCTTCCTTCTGCTGATGTTCACAAGCCCTGACTGCTTGAGAGGGGGTTCAGGCCAGTGGAAGATGCTGTGTTTGCTGCATCAGGCTGTAACACTAAATGAGCGGCATGGTTTTCCCATGCCACTTTATGGTGACACTCCATATGTTCCCACACCACTTTATGGTGACGCTCCATGTGTTGATGCAGGGCTGTTGTGCCAACATTAGCACCCTGGCCGTGCCTCACCTTCTGTCCATAGATACTGCATACCGCCACGCTAACGTACCCCAGTGACTTGGTGGAAAATTCCCATAATGCCGAGTATGGCATTTTCCCTACACCACTGCGTGATGCCTGCCTGCCACTGTTTTTATGAACCAGTGCACTTCAAGTGTGTTCCTCACAGACACCCTTCCACCCTGCTGTCTTAAAGGCACGCTGCCACCCTCGCCCCCTGATGATGAGGATGGCCCCCTCTTCACCTGGCTCCCACATGTGATCGACTACATCATCATCTACAAATGTTTGGTTGTCACCCTCACCTGTCTCTTGCACACATCCCTGACCTCTTGCAATTTGTGCTCCCACCTGTCATCATTGGTAGTTGCACACCTAAAGGAGTCCGCCGATTAAAAGCGGAGCAGAGCCGGTGGCTACCATTACTTGGCAAACAGTTGGAGCAGCAAAAGTAAGAGGCAGGTTCAGGACAGGTGAGGGCATAGAGGCAGTTACTAGGACATGTTAACTAAGTGTGGTGTCAGAGGACCCCACCGATTCCTGGCTCTGTGTTACTGTTGTCACTTGAGATGATATAGAAGAGCGAGTCAACTATTCCAGTACAGCTGGATTGTTGGTCAAGACATGACTGCTGGATGACACTAAGGAGATGACCTAAGGAGAGGGGAGCCATGCAGGGGACTGAGATTGACCTGCACTCTTCTATAACATGTTGCACTTCAGCTGTTCTGAAACAAAAAATCCCATCATGTGCTATTAATAGGATAAACTGGGAAACCACATGTAAAAGACCACTGCAGTACTCTGGATATTAGTTTGCATGTTACACATAAGGCCCCTTTCACATCTGCGTTTTTGTTTTCCGTCCTAGAGTTCCGTCCTCGGGGCTCTAGGACGGAAAGATACTGATCAGGATTATCCTAATGCATCCTGAATGGAGAGAAATCCGTTGAGGATGCATCAGGATGTCTTCCGTTCAGTATGTGAAAGTTTTTTGGACGTTGACAAAACCACAGCATACTGCGGATTTGTCTCCGTTCAAAAATCCGGAAGACATGCCGCAAGGACGGATCCGGAATTAATGCCCATCGAAAAGCATTAATCCGGATCCGACTTTAAGCTAAACGTCGTTTCAGCGCATCGCCGGATCCGACGTTTAGCTTTAGGCCTCATGCACACGACCGTTTTTTTATGCTGTCCGCAAAAAGGGGTTCCGTTGTTCAGTGATCCGTGTCCGTTTTTGCCTTCCGTTGTGCTTCCGTGTGTCTTCCGTTTTTTTAGCGGACATGACCCAAAAGATTTTACCAAAAGACAGGCTGACAATGTTTCCCAAGTGCCTGCCAAGGGATCCGCAAAAAAAACGGACACGGAACACGGATGACACACGGATGGCCATCCGCATTTTTCACGGACCCATTGACTTGAATGGGTCCGTGAACCGTTTTTCACGGACAAGAATAGGACAGGTTATATTTTTTTGACGGACTGGAATCACGGACCACGGACACGGAGGACAAACGGTGCATTTGCAGAGGTTTCCACGGACCCATTGAAAACCAATGGGTCCGCAGAAAATCACGAAAAACGGAGCAACGGACACGGAAACAATCAACGGTCGTGTGCATGAGGCCTTAAAGAGAGGTAACCTTGGCAGCTAATACTCTACTTAAGTCCCGGCTGCCATGGAAAAGCAGCGGGGAGCCGGGGGAGAAGCTACCCACCTTCCGTGCGGCGGCCGGGGCGCTCCTTGATGACATCACCGGGTCCCTGCGTCGCATGGATCACATAGCTATGCTATGTGAGCAATGCGCCGTACGATCCTAAAGAGGCCTAAATTATTAGGTTGGACAGGCAGAATATCTATCTATCTATCTACAGTGGGATGCGAAAGTTTGGGCAACCTTGTTAAATGTCATGATTTTCCTGCATAAATCGTTGGTTGTTACGATACAAAATGTCAGTTAAATATATCATATAGGAGACACACACAGTGATATTTGAGAAGTGAAATGACGTCTATTGGATTTACAGAAAGTGTGCTATAATTGTTTAAACAAAATTAGGCAGGTGCATAAATTTGGGCACCACAAAAAAGAAATGAAATCAATATTTAGTAGATCCTCCTTTTGCAGAAATTACAGCCTCTAAACGCTTCCTGTAGGTTCCAATGAGAGTCTGGATTCTGGTTGAAGGTACTTTGGACCATTCCTCTTTACAAAACATTCCTCTTTACAGCATGATGGAACCACCACCATAAGTTACTGTAGGTAGCAGGTGTTTTTCTTGGAATGCTGTGTACTTTTTCCTCCATGCATAACGCCCCTTTTTATGCCCAAATAACTAAATTTTAGTTTCATCAGTCCACAGCACCTTGTTCCAAAAATGAAGCTGGCTTGTCCAAATGTGCTTTAGCCCACCTCAAGCGGCACTTTCTGTGCTGTGGACGGAGAAAAGGCTTCCTCTGCATCACTCTCGCATACAGCATCTCCTTGTGTAAAGTGCGCCGAATGGTTGAACGATGCACAGTGACTCCATCTGCAGCAAGATGATGTTGTAGGTCTTTGGTGCTGGTCTGTAGGTTGACTCTGACTGTTCTCACCATTCGTCGCTTCTGCCTATCTGAGATTTTTCTTGGTCTGCCACTTCGGGCCTTAACTTGAACTGAGCCTGTGGTCTTCCATTTCCTCAATATGTTCCTAACTGTGGAAACAGACAGCTGAAATCTCTGAGACAGCTTTCTGTATCCTTTCCCTAAACCATGGTCATTTCAGAGTTGTTTTGAGACCCCCATGTTGCTACTCTTTAGAGAAAATAAAAAGAGGAGGGAAACTTACAATTGACCCCCTTAAATACTCTTTCTCATAATTGGATTCACCTGTGTATGTAGGTCAGGGGTCACTGCAATTTGAGTTCCAATAATTAGTTCTAAAGGTTTTGGAATCAATAAAATGACAACAGTGCCCAAATTTATGCACCTGCCTAATTTTGTTTAAACAATTATAGCACACTTTCTGTAAATCCAATAAACTTAATTTCACTTCTCAACTATCACTGTGTGTGTCTCCTATATGATATATTTAACTGACATTTTTTTATCGTAACAACCAACGATTTATACAGGAAAATCATGACGATTAACAAGGTTGCCCAAACTTTCGCATCCCACTGTATCTGTCTATAAGGGAAAGAGAACATACCAAGGAGAAAATACTGAGGAGATTTGTATTTGGTTCAGTAAGCTTTTCCTGCATATTTAGCAATGTGTGCACAGGGCAGGGATGGCGACTCCGAGCTGTGTTCACTATTACACAGGGATTAGCAGCTTAATAGCCAGCAGTTTTACAGGCTCTGTAGGGAGCTGCAGAATCAATAGCTAATCCAGTGCACTACTGAGTTCTTACACTGTCTCATACCCACTCACGAACACTGCCAGAGAGGTCAGCATGCTGTCTGCACAGCCGGAGAGGCCAGCACACAAAATACTGCACTGCAAGAACAGCTACAACCCACAAAGAGCAATCTTCCAAGGAAAAAAAAGACAATACTAAAAGCAGTCAGAACACAACGACATGTGGAGACAGATAATAGGATGGCACTTTTCCCAAGATATGGACAATATCACACATACAAATACTAACCAATATGAATTATCACAATATTTGTAAAAAAAATATTGAAGCATATAATAATAATAATGATATATGCAGTAAGTTGAGATGTAAATTGTTACATGCCACAACAAATAGACCCAAATTGACTGCAATAAGAGTATAATGGTTTGCTATTTTTCTGCTACACGGAAAATGTGGTCATGCGACATAAACATTGCAAGATCATATTGACACATTGCAAGTTGTTTGTGAATATGGGTACTAGTAAGTCTAGGGAGGAAGGACTCGGGGAGGCGAGCCCCTTTAAGGGGAGGCCGGCATGACGGGTTTGATGAAGGGAGTGGGCAGAGAGGGGATTGGGGGATTTGGAGTTGAGGGTGGCCCTGAGGGGGATATAAAGCGGCGGGAAGCAGTTGCTTCCTGCCAGTGAAGGGAGGTTTCCGACAAGCTACCACCCGCCCACCTTGGCAATAAGCAGGTGTTGGGGGCTTGGTTCCATTTTGGGGCCACAAAGGATGGAGTGTCAGCATTCTTCTTGCAGCAGTCGGGTGGTGGGGGTCCTTGAAGTTGGTGCAATTGTCAGATTACGGTGGTTGGGAGGGCACCGATGTTGGGGCTGGACTCCCTGGGTTAGTAGAATGGTGGGGCTCGGTGGTTTGTAAAATTTGGGCTAGGGCCCGCTTGCGTTGTGGGCACTGGAAAATTAGGGGAGCACTGAATCTGATAATCGGAGAGGGTACCCTGGAGCTGGGGTTTAGCTGCTGGGGGTAAGGTGGGGTGCTCACTCGTATATTAAAAATCCAGTTGGGCTTTAAGGACCCTCTCTGCCTGTGTTTAATTGTATTGTTGTACTGTTTATAATAAATGACTGCTGTGGCCGATTAGAATAAGATCACGCGCCTGTGTTTTTTCTGAGTGGATGGGTGAGGGGAAGGTGGCCCCAGGGGAGGTTGGGTGGGGAGCCACGACACCATAACCAATACCAACGTCATGGCACTCTGGTATACATAGAAGTGTCTAGTGATAGGAGCCTTGTCCCACTATCAGTCATAGAAAATAACAATGACATTTTATTCTGTGGTTTACTTTTATGTGTGAATGTGGGGAAGTTACACATGATGGGATGCAACATGCAGATCTGAATCTGCTGGACCTTTTCTCAAAGATATCAAAGCAACTTTTCCAGTATAGAGTTTACGTGTGTTGTGATTCATTTGTGACATGTGTATTTGCAATTTGTCTATTGGGTGTCCCAAAACTTAACCACATGCAACTTGTACCACAATATAGTCATGCAAATTCAGTGCAACAGCAAGTCCCAGTAATATTGCATGTTTTTTGATGTTGTGTGACTAAGGGTATTTTCACATTTGCGGCATAGCTATCCGGCGGGCTGTTCCGGCGGGTGAACAGCCTGCCGGATCCGCCATGCCGCAAGTACCCATGTGCTGCCGCTCCGTGCCCATTGACTATAATGGGGCGGGGGGTGGAGCTACGGCGCAGCACGGCAGAGATCGCCGGACTAAAAAGTCGGACCTGCAGTACTTTTACTCCGGCGATATCCGGCCGTGCACTGCCGTGCTGTGCCGTAGCTCTGCCCCCCGCCCCATTATAGTCAATGGGGATGGAGCGGCAGCACGGCAGTGCACAGGTCCTCGCGGCATGGTGGTTCCGGCAGGCTGTTCACCCGCCGGAACAGCCTGCCGGATAGCTATGCCGCAAAAGTGAAAGTACCCTAAACTTGCCATGTAGCCCTAGCCCTTGGACAATATTTTATATTACCATAGGAAAAGGTAAATAACCCAGGAACAATTAGACGAGCCCTATAAGAACAGACTAGCAGACTATCAGGCAAGAGGCAGGGATGGCCAGAAGAGTCCTGCAATGTAGAAACAACAATGCAACACCCTCTGGCGGCTGTACCTGTCAGGAGCGGTGCACGTGGACACAGATCACCGGCAGCAAAAAGCAGAGGGACCAACGAATATTGTAGCAGCCATACCCACTGAGAGAGGTAAGATACCAATGGACATGGAAGTTCAGAGACATTATGCACATCTGCAACCTAATGTACAACAAAAGTTGCAGTACAAGCCCAGCCTATATGAATACATAGAATTAGAGAATCCGTCTCCTTCTCTCCCTGGCAGCTGACAATATAATCCCGTCTTACTTGCCCTACAGCTATAATGCCATGCTATTTTAGAGGCTCAGACCCTTACCTGACAAGTAGGGCAGGGAGCTCTGCAGCGGACAGGGGATCACTGTGCCCA
The DNA here is from genome assembly GCA_033119425.1 of Bufotes viridis. Taxonomy (NCBI): domain Eukaryota; kingdom Metazoa; phylum Chordata; class Amphibia; order Anura; family Bufonidae; genus Bufotes; species Bufotes viridis. The sequence goes on along the minus strand of CM065594.1, from coordinate 237,691,452 downwards.
GAAATAACTGTAATGTATGTACAAAGAATCCAGAAAAACAGTCCCTGACTATTTACTTATCTTTAGTTCTGAAAAGGTCCATAAACATGCTCAGTAGGCCCTTTTATTTGATTTGGTTTCAGTAGGCCCTTTTATAAGATTTGAAGTTTAGGTAAAGTACTTCTTTCTACACTTTTATTGCGCCAACATCACCAAAATACAGGGTGGGCCATTTATATGGATACACCTTAATAAAATGGGAATGGTTGGTGATATTAACTTCCTGTTGGTGGGACATTAGTATATGTGAGGGGGGAAACTTTTCAACATGGGTGGTGGTGACCCTTCGGTGGTGAGGATAGAAATTGTGTTGATGTCTGGTGAATGCAGTAACCGGGTCATTGCAGCAGATTTCAATGCAAGACACCCTACGAGACCACCCATCTCACATGCTACAGTTAGCAAACTGCTTGCTAAGTTTCGTGAAACTGGTTCAGTGTTGGATTTGCCCAAATGTGGACGCATGAAATCTGTCACTAATGAAGAAACATCAGTGGCTGTCCTAGCTTCATTCAGCAAGAGCCCACAGCGTAGCACCCGCCGCATGTCACTGGAGAGTGGCATTAGGCCTCATGCACACAAACGTATTTTCTTTCCGTGTCCGCTCCGTTTTTTTTTGCGGACCATATGCGGAACCATTTATTTCAATGGGTCCGCAAAAAAAAAGGATGATACTCCGTGTGCATTCCGTTTCCGTGTGTCCGTTTTTCCGTTCCGCAAAAAAATAGAGCATGTCCTATTTTTTCTAGTTTGCAGACAAGGATAGGCATTATTACAATGGATCCGCAAAAATAACGGATCCGCAAAAAAAAACGGATGCCATACCAAACAGCATGCGTTTTTTTTGCGGATCCGCAATTTGCGGACCGAAAAACTCATACGGTCGTGTGCATGAGGCCTTAGTCGAACATCCCTTCGGCGGATATTAGCTACTCACAAATGGCACTCTTACAAACTCTAGCTACTGCAGCATCTCAACGAGGATGACCCAGATCGGCGCACTGAATTTGCAGAATGGGCAAAACAAAAATTGGAACAGGACCCTCAGTTTACGCAGAAAATTTTGTTCAGTAATGAGGCAAACTTTTATGTGAATGGTAAAGTTAACAAACAAAACCACCGCTATTGGTCTGACACTAACCCACATTGGATAGATCCCTCCAAGACTGTTGGAACAATAAAAAAATTTATGGTATGGTGTGGTATATGGGGTACAAATATAGTGGGGCCATTCTTCATCAATGGAAACCTCAAGGCCACTGGATATGCGAAATTGCTACATGATGATGTGTTTCCTTCTTTATGCACTGAAGCTGGCACGTTCCCTGAGTTTTTCCAGCAAGATGGTACACCACCACATTATGGGTGTCAGGTCCGAGCATTCCTAGATGAACAGTTTCCTGGAAAGTGGATTGGTCATCGTGGGCTAGTTGAATGGCCCCAAGGTCTCCCGATCTGACCCCCTTACACTTTTATCTTTGGTTTCATCTGAAGGCAATTGTCTATGCTGTGAAGATACGAGATGTGCAGCACCTGAAACTACGTTTCTCCTGCGGAGTTGCTATCAGTGCGTGAAGAGTGGGAGAAGAGGGTTACATTGACATCCAACACAATGAGCAGCACATTTAACACATTTTATAAGTGGTCAGAAACTTGTAAATAACTCATGAAAGAATAAAGTTACTTTAAAACCAAGCACATCATTGTTTTTCTTGTGAAAAGTTGGATTCAAAATGTCCGACTTCAAAATGGCCGCCATGGTCACCACCCATCTTGAAAAGTTTCTCCCCTCACATATACTAATGTGCCACAAACAGGAAGTTAATATCACCAACCATTCCCATTTTATTAAGGTGTATCCATATAAATGGCCCACCCTGTACATACTGGTATATTCAGTAGGTTAGCAAGAAGCAGGAAACAGGCGGAATTGAGGTATCGCTGTAGGATCAGACTTCCCTGATTGTCTGTCTGATACCAGGGAGACATCTACGGGGCTGACATCACAAAATTCTAGGGCCCCATACAGACAAACCATATGCCCCTTCCCCTGGATTTGATTTCTATAAACATTTAGGAAATAAAATTCTGCCAAGTACTATGTTCACTTTACGGGTTATTGTGAGTTCAGGATACCAAGTACTGTTCTTTTATATTTAATAGTAAGTATGTTACAAAAATAAATTTATTGTAATGGTTTTTGCTCTATTTTCTAAGTGTGCAGAAAAATGTAACTATTACCTTAGAAGAAAAGCCAGAAGATAAAAGTTCCATTTTTCTGCCATAACCTTTACTAAGATAATTACTTGACAGAGTTCTGGGAATTGAACCCAAGACCAGGCCATCTGTATAACAAGCAGTAAGCTTACCGCTACACTATAGGACTAGTCTGCTGTGAGCGCCTCTGTCTGAAAAGTTACAAAACAGTATTACTATTTCGTTATTTTATGCCTGTGAACAAAACAGTAGGGGTCCCTGCACATGGTACAGATTTGTGTGCAGAAAATCTGCAAGAAAACTTCCAAAACCACCTGAAAAATATATATTAATTTGCACTATTTATTGCAGTTGTGTCACATTTTTGTTCGTTTTTTATGTGTTTTATTTTGGTGATGAAAGGGTGAAATCCACAGAAAAAAGCCACAGCAATTGAGATGCTTCAGATTTCAAAATCCGCACAGTAGGTCAGTTTCTTTACCTAAGAAAAAAAATCTAATTATAGATGAGATTTGTCAAATCTGATACACTTTACTTTCCATTTGTTTTTTATTAATGTTTTCAAAATACCATACAAAACATATAACAGATTACAAAGACAGTCAATAGACAGACATTAAGGTATTATCAATATACAACCTCTAGGGTACTCAGTCGCCGTGGGCATAGATCCATTAAGTCTTACTTAGCATATTCCGCAAGATCAAACAGGTTATAAAATACAGTGGGGGAGTGGTGAGGCATATTGACTTGATACCCAAGGTAGCCATTGATTAAGAGTTTTAATCCTATTTTCCATAGATGTGGCGTAAACCATTTCACACACTAAGTAGTAATTAACCTCCTGTATCACTGATATTAAGGGCGGAGTGGTAAGTTGCTTCCAATTTCTAGCTATTGACATTCTTGTCGCAGCTAAGATGTGAGCCACCACCCACACCTGATCTGCCGGTAGTTCATCTAGGCCGATGCCCAGCAACACCATCTCCGGGGTGATGGGCAACGGCGAAGAGAAAATAGAGCAGATAAGATCCTCCACATTTGCCCATATTGGTCGTACTGACGGGCACAGCCACCACATGTGCAACGATGAGCCTAAATTTCCACACCCCCTCCAACAAAGATGAGAAGTATTGGCCGTCATTCGAGCCAGCCTGGAAGGAGTCCAATACCAGCGGAGCTGCACTTTCCTAATCTGTTCAACATGATTAATACACTTAAAGCTCTTGTATGACCACAGAAAAGCTTTATGCCATTGGTCAAGGCTAAACTCCCTGCCTATTTCTGCCTCCCATGACAGCATACATTTTAGTTTCTGATTATATTTAACTAATGCCAGTATAGCATAAAGAGTCGATATCTTAGGTCTGTTACCCACACCTTCCACTACATATCTAGCCAATAAATTCTCACTGATGGCAGGTTGATGGTGAGGCAGTGTATATAGGCAATGGCGTATTTGTAAATATTGATAGAACAGTTTGTTCGGTATCCCATATGCCTCATGCAGCGATTCAAAACTTAATATTCTACCTCTATCATACAACTGGCCAATCAGCTGTATACCACAGGTGTGCCATATAATCAGAGATAGGTCGGGTATAAGATATTCCACAATTGCTAAAGGGAGTTTTTGTATTGGAAGACAGCTAAGATGTCCAGCTGTGAGAAAGAGTTTCCAAATATATATTGAGCTCTCCATGGTGTCCAGCGGAACATTTACTGTACATGGCTGAACCCCATGGACAGCTAATGCAGATTTGAGCGATCCACCCTTGACAAGCTGTTGTTCAATCTGCATCCACCGATGATTTACCGTGGGTGACCACCATTCTAGTGTTTGATCCATCAAACTGGCCAAATAATAATTATAAAGACATGGGACGCCCAGCCCTCCATTCCTAATTGAAATGTATAAACAGGTCTTACCAATTCTGGGACGTTTACCCTGCCAAATGAAGTTCAATATCCCTGATTGGAGAGATTCAATGTATTTAAGGGGTATTTTAACGGGTAGGCAGCGAAACATGTAAAGCACTTTAGGTAGGATAAACATCTTAACCGCATTAATACGGGCTATCCAAGAAAGATGAATCTTAGCCAACTTAGAATAATCTTTGCATATATCTAATTGTAAGCGCTTTACATTAATAGACACAGATTCCTTAATCGAGGACGCCAACTGCACACCCAAATAGGTAAGAGAGGAGGGTGCCCATTGATAAGCATATCGGCCTGTGATCATATCTCGCACGCTCTGAGGCACATGAAGGGATAGCAGCTGCGTCTTCCCAGCGTTTAATCTATAATAAGAACACTTAGAATACGCAGTCAAGACGCTCGAGAGCGCCTCCATAGATCTCTCAGGGTCTGTAAGAACCAGGAGCACATCGTCAGCATAAAGGCTGACGGTGTGCTCCGAGCTCCCAACCCCGATACCCGAGATTGCGGGGCATGAGCGAATTGACTCAGCAAGAGGCTCAATGATTAAGGAAAAGATTAGGGGAGACAGGGGGCAGCCCTGTCGAGTCCCGTTGGTAATGCCAAAGGGGCCAGACATATATCCTGCTGTTAGAACAGTAGCAGAAAGTTTAGAGTATAGCCCCATAATAGCAGTCACAACGGGACCCTTAAACGTCTCAAGTGCTTCTCATATTGATACACAAGTAAAGATCTTACCTCAGAGCGTGCGGCACGAGCAAGACCAGAGAGCATATCGGAGGGGCTGGATTTATATGCCAGCTCCGCTGATTCCAGCTTAGATAATGCAGTGTGCAGCTCCTTATCCCTGACCCTCTTAAGCCTCGCCGCAGATTGTAGGAAGATACCCCTCATATATGCTTTATGCGCTAGCCACATCGACGTATTAGATATACCATCCACATCATTATTAAGATAGTAATCTTCTAAAATAGAGGCGTATCTTTCCACCCTCTGCACGCACCTCAGCAGGTAAGAGTTAAGTCTCCAACTTCCAGGAGGTGGTCCCGACATCCCCACATTTATTTCTATAGCTATGTGAGCATGGTCCGACCATGTCGCACAGCCTATATGTGACTTAGTCACCCTACTGATTAACGATCTAGAGATCAGAAAAAATCTATGCGGGAGAGGGAAGAGTGAGAGGGGGAGACATAAGTATAATCCCTTTCATCACTGTGGTGATATCTCCAAATATCATGTAGATCATTCATCATGAGGATATTTCGGAGGTCAGGTCTCTTAATAGAAGAGTTAGATAAGCAGTCAATATCAGAATTTACTGGAATATTAAAGTCTCCCCATCACTATTCCACCTCTAGCCACCCTCCGGATCTTTTTAAAAAGTCTATTCAAGAACGTTATCTGGCGTGCATTAGGAGCATACACCGACACCAGTGTAGGTTGGACTCCTTCCAGGAGGCAAAGCAGAATAACATAGCGCCCCCTACGGTCTATTATACATTCTTGGAGAGTAAAAGCCGCAGTAGTCTTTATCCCTATGAATGTCCCGGCCTTGCGCCTCTTCACAGAGGGCGAGTGGTAGATATTAGAAAAACTACTATGAGTACAACGGAATAAATCTGCCTCTAATAAATGCGATTCTTGAATAAAAGCCACATCACAATTCGCCCTCTGTAGGTCAGCCCAAAGCCGGGACCTTCGATATGGAGAATTTAAACCATGAACATTATTACTATAAAACTTTAGCCCCATAGTTTTACATAAAAAAGTGGCTCATACGGTGCTGAAAGCCCCACTGCCCACAAGAAAAGCGACATAATGGAAATTTCTACAGATAGGGATCCCAATGACCAAGCGACTGATTTAGAGACACTAAACATTAATATTCCCCCAGATAGATCACACATTGATACCTTTACAAATACAAAACACAGACAAACCAACAAATAAACATCCAGCATAGATGGTAACACGTAGTCAGCATACCAGCAGCCCACTATAGGGCTTGCAAACCCGCCTTCCGCGGCAGGTAACAGGGGGATAAGTATGCCTGACTACTCACTCACAAACGTCCTCATCCGGATATAAATAATTGCCCTTTATCTAAGAAAGCTCTTAAACATTGTCCCAGTCCTGGGTTACTCTGGCAGCACCGGCTGTCATCTTTTTCTGTATTGGTAGCTCAAGAGGCAGTAGTTTCCACCCCTGCAGCGTCTTCATAGCTTCTTGAGATGAAGTGCACACCACTTGGGATCCTTCTTTACTTATTATCAGTTTAACAGGGAAACCCCATTTATATCCTATGTCATTATCTCGTAATGCCTTAGTCACCGCTTGGAACTCACGCCTCTTAGCTAATGTAGCAGCAGATAAGTCAGAGTATATCGAGATGCCTTTAAACATAGCGGTCGGGGTGGGGTTCGATCGCAGAGCCCTCAAAAATAACTCCTTAATCTGGAAAAAATGTATGCGGGCAATAACATCTCTAGGTTTAGAGGGATCCAACCCCTTAGGTTTAGGGATCCGGTGAATGCGGTCGATCAGCAGATCTCTGTCCGTAATGGTGGGCAGTACATCTCTCATTAACTTTTGCAGAAACGCCTCAAGTTCACCTTGACCCACCGATTCAGCGATTCCGCGAAGACGGACATTGTTCCGGCGTTGTCGATCTTCAAGATCTTGTAACTTAACCTTAATAGTGGTAAGGGTTTCCTCCAACGTCTCTTGTGCATCAACAAGTAAGTTGTGTTTGCCCGTAAATTCCACCATCTTTACCTCCAAGTGTGAGGTTCGCTCTCCCAGGCTCTGCACTTCCCGGCGGATCTCCTGCACAAATGAAGCCATATCCTCTTTCAGAGAGGAGCGCAAGTCCCCAGTAGTTTCTTCATGTCTCCAGCGGTAGTCGGCTCCGACGCAGGGTCGGGAGGTCCATGTGTCGCAGCCTGTACCTCGAGATCCGGCTCCGAGAGTATGCATGGCGGTGAGTCAGGCGGGTCAGGCGCGACCACATCTTCCGCGTCTTCCGCATCAGGGGAGGCAGGCTGGGTGAAGAACTCAGTCAGTTTCTTCGAGGGCTGACGTTTCCGAAGCTTCCCCATTGCCCCCACGTGTAGTCACGGTTGTATGCGGGAGGTTAGTCCGTCGCTAGGGCTAGGGCTAGGGCGAGTTAGTAAGCCGCTTTCAGATGTCCGGAGAGGAACGAGCGAGCGACTATGCGGCCTGCGCCATGTGCGTTCAGGCCACGCCCCCTGTGCGTTCAGGCCACGCCCCCCTGTGCGTTCAGGCCACGCCCCCCCCCCCTGATACACTTTACTGGTACTGTACCACTCTGTGCTTTTTCTGCATGGAAAAAACATGCATAATCCACACCGTGTGCAGGCACCCTAAGGCTAGGGCTACACGATGACATGTGTCGCGCGACACATAGGGCACAACTACACCAATGTTGTGCAACAATTTTTATAATGATAGTCTATGGCAGGGGTGCACAACCTGCGACCCTCGATACCATTCTGTGCGGCCCCCACACATCTGGTAAAAGTCAAGTAGGTCTATGTCTTATGGCTTCTTACATGTATCTTTCACGTATTCTCCTACTAGATGGGAGTCCTAGAACCTAGCCTAGAACTCTAACTAGACATTTATAGTGTATACTGTATGTTCAATATGCCAAAGATATAGTATTTCAGTTGGTAATACCCCTTTAAGTTTTATTTTTGGCCCTTGGAATTAGTTACAGCTGACAATGTGGCCCCCAACCAGAAAAGGTTGTGCACCCCTGGTCTATGGTCTCGCACTGCGATATGCTGCGACTGCGACGCGACAGTCGCAGAAAAATCCATCTTGGATGGAGTTTTTGCTACTGTTCTGTCGCAGTCGCAGCATGTCGTATGTCGCAGTGCGAGACCATAGACTATCATTATAAAAATTGTCGCGCAACATTGGTGCGAAAAAATGTTGTCGTATATCACTAGCCTAATACTTTTTAGGTATTAAAAATCCTGTTCTTGCAAGAGACCATCTCTATAGACTAGTGGGTAAGCCTGCAGTGTGAGGCTAGTTTCACATTAGCGTTTTTATGCGGATCCGTCATGGATCTGCAAAAACTCTTCCGTTACCATAATACAACCGCATGCATCCGTCATGAATGGATTCGGTTGTATTATGTCTTCTATAGCCATGACGGATCCGTCTTGAGCACCATTGATAGTCAATGGGGGACGGATCCATTTTTTATTATGACAAATCCGTCGCCATTGACTTACATTGTGTGCCAGGATGGATCCGTCTTGCTCTGCACCACATGGCGGACAGAAAGGCAGTGTTTTGGTGTCGCCTCCAGAGCAAATTGGTGACTGAACGGAGGCAAACTGATGCATTCTGAGTGGATCCTTTTCCATTCAAAATGCATTAGGGCAAAACTGATCCGTTTTGGACCGCTTCTGAGAGCCCATGACGGATCTCACAAACGGAAAGCCAAAACGCTAGTGTGAAATACGAAAGGTCGGGGATTTACCCTGTAAAATAATTCTTTTTAGGCTACATGCACATGAACGTATTTTGTTTCCGTGTCCATTCCGTTTTTTTTGCGGATAGGATGCGGACCCATTCATTTTAATGGGTCTGTAAAAAATGCTGACAGCACACCGTGTGCTGTCCGCATCCGTATGTCCACTCCGTAGCACCGCAAAAAAAATATAGCATGTCCTATTCTTGTCCGTTTGGGGAAAAGGATAGGCATTATTACAATGGATCCGCAAAGAAAACGGTTCCGGAATTTGCCGACCCCAAAAACATACGTTCGTGTGCCTTTAGCCTTTATAAAAGTTATGGCAGAAAATGGAACTTTTAATTTCTAGCTTTTTTTCTTTATGACAAAAAAAATATAAATGACCAAAAAACATCACAATAACTGCATTTTGTAACATACTGTCATACATATCACAAAACAGTATTTTGTATCCTGTAATCATAATAACCCATACAATGTAGTGAACACATTATTCTTGGTAAAAAGTAAACAGCATAATTAAAAATGTATTATTTTTTTCCCTTCATTTCAGTAATATACTATTTCTTTGTCTGTAAAGAAAACAGTAACATATTTTTGGTCTATAAGACACACGAGACTATAAAACGCACGTAGGGTTTAAAGGAGGAAAGAAAGAAAAATATATTTTTGATCACACTTCAGATCAGACCCCCAATTCCTCATTAGACCTCAGATCAGACCCCAAAACTCAGACCCCCAAGCTCAATCAGACCTCATAACAGACTGCCCAGCCTCCATCAGTCTCATATCAGACCCCCCAGCCTCCATCAATCTCAGATCAGACCCCATCAGACCCCCAAGCCTAGACCTCCATAGCCCTCAGATTAGACCCCCATCAGCGTCAGATTAGACCCCTATCAGAGCTCAGATCAGACCCCCATTAGCCTTAGATCAGACCCCATCAGACCTTGGATTAGAAATAAAATAAATTTACATCGCTTGCTTTGGATGGTGCTGCCACTTTTATTCAAAAATAGTTTTATATCATATTGAGTTTAGAAAGAATACCAGTCTGTGACGTGGAAGTAACCCCCATCAGACCCCCCAGCCTCCTATTAGCCTCAGATCAGTCCCCCATCAGACCCGCCAGCCTAGACCTCCATCACCCTGAGATTAGACCCCCATCAGCGTCAGATTAGACCCCTATCAGACCTCAGATCAGACCCCCATTAGCATCAGATCAGACCCACATCAGACCTTGGATTAGAAATAAAATAAAATAAATTTACATTGCTTGCTCTGGATGGTGCTGCCACTTTTATAAAAAAAAATAGTTTTCTATCAATATTGAGTTTAGAAAGAATACCAGTCTGTGATGCGGAAGTAACCTTTTAAGGGCCATGAAATATTTCCATTGTCCTTTTAGAAGGGTCCCTTGACTAAAGGGAAATCTTCAGTTTTCCCCACAAAGAGAATTCAGCATTATACAGCGGCCATTAAGTACTCGGGTATTCTGTGTAATACAGCACAGGGCACGTCCTCATAAATGAGGGATATTCCTCATAACCACTCTTTACGCCAAAAAATGAAGATACTGAACAGAGCACCCCTCTATTAACTTAGAATTTCCTAATAGGGAATATGAAAATATTTTTTCTAAACTAGGAGACCCCTTTAAATTTTATACTACAAATTTTCAATACTTGCCAAATGTCCCCAGGGCCATTGAAGTTATGCATTAAAGGCATTGTGTCATCAGAGACATTGGTGGCGTATCGCTAGGATATGCCACCAATGTCAGATAAGTGCGGGTCTCACTTCTGGGACCTGCACCTTTCCTCAGAATGGGACCCTTTGGCCTCTTGCACACGAACGTATTATTTTTTCAGTGTTTTGCGGTCCGTTTATAATATTATGTTTTTTGTTTCCGTTTTGGTTCCGTTGTTCCGTTCCGTTTTTACGTTTGGCATATACATATACATTAATTCCATAATAAAAATTGGGCTGGTCTTTAAATTTTCAATAGATTGTTCTGCAAAAATGGAACGGATACGGATGACATACGGATGCCTTTCCGTATGCTTTCCGTTTTTTTTGCGGACCCATTGACTTGAATGGAGCCACTGAATGTGATTTGCGGACAAGAATAGGACATGGTCTATATTTAAAGGAACAGAAAAACGGAAAAACGGAAACGGAAGGCATACAGAGACACCAGAAATTTTTGCAGACCCATTGAAGTGAATGGTTCAGTATACTGTCAGTATACTAAACTGAAAAAACTGCCAGTATACGGTCTGCAAAATACTGTCGTGTGCAAGGGGCCTAAAACCCTAAGTTCACACTTGAGCGTTTTACAGCGCGTTCAAACGCGCTGTAAAACGCTCAACACATGAAAACCAATGCTTTCCTATGGCCCTGGTTCTCACTTAAGCGTTTTACAGCGCGTTTGAACGCGCTGTAAAACGCCCGACGCATAAACAAGTACTTGAGCTTTTTTTGGGGCGTTTGTCGCGCGTTTTGTGATTGACACCACAGTAGTCAATCACAAGAACGCGCGTACTAACGCGCGTTTCCTATTTACAAAAACGCGCTGAAATACGCGCGACAAAAACGTGCGTTTCAAGAACGCTCATGTCTGAACCCAGGGAAAGTGAGTGGAGAGTAGCTGCATATGCGCTCCATTCATTTCTGTGGGACTGGCTCAGCTATCTCCAGCAGTCCCATAAAAGTGAATGAAGCAGTAGCCATGCTTGCAAGGTGCACTCTCCATTCAATTCTAGAATAGCCAAGCACGGAACTCCCTTAGAAATTTATGGAGAGATAGGTGTGAGCAAATACCATAGACTGCAGCAGCGGACTGCGGACACTGCGTGCGTCGTCTACTCATACAGCTGATCGGCGGGAGTGTCGGACCACCGCCAGTCTGATATTGATGACCTATTCTGAGGATAGGTCATGAATAGTAAAAGCCGAGACAACCCCTTTAACAATAATTGACCGTTTTTTTTTTACATTACTATTGTTTCTTTCAAAACACGTCTGTTTTCGGAAAATTGAGGCCAAATCCGTATAAACCGGGGTAATTGAGGAAATAGTCCTCTAGTTGCCCACTTTATAAATGACCCTGAAATATAGAACACCGTACACACTGTTTCTCAGTAGAATTATTTTTTTGACAATCTGTAGATAGATCAATGTGTGATAAATCACATTTACTTCCTCACTGTGATTTACTTCATAAGGGCAGAAAATATATTTTTGACGTTATTACAGTACTGGGGGAAGTTAATGGTGTGCTGTCATTCTCATAGACAGACAAATCAAAAATTCATATGACCAAGGTCAACATGAAATATATCAAGTGTTCCCCAGAGGTAAATTACATGGAGATAATCAATACTTGTTTAAGAACAACAGCAAGGCCTTTTTCGACAAGACTTTATTCTAACTGGAAAATATGGATGATACATACAAGGGAAATTTATATTTTTAAATGTTAAAGGGGTTGTGTCGCTTCAGCATTTATCATGTAGAGAAAGTTAATACAAGGCACTTACTAATGTATTGTGATTGTGTAGCGGTCCGGTAAGGGAGAGACTGCAAAGCACGATTTAAATACGGTACAGCAGAAGAGGACGCTGAACAAATGCCGGTTTTTATTGAACAACAAAATATAACGGCCGGCACTTAAGATTAACAGTACTGTACCGAACAAATTTGCACAATGTTACAAGAAGGGTATTTAAAGTGTCATATAACAAATGCGCTCTCATCAGCATGCAGATAGAAATACAGGCTACTCTCTTCTTTGTGATCCTGTCTGATCCCCGCTAACCAGGGCGCACTTTCTACAGCGCTCTGACTAGTGAAGCCTGCTCTATGCCCTACCGCGGATTAGCACCGATGCACACTCACAGTTCTGGAGTTATCTAAGTAGAGGTCTGTGATGCAGTCTTTTCCCACGAGGTGGATGTTTGTCTGGTCCGGAACGTGGTGGCCCGTTTCCTCTGGCTCCTGAATCGATCGCTTGCTTGTCTCAGCAAGTGGCCTGCTTTTCTCTCTCTCTGGATTGCAGCTGCAGCACTTCACTTCAGAGCCTATCTTGAGCTGTCCCATACATAGCCAGTTTCTCAGGACTCCATCAGTAAGTGCCCATGTCTCATCATTAGTCGGTCAGCCTGGCTCCTGACATGGCAGCCAGACTCACAGCTACCAGGGCACACACCAGCCCAGACCCGGGAACTTCCTGTCCCCTGCTCTCCTCTGAGAACCAACAGCAACTTCACTGCTTTACTCAAAGCGACATCTGGTGGTTGGAAGAAGTCATCACAGTCTATGTAACACAATATTGCAGATATCTATGCAAAGAACAGTATTCTAGGGGCTGACCCCTACAATTGTCCATATTGCCTCCTTTGCTGGCTGGATTCATTTTTCCATCACATTATACACTGCTTGTTTCCATGGTTATGACCACCCTGTAATCCAGCAGTAGTGGTCGTGCTTGCACACCACGGGAAAAGGTTAGGATCTCTGCTAGTCTCTGCTAGTCGGGATCATGGGGGTACACATAGCACGCATGCACAGCAGCTCCTGTCCCAGCCACCTCGTATCTGTGCTGCGAGCAGTGTATAATGGGATGGAAAAATGAATCCAGCCAGCAAAGGAGGCAATATGGACAATCACAATACATTAGTAAGTGCCTTGTATTAACTTTATCTACATGATAAATGCCAGTTGCTGAAGTGAGACAAGGGTTTGTCTTAAAGGGGTTATGCCAAGATTGATTTATTAAATCAAAACAAGACGTCATATAGTACAAGACAACCTCTTTCTAACAAAGCTAGAACCAGCCCTGTACCTCACATGGATCCAGAGATCTCCTCATCCATTGTTCCAGTTGCTCAGCTAGATTTATTTCAAGCTGGCAGCTTAGGGGCCCATTCTAAGGGAGGGCGTGTCCTTTCTGCTGCAGCTGGTGGCTATTGATCAGTGTGGCCCTCAATAAGGCGGACAGAGACATTAGAAAAAGAAAAAACAGCAGGTGGCGCTATACTGATATATTTAATTTCATCCTTTTTCACATGCAATTACAAATTATTTAGATCCAGTGGTGGTTTGAAAACCTGTTATGTGTTTAGATAACATACAGTATAATAGGTGACTGAAGGAAACCTCATTCTGCAACCTAAACTGCTTAAATCTAAGACTTTTTCTTCAATATTTTTGTCACCTCGCCATATTTTTTAATTTTTTTAGTGATTTCCCGTCTTACCTTTTCACATTTATACAATTAAGCAGTATATGAACTAGATTATGCCTGACTTTATGCCTTTCTCCTTGACAAAAGCTACCAGTGAAAAAATAATAATAATCAGATATTGGAGAAAATTTTTTTTTCAATTCTTTGGCTTTTAAAATACAAATTTCTCCCTGCTGGAAGATTTGCCAAGAATCATAAAATCAGCCGCTGTTCCCGCTAACGGCTCCGCACTCAAAAGCCACAGATCATTAGTTAATAAACCCTATTACAGGAATGAATAATTGTTTGGAAAGGTCCATAGTAATGGAGCACTTTTCATTTTTCCCGTCCTTCCTTAAGGCGCTGTAATTGAGGTTGAGCTTTATAAGAGGTCATCGCAGAAACACGTCTTGTCCATGATTATTTACGGAAGCTGCCGATTTGTCTTGTTATCCCACTTTGCTGTCCTGCAACATATCCTGACTTCGCTTCTGCTGTCGATTGCCATTTCCACTTACGGTGCTGATTGCCGCTCTGTGCTCTCCTATGGGTTTAATTTAATGAATTTTGTGTGGGTCTGTATGTAAACTGCAGGGACTTTCTGAGCACTTACAGCCGGCAGTCATCGAGACGTCAGCTTTATTTTCACGCTTTTCAATAGGAGCGCACTTGACCACAACGTGGATTTCTTGGGTACATGTAATCTTTTTTGCATACTGGAACTTTGTTGCATCTCAGAATGCCAATTGAAATTTTGCCAGATGGTTTTGTTACTGGATTGTATACAGAGGTGACATTTTCCGCTTCTGTGACATTTCACTGTAACGACCTAGACTGCAGAGACAAGGCAGTGCTCCACTTGTGCAGAGGAAGGAGATGAGAAATGTGGATGCAATTATACATTGGGTACATCTAATGTTTACATTACGTTAACCTTTTTGGTACCAAAAGACTATACTAACTTTGTACCTTGGAAGTGTATATGATTTTGTGGATTTTACTATGCTTATTTATATGAGGTATCCCAGGACGTAGTGTTCTGGGGTTAAATTATGTATTTTTTTCAATTTATCGTCATCCGTTAGGCCTGGTGTTTACTATGTGGCTATCTTATACAGAGTAAAGATGCCAAAAATGTACAGGATATCCCAGCCAATAAGACATAGCTGATAATCATATACACCTAAAATGGATAAAACACAACAAAAACATTGGTTATATAAAGTGAAGTGTCTGCGGTCCATGCCCTCTGCGCTACTCACCATGCTGCCCCATCCTCTGTAGGTTGCGGCCTGCACTCTCCCTTCAGCCTGCAAGTAGCTGTACTCTTAGGCTCCTTTCACATGGGCGTGATTTCCGCGGGGGTCCAATGCGTGAGGTGAATGCATTGCACCCGCACTGAATCCGGACCCATTCATTTCAATAGGGTTGTGTACATGAGCGGTGATTTTCCTTCATCACTTTTGCGTTGCGTGAAAATCGCAGCATGTTCTATATTCTGCGTTTTTCACACAATGCAGGCCCCATAGAAGTGAATGGGGCTGCGGTAAAATCGCAAGCATCCGCAAGCAAGGGCGGATGCGGTGTGATTTTCCCGCATGGTTGCTAGGAGACGATCGGGATGGGGACCCGATCTTTATTCTTTTCCTTTATAACATAGTTATAAAGGAAAATAATAGCATTCTCAATAGAGAATGCAAAGTAAAAAGGGCAATAGAGGGTTAAAAATAATAAAAAAAATGAACTCACCTCCTCCATTTGATCGCGTAGCTGCCGGTCTCCTGTTCTCTCTTCAGCAGGAGGGGGGTGAAGGATCTTCAGTGACATCACTGGGTCACATGGGAGGAGGGTGAAGGATCTTCAGTGACATCACTGGGTCACATGGTCCAATCACCTGCTTCCAAGCTGGTGATTGGGCCATGTGACCCAGTGACGTCACTGAAGGTCCTTCGCCCCCCGCCCAGCTGAAGACAGAACAGGAGACGGGTAGCTACGCGATCAAATGGAGGAGGGGAGTTCATTTTTTTATTATTTTTAACCCTCTATTGCCCTTTTAACGTTGCATTCTCTATTTTCCCGCAACGCACCCGCCTCTTATCCGGTCAAACGTGGGTGCACTACCAATGAAGCAAGGTGAGGCGATTGCCTCAGGCAGCACCAGGTAGGGGCAAGAGTCTAGATCATCAATATCAGATTGATGGGGATCCGACACCCGGAACCCCCGGTTGATTAGCTGTTTTAAGAGGAGGCGGCACTCCATGCTAGCGCTACCTTCCTTCTTTAAGCCTCTTGCACACGAACATTTTTTTTATTCTGTTTACGTTCCGTTTTTTGCGTTCCGTAACGGACAAGGATAGTACTGTTCTATCAAGGGCCAGCAGTTCTGTTCCACACAAAAACCGAATGTACACGGACGTCATCCATATTTTTTGCGGATCCGTTTTTTTCAGACCGAAAAATACTGAAAAAGCCATTCTGTCGTGTGCAAGAGGCCTTACACTGCCTGTCGTCTCGGAAGTGCAGTGTAATTACAAGTACTCGCCCTATTAACTTGAATGGAACGAGTACTTGTAAGTACACAGTGCCACCACTACAGGGGAGATGACGCACAGGGTAATGAAGAGGAAGCAGTTCTCGCATGGAGTGTCGCCTCCTCTTCAAACAGCTGACACCCCTGCCAATCAGATATTGATGACCTATCCTGAGGAAAGCTCATCAATATATACAGCCTGCACAACCCCTTTAGGTTCCCTGGTGACCAGTAAAGGTGTTACGGCCTAGTGCTTCTGCAATTCTCCTGCTTTTTAGCCTCATTCAAACGTCAGTGTTTTGGTCAGTGATTTCCATCAGTGATTGTGAGCCTCCACAGACATCAGGTAAAAGGGAAAGATCTGCGCCTGTTCTGGGTTTAGAGCTGCATCTGGTCTTGGCTCAAAATCACTGATGGAAATCTCCTGTCCGAAACACTGACGTGTGAATGAGGCTGTATCCTGTGTTTTTCCTGTTTGTGCTCCACCCTTTATCCCCCCTGTCTGTGTATTTCTGCGCTAGACAGTGAAGTTTAAGCCTGGGCATGGTCACAGCCAGACATGCCTATAACAGCCAGTGCAGGCTAAGCTACTGTATGCTTGCCATGGAATCAGATGTATGAAAATGATAGCAACCAGATGAAAGTGTTCTTCGATTGCCAGAAGATATTGCAGCAAGGGGAAATTGTTCCCCAGCTGGAGCAGGAGCCACAAAAGGGAAGTAGCTTGTAGAGCACCCGGTCTCCATGCTAATTTACTTTACTGTGCTCCTACCTAGATACAGCAGATCCCCAGGGTTAGGCTCCGAAGCAATAAAGCGGAATAGTTGAGGTAGGAGATGGAGAATAAATATTGAGTCCAGACCTTGATAAAGTTCAACAGCTTTACTTGCATACACTTTCATCCAGACAATATTCAGGCTTCCTCTTGTTTCCAGCAGGCTTTGGCATTAACTGGCAAGCAAACTTGTTAACTCTGCGTTCTCTCTCTGCTGTGCTAAACTCCGCTTGGGTCTGGTTACTGGACTTTTGGTCGGTTCTGGTATCCCTGGATTGGGGTGCCTTTGGCTGTTGTCCCCCTTGTGCTCTAAGATCTACTTCCCTTTTGAGAGACTCCTGCCGAAGCCGGAGAACTTTTTCCCCTTGCTGCTACATCTTCCACACATCTACCACCATCGCAAGCTTAGCTTAGACTGCACTGGCTTCTACATGTTAGGCATGTCTGGCTCTGACGGTATTCTCTTTCCTCATCTTTTCCTGTCAGACCAGACCATCATGATGATTTCTTTCAGCCTTGTCTCCTCTCTGCACAGTTTAACAAACAGACATCTTTTCTATCATCCTCCCCACCTTCTCAAAACCCCATCCTGACCCCCCCCCCAATAATATCCTGCAAAGACAGTACCCCTGAAAATACTGGTACCACACAGATAGTGCGCCAGTACAAAATACCCCTTTATATTCTGCGCCAGTACAAAAAATGCCCCCTTACCATTC
Organism: Bufotes viridis; assembly: GCA_033119425.1. Lineage (NCBI taxonomy): Eukaryota > Metazoa > Chordata > Amphibia > Anura > Bufonidae > Bufotes > Bufotes viridis. The sequence goes on along the minus strand of CM065594.1, from coordinate 237,673,491 downwards.
AGATCAGACCCCCATATCAGACCTCAGAACAGACCACCATTAGACCTCCAGGCCCCCATATCAGACCTCTATCTATTAGACACCCATATATCAGACCACACCTCCATACCCCATTAGACCTCCAGACCCCCATATCAGACCCTAGACCAGACCTCCAGACCCCATTACATCTTCAGACCTGAATATCAGACCTCCAGACCCCCATTAGACCTCCAGACCGACACATTAGACCTCAGACCAGACCTCCAGACCCCCATTAGACCCCCAATCAGACCCCCATTAGACCTCCAAACCCCCATATAAGACCTCAGACCCGACCTCTAGACCCCCATTAGACTTCAGACTAGACCTCCAGATCCTCCTTTAGACTCCAAGACCCCCCAATCAAACCCCATTAGACTTCCAGACCCCATTAGACCTCCAGACTCCCATATCAGACCTCAGACCAGAACTCCAGACCCCCATTTGATCTCAGACCAGACCTCCAGACCCCCCAATCAGACCCCATTAGACTTTCAGACCCCCATTAGACCTCCAAACCCCCATATCAGACCTCAGACCAGACCTCCAGACCCTCCATTATACCTTCAGACCCGCAATCAGATCCCAATCAGACCCCCATTAGACTTCCAGATTCCCATATGACATCCACACTCCCATATCAGACCTTAGACCAGACCTCCAGACCCCCCATTAGACCTCAGATCAGACTAAAATAAATAAATTAACTTACCTTTGCTGGTCCGGCGGTCTCCCTGTTCTCTTCTCAGGGCCCACTCTGCAGTCACCTGGCTGCCTGCAGTGTCAGGTCAGAGTGCGCTTTATGGACTCAGCAGCGTGACCCCCGGGAAGCAAGCAGGAGGGTGGGTAGGTTCAGCACTCACAATGCTTCACTCCCCCTCCTCCTACATACTAGTGAGCACTTCCAAAAGTACAGTACCACTGGCTTAGGGGCCTGGTCGCAACTGCGACCGCTGTGACCCCAAAAGCTCTCAGTGTAGAGAGAAATGTAGCTATTGTGGTAAGGTGCAAGGTACCGTGGTCGATGGCAGGTACGTGTCACCGAGGTTCCTGGCCTCGGTGAGGTAAGAGCCGGGTTTTCCTGTGTCAGCAGCAGCTAGTGCTGCTGACACCTTGAAATTTAGTTTGGCTGCAAAGCCAATCCGGGCCGGCTCTTACTGGGAGTAGGCAAAGAGTTGGGTGGGTGCCTACTCCCCACGGTCCAGGCCGGACTTTGCCGGGCCTTTATAAGACAGCCAGCACCAGCAGGTGGTGTGATTATCCTGGAGCTGCTGTTAGGCTGGGGAATCATTTGAGTTTGGAAGTTCTCTAGGCAGGAAGCAAGAGCCCAGCAAGGAGGAGTGCAGACGGCCTGGAAACCTGACGTCGCTTGTCTTGCGGCTGGACTGACAGCCAGGTGTGAACCTGCACCTAAAACCTCCCAGGTGACTGGAGCCTGTATTGGACTGTCTTGTTTTTCTCATGATTTCTTATGTGTGTGAAGTAACACCAAGAGACTGTTTTTGTTTATCTTGTGCAAGTGTGAATAAAACACTGTTTATTGCACCCTCGAGACTCCTGTTTTGCCTCGGTACTGCACCCGCACCGCTATCTACCAGAGCGACTCCCCACACTATATATTGCTATGAATTTAGAAGTGTGGATGAGTGAATGGAAGGTGTCTGGGCTGCTTCATTAGAGATCACTACACTGACACTGAGAAGAGGTCCACCACTGAAGTGAATACAGGAAGAGGTGGACCAGAATTTCACAGAAAAAACAGCAGGGGGTGCTACCAGAGGGAAAAATGTAATGTACATAAAGAAAGTAACAACATTTTTATTGCATGTATATTGCAATAATACTTCACTTGAAATGCCCTATTCATCCATTTAAAGTGTCAGGCATTTGCTAAGTTGAGACAGATGGCAGCCTACATAGATTCACAGTAACCTACCTGTTCCATGTGGATTCTCGCAGGTATGATAGTGTGGGCAAATAATGAACTATAACCTGGAGCATGGCAGGCTGTGCCAACGCAATGCAGTATTGCTGGTATGGGCACTGCCAGGTTGTGAGCCCTCCATGTGCAGACATTGCACCCCGAAATGTTAATGATACCGCTCTGTAGTCTTCCTTAAGGATGCGATACGAATACATTGTGCTTTAATCCATTCTTTGCTAGTTCCATGCTCTTTCTGCAGTGCCATAAATATACCTCTAGTCTAAATTTATTTTGTGACTCCCAACATTTATAGAGATATAAATGTGTGTATTTTATTACAGGTTTAGTCTATGTATATGGCCTATAGTAAAGTTTATATGCAAGAGCTGTTTTGATCTTTATTGTTTTATCGCCAATAGCAGAGAAACTATTTTAATTTGTTCAGCTATTTTTTACAACAGCATATATTAGCATTCAATTGACAACGAAGAGCTGAAGTATACAGAGCCATGAGAATTCTGTAAAATCCCTTTAATCTGGCATCGGCAGGACATCTCAATTGTCAGATTATCAATTTGTTGTGGTTTTTCATATGGACATAGAGAAATATATAAACTGTTGAGACAAGTGATCCACCCAAAAAGCCTCATCAGGCTAGTTATATTCTATTCTGCCTCGAATCCAGTGTAGGAAACAGTCACTGTATTAATGGGAGTGCACAACCATAGAGTGCTGGACTAAAGGAATTTCATTTTACACCCAATTATCCTATTCATATTATCGATTGCTAGTTCCTCTCTGTTTTCTTCTTGCAGATAGAATAAAAGAGATGAATTGGTCAGCCAAAGCATATAGGCGAGTTGCGGAAGGGGAGTGGTCTAGTATATAGGAGAGTTGTGGAAGGGGAGGTGTCTGGGACAGATAAAATGGAAATTTTAGTCTGGTATATATGGACAATGACGAATGAGTTGCTTTGAACATAGAAGATGTCTGTTAGATAATAAAGTTGGGCACCTACTCCATGACATCTATATGCACAGACATATGGACAAGTTTTGGAGTGCCCCATAGACTGTGAATGACCTCGCAGAGTTAGAAGATGCATGGAGATCCTGTTGTCAGTGACAGCTGAGCTCACCAGTGAGAAGGTAGAGATGGTGTGAACAGAAGGAAGCTGCACTGATCCTCCCGGTTCTGGTCGTAGTGATCATGTGATCTCCAGGTTCGGGGTAATGTGCAAGCTGCTGGGTCTTAGCAGACCCAGATCAGCTCTAGAGTGCATGTTATCGGTAACCTGTATTACTCCTGTAACTCGGGCTAATATGTCAGCCCCAATTACAGAAGAAACCAGCAATAAAAAAAAATCAGTTTTGTGCCCCAAAGGTCTTGTATGACCTTATAGGGGCAGCACAAAGTAAAAAATAAATAAAGACAAATTAGAGGGGCATTGCTCCTGCTCCTAGAGGCTCCGTTCTCCCACCTCATGTCACGTCCTGCCATCCTTGATTGACAGTGCCAGCATTTGTCTTCCCCTGCTGGCCCCATGTGCTGAAAAAATCTCATGCCTGCGCCGTGCCGTTAACCCAGCACACAGGCTAATTTGCATATTATAAAAGTTAAAATTGTGCAGTAAGGGGGCCATCAATAAGCATAAGAATAGTAGAGTTAGGGTCTGCTGACATTAGCACATCGCTAATGTCAGCCAGTTTAATAGGGTTAATTCTGGTGACAGAAACCCTTTAATGTACTAAAACACAACAAAAACTATATACATTTGGCAACTCTGTGCTTGTACTGACCTGCAGAATAGAATAGATTTATCATGTCTTTGAACATCTCAAAAACGAAACCCGAAAAACAATGGTGGAATTGATTTTTTCCCCATTTCTACCCCTCATTTAACTTTTTACAGTTTCTCAGTACATTATATGGAACATGAAATGATGCCATTACAATATGCAACTTAAAAAACATGCCCTCATGCATGGAGGAATACAATAAAAACTGAAAAAATAAAACAGGTTTCATTTGGAAGTTCCTTTGTGAGAGCAAAAAAAAGAGAAGAACAAGGAAGTAGGATTGACAATAGAAAAAAGAAGGGCAAAGCAGTGTTTTCCTTTAAATATACACCAATGGCTTTAAGCATAAAAAAGGCTATTCTTAATAACTGGTGCAACGGGCGCCTCCCACCAGGGCCCTCTTTATAACACGCGTCCCAGGTGTAGGAAATGCCGAAAGGTATGTTGCGGCCTAATATGTCTCTTTATGTGTGTCACGGTGATCCTACCTGGATACGGCTGGACCCCAGGCTTTGGCTCCGAAGCAATAAATAGGGGGAATAATTGAGGGATTTGAAGAAATAACTTGAGTCCAGACCTTGAGATGAAGTTCAATGGCATCTTTACTTGAATAAACGTTTCTCTGAACAGTTTTAGGCTTTGTCTTGGTTCCAGCAGGCTTTAGCATTAAATTGGCAAGCAAACTCAACTCTGCTCTATACTTCTCTCACTCTGCTGTACTGACAAGCTGACTTGGTAACTTGGCTTCTTCTTTATGCTGCACTTCACTTTTTAGTCGGACTTATCTTCAGACAAGAAATAGGTTAGAATCCTGGCAGCTCCAACATGAAGTCTCAACCAGGACAAACCAGAACTGCCCACCTCCTTCTGGTAGCAAGTAGGACTGGCCCACTTCTGACCAAGGGGGGGGGGGGGATGGATGGAATGGCGAGTTCCATTCTATCTAACTATAGCTCTGCCGTGTTTGCTGCCACCTGCTGGTGAACCAGGCACATTACATGAACAGGTATGTAACATTATTATAAATGCACAGTGCTGAGGGACCTGGAAATAAATATATAGGTGACATAATGGTTAGGCCAGTGATGGGCACACTCCGCCCTCCAGCTTTTGCAAAACTACAACTCCCAGCAGGCAAGGACTTCTTACAGCTATCAGCCTACAGCAGGGCATGGTGGGAATTGTAGTTTTACAACAGCTCGAGGGCCGAGTTTTCCCATCCCTGGGTTAGACCATAAAAGATAGTAGCAAGGTGCAGAAGTGGTAACACCACTCTGGGGTGTTATACTGGCATATGTTGGCTTATGATAAAGATTTGAAAGAAAAAACAAAAATTCCTCCCCTTGTCAGTTTTAGAAGAAGTAAAACCATTAAAGACAAGATAGTGAGAAGCAGATTTAAGAGTAGGAACGATAATTGGTTAGAGAAGGGAATCCCACAAGGACAATGTTCAGCTTGTAGGTCTATGATTAGATTGAAATTTTGTAACACAGGAGGAGTGGAACACACAGTTAGGCAGTTTATTTCATGCAAAAGGCAGTATGTGGTTTATGTCATATTTTGCCCAAGTGGAAGGTTTTATATAGGAAAGACCATATAATGTCTATATGTGAGATTCAGAGAGCACAAAAAGTCTATCAGGACAGGAATAGGGTCACCTAGGTTAATAGAGCACATCAAAGAAGCACATGGGGAGATGGAAATGCACTTAAGTGTGCAGGCACAGAAACAGCAGGAATGTTGAAAAACGGAGGAGATGGACATCGAGTGTTGCTTCAAATGTAGCACACCGAGTATCTACAAGCTACAAAGTAACATAGGTTGTTAAATCAAAAGGCAACTTCTTTTGAAATCCATCCACTGGAGCTGGTAGGATAACCTGATGCAATAACCACGTGCACAGACCGGGACTGCAGGGGAAATGTGTGAGTGTGGTGGCCAGATGGGTGTAGTAGTTGGTACTCAGGTTTATGCCGCTTCCTGGGCCGGCGTGCAGTGACAGGAAGGAAGGCAACGGATTCCTTGGGGGCACACGCTGCCAGATATTGGTTGATATGCCCTTGATGGTACAGGGTTTTAGGTGCAGGGAAAGCAGAGTTCCTCAGGTTCGTGACGCCAGCATCCTTGGGTGCAAATGAGGTGTGGAAATAAAGAGGAGTCCGTTTGTATAAATAACTGGGACATTTACTGTTGATCTGTTGTTTTGAGGTATATGTACAGGTTCATTGAGATGGGAGAGATAGTTGTATAGTAATCCATACAAAGCACATCACAGTTAGCTGTAGCTTCAATCCTAGTAACAGGCTCTTGGTGAGCTATAGACTCTGCTCTCGCTCAGGCTGTGGTAAATTCTGGCTGACTATCTTCCAGGTGTGGCGTATATATCGATAAACTGCTTCACATCACCATTATACAGATATCTTGCCTTCCTAGCTTATTCACAAGTATTTTCCATACTGTCCACAAAGGAATGCAGCTCTACATACAGCTTGTACTTCACTGTAGAGTGTGAACAGGCACCAAAGGCTAACTCCTGTCTCACATTGGGTGCTAATGGAGTCTATAGGCTGAGGTAACACTCTCGTCTCCACTAGTCTCTCCTTATACTCTCTCAACACACTGGGTTTCTGTTATTCTTCTGTTCAGGATTACCCTTGGTCTGCACACAACTCAGGGGTAGCTCAATGTCAACTCACTTCCAGGTACAGCAGGTCCAGTCCTAGCTTTGATCATCCACTTTTTTATTCTGACCCTTCAGTCTGGCTGAGGAGTCTGACTTCTTGGTTCAGAATATGGACGTAGCTTTCCTTGGCTGAGAACTAAACTTATGCTGCCCCTGCTGCACTTCAACTCCATCTGGTTTCAATGGGCTTTCATCATCTGCCTCACCCATCCTTTATCCTGTTATATATCTTTAGTAACAGCACCATCTAGTGGTGACTGATGTGAAGTGGTGGTTTGCCAGCCTGTTATAGGAATTACAGCAATATACATACACAGTAGTGTTGGGCGCAAATATTCGAATCGCGAATATTGCAACTTTGAGAATTCGCGAATATTTACAATATAGTGATATATATTCGTATTTTCAAATATTCTACTTTTTTTTCCCCATCAGTAACCTCTCTTTTTGCTTGTGGCCCAATGAGAAGGCTGCAATGTCTTTGTCTGAGCTTAGCAACATCCCTAGCAACCAATAGGAAAGTTGCCCACCCTTTACTATATAAGAACCTCCCCAGCAGCCATTGTATGCAGTTTATTACAGTTCTCAAGAGACAGCAGTGTCATTGCTGTGCTCTGTGCTTTGCTGTGTCATTACATTAGATAGTTAGATAGATTATATATATAATACAGATAGTTAGTGGGAGATAGTCAGTGTAGGTTATATCCTGATATAGTGTAGCTGATAGGTTCCAGTGCAGGGTGTTACACTGCTGTCCATATATACATGCTACAGACTAGTGATGAGCGGCAGGGGCAATATTCGAATTCGCGATATTTCGCAAATATTTGGGCGAATATTCGCCATATATTCGAAAATTCGCAAATTCGTAATCTCCAGTCATTATTTTCTGATTGCGAAAATTCGTATAAAAAATTTGCATAAATTTGCATAAAAATTCGCATAAACTGGCATTTAAGAGGTACCTTTTAAATACCAGTTTATGCGAATTTTTATGCAAATTTTATGCGATTTTTTATGCAAATGTATGCGCATTTTTTATGCGAATTTTCACAATCAGAAAATAATGACATTATTTTCTTGCTTGCAAAAATTTGCATATAAAAAATTCGCATAAAAACGAATATTCGCAATTGCGAATATATTTTGCGATATTCTAAATATTCGCGAATTCTCGAAGTGCCGATATTCGCGATTAAAATTCGCAATTCGAAAATTCGTGATCAACACTACTACAGACATAGTGCTGTGATGTCACAAGTTCACCAGTCACTAATATGTAGTCAAACCTGCTAAAATGTGAAGTTGCACGTATTGCGCAAAAATATGCGCATCATTAATTTGCAGTTTTCGCAATCGCGAATATATCTCTATCCGCATATAAAGCTATTGTAATGTTCTGCCGTGCCAACCATTTTCTCCGGTCTCAGGAAACTTCGAGCAGCTTGAAAAATGTAGCAAAAGTGACCCACGCCTGTATTGCGAGCGCATTACGCGAATATTACATTGCCGATTTTCGCAATCAAGAAAATAACTGCGAATTCGCGGATATATGACGAATATTTTACCAAATATTCACAAAATATCGCAAATTCGAATATTGCCCCTGCCTCTCATCACTAACACAAAGCATAAAATTACATTCTGTAAATACCCTTAAACATAGAGGGCCCCACTACTGAAACAGAGTGGGTCACTGCACAAGCGATAAGCGTCTGGACTATTAATAATTAAATAGTTTTGTTAGGCTGCGTTTACTTCTGCGGCAAGCTGATCCGGCTACCTTCCAGCCATCCGCTGGATTAAGAACCATTGCATGCAACATTTTATGCTGGAAAGCAGGCGGATCGAGGCCAGACCTCATTACAGTCAATGGGGATCCGGTGGGGAACTATAGAATCTGACAATGCCGAATCTGGCGAAATCCAGCACACTGTTCTTTCCTGGTACAGCCTGCCAGATCTGCTGCCGGAAATGTGAAGGAAGCCTTAAACCATTGGACATCAGAGGTTGTGCATTAAATGTAGATCTGTGTGACAGGTACACATTAAATTCTATCTCTTCAGTGGTATGTTTTTGCCGCGGGCTGTCTGACATCTTACCCTTCCTCTCATGCATGTCTTGAGGATAAAGTGGTTCGTTCCCACGTAGCAACAATTTATTTGTACCTGACATTTGTCTCTGAAAGGTTACCGAGCTGTGCCCGGCTTTGAACGCACGCCCTGTAATTTAATCTTAAATCTGTATCTACTCTAAGCTGCCTAATAGTGAAAGGCTAAGAGTGTGATGCAAAAGGTAACTTTTCCTGGAGTCATATAAGTTCACTTACCCGAACACTTTATTCTGAGCATCTGGTGCGAGATCGATTCATTCCTCCTTGCTTACATACCATAGAGTACAAAGGACTAGAAGTTTTGTATGAAAGGGCTTTGAATATAATGCCCTGTTATTTTAACCTACATTGCTGATGCGACCTCTTGGCATGAATGTAGAGAATGTTTTATATCAGCAATATAATAATATAACTCTATTATATGAACTGGGTCCAATTCGTTTGATAGAAAAGTTCTGCTGCGGGATTATGAAATTCCCTGTGGCTGCTCTCCTATAGGCTGTTATCATGGAGGTACCTGTAGCAATGATTTCAGTACCTCATGTCTCTTTTATTAGCTAATTCTGGAGCATCGTTTCTTATGGCTCTGTGTTGTGCCGTTCTTCTATTATTCATGCTGGAAGCTTATGGATAAAAGTATGGGTGTAAATGGTTGGGGGTGTGTCCTTGCACAGATTGTCACTGGCAGCAGTCTGCAGGGACATCCCCCAAACTGTCTGTCTGTACCTTTATCCATAAACTTCTAGCAAGAATCTAATGGAAGAATGGAACAACATAGAGCAAGAAGAATAGATGTTTCTAAATTGTCATTTCATGTGGAATACAGTCATTTACTAAAACAGATATGTCTGGAGTGGTCACGTCCTTTTTAATATCTCAATACCATAAGCGAGGACAAAGTTGCTTGTTGGGGACACCCAACACTTATGGCAGATGATCTCCAGCTTCCCCTCTCCTTGTTATACCAGTCACTCGTGTCCATATAGAAAAAGGGATGTGATGATTATAACATTTATTTATTCTGAAATATTCCCAATTTTAAGTGGTTACTCCAAGATTGAGGCGCCCTGCTCGCCTGGTCTTCCTCTGTGAGGTCGATTGCGCCGGCCTAAAAAAACATTTCGGGAACCAGTGGAGGCATCGCTTCCAGAACCAGAGGACGCTGAACCTCCCCGTCGGTCTCTTGTAAATGCGGATGGAACTGCGGTGCCTGCTGCATCCTGCCATTTGTAGACTCGGTGGTTTAAATAGTCCTCGGTATCGCAGAGAAATTTGGATCTTTTCGTAGCCTCTATCTTGACCCGTAAGTCGTTGCATTGTTTCTCCAATTTATGGTGGAGAGATGTCAGTTCCTCAGGTTTTAAGCAGTATTTTAGCTGGTCTTTGATAGACTGTATGCTGGCCTGACGCTCTTTTATAGCGGATGAAAGATGTTCTATAGTCAGAACTATGAGGTCCAACGAGCATTTGTTTATTATTTGAGTGAACTTGGTGCAATAATCCAAATTGTTGCTGAACAGCGTGGGTTGCAGTTTCACCCTTAATCCACGCGGTATTTTCTGGGTGCGATAATACTCCGCTAGAGTCGCGGCATGAAGTTCGAGTGAGAGAAGTTGCTTGGTTTCTTTTTCCAAATCCCTGCTTTTTAATTCGCTGGGAGCAATTCTCAAAAAGTCCGATGGAACAGTTTTCTGTGTCACAATTTCTTGTGCGTTCTCATCCGTGTAAGCAAAGGTATTCATTGGTGTGGTATAGTAGATAAGATGTATAGCGTGCTCGCACCAGAATACCTTGTATATTCAAATGCTGGACTGGTCGGCACTGCTAGGCAATGGCGGCGGTGCACGTGTCTATGGGTCGGCGTCCCTGTTTGTCAACAGCTGGAAGGCAGCAGGTTCGGCATCCCTGCTCTATATCATTACTAAATAGGTTAAATAACAGCAGCCCCAGCACTCAATCTTGGTAGAGATGAAGACCGGCACTCGTTCAATAGATTTTCAATATTACTGCTTTATTTGTCACATAATATCTTAGTGACACGTTTCGGCACTAATATGTGCCTTGATCAGACTCATAACATCCAAAGCAAATAGACAGTTTATATACACAGGTCACAGAGACAATAGGTCAGAAAAAACAATGGGAAGTGATGTCACACAGTAACTCCTCCCCCAAATAGAAATTATCGAATAGAAAGTAGCAAGGATCCAAGTTGCGACATTGTTACATCTTATTGACGTTATGCTGAAAAAGAAAAAAAGGTTTTTAAAAAGAAGAAGAGAAAAAATAGAACCATTATGCAATATGTCTCACAGGAAACTATGTATACTATAGTTGGGATTCAGACACCGGGGTTCAATGGTCTGTAGACGATGAACAGGAACCACATATACCATTAGTGGTCAAATACCACCCATGGACATGCAAATTACGTGGGATAGTCAACAAACACTGGCACATTATATCTAGATCCTATTCTATCACCCCTGAGTTTCAAAAGCCGCCCATGCTCTGTTATAAGAGGAATCCCAACATAAATAAAAGATAGAATAGTAGAGAGCTGATATCGGTAGTGGAAAACCCACATTGAAGCAACAAGTATTCTCTTCTCCGAAAACAGGCACCTTCCCCTGCCTAAGTTGCACACACTGTTCGAGTGTCATACGGGGCACACACTTCACTCATCCACATACGGGTGAATTAATACCAGTGCAGGGCCACTTCACATGTGATAATCGATTTGTGGTGTACTTACTAAAATGCCCTTGTGGCTTATTGTATATTGGCGAGACTACAACACGCATGAAAGATAGACTAAGCAATCACAAGTCGACTATCAGAAAGGAAAATCTTTTACTACCAATCCCACACCACTTTCACCGTATGCGTCATTCAGTAGCACAACTGCGATTTCAGATCATTGAGAGTGTTCAACTACCGCGCAGAGGGGGAGACAGGATCAAACTATTATTAAAAAGGGAAGCTTACTGGATTCACCTACAGACCATCGGACTATAGTAATCGGGACTATAGTATACATAGTTTCCTGTGAGACATATTGCATAATGGTTCTATTTTTTCTCTTCTTCTTTTTAAAAACCTTTTTTTCCTTTTTCTTTTTTCTTTTTCAGCATAACGTCAATAAGATGTAACAATGTCGCAACTTGGATCCTTGCTACTTTCTATTCGATAATTTCTATTTGGGGGAGGAGTTACTGTGTGACATCACTTCTCATTGTTTTTTCTGACCTATTGTCTCTGTGACCTGTGTATATAAACTGTCTATTTGCTTTGGATGTTATGAGTCTGATCAAGGCACATATTAGTGCCGAAACGCGTCACTAAGATATTATGTGACAAATAAAGCAGTAATATTGAAAATCTATTGAAGCGAGTGCCGGTCTTCATCTCTACCAAGATTGAGTGCTGGGGCTGCTGTTATTTAACCTATTTAGTAATGATATAGAGCAGGGATGCCGAACCTGCTGCCTTCCAGCTGCTGACAAACTATAAGTCCCAGCATGCCTGGACAATCTACACCAAACCCAGACTCATCCATCAGACTTACAGAAAGAGAAGCAAGATTCATTGCTCCACAGAACATGTTTCCACTGCTCCAGAATCCAGTGGCGGCGTGCACCACTTCCATCCAACACTTGGCATTGTGCTGGCTGATATAAAGCTTGCATGTAGCTTCTTGGCTGTGGAAACCCATGTCATGAAGCTCCTGGCACAGCACAGTTTTGTGCTGATGTTAATGGCAGAGGATGTTTGGACTCTGCAGTTATGGAGTTAGCACTTTATGCACTATGTGCATCTCAGCACTTGGTAATCCCACTTTATACCTTTACATGGTCTCCACCTCATAACTGAGTTGCTGTGGATCCTAAATGCTTCAACTGTACAATAATACCACTCACTGTTAATGGAGGAATATCTAGGAGGGAAGAAAGTTCATGGACTGACTTGTTATAATGGTGGCATCCTAGAATTCAGTGAGTTCTTTAGAATAACCCATTCTTTCACAAATATTAGTAAAGGCAGACTGGATTTTATACACCTGTGGCAATGGGACTGAATGAAACACCGGAGTTCGGTAGTTAAGAAGTATGTCTCAATACTTTTGTCCATAAAGTGTATGTCCTAAGGGTTAATTGTACATGTATTAATTGTAGAGAAGGATGTGGGTATACTTGTCGATCATAGACTAAATAACAGCATGCACCCTGGGAGACGTGATGATTGTCTGATGGCAGTCCATGGGAATAACAGAGATAGTCCAGTACAATGTTTGGCTATCTTTGTCAGTCCCATAGACTTGGAATGGAGCGAACCACACCAGCAACACAACATCAAATAGGGAACATGAGTCTCCCTTTCTCATAATTGATGGGACACTTATCAGCTATCCAGTGGAGAGGTAATTATTGTGGATTATATAACAATCGTTTTAGGGAAGGAATAATAGAAGAACCTTAGAGTTATGCCTCATTCACACATCAGTGTTTCCCGGACGTGTACTGTACGTGTTCTCCGCGGACAGCACATGTCCCCATTCATTTGAATGTGTGTATTCACACATCAATGTTTTAGCATAGTCTGTGGGTCTGTGTTTTCAGCACGGATGCATGTCCTATCTTGTCCATGTTCCTGGATCCCTCACGCCCATTATAGTCAATGCGTCCATGAAAACCACGGATGCAACACGTGTTTCACAGACAGGGCCGGTGCAAGGATTTTTGCTGCCCTAGGCAAAAGAAAAGTTTCCCGCTCCCCCCCCCATGTGACATCACAATGCCCCACCAATATGATCTGCCATATTAACCGCTTCAGCCCCCCTAGCTTAAACACCCTTAATGACCAGGCCACTTTTTACAATTCTGCACTACACTACTTTCACCGTTTATTGCTCCGTCATGCAACTTACCACCCAAATGAATTTTACCTCCTTTTCTTCTCACTAATAGAGCTTTCATTTGGTGCTATTTCATTGCTGCTGACATTTTTACTTTTTTTGCTATTAATCAAAAATGACCGAAATTTTTGCAAAAAAATGACATTTTTCACTTTCTGTTGTAAATTTTTTTTAAAAACTACATTTCTATATAAATTTTTCTCTAAATTTATTGTTCTACATGTCTTTGATAAAAAAATCCAATAAGTGTATATTTATTGGTTTGGGTAAAAGTTATAGCGTTTACAAACTATGGTGCAAAAGTGAATTTCGGCATTTTGAAGCAGCTCTGACTTTCTGAGCGCCTGTCATGTTTCTTCAGGTGCTAGAATGTCAGGAAAGTATAAATACCCCCCAAATCACACCATTTTAGATAGAAGACACCCCAAAGTATTCACGGAGGGGCTTGGTGAGTTCATGTATCATTTCATTTTTTTTCACAAGTTAGCGGAAAATGACACTTTCTGAGAAAAAAAAAAAAAAAGTTTCAATTTCTGATAACTTCTGGCAAAAAAAAAAAATCTCAGACGGACTCACTATGCCCTCAGTGAATACCTTGGGGTGTCTACTTTCCGAAATGGGGTCATTTGTGGGGTGTGTTTACTGTTCTGGCATTTTGGGCGGGGCTAAATTGTGAGTCGCCATGTAAAACCTAAAGGTACTCATTGGAATTTGGGCTCCTTGTGCACCCAGGCTGCAAAAGTGTCACTCATGTGGTATCGCCGCACTCAGGAGAAGTAGGGCAATGTGTTTTGGGGTGTATTTTTACATACACCCATGTTGGAGTGAGAGAAATATCTCTGTAAATTGTCAACTTTGTATAAAATTTTTTAAAAGTTGTCGTTTACAGAGATATTTTTCACACAAAGTATGGGTATATATAAAATACACCCCAAAACACATTGCCCTACTTCTCCTGAGTACGGCGATACCACATGTGTGCCACTTTTGCAGCTTAGGTGCAAAGGGCCCTAAAACCAATGATTACCTTTAGGATTTCACAGGGCATTTTTACGCATTTGGATTCCAGACTTCTTCTCACGCTTTAGGGCCCCCTAAAATGCCAGGGCAGTAAAAATACCCCACATGTGACCCCATTTTGGAAAGAAGACACCCCAAGGTATTCTGTGAGGGTATGGTGAGTTCATGTAAAATTTTATTTTTGTCACAAGTTAGTGGAATATGAGACTTTGTAAAAAAAAAAAAAAAAAACAATTTCCGCTGACTTGTGCCAAAAATAAAAATTCTGTGGACTCACCATGCCCCTCACAGAATACCTAGGGGTGTCTTCTTTCCAAAATGGGGTCACATGTGGGGTATTTATACTCACCTGGCATTTTAGGGGCCCCTAAAGTGTGAGAATCCAAATGCGTAAAAATGTCCTGTGAAATCCTAAAGGTACTCATTGGTTTTAGGGCCCTTTGCACTCCAGGCTGCAGTGGCTACCATGTGGTATCGCCGTACTCAGGAGAAGTAGGGCAATGTGGTTTGGGGTGTATTTTTACATATACCCATGCTGCGTGTGAGAAATATCGCTGTAAACGACAACTTTTAAATTTTTTATTCAAAGTTGTCAATTTACAGAGATATTTCTCTCACCCAGTATGGGTATATGTAAAAATACACCCCAAAACACATTGCCCTACTTCTCCTGAGTACGCCGATACCACATGTGTGACACTCTTTGCAGCCAAGATGCAAAGGGGCCCTAATTCCAATGAGTACCTTTAGGAGGAGCATTTTTATGCATTTTTCTTCTCACGCTTTAGGGTCCCTAAAATGCCAGGACAGTATAAATACCCCACATGTGACCCCATTTTGGAAAGAAGACACCCCAAGGTATTCCATGAGGGGCATGGCGAGTTCATAGAAGATTTTTTTGGCACAAGTTAGTGGAAATTGATTTTTATTGTTTTTTCTCACAAAGTCTCCGTTTCCGCTAACTTTTGACAAAAGTTTAATTTTCATGGACTCATTATGCCCCTCAGCGAATACCTTGGGTGTCTTCTTTCCAAAATGGGGTCACATGTGGGGTATTTATACGGCCCTGGCATTTAGGAGCCCTAAAGCGTGAGAAGAAAAATGCGTAAAATGCCCTCCTAAAAGGTACTCGTTGGAATTTGAGACCTTTGCGCATCTTGGCTGCAAAAAAGTGTCACACATGGGTATCGCCAGTACTCAGGAGAAGTAGGGCAATGTGTTTTGGGGTGTATTTTTACATATACCCATGCTGGGTAAGAGAAATATCTCTGTAAATTGACAACTTTGAATAAAAATTTTAAAAAGTTGTCGTTTACAGCGATATTTCTCACACCCAGCATGGGTATATATAAAAATACACCCTAAACACATTGCCCTACTTCTCCTGAGTACGGCGATACCACATGAGTGACACTTTTTGCAGCCAAGATGCAATGAGGCCCTAAAACCAATGAGTACCTTTAGAGATTTCACAGGGCATTTTTACGCATTTGGATTCTCACGCTTTAGGACCGCTAAAATGCCAGGGCAGTATAAATACCCTACAAGTGACCCCATTGTGGATAGAAGACACCCCAAGGTATTCTGTGAGGGTATGGTGAGTTCACAGAAAAAAAATTTGGAACAAGTTAGCGGAAATTGTTTTTTTTGTTTTTTTTACAGTCTCATATTCCACTAACTTGTGACAAAAATAATATTTTCCATGAACTCACCATACCCTCACGGAATACCTTGGAGTGTCTTCTTTCTAAATGGGGTCACATGTGGGTTTTTGTACTGCCCTGGCATTTTAGGGTCTTCGTAATCATTACACGTATGGCCAGCATTAGGAGTTTCTGCGATTCTCCGTATATTGAGCAGACGGGTAATGAGATTTTTTTTCCGTTCAGCCTCTGCGCTGAAAAAAAAATGAACGGCACAGATTTTTTCATTCGCATCGATCAATGTGGATGAAAAATCTCTGCCAAAATCAGTGACTGCGGTGCGGTGGGCTGGGCGCCAGCTACCTAACAAGTAGCTAGCTAACTGGCGGTGAAAGGGCCCTTATGCCCCATTCACACGTCCGAAATTCTGTTTGCGGAACGGAATTGCGGACCCATTCATTTCTATGGGGACAGACTTTGTCCCGCTCGGATCCGGAATTACGGATCTGCGCTTCCGGGTCTGCACTTCCGTTCTGCAAAAATATAGAACATGTCCTATTCTTGTCCGCAACTGCGGACAAGAAAAAGCATTTTCTATATAGTTCTGGCAATGTGCGGATCTGCAAAATGCGGAAAGCACATTGCCGGTGTCCGTGTTTTGAGGATCCGCGGATCGGATCCGCGGATCGGATCCGCGGATCGATCACGGATCGATCCGCGATGATCCGCGGATCCGTGAATCCACGGATCCGCAAACACATATGGACGCCTGAATGGAGCCTTACAAGGGTGTGATCAATGACAGGGGGTGATCAGGGGTCTAGATGGGGTGATCAAGGGGTTAATAGGTGAGGGGGTGGGGGGTTAGTGTAGTGTTTGGTGCAACTTTACTGTGTTACCTGGTCCTCTGGTGGTCGATCCCAGTAAATGGGACCACCAGAGGACCAGGTAGCAGCTATATCAGACGCTGTTCATAAAACAGCGTCTGATATAGCAGTTTGATGCGATTTTATTCGCATCTACAGCCTGCCAGCGATGATCCATCGCTGGCAGGCTGTAGCCGAACTGCTGTGCCGCGCTTCCCTCCGAAATCTCGGCTCTCACGAGATGACGCGCCGACGCGTCAACTCGGAGCTACAGGGCCGCCCGCAGGACGCATCCCTGCGTTAGGCGGTCCTGTAGCGGTTAAAGGGGTTCTGCAGTTTATTTAAACTGATCGGCAGGGGTCCGACACCTGGGACCCTCCCTGATCAGCTGTTTGAGAAGGCAGCGGCGCTGGCAGTAGCGCCTCAGCCTTCTCGCAGTGACGTCACGATTAGTATCATTGGCCTGGGTGGGGCTAAGCTTCATTCAAGTGAACAGAGCTTAACCCCGCCAAGGCCAGTGATGCTAGTCGTGACGTCACTGCGCCTGCGGAAAAAAAACAAGGAGAAGGCCAAAGCGCTACTGCAAGCGCAGCGTGCTTCTCAAACAGCTGATCGGCGAGGGTCCTGGGTGTCAGACCCCTGCCGATCAGATGCTGATGATCTATCCAGAGGATAGATCATCAGTTTAAATAAACTGCAGAACCCCTTTAACTAACAACAGTTCTCTCTCTCCCCTTCTTGTCATTCTGTTCCTTCCCATGTCATTCTCTTTGTCCTTCTTGTCATTCACTTTCCCCCCATGTCATCCTCTTCTCCCCCATGTCATTCTCTTTCCCATTCTCCCCTACCTCTGGTGTAGCGTGGCCGAGCCCTGTATGATCCGCGGGTACAGGCGCTTTTGTTTCCTGTACCCGAGCGGACTGACAGGAAGTGCACACAGTGCATACAGGGCTCGGCCACGCTACAATGAGGGAGTGACAGGAGGGAGCGCTGAGCGCTTCGCTCCTGTCAGCTCCTCTCCTCTTGCTGCGCCCGGGTGGTGCGCCCTCATGGACGCACCAGCCCGGGCAGTGCTGCAGCCGCCTGAGGCTCAATATAGAGCGCTCGGGCGGCTGCAGCATAAGGCGGGGCCGGCGCTCCTAGAAGCGCCCCTTCCCAAGGGGCGCTCTACACGGCTGCCTAGTCCGCTTATAGAACGCGCTGGCCCTGTTTACAGATCATTAAAAAGAGATTGTTTGAAAATTATTTTCCAGCTGTTCAGTGTCAGTGAAAAACGGATGGCACACGGTCAGCAAAAAATTGACCCATGGACCCAACACGGATCTGTCACGGGAGGAAACACGGATTGAACACTGTCTGTGTTAACACTGATCCAAAACTGACACTGGTGTGCATGTACTGTAGCAGCTTCTGTATCTAAACAGTAATACAATGTATTAAAAACAGCATAAAATAATAAAATACCAAAACACAAAACCCAGTCTCATGCCCACAGGCCCAGAGAGCTTTCAGTCCACAAAGGTAAGCTCTTTCATCATATCATTGCTGTCAAAAAGTTACTTTTGTCATTTTTTTATATTTTTCCAGACATCCTGTAACCACACAGGGAAATTACACATAAATACATTTCCGAGCTCTTTGCTTGGAGCTGTGTGTCTCTGTAACACGCGGTGCCCTTCGTGAGGCCTCGTTAATCTTCCACCACTTTATCCCTCAGAGGACGGAGGATTTGTGGGACTGAGGCAGACTAACCGTTTTCTACAAGGCAGGTCATAAATAATGATTATTAACTGGTGATCTAACCTGGTGTTTTGTTTTGTAGATCTACCTTCCATAGCATGTGTCATTCCTACTTGCGCCTTCCTGAAGTGAGAGGTATAAATTTCATGTCCTTAGTGTGTCATTTACTCAGTCTGCTACCGGGTGACATGTGGGCTTCTTTAATATGTGTCATCTTACCTTCAGATAAAAAAGAAGAACTGAGATCCCCAAATCTTTTATGCATACATCCCTGAAATCACTCTGGGAGCTGTAATTTCCAATATTATAAACTGCATACATACAGTAGGACTGAGATAGTAAAGAACTGCACAGCAGTGCATGTTTGTAGCACTTGGAATGATAGCAACACCAAATGATGGTGAACCATGGGAAAATAATCTACCAAGAGGTACCTCTCTGCACATTATTTCCCATGGACTATTGCCACTAAGTCTCCATACACAGCTGGTCTCCTTAAAGGATACACCATCAAAGTCAGATAGGTGCAGGTCCCACCCCTTGGACCCACTACTATCTCCAGGATGGGTGCCGCAAAATGATGGTAGAGCAGCCATGCATGTATAGCCATCTTCTGCTCACCGCTATGGAAGTTCAGAAAATAACCAACAATTTCTGTCAGACCCATGGCGAAGAGACGAATGAAGAGGTGGCTGTGCATGCACAGTGTGCTCTAAATTCACCTCTATAACATTCCTGAAAATAACCAATTTTGTGGGACTCGCACCTAATTCGACATTAATGGCATATCCTAGAGACACCCCATCATGGTCTGAGAATACTCCTTTAAGAAGAGACGGCACTTCCCCTATGCTGCAACCAAGGCATCTCCCTCGGCCACCCAGAATTCCACTCTGTACTGATGAGGGGCAAGCACCAACTGTCTCAGCATTGATATTTGGCTTGGCTATTTTGCCTTGTCATGTCCAAGTATGGCTTTGACTCATAGGAAGCCAACTCTAAAAGGTGGCACTAGCAAGATGGATCTCTTTCCTTGAGCAATACCTTTTGAGCACTAAATGATTATACCTATAGGAGATCCAGAGGAAGTAGTCACAACTAGATCCTTTGACCTTAAAAGGATGACCTCCTGTTACAAAAGATTGTAACAATCTTTACAATCTCCTGATGACCTCCTGTTACAAAAGATTGACCTCCTGTTACAAAAGATGACACCAGTATTGCAAATGACATCTCAGATTTTGCGTCAGGGCCAGAAGCTTCAAAGTTTGACTCTTTGGAGTATCAGAAGGAGCTGTTGCAGTGCTGGGACACAGAGACTTGCTGTCATCATTCCAGTCCAGCAGAGGGAGCCAGTTCCCAGCTAGAGATAACAGGGGAAGACAAAGCCTGCTACACAGGATGAGCAGTTCACCCAGTGCTTGGAGAAGGAGAGGAGTGCAGTGCAGGAGATCCAAAGCAGGGTCCATTACCAGAGCTCGGTGGTGGTGTGATGTGGCCAGCAAAGTAAGGTAGTGCAGCCCAGACAGGTACAGAGAGGCCTCGTCAGGCACTAAAGGAAGAGTGCAACACGGACCAGTGCAAGGGAGCAGAGTGTGGAGCACGTGTCAGACAAAGCAAGGCCTCAGAAGTGCCTGGCCAGATTCTCCACTGCAGCAAACAGAAAGGTGCCGAGTACCAGGAAGGTCCCTTGCCTGCTAGCAGGAACAGTAAGTGTGGCCCCTGAGAGACTGTATTAAGTTAAAGGCTATGTACATCTTTGGGGACAATTTTTTGTAATTCTTGCATTGTATTCATTTTGAGCTCAAAATAATTTTTTTAATTGGTCATTATTAAAAATATTATAATTCTTTTTTTCTGTACAGAGCTGACATGCTCTAGAACAGGGGTACACAACCTGCGGCCCGCAGACCGCTTTCAGCCCCCAGAGCCAAGGTTTGCGGCCCCCTGGCTATTGGTGAGAGTGGGGGAGCCGAGGAGAAGGCAGACGCAGTTTATCAGCGCTTCTGCCTTCTCCTCAAGGAGCGCTCGGCAGCAGTGTTGTACCAAGGGGGTGGGGTGCCGACTCTTGGCACGTAAAGCCAAGTTACCACCAAGGGCACCTCAGCCACCATCTGGCCCGTGTCCCTTACATCAGAGTGTGCCCCGAAGAATCCAGTGCTGTTCTCCCCTGTCAACTGTGCAGGCCTGCCCAGGGTGACGACAAAACTGTGAGTAAACCAAAAACTGTGTTTTTACCCTCGGCTTTTCCCCTGTTGGTCTGGCATACTGCACAAGGTGAGTAGTTACTGTGTTTTTTTTTTTTTTTAAATACAGAGGGGGATACAATGGTCATTGCTAATGTGAAGGGGGCACAATGGCCATTTCTACTCTGGAGGGGGCACAATGGGCATTGCTAATGTGAAGGGGCACCATGGCGATTTCTACTCTGGAGGGGGCACAATGGGCATTGCTAATGTGAAGGGGGCACAATGGGCATTTCTACTATAGAGGGGGCACAATGGGCATTTCTACTCTGGAGGGGGCACAGAGGGTATTGCTAATGTGAAGGGGACACAATGGGCATTTCTACTATGGAGGGGGCACAGTTCACAGAGGGCACTACTACTCTGAAGGGGGCACAGAGGGCATTATTACTGTGAAGGGGGCACAATGGGCATTACTAGCACAGAGGGCATTACTACTATTACGGGGGCACAATGGGGATTTTTACTATGGAGGGGACACAGAGGGCATTATTACTGTAAAGGGGGCACAATGGGCATTATTACTGTGAAGGGGCACAATGGGCATTATTACTATTAAGGGGGCACAAGGGGCATTATCACTGTGAAGGGGGACAATGGGCATTACTACTATTAAGGGGCATTATTACTGTGAAGAAGGCACAATGGGGATTATTACTGTGAGGGGGGCACAAAGAGGGCATTACAACTGTAAAAGGGCACAGATAGGGCATTACTACTGTGAAAGGGGCACAGAGAGGGCATAACTACTGTGAGAGGGGCACAATGAGGGCATAACTACTATGAAGGGGGCAAAATGAAGGGATAAGTACTTTAAGAGGGCATAATGTGGGCATAACGACTGTTAGGGGAATAGGGGGCACATATCTGTACAAAACTACTGTGAAGGTTGTACAATGAGAGCAATACTACTGTGAGGGGGTACGATTTTTTTTAAAGTATTGGGGGGGGGGGGCAGAGAAAGGACCCGCCTCCAGTGCCAAACAACCTAGGCACACCACTGCTGCTGATCAGCTGATAAACAAGCGATCACTCGTTTGTCGGCTAATTTACATGTTTTATAAGGATGAAAGATTACAATTATTGTCAGCACATCTCACTGTGTAATCAGTGTGCTGCCAATAATCAACAGAACTGAATGAGGGAGCAGTGACTGTGGTAGTGATCATTTCTCCCCATTCACTTTGCATCAGCCTGCGTAATAGGCTGATGCAAACAAGTACTGATTAACTTTTTTTTTTTTTTTTTGTGGCCCCTTGAAATAGAGCAAAGTGACATTGCGGCCCGAGACCAAAAAAGGTTTTGAACCCCTGCTCTAGATGCACCCTTTGGGATTTTCTGTCTTTTCCGTCAGACCAAGAGCTGACTGACTCCTTATTTTTGTTCTCTGACTTTATAAACACTCATTATTACCAATAAATTTCACATAAATTTCATCTTATGTAGGATGTCCATTGTGGTACTTGTAGTCCGTTGCTGGCATCATCCATTGTATGCATTTTTTGCTGGTGATTGCCATTAGCAACGCACTACAAGTGCAGGATGTGCTCCCCTACAGAAATGCACAACTGCATATGGGTATGAGCGCATCCTGCTTTCTTATCACCACATTTTTTGATGGTTTATATATATATGTATGGAGGTGTATAAACTCCATTTTAAATGTGCCTGTATTTCAACCTCAGGTCACATTTGGGTGCACCTGTTTGGCCTTTGGCTATATCAGTCAGTCTTGGGTAGGGCTCATAGACACCTCCCACCTCCCATTGCAAGCATGGCCACATGCTGGAGGTAACAGAGATGTTTGTGAGTCGTCCTAATGCTCCTGTAATTGCCCACTGGCCCCTGATATCGCCCATACGGCGCAGGTAGGTGAGTGTTAGGGCCCACGGGCTACTTGAGAGACCTTGACGCTGGTGCCCGAGGCTTAAGACATGTCCTCCTAGTAGGATATGTCGAACTAACTCTCAATTTTTAACATCAGTGTGAGGGTTTAGTGTTACGGCAGCGTGCACCTATCTCTGGTTCTGTGTTTGTTCTGAATTCTTGCCACATCCACATAAATTTCATCTTATGTAGGATGTCCATTGTGGTACTTGTAGTCCGTTGCTGGCATCATCCATTGTATGCATTTTTGCTGGTGATTGCCATTAGCAACGGACTACAAGTGCAGGATGTGCTCCCTACAGAAATGCACAACTGCATATGGGTATGAGCGCATCCTGCTTTCTTATCACCACATTTTTGATGGTTTATATATATATGTATGGAGGTGTATAAACTCCATTTTAAATGTGCCTGTATTTCAACCTCAGGTCACATTTGGGTGCACCTGTTTGGCCTTTGGCTATATCAGTCAGTCTTGGGTAGGGCTCATAGACACCTCCCACCTCCCATTGCAAGCATGGCCACATGCTGGAGGTAACAGAGGAGATGTTTGTGAGTCGTCCTAATGCTCCTGTAATTGCCCACTGGCCCCTGATATCGCCCATACGGCGCAGGTAGGTGAGTGTTAGGGCCCACGGGCTACTTGAGAGACCTTGACGCTGGTGCCCGAGGCTTAAGACATGTCCTCCTAGTAGGATATGTCGAACTAACTCTCAATTTTTAACATCAGTGTGAGGGTTTAGTGTTACGGCAGCGTGCACCTATCTCTGGTTCTGTGTTTGTTCTGAATTCTTGCCACATCCACATAAATTTCATCTTATGTAGGATGTCCATTGTAGTACTTGTAGTCCGTTGCTGGCATCATCCATTGTATGCATTTTTGCTGGTGATTGCCATTAGCAACGGACTACAAGTGCAGGATGTGCTCCCCTACAGAAATGCACAACTGCATATGGGTATGAGCGCATCCTGCTTTCTTATCACCACATTTTTGATGGTTTATATATATATGTATGGAGGTGTATAAACTCCATTTTAAATGTGCCTGTATTTCAACCTCAGGTCACATTTGGGTGCACCTGTTTGGCCTTTGGCTATATCAGTCAGTCTTGGGTAGGGCTCATAGACACCTCCCACCTCCCATTGCAAGCATGGCCACATGCTGGAGGTAACAGAGGAGATGTTTGTGAGTCGTCCTAATGCTCCTGTAATTGCCCACTGGCCCCTGATATCGCCCATACGGCGCAGGTAGGTGAGTGTTAGGGCCCACGGGCTACTTGAGAGACCTTGACGCTGGTGCCCGAGGCTTAAGACATGTCCTCCTAGTAGGATATGTCGAACTAACTCTCAATTTTTAACATCAGTGTGAGGGTTTAGTGTTACGGCAGCGTGCACCTATCTCTGGTTCTGTGTTTGTTCTGAATTCTTGCCACATCCACATAAATTTCATCTTATGTAGGATGTCCATTGTGGTACTTGTAGTCCGTTGCTGGCATCATCCATTGTATGCATTTTTTGCTGGTGATTGCCATTAGCAACGGACTACAAGTGCAGGATGTGCTCCCCTACAGAAATGCACAACTGCATATGGGTATGAGCGCATCCTGCTTTCTTATCACCACATTTTTTGATGGTCCAATAAGAATGTGGCCTAAATAACTGTTTATGACCTCTCAGTAACTTAGAGATAAGGGTTATTAGATGACTTGCAAACAGTAAAAATGAAAGTACCAGTCACACAGTTAGAAAAACTGTTAACCCTTTGTGGAAGAACAGCTCAATATTTTTAATAAAGGTCAATTGAAAAAAAGATTTATAGCCAACAACGGTAACATGAATCATAAAGGTGTACATAGCATTTAAACCAATCCCACATAAACTGTAGTTACACCCTCCCTGCTTGTGCCTCAGTTTCTTAAAGAGACAGTGTCATAGTAAGACAGTAACATAGTATATAAGACCGAAAAAAGACATTTGTCCATCCAGTTCGGCCTGTTTCCTACAAGTTGATCCAGAGGAAGGCAAAAAACCCCTGTGAGGCAGAAGCCAATTTTCCCCACTTAAGGGGAAAAAAATTCCTTCCCGACTCCAATCAGGCAATCAGAATAACTCCCTGGATCAACGACCCATCTCTAGTAGCTATAGCTTGTAATATTATTACACTCCAGAAATACATCCAGTCCACTCTTGAATTCCTTTATTGTACTCACCATCACCACCTCCTCAGGCAGAGAGTTCCATAGTCTCACTGCTCTTACCGTAAAGAATCCTCTTCTATGTCCCCTCGTCACAGTCACAGTCCTGGGGATAAATAGATGATGGAACAGATCTCTGTACTGAGCATTGATATATTTATACATAGTTATTAGATCTCCCCTCAGTCGTCTTTTTTCTAAAGTGAATAACCCTAATTTTGATAACCTTTCAGGGTACTGTAGATCCCTCATTCCAGTTTCTACTTTAGTTGCCCTCCTCTGAACCCTCTCCAACTCTGCTATGTCTGTCTTGTTCAAAGGAGCCCAGAACTGTACACTGTACTCCATGTGTGGTCTGACTAGTGATTTGTAAAGTGGTAGGACTATGTTCTCATCACGGGCATCTATGCCCCTTTTGATGCAACCCATTATCTTATTGGCCTTGGCAGTAGCTGCCTGACACTGGTTTTTGCAGCTTAATTTGCTGTTTTATTAAAATTCCTAGATCCTTTTCCATGTCAGTGTTACCGAGTGTTTTACCATTTAATATGTACGGGTGACTTGCATTATTCCTTCCCATGTGCATAACTTTACATTTGTCAGTGTTAAACCTCATCTGCCATTTTTCTGCCCGTCTCCAATCTATCCAGATCTCTCTGTAGCAGAAAACTGTCCTCTTCAGTGTTAATTACTTTACACAGTTTAGTGTCATCTGCAAAAATAGATATTTTACTGTGCAGGCCTTCTACAAGATCATTAATAAATATATTGAAGAGAATAGGGCCCAATACTGACCCCTGAGGTACCCCAGTTACAGTGACCCAATCTGAGTATCTACCGTTAATAACCACCCTCTGTTTTCTGTCACTCAGCCAGTTACTTACCCACATACAGACATTTTCTCCCAGTCCGAGCATCCTCATTTTATATACTAACCTTTTATGAGGTACGGTGTCAAATGCTTTGGAGAAGTCCATATATACGACATCCATTGATTCGCCGCTGTCAAGTCTAGAACTTACCTTTTCATAGAAGCTGATTAAATTCATTTGGCATCACCGATCCCTCATGAAGCCATGCTGATATGGCGTTATTTGCTTATTTTCATTGAGATACTCCAAAAAAGCATCTCTTAGAAACCCTTCAACCAGTTTACCAACAATAGATGATAAACTTACCGGCCTATAATTTACAGGCTCTGTTTTGGACCCTTTTTGAATATTGGCACCACATTTGTAGTGATGTCGCGAACATAAAATTTTCCGTTCGTGAACAGCGAACGCGAACTTCCGCAAATGTTCGCGAACGGGCGAACCGTCATAGACTTCAATTGGCAGGCGAATTTTAAAACCCACAGGGACTCTTTCTGGCCACAATAGTGATGGGAAAGTTGTTTCAAGGGGTCTAACACCTGGACTGTGGCATGCTGGAGGGGGATCTATGGCAAAACTCCCATGGAAAATTACGTAGTGGACGCAGAGTCGGGTTTTAATCCATAAAGGGCATAAATCAACTAACATTCCTAAATTGTTTGGAATAACGTGCTTTAAAACATCCAGTGTGTGTATACGATCAGGTATGATGTTGTATCGATCAGGTAGTGTAAGGGTTACGCCCGCTTCACAGACATTGACAGACCAAACTCCCCTTTTAATGCACCGCAAACAGTTCATTTGCACAACCGCAAACTCCCCATTTGCACAAGGTTGGATACCAAGCTAGCCACGTCCCGGTGATGTCATTGAAAGTTTCTTCCTCCACCCAGCCACGTACAACACCAAGGGTCCCCAAAAGGTGAATTGAATAGATTTTCCGAACGGGGAGATGGTTAAAAAAAACGCTAGCTCCCTCCCCTTTGTTTTTATCCACGGTCACTGCGTCTGCGCCGTGCAATTTACTGTCACACCCGATATGAGTGGTATTTTCTGTAGTACTATTCTCATCAGTTTAATCCCTGTTACGTCCCATATCAGGGATTGCCTTTTGTGAAAAAATTTTTAGGCCGGGTACCTTTGACTGCCTTCACAGTGACAGACCAAACTCTCATACACCAAACTGAATTGATTTCAGGAACCGGGAGATGGAAAAAGCAGCTTGGTCGGTCCTCTTACTCCCAAATTGGGGCACTGCGCGTGCACAGAGCAATGTGCTGTGACACCCTATATGAGTGGTGTCTTAACTAGTACTATTCCTATCAGTTTAATCCCTGTTACGGACCCTATCCGGTCGAATTGATTAACCATTGTCGAATTAGCGAACCATTACGACATCATGAAATAATTTAGTTCTGAGCTCTGTACTTGCTTTGTATTGGAATTGATGGGGATTTTTTTGAATTGCCTGCATCATTTCAAATAAACTATTAAGAGACTTTATTATGATTTTTTATTTTATGTATTAAAAACCCATACAACATATAAAAAAAAAGGTAAATTAATGTTTTTTCTATGAAATATTATCCAGCCGTCTGATCGCTTTTGGTCTGACCATAATGAAGCAACGGCCTTATCATCTGGGGTGTGGCAACATTGCCACCACACTCATAGAGGTGATGATTGTTTCATTGTGATACGCAAGCCCCTTCACCACAACAAGGTAACGATCACGAAGGGGAATTGACACTTGTATGTGCCTTTTTTTTGGTTTGTTTTTGCAGCCACAGTGCTGCACCATAGGACAGAAAAATTAGGCATGTACACATGCCTGAAAAATAATGGCATTGTTGCAGCCGCTATTGTAGCAGCGGCCGGAAAAATTGATGTTTTCCAGGCAGAAAAGTGACTAAAACATTGCGGCTTGAACCCTAGTTGGTGGTGGAGAATTCACGAAAGTCATCCGGTATGCAGACATTAAATACAGCAGCGTGGGGACCATTTTGAGGCCAAGGCATGTAATCAGGCCTTTTGTTAGTCAAACGTATCCCCCACTGTCAGTCCTTTCTGGATCCATGCCTCATTCATCTTTATGAAGGTGAGGTAATCAACACTTTTTTGACCGAGGCGACTTCTCTTGTCAGTGACAATGCCTCCTGCTGCACTGAAGGTCCTTTCTGACAGGACACTTGAAGCAGGGCAGGCCAGAAGTTCTATCGCGAACTGGGATAGCTCAGGCCACAGGTCAAGCCTGCACACCCAGTAGTGAAGGGGTTCATTGCTCCTCAGAGTGTCGATATCTGCTGTTAAGGCGAGGTAGTCTGCTACCTGTCGGTCGAGTCGTTCTCTAAGGCTGGATCCCGAAGGGCTGTGGCGATGAGTAGGACTGAAAAAGCTCTGCATGTCCTCTATCAAAAACACATCTGTAAATCGTCCAGTCCTTGCAGCCGTGGTAGGAGGAGGATTACACTCACCTCTTCCCCTGTTAGATTCCCGTTGTGCTGTGACATCCCCCTTATAAGCTGTGTAAAGCATATTTTTTAGTTTGGTTTTGAACTGCTGCATCCTTTCCGACTTTCGGTAATTTGGTAACATTTCTGCCATTTTCTGCTTATACCGGGGGTCTAGTAGCGTGGCCACCCAGTACAGATCGTTCTCCTTTATCCTTTTTATACGTGGGTCCCTCAACAGACATGACAGCATGAAAGACCCCATTTGAACAAGGTTGGATGCAGAGCTACTCATTTCCCGTTCCTCGTCCTCACTGATGTCATTGACGGTCTGTTCTTCCCCCAGCCACGTACAACACCATGGGTCCCAGATAGGTGACAACAACGAGCACCCTGGGGTGCCTGCTGTGGTTGGTCTTCCTCCTCCTCAAAGCCGCCACATTCCTCCTCTGACTCCTCTTCCTCATACTCCTCTTCCAGCGTTGCTGCAGGTCCGGCAAGCGATGATGACAAGGCTGTTTCTGGTGGTGATGGTGACCACAACTCTTCCTCTTCCTCTTCACGCTCATCTACAGCCTGATCCAGAACTCTTCGCAGAGCACGCTCCAGGAAGAAAACAAATGGGATGAGGTCGCTGATGGTGCCTTCGGTGCGACTGACTAGGTTTGTCACCTCCTCAAAAGGACGCATGAGCCTACAGGCATTGCGCATGAGTGTCCAGTAACGTGGCAAAAGATTCCCAGCTCCGCAGAGGCTGTCCTAGCACCCCGGTCATACAAATACTCGTTGACGGCTTTTTCTTGTTGGAGCAGGCGGTCGAACATTAGGAGTGTTGAATTCCAACGTGTCGGGCTGTCGCATATCAAGCGCCTCACTGGCATGTTGTTTCGCCGCTGAATATCGGAAAAGTGCGCCATGGCCGTGTAGGAACGCCTGAAATGGCCACACACCTTCCTGGCCTGCTTGAGGACGTCCTGTAAGCCTGGGTACTTAGACACAAAACGTTGTACGATGAGATTCAACACATGTGCCATGCACGGCGCATGTGACAACTTGCCCAAATTTAATGCCGCCAACAGATTGCTTCCATTGTCACACACCACTTTGCCGATCTCCAGTTGGTGGGGGGTCAGCCACTGATCCACCTGTGCGTTCAGGGCGGACAGGAGTGCTAGTCCTGTGTGGCTCTCTGCTTTCAGGCAAGTCAACCCCAAGATAGCGTAACACTGTCGTATCCGGGATGTGGAATAGCCCCTGGGGAGCTGGGGGGAATCAGTTGATGTGCAGCCAGACGCCGCAGCAGAAGAGGACTCAGCCGAGGAGGATATAGAAGAGGATGGAGTAGGAGTAGAGGAGGTGGCAGTAGGTCTGCCTGCAAGTCGTGGTGGTGTCACCAACTCCGCTGCGGAGCCACGCATTCCATGCTTGTCAGCCGTCAGCAGGTTGACCCAATGCGCAGTATACGTGATATACCTGCCCTGACCGTGCTTTGCAGACCAGGTATCAGTGGTCAGATGGACCCTTGCCCCAACACTGTATGCCAGAGATGCCATGACTTCCTTTTCAATGACATGGTAGAGGTTTGGGATTGCCTTTTTGAAAAAAAATTCGTCCGGGTACCTTCCACTGTGGTGTCCCAAGAGCGACAAATTTTTTGAAGGCCTCAGACTCTACCAGCTGGTATGGTAAAAGCTGGCGGGCTAAGAGTTCCCGTCAAGCCAGCTGTCAGTCGCCGGGCAAGGGGTGACTTTGTGACATTGGCTTCTTATGCTCAAACATGTCCTTGACAGACACCTGACTGTGGGCAGATGAGCAGGAACTGCTGAAGGTGAGAGATGGAGTGGCGGGTGGTTGAGAGGGGGCAGGGAGGACAGCAGTGGTTGACGTGGCTGAAGATGCTGGACCAGGAGGAGCATGGTGGCTTTGAGTTTGTGTGCTGCTTGTACTCATGTGTTGATCCCATAGGCGTTTGTGATGTGAGATCATGTGCCTTCGCAAAGCAGTTGTACCAAGGTGGGTGTTGGACTTCCCACGACTCAGTTTCTTTTGGCACAGGTTGCAAATGGCATTGCTTTTATCAGAGGCAGACACACAAAAAAAAATGCCACACTGCTGAGCTTTGCAACGACGGCATTCTGGTGGTGGCAACAGCATGCGTTGACTGGCGTGCTGTCTGGCTGACCCCAGGTGCCGATACATGCTGTCTGACTGTGCCACTAACTCCTTGCGATGACCTCCCCCAGCTTCCAACTCGTCTCCTCATTCTCTCTGTCTCCTCTTCTTCTCTTCGAGCAGGCACCCACGTGGCATCCGTGGACACATCATCATCATCAACCACTTCACTTGTATCTGACACCTCAGCAAAGGAAGCAGCAGCGGGTACAACATCATCATCATCATCATCACACTGTACGTCCATGTGTGTAATCCTGCCTGACTGAGAAATATCCCCGTAATCTACATCATCTGGCAATAATGGTTGCGCATCACTAATTGCATCCAACTGATGTGTAAATAACTCCTCTGACGGATCAAGTGAAGCGGCTGTGGTGGCTGTGGTGGTGGTGGCGACGGGCGGGTGCGTGGTAACTTGAGAGCAGGTGACCGAAGCTGAGCTGGAGGAGGATGGTGCGTCAAGGTTCTTAGCGGAAGCTGTTGAAGATTGGGTGTCCTGTCTAAGCCAGTCAACTATTTCCTCAGAATTTTTCGGGTTCAGGGTACGTGGCCTCTGAACACTGGGCATTATTCCAGGGACAGTGGAAATCACAGCACCACGACCACGACGGCCCCTGCGGGGTGGCCTGCCTCTGCCTGTCATTTTTTTTTAGATAAGTGCCACCCGGTATGAGTGGTGGGCACTGGCAGTGGGCACACTACAGTAAGTGGAAGCGGGCCTGACACACACTGGCAGCAGGCAAGCAACTGAATTTAGACTACTGTCTAAAAATAAAATGCCTTTTTTATCGGCAAGCTACTGTGCCACCCGGTATGAGTGGTGGGCACTGGCAGTGGGCACACTACAGTCTGTGGAAGTGGGCCTGACACACACTGGCAGCAGGCAAGCAACTGAATTTAGACTACTGTCTAAAAATTAAATGCCTTATTTATCGGCAAGCTACTGTGCCACCCGGTATCAGTGGTTGGCACTGGCAGTGGGCACACTACAGTCAGTGGAAGCGGGCCTGACACACACTGGCAGCAGGCAAGCAACTGAAATTAGACTACTGTCTAAAAATTAAATGCCTTATTTATCGGTAAGCTACTGTGCCACCCGGTATGAGTGGTGGTCACTGGCAGTGGGCACACTACAGTCTGTGGAAGTGGGCCTGACACACACTGGCAGCAGGCAAGCAACTGAAATTAGACTACTGTCTAAAAATTAAATGCCTTATTTATCGGCAAGCTACTGTGCCACCCGGTATGAGTGGTGGGCACTGGCAGTGGGCACACTGCAGTCTGTGGAAGTGGGCCTGACACACACTGGCAGCAGGCAAGCAACTGAAATTAGACTACTGTCTAAAAATTAAATGCCTTATTTATCGGCAAGCTACTGTGCCACCCGGTATGAGTGGTGGGCACTGGCAGTGGGCACACTACAGTCTGTGGAAGTGGGCCTGACACACACTGGCAGCAGGCAAGCAACTGAATTTAGACTACTGTCTAAAAATTAAATGCCTTATTTATCGGCAAGCTACTGTGCCACCCGGTATCAGTGGTTGGCACTGGCAGTGGGCACACTACAGTCAGTGGAAGTGGGCCTGACACACACTAGCAGCAGGCAAGCAACTGAAATTACACTAAAGTGTAAAAATTAAATGCATTTTTTGATGCAAAGTACTGTGCCACACGGGATGACAGGGGTGGGCACTGGCAGTGGGCACACTACAGTCAGTGGAAGTCGGCCTGACACACACTGGCAGGCAACTAACCTTAGATTAAAGTGTAAAAATTAAGTGCCTTTTTTATGCAAAGTCCTGTGCCACACGGGATGACAGGGGTGGGCACTGGCAGTGGGCACACTACAGTCAGTTGAAGTCGGCCTGACACACACTAGCAGCAGGCAAGCAGCTGAAATTACACTAAAGTGTGAAAATTAAATGCCTTTTTATGCAAAGTCCTGTGCCAGCCGGTATGAGTGGTGGGCACTGGCAGTGGGCACACTACAGTCAGTGGAAGTCAGCCTGACACACACTGGCAGGCAACTAACCTTAGATTAAAGTGTAAAAATTAAGTGCCTTTTTTATGCAAAGTCCTGTGCCACACAGGATGACAGTGGTGGGCACTGGCAGTGGGCACACTACAGTCAGTTGAAGTCGGCCTGACACACACTAGCAGCAGGCAAGCAGCTGAAATTACACTAAAGTGTGAAAATTAAATGCCTTTTTATGCAAAGTCCTGTGCCAGCCGGTATGAGTGGTGGGCACTGGCAGTGGGCACACTACAGTCAGTGGAAGTCAGCCTGACACACACTGGCAGGCAACTAACCTTAGATTAAAGTGTAAAAATGAAATGCCTTTTTTTGATGCAAAGTCCTGTGCCACACGGGATGACAGGGGTGGGCACTGGCAGTGGGCACACTACAGTCTGTGGGCCTGCAGCTCCTCACACACAGGCAGGCCAGGCAACTGTAATATGTATATAAAGGAAAAAAAAAAGCAGACTAATGTTGCAGTCCTAAAAAGGGCTTTTTGGGGTGCTGTCAGGAGGCTGTCCTTACAGCAGAGATCAGATGAGTCTTTCAGGACTGGAGTGGACACTGAATTCACTAGCCTAGCTATCAATTTCCCTATTAAATCAGCAGCAACTACACTCTCCCTCCTCTCACTAAGACTGCAAATTCCGAATGAATCTAAAATGGATGCTGTGCAGGAGATGGGAGGGTCTGGGAGGGAGGGTATGCTGCTGATTGGCTGGAATGTGTCTGCTGACTGTGAGGTACAGGGTCAAAGTTTGCTCAATGATGATGTATAGGGGGCGGACCGAACATCGCATGTGTTCGCCCGTTGAGGCGAACGCGAACAAGCTATGTTCACCGGGAACTGTTCGCCGGCGGATAGTTCGGGCCATCTCTACACATTTGTTATGCGCCAATCCTGTGGAACATTCCCTGTCAGTATAGAGTCCGTAAATATCAGAAATAATGGTCTGGCTATGACATCACTTTATTCCCTCAGGATACGGGGGTGTATGCCATCCGGTCCTGGCGATTTGTCTGTTTTAATCTTTTTAAGTCGCTGTTGTACTTCTTCCTGGGTCAGACAGGGCACTTTTAATGGGGAATTTACTTTTACATTCTGCATTTTATCTGACAGTATTCAGTGAATATAGTGGAGAAAAAAATATTTAATAGTTTTGCTTTATCCTCGTCGCTCTCTGCAACACCCCCCTCATTGCTATGTAGAGGGCCGACTCCTTCAGATTTTTTTTTTTTACTATTTATATAATTGAAGAACATTTTAGGGTTAGTTTTACTCTCTTTGGCAATTAATCTCTCAGTCTCTAGTTTGGCAAATTTTATTCGTTTTTTACATATTCTATTTTTTTCCTTATAGTTTATCAGTGCTTTCTGACTCCCCTCCTGTTTTAGTGATTTATATGCTTTCTTTTTGTCATTTATTACTTTCTTTACGGTTCCATTTATCCACATTGGTTTCTTATTGTTCCTTAGCCTTTTATTCCTATAAGGTATGTACCTCTCACAATTAGATGTTACAATGCTTTTAAAAATCTCCAATTTCATCGTTGTATTTTTATTTTTGAGGACTTTGTCCCAGATAGTTAGGCCTATGGCCTCGCTTAGTTGGCTAAATTTTGCTTTTTTGAAGTCTGGCATTTTTGTTCCTCCCTTTAGAAACTCTCGTTTGAAGGATAACTGGAAGGTATTTACTTTATGGTCACTATTTCCCAGGTGTCCCCCGACCTGCACATCTGTTGTTCTATCAGGTCTATTGGTTAATACTAAGTCCAGTATGGCTGTCCCTCTAGTGGGGTCCTGAACCAGTTGGGAAAGGAAATTGTCTTTGGCTATTGCCAAGAACCTGTTTCCTTTATGGGATGTACAGCTTTCAGTTTCCCAGTCTATATCTGGGTAGTTGAAGTCCCCCATGATAACGACTTCATTATGATTTGCCGCCTCGCCTATCTCGTTTAGTAATAGATTTTCTGTGGACTCTGGTATATTAGGTGGTTTATAATACACTCCTATTAGTATTTTATTATTGTTTTTTGCTCCATGTATTTCTACTGTAAGAGGGCGCAAGGTGCCGTCATGGACGGAAGATACGTGTCACCGAGGTTCCTGGCCTCGGTGAGGTGAGAGCCGGGTTTTATGTGTCAGCAGCAGCTAGTGCTGTTTGACATTGTCAGTTAGTTTGGCTGCAAAGCCAATCCGGGCCGGCTCTTACTGGGAGTAGGCAAAGAGTTGGGTGGGTGCCTACTCCCCACGGTCCAGGCCGGACTTTGCCGGGCTTTTTAAAGGCAGCCACATCAGCAGGTGTGGCTGTGATTGTCCTGGAGCTGCTGATAGTGTTGTGTTGCTCTCTGGGCTGGAAGGATGAACCCAGCAAGGAGTCGTGCAGTCGTCCTGGAAGCCTGAAGGTGGATTATCCTGCGGCTGGGCCGACCGCCAGGTGCGAACGCGCACCTAAACATCTCACAGGTGATTGAACCTGGTTTTGGACTCTTTGGTTTTGCTTTTTTGTGTTTGCTGAGTGTGAATTAACACCAAGAGACTGTTTATCGTTTATTTTGTGCAAGTGTGAATAAAACACTGTTTATTGCACTTTCTGGACTTCTTGTTTTGCCTCTGTACTGCACCCGCACTGCTATCTACTAGAGCGACTCCCCACATTTGGTGTCGGATGCGGGCATGCGCAGTGAGGCTGGCGTAAACGCCGAAGTTTTTTTCCAAAGTGAATGTCATATGTCAAGCCGGCAAAGTTTCAACACGTGAACTCTGACAAGATGGAGGCAGTTGTAAAGGCTCTCGTGGAGGCCAATTTACAGCAGCGGGAGGCCAACAAGCAGCAGCAGGAGACAAACCAGCTGCTGTTGCAACATGTAATGGCTTTGCAAGCGACTGGAGCCTCTAAACCGTGCCCATGATGCCCGGAAAGCGGTCCGTGCAGCAATTCCCAAGATGACCCCGAGGATGATGCCGAGACCTACCTGGCAGTCTTCGAAAAAGTGGCCGTGAGGAGAAGCTGCCCCGTGACCAGTGGGCTGAGGTGGTCGCTCCGTTCCTGGCTTCCGGACCCCAGCAGGTGTTTTTCGACTTGTCGGACGACCAAGCGGCCGATTATGACACCGTGAAAGGAGAGATCCTAGCCAGACTGGGGTGAACGTGCTGGTCCGCGCTCAAAGAGTCCACCAGTGGGACTTTAAAACGACTGAACCTGCTAGGCCGCAGTACTACGATCTGCTGCACAGGCTGCAAAAGTGGCTGCAGCCTGATCTACTAAGTCCCACTGCCATGCTGGATCGACTGTTGGCGGACATCTTTTGGAGGGCCCTGCCTTATCCCCTCCAGCACTGGGTCGGCCAGGCGTCTCCGGTAAGTGCCCTGGAGATGGTCGACCTGGTGGAGCGTTACGAGGCCACCAGAAACCTGCAGGGGAGTCTTGCTGGGAAGGGGCCAGTCAAACCCCGGAGGCCTCCACCCCAGTTCCGACGACCGGCGACAGAGAGACCTGCACGGAATGTATCCCCTGCGGATCCGCCTCCCGTGGTATGCCGGAGGTGTCAGGAGCCAAGCCACATCAGGGCCGACTGTCCGCATCAGGGTGAGCCGATGGATGTGAACTACGGGTATCGCCACTCCCTGTATGCACGGAAGCTGTGTGCAACTGGCACCCGTGAGGGGCAGGACAGTAACCACCTGTGTCAGGTAGAGGTGGGAGATTCTCTGGCGGTGGCCCTGCTGGACTCCGGGAGTTTAGTCTCCCTGGTAAGAGCTGCCCTAGTACGGCCTGCGGAGTATACCGGCCGTAAAGTCGGGGTCCTATGCATCCACGGAGACTTAAAAGACTACCCCACTGCATTAGTGACTTTGTCCACAGCTGCTGGTAAGTGGACCCACGAGGTGGCTGTCGCTACCAAACTCCCACATGAACTGATACTTGGGAGGGACTTCCCAGGTTTCCCGGCGCTGTGGCCGGCTATAAAAGTGTCTGATGGGCCCGAGACAGGGGTAACCCTAGTAGAGTGGCCTGATGCCACTGGAAGGCCAGAACCCTGGGAGCCCGAATCTGAAGGGCCAGCGGTAGGGGTGACCACTGCTCCAGTGGTAGAGGGGGAGACAACCCCACTGAGTGTAATGGTGGGAGACACGGAGGACTTGCCACCGGGACCTGAGTTGGCAGACCTCAATGTCTCCGGGGAAAATTTTGGGACCGCACAACACCGGGACCAAACCCTAACCAGGGCCTGGGAAAGTGTGGTAATGATTGACGGTAAACCCCAGAAACCTGGGGCTGAACTAATGTTTCCACGATTTATTATTCTTCAGGATATGTTGTATCGGGTGAACCAAATCCGAGGTGAGCCAGTTGAACAGTTGGTGGTGCCCACCGCATATCGCTTGTTATGGAGCTTGCCCACCAACATGTTCTTGGGGGACACATGGGGTGGCAGAAAACGCAGGACCGCATACTGCAGTGGTTTTACTGGCCCGGTTTGTTTAAGGAAGTAGAGGAGTTCTGTAAGTCCTGTCCGACCTGTCAGGTAAATAGCCCCCAGCCGCATTACAGAAGTCCCCTGGTCCCTCTCCCAATAATTGAGGTCCCATTCGAGCGTATTGCCATGGATCTGGTCGGACCCGTACCGAAGTCTGCTAGGGGTCACCAACATATCCTGGTGATTCTGGACTATGCTACTCGATATCCAGAGGCGGTGCCTCTTCGACACACATCGGCTAGGCTCATTGCAAAGGAGTTAATGGAGATGTTTACCCGGGTGGGCCTACCTAAGGAGGTTCTGACGGACCAAGGGACCCTTTTATGTCTAAGATTATGAGGGAATTGTGTAAACTGTTGCATATAAAGCAATTGCGGACGTCCGTTTACCATCCATAAACGGACGGCCTTGTGGAAAGATTTAACCAAACGTTAAAAAATATGCTAAAAAGGGTGGTGTCCCGAGATGGGAAGGACTGGGATCTGCTTCTGCCCTATCTCATGTTTGCAGTGCGAGAAGTGCCCCAGGCCTCTACTGGGTTCTCACCCTTCGAACTGCTTTATGGCAGACGCCCACGGGGCCTGTTGGACATCGCTAAGGAAGCGTGGGAACAACAGCCCGTCCCCACAAAAGCGTAATTGAATATGTTACCCAGATGCAGGAACGTATGGAGAGGGTGTTACCGCTGGTCCGGGAGCATATGGAGGCAGCACAACAGGCCCAAAGTAGAGTCTATAATCGTCAGGCTCGGGTACGAGACTTTAATCCCGGAGACCGAGTTTTAGTTCTGGTACCCACCCTTGACAGCAAATTTCTAGCTAGGTGGCAGGGGCCCTATGAAGTGCTCGAGAAAGTGGGGAAGTAAATTACAAGGTGCACCAGCCAGGGCGGCGAAGCCGGAGCAGGTGTATCATGTGAATTTGCTGAAGCCATGGAAGGATAGGAACTCGTCCAGCGATGGCAGCCCCCGGCCAGGGCTTCTAGGTGAGAAGGATCCAGCCCCTCACCTCGAAGTCCGGGAAGCAGCAGCCACCGTAAAAATTTCAGATAGCCTATCCTCCAAACAGGTCCAGGAAGTTAAGGAGTTCATTAGTCGGAACACGGATGTGTTCTCGGACCTCCTGGGCGCACATCCCTAATCCAGCATGACATTATCACTGAGCCTCAGGCCAAAGTCCGGTTAAAGCCGTATCGGGTACCCGAGGCTCGGCGACAAGCCATTGTGAAGGAAGTGCAGCTGATGCTCCAGTTAGGTGTCATCGAGGAGTCAAAAGTGATTGGGCCAGTCCGATAGTCTTAATACCCAAGCCGGACGGGACATTGAGGTTCTGTAACGATTTCCGCAAGCTGAATGAGGTGTCCAAGTTTGACGCATATCCCATGCCGAGGGTGGATGAGCTCATTGAAAAATTGGGCCAAGCCAGGTATTTTTCTGTCTTGGACCTCACCAAAGGGTACTGGCAGGTACCCTTAACGGAGGCTGCCAAGGAAAAAACTGCTTTTGTCACACCGGAGGGTTGTATCAGTACAAGGTATTACCCTTTGGTCTACATGGCGCCCCGCCACGTTTCAAAGGCTTATGGATATTGTGCTTCGTCCACATCGACGGTACGCCTCAGCGTATCTGGATGATATCATTGTCCATAGCACCGACTGGGAGAGTCACCTACCGAAGGTACAGGCCGTAGTGGACTCCCTTAGGAAAGCTGGCTTAACTGCTAACCCAAAAAGTGTGTGATAGGGTTAGAAGAGACCAAATACCTAGGGTATGTCATTGGGCGGGGGTGGTCAAACCTCAGGTAAACAAAATTGAGGCAATTAAGAATTGGCCCCGACCTGTCACTACGCGGCAAGTAAAATCATTCCTGGGCATGGTGGGATACTACATGAGGTTTATTCCCAACTTCGCTACAATTGCTGCTCCATTGACAAGCCTTTTAAAGGGACGCAGGTCAGTGTCGATCCAGTGGAATGAGCAGGCGGATAAGGCTTTCTCTGCTCTGAAGTCGGCCCTGTGTGGGTCCCCGGTTTTGGTGACGCCCGACTTCAAGAGAGAGTTTGTGGTACAGACCGATGCCTCTGAAGTGGGCCTCGGGGCTGTACTCTCTCAGGAAATCAATGGGGAGGAGCATCCCGTGGTTTTCCTCGAGTACAGTGTTTGGCGTGTGTTCACCCTGTCGGGGTTGAACAAAGGGGGGAGGTATGTAAGAGGGCGCAAGGTGCCGTCATGGACGGAAGATACGTGTCACCGAGGTTCCTGGCCTCGGTGAGGTGAGAGCCGGGTTTTATGTGTCAGCAGCAGCTAGTGCTGCTTGACATTGATAGTTAGTTTGGCTGCAAAGCCAATCCGGGCCGGCTCTTACTGGGAGTAGGCAAAGAGTTGGGTGGGTGCCTACTCCCCACGGTCCAGGCCGGACTTTGCCGGGCTTTTTAAAGGCAGCCACATCAGCAGGTGTGGCTGTGATTGTCCTGGAGCTGCTGCTAGTGTTGTGTTGCTCTCTGGGCTGGAAGGATGAACCCAGCAGGAGTCGTGCAGTCGTCCTGGAAGCCTGAAGGTGGATTATCCTGCGGCTGGGCCGACCGCCAGGTGCGAACGCGCACCTAAACATCTCACAGGTGATTGAACCTGGTTTTGGACTCTTTGGTTTTGCTTTTTTGTGTTTGCTGAGTGTGAATTAACACCAAGAGACTGTTTATCGTTTATTTTGTGCAAGTGTGAATAAAACACTGTTTATTGCACTTTCTGGACTTCCTGTTTTGCCTCCATACTGCACCCGCATTGCTATCTAACAGAGCGACTCCCCACACTACCCACAGTGACTCCACATGTTCATGTCCCTCAGAGATGTATTCTCGAATTACGGGATTTAGACACGACTTCACATAAAGGCAGACCTCCTCCCCCTCTCCGGTTTTGACGATCCTTTCTAAACAGATTGTAACCTTTTATATTAACTGCCCTTGAATATAAATTTACCTGTTTAACAAGTACAACAGTTCGTTGCTGTATTGCAAAATCATCTTTAGTAAATCTGCTCCAGTGTTCCTCAGTTTTCAGAGTAAGTTTGTGGCCATTAAGCTGAGTAATTTACATCTTGATACCTGATTCTTGCCTGGGAAATTAATTTTGACTATTAACCTGTTACGGACATAGGAAATACCGTTACGCCCTGATGTCCTGGTTTCTTAAGGACACAGGACGTACCGGTACGTCCTGTGTATGTCCGATCACCACTGCTCAGCCGGCGGTGATCAGAACAAGGTACCTGCTGAAATCATTCAGCAGGTACCTTGTTACAATGCCTAGGGGGGTCCTGTAACCCCCCCCATCGGCGATCGCTGCAAACTGCAGGTCAATTCAGACCTGCGGTTTGCAGCGCTTTCCGAAGTTTCTGATCCCCGTGGTCTGTGACCGCAGGGATCAGAAACTTAAGAATGCCCAAACTTTTAATTTTTAACCCCAGCGGCAGCGCGGGAGGCGGGCAGTGCGGCAGGCGGGATCGCGATCCTCCGCCTCCTCTCTAATATTCATTGGTGGCCAGTGGTTATACCAGAGTGTGAGGACATTGCTGATACTCTGGTAAAAACGGCTGACATCTGTGCTGTGATGTCAGCCGTTTAACCCCTTCCATGCCGTGGTCCGTACGGACCGCTTGTATGGAAGGGGTTAACAGGGAGGGAGCTCCCTCCCTCTCCCATCGGGGGTTGCTGTGCCCTTGCAGCCCCCGATTCTTGATGGGATCACAGAGGAAGGGGGCCCCCCTCCCTTCCCATCACCCACTGCTCTGTTCTGGCAGCGGGTGATGGTTACCATGGCAACAGGATGCCTTCACAGGCGTCCTGCTTGCCATGGTAATGGTTACTCTGATAAGACTTCTGCTAAAAGCAGAAGTCTGATGAGACTTTCTAAAGTAAAAAATACAGTACAGTATATAGTGTACTGTACTGTATTATACAGACATCAGACCCACTGAATCTTCAAGAAGCAAGTGGGTCTGGGTCAATTTTTTTTTTTAAGTGAAAAAAATATAAAAATAAATCGCACATTTATCAATGAATAAAAATAAAAAAAATAGAATACACTTCACATATTAGGTATTGCCGCATCCGTAAAAACCTGCTCTATAAAAATATCACATGACCTAACCCCTCAGATGAACACCATAAAAAAACAAGCAAAAATATTGAGTAAAAAAAGCAATTTTTTTGTCACCTTACATCACAAAAAGTGCAATACTAAGCGATCATAAAGGCGTATGCCTCCCAAAATAGTACCTATCCAACCACCATCTCATCCCGCCAAAAAATGAGCCCCTACATAGCACAATGGCTCAAAAATGTTTTTTAAATATGGCTCTCAGACTATGGAGACACTAAAACATGATTTTTTTTTCTAAAATGCTGTTATTGTGTTAAAGTAAAATAAATTTAAAAAAGTATACATATTATGTATCGCCGCGTCCGTAAAAATCTGCTCTATAAAAATATCTCATGATCTAACCCCTCAAGCAAATGCCGTAAAAAAATAAAAATAAAAACAGTGTAAGTTCCAATCCAACCGTCATCTCATTACGCATAAAATGATACCCTATATAGGACAATCGCGCAAAAAAATAAAA
Source organism: Bufotes viridis (assembly GCA_033119425.1). Lineage (NCBI taxonomy): Eukaryota > Metazoa > Chordata > Amphibia > Anura > Bufonidae > Bufotes > Bufotes viridis. The sequence goes on along the minus strand of CM065594.1, from coordinate 237,631,825 downwards.
AAATATGGCTCTCAGACTATGGAGACATTAAAACATGATTTCTTTTTTTGTTTCAAAAATGATATTATTGTGTAAAAATTAAATAAATAAATAGTATACATATTAGGTATCGCTAATACCTAATGGTTTTCAGAATGTGGAGACACTAAGGCCTCTTTCAGACGGGCGTTGCGGGTGCACTCCGTCAAACAGTGCGGGTGCGTTGCGGGAATCGCCGCGATTTTTCCCTGCGAGTGCAAAGCGCTGTCATGCGTTTTGCACGCGCGGGAGAAAAATCGGCACTTTTGGTACCCAGACCCGAACCTGCACTTCTTCACAGAAGTGCATGTTTGGGTCAGAAATTGTCCCGCTGGTATTATTTCACATTATAACATAGTTATAATGTAAAATAATACCCTTGGCCATCTCCCTAATGTTGAACCCGGTGCAGAATGGGTTAAAAATAATAAACTATTCATAACTTACCTGGTCCATTTGATCGCGAAGCCCGGCCTCCTCTCCGTTAGCTTGAAAGATGTAAAGGACCTGTGATGATGTCACAGCATCACATGGCCCAATCACCTGCTCCATCACTATGGTGATGGAGCATGTGTTGGTCCATGTGACCACGTGACATCATCCAAGGTCCTAAGCACAATCCACAGCCTGAGGATAGTGGTTAGGACCTTGGATGATGTCACATGGTCACATGGACCAATCACATGCTCCATCACCATAGTGATGGAGCATGTGATTGGGCCATGTGATGTGACGTCATCACAGGTCCTTTAGATCATCGATGCTGCAGGGAAGAGAGGACAGATCGCGACTACGCGATCAAGTGGCTAAGGTAAGTTAACTTTTATTATTTTTAACCCCTTCCTCATCATTTAACAATGCATTCTTTATTAAGAATGCTATTATTTCCCTTATAACCATGTTATAAGGGAAATAATAGAGATTGGGTCCCGTTGCTAAGCAACAATGCGGGAAAATCGCAACGCATCCGCACTTGGTTGCGGATGCTTGCGATTTTCCCGCATCCCCATTCACTTCTATGGGGCCTGCGTTGCGTGAAAAACGCAGAATATAGAACATGCTGCGATTTTCACGCAACGCAGAAGTGATGCGTGAAAATCACCGCTCATGTGCACAGCCCCATAGAAATGAATGGGTCCGGATTCAGTGCGGGTGCAATGCGTCCTCCTCACGCATTGCACCCGCGCGGAAAACTCGCCCGTGTGAAAGGGGCCTAAAAAATCATTTTTTTCAAAAATGCTTTATTATGTAAAACTGAAACAAAACCCCCCCAAAAGTAGTCATATTTGGTATTGTCGCGTCCGTAACAAGCTGCTCTTCAGAATTAACACAATATCTAACCTGTAAGATCAACGATGTAAAGAACAAAAAATAAAAACGGTACCAAAACTGTTTTTTTTTTGCAAATTTTCCATTTTATTCCACTTTTCCAGTAACAAAGCAAGGGTTAACAGCCAAAAAAACCTCAATGTTTATTGCGATGATTGTGTAGTTTGCAGAAACACCCATATGTGGTAGTAAACTGCTGTATGGACAAACGGCAGGGCGCAGAAGGAAAGGAACGCCATATTGTTTTTGGAAGGCAGATTTTGCAGGACTGTTTTTTTGGCACCATGTCCCATTTGAAGCCCCCCTGATGCACGCCTACAGTAGAAACTCCAAAAAAGTGACTCCATCTAAGAAAGTACACCCCTCAAGGTATTCAAAACTGATTTTACAAACTTTGTTAACCCTTTAGGTGTTCCACAAGAGTGATTGGCAAATGGCTATTTTTTTGTTACCTTGCCTCAAAAAAAGTATAATATAGAGCAACCAAAAATCATATTTTCACTAAAATAGTACCAACAAAACTTCCACTTCATCCCGTAGTTTCCAAAATGGAGTCATTTTTTGGAGTTTCTACTCTAGGGGTGCATCAGGGGGGCTTTAAATGGGACATGGTGTCTAAAAACCAGTCCAGCAAATTCTGCCTTCCAAAAACCACACGGCACTCCTTTCCTTCTATGTCCTGCCGTTTGGCCATACAGCAGTTTACGATCACGTATGGGTTGTTTCTGCAAACTACAGAATCAGGGAAATAATTATTGGGTTTTGTTTGGCTGTTAACTCTTGCTTAGTTACTGGAAAAAATTGATTAAAATGGAAAATTTTGCAAAACATTGCAATTCTGAAATACCATCTCCATTTGCCAATAACTCTTGTGAAACACCTAAAGGGTTAATGACATTTTTAAAATCATTTTTGAATACCTTGAGGAGTGTAGTTTCTTAGATGGGGTTGCTTTTAGGCTGAATGCACACGATCAGGATTGCGTGCGGATTTTCCGCGCGGATTTGCGTGCGGAAAATCCGCACCGTACATCTTGTACATTGTATTGTATGAGAATTTGAAATTCTCAATGCACACGATGCGGATTTTTTCTGCGCGGATTTTGACCTGCGGTGCGGATTTTAAAATCCGCAGCATGTCAATTCTTTTTTTTTTTCCTGTCCGGATATCTTGCGGATTTTCTCAATTCACTTCAATGTGGAGGATAAAATCCGGATGGTGCACGCACACAGTGCGGATTTTGATGCGGATCCGCATGCGGAAAATCCGCATGCAAATCCGCATGCAAATCCGCATGCAAATCCGCACCTATTGATGCGGATTTACCGCACGGATTTGCCTGCGAACACCGACGGATTTCAGTGCGGATTCTCCGCACATGAATCCTGAACGTGTGCATGTAGCCTTATGGAGTTTCTACCCCAAGGGGGCATCAGGGGGGCTTCAAATAGGACATGGTGTAGATTAACCAGTCCAGCAAAATCTTCCCTTAAAAAAAACACACAGCGCTCCTTTCCCTCTACGCCCTGCCTCGTGGCCATACAGTAGTTTACGACCACATATGGGGTGTTTTTGCAAATACAGAATCAGGGCAATAAATATTGGGTTTTGTTTGGCTGTTAACCCTTGCTTAGTTACTGAATAAAATTGATTAAAATTAAAAATTTGCCAAAAAATTGCAATTATGACATTTCATCTCCATTTGCCAATAACTCTTGTGAAACACCTAAAGGATTAACGACGTTTGTAAAATCAGTTTTGAATACCTTGAGGGGTGTAGTTTCTAGAATGGGGTCATTTTTGGGTGGTTTCTATTATGTAAGCCTCACAAAGTGACTTCAGACCCGAACTGGTCCCTAAAAAGCGGGTTTTTGAAAATTTCGGAAAATTTTCAAGATTTGCTTCTAAACTTCAAAGCCAAAAATAAAATGGCATTCCCAAAATAATCCAAACATGAAGTAGACATATGGGGAATGTAAATTAATAACTTTTTTGGTGGCATTACTATGTATTATAGAAGGAGACAAATTGAAACTTGGAAAATTACAGATTTTTCAAAATTTTTGGTAAATTTGGTATTATTTTTTTTATATTTTTTTTTTTACTCCATTTTACCAGTGACATGAAGTACAATATGTGACGAAAAAACAATCTCAGAATGGTCTGGATAAGTAAAAGCGTTTTAAAGTTATTCACACATAAAGTAACACTGGTCAGATTTGCAAAAAATGGCCCGGTCCTTAGGGTGAAAATGAGCATGGTCCATAAGGGGTTAAAGTGATTTTTTATGTATTTTAGATGGATAAACTAAGTTTAGGATAACCATCAATGTGTGATTAAAGTGGGGGCAGGATCAGGGGTAGAGACACGCGTTGAAGTACCTAATCTACTGATGTCCATACTGATGCTGCTGAATCTGGTGCTGAATAATATAATATCATCCTGCTTAAGTGAATGAGGCCCACTTTAATGAGGGTATTCCCATCTAATTAGTTGATGGCATTTTGGCAGAATATGTCAATTCTTTATGATTGGAGGGAGACCAATGGGATTCCTATAAATTCTGACAATGAATGGATCCTGATTTAGCACTACCAGCCCTCTAAGTCTTTCCCTGTGTGATGCCCTTGAGCAAGGGAGCCTCGGAGTCTAGACGTTGACATTGTTTACACTTATACTGTTTTATATCGTTGAACTGCATTTTATATGTTTATTGTAATATTAATTATTAATAATAATGCATGTTAATGTGCACATTTATTGCACTGTATTTGCATAGCACAGTGGAAAGGGTTAATTCCTAGCCAGATAATACTGAGAGACTTTGAGACTTTGTGAACTGAGAAACTAGTAATTTTCCACAGTTACCATAAGGAACTATGCAGAGGCAAATTCTGGAGATCAAAAACATTTAACTTTTGACTTTCAGATAGCTGTTTACATCTAGAAACTGCTTAGTTAGCCATTTCTATTAACTTGTATTGAGGCACAATACAACTCTATGAGAGCCTTGAACTGCAACATTGTTTCTGTTAAGCTGTGCTTCTCCAGCTTCACCCTCCCACTAGAAGTCTGTGAATCAGTTAGAAACTGTATAAAAGGAGAGCAGTCAAAGCCCCTAGAGGTCAGCAGATAGGGACCAGTGCTTAGAATGAGAGACTCTGCAAGACTACATGAGTGATCAGAAGAAGATGCTGAGACAGAGATACCCTACCTGATGACTAAACCACAGACCCTGGGCCACCAGCCCTTTGGCCATGGGATTAGCCTTCTTAGAGAGAGTGTTAGCTAGTAAGGCCTCTACTCAGCATAGAACTTTCTGCCAGGGACACGACTGGAAAAGCCAGCTTAGTGCTTTGCCTGTATTATTTTGCACTTCAGTTACTCCAGTAAAGAAGCACACTGGTTTACTGCAAACTCTAACTTATTTCCCATTGGGGTGCATCATGCTTTACCAGAGATGCTTCTTTCTGGTCAGTCTGCAATAAAACCTAGATTGGTTGAGTGCTACAATAGTGGTTCATGTTCAGGAAGTTCCTCCCATCTGCACAGGATCTTTGGAGCTCAGCCAGATTGACCATTGAATTTTTGATCATCTCTCTTGCCAAGCCCCTTCTAACCCTAGTACTTAGTTTTGTGGAGTGGCCAGCTCTAGGAAGATTCCTTGTTTCGAACTTTTTCCATTTTAGAATTATGCAGACCAATGTGAAGGTTTTTTGTACATTTATTAAGATACTTGCCTCCACACAATCTTTTCTCTGAGGTCTACAGGCAGTTCTTTCCTTCTCATGGCCTGTTTTTTGCTGTGATACGCATTGTCAGCTGTGAGATCTTGCATAGACAGGCCTGTGTCCTTCCAAATCATGTCCAATCAACTGAACTTATCACAGGAGGACTCCAATCAAGGACTCTATCTTAAAGACAATTAGGAGAAATGTGAGGCCCCCAGAGCTATATTTTAACTGTCAAACCAAAGGGTCTGAATACTTATGTCCATGTAAATCTTTTTTCCTTTTTAATAAATTTACCCAAATTTTACAAAGATTTTGGTTTCACTTTGCCATCATGGAGTGTGTATGTATATATATATATATATATATATATATATATATATATTTTACCACAAGGCAACATAACAAAATGTGAAAAAAGTATTGTACTGTATGGAGAATGGAGACCCCCAACCAAAAAATATTTTCTCTTCACATGCTTAGTGGAGAAATGTGCAGCCATCCGATGAATGAATTAGTTGATATAAATTGTATAACACTGAACATGTATTTTGCAATAATGAAAATTCATTCATGCTGCTTTTGGGGAGTTAGTGTGAAGCAAATTACCTTGAAATCTTGGCTTTCTAAATCATTAGAAACTGTTTGCCGCCAGTCTAGCAGTGCATTAGGAGAATACTGTTAGAGCAAAAAGAAATGCAATGCAAAAATCCTCCATTGTTCCAAGTTACTCTTGTATGAAAATATATTCTGTTGCAGTTGGATATTTACATGTAAAATTTCCTGACCTTACAGAAGATGTTTGCTTTTTATGAGACCACTGATCAAGTCATTATTCTTTTTGAATACACTACTTATGATGTGGGTGCATGGGAAACCTGCTGGGAACAGCAATTTATGGCTTATTCAAATAGTCTAAATGTGGCTGGATTTCTTTTTAAAATACAGTTTGCATTTTTGCTGTGCCTTCTTATTTTTCAGTGAAAATGTCATTTAATTGTGTATATTTTGCTGCTGCAAATAGTATATTGGCAAAAAGTGCACAATAAAATACATTAGGATGATTAATGAAGTGTTTTCAGGAGAAATGGGCAAAATATTCAAAACTGTCTTTCCATTGTTTTCTTTTCTGTATTTGAAAGTGACATAGTAAAATAAAATCAAATTGTGATACTACAGTAGGTGTAAGCCAAAAAAGTTGGTTCAAAACATAGAGAGCTAGAAAATACAAGTGAAGTGCATCATAGGAACATAATGGCATAACTATAAAGGAAGTTGCAGTTGCGCCCTGGCTCTGTAATCAAGGGGTCCAATAGGTCCCTCTGCTACAATTGCTATTCCAAAAAAGTTGGGACACGACAAAAAGTCTCTGGGGTCTGAGTTAAACTTGGAGTCTGGTCTGAGGTTTAAAGGGGTTTTCTGAGACTTTATTACTGATGACCTCTATCCTCTGGATAGGTCATCAGTATCTGATCAATGGGGGTCCTACACCCCGGCCCCCTGCCAATGAGCTGTTTGAGATGGCAATGATACTTGCAGTAGCTACCCGAAAGTGTTAATAGAAAGGGTTAAAAGAACATTTCTCACCTATAGGGGTATAGTACTCCCATCGTGTGATTTTTTTTTTGTATCACAATACAGCTCCACAAACTATGAAGGCGATTTGGCTCTTAACGAATACTAGGCTTGCTAAACTGAATTTTTACTTTTTTCTGGAAAACGTATCCAAATTTCCCAGACAGACGACATTTCTTATGGTCAAATTGGAAAACCGTAATGACTGATAGAGATTACAAGTAATACACGACCACGAGGAGTTAAAATTTACAAAGGGTCAGGAAGATGATAATAGGTTATATGCTAAAAATGGCTCGCAGTGGGATAATAAAATTAAAAGACATCTTCCACTCAATAATTCGTGCTGCCTCAATTCTGACGTGGGTCCTCGGTGGTCAGCATCTTTAGCCAGTAATTGGATGAACAGGAATCTTGACTTCTCTCCTGCATGTCGAGAGTGGACCAGGAAGCCATTTTTTTTTCTGAAACTTAACCAAAAACCATGGGGAGCCATCATTTTTTATGCACAAATTGGAATACCATACTGAATTATAAAGATTATGAGATAAATACTTATTACCAGTACTAACTGGTAAAATAATAATAGTTACGACAATACAACCCATTCAAGTATTACTGTTTAAAAAAAAAAAAAAAATCACACACACATCTATTTTTTTTTCTGGATACAAAAAAAATTCTGCCTATTTTTCTGGACTGAATTTCTGGTTGGCTGTCGACCCTACTGACCCATGGGGGCCAGTGAGAGTCTGAATAAGAGCAGTGGGATATCAGTGAGGATGAGTATCCCTTCTTTTAATTTTTTTATTCTACACCAAACCCTTTCTATCAAATTTTCCCAATAGACAACCCCTTTAAAGCTTAATTTTTCTCCCCAGCCATAATTTAAAGTAGATTTGTCTGTGGAGATTACCTTCATTTCCGTAAAAATGGCTCAGTGATCTCACCTCTTGCTTTTCTCTGCGTCATTCTATCGCTCCTGCCATCTTGCTTTATAGATGTTGTCTGACAATTTTTCTATGGAATAATAATTTTAGTTTTTGTGTGGTTATGTATAAGAATGTGTATTTTTACATTTGAAAATATGATTGGCAATCATCTAGTCCTTGCTGAATCCTAGAATTAGATATAATCTCATGTGACAAATTGCAGATTTTACTCTGCCATTAATTATTCACCAAAAATAAGCCAAAGTAAAGATGTAGTTAAAAAAATAAAATAAATATGTTTTTACTGTTTCCATATCTAATAAGATGATAATGAAAGGCAGGTGCTGCTAATCAGATGTGCTTTATATATACCGTTTTTAAAAGGGCTCCATATTTCAGTGAACCATATTCACTAGTTGGAAGGAACTATATGGAATATACTGTTTTAAAGGGAGACTGCCCTTTCTCAAAATTGGTTTCAAGGTAAGCATAGTGCCATGTAGAGTAGAAACATTGCCATAACTTTCTTGTGAAAATCAAGTCCTCTAATCCTGAGAAATGCTCCTTTTTATTTTTATGCTGCTTAGTTGTTGCACTATTGCTCCACCAGTAGCACCATCTAGCAGCTCCCCCTCTTGTTTATTGATAGTTCCTAAGATTTCAGAGTCGGAAATGTTGATGAAAGTTAGCCAGGTGCCTCGAATAGAGTGGCTCCACCCATGGTGGACCTAAAACTTTTATTGCATAACAATAAAAAAAAATTAGAGGGCTGCATTTTCCCAAGAAACTTATGGTAATGTTTCTGGGCACCCTACCCTTCTTGTTGGTATGCTTACATTGTAAACTAATTTTGGAGGTGGCAAACTGGATCTTTTGACAGGCCAGTTGAAGTGAGAATCATCAGTTTCAATGACAAATTTAGTGGGTGTTAAGTAAGGTTTTTAAAAGTAGTAAAAAGTATGTCTCACGATAGGGAGTGGTGGAAAACTCCCCACTGTACAATGTAGGTTGTCAGGATAGCATCTAGGCCTGGACTCAGGGAAAAGGGAGCAGGTCACCTACTAATGCTTCCCAAATCCTATCCCTGACCTCCTACCTGTATGAGCCAACCTAAATGGTAGGAGGGCTCATACTCTGTAACCTGGGCCCTTCTGACCCTATAAATCCCTGGAATAAAGATCAGGAATAGGAGACGACCTGTTCATCCAAGCCACATATGAAGCAGAGTCTCCCACAGGCCTAGCAACCAGTAGCAACAGGGAAAACAACAACACTACAATCATGTTCTAGAGCGGGTCCACCTGATCCCTAGAACATCACCACAACTGTAGTAATCCCCACTGTAACACATAAACAGAAAAGGCAGTGAGAAACCAAAAGGGTCAGCAGGTAAGAACCCAGAGACAGAAATCCCACCTGGATAACAAGCTCTGGGACACATAGCACTTACCTGCTACTGCAACTGGATGAAAAATGCTCACTACCTAGACTTGTGGTTCACCCCTCCGTGTAACCATGGAGCCCACTTCCGCAGGCAGGTGGTCAACGCCATTACCCCTCCGAGGAACACAGAAGCCCCCTCACCGGAGGCACAACACACAGGGTAACGCCTAGCATACATGCTGGGACAAACAACACCAACTGACCAGACATGTAACTACAAACAAGACGTACACCAAACCCTGAACATAAACCCACACCAAACATAGGAACAAGAAAGCTGGGGAACATTAAGGATACAATGGGAAGACAAACTATGTCCAACAAGGAGGCCCTCAAGCTCGACAGATAGAAAAGTCCAGCATGGAAGCATACCTCCAGCTCCCAAAGAAGCTGAAATCCCAATAAGCTAAGGCTCCAAGCACCAGTACTATAAGAGCCATGAGGCCACACCCAGCTCCACCTAGCTCACACCTTAACCCCTAACACACCAGAATGGAAAGGTAAACAGCCTTAAAGGGGAAGTGCACATGCATGCTTAGCAAACAACACGTTACCCAGGCAACAAGCATGCACGGAAAAAGTGTAATGGTCCACTACACCAGTACACCAGACCAAGACACCGCTGTGAAAATAGAGACTGGAGTTTGCAAATGGATCTATTACTAACATCAAAGACTTGCTACGTAACTCTTCTTTGCTTCTCTAATGATGACTACTACTGTCAGCTGTGGCCTTGCTGGTCTTGACCATGTCTTTCCTCATGTCTGACGGAAGTTGCATTGGGTTGACCACGCTCTTGGCTTTCTACTTAAAAAGCCTAATCTTACTTTACCAACTTGCCTTCAGATCATGGTACATCCATGGGCGTAACTATAGCCATAGCCCTTGGGGAGGCCTAATCAGGTGCAAGAACATTGTATGTTTTTAAGGGAAAAACAATGAGGTGGTCGCAGCAAGTTGCATCGAAGCCCCATTCAATTTGGTGTCTACTGTGCTACACAGTGATCAGACAGTCGCAGCATTGGACTGGCCCACCAGAATTCCAGAGGAGTCTCTGATTCTAAAGTGGGCACCAAAGGAGCTGCCTTTGGAGGCGATACATTGCCTCTAGGTCTATTCTTTAAATCAAAACCTACTAGACTTTATTGATGATATGGGGTTTGGGCAGTGAGCATAATTTACTCTGGTGGGCCCAAGGAACCCCAGTCCCACCCCAATTGGCCGTGTAAAGAGTGCCGTGGCCAGGATCACTGTGTAGACCCAGCCAACATTTTTCTAGAAACATGGAATGTCCGTTGTGTGGCCCCTCATTGTGTGATACTATTCATGTGAGCACCCATTGTAAATGAATATAAATACACTAGAAGTGTGATGTCGGAATTCTTTTCAATAGAACAGCAGGTCATTGAATCTGACACCACTAGGACAGGATCTGAAACGTCACTGGTAAATTATTCTTCCCTTACCACCATTTCACAGACTAATTACCATTAAGTGATGGGAGCTAGATGGAGCAGACACGCTAATGCATCTCGAATAATTACTTAAATGATACGTGAGGTGTTTAATGCATCCAAATATCGCACCTGTTAACCCCTCCACCCTCCTTGCTCCATCTCTTACCCCCTGGGGACAGTTACCCTGCTGTGTTCATTATTGTGTTATGTGGTAATAGGAGAGATCTCCTTTACATTTTATTCAGCAGTTCCTGTTAGTTCTCAAATGTTTATACCGCTTAAGTATACTACATAAAATACATTTCTTTAAATGCCACAGTATGACATTGTCTTTCCTGAATTATTCACATAAGAAAATGCATCTTTTTAATATGCCGCATTGTGTTTTTTAATATGTTACACTCTGTGATATGACAATAGTGGAGCTTTGTGTTCTGATGCATAGATATTGTGATAATTCCTTCTGTTATTTGTATTCACATTGGAAACTTGCAGTATTTCCTTCGGGTTTTTCTCAATGGTAAAACACAGAGGTCAGAAAAAGGCCTCTAGGTCTGTAGTTGTGTTCCATTCTTGCACAATCACTATTGTCATGTCGCTGTCATCCAAGAGTATACTGTATATACTATATAAACACCACATGCCCTTGGGGTGAATGTCCAGCTCTGTCTTGTCCTTTCCCCTTTGCTTATAGCTTTCCTATTCATTGTTGACTAACTGTTTGTGCAGTGAGCCCCAGAGGAACTAATACAGAGGATAGGTGTGGTAGTGGCCCTTTTGAGGCATTGTGTCATGGTGTACTGCCTCTGGCTGTTGCTCCCTGGGGATCAGTGTTGGTAACTCTAGGTGATGGGTGTCTGAGCCGTAGTCCCTCACATGCAGCAGTGTCTGTAAAGCTGTTATTTCACTGATCCCTCTGCTGTCTAGGTACACTGAAGCTTCTTGGAAGCAGTGTTCTTGATTTTGATGATCTCTCTGGAGTGATGGTCCCTTGGAGTAGGAGTTCCTGGAAGGAAGTAGGACCAGCCCACTCCAACCATGATGGTAAGAACAGAATGGTTAGCTCTGTTCTTGTCAACCTTTGCCAACCATTACCTCCTATGCTGGAATAAACAGCCTAAAGCTTAAAGGGTTTCTGTCATCAACTTTTGACATTATAAGCTGTCTGACATTAGCTATGTGCTAATGTCAGACCAGCTTGATAATGTCTTTTTTATAAAAATCGGATGTATATTTAGGCAGAAAAACTTACTTTTATAATATGTAAATTAGCCTCTAGGAGCAGGGGGGGCGTTGCCCTGCTCCTAGCAGCTCCGTCTGGCAACCTGCTGGCACGCCCCTTCTTAGTTTGATTGACAGTGCGGGGAAGCGATTCTCCTGCACTGTCTTCTTCTGAAATCCCGCGCCTGCACCGCCGCTCTGTATTCGGCGCAGGCGCGGTGAGCAGAGGACGCTGGTGCCTGCTGTCCTCTGCTCACCGCGCCTGCGCCGAATACAGAGCGGCGGCGCAGGCGCGGGATTCCAGAAGAAGACAGTGCAGGAGGATCGCTTCCCCGCACTGTCAATCAAACTAAGAAGGGGCATGCCAGCAGGTTGCCGGACGGAGCCGCTAGGAGCAGGGCAACGCCCCCCCTGCTCCTAGAGGCTAATTTACATATTATAAAAGTAAGTTTTTCTGCCTAAATATACATCCAATTTTTAAAAAAAGACATTATCAAGCTGGTCTGACATTAGCACATAGCTAATGTCAGACAGCTTATAATGTCAAAAGTTGATGACAGAAACCCTTTAAAACACAAAACAATAAAAAACTAATATAATAATTAGGCTTGAGCGAATCGAGCTTCGGATCATAGAACCAAAGTCGATTTGTTCAATTACTTCGTTTTAATGCTGTACGGAGACCCGTCACCCGATAGCATGAAGTGTGCACTACTCAGTGCAAGGAGGTTTCTGAAATTTGGTTTGTAATGTTTGTACTGTTTGTATTGCTAATGTAATGTACTGTACACCTAGTATGTCTAGGCGTGAGACAGGCACGGCCAGAGGTAACTATCCTGGTCCAGCCCTTTCTGGAATTTAGGGTGTGGGCTGGCCTCATCCCCTGCTTCAAGAAATTTCAGGGTCAGTCTAGCTGTAGAGAGGGAGGAGGTAGGGAGCAGTTTCCATGTGTCCCTTTCCCCCAGACTCTAACTTCATGCCCTGGAGCCTTTGCTATCTACACAAGCTCCAGTGGATGTAAGAGAGGAAGATTTGAAGGAAGATTTCCATGGCTAGAGTGGAAGGGACAACAAGATAATCCAGCATAAATAGTTCCAGATCCTACTGCTTTAGGGGGTTACATGTTAAGACACCCTCTACACCTCAGACTAGTGACCATTACAGCCACAGTTTCCAGACTGCAGTTGCTATCTAGAGATACCAGTCCAGGAGAGTTTAGCAAGAGAAATCATTGCTATTGCTGCCAACTAACTTGCTTAGCTTATACTTGGACATCTGGAAAGAATTTACATTGTGTGACGATAATTGCTGGATGTACAGTACAACAATTCTCATTTTGTACACAATTAAGAGAGTCCTGCCTTGCACCTACATGGACATTGTTATTATTATTTATTATTAAAGCGCCATTCCATGCACTGTACATATGAAAATATGTATACATACAGTACAGACCAAATGTTTGGACACACCTTCTCATTCAATTTTCCCAATTTTTCGGACTGACTGACCTTCATTTCTTAAAGTAATGATGGCCACTCGTTTTTCTTTACTTAGCTGCTTTTTTCTTGCCATAATACAAATTCTAACAGTCTATTCAGTAGGACTATCAGCTGTGTTTCCACCTGACTGCTCCACAACGCAACTAATGGTCCCAGCCCCATTTATAAGGCAAGAAATCACACTTATTAAACCTGACAGGGCACACCTGTGAAGTGAAAACCATTTCAGGTGACTACCTCTTGAAGCTCATCAAGAGAATGCCAAGAGTGTGCAAAGCAGTAATCAAAGCAAAAGGTGGCTACTTTGAAGAACCTAGAATATGACATATTTTCAGTTGTTTCACACTTTTTTGTAATGTATATAATTCCACATGTGTTTATTCATAGTTTTGATGCCTTCAGTGTGAATCTACAATTTTCATAGTCATGAAAATAAAGAAAACTCTTTGAATGAGAAGGTGTGTCTAAACTTTTGGTCTGTACTGTATATAATACAAAACAATTGGAATAAGCATGAACAAGATGAGTTACAGATGGTACAGAAGGAGAAAGGACCCTGCCAACGAGGGCTTACAATCTACAAGGGATGACAGAAGGACACAGTAGGTGAGGATAAAGCTGGTCATGGTGGTATAGTGGCAGCAGGGTTACTGTAGGTTGTAGGCTTGTCTGAATAGGTGGGTTTTAAGGTTTCTTTTGAAGGTTTCCACTGTAGGTGAGAGTCTTATGTGTCAGGGTAGTGAGTTCCAGAGTATAGGGGATGAAATCCTAGAGGCAATTGTGGGAAGAGATGATAGGAGGAGAGTAGAGAAGGAGGTATTTTAAAAATTGGAGATTACATGTGGGGATGTATCGGGAAAAGTAGCTTAAATATGTATTGAGGGGTCAGGTTGTGGAAGGCCTTGAATGTATTTGTTAGTATTTTAAACTTAATTGCTGTGTAATGGGTGGGATTATTTAGGCAGCAGAGTTGACTACAGATTGGAGGGGTGCGAGGGTGCTAGCTTTAAGGCCACAGAGGAGGATACAGTAGTCTAGGCAGAAGATGATGACAGCAAGTACAAGCATTTTTGCAGACTGCTGGTTGTGAAATACGCGGATTTGAGATATTTTGAGTTGGAGGTGGCAGGTGGTGGACATTTAACATCAAATGCACCCGCAAACTACCATCAGGCCGGGAGACCCACATCTACAGGGAGTACCATGAGGGAACACAGGTTGCCCTTTCTTCAGTGCACTGACCCCAGAAAGCAACAGCCTGAGGGAGTATACCATGGCACATCATCATCATCAGGGCCACTGACATTTCCATCCTTTTCTCTGGCTCCTCAGGGGCTCACTGCAGGTCATAATACAGTACTCTAAAATAGGTACTTGCTAAATTGCTTATTGATATTTTATGTTATTTGATTCTATGTAATGTGTTTTTTGTTCTATTGAACCCATATAGTCTTATATGGATCAGTCAGGGTTAACAATCCTGATTTTACCCTGGTAGGAGGCTAGGATATGGACCTAGGTCCACCCCTAATTCATCCTGAGGAAGAGAGAGGAGCTACCTATGCTCAACCTTCAGAAGTCTAGGCTTGGATCCCAGAAAATCACTATCTCTGAGATACTGTATTTTTTTTTAATATAATTTTATTGAAAACAATTTAAAGATTGTACAAGGATCTTTGAGTTACTGTGTTTGCATCAAGAAAGCCATCATACTTTACAGTATACCAGAAAGAGAGAAAGAAAGAACTAAAAGGTCCAGAGTCTGCAATGTCGAGCATTGGAGTCAGTCAGTAAGGTATTCACCATTTAAAGCTGATAAAGACTTTACTGCAGTGAGATGGACATTGCTAATATAGCCTTTGACACTTTGACATGGTCCTTTTCAGCTGTATCCTAATAATGTACCCCTTAGCTTTGGAATTACAGACAAGTTTGCAAGAATCTTATTGCCAAGCTTGGATTCTACAGAGAGAGATTGAGACTTTAGAGAGATAGAGGGAAGGAATACTCCAACCCCCATCATTGCTCATATCCATACATTGCTATCGGGGGTATATTTGCATTGTGAATTGTTTGGAACTGTGTTTTGATACTGTTGGATGCACTGCAACTGCCATTATGAACTATAGTAAACAGAGACTTGTATATTTTCTATAGCTGGTCTGGTTACTAACTGCAGCACCATTCGCCGGCCATGCCACCTACATCCTGCCTTGCACCCAGGGCCGGTTTTAGACAAATTGTGGTCCTGGGAAAAATCAAAAGGGGGGGCCCCCATCTTGTAATAATGTGCTAAAAACACAGTCCAACTCACAACACCCCCGCCGATCAGCTGCTTGAGGAGATGGCGCGTGCTGTTCACTGCTGCAGTCCCATAGATATACAGCAGCAGAGCAGAGGGAGATGGCACATGCGCACAGCGCACGCTGTCTCCTCAAACAGCTGATCGTCGGGAGTGCCAGGTGTCAGATCCCTGCCGATCTAATATTAATGACCTATCCTAAGGATAGTACACAAAAAAGGGGGTCAGTCAGCACGTCCCTGAAAGCAGGTGTACGTAGCAAAATATACATACAGACACAGAAAAAATGCAACAGCACTCTCCAACCAGCAATCTGCCCTGCCAATATGCTGGAAAAAAGTGAGGCTTCAGTGTACATTTTGATCAAAAAGTAATAAGTCACTCGCCGCGCCAAGGCCGCCTCAATGAGTGGTCCTAACGCTAAATCCTACCTGTTATGGGCCATGACAGCTACATAAAATCCAGGGAGTGTCCATTATGCATGCTGGATCCACCTTACTTTGTAACCCTGTTTGGTGCCATAACAACCTCTATTGAATCCAGGAATGTAGGTACCAACATGCATCCCGAGCCCACCATGTCCTCCTCCTGGAGCCAAAATGGCTACTAGTAGGGAAAAGCGCAGTTTTATACTTACTCTGATTAAAGGATAGGTCATCAATGTGAAAAACCCGGAGAACCTCTTGAACCTACTCCCAATACTGTGCCCCCCATGTCCACAAACACTATACTATACACCCAGACTGCCCTCATTAGTAATGGGGCCCCCAATAGTGATAATACTCCCCAAGATAGCCCCGATTAGTAGCAATGCCCTCCATATTGAGTAAAATAATAATAACGCCTCTACAGTACCCTAGTAGTAATAATATAACCATAATGTTCCCAGTGGCTTTAATGTCCCCTTATAGTGCACCCCACTAGTTCCAATATATAATGCTTACCCTCATAGTGCCAATATTATATATATATATATATATATATATATATACATATTTAATGTTCCACTGTAGTGCGAGTATGTATATAATGCTCCTCCATTCCTCCCCAGTAGTGCCAAGTATATATAATGATCTCCTTCCCCCCATCCCTGGTGCCCCAGCAGTGTGGACATTTAGTATACAAAATAAAAAAAAACACCTCCCTCCCGTCCCCCCATCGCTGTCTGCGATGCAGACTAAAGTTTTATCTGTGGCTTGTGTTGCTGCGTCCTGATGCATGCGGTCCCAATTACATCACCACTCCTGCTCTGGGTGTCACATGATGACGTCATCATTCGAGACCCAGAACAGGAGGTTGCAGTGATGTCATTGCGGCTTCTTGCTCTGTTCTAATGCCTCACAGGCTTGAGGCCTAGCAGCCTGAGGCTTGTGAAGTTGGACGGCTATGAGTGCACCCCCCCTTTATGGGGCGAAGTGGCACCCTAGGCAGATGACTACCCTCTCCGATCCATTGTCCCAGCCCTAATTCAGAGCACATTACTGCAGGAGGTATAACAAGAGAGGACTATATAACTCCCAGCATGTCTAAGCCATTATTATGTAATATCAGAGTACATTACAAGAGGAGGTATAAGAGAAGACTACAACTCCCAGCAAGTGCAATCAGTTATTATTAAATATCAGAGTACATTATAAGAGGAGGTATACAACTCCCAGCATATCCAGGGTGTTGTAATGTACCCTGATACTGAAGCAGAGGGCCCCTTAGACAATAGGGGCCGTGGGAAATTGGCCAGTCCCCCCCTCCCCCAACGCCTGCCCTGCTGGCACCAGTACCAAATACGTAACACCCAGGGAACCCCAACTACCATCAAACAGGAGCACCAAATTAGGGTGTGTCTTGAGGGAAGAAAGAGTGCGGAGACCTTTCACTGAGTGGCAGTCCTCACAATGATACCTTAGGGAGTATCATTGTGAGGACTGCCACTGTCATTTATATATATAACTGTTGCAGCTGCAGCAAGTCCCTGAGGAGCCGTAGTAGTTGATGGGATTTGTAGTGGCCCTGATGAGGTGTTGTGTCATGGTGTACTCCCTCAAGTCATTGTTCCCCAGGGTCAGTGTAGTGAAAGATTGGTTTGAAGAATGAGGCCAGAAGTAAACGTTCAAAAGTCTCTCTCTCTCTTTTTTTTTTTTTAAGAAACATCTTTATTGTAGATTTTAAACATTTTATATAAGAAAGAGCCAACAGAGTATATGACAAGGTAAACTAGTAATGTGTGGTAAGAATAATTCATCAAGAACAATCCATCAAATTATATAACTACGAGGAGAGAAAATTTGTGGGCGCTAACAGTGCATAATGTCCCTTCACACTATGTGGTCAATCGAAAATGGTCATTATGACCAACTAAGGAAGAATAATGAAAAGAAATATCGATAAACAAGAAACCTGACAAATAGGGGGAGTAGATAAAAGACAAACTATAAAAATCTCTCTTTATTTAGTGCAGAATATAACTTGTGGCACTTCCAGCAGTATTAAGTACAAAGTGCAGTTTCTGACACCAAATGGAGATGTATAGTGGCCAGTTGTGTGTCACTTTGATGGCACTTACAGGCACTTGTGGATATAGGTTTCCACTGCGAGATTCAGGCTTCATGTTTGTCTGCCCTAATGGTTGTTGAAGGTAATGGGTGTCTGAGACGTAGTCCCTCACCTGCAGTGTCTGTAATTTCGCTGATTACACTGCTGTCTTGGCACACTGATGCTTTCTTGAAGCAGTGTTCTGAATACTGATGATCTCGCGAGTCGGGAGTGAAGGTATCATAGGGGAATTAGATGCAAATGCGAGGAGCAGGAGCTTCACAATCTGGAATGGAACTTCCTCTCTTGGCAGGAAGTAGAACACAGTAATACACAGCCAAAACATGAAAATCAAATACATATAAAACATTAACAATTCCAGATACCCCCAGGTCTCGGGCTCTTCACAGGCTTCCACTACCACTCCCATCATCAACTGTGCTGCTCCCTGACCATGGCAATACCTATCAATGACACTGCTTTTAATCCAAGGACCAAGGGTGCACCTAGACTTACTGCTGCCTGAGGCAAACACTGAAACAGCGCCCCTCTAATGCCAATTTCTTAATCTAACCCCTTCCCTCCAGCCCTACTGTTAAATACATACTTGGAAAACATTACATACAGAGCTACAAAACATACTGGGTAAAACAGCACCACATACATCTTACATCCAGTGATGTCTCCTCTGATGTAGACCTTCTCTTTTCTCATCTTCTCCATTCAGACCAGACCGCCATCATGATTTCTTTCAGCCATCTCTCGTCTCTGCAGAGTTTGACAAACAGATATCTTAGTTTCCTACTTTTCCATCCTCCTTCCCACCTTCTGAACACCCCACCCTGCCACCTCTAATACTGTGCCCACTGTGCTCCCCAATACTATGCTACAGAAACAGATAATACCCCTGAAAATACTATTAACACACATATAGTTCCCCTAATTATTGCCATACAGTGCCCTAAAAAATAACTGTGCCCAATAAATAGTATCCCTGAAACTAATAGTCCCGTAAACATAATGCCCTCCAAAAATAATTGTGCTAAGCTGATACTGTGTCAGGGTGTCTTCCAATGTCACAGTCCTCTCAAAAGTCCCACCAATACTAATAATTATCTGCCAGAGTGCACTATGTGGTAACAGTGCACCCAATAGTAATAATGTCCCTCATTTTGCCCCCAGTAGTAATAATTTCCCCTTGTAACGTGTGCCAGTACAAAAATGCTCCCTTATAATGTTTGTCAGTACAAAAATACCTCCTTATGTGTGCCAGTACAAAATAATGCTCCCTTATAATGTGTGTCAGTACAAACAACTACTCCCTTTTAGTGCCCCCAGTAGAACGGATGTCCCCACAGTATCCCCTTATAATGTGTGCCAGTACAAAAATGCTCCTTTTTACTGCTGCAATGTCCCCATAGTGCTTTCTCCATTCACAAAATAATGACCACCACCCCATTGTGGCCCAACAGCATGCTGCCAAATAAAAATAATAAACCTAAATACTTACCTCCGTTCTTACAGCTGCAATACCACATACAACCTGTGGACAGGTATGGCACTCTTTTTGGAAGAAACTTACCATATCTTTACACCTATGTATAACCCATTTAATTATTATCACATTTCACCAGTGGAGGTCCTAATCTGGCTTTACCCACCTAACTATAAAAAAGGCCTTCTTGACATGGCAAGTAATGTGCTTACTTATAGAGTCAGATGCAATCATGCAGGAATATATTGAAAAAGAAAAATTACATTTGCACAGCAGGCTACCAGTTTTCCATGGCAATATGTGACTTATTATGACTGCATAGTTTGATATGGGTATTTTACTGGAAATTTACAAAGCCTTCTATAGCTGTTGGTAAAGAGTTCAACGTTGACATTAAGCTAATTTTTCACCTGTGTTTCTTTTGGCTGGATTCACACACAGAGTCTTGCAGATATTAATGGGTGTCCATGATCCATCTGTGTTTGAGCCGTAGTTTTGTAACTTTCTGTCCATGTGTCATCTGTGTTTTATGGACACAACTAGTTTTCAGAGCATCATTTAACAATGATCCTTAAAAACCATGAACCAAACACGGATGGCATCCATGTTTTGTCCCTGCAGGTGGAAGTTGTGGGGCGTTGGAGAGGAGGGGACCAGTGGCTGTGACAATGAGGGGGGTTGTAGTCCTCACGGTGTCCCAGCGCTCCCCCAGGCTGGGCGTGCAGTGAATGGAGAGGGGCTTCCTTTCTCCTTGGGTGCCAACTTGGATTTGAGGAATCCTTTCTGGTGGTGGTTGGGATGCCTTTGGCATTAGATAGAGACCTGGAGGTATCGGGTCCGAAATGGAGACAAATGACCAGGCTAGCTTGGTTAAAGAAAAATATAGGGGGTCATTTATTAAACAGAAATACTTCTGGTCCTTTGTGTCGCAATCTGCAACTTCTCCCCGTTCATGCCAGGTCTAAAAAGTGGGCATGGCATGGGTGGGGAAGGCGACGGTTCGACAGGCCTGTCTCATTTACCATTTTCTATGCCTGTTTTAGGCGTTTAAAATGGTCTAAATGTAAGACAGCTAGGAAGTTGCCTTGTATTTAGAAGCGGCGGTAGGAGGCGCCTCTTCCTAACTCCAGCGGATTACCAGGTATAGGGCATATGAGTGTCGTGTCATATTGTGCTCCCTGAGGCCGTTGCTCACTGGGGATCGGTGCAGTGGAAATGTTGTTTGAAGAATGAGGCTAGGCATGAAAGCATCTCTTTTTACTAAGTTCAGCATATAACTTCAATACAGTCAATAGCAGCAGATTCAAGGTGTAGTTTTTGGCACCAGTTGAGGTATGAAGGCAGGTTGGATGGCTGCAACCTAGCACTTGTGGGTATAAGTGTCCACTGTAAGGTTCAGAATTTAATTTTAACTGGTAGTGGTAGTCTGGGTGATGTCACTCACTTTTTAGCAGTGTCTGAAATTCACTCTGCTGTCTAGTTTCTTGAGTATTTCTTGAGGTAGGATTACGTTGATTCCTCTGGAGAATCTTTCCAAGGAACAGGAGCTCTGGAATGTGCTTCCTCTCCTCTCTGTAGCTGCTCTTCAACTTCCCCTCCTGTCAGGAAGCAGGACAAGCCTTCTTCTACCAAGAACCAACCATTTGCAATCTATATGTTCCTTTACTGGAACTTATAGCCAAATAACATGAAATACATAACATTATAATACACAATGTCGGAACTATAAAGCAAATGCTTTATATAAAAGATAGGATCAAAAATTTCAAGGGTAATTGATCCTAGAGGTGGACATATAAACACCTCAAAAAGAGTTTGTCATTAACTTCATTATATTGTGCAATCAGTAAAACATGGTATAAGCATCTATGCAAAAATATAAATGATTTATTATACAATAACTTAAAATACAAATCAATATAAAACTCAATAGTATGCAATAACACGCAGTAATATGCAGTGCCCTAAATTCGCCACTAGATGGCCCTAACACAAATACCAGCGTTCCCTATTACCTCTCAAACATAAGAATGTAATACAAATATCCCGTGTACAATCATGAGATATACTATCAGATGATTATACACGGTAGCTCAATAGTGATAAAGATAGATGCGAACCCTTGCTCTGCTCAAACTATAACCAATCTCGGATATCGGGTAGTAATGCTAGACAACTTATAAATTATCAGGCCTGGTATTGAGTATGAAATGTGAATATTCCAATCAGAGAGTTTCTTCGGTATCAATATTAGATCTTTTATTCAGTAATATGCATCTTTACTGAATAGTGATAATATTGATGTAGCACTTTTAACACTATACATCCGTACTAAAGCTGGGAGTTACTAAATATCAGGCCAATTGATTCAATCAATACTACACATAATAAAGTTATACGTTACCCAAGAATGCAGATGATATGCAGAGCATAAGGGGAGACAGCTCTAAAGTACATTCTGATCATTGGGATTTTTCTCCTGGGCTCTCTCTCCTTTCTTTCTTTTTCTCTCTCGTATGTGGTTTATTATCCAAAAACTTATCGGTTATACACACCTTTCTAACTTGGAGTTTTCCAATCATTGTCAGTTAGGCGTGTACATATGATAATGACTGTGATGTCACTGTATTACCCAGAATGCATTTCTGCTGTTGGTGTAATGTTACTTATTTATACTTAGGTAACACTATTGCATAAGCTATTAGCATCATTATAGTAAGGGTTAAATGTCCAGGTCTGACTTAATCTTACATTTCATACCCATAACATATGGAATCCTAAATCAGAGCTAAAGGGATTAATTTTGACACATATACCAATTAAAGCATAGACATTAAGGTACCAGCTTAGACACTTTCCAAACTATCAAATTTATGGTACTGATAAGAATATAATAGACCTTGTACTATCACAGACCAGTGTATCTCCTCTGTCGTTTCAATGGGTGATTGATAACACAGCTTTCCCCGAACGGAGACTTATTAACAAAGTCTATACTTAAAATTCTTCTCATCATATTTTAGGAGTGTATGCGTTCCTAGTGAAAAATTATATAAGATAAGAGATACATTGATGTCCTTCATAATATTTAACAATATAAAACAATACATATGTCCTATTGATTATCTATACTAAAAACTAAAAACAACTAAGGTTCATTATACGTGTATACAGATATCAAAGATTTTCTGCTTCATCAATAGACATCATCTGTAGGGGTAATTAATACCAGGTACGTCTAGAGAATATTCTTATCTCAGTCACAAATCTATGAGGAGACAAGATCGACTCTTCTCAGACTGGCACATCTATAGAGAAATAACTTTATGAATTGTGTCCACTCCAAAAACCTATTTCGGCTAACAAAATTGTGAATATAGGTAATCAAATCCACTATAATTATGATACTTAGATATAAATGTTATACACCTATGAAAAAGCACAACAACAACTATTTACAATAGGATTACATATACCCCCAGATCTGGGGTACTGCATGTGGATTCTTTCCAGATTTTTCAGAAAGTTCACAGCAACATCTGCAGCAGATGTTTTTTTTTTTTTCCTGCAGGTTGCGTCCCAGGTTCCTGCACCCTTACACTTCTTATATTTGCATGTTCCTGTATGTTATGGGCACTCTACTGCTGTTCTACAACATATTATAGTCTACACATGTCCATAAATCTGTGGACTTTGTGAAGGTTGTTTCCTGCTTGTAACAGAATTTGCATCCTATTGTATAAATTGTCCACCATTATCTTGCATATTGTGGCTACACAGGTTCATGGAAGCCATATGGTTAATTTCTGGTCCTGACACAGTCAGAGCTTAGAGGGGAATTGGATTTGTTATCAGGCAGGTGCAGCTCATCCGAGGGCAAGACCCCATTCTCCACCTGAGATAAGAAGCTCCTAGGGAATGCGGTCTAATCCCTCTGTATGTGACAGACATGGGCCTTATCTACTTCCAAGTAACAGACATTTGGTGCCTTACCCTGCACTTTCTAAACTATATGCACAACTAATGCTGAGAAACAGAGGTGGATTTTAGTTGGGCTACAGCGGTCTGCAGTGCATTGTGGAATTGGAAATGCGGGATGTGAAATGTAGATTTTATGAATATTAGGTTACATCAAGTAATATCTTACAGGCAATCCAAGGCCTGTGTTTATTGGTTTAAAAGGAACAGTGTAAGGTTGAGCAATGATTTCTAGGTTAAATTTTCCAGTGAAGTGGAACAAATTGATTACGGAATTCTACAGTAAAGCTGCATAAGCATATGGCACAATTTTTTTATGTCTAATGTAGCATAGAGATGTCTCCTCAGAACTAGAGTTGAGCAAACACCTGGATGTTCGGGTTCGAAAAGTTCTGCCAAAATTCACGAAAATGTTCGGGTTCGGGATCCGAACTCGACCCGAACTTCACCCCGAACCCGAACCCCATTGAAGTCAATGGGGACCCGTACTTTTGGGCACTAAAAAGGCTGTAAAATAGTCCAGGAAAGGGCTAAAGGGCTTCAAAAGGCAGCAAAATGTAGGTAAATCCCCTGCACACAAATGTGGATAGGGAAATGACTTAAAATAAAAAAAAAGTTAACCAATATCAATTGGCAACTTGGAGGAGGAGGAGATGGAATAGGAGGTTGGGGTGGCATCAGGTGGGAATGCAATGGAAGTTGATGTTCTCATCACAGCCAAAAAGGATTCACGTCTGCCTGCAGTGCCACAGGCCTCATTTACAGACTCTGTGCCATAGCACCCACAAATAGGTGATCGGTCCCATAACAGCAACACAGGACTCAGGTCAACCTGCAATGGAACAGGCCATTATCATTTATGTAGGCCCCTGACACCCAGACAATAGGGCGGTCATTAGACAGTGAAAAGAGTTAAATGTCTGCCACCAAGACAGCAAGCAAGTACGTGAAAGTTAGGCCCCTGACACCCAGACAGAGGAGAGAGGTTCCATAGCAGCAAAAGAGGCATCATGTCACCCACCAACGGAGAAGGACACTTTTAGTTATTTAGGCCCCAGCACCCAGACAGAGGAGAGAGGTCCCAAAGTAGAGAATCAGGCTTCATGTCACCCACCATTGGAGAAGGCCACTTTCAGATATTTAGGCCCCTGGCACCCAGACGGAGGAGAGGTTCATTCAACTTTGGGTTGCCCTGCAAAATAATGGTAAAATTAAAAAAAGAGGATTCAATAAAGAAGTGCCCTGGAGTACAAGAATATATGGTTAAGGGGAGGTAGTTATGAATGTCTATTCTGCACAAGGGATGAACAGGTCCTGTGGGATCCATGCCTGGTTCATTTTTATGAATGTCAGCTTGTCCACATTGGCTGTGGACAGGCAGCTGCGTTTGTCAATAATAACGCCAGACAAAACGCTGGCCGCCAGGCAGGCCAGCACCTCCAAGGCATAAAAGGCTAGCTCTGGCCACGTGGACAATTTGGAGACCCAGAAGTCGAATGGGGCCGAACCATCAGTCAGTACGTGGAGGGGTGTGCACACGTACTGTTCCACCATGTTAGCGAAATGCTGCCTCCTGCTAACACGTTCCGTATCAGGTGGTGGTGCAGTTAGCTGTGGCGTGGTGACAAAACTTTTCCACATCTCTGCCATCCTAACCCTGCCCTCAGAGGAGCTGGCCGTGACACAGCTGCGTTGGCGACCTCTTGCTCCTCCTCTGCCTTCACCTTGGGCTTCCGCTTGTTCCCTGTGACATTTGGGAATGCTCTCAGTAGCGCGTCTACCAACGTGCGCTTGTACTCGCGCATCTTCCTATCACACTCCAGTGCAGGAAGTAAGGTGGGCACATTGTCTTTGTACCAGGGATCCAGCAGGGTGGCAACCTAGTAGTCCGCACACGCTAAAATGTGGGCAAATCTGCTGTTGTTGCACAGGCACTGCAGCATGTAGTCGCTCATGTGTGCCAGGCTGCCCAGAGGTAAGGACAAGCTGTCCTCTGTGGGAGGCGTATCGTCATCGTCCTCTGTTTCCCCCCAGCCACGCACCAGTGATGGGCCCGAGCTGCGTTGGGTGCCACCCCGCTGTGAACATTCTTCATCCTCATCCTCCTCCACCTCCTCATCCTCGTCCTCCTCATCCTCCAGTAGTGGGCCCTGGCTGGCTATATTTGTACCTGGCCTCTGCTTTTGCAAAAACCTCCCTCTGAGACACTTCTAAGAGACTGGCCTGAAAGTGCTAAAAATGACCCCTCTTCCTCCTCCTCCTCCTCCTGGGCCACCTCCTTCTCCATCATCGCCCTAAGTGTTTTCTCAAGGAGACATAGAAGTGGTATTGTAACGCTGATAACGGCGTCATCACCACTGGCCATGTTGGTAGAGTACTTGAAACAGCGCAACAGGGCACACAGGTCTCGCATGGAGGCCCAGTCATTGGTGGTGAAGTGGTGCTGTTCCGCAGTGCGACTGACCCGTGTGTGCTGCAGCTTAAACTCCACTATGGCCTGCTGCTGCTCGAACAGTCTCTCCAGCATGTGCAAAGTGGAGTTCCACCTGATGGGCACGTCGCATATGAAGCAGTGAGGCGAGCAGCGGCAGGATGTGAACGCCGGAAGCGCGCACAGAAGGCCCGCACTTTATGCAGCAGCTCTGACATGTCGGGGTAGTTGTGAAGGAACTTCTGCACCACCAAATTCAGCACATGCGCCAGGCAAGGGATGTGGGTCAAACCTGCTAGTCCCAGAGCGGTCTGTTTTTCAATACCCAGCCACAACTCCTGTGCGGTGTGGGGCCTGTCCCCCAAACTTATGAGTTTCAGAACGGCCTGCTGACGTTTAACCCGGGCCGTGCTGAAGTTGGTGGTGAAGGTGTGTGGCTAACTGGATGAGCAGGTGGAAGAAGAGGAGGAGGAAGCCGAGTAGGAGGAGGAGGCTACAGGAGGCAAAGAATGATGCCCTGCGATCCTTGGCGGCGGAAGGACGTGTGCCAAAGAACTCTCCGCCTGGGGCCCAGCCGCCACTACATTTACCCAGTGTGCAGTTAGGGAGTTATAGCGTCCCTGGCCGTGCTTACTGGTCCACGTATCTGTGGTTAGGTGCACCTTGCCACAGATGGCGTTGCGCAGTGCACACTTGATTTTATCGGATACTTGGTTGTGCAGGGAAGGCACGGCTCTCTTGGAGAAGTAGTGGCGGCTGGGAACAACATACTGTGGGACAGCCATCACCATCAGCTGTTTGAAGCTGTCTGTGTCCACCAGCCTGAATTACAGCATTTCAAAGGCCAGTAGTTTAGAAATCC
Organism: Bufotes viridis; assembly: GCA_033119425.1. Classification (NCBI taxonomy): domain Eukaryota; kingdom Metazoa; phylum Chordata; class Amphibia; order Anura; family Bufonidae; genus Bufotes; species Bufotes viridis. Next base: position 237,605,020 of record CM065594.1, on the reverse strand, counting down.
TGGCATTCAGGCCCAGGGCTCGAGGGTGGGTAGGTTGGAATTTACGCTTTCTCTCCAAGGTTTGTGAGATGGAGAGCTGAACGCTGCCGTGTCACATGGGGGAGATGCTTGGTAACGGAGGTGGTGGTGTTGGTGGCACATCCTCTGTTTGCTGGGCAGCAGGTGCCAAAATTCCTCCCGAGGCGGAGGAAGAGGCCAAGGCAGCAGCAGAAGAGGGAGTAGGGGGAGCCTGAGTGAGTTCCTTGTTTTTAAGATGTTTACTCCACTGCAATTCATGCTTTGCATCTAGATGCCTGGTCATGCAGGTTGTGCTAAGGTTCAGAACGTTAATGCCTCGCTTCAGGCTCTGATGGCACAGCATGAAATCCACTCGGGTCTTGACGTCAGCGCATTGTTTGAAGAAGTGCCATGCCAGGGAACTCCTTGAAACTGCCTTTGGGGTGCTCGGTTCCTGGTGGCGGTGGCCTGTAGCAGGCGAACTCTCTTGGCGGCGGCTGGTCTGCTTTTGCCCCCTGCTCCCTCGTTTGCTATGCTTTTGGGTCGGTCTTACCACTGCCTCTTCCTCTGAACTATGAAAGTCAGTGGCACGACCTTCATTCCATGTCGGGTCTATGATCTCATCGTCCCCTGCATCGTCTTTCACACAGTCTTCCTCCCTGACCTCCTGTTCGGTCTGCACACTGCACAAAGACGCAGCAGTTGGCACCTGTGTTTCGTCATCATCAGAGACGTGCGGACTCCCATGAGGTGGTATTCCCATGTCCTCATCATCAGGAAACATAAGTGGTTGTGCGTCAGTGCACTCTATGTCTTCCACCACTGGGGAAGGGCTAGGTGGATTCCCTTGGGAAACCCTGCCAGCAGAGTCTTCAAACAGCATAAGAGACTGCTGCATAACTTGAGGCTCAGACAGTTTCCCTGATATGCATGGGGGTGATGTGACAGACTGATGGGCTTGGTTTTCAGGCGTGACCTGTGCGCTTTCTGCAGAAGACTGGGTGGGAGATAATGTTGTGAACATGCTGGCCACCCAATTGACTAGCGCCTGTACTTGCTCAGGCCTTACCATCCTTAGAACGGCATTGGGCCCCACCAAATATCGCTGAAAATTCTGGCGGGTACTGGAACCTGAGGTAGTTGGTTCACTAGGTCGTGTGGCTGTGGCAGAACGGCCACGTCCTCTTCCAGAACCAGAGGGTCCACTAACAACACCACGGCCATATCCGCGTCCCGTACTAGATGTTTTCCTCATTGTTACGGTTCACCACAATAAGAAAAAAATTATTTGGCCCAATGTATTGAATTCAAATTCAGGCCTTTTTTTTTACAAGCACATAACACTATCTGGCTATCTATTTATGTACCATATTACACTAATCCAGGCACAGCAGTAACCACAGATTTAGGGGAATATCAATTGTAGGCCTAGTATTTAGACCCTGGATGAAAGGTATTCTTTTTATGGACAGATTTACACTTGGAGATGCACAGTAGCGTGTGAAAAAATAAATAGGATTATGCTTTCAGCACTTGTATTTTAACACTTTGTGTAATATACCCTTTGACGAAAAGAAATACACTTAGAGATGCAAAACAGTGTGTGCAAATGTAGAGGATTATGCTGTATTTTAACACCTACTGTACCCTTATATACCCTTTAACGGAAAGAAATACACTTGGAGATGCACGCTGAGTGTAATATACCCTTTTACGGACAAATTTACACTTGGCCTGCAACAGCTGGAACACCAGATTTTGGGTAATTGCTATTTTGGCAATTGAATTTCACCCCAGAACAAAATATATCCTTTGACGGATACTATTAAACTACTTGTCCAGCCACAGCTAGAACACCAGATTTACTGTATTTCTATTTTTGCAACTGAATTTCACCCCAGAAAATAATATATCCTTTGACAGACACTATGAAACTTGTCCAGTCACAGCTCGAACACCAGATTTACAGTATTTCTATTTTTGCAACTGAATTACACCCCAGAAAATAATATATCCTTTGCCGGACACTATGAAACTTGTCCACTCACAGCTGGAACACCAGATTTCCGGTATTGCTATTTTGGCAATTGAATTTCACCCCAGAAAAAAATATATCCTTTGCCGGATACTATTTAACTTGGCCAGCCACTGCTGGGATACCAGATTTAGGGGATTGCTATTTTGGCAATTGAATTTCACCCCAGAAAATTATCTATCCTTTGCCGGATACTATTTAACTTGGCCAGCCACTGCTGGGACACCAGATTTAGGGGATTGCTATTTTGGCTATTGAATTTCACCCCGGAACAAAATATATTCTTTGCCGGAAACTATGAAACTTGTCCAGTCACAGCTGGAACACCAGATTTACTGTATTTATATTTTGGCAACTGAATTTCACCCCAGAAAATAATAAATCCTGTGACGGACACTATTAAACTTGTCCAATCACAGCTGGAACACCAGATTTACAGTATTTCTATTTTTGCAACTGAATTACACCCCAGAAAATAATATATCCTTTGCCGGACACTATGAAACTTGTCCACTCACAGCTGGAACACCAGATTTAGGGGATTGCTATTTTGGCTATTGAATTTCACCCCAGAACAAAACATATCCTTTGCCGGACACTATTAAACTTGGCCAGCCACTGCTGGGACACCAGATTTAGGGGATTGCTATTTTGGCAATTGAATTTCACCCCAGAAAATTATCCTTTGCCGGACACTATTAAACTTGGCCAGCCACTGCTGGGACACCAGATTTACGGTATTGCTATTTTGGTAATTGAATTTCACCCCAGAACAAAATATATCCTTTGCCGGACACTATTAAACTTGGCCAGCCACTGCTGGGATTCCCAGATTTAGGGGATTGCTATTTTGGCAGTTGAATTTCACCCCAGAAAATTATCTATCCTTTGCCGGACACTATTAAACTTGGCCAGCCACTGCTGGGACATCAGATTTAGTGGATTGCTATTTTGGCAATTGAATTTCAGCACAGAAAAAAAATCTATCCTTTGCCAGACAGCAGACAGTATTACACTTGGCTAGCCACAGCTGGAACACCAGATTTAGGGGATTGCTATTTTGGAAATTGAATTTCACCCCTCAATAAAATATAGAAATTTCTATCCTGAGTTTCTAGGGGTGACAATAAGCACAGCCAAGCCCCTGATGTAGGATATAGCAAAAAAAAAAAACTAGTATTGATAGATTGATGGACTTGGTGGCAGCTTGTGCTAGTGCACCACAAGACACAAAATGGCCGCCGATCACCCCAGAAAAAAGTGACAGAAAAACGCTCTGTGCAGCCTAAAAACCAGTGAGCAATTAACTAGCAGAAGTTGAATGATTTACAACTGTAGATCAATCACTTCATTAGGTATTTTTGCTTAGTTTTCCCTGCCTAATCTCGCCCTCACAGCAGCTGTATCCTATCCCTACACTAATCAGAGCAGTGTGACGTGTGGCGCTACGTGACTCCAGCTTAAATAGAGGCTGGGTCACATGCTGCACTTGGCCAATCACAGCCATGCCATTAGTAGGCATGGCTGTGATGGCTTCTTAGGGCAAGAAGTAAAACGCTAGCTGATTGGCTGCTGTGCAGCCCTTCAGAAAGCGGGAAGAAATCGACGAACAACGGACCTGAACCCAAACTTTTTTGAAAATGTTCGGGTCCGCGTCCTTAACACCCCAAAATTCGGTACAAACCCGAACTATACAGTTCGCGTTCGCTCATCCCTACCCAGACCACAGTTTAAAAAAAGGGTCCACATTGTCCATTCTATGACCAGGGGTGTAACCTGAAGATACTTGACACCAATACAAAATCTGTAACAGAGTTCCTAGCCAGGGGCGTACATGGAAATCACTGGGCCCCATATCAAGAATCTAAATTGAGCCCCATTCATAGCCCCTCCCACTACGTTCCTGGCCTGTATATATAGCAGTGTACTGATATGTGAGGTATGAGGTATAAATTATAGCTTGTACCTAACATATCAGTACACTGCTGGATATACTATATATGTGTACACACTGCCTTTATTATACCTCATACCTCACATATCAGTACACTGCTATATATACTATATATCTGTACACACTACATCTATTATACCTCATACATCACATAACAGTACACTGCTGTATATACTATATATGTGTACACACTGCCTCTATTATATCTCATACCTCACATACAGTTGTGTTCAAAATTATTCAACCCCAATGAAGACGTTATTACGTTGGTATATGACTCCAGACAGACTTCATAAAATGTATGGTACGACCTCTCCCTTTTAGTTATCACCAGACACTGGAAAGAGCTGATAGCCCCTCCGATTGAAGAAGTTTTAACCAAAATTAACACCACTTGGCAATATGAACGGGCATTATCTCCTTCTATCTTGTTATTTAAATACTGTAAGTCGACATGGCAATTGTGGTCTGATAGTTCATTTAGCTTTCACTCTCACAATCCTCCTGGTCCACTGGCAAATATAACTGTTTGATAGCTACTATTGATGGTTCCTTATAAAAGAAACCCCCGTCACTGGTCACACATTTGGTCGTATACTAGGTCTCTACAGGTTACTGGTTAGTTTTTTTTTTTTTTTCTTTCTTACATGTTATTTTTGTTTTATATGGACATATTGTTATGATGTCTCACTGCACCAGGCACAACAATTTTGCACCAATATATAGTAATGTTTTGCCATTAATAGGGAGTTCTTTTTCTGCTCTGTCGTATTGACCCACTACAGGGGTTATGGACTTTACTGCAATTTTCCAGGTTGGCAGCATCCATGCGGGTGCCCTGGATCATGCTCTTGGACTGTTAACGCAGAACTTTCATATCAGGCATTGGCTTATGATATAGTGTATTACAAGCGCTATTGTTTAACGGCTGCGCCCGTCGTGTCTTATTGTTTGGTGGCTGTGTCCGCAATTTTGCATTTATCCTTTGAAAATCAATAAAAACTATTGGAATCAAAATTATTCAACCCCCACTGAAATTGAGTGTTTTGGCCAGTTTGACATTGATTTTGATCATTTCAGTCATCTTGATTACAATTAAATCAAAGAGGCACTTGTAAGTCAGACAAATATAACATAACAGTTATAATGAAATAACCACAAATGTCTTTTCTGTGCTCACATCATTATCAGTTTTATTCAACCCCCAAGTGACATTCAATCTTAGTACTTAGTACAACATCCTTTTTCAGTTATAACGGCTTTTAAACGTGAAGAATAGCTTGACACAAGTGTCTTGCAGCGATCTACGGGTATCTTCGCCCATTCTTCATGGGCAAAAGCCTCCAATTCAGTCACATTCTTAGGCTTGCGCGCTGCAACTGCTTTCTTTAAGTCCCACCAGAGGTTCTCAATCGGATTGAAGTCTGGTGACTGCGATGGCCACTTCAAAATGTTCCAGCCTTTAATCTGCAACCATGCTCTAGTGGACTTGGCGGTATGCTTGGGATCATTGTCCTGTTGAAAGGTCCAACGTCTGCCAAGCCTCAGGTTTGTGACGGACTGCATCACATTTTCATCCAATATCTCCTGGTACTGAAGAGAATTCATGGTACCTTGCACACGCTGAAGCTTCCCTGTACCTGTAGAAGCAAAACAGCCCCAAAGCATGATTGACCCCCCGCCATGCTTCACAGTAGGCAAGGTGTTATTTTCTTCATAGGCCTTGTTCCTTTCTTCCCCCAACATAGCGTTGATCCGTGGGCCCAAACAGTTCTAATTTTGTTTCAACAGTCCACAGAACACTATCCCAAAATTTTTGTGGTTTGTCCACATGACTTTTGGCATACTGCAGTCAACTCTTCTTATTCTTTGGAGACAGCAAGGGGGTGCGCCTGGGAGTTCTGGCATGGAGGCCTTCATTACGCAGTGTGCGCCTTATTGTCTGAGCTGAAACTTCAGTACCCGCATCTGACAAATCTTTTTTAAGTTCCATCCTCAGCAGTCGCACAGAGACTTTTCTCCACTTTGCGCTTCAGGTAGCGCACAGCAGTCGAAGTCAGCATCTTCTTTCTGCCACGACCAGGTAGCATTTCAACAGTGCTCTTTGCCTTGAATTTGCGAATGATGCTTCCTATGGTGTCTCTTGGTATGTTTAACATCTTTGCAATCTTCTTATAGCCATTGCCCTTCCTGTGAAGAGAAATCACCTCTTCTCTTGTCTTCCTGGACCATTCTCTTGACTTCACCATGTCTGTAAACACACCAGTAAATGTCTAGAAGGAGCTGAGTGTCACAGTCATTTTACATCTGCCTAATTGGTGCTTATTATGCTTGATTGCTGCTCCTTGACATCCACAGGTGTTTTCAATACCTGGTCGAAAACACTTGAATGAACCTCTGTTCTTAAGAGTGGTCGTCTTTAAGGGGTTGAATAATTGTGTCAATGAAGAAATCACCAAAAAAACATTTATTACTGTATTACAAAAACAATTGATGTCATTTTAGTTGCATTTGGTTCTTTAAAAAGTCCTTGTAAGATTTCATTCTGAACACAATTACAAATGTACACTAAATTCCCTAAAACCCTTTACAGCATTGGGGGTTGAATAATTTTGAACACAACTGTATTAGTACACTGCTGTATATACTATATATAGTGTTGAGTAAATCGAAGTCCACATGAACTTCGTCATGCTTTATGGTAGCAAATCGATTTTCCCTAAATGGCGGTAAAAAAACGAAAAAAACAAACTTGCCTCCACCACCATCTTGATTGAAAATCACACACGAAATCCTGTGCATGATGACGTATGACATCACCACGACTGCTGACGTGGGGACGCCATCACGGGCCTCGTGAGATTTCACACTAGATCTTTGATCAAGATGGTGGCGACCAGCCTGTCGTGAGCTAATGGATGAGGTAAGTATGATTTTAAATTTTATTTTTTTACATTTTACACTGTGCCTTGAGACGCCCTTGAAGAAGCAGCTGGCAAAACGATCGTCGGGCATGCTGTGGTCGGTATACATGTTTACTTATGGGGAGGAGGCGAGCACATGCTGTTGTTATCTTTGTAGCTATTGCACTTTGCACTTTATTTTGTATACTACTGTGGCTTACTCTGCCTCCCAAGCCTATTTAATATCATTGTGACACTGCTGACCATACACTTTTAGGGAGCTTTTTCTCCCCATCTCTGTTCGTGCCTATGAACTTTCATTGTAGTTGATATTGTGGATCATGGTTTTAACGTATTGATGAATTAATAAAGGTATTTGTTTATATTACCTGCGTTGTGTCTTGTTGATAGGTGTGTGATGTTATTCACGCAGGTGGTGACCAGTGTGTCACTATTTTTTTGATGTTTTATTATCTTCACACACACAACACACAGTTCAGTTTCAAATTTTTGGGGGGGTTGTGTGTGTGTGTGTGTGTGTGTCGGGGGGGGGGAGGGGTTGGGCCGTTATTGAATCTAATGAAACCATCATATAGGTGATCAGTACACCAATACACACTAGGGTAACAATTTCACTGACACTGTCTTGACATAGTGATGTTTTCTGGAAGCTGTGTTCTGAATACAGTAGGAGCTTTGAAATGTGCTTCCTCTCCCCTCTCTCTCTCTCTCTGAACTGGAACTCCCCCTCCTTGCAGAAAGTGGGATCAGCCCACTGCTACCAAGAGGGGAAGAACAGGGAGGTTAGCCCTGTTCCTGACAACCATTGCCAATCCTTACCTCCTCTTGCTGGAATAAATGGCCAATATAATAAAGATACATAATATCACAATACATAAAATACTTAACATTTGCAGATACCCCAGGTCCGGGGTACTGCACATGCACACTGGCGCCCCACTCATCTCTGTGAGAATACCAGAGATAGTACAGCACTCAAGCACCTATATGGAGTGGTAATTCCAGTCCAGGTGCAACACAAAGGGTACTGTTTTAGGAAAGCACTACAAATTGTCTATAGCTGCAAATTAGACAATCCACTATTACTTGCAGAAGACTTGTCAGGTTACAGATAGTTGCTTTCGTATACAACTTGGTTCCTTACACTCAAAAGGATGAGGATAATTATCTCAAGGAGTTGTTTTCATGCCCCACAAGTCCACTGAGATTTGAGGGTGCTGCCACATGTCATTTCTGTGCTACATTTTTGGTTCCGCAAAAAATGCTTAAAAATTTAATGTGGTTTTTGGAACATACCTGCGTCTATGCTGCATTTAAGGAAAAACAGACAGTAGACTTAAATTACATTAATGTAACTTTTTTGATGTAATTAATGTAACTTTTGCTGTGTATGATTAGTTTTTTTCCATTTTGCTGGAAATAGATGCTGCACCATAGAGGCTGGTATGTTGTTGCAAAAAACACATGAGGTTTTTGGTGCAATTTTTTGCAGCCTAATCCTGGATACCTTCTCAATGCTTCTTCCATAACAGTGCCACAGCACGGCGAGATGCTACCTCTGCATTGTCGTCAGACTCTTCCAGGTACAATGGTGGACTCCCCATTTCTGGATGACCAGTTACACAAAATGTATATGGTCAAACACAACAATAGCTGATCTCAGGGAGACCAGCTACAAAAAACACCGCGGAGCCTCATCTAAGAGTCTCAACACAGCAATCCGAAGTGCAAAGCTCCCTGGGAAACAGGAATATGCAAAATAAATGTGGAGCCCCAGTTATGGGTCTACAACACAATGAAAGCCAGGTATGCCTCAAAGGAAGAAAAACCAAGCAAAGGGGTGTCTCCATTACAGAGATCACCAAATCCACCATATTAAGTGGCCCCTATGTCAAGATCCCACTTTTTTACAAGATTTAAGGATGTGACGGGGAAATTCTAAGCCAGTTATCCATCCACAGACAGCTGTTTAGGGGTGTTGCCCCTCATCAGTGCGGAGTAGGATTCTGGCTAACCGGGAGCAATGCCTCGGAGAAAATGTACATATATATGGTGTTGACCCACCTCTTAGCAACAAACCAACGAAAGAAAAGTCCAACCACAGTAAGTGTGATAGTAAGGCTTATCCCCTGTTAGAAATATAGGACATCATTTATCAAGGGACTTGCAACTTTTTTAGTTGTACAAAAAAGTTGCAAGTCCCTTTTATGACTGTCCATGTGACATTTAGTCGCACAGCCAGTTTTATGCTGTGTTAGGCAGTTTGGCAGGGTGGGGGTGTTCCAGGGGCAGTGCTGGACGGGACTCCGGCCCTGGCAAAACAATTAACATTTATGCCTGCATGCAGACGTAAATGTTGGTCAAAAACTACTCCAGCCAGGGTCTCGTCATTAATTAACTGAATCTTACGGCAGCATAGGGGAGGATGACCCCTATAGATTTTAGTAAATATAAAGCTTTGTAGTGCGGCTACTGTGTTATGTGACTTGCTCCATAGCATACTGTGGGTCCTTTAAATGCCTGGCAATCTCGCCACAAATATTGAGATCATTATCCTGAAGATGATAATTTTCCAGGCTCTTTAGGCAGAAGTAATTAATTACTGAGCGGCACATCTGCTCCCAACTCCCCAGGTGATACCTAAGCTCACAATAATGTGGTGAAGGGATTCATTAACCTCTTATGAGTAGGATTCGTTCTTAGCATTGAACTGCTTTTGCATTTCCCTTTTTAATATGTTCACCTGTTACATTTCTGCAAGGACTTGCAGAGGTTAAATAATGGGTCCTGAATATTACATCTACATTGGGTTAAGCATGTATGCATTTAGACCACTCAGTGGGGAGTTATCGTTACACAATGACATTCTTCCAGAGCCACAGGGGGATAGAACTTGATCCCGTGCAATTCTCAGCAGTCCAGTGTTTAAATGACTAAAATTCATTGTTAAAGGAGGATTGTAGCTCTGAATGTAAATGATGTAAAAGTGATTTTGTTGGTGGATTAGCCTAAAAGAGAAGAAACAACTAGACTATGCCATGCCTGCCCTTGTGCCTTGCTATACATCTTGAACCTGTACTTTTGGCCAGCCATTAGGCTACATGCACACGACAGTGAAAAAAAACGGACATGGCTTTTCTGTCCGTGTATCCGTTTTTAATGTACGTTTTGCATCAGTTTTTATTATGTCCGTTAAGACAGAAATAAAAAATGGATGAATTTGATTGGCAGTTATTTCTGGACCCACTTTTCTGAGAACACCCACAGGATGGTAGGCCCCCAGCTAAAATAATGTCCCCCATAGTGTAGGAATTTTTTATTTTATTTTTTTGCTGCCCCAGCTTTAATAATGCCCCCATGTAGGCCCCCATCTAAAATAATTTCCCTCATAGGGTAGGTGTCATGGTTTGAATCTCTCTGTGACAATGGCCACACCCAACTGCCTTCTAGCCAAGCTCTTGAACTAATCCCTGCTTACCTCATTTGCATAACCAATTAGAGGGGGTTTTACAATTGACCAATAGAAAGAGGTTTTCCAACTGTCAATATAACTACATGTGGTGTATTCAATAAAGAATTTTGATCGGGCTAAGGGTCTAGAGGCAGCCCACTGAGATACTGGAGTTGGGCTCGAGGTCGGTACACTGGGCCGCGGTAGTGGATAGCGCTGGCCTCCAATGGACCTCCGAGAGTCCAGATATTCTTCGGCCAAAGTCGCCGCTTGCTGTACAGTCTGTGGCCGCTTATCTCGCACCCAATCCCGTACTATCGGAGGGGTGTGGTCACAGAACTGCTCTAAGACAACTAGCTGGGTGATGTCCTCTATGGTATGAGCATGGCTTCCCTGGAACCAGCCCTTGAGGTTCCGCTGCAGACGATGTGCCCACTCCACGTAGGTATGTTGCCTTGTTTCTGAGATTCTCGAAACTTAATCTGCCTGGCTGCAGGGGTAATGGCAAATCGGGCTAGAAGGGCTTCTTTTACCCGGTCATAATCCATGGCGTCCTCATCCTCCATGGCCTGATACGCATCCGCAGCTTTGCCAGTTAGGTTAAGGCGACCCAATCTTGGAACGGCACTTTATGTATCTGGCACAGTCTCTCAAAGTCCTGGAGGAACTCTTCTATTTCCTCCTCTCCTTCCTTAAATAATTTGAATGCGCGAAAGGGCAACTTACGGACAGGTGCTGTATCTCTAGGTGCTGTCTCTGATCGCCGCATTTCTGCCATTCTCCACTCATGTTGTCACTCCAATTCTCTCTCTTGTCACTCTAGTTCTCTCTCTTGCTGCGTATCCTGCAGCTGGATGTCTCTGATGGCATTCTGTATGGCGGTCTCGGATGGGTTGGCACCATATAATGCCAACCGCTCTCTAACTCGTTGCTGAAACAAGTCTTCCACGGACCGAGGTCCAGTATCACTATCCCTCTGATCCATCTCAGCTAACTCACTGATCAGGGTGGCCTTATTCTTTGTCCCAGCGGTCCCTCCTCGGCTCTCAAGTAAATCTTTCAGCGTGTCTCTCCTGCAGGCTGCGTAGCTGGTCATTCCTTGTGGTGATTTGGAGTGTCCCAGTAACTGGAGAGCCAATCCCACCGCTGCCACCAATGTAACGAGCCCCTGCTCGCTCTATTCCGCTCTCACGGCACTCCCTGATGTGACCACAATATCTGCTGGTTCCGCCGTTGATGGTCCGGCCTCAAACGACCGCTCGTGTCGTTTTATTTCTCACAGAACTAACACCAGTTAGGCCGTATGTAAGTTCAAACTGACAAAATTCTTTATTAAATGCACCACAAATAGTTATATTGACAGTTGGAACACCTCTTTCTATTGGTCAATTGTAAAACCCCCTCTGATTGGCTATGCAAATGAGGTAAGCAGGGATTAGTTCAAGAGCTTGGCTAGAAGGTAGATGGGTGTGGCCATTGTCACAAAGAGATTCAAAACATGACAGTAGGATTTTTTTTTTACTGTCCCTAGCTTTAATAATGCACCCTATTTTGGCCCCAGCTAAAATAATGTCTCCCACAGTGTAAATAATATTTTTATAGTGCCCACAGCTTTAATAATGCCCCCAGGTAGGATCCCAGCTTTAATAATGCCCCCCATAGTGTAGGAATTTATTTTACTGTCCCCATTGTTAATAATGCCCCCAATGTAGGTCCCCACCTTAAATAATGCCCCCATCTAAAATAATTTCCCCCATGGTTTAAATAATGCCGCCATAATGGCCCACCGCTGTTTTTGTTTAGTTGATTTTAGAAAACAAAACAAAAAAAACAACCCTCACCTTATCCACTTGCTTGCGCTGCAGCAGTCTCTTCTATCTTCACTGAACATGACCTGTGATGTGCGCGATGTCGTCACTGCGCGCTTCCACGTGGTTACGTCACCACGCACATCGCAGGTCCTTCGGCAGGTCCTGCTCAATGAAGAGTGAAGAGACTGCCTCACCGCAGGCAAGTGAATGAGGTAAGTTTTTTTTTGTTTTTGGCTGCGGGGCACTATGGTAGCAATATTTAAAACCATGGGGGACATTTTCTTTAACATGTGTACCCGTTTTTAACGTCCGTTAGACGGGTGCACTCCTGTCAATCGGCCGTTAAAAACGGTCCCATTGATTTCAATGGGGTCCGCACGGCCGTGGAAACGGCCAAAAATAGGACATGTCCTATTTTTGAACGGACGCTATTCACTGGCCATTAAAAGAACGGTCATGTGAATAGCCCCATAGACTTTACTGGTGCTAAAAATGGCCGTGTGATGGCCGTTACTTAGACGGCCGTCACACGGCCATTTTTCACTGTCGTGTGCATGAGGCCTTAGAGATGAGCAAATCTTCCAAGATTTGGTCGGATTCGACAAGTTTTTCAAAAAGTTTGGTTCTGGTCCGAATCTATTTGTTTCGAACCAAAGTTGCTCCAATTTCCCTGGAAATTGGTATATAACCCCCCTCTAGTCCTTTAAAACACAGCTTTTTTAATGAAAAGTTTCCATTTTTTTTATTACATTTTTACGCATTTTTTCATCTTCCCACGCCTGTCCCCTCTGTCTGACACAGCTTCAGGTGTAACTGTATCTACTTTTATCGCTGCCACCGCAAACTGTGGTTGTTGCTTGGCTGCAACTGACTGCAATTATCTCCTGTTTGGACAGAACACTATTGATCTATTATGGGCTGGGCTCGGTGCCTACAAAATCTGAGATTCGGAACAAGTCTCCGAATCTGCCAATAGATTCACTCATCTCTACCAGCCATATAACACTGATTTCTGATTCTTCTGATTTATTTTTTGTATGCAAGGGATGAGCAAACTCAAGACTTGGTAGATGTCTATCACTGGTATCCCAAAAGCCATGTGCTTAGAGCCTGCATGGCATCTATAACAACTCTGTGTATTTTGCCTCTGTGAAGTGCTGGATTATATCGTAGAAGAGGAAGCCACTATAATATATGTGTATTTAATGTGTCACCTTTTTTATTTCAAGGATTCTGTATAGAATGGACCTGTACTGTACATATGTTTATGTGTATGAAACCCATAAAATGGGTCAAGACAGTGGTTTGGTTGGTGGAGGAGCACAGCACACCATACATTTCTATTGCATTACCGGATCAAAAGAAGGTTTGGATAGTGATGCAAGAAAAGGGAGACACATTACCTAATATTGTTAAGGATCGGATCTCCTAAATGATACATTTGGCCCCTGCAGAAAAATATTGCAATGCACATCTTAAGGCTTAGCTTGGTTGACTATGAGATCTGATGACCAAGCAGCATGAGTTTAGGCTTTGTATGGTTAGGTGTTGAAATATCAGTGTTTTATGGACAACCTGTCATACACCCATGGAGACATCAGTCTGCCTAGTGGGGTTTCCACTGATACCATGACGATTAATATTTCCCATATCAATTTCTTTGCAATTAAGACATCTTTCATGTATGACCAGCCTTACAGAATAGTCACATTATTGGGAAACTGTAAGATGGGCTGACCTTATGTGACTGTAATGTGGCGGTCTTGTTCACTGAGCTCTTAGTGAAAGTTGCCCTAACAGCAACTGTGGGGGCATTTATCAAATCAGATATGTCAGTTTTTTTGGCTTAAAAATGTTGTACATAGAGGGTGCATGCGCGTGGCTTACAGGGAGGACATGCCTGTGTGAGCTCCGCTCCAACCGCTGACTTATTCCCGCTATTAGCGCCGAACCTTCGGCTCCACCAGCCCGGTGCACAAATGCAGGGGACACAGAAAACGTCCCGAGGCAAGGGGAAATCTAAAATACCTGCCACGCCAGCTCCGTCCCAGACCATACCGGAGATCTTCAGGAGCACACGTCAATCCATCATGGCGGACCAGGCCGCATCCCCGACAAGTCCGGCGTCCTCCACTGACAGTGGACACCGGCCTGAACCAGAAGAGGCTCACACAGGTCAGACAGAGCTTTACGATAATATCGCAGCCCTTTTTCGCACCGAGCTCTCACAGGCGGTCGCGGAGTTTTCCCGCCAATTCCAGGATCTGGGCAACAGAGTCTCAGACCTGGAAACCAAAGCCGATGAGATCGCTGATGCTCTTGGGGCTGACAGGGCAGACATTGACTCTCACGCAGCACAACTGCAGGAGCTTGAGCTTAAAATTGAAGACCTGGAAAACAGGTCTAGAAGAGGCAACCTCAGAGTGCGGGGCTTACCTGAGTCCTTTCTGGACCTTTCTACCACGATGGGCTCTTTGTTTGCGGCGTTGCTGCCAGAAGCACAACCTCACCAATTGAAGATAGACAGAGTCCACAGATCTTTGTGGAAACCGAGAGTCACGGATACTCCAAGGGACGTCGTGCTCAGACTTCACCACCCTGAAGTAAGGGATAGGATCCTGGCTGCAGCTAGGAACCTACCAAGCCTACCTGGACTCCCTTCCACGGTACATCTATACGCCGACCTGGCGCCGTCCACGCTGTGGAAACGCAGGGAAATGAGGCCTGTGACCCAGGCCCTGCAACAGGCTCAAGTGAAATATCGCTGGGGGTTCCCTTTTTCCCTCTCCTTCCAGCTGAATGCACGTGCCCACACAATCCGCACCCCGGCGGAGGGGATAGAGACACTACAGAAGGCTGTAGATCGTCTGGTGGGCTCATCGGCGCCCCCCAGGCCCAACGCCCGGCTAGAGTGTGGACAAAAGTTTCCTCAGCAGTTGCGACTGGACCCAGATCTCCTGTATCTTGACTGCACTGCCTCAGATTATTTTTTGATAACTGGAACCACGGAGGACCATTGTGAACTGGTAACTCCGTGACTTGCCATGCTCTTCCATTATTTGGGATCTTTACGTTAACCATTACCCTGTCCCTTCCCTCTCTCCCCCACCTTTTTTTCTTCGTTCCTCTGCATGGCCCACCGGTTTTCATATGGGGAATCAGCGATTCAGACTTACATGTTGCCCGTCTCTATAGGGTCCGTTTTTGTGGGATCAGGGTCGCCTGTTGCTTCCCTGGTAGCCACAATTGACCCATCTCTATTTGCTGAACATCTGAAGTTCGGCCGTTTGTATTGCTCTGTTGCACTCCTCAGTGCTTTAGTTCTCGTAATGTTTTCTAATTTTCCTATTTATGTTGGAGATCATATACTTTGTCTATTATTGTATACGGTAGCAGTCACTATAGCCCATCCTGATGATACTCTATACCCACCGAGGTTATGTGTAAGGTCTTAACACACAATGTACGGGGTTTTAATTCCCCGAGGAAACGAAAAACGGTGTTTTCCTCTTACTCCAAACATAGGCCTGATATTATTTGCCTACAGGAGACCCATTTCACCACAACCTCTCACCCTAAATACCTTCATTCTCAATACACGAGGTTTTATTCCTCCACATTTCAATCTAAGAACAGAGGGGTTATTACTATGTTAAGAAATGCCTTCCCATTCCAGGTATCCCACACCATCGTGGACCAAAATGGTCGATATGTTATTTTATTGGGTGACTATGGAGGCGATGTGTGGCGAACGTGTATGCCCCTCCTGATGAGCCACTTGTGTTCTTCACCCATATGCGACAAATGCTTGAGTCCCTTACTTATGATAAGTTAGTGTGGTGCGGAGACTTTAATTTTGTGCAAGACCCCTTATTGGACCGGTCGGCACCAATTACTACACCACATCCAGTTTCACAAAGGGTCACTATCAAGAGGGTTATGGAATCTCTTTCTATAGCAGACACTTGGAGAGACACAATGGCTCACAGAGGGGTTATACCTATTATTCTCCAGCTCATCGCCTGTATACACGTATTGACTTCATCCTGCTCTCCACTTCTCTGCTCCCCTTTTTGTCCTATAGCATACACATCGTGTCCTCCTGGTCCGACCACGACATGGTCATGATGGATGTCGCACCATCTACACCTACCAGTCGCCTGTTCACATGGAGACTCAATGAATCACTTCTGACGCTGCCAGCCATCCGTGATCAGCTCCAAGAGGACATGAAGAATTTCTTCGCGGATAATGTAAATCCAGATGTAGACCCTCTAATGGTATGGCTTACTCATAAGGCTTTTATGCGGGGTAGATTGATCAGAGTTGCGTCACATCTAAAGAAGGAGAGGCAAGCAGCTCTTCTTTCTCTGGAATCTAAGCTCAGCAGGCTGGTACTGGCGCATCAGAGGTCACCTACCCTGTATTTGCTAAAAGCAGTTAAGGACACTAAAATGCAAATTAATTTGATTATGTCGAACAATACAGAAAAAGCCTTACGGTGGACTGCTTCGTATTATTACAAATATGCAAACAAACCTGACAAAATGCTAGCGCGCCAATTGAAAGCTAAACAAAAAATCAACCAAGTGTTTCAAATCCGCTCCCGTTCCGGTCACACATCCTCAAATCCGGATACCGTTTATGACACATCCCACGCTTTTTATCAATAGCTTTATGCGAAATCGGGAACGGGGCAAGAGTTAGATGGTGACAGCTTCCTGTCTTCCATCCCACTCCCTTGGCTGACACCTGAGGCGCTGAATGAGCTAGGCAAAGCCATTATCTCCGAAGAAGTAGTCTTCTCGATCAATTCACTAAGACTAGGAAAAGCACCTGGGCCAGATGGCCTATCGGCCCTATATTACAAAAAATTTGCCTCTGTATTGATTCCGCATATTACCCAGTTCTGCAATTATCTGATGACTGGTAATACTCCTCACCCTGACTTTCTTACCGCTAATATCACAGTGCTTCCCAAACCTAAAAAGGATCCCTTGTCACCTACAAACTATAGACCTATATCCTTTTTACGTCCATTCTGGCAAGGTGCCTTAATAACATTCTTCCTGGCTTCATACATAGAGACCAGGTGGGATTTGTTCCTGGTAGAGAAGCTCCAGACAATATCAGAAAAGTTCTCAATGTAATTCAGGTGGCTAACAAAAGGAACACCCCTCTAGCTATTCTGGCCCTAGATATAGAAAAGGCCTTCGATACAGTTAAATGGGACTACATGTACGCAGTTCTACAAAACATGGGTATCAGTGCCCCATTCTTACGGGCCATCCGCGCCATATATTCAGCCCCTATCGCATATCTTAAACTCCCATCAACACACCCAGCCCCCATCCAAATCCTCAGGGACACATGACAAGGCTGCCCCCTCTCCCCCGCCTTATTTGCCCTGGCCATTGAACCCCTTGCTATCTCTATCAGGAATGACCCTTATGTCACAGGCCTGGGGATGGGAAGCATGAGTATAAGCTTAGCCTATTTGCCGACGACCTCCTACTATCCCTTTCCAACCCTCTTATCTCTCTCCCAAATTTGCTGAAACTGCTAAAAACCTTTTCCGCAGCTTCTGGGCTCCAAATTAATCAAAAGAAATCTGAACTTCTATTATGTAACACCTCCCCTTCACTCCAATCCCTACTCTCACAGAACTTTCCTTTCTCTCAATTATCCACGCATATACAGTACCTGGGTACTCTAATACCTTCCAAACTACATATGACATATAAACTTAATTACCTTCCATTATATCGCAGAATTAAAGAGGATTATAGAACCTGGAGCTCTCTGCCGGTATCATGGATTGGGCGAATACATATAGTTAGGATGGTGGTTCTACCCCGTCTACTGTATTTGTTCCGAACCCTTCCGGTCCATGTTCCTAGCAGTGATCTTTGCAGTTTACAACTTGATACGATGAGATTTAGTTGGGGTGGTAAACGCGCTCGAATTTCCAGGTCCACGATGTGTAGACACAAAACCCAGGGAGGCCTCTCAGTTCCAGATTTTAATAAGTACTACAAGGCGGCAGGTCTAGCTCAATTGTTTTTGACTCACCTGAAACCAGAGGCCCACCCCTTGTGGGTGTCAATGGAACAATCACTCTTCACACCCTGGACCTGGAAGGCCCTGCTTTGGAACTCCACCCCCCTGCCATCGGTCATTCGCTCCAATTCACCATTGTCTCATCACTCATTGTTACTGTGGCGGTCTGTTAGGTTTAAGGCAGGTCTTCAATCTAAACATACACCGCTTCTACATCTGTTTGGCAACCCGGCTTTCCCACTGGGACTCCACACTGGCGCTTTACTATTGTGGATCTCCAATAAGTTTACTTCTCTTCACAGATTCTTGATCAGAGGTAAACTGATCTCACTACCTGACTTCAAAGAAAAATATACCCTCCCAGATAATGAGTTCTATAACGCTAATCAAATCTTCTCCTTCCTTCACTCCTTGAGGATTAATAGTTTAACCTTGGACTTTACCCCCTTCGAAAGATCCATCACATTTTTATTGTATAAAAGGGGGTTACTGTCCAGAATTTATGGGACACTCAACGCCACACCAGATGGGGTCAAACTGCCTTATATGATGGAGTGGGAGAGGGACATCCAAGAGGATTTCTCTGTATCTAGATGGCAGCGGCTAGGATCCATATTGCTTATAAATGGAGATCGACAAACCTAAGTTTTCAGGCAGTGGTTGAAAGAATTAACAAGATCTTACTTGACGAGAGACTTACAGCTATTCGCCAGGACACGTACGGGTCGTTTGAAAGGCTCTGGGAACCTTGGATGTCCTCCTCCTACTCGGTGGATCTTCGACAATGTATGACTTTGTAGGTTCTGGAGACTATGAGTCCTTATTTAGATTCATGGAATTATGGGCCTTCTACTGTATAAGTAACACCAGAAACACTTATTTGTTCTCTTTATATGATCTCCCTTTGACATGTCTATGTTTAAAGAAGCACTCCCACAAAAAATGTTATTCTGTGGCCTATTAGCAAGGAACGTGATGTAAACTGTAGTGAATGGAATTTTCTGTATTTTTAAGTTATAACCTCCCTCCTGCTCCTCAGCTGTGTCATGTGACCAACATGCGGACTCTCCAAATAACACAGCATCTTATGTGTGTACAGGAAGCCCGTTTTTTTTATGTATTCCTATGGAAGCATCAATGTCAGTCTCATAGGAATGAACAGAGAAGAAACTGACTTCCTGTCCTTTGTCAGTTGGAGATCAAAGTGTTGGTCACATGACACAGCTGAGGACCAGAAGGGAGCTTATAACTCACAAATACAGTCACTGGTAAGAAGATTACCTTTGCTACAGTTTACATCAAGTACCTTTCTAACAGGCCAGAGAATATTTTTTTTTGAAGGAGTGCTTATTGAAGAGTTAACAGTGAGATTAGACCTGGATTATGGCACATCTACTTTCACGGTCCCTCCCATGACAGAGGTGAGAAGATCTGAGAGACTGGCGGCACATGAGGGTATCTGACAGTCTCTCTGTTTTCATCTTGCAGTGTTGTTGGTAATGATCACACCTCTTGTAAGGTGCAGATTGTGGTCATTACTGAGGCTCTCTTTAGTTCTGACTCACATTGCTTACCATGCGGTTGATATTTCCTGCTGGAATTGGTTGAGCTGGTTCCTTTGGATCTTCTGCTCCTCCATCCTTTTTTAAGCTAAGTGCATTTTGTTTTGCATTTTGTTGTTCGCTTGTGTGTGTTGTTGTCAGGGAGACGCTGGTTCCTTCATCTGGGGAGGAACCAGTAGTCTCATTTCCTGCCACCACTCCTAGGACCTTCAGGGCTAAGGTTCCGGTGTGTGAGTATTTTCACCTTCAGGGTCTACTCATACTGGCAGGAGTCAGGGAGAGGTCTAGGGATTCCTAGAAGGTCACCATCCCTCTCCCTTAGCTTTGAGGCCTAGACTCCGGTCTGTTCCTTCTGTGTGTTATCTGGTGTTATCCCCTCCCCATTACCCATGACATCTACTAAGTGTGACTTTTGCAAAATCTACGCTAGGCAACTCCCTGTTGTACTTTAACACATATATGTGTAACCCATATTGCACTCACACCAAATATATTATTAAGGTGCACTAGTTCATAAATTTGGTGCAGGCACACACAGCAAAGTCAGATTTAAAACTGACACAAAAACAACTGCAAATGATAAATGTATCCCAGTGTCTTTTGGCACCGTATGGCTTTTGTCTGATTCCTGGGTACATTACTATGCTGTCCTTGTTATATGGTGCTTATTTTTCCTGCTTACTGCGACTTGACTTTAGCAATAAATAATGACAGCCTATTGCCAATTACTACAGGATGTTGCTGCTTATCAATGTTCCTCATAGCTCAGTGTAACAGCACAGCGATATTACTTACTTTAAGTCATTCTTAGAAAAGCCTCATGTTTCTAGGTAACTGGTTCCATATGCCATCACCACTTTGTATAATTCACACTATGGGGGTCATTTACAAAGACTGCTGTTTCATTCCCCCTGAGCTGCTGAAGGATGTGTCTAATTTATGATGAGGTTTGCGCCTCATCATAAATAAGGTGCCCCTTTGGCAGTTTGTGCGCCTGGTGTCCCTGGAGTACTTTTTTTCCGCCAACATTTACATCTGTTTCCAGGTGTAAATGTTGCCAACATTTATATCTGTTTCCAGGCATACATTTGCTAGGGTGGATGTCCCAGCCTGGGCAGGCCCCCATCACACCCATCCACTCCCAAGAAGCAAGGACGATGTAAAAATGCCAGTGTGACAAAATATTGTCACACAGGCATTTAAAAGGTCACAAAACGGGTTCTTGACAAAAATTGGCATAAAAATGTTAGTAAATAATCGTCTCTGTTTCCCAAGACAAGTCATAAGATCTGTTACTAATGCGCTATATAGTGTACAATGTGACATAGTTAGGTCCTGATCTCAAATATCCTATCCTGGTGATAGCTTATTTGAGATAAACCCACTGGGCAACATGGCTCATTGTCCATACGATCTACAGCTTCTGGATTGGTTTTATACCTTCTAATCCCAATCAAATCCACAGATCCTGAGCTTTTTTAATCCCTTTCCTCAATCAAACCCAATTCCAAATGTCTTGCAAAATTATGCTAAGAATTGCAACTCTGCAGCCACCCCAGCCCAGACATAATATGCTCAAATATGGCAAGGAAGGTAATGCACAGGACATAGAGGATATGGAAACTGCTCATCCTATGAAGTGAGTAATGGTAGGTGGAGCTGACGCCAGCCCCTCTGGAACCCACACCTACCTCAAGAACGAGGATCTGCCATGATATCACAGTTATTTTTGGAACTTCCATAGAAGTGAATGGACCTTTTGGATATTTATGAAAAATCCTGGGAACATGCCATAAATCTCCAGTTGGGAATACCCATTTAACATAGCATATGTGCAGCGTGGTGGGCCACAGGGGCAACACGTGAGGCTGCGGTGGGCCGATGGGGGTAGTAGTTAATTTACTCACAGTTAGCAGAGCCTCCCTGGGCCGGCAGTGCAGTGGATGGGAAGAAAGCACTAAATCCTCCGGGGCACTCTCTATTGCAGGAAACACCAGCCAGATGGAAGTTGAGGTGCCCTTGATGGTAGTGGATATGCTTAGGGTGCTTTGGTGGCTGGGCCCCTGTGTTCGTGACGCCAGCACCGTAAGGTGCAAATATTTAGTGCAGTAGAAAGGATGAGGAGTCAATTGTAGTAGAAACAGTTGAACATATACTGAATCAATTGTCTCAGGGCAGTTGATACAGTTCATCAATACAGCAAAAGAAATAATCCAGATGTTGGTTTAACTGGAATTCCTTATAACAGGTCTGGCAATTGTCAGTTGAGGACTTGTCTCAAGACTTTAGTTTTAACAGGCAGAATGACACTTCTTGCTTAAATAGTTTGGCACTAAGTCTAATCTCTAGCACTCAGGTACTGAATATAATGGTTTCCTTACTTTATGTTGAGCAATCCAATAAGGGCACCCTCCCTCGTCGCAGGCAAACTCTCTGCTACATTATTTGGTGTAGGATGCTCTCCTGAAAATGTTCAGTCCCTTGGCTAGACTCAGCTCTAATCTTCACTAGACTTTCTTTAGATTCAGACATAGACTTACTTGTCTGTGCTGGGAGACTGTGACTACTTTGTCTGTCATCTCTAGGCTTGATCAGGGCCCAGAAGAAAGAAAGGCAGCTACATTTTGGACTGAGCCTGTTTTGCTCCTCCATACACTTCCTTCTCCTCTCTTCTCGCTTTCTACACTGATTTAACTTCCTCTCTGTTAGCAAACCCCCAGCTATATATGGTATGTAGCGCCAGCACCACCTAGGGGTGAATAGAGGTAATGACAATGCCAGCCTGATATTAGGACATATAATACATTAAATATGACATTTAGCAGCAAAAGTTTAAAGTGCCCACATATAACACATAGTGGGACACTGCACATGTTCACATAGGTATGTTCACATGTTCACCCATCTGCAGCCTTTGGACTGGCGCAGAAACACCACCCCTGCCCCCACATAAAAAGAATTGTAGATAAATACATTGCCAACCTAGTGTTTAATATGGTCCTCTCTCCACATACAACTATTTTCTGCTATGTGGAGCAGGAGTTTGAAGAATTATTAAGAGAAGGACAGAAAATGGAGCAGAAATTACATTATTTTCTCTTTATGTTATTTGGCTGTTTAGTGGCTTCTAGACTCCCTTTAGATCGAATCGTTCTTGGACCTCCTGCCAGCTGCCAAATTACATCAGATAAATGGATCCAGCCTCCTTCATCTCCCAATGCCCTATCCCCCGTGGGGCAGAGGCTTTGGTAAGAATTATTAAAACAAATTATCATCATCAAAGGATGTTATCTTAGATGAGCTGGATGGGGTTTCCAGGCAGGAGCCTGTGTGCAGCAGAGTTCAGCTCTGCTTGAGTTACAGGCAATGCTGACTTAACAGGGCATGTGAAGCATGGTAGGGAGCTCAGAGTCAGCTACAGAAAAGAAGCTCTTGTTAGTTTCAATAGCCTATTATTACTCTCTTGCAGTTAATGAATGACACATATTCTAGATCTCCAGCCTCAAAAATAGAGAACATTGCAAAAAGTTTCTAATCCTTAATGCACGCTACAATATTGGAGGTGAAAATGATCAACTGAAGAGCGTATGGCCATGTTGTCGTTTTTAGGAAAAGTTCCTAGCATATCCTTTGCCAAAACATGGCGTTGCTCCTGATTCATTATGTGTAGTAACCTGAACAGACTTCTCCTGCTTAGCCGTATTATCTTAAGGCTGCTTTTTGTGACACTTGGTCACCTTCTTGAAAGCCAATACTAGGGAGAACTTCCTCTCTTTTTAGACACTTTACATGTTAAAGAAGTTGTCCCCCACAAAAAAGGCTATTTTACTCTTGCCCCTGAAAGTGCTTAACTTAAAAAGGCCACTTACCTACTGTATTTACCAGTGCTCCATTGCGGCACCAAGGTTCCTATCTTCACTGCCTTCTGTGTTTTGGGGTCTTTAAATATGATGTCCCGTTTGAGGTCTTGTCCACCATCTCATTCACTGGCTTCAGTGCAACATGTGGTTTGATCTGACATGTTTTCCGTTTGGATCAAATGACGTCTGTGTTGTTTCTGGTGCTTGCCACACCTTCTTTCCCAAGGTGTGGCTATTAGGGTAATTTAACCTTCTTTATTTATAGTTGCTTCTCCCACAATGCTGTGCGATTTATAGCTTCTGTTTGGACCTTTGGATAGATTGTGGTTGGATCTTGGCTGAGTTCCTGTTGCTTCCATTGTTTCTTTGAAGTAAAGTCTTTCCTTTCCCTTTTGTATTTTGTTTGGGTTCTGTGTGTTGCATTTCCCTATTGTTTGTATTAAGCCTGAAAGAGACTCCTGTTCGTCCTCCCTTTTGAAGGAACAGGTAGTCTCGTCCCTGCCATTAGTACCAGGGTCTTATAGGGCTTGATAGGATTCTAGGTATTCCTGAGTATGAACTCACCTCCCTTTGGGGTCTGTTCATACTGGTAGTCAGTCAGGATTTTGGTTAGGGTTTTAACTAGGAGGTGTCCATTTTCCTTCCCTAGTTCTCAGGCCTGATTCTCTGGAGGCGGTAAGTATGATTTCATTTTTTTAATGTTAATTTTACACAGTTTTTACTCTCAGATGCCACAATCATGTATGAACGTGGCATCTGAGGGGTACAATGATGGGGAGCAGCACTATTGCAGCTCCCTGTCATTGCACCTGTTACTTACTTAAATTCGCAAAGCAGCCGTATAGAATTTTCCAAAACTTCGCATATCTCTAATCATATAGTACATGACAATACCTTTCTAAGAAAGCTAGAACCAGCCCTTTACCTCACATGGGACCAAAGATCTCCCCAATTATTGCTCCAGTTGCTCTGCTAGATTATCATTAGCCTGGCAGCTCAGGGGGCGTGTCCCTTCTTGTTGTAACTCTTTCCTTCTAACTGCCACAGCTTTTAAGAGAAGATATGGCTGGTGACAGTTGAAGATTTAAACTGAACACGTTCGACCAGCTCAGTGAGGTGGACAAGAAATGAAGAAAAGGACAAACAGCAGGTAGCGCTATAAAATGCATTTTATTGAATAACTCACTGGCGATAATACATTTTAATTACATGTAATTACAAAAGTATTCAGATCCAGATACTGTTACGAAAAATGTAGAATATTTTTTGTGACAAAACCCCTTTAATTGGATATTTGAAAATGGCATTTCTTAACTGGAAGACCTTGTAAATAACTAGAAAAAAAACAAGTAAATAGCTCAACTTTTATTATTTCCTTTGTCATTATGACTATAACACATTTATCACACAAGCAAACATGTGCCTAAAGGAGCAGAATTAGTCAGGAGAGACACTTTAAAAGTGTCGGTTAATTAGACATAAGCACTAAGGGGCACAATTACTAATTTCGGGCGGGATCAGCTGTAAATACAACCCTGTTGTGACAGTGTTAAATGACTTGTGAACGCGGAGTTCCCAGAAAGATTATATGAATTTAAGCTTATTCTGAACTATTTCAGATTTTTTTTCTCTGTGTCTCCTGGCAGAGACTAATGGTTAACTAGCTTTGCATTTCTATCCATTTTGCACACTTTTTACCCTTAGCAGTCTCCTGTCCCCTTCATTCCCGCTTTGATTTATCAGAGTTAATGAGTTGATTCGAGAAGAGGTGGGGGGCATTCTGGGAGAAAGGAGAATTTCAGAGAAAAAGGGACACAGACATTGTACCCTACACATTACTTCAGGGCAACTGCAAATTACTAATCACAAAATTGGACAAAATGTAAGTGCAGCGAGAGGAATGCGAGGCAAGGGCTCGAGAATGAAGAATGGGAACGGCAGAAAAATTGAATCAGGGAGGATTGAAAAGAACAAGAAGAACTCTAACATTACTTTATACAAGTGCTAAATTGACAATACCATTACATAAACGTAACTTGTGCAGTGAGTATACACACTGACCTAAAATATAAACGCATCACTTTCGGTTTTGCTCCCATTTTGCATGAGCTGAACTCAAAGATCTAAAACATTTTCTACATACACAAAAGACCCATTACTCTCAAATATTTTTCACAAATCTGTCTTAGGGAGCACTTCTCCTTTGCCGAGATAATCCATGCCACCTCACCGCCTCACTCCACTCTGAAATGTGCACAGTTTTGCCTTACTGGAGGGGGGCAACACATCTCCGTCGCATAGAGTTGATCAGGTTCTTTATTGTGGCCTGTGGAATGTGCGAAGTTGCTGAATATTGGCAGGAACTGGAACACTGTTTCGTATATGCAGATCCAGAGTATCCCAAACATGCTCAATGGGTGACACTCGATCCACAACGCTGACGTCAGCAAACCGCTCACCCACACGATGCCACACAAGCTGTCTGCCATCTGCCCTGAACAGTGAAAACCGGGACTCATCTGTGAACAGAACTCCTCTCCAACGTGCCAGACGCCATCGAATGTGAGCATTTGCCAACTCAGGTCGGTTACGACGACGAACTGCAGTCAGGTCCAGACCCTGATGAGGACAGCGAGCATGCAGATGAGCTTCCCTGAGACGGTTTCTGACAATTTGTGCAGAAATTCTTTGATCATGCAAACCGATTGTTGCTGCAGCTGTCCGGGTGGCTGGTCTCAGATGTTCATGGAGGTGAACATGCTGGATCTGGAGGTCCGGGGCTGGTGTGGTTACACATTGTCTGCGGTTCTGAGGCCGGTTTGATGTACTGCCAAATTCTCTGAAACGCCTTTGGAGACGGCTTATGGTAGAGAAATGAACATTCATTGCATGGGCAACAGCTCTGGAAGACATTCCTGCAGTCAGCATGCCAATTAAACGCTCCCTCAAACGTTGCGACATCTGTGGCATTGTGCTGTGTGATCAAACTGCACATTTCAGAGTGGCCTTTTATTGTGGGCAGTCTAAGGCACACCTGTGCAATATTTATGCTGTCTAATAAGCACCTTGATATGCCACACCTATGAGGTGGGATGGATTATCTCGGCAAAGGAGAAATGCTCACTAACGCAGATTTAGACAGATTTGTGAACAATATTTGAGAGTAATGTTTCAGATCTTTGAGTTCAGCTCATGCAAAATGGGGGCAAAAACTAAAGTGTTGCTTTTATATGTGTTGCAGTGTATATTTCTTATATTGTAAATTATGTACTCGCACACTCTATTTATACTTTTAATTATAGATATATCCAAAGTGCATATGCAGTGTGCCAGCCTGCAGGGAAGGTGTAATGGTGGTTGGCGAGGATGGAGACAATGAGGGTGGTCGTAATCATCACAGTGGCTATTGCCTGCTCCAGTGCTCCATGGTCCACATGTGCAGTTGCTGGAGGGGTGCAATCCTTCTTCCCCTTGGGGCACACCTTGGACTTTCAGGGTCTCAGGCCTGGTGGTGACTGGTATGCCCTTGATGTTAGGTTAGCGGAGGGGTGCAAGGCAGAAGAATAGGGAAGGGAATCTGAAATTGGGTGGAGAACAATGACTGGGCCGTCTTGATTATAACAAAATAAAGTTTCCCTTTTACTGAATGGATGATGGGGGTTACAGTCCAAGCACAAGCAGTAAGCACAGTTTTCAGGTACTTCACAGAGAAGGCTTTTTCCTAAAAGGTTGTAAAATGGGTCCATTCACACGTCTGCAACTTGGCTCCGGATCCATTCTGCAATTTTGCGAAACGGGTGCGAACCCATTCATTTTCAACACTATGTGCACTTCCGGATCCACAATTCAGTTACCCTAAAAAAATAGAACATGTAACTGCGGACAAGAAAAGGCATTTTCTATTATAGTGCCGAAAATGTGCGGTCCACGAAATGCGGAACGCACATTGCCAGTGTTCCTGTGTTGCGGATACGCAATTTGCGGACCGCAAAACACTAACAGACGTGCGAATGGACCCTTAAAGAGGGGGCTATTATAATGGTGATCCTCCGTGAGTCATTCTCTTCATAAACACTAGCACTCCATCCAGGGCCGGTTTTAGACAAAATGTGGCCGTGGGCTAAATCAAAAGTGGGGGCTCACATCTTGTAATAATGTGCTGAAAACACAGTCCGACGTCCGACACCCACGCCGATCAGCCGTTTTGAGAGATGGCGTGTGTTGTTCATTGCTGCTGTCCCATAGACATACAGCAGCAGAGCGGGATGAGAGAAGGGAGACGGCACGTGCGCACAGCGCTCGCCATCTCAAACAGCTGATCGTCGGGAGTGCCGGGTGTCAGACCCCCGACAATCTAATATTGATTATCCTAAGGATAGGTCATCAATATAATAAAACCTGGAGAACTTTATGAAGCTACCCCCAATACTGTGCCTGTTGTGCCCCCCTCCCCCATGTCCACAAACACTACAGCATACTATGCACCCAGACTGCCCTCATTAGTAATGATGCCCCCAATAGTGATACTACTTCCCAAGATAGCCCCCATTAGTAGCAATTAGCATACTAAATAGACATTTAGTATAAAAAAAAAAACTGCCTCCCTGCCGTCCCCCCGCCGCTGTCTGCGATGCAGACCACAGTTTTATCTGTGGCTTGTGTTGCTGCGTCCTGATGCATGCGGTCCCAATGACATCACCACTCGTGATCCGGGTCTCACGTGATGATGTCATCATGTGAGACCGAGAACAGGAGGTTGGAGTGATGTCATTTTGGCTTCCTGCTCTGCTCTAATGCCTCACAGGCTTGTGAAATTGGACCGCACCCCCCCCCCCCTTTATGGGGCGAAGTGGCACCCTAGGCGGATGACTACCCTCCCCTATCCATCGTTCCGGCCCTAAGGCCTCATGCACGCGGCCATCCCGTGCATTGGGGTCCGCAATTTGCGGTCCCCAATGCATGGGCAACGTCTGTGTGGCGGCTGTGACAGAACGAGACCTATTCAACTTAAATGGGTCCGTGATCCGTCGGCACCGCAAAAAAAGAACATGTTTCTTTTTTTTACGATGCTGAGGCACAGCCAGAAACACCACAGAAGTCCGTAGTGCTTCTGTGCCTCAGTTAAGCGCGTCAGGTCTGAATTGCGGAACGATTCAAGTGAATGGGTCAACATCCGTGATGCGCGGAGCACACGGCCAGTGCCGGCATATTGCAGGCCCGCTGTTTGCGGCCACAATATGTCCACGGCTGGGCAATAGCCGTGTGCTTAAGGCCTAATTCAGAGCACATTACTGCAGGAGGTACAAAAGAAAAGAACTATAACTCCCAACATGTCTAAGCCATTATTTAATATCAGAGCACATTACAGGGGGAGGTATACAACTCCCAGCATATCCAGGGTGTTGTAATGTACCCTGATATTATATAATAATGGCCTGGACATGCTGAGAGTTGTAGTCCTCTCCTGTTATAACTCCTCTTGTAATGTACTCTGATATTACATAACAAGCTGGACATGCTGCGAGTTGTAATCCTCCTCTTGTAATGTACTCTTATATTATATAACAGGAGGTATAAGAGGAGAGGACTACAACTCCCGGTATTTCCCTAGCACTTACATTGAATTTATACTTTTTCCCATGCATGGCTGGTCTTCTTCTTCTTTACTTTACTGCACTGCTGAGCTCCGCCTCCTGTTCTGGTCACATGATGGTGAGGTCATCGCAGGTCCTCCATCCCCTGGGCAATTGCCCAGTTTGCCCCCCCCTAACGCCGGCCCTGACTCCGTTTTGGTTGTGATAAATAAAGTCTCTCTTTACTAAGAAGATGATGGAAGTAGTAGTACATATAGCAGGCTCAAGAACAGTTCTGATGTATATAAGAGAGTAGTCTTTCCCAATAACTGTGTATAGGCAGCAGCAATGAAGGTAGTAATCTTTCCTGAGTCTCACTCTAAGTACAATTTGCAATCTTATGAAATAATCACAGGTGTGCAGTTCAGGGGTCGAGTCGAGGGGGAACGCGTGGGAACGGCGTTCCTGCACTTTTTTCATAGCAGGAACGCCGTTCCCTTTCAGGGCCCCCCCGTCTTTAACGCTGGCAAAAGAACCAGGAAGCGGTGAACTAGGCTTTGTACTTACCGCTTCCTGGTTCTCTCATGCGGTGGTGGTGGGACGTTGTGGTGGGCGGGCCTTCGTAACAGGGACAAGCGGCCGCCGGCCAGACTAGAAAGAGGCTGAGTGGCTGGCTGTGCTGGGGAGCGTGCCGCCGCACAGGCACGTCTTCGCATGTGACGTTGCCAGCGAGCTCCGCCCCCAGCCAGAGAAGAAGGAGCGAGCCGAGCGCCAACCAGACGGCAGTGGTTCTGTTAAAGTAAGTTCTGCTGCGGCTGCCCAGTGCCCACCACACACTGTACTTGCCAAGCCTTGCCCGGGGGGTGGAGGTTATAGATAGTACAGTGCTGGAGAAATGTCCTATTAAGGAGGGAATGAGGAAGGGGGGTCGTTTTATAAAAGTTATAATGAGAGATGTACTGGAGAAATGTGCTATTGGGGGGTTATAAATTATAACCCCACCCCCAATAGCACATTTCTCCAGTACATTTCTACATTATAAGTTTTATAAAACGACCCCTTCCCACACATTCCTGCAGGACTCGTGCCCTGTTACATCTCTCATTATAACTTTCCCCCAATAGCACATTTCTCCAGTATATTTCTCATTATACCTCTCAATAGTACATTTCTCCAGTACATCTCTCATTATAACTTATAATGAGGGATCATGGATGTACTGAAGAAATGTACTATTGGGGGTGGGGTTATAATGAGAAATATACTAGAGAAATGTGCTATTGGGGGAAAGTTATAATGAGAGATGTAACAGGGCACGAGTCCTGCAGGAATGTGTGGGAACGGCGTTCTTGTACTTTTTTCATAGCAGGAACGCCGTTCCCTTTCAAGGCCGTCTTTAACGCCGGGCAAAAGGACCAGGAAGAAGTGAACTAGGCTTTGTACTCACTGCTTCCTGCTGTCGGCTGTGCAGGGCTACGCACAGGCATGAGGGCTGAGGCACTCTGACGTCACACTGTGCGCAGCCTTCACAGCACAGCCGACAGCAGGAGGATGCAGATAAAAAATATTTTTTTCTTATTGTCCCCCTCTAAAACCTAGGTGCGTCTTATGGGCCGGCGCATGTTATAGGGTGAAAAATACGGTGCTTGCTCCTCCTCCCGAACTCCCCTGCCCTTTGCGTACGAAGCACGCAGTGACGTCACGCGGAGGCACTGGATCTTGGGTGAGTTCCCACACTTTTTTTCCCAGGACTTGACCCCTGGTGCAGTTCCATTTTCAGTAATCTCAAGTCTCACGGACGTTCAGGGAGTCTCCTGCTATTAGATAGCGGCTCCCTGACGCCTGCATGTGAAACAATATATCCCGGAAAGGTTTACTCGCAGTAAACCTTTCCGGCGACCTGTAGCAGTGTCCCCTTCTCGGCCGGTCCTCTGACTCCTCGAGAACTCCGACTGGTGACGTCACGTCCTATGACTTGCCAGTCGGAGCTTTAGCCCACCTGCAGCTACTGTGCGTGCGCCAGCCTTACTCGAACTATACCGCTGCGCCGTCACCCAGGCATAGTAGAAAGTTCTTTTTGGTCATACATTATATAATGTTTCACTATGTTCCCATATATGTTTTGTTCATGTTATACTTGCCTTTATACTGCATCAGCACAGTAACCTTGTTATATGTTATGTTCTGCATATGTTTGGAAAATGTAATAAAAAGTTTGTGAAAAAAAAAAAAAGAAAACCTCCCTGAAATGAGAAGTGCACCTCCCTGAAATGAGTTTTCGCAGGTTGGGATGTCTGCATTTTCATGAACTCCTTCTGCATTTCCCAGGCTGCACAGTGCAGATCTTAAATCTAGATGTATGGTGGGTACCAAAGCAATATACCAGTGACGTAACCATAAATGACTAGGCCCCACAGCAACTTTTTGAACTGGTTCCCTCTCCCAACAACTTCTTTGCAACCCCCACTCCTGTGGCTTGTCAAGATCACTCTCTCAGACCAGGTCTAACAGCCACTCTGTCTGATTCCTACACATATACTGTATGTCATGTGTCTGCATATAATAGGCGCCCCCAGTAATAATAATGCCCCCATTAGCGCCCCCAGTAATAATAATGCCCTCATTAGTGCCCCCAATAATATTAATGCCCCAATTAGTGCCCCCCAGAATTTATAATGGCCCCATTATAGCCCCCATTAATATTAATGACCCATTAGTACCCCCAGAAATGCCCCCCAGTAATAGTAATGCCCCCATTAGTGCCCCCCAGAATTACTAATGCTTCTTCTATTCTCTGTGCAAAAAAACAAAACAAAAATCACCTCCTCCATTTGATTGCGCCGCTGTGAACATTCGCAGCTCACTGGAAGCTGAGGACAGGACCTGCACTCCAGAGTGATGATGTCTCGCAGGCCCTGTCCTGAGCTTTCAGTAAGCAGCGAGTGTTCACAATGGTGCGATCAGATGGATGAGTTCTTTTTTTTCAAGTTGGGGGGGCAAGAGTTAAAGACTGTACTAATGAGCACTCCACAATGGAAGCGCTCATTAGTAACAGAACATAGGAGAATATCAGCAATAATAATTGAATATAAGAAAAAAATTACCAGCAGGGGCACTAAATTACCGGCTTGGCCGGTGAGACACCGGCCGGGTGGCAACCGTAGCAGCTGCTTCACCTGCTTCCACTATGGCTATGCCACTGCGATATACCCTTTCCACAGGCAGGAAGTCTTATTGCCATAAACATACAGTTACCTTATTGTCTGAAATCCAGCACCGCCTTGAAATGTGGTTCTAAACCTTCTATGAATGTCTTTCCCTCAGGAGTATTCGCTCAGTTAAGTTGTTATCAGGCAGCTTTCTGTCTCAGGAATGAAGGTTTCCTGGACCAGGCTTCTCTCTAGGCCTACTTCTCAGTAGCTTACACATGCATGTCTTTTCTCTGTTGACTAGACACTCCCCGACCAGGAGGTGGGACCCGCATATCTTCCTGGAAACTTTGCTTATACTGCCAGTGCTAACTAATTGTTGCCCATACATAACCATTTGGTATATGCATAGTTCCCCAAGTAATAAATATTTCAACAATGAGTCACAACATTTAAGTCGGTAGCATAGGGTTTGCTCTTTATGTAGCTACCTGTGAGGAGCTGAACCAGAGGATGGGAGTGCTTGTGGCTCTGGCTAACACACACTATCACAGTCCTTTCACCGTTGCTCCCTAGGGCCTCAAAGTGAAAGAAGGAGGCACCCATTCTTCCCTCAGTGCACATTCTGGTTCTGGGTATCCTGCCTGATTGTCACTTGGGTGCCCTTGTTGTTAGGTGTTTGGTTGAGTGCAAGGCAGGGTGCAATGGCCATGGTATGATGTAGGTGTCGGGAAACCAGGCCAGAGATAGAAAAACAAATATCTGTCTTTACTCAAGTGCAAAATAGGAATAGTCCAGCTATAGCAAAACGCAGTCCCAAATGTTCAAAGTGCAGATCTCTCCCAGATAGCATTGTTTAGATTTAGGCAAGGATGAGATTTATGGCCCTCTTTCCTCTCTATCTTGCTAAAGTCTCTCTCAATAGAATCTATGGCAGGCAATAATAATCTGGTATTAGTGGCTATAGTATCCACTATGGGATACCGGGTCTTGATTGCATGTCTGATCAGGAAGTGTCCAAGTGTGAAGGGTGTCTTAACAGTAACACACAACTGCAGTAAGGTCTGAATAGTTTTAGTCGCAAATTACCTTACTGACTATTATGCCAGGCCAGGCAGATTCCAAGTTCTGCTTTTCACACCTTCTCTTTATATAGAGCTTGCAGAGATCTGTAAGTCTTTGGAACTTGTGGCCAAAAAAGAAGGAGCACATGGATTTTGCTTACTCCTCTCTGAAATTCCACTCTAGACTCTCCCTTATGGTTAGGGGTGGTGCCAGCCCACATCTAACCTCCTATGAGGTCTGAGCCACGTTGATTAACCCTGGGTTTGCCATCCATACACACTAAATTGGGTGTTATACATAAAATAGTATACAATGCATCACATAACATTAAAGATCAAATGCATGTATATGCAGATCGCCCCTGCACTGGGGTTCTGCATTTAGCATGAAATTAACCTTTTGAATGAACTACTAGGTTACTGAAGCTCTGGTTCACAGTCCTTATTCCAATTCATCTTAAAGGTGTCCATTGAGGTTGAAACCAGAGCTCTGGGCAAACCACTTGATTTCCTCCATGCAAAAAACTTTTCAATTATGTCTTTATGGACTTCTCTTTGTGCAGAGGAGTACAGTTATGATGCAAGAGGAAAATGCCTTCCCCAAAGTGTTGAGACAAAGTTGTTTAAAATACTTTTGTTTGCATAAACTGCTCTGACAAATTTTACAGTAGGCACTATGCCTTCTGTAGGAAAACTCTTCGGGTATCTGCCAAACCTAGATTCTTCCCCTAGACCAGGGGAAGGGGCTGGCCAAACTGCGGCCCTCCAACTGTTGTAAAACTACAATTCCCACCATGCCCTGCAGTAGGCTGATAGCTGTAAGCAGTCTTTGCATGCTGGGAGTTGTAGTTTTGCAACAGGTGGAGGGCCGCAGTTTGCCCATCCCTGCTAAACAGATAGATAATGAAATTTGATTCATCCCTCCAAAGAACACATTTCCACTTCTCCAGAGTCCAGTGGTTTTGTGGTTTACACCGCTTTAGCTGCATGACATTGTACATGTTGATCTTACGATTGACCATGAAAATCCATTTTATAAAGCTCTAGATGTACAGTTCTTGTTTTATGGTCACTTCCAGAGGCAGTTTGAAGCCACAGTATGTGGTAGAGAATGCAACAGAGAGTAGGCCATTTTTACATGTGCTTTAATACTCCATGGCCACTGCTCTTTGAGTTTGCATGGTCTACCACTTCTTGATTGTTCTCTTGTTACTCCTAGATGCTTCCACTTCCCCACTTACAGTTGACAGGGGCAGATCTAGTATATCAGAAATTGTCCGAATTCACTTGTGGCTAAAATATGACATTATGTGACCCATAGTACTACCAATCTATGAGACATCAGAAGATCATTTTGAGTGGATTTCCCCATTAAATAAGGTATGAAAGAGAAAATAGTAATGCATTTTATTTACATATTTATAACCTTGTATATTTCTTACCTTGATTTGTGTAGAATGTTACATTTTATTTAATAGTTGGCCAGGATCAGAAAAACATGGTTGCTTTCTTCCAGAAACAGTGCCATGTCTGTATGTCTGGCTCAGCTTCATTAAAGTGAATGGATCTTAGCTGCAATACCACTCCCCAATGGTTCTGTCCATACACATTCACACAGTGTGTAGTCTGACATTCAGCATAAACCATTCCTGTCTTCCAAAAAAGAGGACTGTTCTTTGTAGTCTAACTTGTTTATTGGCAAAACAGGAGTATTTGAGTGTGATTGGAAAACAGGAGTATTCGATTGGTAAAACTACAAGAATAGAAATAGCATGGAGACAATGATAACTAGCTGAACAGCTCTGCATAACAATATATCCCTGAGACAGAGGTAGATTTCTTACCAGATATGCATTTACAAGGATGGGGGTGAATTTAAGAAGAAGATATGCAGAAGGACAGCTCTGCTGGTGTGTCCTTTATAACTGGGGGGTTCTCTTTACCAGACTGCATTACACTCCCACAATGCTTTGCACCTCCCAGAATACAATAATCTTTATTAACAGAGAAACTAAGTGTAGTACATTTTTAACACCACTAGATGGTGCTATTACCAATAACTACATAACTACAGGAACTCTAACAAAATGAATTAGAAATGATTCAGAACCTCTGCTGGGGCAGAACACAAACTGTGGATAGCTGTGGCATTCTTTTACTTATCCTGTATATCTTCTTTAAGGATAATGTGCCATCAAAAATGAGCTTGTTTAAAACAAGTTTTCATTAGAGAAGAGTGAATCGAAGTTGATGAAATGGAATTCGATCCGAATTTCAGGAAAAATTAGATTTGCACCAAATCCTAATTTCCTCATGCTTCGTGGCAACGAATCACATTTTTTCCTAAAATGGCTGCTGTACGTGTTAGGACATGGAGCATGGGACTCTGGGAATGAGGGATCACCCACAATGCCATGCATGCAGCTAATCAGCAGCCAGCCACCCCTGTGATGTCACAGTCCTATAAATAGCTTTAGCCATCTTGGATTCAGCCATTTTCCAGTGTACTTAGTGCAGGGAGAGACAACAGCAGGCACTAGGACAGTGCTAGGAAAAACTTTTAAAACTTTCATTTTGCTGTATAGAAGTTCAGGGAATAGGGTGGATAGGAAGGAATCATTCCACAGTATTGAAGCAGAATAGGGTTCAGTAGGAGAGTTTACAGCCTGGGTAATAGGAACAATCCTATTACACCTTGCTGCACTGACTAGGGATCCAAATTGCCATTATTCAGCTCTGTAATTCCAGCAAACCGTTCTTGTTATTGGGGTGCAAGTGCCGTTTGATACAGCCATTAACAGGGTTTATTACAAGTAAATATTTCTATGTCTTATTTGCCCTTGTGCGGTGCAGTTATATGTTTTAAAGCTATTTTTGGCGTGTATTGGGGAAAAAAAGGGCTTATTAGCCGTTGTGTGGTGAAGTGAGAAAATTACAGACTTTTTTGGGGTGTTTTAATTTCCGTTTTATTTATTTATTTGATCTAACAGTATTTTAGACAGAGAAGTGCCAGGCACAGGGGAGTGGCAGAGGCCTAAATGTTTCTGGCGCAGGCACAAGTTGCAGCAGAGTAAGGGGGCGTGGCAGCAGGAGTCGCAGCGAGAGGCCTGAGCTCCCAGTGTCATCTAGCGTTTGTGTCTTGACCAGCAACACAGCGGTTCTTGAATGGTTGACTCGGTCATCCACTTCGTCCCAAGTGACATCAGACACCGCCAGCCAAGAGTCGGTGTGTCTGTCAGACACAACCCTTAGTTGGCATGGCCCGGAAGCACCTGCCCTCAACCTGCCTCTATCCTTTTCTGTTCCCTCAGCCAGAGAAGTATTATATGCTGTGGGCTCAGCTCCACTATACAGCGAGGACAAGCTACTAGAGGACAGTAAGCAGCTACTGGCCAGCCAAGATGTGGAGGAGACATCCGCCGCTTCCTCCGGTAAGTGGGCAAGTAGTGATGAGGAAAGTGGAGTGGGAGCTGGTGTTGCGAAGGGTCAGGCTCCTGACCCAGAGACCGTTAAGGAGGACATTAGTGATGTGCAGACAGTACTCCATGATGATAACGTAGCTGATCGCACTTGGGAGCCAGGTGAATTAGGGGCTTTATCATAATAGGGAGAAGAGGACGGCAGCTTGCCCATGAGCCAGCTGCGGAGCCAGCAAGTTGCTAGCATAGCCGGGAGTCAACAGGGTGGCAGCAGTGGGAGGCCGGGAGCCAAACTTGCCGGAGGTAGACCACCTGCTTCACAGGAGCCTACCTGCCCGGAAAGTAGTGGTGCAGGGGCTCACGGAAGCAGTGGCGGTAGCAGTCTGTCAGTGCGGAGTGTTGGGTGTAAAATCACCTACTCGGCAGTGTGGCAGTTTTTTGTTAAGCCGCCGGAGGAGGTGAACATGAGCATTTGTAGAATTTGTGGGCAGAGGGTGAAGCGTGGCCAGGGTGCCAATGTTGGCACCATGGCCCTGCGTCAACATATGCAGCGTCACCATAAAGTGGCCTGGGAGAACTGTGGGTCTGATGTGGTGGTCCAGCCTGCCGCATCACCCAGTGGCATGCACCCGATTTCAGGTAGTCAAGGCTCCACCACCTCAGCCGATAGGAGCTGTCTGTCCTTCCCATCATCTACTGGTCCTGATGCTCCTGCTCCTCCTCCTTGTCAGTCATTCCATCAGCAATCAATCACTTAAGCAATTGCCAAGAGACAACACTATACGTGCACTCATTCAATGGGGCAGAAGCTGAATGTGCTCCTGGCCAAGTTGCTGGTGCTGCAGTCCATCCCTTTCCACCTTTGCTGCTGCTGCTGCCACCTCCACACTGTCATTTTGCGACCCTGTGTCCCTCTCCTGATGCTGCTGCTGCCACCTCCACACTCTGTCATTGTGCCACTTTGTGGCCTCCTGATGCTGCTGCCACCTCCACGCTATGTCACCTTACCACTCTGTGGTCTCCTGATGCTGCTGCCACTTCAATACTATGTCACCTTGCCACTCTTTGTTCTCCTGATGCTGGTGCCACCTCCACTCTATGTCATCTTGCCACTCTGTGGTCTCCTGATGCTGCTGCTGCCATCTCCACACTGTCATTGTGCCACTCTTTGGCCTCCTGATGATGTTGCTGCCGCCTCCACACTTTGTCATTGTGCCACTCTGTGGTCTCCTCTTGTTGCTGCTGCTGCCACCTCCACACTGTCATTGTGCCACCCTGTGGCCTCCTCCTGATGCTGTTGCCACCTACAGACTCTGTCATTGGGCCACTCTGTGGTCTCATCATGCTGCTTTCACCTCACCACTAAGTCATAGGACCAAACTGTGGACTTCTTATGCTGTTCCCACCCTCTCCACTTCATGACTGGGCCACTATTTTGCCTTTCGGCCTGGCTGACATTTGACACTTCTTACGATCTGTCAGAAGGAAGGAAAAATGAGATGCACAACGGATCCTGTCTATGTTACAGCTATAAGGCCTGAATGACATCGTCCCTATTTTGCATCAGAATTGGCTTATGAGTTAGTAGCCAAAAGCAGGAGTGGGTATAAAACACAGAATACATGCAAATATTCCATTCACGTGTCATTTCTGTTTTGGATCCACTCCTGTTTTTTTTTTTGGCTTTAGCAATACTGATGGATTACTGACCAAATGCTGACCGAGTGAAGACAGATGCCCCACAGACAGGATCCGTTTTTTGGGGGTTATTGTTCTGACGGATCAGAGGAAGGGCAAAATAATCAGTGACGTCAACACAAACTAACTGCTGTCACACTCTCCACTCTGTCGGGGGGCTCTACTTGTATAAGCGTTTAATAGAACAGGTTCTGTAGACATCTATGTGAAATCAGCTGCTAGTTAACATTGACCTGTAAGGCTGAGTTCACACTTGAGTTATTTGGTCAGTTTTGGCCCCGTAACTGCCCAAATAAGTGAAGTGTGCAGTGATTCTAAGAGCGACGCCTGTCATCTGCATGTCATACTGACTCACAGTATTGTTTCAATACCACAGCAGACTCCTTAGGCGTGTTACTGTAAGGCACAGTGCTCTACACCACTATAAAGGCTCTCTGCAGCCAGGAAATAGCTGTTTTTTAACACGATTCGCCACAAATAAATTTGGATCGAACCAAATTTTTCCAAAAAATTAGGCGAACCGGCTGAATCGAATTTTTGAGAAATTCGCTCACCTCTAGTTTTTATTTTAACTATAAAAATAAAATAATTTGCAGTCTTCTCACTGACATTACTAATACTAATATGTTAAGACTTACTGTTTAGAGATATGCTTTACAACAGCCAAATGGGTCATAGGAGCTGACCTAGTTTTCTGCTCCGTGACCTGGGAAGAAGTCTCTGTATAGGGAGGAGAAATAGATAAGTTGTGACCGTTACCTATTGTAAATAGTGGATTCTGTGTTATCTACAGTATGCTGTGTTATCTTGCATTGTAATGCCGCATGTAACAATTATAAGGTGACTGCTGAAAAGTGATATAGAACCAAAATTCCTGAAATATTATTAGTCTTAGTGGTCAGTGCAAACTTAGATTTTTTTTTTTTTAATATAGATGACCTGAAAAAAATTTAATAAATCACAATAAAATAAAATAAACAATAGGTCATTTTCTGATGACACATTTGACATAGTAAGTTCTTGCACACAATTATTTTAGTGTAAGTTAGTGACTGGAGCCCTGTGGCTGTTGAACTATTAGGCCAAATGCTGGGACTTTTTGTGCCACAGCTGCTGGATTGCAGACCTTTCTATTTCTAGTCTAAGACTTGGCATTTAAATAACATTTTTACATCATCGATTTCCGTTTACACCATGATCAACAACAGAGAGCTCATAAATGAGCTATTATTTGAGTCTCTTAATGGGATGAAACATAATCCTTCCATTGATCCTTGTGCCAGTGTTCTCAATGACTCCAAATAAGGTAGGGAATTCATTCCCCGCTGGATACAATAAGCCAATTTTTTTTCTTTTGGGAATCTTTGTTTGAACTCCGATGAAGAAATCAATTGGTTACTTATTTTGATTAGAGCTCCATTGCTACCTTATGAATGGGAATGGAGTAGTACAATGTGGCTTGATTTTCCAGTGAATGCTCATAATGCTGACAAAGGTTACTGGCATCAGTTGTGCTCTACAGACTCCTTTGAGTTTGATCTATTGTCAGTAGTAGGACTAAAATTACTTTTTAATACGAGTGCTGAAAATTGTTAAGTTGAAAAGTTTTGTACTTAGTAATTTTGTACTAAAGTAATTAAGAATTTGTGCAAATGAGTCTACCAATGAAGTTAACTATCATATTGAAAAAAACGTACAGGGTTTTATATAGTTGTGCATAAAACTTGAAAATTCAACTGTTTTAGTAGAAAGGTGATGACATATTACTGTAGTTAGTAATAGCTGTTCAAGGGGTTGTCCATGATTAGCAAAAAGAGTGTCCCTCTTGAGTGAATCTGGTACTGCAGCTTATACTCAGGTTAATCAGGAAAAGGTTCAATCCCAGGCACACATAGTTGCCAACAGTCCTAAATTTGCAAGGGCTTTCCTTAAATTCCTGGCAAAGTTGGGCTGTTCCAAAAATTGGTTTTCACATAGGTTGCAGCTTCAGTTTTTATGGTTTTTATGGTGGACAATTTGCGCTAACTCTATATTCTTAGGAAGAGTGATCAGATGAATTGCGAATAATTGCAATGTCATTCTATGCCATTAATGTCATAAAAAAAAACTATTTCCACTGCATTTCAGCTCTGCCGCAAAATGACCTGCAAACATCATGTCAGTGATCCTATTGTTAGCTCAGGAGAAAGTGTTAATGAGGACAAAGCAGCTCAGTCATGCTGATTGAATTTAAAGAGCAGGCTGGTGGCTTTATAAGGGGGGGGGGCTTGAAATAATTGTTTTCTTCTGTTAAGCATGGTTACCTCAAGGACATTGATGCTTGTAAAATTGCACCTAAATAATCTATTTATTGGATTACCAAGAACTTCAAGAGAGAAGTTCAATTTCTGTAAGGAAGGCTTCAGGGCACCCAAGGAAGTCCAGAAAGTGCCAGGATTAAGGCACATAACTGAGCCGAACGGAGCCTATGGACCCCATAGACTATAATGGGGTCCGTTAGGTTTCCGCTCAGAGGAAGATTTTGGAAGCAGAAACAAAAGTTGTGCGTGCAGATGTAAACTCAGCCTAAGTGAACAAAACATTAATATTTTGGGTCCAGAAAACTCCCCATATTTCAATCCTATTCAGAACCTTTGGTCAATCCTGAAAAAGAGGATGGCCAAACAAAAACACAGAAATTGTATAAACTCCTAGCACTGATTGGGCAAGAATGGGTTACCATCAATCAGGATCCAGCATGCCAGAATGGATTGCAGAAGTCTTATAAAAGACGGGTCAGCACTGGAAATATTGAGTCTTGAGCATCAACTTGACAAAAAGATTGAAAAACACTGACATAAGAAAGTCAAAATAGACATAGCACAGTTTCTGAAAAACAGCAGGGTCTTTTTATCTAAAGTACTTGACCAAAGTCGCACTGCTCCCCTTAGTATTCCCTTATTTTTTTCTTTCTAGCTCCAACTGTTCCTGAGTTCTGAGCCCCATTGTTTCTGGTATTCAATATATACATGCGTCAGTGACTGCCTAGGGATATGTCATCAGGACTCAAGAGGGAATTTTCTTCATCACTCTGATGCTGTCCACACTGCCAGAGTGGCAAAATACAGCTAGGCCCACAAGAAAATGCTATGTCCTCACTTCAATGCCCACTGACGACACAGGGTAACGGATACACAAACAGCCAGGGAGGAGAAGGCCTAGCAGGGTCAACAAGGGCATGCATCACTCAAGCTGCTCAGAAGAAGCTAAAGTAGGGCATCCAAGTTTGACTCCAAGATGACTTCATTGTAGGCTTGTTACTCTCATGCTGACCACACTCATTAGATGGCTTTTCAATGATGAAGATTATTTCCTCTTAGGAAAAGATTCCTTACATATTTACGTTGGCCATATCTCGGGAAGAGGAAGGGGGGAAGGGGGATTCTAGAAAGAAAAACAAAACATATTCTCGGGGGAGCAGAGCAACTTTGGGTAAGTTAATAACTAACCTGGTGATAGGTCCTCTGTAACAATACAGCAGTTACCTCTGGCTTATTCACTATGGCAAATTAAAGGGGTTGTCTCACGAAAAAGATTCTGCAGTTTTCAAACCAGCACTTGGATCTAATTAGTTTTGTGAATGCATGTAATTAAAAATGTATTATAGCTACTGACTCATTTATTCAATGAAATCTATCTGTATAGCGTCACCTGCTGTTTGCTTTTTTTCTAATTTCTCTGTCTTGCTCATGGAGACGGATGCACATGCTTAATTAAAACCTTCCACTGCCACCAGCTGCATCGGAAAGGACACACCCATGAGAAAGGATACACCACCTAAGCTGAGAGCTTGAAATAAATCTAGCAGAACAATTGGAGCAATGAATGGGGGGAGCTCTGGATCCCTGTAAGGTACAGGGCTGGATCTAGCAGCTTTGTTAGAAAGAGATTTTCATGTACTATATGATGTCTGGTTTTCATGTTTTATATTAATCATGTGATAGTCCCTTTTAAAAAGCTGTTGAGGAATTTTTTCCATTGGTTTACATTAGTTCACCATATTCTGCCTCGACCACAGTCTTATATTCTACATATTGTATTGCAGTTCTATCCTCTGCTTGTTTTTCCAAAATTGCCATTGGATCAAACAGCGAAGAAATGTAGAAATGTATATAGAAAACCCCACTGCCTGTTTTCATTCTAATAGCTTTTTTCTCTCCTGTCTTCGGCAACATCAAAGAAGTGTCATTGATCTCTTGGAACGTTCTGAGCATTTCTATGATTTTCCTGGCCGCTAGTTCTGATACTGCCTACCAAAAATAAAAATTGTCTAGCATGGATGAGTAGAGGTGTTAAAAAGGATTTTAAACACATATTAATGCTTTCTATTATCCTATTGGGCCATAGAGGTACGCTAAAAGTCCTATCTGGGGCTCTCTTTTTACTGACAG
Source organism: Bufotes viridis (assembly GCA_033119425.1). Classification (NCBI taxonomy): domain Eukaryota; kingdom Metazoa; phylum Chordata; class Amphibia; order Anura; family Bufonidae; genus Bufotes; species Bufotes viridis. The sequence goes on along the minus strand of CM065594.1, from coordinate 237,562,033 downwards.
GGTTCAGGCACACTAATGTTCTGCAGAACCGTAATACAATACACAGATCTCTTAATTGCCAATACCAAAACTTAGTAAAGTTTCCCACGCCCCTCACTGTTTTGCGTAAACCACTCCCAGGCAATGCGTAACGCAAATTGTGATCCCCCAAATCTCTGACAAATTTAGGATTTTTAATTGAGTTTTCCAAGACTGTCAAATTCACGATCATTGGAAATTTGACAGCCAGGACCCTGCCGATCAGCTGATTGAGAAGGCCTTCTCCAGCTTTGCCTAGTCAATGTAACGTCACGTTCATCAGGCGCAGCTCAGTCCCATTGAAGTGAATGGGGCTGAGGTGCGATATCAAGCGATCTCAAGCGATATCAAGCACTGGCAATGTATACAATTCATCGTGTTGTACTTAGTGAGCACGAAGAAGGGAGAAGAGTTCTGGTGCCTTCTCAAACTCTCCTGGAGCCCCACCGATCACATACTGACCACCTATCCAGAGAATAGATTATCAGTATTAAAGTCTCGGAAAACCCATTCAAATGGAACCGGTCACCTCAAACAGCGGTCCTAAACCGCCAGCAGGACCTTCAAGACTACAGCAGTCAGATTCTGATCAAGTATATCTTACTAAATTCCGGTGCGGCAGTAGTAAGAAAATCAATGTTTAATCCACAGCTGGCACGATTCTCTGCCCAGGCTTGAAGTCAAGGGGGCAGCGGCCTTCTTGCTTCAAGTCACGGTAACCACGCCCCCTTCCCGCCCCCTTCGCTGTGACTGACAGTTGGCTGTTCTGAGAAGCCAGCCGGCTGTCGGGCATAAGCGCTGTCAATCAAAGTAAAGGGATCGGGAAGGGGCGTGGTTACCGCGACTTGAAGCAAGAAGGCCGCTGTCCCTTGACTTCAAGCCTGGGCAGAGAATCGCGCCAGCCGTGGATTAAACATTGATTTTCTTACTACTGCCGCACCGGAATTTAGTAAGATATACTTGATCAGAATCCGACTGCTGTAGTCTTGAAGGTCCTGCCGGCGGTTTAGGACCGCTGTTTGAGGTGACAGGTTCCCTTTAAGTAGAAGAAATTTTAATTGAAAAAAAAGTTGTCCTCAGCCTCACCCACTTTCTATGTTGGAAAAAGTGGAAAAAGTGTTTCATAAATATACAGAAACATTGAGGCAAAATTATAAAAAGATCCCTGTCCTTATTGACCATAGCAAACAATCACAGCCTAGCTATCATTTCATAAACTGCTTAAGTAAACTGAAAGCTGCACTGTGATTGGTTGCTATGGGTAAAAAAGACAGTTTTTCATTTTGGTTGAATATGTATGTACAGAACAGTGTCATGCCATGTTCCAATGAATGCTGCATTACAGAGCATTGCTTCTAGCAGTAGGGAGGGGGGGGACGACGACAATTTTTGGCAGGTCACAGGAGCCACTGGGCCTGAACATAGGGTTGGCATCTTTCCCAACAAAAAAAAGGCTAAGTTAAGCCCCACCCCAAAGGAGGTATGGTTTTGGCGGTGTGACTTAACATGGGGTGTTAAGTCACTGTCATACTGTTATGACTTCATTAGTGCCCCAGGTAATATTAATGCCCCCATTATTGCTGCCCAGATTTAGAGATGAGCGAATTTCTAAAAAATTCGGCTCTGCCGGTCCACAGAATTTTTAAAAAAAATTTGGTTTGATCCAAATTTATTTGTGGCGAATCACATAAAAAAATGCATATTTCCTGGCTGCAGAGAGCCTTTATATTGGTGTAGAACACTGTGCCTTGCAGTAACAATCATAGGGAGTCCAAATCTGTCCAAAACTGTCCAAATAACTAAAGTGTGAACTCAGCCTTACAGGTCAATGTTAGCGTCAAGAAGAAGCGCACTCCTTTTACACCGTCCTTAGCTGATTCCACATAGATGTCTACAGAACCTGTTGTATTAAACGCTTATACAAGTAGAGCCCCCCCAACAGAGTGGAGAGGGTGTCAGCAGTGAGTTTGTGTTCACGTCACTGATTATTTTGCCATAAAAACAGGAGTGGATCCAAAACAGAGATGACACGTGAATGGAATATTTGCATGTCTTCTGTGTTTTGTACCCACTTCTGCTGTTGGCTACAAAATCATAAGCCAATTCTGATACAAAATAGGGACCATGTTATGCAGGCCTTTCAGCTGTTACAGGATCTGTTGTGCATCTCATTTTTCCTTCCTTCTAAAAGATCAGAAGAAGGGTTAAATAAATGATGTCAGCCAGGTCAAAAGGCAAAAGTGGGCCAGTCATAAAGTGGGGAGGGTGGGAACAACATGAGAAGTCCACAGAGTGGCCCTATAACATAGTGGTGAGGTGGAAGCAGCATGAGGAGATCACAGAATGGCCCAATGACAGAGTCTGGAGGTGGCAACAGCATCAAGAGGAGGCCACAGAGTGGCACAATGACAGCGTGGAGGTGGCAGCAGCAGCATCAGGAGGCCACAGAGTAGCACAATGACAGTGTGTGGAGATGGCAGCAGCATCAGCATCAGGAGGAGGCCACAGAGTGGCACAATGACAGAGTGTGGACTTGGCGGCAGCTGCAGAATCAGGGGGAGGCCACAGGGTGGCACAATGACAGTGTGGAGGTGGCAGCAGCAGCATGAGGAGACCACAGAGTGGCATAATGACAGAGTGTGGAGGTGGCGACAGCAGCAGCAGCATGAGGAGACCACACAGGGGCACAATGACAGAGTGTGGAGGTGGCAGCAGCAGCATCAGGAGGAGGCCACAGGGTGGCACAATGACAGTGTGGATGTGGCAGCAGCAGCATCAGGAGGCTACATAGTGGCATGGAGACATAATGTTGAGGTAGCAGCAGCATCAGGAGACCACAGAGTATCAAGGTGACATAGTGTGGAGGTGGCAGCAGCATCAGGAGACCACAGATTGGCAATGTGACATAGTGTGGAGGTGGCAGCAGCATCAGGAGACCACCGAGTGGCAAGGTGACACAGTGTGGAGGTGGCAGTAACAGTCCAAGTATGCCACCACCTTCTGGTTCAGGTCCTGCTCCAGGTCTAGCTGCTGGTGCTGCTGGTGCTGCTGGTGAGTAGTTTCCTCACCAGGCGGGTGAAGAAAGCTGCTCATCAGTGACTCAAGTTGCTGTTGATGGAGCTGGAACTGCTCCTCCTTGCCACAGCAGCCATGGCAGAGGAACTTGGGCACAGAGGGCCCCCCCGGTCAGACCTGCAAGAGGGTGGACGATGGCGCAGTTAGGTAGCAGCCAACTGACTACATAGGATGTCTCTATAGTAGTTCAGTTTGTCCTCCCTCTCAGCGGGTGTAAAAAATACCGCCATTTTGGACCGGTAGTGAGGGTCTAAATAGGTGGAGAGCCAGAAGTCATCCCTCTGCCGAATGCTGACAATTCAGCTATCACTACGCAAGCAAGTGAGCATGCATCGGGCCATTTGTGCAAGTGACTCGGAGGGACCCTGCCTCCATCTCCACTGCATACTGCCACGATGTGTCTGGGTGCTCTGCCTCGTCTTGCTAATTGCCCTGTAACTCCTCCTCTCCTGTCACCTTTGTAGAAAAACCACCCATTTAGCTACAGATTGCTTGTGCTCCAATGTCCTCCTCCTCCTCCAGTTCAGCCCCCACAGGGCTTATGTGGCTGTGAGATCTAGGCGCCACGTCTCCAGTCCCCTGACCAGCCAGATTTACCAGCATCTGTTCCAGGACATGTGAAGCACTGGAATGACGTTGTTCATCCCATAGTCCTGGCGACTGACAAATAGCTTGGCCTCCCCAAAGAGCCTGAGAAAACTGCAGGTGTCACACATGAGCTGCCACTGGCTGACATCGAAGTTGCACAGGGGAGTACTCCTGTCCGCTTGGATCATGAAGAAATCGTTTATGGCTGTTCTCTGTTCGTATAGTCGGTCCAACATATGGAGGGTGGAATTCCAACAGGTGAAATGTCACATATCAGCCTATGTTGGGGGATGCCATTCTGCCGCTGCAGCTCAACGAGGGTGTGCTTTGTGGTGTACGAGTGGCTGAAGTGCATGCAAAGTTTCCTGGCCATTTTTAGGATGTCTTGCAGATGGGTGGAAGACTTCAGGAACCGCTTGACAACCAGATTGAACACGTGTACCATGCAGGACATATGGCTCAGCCCTCCTTGACACAGCGCCGACACCATGTTCTTCCCGTTGTTGGTCACCATGGTTCCGATTTTCAGTTGTCACGGAGAAAGCTAGGATTTGATTTCTTGATGAAGGACACGGAGCAGTTCCTCCCCTGTGTGACTCTGTTCGCCCAGGCAAACAAGGTGCAGAATAGCATGACACTGCCATGCACTGCAGATGCGGTATTGCTGGAGGGGCACTGTAAATTGCCCCTGCAGTGGAGCCTGAGGACACGGTGGAGGATGAGGAGGCAGAGGCGGACATTGTCGCAGGACTAACAGTGTGGAAACGTGGAGGCAGAAGCGGCGTCACCTGGCCAAGTTGCTGGTGTGGCTGTGCAGGAACCACATTCACCCAGTGGTCCGTAAAGGACATGTATTGTCTCTGACTGTAGTTACAGCTCCACATGCCATGCACTTTGGCAGATACCGACAAGCTCAAGGACTGGCCCACGTGTGCATTGCTGGTACTGCCTTTTTGGCAAAGAAATGACGGCTTGGGACTCTCCACCTGAGTTCGGCACAAGCCATCATTTCTCTGAAAGGTGCAGAGTCCACCACTTGGCACCAGCACATTCAGCTTCTGCGCTGTTGGATGAGTGTACGCATACTGTTGTCTCTTGGCAATCACTTCGGTGATCAATTGCTGACGGAATGACTGATGAGGAGTAGGAGGAGGAGCAAGAGCATCAGGACCAGCAAATGATGGGAGGGGCAGAAAGCTTTCTTCAGCTGAGGTGGTGGAGCCTTGACTGCCTGAAATCGGGCGTGTGCCACTGGGTGATGCAGTGTTTGCTGCGGCAGGCTGGACCACCACATCGGAGCCATGGTTCTCCCAGGTCACTTTGTGGTGACGCTGTAGATGTTGACGCAGAGCCGTGGTGCCAACATTGGCACCCTGGCCACGCTTCACCTTCTGCCCACAGATTCTATAAATGGCCATGTTCACCTCCTCCGGCGGCTTAACAAAATACTGCCACACTGCTAAGTAGGTGATTTTACCCCCAACACTCCGCACTGACTGACTGCTACCGCCCCTGCTTCCGTGAAGACCTACACCACTACTTTCTGGGCAGGTAGGCTCCTGCGAAAGGGGTGGTCTACTCCGAGCACTTTTTGCTCCCGACCTTCCACTGCTGCCACCCTGCTGACTCCTGGCCACTCTAGCGACTTGCTGGCTCCGCTGCTGTCTTACGGGCAAGCTGCCACCCTCTTTTCCCGATGATGATGAAGCCCCTAATTCTCCCGACTACCAAGTGCGATCAGCTACATCATCATCATCAAGTACTGTCTGCACGTCACTGATGTCCTCCTCAACTGTCTCTGGGTCTGGAGCCAGATCCGCTCGCAACACTAGCTCCCACGCCACTCTACCCATCACTACTTGCCCGCTTACCGGAGGAAGCGGCGGATCTCTCCTCCACATCTTGGCTGGCCAGTAGCTGCTGACTGTCCTCTAGTAGCTTGTCCTTACTGTATAGTGGAGCTTAGCCCACAGAACATAATAATTCTCTGGCTTAGGGAACAGAAAAGGACAGAGACAGGTTGAGGACAGGTGAGGGCACAGGGCCTGCTCCCGGGCCATGCCAACTAAGGGTTGTGATGAACCCACCAACTCTTAGCTGGCGGTGTCGGATGTCATTTGGGACAAAGTGGATGACCGAGTCAACCATTCAAGAACCGCTGGGTTGCTGGTCAAGACACAACTGCTAGATGACATTGGGAGCTCTGGCCTCTCGCTTTGACAGCCACGCCGCCTTACTCTGCTGCGACCTGTCTCTGCGCAGAAACATTTATGCATCTGTTACTCCCCTGTGCCTGGCACTTCTCTGTCTGAAATACTGTTAGATCAAATAAATAAATAAAAAGGAAATTAAAACACCCCAAAAAAGTCTGTCATTTTCTCACTTCACCACACAACGGCTAATAAGCCCTTTCTTTCCCCCCACTAATACATGGCAAAGAAGACTTTAGAACATATAACTTCACCACTGAACTGCAAATAAAATATATTTTTGCCACTAATACACGCCAAAAAGGACTTTAGAACATATAACTGCACTGCTGAACGGCAATTATATGTTTTTTTCCCACTAATGCACGCCAAAAAGGGCTTTTGACCATATAATTGCACCGCTGAACGGCAAATATATATATTTTTTCCACTAATACACGATAAAAAGGGCTGTTATTTTCTTACTTCACCACACAACGGCAAATACTTTTTTGTGTGCCACTAATATACGCAAAAAAGTGCTTTAGAACATATAAATGCACCGCTGAACTGCAAATATATCTTTTTTTGCCACTAATACACACCAAAAAGGGCTGTAATTTTCTCACCTTACCACACAATGGCAAATACTTGTTTATGTGCCACTAATACACGCCAAAAAGGGCTTTAGAACGTATAACTGAACCGCTGAATGGCAAATAGGCCCTTATTTTTTTTGTTACTTATACCCACCACAAAAAGCTTTAGAACATAGAACTACACCGCTGAAGGCAAATAATATATATTTTTTTGCCACTAATACACTCCAAAAAGGGCTTTAGAACATATAACTACACCGCTGAACGGCAAATATTATATATTTTTTTGCCACTAACACACACCAAAAAGGGCTTTAGAACATATAACTGCACCGCTGAACGGCAAATAATATATATTTTTGCCACTAATACACGATCAAAAGGGCTTTAGAACATATAACTGCACCGCTGAGCGGCAAATATTATATATTTTTGCCACTAACACACACCAAAAACGGCTTTAGAACATTTAACTGCACCGCTGAACGGCAAATAATATATATTTATTTGCCACTAATACACGCCAAAAAGGGCTTTTGACCATATAATTGCACCGCTGAACGGCAAATATATATATTTTTTCCACTAATACACGATAAAAAGGGCTGTTATTTTCTTACTTCACCACACAACGGCAAATACTTTTTTGTGTGCCACTAATATACGCAAAAAAGTGCTTTAGAACATATAAATGCACCGCTGAACTGCAAATATATCTTTTTTTGCCACTAATACACACCAAAAAGGGCTGTAATTTTCTCACCTTACCACACAATGGCAAATACTTGTTTATGTGCCACTAATACACGCCAAAAAGGGCTTTAGAACGTATAACTGAACCGCTGAATGGCAAATAGGCCCTTATTTTTTTTGTTACTTATACCCACCACAAAAAGCTTTAGAACATAGAACTACACCGCTGAAGGCAAATAATATATATTTTTTTGCCACTAATACACTCCAAAAAGGGCTTTAGAACATATAACTACACCGCTGAACGGCAAATATTATATATTTTTTTGCCACTAACACACACCAAAAAGGGCTTTGGAACATATAACTGCACCGCTGAACGGCAAATAATATATATTTTTTTGCCACTAATACACGTCAAAAAGGGCTTTAGAACATATAACTGCACCGCTGAACGGCAAATATTATATATTTTTTTGCCACTAACACACACCAAAAACGGCTTTAGAACATTTAACTGCACCGCTGAACGGCAAATAATATATATTTATTTGCCACTAATACAGCCAAAAAGGGCTTTAGAACATATATAACTGCACCGCTAAACGGCAAATATTAGATATTTATTTGCCACTAACATACACCAAAAAGGGCTTTAGAACATATAACTGCACCGCTGAACGGCAAATAATATATATTTTTTTGCCACTAATACACGCCAAAAGGGGCTTTAGAACATATAACTGCACCGCTGAATGGCAAATAATATATATATTTTTTCCACTAATAAATGCCAAAAAGGGCTTTAGAACATATAACTGCACCGCTTAAAAGCAAATATGTATTTTTTGCCACTAATGCATGCCAAAAAGGGCTGTAATTTTCTCACTTCACCACACAACGGCAAATACTTTTTTGTGCCACTAATACATGCTAAAAAGGGCTTTAGAACATATTACTGCACCGCTGGACGGCAAATATATATATTTTTGCTACTAATGCATGCCAAAAAGGGCTGTAATTTTCTCACTTCACCACACAACGTCAAATACACATACTTTTTTTTGTGCCACTAATACACGCCAAAAGGCTTTAGAACATATAACTGCAGCTCTGAAGGCAAATAATATATATTTTTTTGCCACTAATACACGCCAAAAAGGGATTTAGAACATATAACTGCACCGCTGAACGGCAAATAGGCCCTTATTTTTTTCCCCTTATACACGCCACAAAAGGCTTTAGAACATATAACTGCATCGCTGAACGGTAAATAATATATATCTTTGTGCCAGTAATAAATGCCAAAAACGGCTGTAATAGGCTCACTTTACCACACCCCACTAATACAATCCAAAAAATGCTTTAGAACATATAACTACACCGCACAAGGGCAAATAAGACGTAGAAATATTTCCTTGTAGTAAACTCTGTTAATGGCTGTATCAAACAGCACTTGCAACCTAATAACAAGAAGGGTTTGCTGGATTTACAGCGCTGCATAGTGGCAATTTGGATCCGCAGTCAGTGCAGCAAGGTGTATTAGGATTGTTCCTATTACCCAGGCTGTAAACTCCCCTACCGAACCCTGTTCTGCTTCAATACTGTGGAATGATACCTCCCTATCCTTTCCCTGAACTTCTATACAGCAAAGTAAAAGTTTTCAAGTCTTTCCTAGCATTGTCCCTAACACCTGCTGATGTCTCTCCCTGCACTAAGTACACTGGAAAATGGCTGAATCCAAGATGGCTGAGTCTATTTATAGGGCCGTGACATCACAGGGCTGGCTGGCTGCTAATTGGCTGCATGCATGGCATTGTGGGTGATCCCTCGTTCTCAGGGTTCCTTTCTTTGTCCTAACATGTGCAGCAGCCATTTTAGGAAAAAATGTGATTCGTTACCACAAAGCGTGAGGAAATTCGGATTCGGTGCAAATCAAACTTTTCCTGAAATTCGGATCGAATTCCACTTCGTCAACTTTGATTCGCTCATCTCTACCCAGAATTGATAGTGCCCCCAGTATTAATTATGCCCCCATTAGAGCCTCCCGGAATTGATAATGCCCCCAGTAATAGTAATGCCCCCATTAATGCCCCCAGACTTAATAATGCCTCCATTAGTGCCTTGTATTAGTGGGGTGTGGTGAAGCGAGCCTATCGGTCTGCGTGCAATGTATTTTAGCGATTTAAAGCCCATTTACCTATACCGCTTTTATATTGTGGGACCTACATGAGGCCTTATATTAAGCACGCACCCGCTACAATGTTAAACCACTGTTCAATATATATTGCTGATATTCAAGGCCATTTATTGCAATACGTATTTTTTCACTCTTGGGTACTGTGGGCTCCTGGCATCAAACTCACCCATTAAAAGCAGATATTGGGGGTGAGGACGCACAATTTGAAAGGGGATCTGCAAATTGGACAACCACTTCAAAAAACCTACCAACTTTTCAGAGTTGGCTTATGGGAGAATAAAATCCTGACTTGGATAACTACCCTTTTTCAAGACTACACCCCATTTCCTGTGTAGCCATGTCCCCTTAGGGCACTTATGGGCTCCAGGGTGGCAGAGTCTTGGTGCTACGTACAGCTAGTGCTAATGGGCACTAAGATTTGCCAGCTCCTCTGGGAGTTGTCCCCATTTTCTAGGTTTCTCCCAGAAATTTTGGGACAGTTCGCAAATCTCCCATTTCTTTGTTCTAAAGAGTTTACAACGGTGATTTTACCTATGAGTTCCCCCTTTTCCCCACTGCTCAGCTTCTACTATAGAAGAGTCCAGATAGCTTAATTGAGAATCTAGATTGTGAGCCCCAGTGGGAACAGGAACCGATGTGACTGACGACAATCCCTGTACAGCTCTGCAGAATATGTTGTATGAATGAAGTAAATCTTGTAGATGTAAAAACACTAAATATCCATGGCAATACAAGCAGTACTAAGAAAAAGACATCACAATTTTATTGGACGCTCGATTGCAAGACATTTCTCCAGAATACAAACTGCTTGCCCCCTCCCCAAGAACATTTACAGCAATAAATAAAGACAGGTTCATTATAAAGAGGACAAGACCACATCACCTGTACCTTGGAGGCTGCTGCCAAGAGCAACAGAACACTGCTTAAAGAAGAGAGCAATTTTTTTTTTATATCAATATGTGAGTGCAGAGATTCATCATCATCCCTGCCAGTGCATCCATCAGAGAGGCGGTTCATGAGTTACTGGCACGATAAGACACAAATGTCCTTAGAAAATGGCTGGAGATCTGCATCCGCATATATGGAGATCCTCTAGCTCTGTACGAGGAATTGAAAACACTACAGTCTTTGATTTTTTTTGTCGGAATTTGCCAGGTCAGAAATTGATGCATATGGTGTGTATGTGGTAGAAGAGGACAGGAAAGCAGAGAGGGAATGAAAAGAGATCCCGGAAAAAAGAGAAGAGTAGGTTAGTGGTAAATATAGTCAGAAAAAGGCATTGTTCTTTGATGTGCTCTTAAAGATGCTGCTGCTCAATCTCTCCATCCGTAGGTGCACTTTACATCTCCAGTGTGGAATCTCATAGTGTGCAAAGTGTCTAATCCTGATCAGCAACAACCACTGTCCATCCTCCCACCCCATGTAGAAGTCTTTCAAGCCACACAGGGACTGCATAGGACCAGGTCTTCTTCTCACACCTCTCCTCTCCCGAGGCTGATAGGATCAGAAGGAATTCAGGTATTCCAAGGCAACTTCATATACATATTTATATTGTTCCTGAGATGGGAGAAAAACAAATATTTCAGGAAAGGGACAACGGACAATCAGCACCAATGTGTTCAGCAATTTTAGAGAAAAGAATACACAACTCGATTACACTATTTGGGAGCGTAATTTCATTTCATGCGATTATTGTATATAGAATAATTTAAGCATAGAGGCACAGGATAATAGTTGACTGGACCTGATAAGTTCAGCAAAATGAGCAGAGGATCTAATTTGCATGGGAGCCTGACAGCTTACCCCTTGGCAGATATTGGAGGAAAGAGGCATCCTTGGGAGATAAACTGCTGCCAGAGGAGCCTACCCGAGGCTTATTACCCTTCCTATTGCATGTTCACTGTTAGAGATTAGTGAAGTTCTCAAAAATTCGATTCGGCTACCTCACCAAATTTCACAAAGAAATTAGCTTAGTGGCGAATTACTCCATCACGAAGCTCAATCCTTTAGGAGTAGCGGGCGCAATGACGGGGAATGGCAAATGCGCCACCTCCCGTCAATGAACCCCTCAGATGCTATGTTCATTGCTGATCACGGCATCTGAGATGACCATTGAGGGCTGTCAGTGGTTAATCTGTTAAAAAAAAAACTCACCTTATCCATTCGATCGCGAAGAGGCCACTATGGTCATCTTAATTAAAGATCCAGCACGAAATCTCGCGTGGTGCATGATGGCGTCATCACGCTGGCTGGCGTGGTGACATTATACATCACTACGCACTTTTTAGGGAAAATTGATTCGTTACCACAAAGCACAAGGAAATTTGGCTTTGCAGCGAATAGAATTTTCCCTAAAATTTGGATCGAAGTCCATTATTTACAGTGGAGTCAGGATACTTTTCATCCATATGGCCAGCTTAAAGGGGTATTCCCATTTTAGACATTTGTGGTAAATTCAGAGAAATAGGCACATGTGTGGCCTGCTCTGGATTTATTTTTCACCTGAATGTACCAGGTGGTACTGAGGTCAGAAGTCTACCATTCTTCACACACCATAGGTGGGGGTCTCAGAGGTGGGACCTGCATCTATCAGACATTTATGGTATATTCTTTAAGTCAACTTAAACATTTAGTATTTGGCTATTGTGTAAGGGTCATTTTACACTGGACAATTTCAGCCCTTAAAGGGGTTATCCAGGAAATGATAACCTATTTTCAGAATAGGTTATCATTATCACATTGATGAGGTTTCGAGTCCTGGCACCCCTGCCGATCAGCTGCTTTAGGGAGTGCCAGGACTCGATTACGCTCACCGAAACTCTGTTGAGTGCTGCGGACTCCCAGCAGCGTACCAAGCACAGCACTGTACATTATATAGCGGCTGTACTTGGTATTGCAGCTCAGATCCATTCATTTCAATGGGGCTGAGCTACAACTAGGCCATGTAAAGATGTACAGTGCAGTCACATGGCCTAAGAAGTGGCCAGTGCACTCACGGAGCGCCCAGCCTCTTCTAACAGCTGATTGGTGAGGGCCCCAGGTGTTGGCTCCACCAATCTGATATTGATGACTAGAGATGAGTGAATCGAATCCCACAAAGTGGAATTCAATCCGAATTTCAGGATAAATTTGATTTACTTCGAAGCCGAATTTCCTTGTGCTTCATGTTAGCGAATCGATTTAACCTGAAATAGTGTAAAAAACAAAAAAATTCATACTTACCTCCTCCATTTGCTCGTGACGGGCCGCCAGCTGATCTTGGTTGAAGATCTGAAATCCTGTGCATATGCATCTGAGGGGTACAATGATGGGGGGTGGCGCTATCGCAGCTCCCTCTCATTGCACCCGCTGCTTACAAAGAAACATGCTTCGTGACAAAGTAATTAGTCATGAAGCAAATTTTCGGGTAAAAATCGAACTTTTCCTAAATTCGCTCATCTCTATTGATTACCTATCCTGATGATAGGTCATCAATATGACTTACCGGATAAGCTCTCTAATGAGCGCTAACCGTCATTCAGCCTATTTACACAGACCATTTATAAGTAAAGAGCATGTAGCACATAGCCCCCCTGGAGATACAACAATTCAGTATCGTATGTGGTGTTTGAAGATATGGATAACAGAACCATCAGAACCAGATCCAGCAACCAAACTTCCTTATAGTTATAGAGTGCTAACCTAAACATGGCAGAGTGGTCTTTGGGTCACCAGTGCAACCCCTGAACCCCACTGTAGATATGTTCCTGACAGTGACCATGAACAAGTAGCCCATGGATGTAAGGTATCAGTTCTTTACCAACTATTCAAATGAAGCACAAGATCTCTATATGAACACATAAATAAGGAGAGATGTAAGTTGGATAATGCTGCAAGAGGTTCAGTGAGATCCCCTGGGAATTGGTTTTCCAAACCATATACCAACAGATATCATGATGCGTGGGCAGAGAAGATGGGAGCTTATAAAGAAGATAAATTCTGACTAAACATAAAAATACAAACATATTTAGCTGTGTGGGAGAGTATGAGATCACTAGACCGGCGAGAGGATGTAAATAGTTTGTAGAGAATCTGTATGTTCTGGTGAAGGTAAATCTGGTTGGAGAAAACAGATGCTAACCCTCTTCCCACACACAGAAGACGAGTTGACTGAAGTATGTTTGAGGGTTTAGATGGCTTACTTTTATTTTTCTTTACAATAGAGGACATTGCATTTTTTGCAGCAGCCTGTCACTCACCAGTGTCTCCACCATGTTTGCCTTGTTATTCCTTAGGGTTTTCACAGTGTGAAACACATCAATGATATTTTGCTGCTGGATCATCTCACACACACTACAGATAGCACAGAATGTCCCACTGCGACCTCCTCCATTCCTGAGGGAGAAAATAACGTTAAACTCCAAGGCGTTCCACAAGATGCATACAATGCCGCAGTCAATACTGCAATCCCTATGCATACGGGTGCAGTTACAAAGGTGTATTCTGGTTGTGCTAGACTGTGGGAAGAAACACTTTAAATAATCTACAGTGTGATGTGGCACATACAGCTTCCTGACCGGTATAATTTAATGTGGTGCATGAGTAGACCTTGTTTCTCTGAAGGTGTTTGGAAGGACCTTGTTTCTCTGAAGGTGTTTACTGCATGGGTCTTTGTCTGGAAGGAGTCAGTCCTTTTTTTGCTATCAGATTCCCACACCTTTATTCAGGCTTCTGCTTGGCAAACTTGTGAATAGTTGTATATATACATATATACATATGTGTATATATATATATATATATATATATATATATATATTATTATTATTTTTTTATTATTATTTTTTTATTTTATTTTTTTCTCAATGCCAGCTGACGCCTGGTGAAAGATTCTGCCTCTTAGTTAATTTAGTAAAGTCTGTAGTTGGCCTCCAGCATCAGTACATTGTGGTCCAACTATTCATGTTTGGTGGTTGAAGCTGCAATATTTTTGAGCTTAAAGAGTATGGACACCTTCATCACCATTTCTTTTATTGTTCTAGTGCATCTTAAGTAAATCAACTTTGCAAATAGTCTAACATCATGTTGTGTCTACAGCTCTTATGCACATCTATGTGTCTCTAGGATAACAGACAACAGCAAACCTTGTACAGTCTCATTTTGCAATCATAGTCCATCATGTGTCCCCTACTACTAAATCTACGGTATGCTTGTAAGAAGAGGAGAAAGATTAAAGGGAGTATTACGGCAGAATCTGACTGCACAGGTTTTGTTCGTAGTCTGTCACCATGGAAACACATAGGTTTGCATTTAACCGCTTAAGGACACAGCCATATTTTACCTTAAGGACCAGGCCATTTATTAAATGCGTTAACTTATCCAGGCCATTCTGAGATTGTTTTTTCGTCACATATTGTACTTCATGACACTGGTAAAATGGAGTCAAAAAATTTATAAAAAAATACCAAATTTACCAAAAATTTTGAAAACTTTGCAAATTTCCAAGTTTCCATTTCTCTACTTCTATAATTCTCTACTTCTATAATACATAGTAATACCGCCAAAAATGTCTACTTCATGTATGGATCATTTTGGGAATGGCATTTTATTTTTTGGGGACGTTACAAGGCTTAGAAGTTTAGAAACAAATTTTAAAATTTTCAGAAATTTTCAAAAACCCACTTTTTAGGGATCAATTCAGGTTTGAAGTCACTTTGTGAGGAATACGTAATAGAAACCACCCAAAAATGACCCCATTCTATAAACTACACCCCTCAAGGTATTCAAAACTGATTTTACAGACGTCATTATCCCTTTAGGTGTTCCACAAGAGTTAATGTCAAATGGAGATATAATTTCAGATTTTCGATTTTTTGGCAAATTTTCCATTTTAATCCACTCTTTCCAGTAACAAAGCAAGGGTTAACAGCCAAACAAAACTCAATATTTATTGCCCTGATTATGTAGTTTGCAGAAACACCCCATATGTGGTCGTAAACTACTGTATGGCCAAACGGCAGGGCTCAGAAGGAAAGGAACGCCATATGGTTTTTGGAAGGCAGATTTTACTGGACTGGTTTTTAGACATCATGTCCCATTTGAAGCCCTCCTGATGCAACCCTAGAATAGAAACTCCAAAAGTGTGACCATATTTTGGAAACTATGGGATAAGGTGGCAGTTTTGTTGGTACTATTTTAGGGTAAATATGATTTTTGATTGCTCTATATTACCCTATTTTTTGAGGCAAGGTAACAAAAAATAGAAATTCTGAAATTCAATCTCCATTTGCCAATAACTCTTGTGGAACACCCAAAGTTTGTAAAATCAGTTTTGAATACCTTGAGGGGTGTAGTTTCTTAGATGGGGTCACTTTTATGGATTTTCTACTCTAGGGGTGCATCAGGGGGGCTTCAAATGGGACATGGTGTCAAGAAACCAGTTCAGCAAAATCCGCCATCCAAAAACCATATGGCGTTCCTTTCCTTCTACGCCCTGCCGTTTGGCCATAGAGCAGTTTACAACCACATATGGGGTGTTTCTGCAAGCTACAGAATCAGGGCAATAAATATTGAGTTTTGTTTGGCTGTTAACCCTTACTTTGTTACTGGAAAAATTGATTAAAATGGAAAATTATTTGAAAAAAAAAAAAGCTTTTTTGGGACCGTTTTTATTTTTTGTTATTTAGATCGTTGATCTGACAGGTTAGATCGTGTGCTATTTCTATAGAGCAGATTGTTACAGATGCGGGAATACCAAATATGACTACTTTTGGGGAATTTTTGTTTCAGTTTTTCATAATAAAGCATTTTTGCAAAAAATTATTTTTTAGTGTCTCCACATTCTGAAAGCCACATTTTTTTTCCGGGGGCGACAGTCTATGTAGGGGCTCATCTTTTGCGGGATGAGATGGCGGTTTGATTGCCACTATATTGGGGTGCATATGAAACTTTGGTCACTTGCTATTACACTATTTGTGATGTAAGGTGACAAAAATAGCTTTTGACACCGTATTTATATTAGTTTTTTGCTGTGTTCACCTGAGAGGTTAGTTCATGTGTTATTTTTATAGAGCAGGTTGTTACGGATGCAGCGATGCAGCCCCCGATGGGAGAAGGAGCTCCCTCCCTGTTAACCCCTTCCATACAGTGGTCCGTACGGACCGCGGTATGGAAAGGGTTAAATGGCTGGCATCCGTACAAGCACAGATGCCAGCTGTTTTTAGCAGAGTTTCAGCAATGTGCTGACAGAGAGGAGGCGGGCGGGTGATCGCAAACCTGCCCGCCCGCAATGCGCTGCCCGCCGCATTACCTCCTGCCGCACCGCCCGCAACCCCCCTGCACAGCCCGCCGGCAGATTGCACAGGGCTAACAATATTTAAAAAAAATGCATATATAAGTTTCTGATCCCCGCTGTCTATGTTCAGAAATGTCAGAAAGCGCTGAAAACCGCAGGTCTGAATTGACCTGTGGTTTGCAGCGATCGCCTAGACGGGGGGGGGGGGTCACAGGACCCCCCTTGGCATTGTCCCAGAGTGCCTGCCGAATGATTTTGGCAGGCACTCTGTTCCGATCACCCTCCACCGCACATTACACCTAGAGTCTCTGCTCTCTCTACAACTGCTGAGCCCTTTCCACTTTGATTGACAGGACAGGTGTGATGATGTTTTCATCGCCTGGCCCTGTCAATAAAGTGCAGAGGGCGCAGCAGTGCAGAGAGAAGAGCCTCTAGGTATAACAGCAATGCCCACATTACTCCTAGAGGCTAATTTGCATATATTATATCATCATCACATATGAACATGGGACCAACACAGATGCCTTTAGCTGCAAAGTGCACATGTAACAGTTTTATAGGTACAGTTTACATAGTTCATTTATGATGCATTGAGACAATACATAGTTAATTGCAAAGGTGGACCTTTATAAAACTAGCTTAAAGGGGTTGGCAACGTTCTGGTTATTGTTGACCAATGTGTTTGTAAGATGTTTTGTGGCACTTAGTAATATAGCACATGAACGTATTTTCTTTCCGTATCCATTCAGTATTTGGGTTTTTTTGCGGACCGTATGCGGAACTATTTATTTCAATGTGTCTGCAAAAAAAACAGAAGTTACTCCATGTGCATTTCGTTTCTGTAGGTCCACATGTCCCTTCTACAAAAAAATATAACATGTCCTATTATTGTCCGCATAACGGACAAGGATAGGACTGTTCTATTATGGTCAAGCTGTACTGTTCCACAAAATGCGGAATGCACATGGACATCATTCGTTTTTTTTTGCAGATCCGTGTTTTGCAGACCGCAAATACATACAGTCATGTGCATGAGCCCTACATTTGCATCGTTTTCTAAATTTCATAAATGTTAAGTCTTTTGTGCTGTTTGCACAGAGGTCTTGTCCATAAAATGTATGGATGTATGTATGATGGAGGGTCACACAAGCACTGTTGGGGGTTTAGTGCAGGCACTGTGTTAGAATAGAGGAGGAGGCTGAGTGATGTGTCTAGTCACATGACCCTCCATCAGCGGTCATCTTATGGACAGAACCTCTGTGCGGACAGTAAAGAAGATGAATAAAAGGGGGACATGGCTTATGAAATATAAACTGCACAGAATATAAAAAAAGGCTATATTAGTAAAAGTCATACAGTCATCTTACATAAGTGAACAGTAAGGTATCCAGCTCACCTACTAGCAGTTTCCAGCGTGCACGGCACCACAAGCAAGTCCTTGGAATGGTAGACACAATGTAAAAGACGGTCCGGCACTGCAGATATTTTGTAGAAAACCAAAATCCTCTTTATTTGACACTCGTATAAAATCCAAAATATGACTAAAGACATTTTATGTCTGAAACGCATAAACTAATACCACTTTCTTGAAGTACGTGTATCGTCTGGATTTTAAACGAGTGTCAAATAAAGCGGATTTTGGTTTTCGACAAAATATCTACAGTGCCGGACCGTCTTTTACATTGTGTCAGTCATCTTACATACACATTGGTCAACAGTAGAAAGAAAGTGGCCAACCCCTTTAATATTTTTAATTTCAATATGAAGAATATTACTTTTTAGGCATTTGGAAAGGTAACAATAGTTCTTTTAAGAATGCATATATCAACACTTGCTTGATTCATTTACTGTGAAGCCTGCCCCCTCACTTTCTGCTTGTCATACCCTTGAATGGTCGCTTCTTTGAAGTTTAACATGCAAGGTGAATAAGTTGACCTCAAAGGAACTCTTCTGCTAGTGGCTCAGAACCAAGCTGTGGGCACAGGAGTTTAAGGTAATGCCAAGAAACTCTAGCACGGTTTAGGCTCCTTTCAAGTATTAAGATACATCTATTGTTGCCTTATTCTAGCATCAAAACCATTCTCACTGCCACGGGCTTCCAGCACATTTCAGTGTGTAAAATAAACAGTATACAAGTGCTTATGTGTTTTTTCCACTCCATTTAACCCAGTCAAGTATAGATGATGACAAAAAAGAGACATTGCATCCTTGAAATGTGGTTATTATTCTTTTATTTTTGCACTGAGCATATTGTACTTTGGGTTGAATAAACAGAATTGTTGGATAAGAACAAGGGTTTTAGACAACCATCAGTAGTGCTTTGTAAAGCCACTAGGATATTATTTATTATGTCAAGTGTCCTAACTCAGTTCAGGTGTTAAAAAATATCACAGAAAAAAATATAATAGGTGCAGCGTCTGCTCTCCTGAACATAGATGCCCAATGGCATAGGAAGGTTTAGAGTAGGACCTGCCTGACTGAGACCACCTTGGCGTGGGTAGGCGGGCACAGATGTGTTTTAATCAAAATATATTGGCTGAGAGTCTTGAATTGTATCATATCAGAGTGAGGGCTTAGTCTATATATAATGTGTGCATTATTATCTGTTTTCTGTGATTTATTATTTTCCTATAAATGTAGCAATGGACATCCGCATATTTTTTATCATATCGTGCAGGATGTTTTTATCTTTGTTTTTTTCTCTGTGATTTTTGCTTAAGGTGTTAAAAAAAAACTATACCAGCAAGACATAAGTTCCTTGACTGGGTTCCTTTACCCGGTACTCTGAATTGAATTCAATCCCAGCCTCCATTTTTTTCTGGACTTCTTAGCCAGGTAATAACTGTTTTAGTGGATGTGATGACCAGATCTCCTTAAAAGTGGTAACAAGAAATGATTAGCTGTGTTAGGAAAGGCAAGGAAATACAGAGACTAGTGAGGGACCTGGGATGTATCAAAACAAAAGCATTGGGGGTTTCGTGAGATGAATATTACTTTTTAATTTTTTATACCATTCTGAGTACTTTTTTTTACTGGCTAGACAACCCCTTTAATTCAGACTGAAGTGCAAGTTTTAGCTATATTTATGGGGTTGTGGATATTTGAACTTTGTCATGAAAAAACCCTTTAAATTCAACATTGTCCCATTGTTCCATTGTCCATATAAGATATAGAATTGAGTGTATATTCCTCATTGAGCAGCATTTTATTCTTTACATATAGTGATGAGCGGCAGGGGCAATATTCAAATTTGCGATATTTCACGAATATTTGGGAAAATATTCATCATAAATTCACGAATTCGAGAATTCGCCATTATTTTCTTGATTGGGAAAATCGGCAATGTAATATGTGTGTATTGCATGCGCAATACAGGCGCAGGTCACTTTTACTACATTTTTCAAGCTGCTAGAAGTTTCCTGAGACTGGAGAAAATGGTTAGCACGGCAGAACATTACAATAGCTTTATATGCAGTTACGATTGCGCAAATAGTCAATAATGATGCGCAAATTTTGGCACAATACGTGCAACTTCACATTTTAGCAGGTATGACTACATATTAGTGATTGGTGCACTAAGTATTGTTGTGAACTTGTGACATCACAGCACTATGTATGTATGTATGTATGTATGGACAGCAGAACCTATCACACTACCTAACACCCTGCACTGGAACCTATCAGCTACACTATATCACTATCTAACCTACACTGACTATCTCCCACTAACTAGCTGTATTATATATATGAGCTAACTAACTAACTATCTAATGTAATGTGACACAGCAAAGCACAGTGCACAGCAATGACACTGCTCTCTCTTCAGAACTGTAATAAACTGCAGAAAATGGCTGCTGGGGAGGCTCTTATATAGTAAGGGGTGGGCAACTTTCCAATTGGTTGCTAGGGATGTTGCTAAGCTCAGACAAAGACATGGCAGCCTTCTCATTGGCCCAAAAATAAAGAAGCAGTAAGGGATCATGGGTTCAGAGGAAAAAAAATATGGAATATTTGCGAATACGAATGTATAGCACTATATTCTAAATCTTTGCGAATTCTCGAAGTGGAGATATTCGCGATTAAAACTTGCGATTCGAATATTCGCTCCCAACACTATTTACATATAGGATTACTGAAAAACTTGTTAATACATAGCATTAGATAGCTTGTACAGTATTAGGGTCCATTCACACGCCAGCAACTTGGGTCCGGATACGTTCCGCAATTTTGCGGAACAGGTGCGGACCCATTAATTTTCAATAAGGCCGGAACGGATGTGGACAGCACACTATGTGCTATCCGCATCCACATTTCTGGATCCACACTTCCGGATCTGCAATTCCGTTCCTGAAAAAAATAGAACATGTCCTATTCGCAACTGCAGACAAGAAAAGGCATTTTCCATTATAGCGCTGGCGATGTGCGGTCCGCGAACTGCGGAACGCACATTGCCGGTGTCCGTGTTTTGCGAATCCGCAATTTAAGGTTGTGAATGGAACCTTACAATGTATATTATATTTCAGATATGTCAGATTTGTATTCACTATCCTCCAGGCGTGGAGGTGATATATTTAAATTATACTATATTATGAGTAGCAAAATAGTTTTCATAGGTGGATGTACTGTTTATAACAATCCATCTAGACATAGCAGAATCCACTGTTAGACAAGTTATCCAAGAAGATTTACAGAAGTAAAAGAATGTTTCAGCACCGAGGAGAGCAATTACCAAATGTCAGTGGAAAGTTTGTACATTTCTGAGGGATAAAAATGTGCAATGATCAAGAATAAGGAAAAAACAGCAGAGTTTTTATTTTGTGTGGTGGACACTCCCCTCAAGCAATTTATAGCAAATTGATGTCTTTCAGTAAGAACAGCGTTTGTGAAATAAGTGTTCAAGTACAGCACGTCTTAGTAAATTTTGATCTTTAACATCTCAAAAGTTAGTTTAAAAGTCTAAATACAGATTTTGCAGCTGGAAATTTTCTTCATTGATTCTTTACTGAAATAATACGTAGCTTTTAGAAGACTGGAAAATATAAAGATATATGGAGGAAATACAAAATGGGGCTTAAGACATGGACTAACTAGTGCAATGGGAAAATGGAGTAGTTGCTTATATCAGTCAAACAGGTTATGGTTTTCATTAGGCCCTTTGTACTTTGTACTGCTGTCTTCCATCATGGAGACCTTAATGGAGAGCTTCCATACTAAGCAAGTAATGCCATATTACTACGGACTGCCACTGACCAGGTTCACTCCACCAAATGTGAAGTGACACCTGCCCGTTGACACTACATGGCCTCATTAGTGTAAATGGGTGCTGAAAAATAATGTCTCTGATTGTTTAGGAATAGGATTGAGCAAAAAAAAAAAAAAAGACCAAAAATCAGTGGAGAGGTGACTATAAGGCCTTATTCACACATCCGCAATGTAGTCCGCATGTATTCCGCAATTTTGCGGAATACATGCGGACCCATTGACTGTGAATGGGGCCGGAAAAGATGCGGAGAGCACACACTGTGCTCTCCGCATCCGACTTTGCTGAGCGCGCCGCCGATTTTCCGGTCCGCGGCTCCGCAAAAAAAATAGAGCATGTCCTATTCTTGTCCGCAATTGCGGACAAGAAGAGGCATTTTCTATGGAGTCCGGGCAATGTGCGGTCCGCAAAAATGCGGAATGCACATTGCCGATGTGTCCGTGTTTTGCGGATCCGCGGCTCCGTGGATCCGCAAAACACAACGGATGTGTGAATAAGGCCTAAATGGATATGCAGTACCCCAGAACTGGGGTATCTGCAAATTTTTCATTATGTTTTATTATGTATTGTCATGTTATGTCATGTATTGGTCATGTAATCCAGCTAGGGAAATGATGGTTGGCAATGGTTGGCAGGAATAGGGCTAACCACCCTGTTTCCCCCCTTTTGGTTGTAGTGGGCTAGTCCTGCTTCCTGACAGGAGTGGACGTTCCAGTTTAGGAGAGGAAACACGTGTCAGAGCTCTTACTACTAGGAACCATATCTAATTCTCCTGTGAGATCTTCAAAATTCAGAGCACTGCTTCCAGAAAGCATCAGTGTGACAAGACACCAGTGTGATCTGCAAAATTACAGCTTTACTGCTGCAAGGTGAGGGGCTACAGCATAGGCACCCATCACCCAAACCACCTTCAGGCCAGACTAATATCAAGCCTGTATCACAGTGGACACCTATATCCACACATGCCTGCAAGTGCCATGAAATAGCTATCCAACCAGCCACTCCTCATTTGGTGCTAGAAACTGCACTTTGTAGTTACTGCTGCTGTAGGACATGGTAGGTGCCCTCTAGATAAATGTAAACTGAGGAATCGATACATTATATATATATATATATATATATATATATATATATTGGAAAATTGGTATCACCATTTACCATACAATAGATGATTTGTATTTGCTGCAACTGGAATACCCCTCAAGATTTCAAGATTTACATACCTTAGTCTAAACCCTTCTCCAACCTTTGTAGCTGTCAGCATATAATTCTATATAAAATCTTCATCAAATTTATAATCTACAAAAACAAGAACTCATTCTGTACTTACAGGCAGTGTACAACTGTCCTGCCTTCCCTGCCATCATATTGTTCTTGCCACTTCTCCAACCTCTGCACAACCTTGAGTATAGAGCGCTTTGAAGGAGGAGTATCCCGGTATGCTGGCCACCCAATGTACTGAAGGTGCTGTACAATGCGATACCCGTCTTGAGGCTGGAAAACAAGCAATCTCAGTTTCCTGCTCATAACAGTTATTGTGGCAGGTCTTATTGTATCTTATTTCCTTACCCGTGCCATATTACAGATCCGGAATATCCGGCTAATAGTGTCTTCATCAATATCTGCTGATACAAACTCCACCTGCACCGGTCCATAGCAACAGGATGTCTTCTCTGGCCAGTACTGGAGACACAGCTAGTAGAAAAGGAAACTGACGCTTAGACAATGTTCATTTGAATGCAAAGCAAAGTAAGAGCGGGTAGAGCTATATAGAACCATGCTGGGTGAAACAAAGACACTGATAGAATTACAAAGGAATTGAAAAATAATATGATGCAGGGATATAATCAGCAATCACGGAAACGGACCAACACGCAGAGTAGTATAATCACAGAGAGGGAAATAACAGAGTGATGAATTGACATGCATAGATGTGGGATGGGCAGCTGTTCAATGAGAGGGGAAACATGTCCCCTGCAGGTACAGAAGTGGAAAAGCTAGGCTTCCAAAACAAACACGTTGTAAGTTAAATTGTAATATATTTTTGAAAAAGAAAAACCATTGTCAATCTCCAAGCATTATTTCAATTTTCATTTCATTCATTTTCATTTGTGTTCTTTGTCTTGATGAAGTCCCACCAGTGAATCGGGGATTTTTACTGCATTACAAATTTGCTGAAATGTTTTGACTTCTACAACCATATGCCTAATAAAGGAGGGGCAGCTGCAGCCCTTCATCAAAAACTATGGGGTTCATTTATACTTTGAGATTTTTTTAATGTCACTTTTAAGTCTGGTTTTGCAGAGCCCCCCACTTGAGAACCCCTTTTGTGAGCCACAACAAAGAGTAGATTCCACTCTGTGACTCAGCATGACCATGAGGTAGATGGTGACCAAATTCTACGAGTGCCATCCATCTAATATTACGTTTAATTTCTTGGCAAGGTATGTACAGTACACGGACGCTGTTGGAAACTGAGGCAGGTGTCCCCTCATGGAGTAGCTCCATTCAGTGGGCCTAAACCATGAGTGGGTCAGCAGCATTTACATTGAAAAACTGAAGCAGAAACCAGTAGGGTTTCTGCCATTGAAGATGTGATGAATTTTTCCTTTGCAAAATCCACTGTGTGAGCACAGAGCACTATATTTTTGTATTTTGTATTAATTAATTTGAGAACATAGCAGCTATCAAATAAAAGAGGCCTGGATTTGTTCTAGAGTATTCTAGACAAGAAAACACTGTGATTGGTTTGTTGAATGGTATGTAAGTCACTAAATAACTCCATATTTGTTTTATGCTTTAGGAAATGTGTAGATGACAAACATTTAATATCATGGTTCTAAAAATGTCCAGTTTCAATGTCTGATACATTAGGGCTTGTAAAACACAATCCAGTATATACTAGATTGATGGGGTCCTCTGTGTATTTCACCTGCTGCACTACTTACCTATCAGGGCTCTACTCTTTTCTACTAGCATCGGTACTTTCTATACATTTAAAAAAAAAAACTATTTATTAATTGAACGGTGAAACCTCCCTCAGCAGACCTACTAAGAGAAGCATGCTCACCTGCTTCCTGGCGCTGGTTCCTGACTCCTTTGCTCCATGGTCTTTGCTGTTTCGCTCAACTCCCTAGCTGTAAATGTTCGGTTTGATGGCACTGCAGCCATTTACTGATTTACTGATCCCCTTGCGTCACGTAACTATTGGTGATGACACAAGTAGAGCAGGTCACTGCTGTGGCCAGTAATTGGTTGCTGTGGCATCAAAGTGGATGATTACAGTGGAGAAGCCAAGGCTGGAGAGCGAAGGAGCTGGGACCCTGTACCGGTTAGCAGATAAGTATGCTTCCCTTCGCAGGTCTGCCCAGGAGATAAAAAAAAGCCAAAAGGTGGCCAACCTCTTTAAACAGGATGTAGAAATACATGACTGCTTTTCTCCAGAAACAGCGCCATACTTGTCCACCTTGTGTGGTATTGAAGCACAGTCCCAGACACAACCCATAGACAGGTGTGGCACTATTTTGAAAAAAAGCAACCTTGTTTTTCTAACCCTGCACAACCTCGCTTGATAATAAAGGTTGTTATGGGCAGAAGTGATGCAAAATATGTATATGCTTTATTTTTTCTTGGTGAAAATTCGTTAATAAAAATGAACCTGTATTGTACTGGAATGTCTATTTCAACACACTACTGCTTATGCATTTGTTAGGGCATACCCCTAAGGTGCTTCTGGTCCAGGAAGCCACAGTTAGACCCTGGGCTGTTGACACTACCCTACATTTGCTAGGGCTCTGATAAGTAGAGCTGTCATTAACTCACCTATTCTTTCATAATACTGAGATGACTCATGAACATGATCCAATCTACACAACAAAGCTGTCAAGTTTGCTACATAAAACAAGAAGTTTCAGCCTTCTCTGCAATATTTCAAGATTTTTTGTATGTCTCATAACAAAACAAAGTTCCAAAAAAACGAAACGATTATAAAAAAAATATATTTACATACTATGCTACTATTATGCTTGTTTACATTTTTGTCAATGCATTGTCTTTAATGTGAAGAAAATGTAGACACTGGTGGAAAGATATAACATGGAAAAAAGTAAGTTTAAGATTGCTGTACCTGGGTTGCATCCATTTCATTAAGCATAACGACTGAGGAGCAGTTGTAGTCAAACACCAACCTCCAGAAATCGGGCACAGTATTGGGTAATGGGTGCTGCGTGACCAAGAATGCTGCTGGCTTTTTATGGCTCTAGAAAACAAGACAACTAATGATGTGCATGAAAATAAAAAGTGGTAAAATAAAGGTGTTTAGTGAACATTGTGCGCTTTGCAGTCACTACTAGACGGCACTGTTTGTGCATCATCATAGACATGCTGTCAGGCAGTGACATAAGGGAGCGTGGATTGCAGATGGGCTAATTCACAGTTTATTCAGCAGTATCTGATCACATAATCTGTCAGTCCTGGGGGTGAGACAGGATTATCCTGGAAATATTCCCTTTGCAGCAAGGAGCTGTCAAATCTGCGACACAAGCTGCGAGATCAGGCCACCCCCTGGTGTGTGACAATCAGTACGCTTCCTTGTGACAGATCAGACTCACAGCTCTGCTCCGCTTGACAGCTAGTGACACACAGCTTATGATGTATACCTGCATCTGGATGGAATTAGGTCTTAAGTTAAAATAATTGCTTGCATGCATATACGCACATCCATGAGAGTGGCGTTGATGTAGTTGCTAGTCTCTCCATCCAGTGAGATGAGGAAGGGAAGGCACCGGTCCAGGGGTAGGACATCCAAAGCCCTATTTTTGTCATGGTTCCGGGGTAAAAGTCCTATGCTGCAATCTTCTGGCCTCGCTCGTGGAGTCACAATGTTCAAGGTCTAAAGGTGGAGAAGTTTCAAGCTATGAAAACACTACAAACATTACCATGAGTGCTTGTAAAATGTACAGATTAGTCAGCTTTAAAGGGGTTATCTGACTGTTTGGAACTGATGACCTATCCTTAGGATAGATCATCAGCATCTGATTGGTGGGGGTCCGACACCAGAGACCCCCACCGATCAGCTGTTTGAGAGGGCCCCAACACTACTGTGAGCATTGTAGCCTTCTCACGGCTTACCCTAGGCCAGTGATGTACCATCGGTCACGTGGCCTAGGTGCAGCTGAGCCCCATTCCCTTTAACAGCCACGTCAGGTTTAGTTAGGTTTCAAACAGTACTAACCACTTAAGGCTACTTTCACACTAGCGTCAGCCTTCTCTGGCAGGCTGTTCTGGCGGGGGAACAGCCTGCAGGATCTGTGGTGCCACTAGTGCACCGTGCCGCTGGAAGTCCGCTCTGCCCCATTGACTATAGGTCCGGCCGCGGAATGGCCAACATGCCAACAGGCAGACGGAATAAAACTACGACATGTTGTAGTGAATGGGGCCGAAGCGGACTTCCAGCGGCATGGTGCACTAGCGGTAGCTTGGATTCGGCAGGTTATTCCCCGCCGAAACAGCCTGCCAGAGAAGGCTTATGCTAGTATGAAAGTAGCCTAACCTGTATGTTCAGCCTAACATGCATGTTTTATTGAGAGGATTCTGTCATTGCAAGAAACCCCTAGCAGCATATTATGTCCCATGGGAACAAGGGATCAGGTATGTTAAAATCCAGAATGTCCTATCCTACTTTCTCCGATCTGCTATCAAGGGAGAGCTGGGAATCCCCCATACACATTGTAGAATTGCATGATCCCACTAAGAGTGGACAGTTTGGCCATTTATCCAATGTCTTTGACCAGCTTTAGGCTCTGTTTACATTAACATAATGGCTTCTGTCACAATGGAGTCACACAACAACTACATCATATCCATTTTGACTTATAATGTGGTCCATCAGGGTTCCTTTTATTTTGATGGCAAGATATATCCTATAGACTATCCTATTCCATCCTTCAAAACACCGGAAACCGCCAATGGAAACCAAAAAGACTCTAATGTGAACAATCAGTAAGAATACCAGTAACATGTAGAAAGGTGACCATTTACAGAGCACGCATCTCCTTTTTTGTAACGCACCTGAAACTCGTCTTTGATTTGGCTGCAGTTCGTCTGTGGATCTATGCGGCTGATGTTGTAGTAGACAGAACGGAATTCACATACTGGGATGGCAGTGTTGCCACACAAACAAGCTTCAAGTATGGCATCGTGAACAAAAACATACTGTTCCTAGAGAAAAGAGCAAATTAATTAATTGGAACAGCACGTTATAATGTTGTTTCAAAATATTAATTAATAGGTGTTGTCACCACTAAAGTCAACTTTAATTAAATTCCCCCTGACCATTTGGCTTTGTCTTCTGCCATTTGATTCTGGTAGCTCGAGGTTATTAATTTCTTTACTTTTTATGTTATGTTTATGCTAAAAAGGTCAACTCTTCTTACCATTGAATTTACTAAGGCATCTTTCACACATCAGTGAATCACAGACATGTTCTGTCCATACCCGTCCACATGCCCAGGGGCGAATTGGCCATAGACCCTACAGGGAAATTTCCTGCGGGGCCAATGCCCAGGGGGCCGCCTGAGCGCTCCTCATGGCCACCAGCCGGTTAAGTAAAGATCTGATTCTCCCTTCCTGACTCCTAAATTCAACTGTATTGTCATCCTGAGACAACTGGAGCAGGAATAAAGAATGTGGCAGCTGGCACTGGCCACCACAGAGGGGCAGTTTTTGGGGAGGTGTTTTGGGCAGTACTGTGTTATTTGGCTCTGCTGGAGTTGTATCATGTGCCGCAGTATGGTATTGCTGACCCTCCCTTTCATTTGTGTTGGCCATGCCTTCTGTCAAATTGGCCCTGCCTTCTGTCAAATTGGACCTGACTACAAAATGGGGCCACTTTTAGTTTTTTTCCAGGGTCACTTTAAGTTCCCAGTCGGCCCCTGCACATACCCATTGACTTTAATGTGTGTCTTCACACAACAGTGTATGGCCATGGACTATTTTGTCTGTAATTATGGATCCCTCACAGACATTATAATCTATGGGACAGTGAAAGCCACGAATACAACATGGATGCCATCCCTGTTTGGTCTGTGGTTTTCATGGATTTTTACTAGAACATGCTCTGGAAACTAATTTTCAGCCTAGTAGTGTCCATGAAATACAGATAATATGCAGAGTGAAAATCATGAAACCATGGATGACGGACAGTGTCATAGATGAAACACAATCCTTACAGACATATCATGGACATGGATGTGTGAATGAGGTTTGAGTAATCTTGCATAAGCTACATCAATGACATATGGGGCTAGTCTTGGTTTGTCCCATTCTATTTGCTATTTGGAAGTAAGAATTTGCGCAGGACGCCCCTCTGAAGAGGGAACCCACAGCTAAGATAGGGATGAGGAATTGGTCCATGAAAATATCATAGGGAGTGGGGCAAATATCATGTCCTATTGTCTTGTGCGGCAAAACCCAGCATCATAATGAGAGGCCTGGTTTTATTTTAGCTATATAGCACTTCTCCTCCGTGTTTGCCACCGCCTTACATCTTTCACATTCACTTATGATTATTACTTACATGCTGAAAAATAAACGTAAAAATAACAGATGGCGAATTACTTGTACTGTGTCTAACGATACCTCATGGTATATACAGGAAATAAAGATAATCATGCAAGAAATCACATGTACGGTTACACAGCCTGCAGGTCAGGAAGGCCACCCATTAATTCTGCTTTTGAGCAGGTAGGCGTTTCATTATAGATGTTGTATTGTAGGCCAGTCATTACCTAGTGAACATTACAGGTTATAACCTCATCTAAGAAGCTTTGGAGAAATTTATCTTGCTTACCTCGGTCTGTACCATGTTGACTCTTTGAGCTCTGAGCTCCCGTACGCAGTTGAATATGTCCACCACTCCCTCATTCTCCGCCATGTCCAGCATAATATCAATGGCTATGAAACAGCCAGTTCTTCCAGCTCCAGCGCTGTGGGATGAAGTCATTGTTAATAACGGCACAATCTATGGGTATAATTTAGACCACTGCATACCTCCCAACTTTTTGGATGGTCAAAGAGGGACACTTATGGTCTATTGTGTGAAAGATCCATTTGTTCTTCATATCTATACACTTAAATTGTTTTCTCCTCGAAACAGCGCAAAAATAATCTAAATATAGAAATTTTTGAAATCCCTGCTGTATTAAATAATGAAATAATATACAAGATGGGCTCAAATATACAGAGAGGAACCAAACACTTTCTGGATCAATATTATAAATGTAACTATGCAAATCTATTCATCAGATCAATAAGAAGGACATTTAAGAAGCAAAGAGGGACAGAGGGACTTGGCTCAAAAAGAGGGACTGTCCCTCCAAAAGAGGGACACTTGGGAGGTCTGCTACTGTAAATAATTACCATGGAAAAGCCAGATTAAGGGTCCATTCACACGTCCGCAATTCTGTTCCACATTTTGCGGAACGGAATTGCGGACCCATTAGTTTCAATGGGGACAGACGATGTCCCGGCCGGGTCCGCAATTGCGGATCCGCACTTCCGGGTCCGCAATTGCGTTCCCGAAAAAAATAGAACATGTCCTATTCTTGTCCGCAATTGCGGACAAGAAAAGGCATTTTCTATGAGAGTGCCGGCGATGTGCGGTCCGCAAAATGCGGAGCGCACATTGCCGGTTTCTGTGTTTTGCGGATCCGTGGATCCGCAAAACACACACGGACGTGTGAATGGACCCTTAATGTGCATTTACACTTACACTTTACATTAACATGCAGCGATCTTCTCCACAGTATGAGGGTGAGATTTCTATCGCTCATCCTCATACAGCTGTATTGTGTCTTGGCAGCAGAGTTTAGTTTAGACAGCACGATCTGCCGCCCCAAAATGATGATTGAGGTGCCTGCACCTCAGCTCATTTCAACTGATGCACGAGTGATTCGCTCATTCATCGGGTGATCTGCAGCACCTTAAGATGGCCAAATTATCAGGAACAAGTCTTCAAAGAAACTTTCATTCCTGATAATCTGCCCGAAAATATAGCAGTGTAAAGGAGGCATAACAGTATATTATTGAAAGTTCACTTCAGAGGAATACAACAATCTTGGACCAAGTGATATTGGTGACTTTACTTATGTAGAAAATGTTAACTTGACGCAATGCAATTGCAACAAACTTTAACTTGACATTTCAAAGCTTTTGACATATTCCATAAATGTCTGACCTCTGGGACCCTCACCTATCTCAAGAATGGGGCCCCACTGTGAACAGAACAGTGAACGCTCATGCAGGCCTTTTAGTTAAGTATACCAAAGGGTCTTTTTATCCAGTTCTAGGGTATGGATCAGGGCCATAAAGTAAGGGCCAATTAATGCCCATGGAGGGCATAATGGATCTTTGTCTTGGTGTGAACCATGTACCCCACTGTATATTGAAAATGTTGTTACCTGCAATGCACAGTGATAGGTCCCGCATCTGGTGGGTTGAGGAACTTCACCTGTCTGACAAAGCCCAAAAGACCAGTGGCATAACATGGCACACCATGATCTGGCCAGCTGGTAAAGTGGAATTGACGAATCTCCCGGATGTCATGAGATCCTTTCTGAGAAACAAAGAAGAGACATTAATGTCTTAATATTGGAAAGTAATTATTCAGGTATATACAGTAGCTTTACACATTTATTACTTACTTTTTGTACTGTAAATGTTCTGATGACATACTCTGCCAATGGTTCTGTTTCTATAAGAGATACCTTAATGTCACCATAGACTTCAGTATCATCGGGCCAATACCGGACACACTTTACCTAAATATCAATCCAGAAAGTTTATTTTAGTTAATGAGAACCAACCACTTCATGATATAACTGTATACTCATACTGAGACATAGAAATTCATTGCGAGATATCCTAAAACCAACACAACTGAAAAATTTGAATTTTAGGTTACTCTGAAATGATGGAATAGTATAGAACAAGTGTGCATATAACACAGAGGCAGGCAATGTGGCTGCCATAGGGCCCTTGTAGGGGGCCCAGCCCAAGTTGGTCCTATCCCCTTTAATAAAAGGAGATGAAAATCAGTGAAGGACTTCCTCCTCCAGAGAAACTACATTATGTGCAAACATTGGTGTGGAGTATTGGCCCATGGGTCATACAGAAGGAAAGACCATGACCTTCAGTAACAGGTGGAAAAACTTTGCTGATTCTCTTCTACAGTATACACATAGTATGAAGGTGAGGTTGCAGTGTGTTTATTTTGTAGCTTTTAAGTGTTTATAGTGAAATGGATGAAGAGCTAGATTTTTAAAATTTAAAGTGTTTTTTCTGGGAATAGCATAATGTTGACCTATCCTCAGGATAGGTATCATTAAATTGTTGGGAGTCCGAATCTCAGCACTCTTGCCGATTAGCTGTTTGAAGAGGCTATAAGACAAAGCTCCAAAATCATGAACTGCCACTACCATATGTATGGTGTACAGGTAGACAGATCATGGTAAATATTGAAGACGGCTATCAGCTATCAATACACAGATCCCAGAAAACTCCATTATTATTGAGTCATCTTCTGGCAATTAGAATAATTACTTACAATGTTTTTAGCTTTCAACTTTTTATCCCAATTGCTTTCTGTGGTGTTTGGTGGTATCACAATTGTAGCGGCAGGAGCTCACAGCTACTTTTGACTTCAATGGGAGCAGTGCTATAGAGGCAAGCTCCTGCTGCTACTGTATTGCTGGTGCTGTGTAGCTACGGCATTGACTTCTGACAGTGCATTGACTGTGTAGCTACGGCTTTGACTTCTGACAGTGCATTGACTGTGTAGCTACGGCATTGACTTCTGACAGCTGATCAGCAGAAGTGTGGGGTGTTGGACCCTCACTGATCAGCTAGTGATGGCCTATCCTGAGGATAGGCCATCACTTAAAAAATCCTCGACAACTCCTTTAACAGGATAATCATGACTTTTAACAGCTCTCGGTCTCATACCCTTCCAACTTCCACCAGATTTGTCACCATCACCACACTGACTGAGTTTTCCTGCCAGATCATCCGCCAAAAATCCTTCACCGTCTCCTGCATAGGACCTAGAGGATGAACAGTGTAATATGTCAATGGAACATGTCACATAGACATCATGGATTCCATTAGCTACTAATAAATGCCACAGTGATGCCTATGACCTGACAAATACATTTCAAATCTTGATTATTTAATGGTTATGCACACAAGTAGTTGTCTAGTAGTTTTGGGAAAAGATATAACTCTCTCAGAGTTACTGCCCAGCATAGAGTATGACCATAACAATCTTCCATTCTGATGTAATTTGATACATGTTTTTTACGCAATCCTATTATAAATCAAACCACTAATTGTGCACACGTAGTGAATGCATTGTACAGGATCCTCCAGTTGTAACAAGTCATCCCCTATCCACAGGATAGGATGGCTATTAGATTAGTGCTTGTGTCTGACTGCTGGAACTGCCACCAATCACAGGGATCCCATAGCTCATGTGGCCTACCAAAATTAATGGAGGGGCAGGTCGGGTATGTACACTGTGGCTCCATGGAAGTTTAGCACTCAGCTATTTTCAGCAGTCTAATAGAAATGAATGGTGTGGTAGTGCACATGCCTAACATTTCCCTCCATTGATTGTGGTGGGGGTGGCTGTGGGGTATCTGGGACCCTTTTTCATGATCAGTGGGGGTCCCAGTGGCCAGGCCAAATCACACAGTGAAATATAAATTTAAACCCCTTATTTTTTTTAGAGAGTGAAGATCAAAGTTCAGTTTTTGAAGATGTTACCTTGGGTGGCGATATAATGGCGAGGTCGATGATAGCCCTGTAAAAAAAAAAAAAAAAAAGAGGAAAAAAAAGGCCATTGATTGATATAGCGTGATGGACAGTGCTATTATATGACTTTGCAATGCGTGTGGAATGTATAACTTACATCAACATAATTGGCATTAATGTAATCTGAATGAGGGTCTCCATCTATCAGCTGGAGCCGCACCCGGGAATGGTCATCTGAGGAAAAGAGACACTGAGATGTCACATCAAGGTCAGCTGCAAAGTGACAGGCAGGAATCACTGACTATGCGCTGTACGGTTCACTGGCAATGGTACATGTCACCAGTGGCAAAGTTACTGATAAAGTCAGCGACAAAGTCACAATCCAGCTATTGGCAAGGCAAAGTTTTCAAATACCAGAGATTCATTCACCCATGAAAGAGGACCTGACACCTCTCCACATGTCTGTTTTATTTCATTGTTGCATCCATCAAGTAATATCAATTCTGGGGTATCATTTCTCATTGATATTCCTCTCTTATTTCTCCTGCTGGTATATGAATAACTTGATGTTACGACTAGGGGTGTAGGGCTCTACATAGTCTGCCATTGTCAGCACTGATTGGGCAATGTCAGAATGTGCAGGGACAAACATCCAACTGGTACCACCCAGAAGTTAGTTTATTCATGTACCTTCAGGAGGAATGACAGAGGAACCGCACAACACAGTTATGAGAAGAGGTGCTCCAGAATTGTTATTTTATGGGGAAGGCAAGTATTTGGCATGTCAGGCGAGGTGGCAGGTGGCAAGAATTTGATTATATATATTAGGCTCTCAGTGACTTCAACGTAATCCTTATTCTGTCATAAAGTCAAACTTACATGAGATAATGTTCCCATATCTGTTCTTATTGCGATTTTCATCCTCTTTTGCTGTATCCCACGATGCTGTCTGACCCTCAGGGAGAGCCTGGAAAATAACATTGTTAAGTAAATAATTTTATCTCCTTCTTTTAGGGACGGCCATGCTTTCAGGTTTCCTAATGCACTTTTTTACGAAGCCAAGACCAGTAGAGGATGATAAATGGAGAAAGAATATAAAGGACAAACGGCGGAACTGAATGGACGGATGTCTTTTTTCAGCCTTTAAACTATGTTACTATGACAGATATGACTTGGTTTTTGGCTACCAAAACTGCATCAGGAAACCTGAGAGTGTGGCCGTGCCCTTTATTCATTTACTTTACTCACTTATATAGCGCCGACATATTCTGCAGCAGTTTACAGACATTAGCATCACTCACTGTCCCCAATGGGGCTCACAATCTAAGGTCCCTATCACTATGTCCTTGGAGTGTGGGAGGAAACCGGAGTATCCGGAAGAAACCCATGCAAACATGGGGAAAACATACAAACTCCATGCAGCTCCATGTTGCCGGTGGTCAGATTCAAACCTAGCACCCCAGTGATGCAAGGCACCAACGCTAACCCCAGAGCTAGTGTGCTACTCATATGCAAGCTACCTCTTCACCCATTTTTGTTATACGTCTATATCAAGCGTTTGATGTATCTGACATCACCTATGTGTATGTAACCAAGCTGGGGAAAGCAAAATGTGGGTAACCAGCTAAAACAGTGCTGGAATACCTCATACAGGACTCACAACTCCATATTCACACCTTATGAAAACTTCTTCCACCTAATTTACTACTCAGCTTTCTCGTAAAACTGTTTCCTAAAATTTTTTTTCCAGTGTTTCTAAATTTGTTCCAACAATTTTCTGTTCATTTTTGGTCATCTGGCTACCTGTTAACATTGTAGAGGCTCTCTAATGACAGCATTTGGCACTGCATTTTCTATTACCGTGCTAATTCCACCCTAAAAGAGAGGCACTTCAATTATATCAGCTGCTATTGTCTCAAGCATGTAATTGTCTGTTTAATGCAGCTTGTACACCCACCAAATATCAGCATTGTCATATTATGGGACAGTAAGCACTCCATGATCACCTGTATAACAGCACATTAAGGAGCCATCCAACAGAGCACCTCTATGAGTTCTGATTACAGCTTTATATTACCACTTAGGATGGGTTCACATCATCTTTCTGTCTTACGTTTAATGTATAGAAGAAACATATCCATTAAATGGTTGTCTCAGTGGCATTTGTCACCATAGAGTTCCATTGTAAAAAAAAAATGTATACATTAAATGTAGGGCAAAAATGTGATGTGATCAAGGTTGTCTGTACATGATCCATTGTCCAATCACCCTTTTTAAATTTGACGAGGATTTGGCCATTATATTTTTAGAAAAAGTTTCCCATTTTCCAACTAATATGTAACTTCCCTGCTAATGCATATTAGCTCATAGCCACCCAACCGGAGATTCCCACCTAAAGACAGCACTGTTTCAGGGTCCATGCTTCTCATTAGTACATAGCAGGGTACTGGTTAGCCTGGATGAGATATCAACTAGCTATCCACTACCCTGTTATGTACTGATGAGGGGAACAACCCGAAAATAGCTGTCTACAGATAAGAGTCTCTGGTTTGGCTGGTATTAACTAATTTGCATACTTTTTTCCCACGGGGCATTGCCCGAAAAATAAGTCTCCATACACAGCTGTGTCTCTTCATTGAGAAAAAGTACCCCATCCGACAAACTTTTCAACTTAAATAACTATATTATCAACATTTTCTCATATAAGAGATACCTCAATTCTATTATCCAACGATCAACTTACTAGATGATTTCATTGGAGAAGATTTATGACTTGGATAATAATGAAGCCAGCGCCTCATCTGCAGACAGCTGTTTCGGGATGACTGCTCCTCATCAGTGCAGAGCATAGAATACTAACTTAACTGGGTGAGAGGCCTAAGTCAGGATTTAGAGAGTTCTTTCTCTCCTTATAGAGAGCACCTTATCGGTATGAGGTGTCTTATAGGCCAGGCAACGCTCTTCTAGAATTCTGGGAAGAGGGTATGCAAACGAGCTCCAAGCAAGAAGCATAGCTTGCTACGAGCTTATTTGCATTCAGACACTCTAATGTATGCCAGCTAAGGGCTAGACTTGAGCTATCATTTATACTACTTTCTGGCGTAAGTTATAATAAATCCAGTGGGTTTTGGAGACATCAGCTTTATACCCCACCCATTCTCTCACCACTTTAAAAATGTGGCACAACTATCGCTTGCTCCATAATTTACAACTTTTTAAGGCCACAAAAGTAGAGTTACAGAGTTAATAAATCTCCCCCATTATTTTTCATTTCTATCATCTTTTGACTAGTTTGAATTCATCCCCTGTATTTTTGTATAAAATAACTATTTTAAGACACACATGCACTACCTGTCAGAAATGTATGGACTCACTGAGAGAAGCCTCCCATCAGTAGCTGTCTGGGTACAGCTAAATTGGATATTCTTTTAGTTCTTTGCCATGCTCCTCTGCTCTCTGCTAATTATGTCATTATTTCTTTAACCTAGTGTTCTCTGCTTCTTTTCTTCTCCCCCGGTTCCCCTCTTTGATATCATTTTTATGTTGCCTTCTTGTTTTTCAGCCTAGCTGCCTGCAAAGTGGTTAACAGGTGCTAGCTCTAGACTAGCGGAGACAAGAAGGCCTTGCCGACCGTTTTGTGTTTATTGAAGCTGGACCTTTTATATAGGGATAGACAGGTAATGAGCGGTTAATTGGGAACAATGCTTTGATCAGAGGTCTATTTGCCTTTAAAGGATCCAGCATCCTAATAGCAGTTAATCTCCCAGCAGAGACGCCGTGAGCAGTAACAGCTCATTTCCATCCCACTTCAAAGCAGCCGAGGGGAAAACAGACAGTATTATCAAACAGCAGGGTCTTGGAGGGGGGCTTTTGTCAGCTCATACGTTATAAATTATGTCACTGCAATTTTCACATCTCCCAGTTCTCTCTTTTTTTTAGCTTTGTATCTTTTCTCATTCCACACTTTACTTTGGGTCCATTTGTAACAAGGTCCAGGGGCTGAGTTGTAATTTCTGGTGGTCTATTCCATCATAGGAGTAGAAAAATGAAGAGGATAGAGTCACACGATGGACACTAGTGAAGCCCTACAGACCCCATTGATTTCTAAAGTGCTCAGTTGGGTTATCTTGTGGTGGTCATCATTTTGGCTGCTAGAAGAGCGCTTTATTTTTTCTCCCCTTTTATGATCCACTGCTGACTTTGGTTTTCAAAACTGCTTCAGGAAACCTGACCCTGTGGCTCTACCCCTATATACCCTTCAACAAACTGTCCACATACCTATACCACCTTCCAAATCACCATTAGTCTCTGATCCTGTACAGAGGTGGACATACACCGAAGAGGGCCATTGTGTTGGAATAGTGAGCAGGCTCCCTGACCGTTGACTTTACTGATAATCTATCAGTTAGTCCTCATTCAGACAACTGTAAAGTGAGTTTTGCACCCACCTCTTTATGATTCTGTAAATTCAGGTCAGTAGACCTGCAGTCGGGTCAGGTCAATCATCTACAACATGGGAGCAAAACTTGTGCCTTAAGATGCTTGTGTAAGCTGGCCTAATTGTAAGACAAGGGAATCTTAAACACAATTCCTTAGTTGTTACGTGGCAAACTGAGGACAAAAATGTAATTTTTTTTCTGATGGTTACCTATAGGTCCACATGCTACAGTTAGGGTGGCATATTTGGTGTGTCCGCCTCTGGTCTTCTGTGAGGAAGATATGCTATGCACCATGTAACAGGATAGCACTGAAATCTTCCCTTACAGCCTATGAATAATGTAAAGAAGCTGCGGTTTGAAATCTAATACTTGTAAAGTGTGT
Organism: Bufotes viridis; assembly: GCA_033119425.1. Taxonomy (NCBI): domain Eukaryota; kingdom Metazoa; phylum Chordata; class Amphibia; order Anura; family Bufonidae; genus Bufotes; species Bufotes viridis. The sequence continues at coordinate 237,523,512 of CM065594.1, read as the reverse complement.
CCAATCAGATAAGGGGGATATTCGAAGTTATTTAGCATGTACGATGGCTTCAAATAGTTCTAAAATTATGCAAATCACTTTATCTCCGATTAGCTGGAGGCTGCAGCTATTTCAAAGAGATGTGAATGCATAAATCCTCAGTGGAATACAGTATGCATCCGAGCTGCCAAAGAAGATGTCAACAACAAAAAATGGCGTCTTAATCTTAGGAAGCCCACTAGAAAAAAAAATGGATGTGATACTTAGCCGGCTGAACCTGGCCTTGCATAATGGCAGTAGCTATGCACTGTTATAACAGCTTTTCAGAAGAAGATGACACAGGTTCATTGTGGTTTGGTATGTATTATTCTAGTAAATGATAAAAACTTAGTGCGATTGGATTGCGAGCAGAATGTACCAGATGTGTCCATACAGGTGTAGGCGATGTTCCTACAAAGATTGCGACAGTGGTCTCTTATGTAAGTAGATTATGATATAGATGGAGGCTGAGGTTCTTCTTTCAAAAATTAATTAAGGATCATCCAAACCCTTGATCATGAACAATCATATGACTGAGAAAAAAATAGATAACGTCCCGTTTACTGAAGCCAATGAATGGAGAACAATTCCATCAATGCTCAGTGTAAACAGGCCAAGTGGTAGACCAGCAACAAAGCAAATGAAAAGATGTGGATATTGAAATAATCTGTTGTCAGCAGGGCATCTCCCTGTGTAATGAAGAATAGGCTGTCAACAGTGAAACTGTATTTACCTGAATGATTGAACTACCATAACCATACAGTGTCTATGAGTACCTTGAAATTTACCATTTTGCTGATAAGCACTAGGAAACTCTGCCAGTGTAAATTGGATTAAATGGGTTATCCCATTTGGACATTTATGGCATGTCGGTTTTACCATAAATGTCCAATAAGTGTGGCCCCCACCTCTGGGACCTGCTGCTATCTCATGAACAGGGTCACGTTATGAGTGGAGAGCACACCACGCATGCGTAGCTTACTCCATCCATTGCTATGGGGCTTATGAAAATAGTCAAGGGCTCTCCATTCATAGAGGAGCCTTGAGAAAAGAATGGATCCCGGAGGTGGGATCCACACCTATTGGACATGTATGGCATATTCTATGGATATGCCATTATTGTCTACTTGAGACAACTCCAATGATTGTCCAGTTAGACACTTCCAATCTTCAGATACACCTGCCCCAAGTTTTCACCATATTCTATTATTTCATGGCTTTGCATGAATTTAAAAGAAAGCATTGCATTACAAAATGTATCTAGATTTATCTAGATGTTGTAAGTCTTGCAATCAGGCTCGGACTGGCCCACAGGGGTACAGGGCAATCCCCTGGTGGGCCCCTGAGAAAGGTGGGCCCCTAGTCTCCCACCCCCTGCACAAGTGGCATGTAACACAGTAGACTTACTATACTACATACATATATTCAATGTACAGCACCTCAACCGGCCTATGTTAATATAAAAAACTTGTTAAACTATTAATTATATTTGAATGTATCCGTATGGTGGGCCCCCAAAATAAATTTTACTTGTGGGCCCCAGTCCGACACTGCTTGCAATATTCAGATTATATTGAATGAACTTTTTCTCTGGCTAAATTTATTGGGCAGACAGTATCAAGTATGTACTCCTGGTTTTTAGCATACAAAGGCCTCATGCACACGACCGTATGTGTTTTGCGGTCCGCGTTCCATTCCGCAATTTGCGGAACGGAACGCGTCCCATTTTAGAAATGCCTATTCTTGTCTGCAAAACGGACAAGAATAGGACATGCTCTATTTTTTTGCGGGGCCACGGATCGGAGCAATGGATGCGGACAGCACACGGAGTGCTGTCCGCATTTTTCGCGCCCCATTGAAGTGAATGTGTTCACACCCAGCCGCAAAATATGCGGCTCGGACGCGGACCAAACATACGGTCATGTGCATGAGGCCAAAAGTTGTAAATTTTATTTGCCGTTTTACACCACAGTCTTACCACTTCTGAAAAGTGGTTAAAAAGGCGGGCAAAGTTTAGTATTTAAATGAGCTGTTAGCCATATTTATCATTTCAACTATTTGGAAAAGCCACAGATCCTCACCAGCTGAGGGGGTGGTGTAGGGAAAGTGGAGTACAATTTCTAGACAATTTTAAGGTGCACCAAAGGAGGGGGAGGGGATTTATCATGAGGAGAATATTTGAAGTCAGATTTGTTTGAGTCCGCATTGGCATACTTTATGCCACATTTATCAAATGTTTTATGTTGTTTGATAAATTTATCTTATCCTAAAACCTAACACTTTTGTATAGAAAAGCTACTCCAGTTTTCCTACTCCACCCTCCTCCTGGAGTGAGACTGCGATTTTTTATTTTTTTGCAACTCTTTTTTTTTTTTATATAATTGTCTTTTTATTGACAAGAAAGCAATAAAAGCATAAACATTTCTTTGTGAGATCTTTTAAAATCCAAACAACCAGCATACATAAAAGTTTAGGCATTGCAATTAATTTTTATAAATGAATACCAAGCAGTTCTATTTCTGTCAACACGTCCTGATACACACCACAATCAATGTAGAGGTAGATTTGAATAGGCTGGTCTACAAACATATAGGCTGAATCCAACAATATTATATCAGGACAAAAACAGTCCTCGTGTAGGCATGTGTAATACATAAAGGGTAGGTCACAAAGGTCAAAAGACACGACAAGACACAAGAGGGTAAAGGAGGGAAAAAGGAGTGCTACACAACGATCTCTGTAAATGTGTCCCAAGGCTGCCACACTTTATGAAATTTATCGGTAGTGTTATTGATAAGCGTGGTTAGGTATTCCATTAGTCTGACATCCATGACACTGGAAATTAGGTCAGATCGAGTCGGTATGTCCTGCCTTTTCCAGTATTTATGCAACTCTTTAAAAAAGTTTCAATGATAAATCTGAAGCGAAACGTATTAACATACAGTAGCTAACCACATCCTCATTTCACTCACATGTCAAAATTGGAGTGAGTGGTGTAAAAATGCTAAATTTTTGTCCAAGTGAGTGCCCTATTTTGCGACCTTTTGAAGCCAAAATTCAGGAGTGAAGGCATGATAAATCAGGGTCTGTGACTTTTGATATATTTGGCCAACACAACTCCGTCTAAACCAGTAAAGACAAGTCTAAAAAAAAAAGTATAGAAGAAAAAAACATAAATGATACATTCCCCATTTCTCTTGATGTTCTCATAAAGATCATCCATAGAGAATAGATATTAGGTAACTTAATACATGGTTTACAAATAGCTATTGCATTGACAATACATGACTGGTGTTCCAAAGCTGACATTATGAAATAACTAGTGAATGGAAAAATATCTGTGAATATTATGACACTCTAGAATGGGCTCCATAGTAACTCCATAGTTTATCAGATGACAATTTGTCCGCCTTCTTTATTATTTTCTCAAAAGTGCTTTGTCCAGCACGCTCATCTTAAGGTGTACATTTCCTTTAGATTCTTGGAAATAACCTCAATAAATTCAGTCTGCCCCCATATTGCCTTGAAATAGCCCTTAGGCAGACGGTATGGAAGAGAGCTGATGGAAGAATTGTTTCAGAAAATTATTTTTGCAGTGTCCATCATCTGAAAGACTTATCAAATCATTTTCTACAGGATTCACTCTCGTTGGCTTCAATGCCATGAAACATTTCCATAAGCATTTCGTGTGCTCTCTATACATAGTGGCTTATTTAAGCTCATTACCACAGTCCTGACGACCTAATATGACAAGAAGGTGGACAATTGTGCAAATTCAGCCATTTCAGCTGTGAAGATCTTTCCTCAAAATTTATACAAGACTAAAGCTAGTTCACCACTAGCGCTGTGAGATTCGGCAGGCTGTTCCAGCAAGGAATAGCCTGCCCGCTCTCTCTGGATCCGGCTGCTGTGGTATTTGTCCATTTCATCCTCGGCATGTTTGCCGGGTTGCGGCCAGCTCTCCGCCAGTCCCCATTATAGTTTAATGGGACCGGACGGGAATGCTTTTCCTTGCGGCAATTCCGGATCCAGAGAGACTCAGCAGTCTGTTACTTTGTTTCTTTACGGAACTCGCAACATTAGTGTGAAACTAGACTAAGGACATGATGGTAAACATAGACCACACTTTTGAACTGTAACTTAGAATCCACATAGGCCACCTTATTGCACATTTGTGTCTGACTGTAACACTAGATGTGCATCAGTGCTAGGGTGGTGGCGCACTATATTTGATCCTCATTACTTTTCTTGGATTGTAAAAAGTGGTATGACAGTCATGTGTTTTTTAACCATTGTTTTTTTTTTTGGGGGGGGGGAATTTTAGTCACATATGTTTTTTGCATTTTTCACACTTTTTTTTCAATAGAAAAGACAAATACAGTGATATCATATACATATATTTTTATTTGAAAATTTTACTACTTTCTAACAACTAAAACCTCTTCTTTTTTTTTTACTAGAAAGTGGGTCATTTAAGACAGGCATTTTAGGCTACTTTCACATCTGCGTTTTTGCTGTCCTGTTTTGCTGTCTGGCATGGGATCTCAAAACCACAGCAAATTGCTTCCATTCTAATAATACAACTGGCTGCATCCATTCAGAACACATTCGGTTGTATTATATCGAAAATGAAGAAACCATGTCCGAATAAAACCCCAAATCTGGCACCATTGACTTAAGTGGTTTTTGGTGCCGGATCTGGCTTCTTCAGTTTCCCATGCTGCACACAAAAACTTGATTTGGTGTCCAGTATGGGAACACAACAAACCGTAACGGAAAACATTCTGGTGCACTCCGTTCTGGTTTGTTCAGTTTTGTCCCCATTTACCATGAATGGGACAAAACTGAAGCATTGTGTTGCGGTTTTGAGACCCTGTGCTGGATCTCAAAACTGGACAGCACAATGCAGATGTGAAAGCAGCATCAAAGGCCCTCTTAATAAGCCCTATAGCTGGCGGTGGATCTGCCAGAATTATGTAGAGGTGCTGGCCTCTACACAACTTTGGCGGATCCAGCGCCGATTCTAAATGTAATACAGCTTCCACGCTGTCTTACATTTAGACCATTTTCTACGCCTAAACCAGGCGCAGAAAATAGTAAATGAGATGGGCCTGCTGGCTCATCCCTTTCCCTGCCCATGCCATGCCCAGTTTTTTAGACCTGGCATGAGCTGGGAAATGTCACAGATTGTGGCACAAAGGACCTAATATAGGCGTATTTTTGGTTAGAAAATGACCCCCAAATAGTTTTTTTTTGCATTGCTGCATTCCAAGACCCATTTTATTTTTGTTTATACAGAGCAGAGGGACAGCTGGTATATTTTACTGGTATCATTTTGGGGTACATAACACTTTTTGATCACTGTTTATTCAATTTTTTTGGTGGCAAATAAGGATATTTTTGTATGGCGGGATAAATTATGTGATACTTGTGTAGTACAGGTTGTTATACATAAGGTGATACCAAATATGTGGAAAAGTTTTTATTTTTGTAATTTTTTCCATTGAAAAGCATTTTTTCTTGAAGATTTTTTAATCTAATAAAACGTTAACATTTTTTTTCTCAGTTTATTAGTCCCACAAGGGGACCTTGGTATTCCCTCCTTTGATTGCTCCCATAGCACACTGTGCTATTCATGCAGTCAAATGTACCTTTTACAGTCAGTGGGATACTGGCTTGCTTCTCTGGCATACACTGCAGGGAGAACTGGAGCCTTTATTAGGTCCCAGGCTGCTAAACTAAGACATCAGCACCCCCAATATTAATTTCCGCTGGTGACAATGCATGTGAGAGTGAGCCCCCTACCTCTTAACCACTTAGATGCTGCGGTCGCTATTGACTGAGGCATTTATGGGGATTAACAGCCTGGATTGGTGCTTCTGCTGATTCAGGATGCTAGAGCAAGAGCCTGGTTGTCATGTAATAGCTGAGCTCCAGCTCTTCGCTTAGACTAAGCCGCCATAAAAATTTGGTGGTTTAGTCTAAGGCCAGATAGTAACTGCTATAAAAAGGCTTGTGTGCCTTCACAAACAGGCTAATATTGTGACTTTAGAATTCATTGTAGGGATGACTATATATGCACTCATAACTTTCCAGTATATTTTTCATTCCACTGTAACAAATTGGATTATTTTGTCAGGTCCATTACATCAAATTTAAATTAAGATCCAGTTGCAATGTAACAAAACAAGAAAGACACCAAAGGGGGTGAATAATACTTTCACAAGACACTGTAGTTAGTTGAACACTGACGTTTCAAGCAGAGGAATACCCTGTGCTCAGCTTTATATTCCGAAATAAAGCTGAATTTTGCTTATTATAATTACTTTATGCACCTGCTTCTTGATTCTCCAGTGGTCTCCAAGTCTTTTCCAATGTCCCGTTTATCTGAGCACTGAAATTAGCGTTCACCATCTTAGAAATTGCCATTTATTTACATCATCGATTTCTACTTATCTGCATTCTTTTATTAGAGCCAACATTATGTTTAGCAGCGGTTCGTTGACACTTGAACTAATCTGCACTTGTTTTATTGAAAATCACATTAATCTGACCAAATTAATGGAACAGGGCCTTATCTGGGTCTTTCAGCTACTGAGTATTTGTGTTTTGGAACTTGAATTTTAGAGAGAAAAATCTGTGCTGAGATTTGAACAGGGCCACGGTGTGTGTATAGTAATGCCCAGGGTGCCTTAATAATTCAAGAAGCGTCCTATTAAATCCATACGGAGAGAATTCACCAGAGCTTCTTAATGGGGACCCGCACTTGCCACATACAACTATTTATTGCTTTCATGATTTCTGACTCAGAAACACAATGTCGCTGATCCTCTTGTCACACTGGCCGCACAGAATCCATGACATATATTTAAGGCCTGGTAATAAAGATGTCTGCACGCTGTGTGAACGCCACAAACACAGCATAAGCAATCATGGTTTTCTAAGCCCCGTTTCCTTGACAACAAATAGAATTCGGGCAGCGAATAAATGCAGCTGAAGCCTCTGAATCGTCTCTGATTGTAAGCAAAGAAACGCGCGGTTTGTGCTGAAATTTCCCCCCCATTAATTCCCTCAATATCTCCAAATAGAAGCTCTGCTGAGAGGACCGACTGATACATATTTATAAAGTTATTCTGTAATGCTGAGTTACCGGAGGAAGAACGATGCAGAACGGCAGAGTGAAAGGAGGAAGAGCAGGATGAAAAAAGGGAATGAGGAGAAGAGAATGGAGGGAGACAGGCGCTGAACAACGCTGAACTTAGGAATAAATGAGGGATGAGTAGGATGAAAAAATGGAATGGCGAGGAGCAGATGGAGGGAGACAGGTAAAATATATAGGCCAGTAGATGAGATATAGAGAAAAAGAAAGAGAGCATCAAGTTACCACGGGAAGGATGATGCAGAACTCAGGAATAAAGGAGGGATGACTAGGATGAAAAAAAGAAAGGAATAGAGAGAAGAGGACAGAGGGAAAGTGGTAAAAGAAAAGACCAGCAGATGATGAGATATTTAGAGAGTGGAACAGGGGGCGAATTAACTAGGGGAAGAATGATGCACAAAGAAAAAATGAAGGAGGGATGAGCATTATGAAAAAAGGGGAATGGACAGATGAGGACAGAGGGAGACAGTTAAAAGGAGAGAAGAGGAGATGATGAAAAAAGGAGAGAGGAAATGGGCATCGAGTTGTTGAGGGAAGAACAATGTAGAATGCAGGAATGAAAGGAGAACTAGCAGGATGAAAAATGGGAATAAGAAGAAGAGGGCAGAGTGAGACAGGTAAAAAGAGAGACCGGTAGATGATAAGATATAGAGAGTCGAACAAGGCATTGAGTTACCGGGGAAAGAACGATTTAGAGTAAAGGAATGAAGTAGGGATGAGCAGGATAAAAAAAAGAACAGGAGAAAAGAATGGCGGAATACAGGTTAAGGGAGAGATGATGAAATATAGAGGGAGAGAGGAACAGGACATTGTAGAGGTGGATAGTGTGGAGGGGAGTGGGCTACTCACAGAACACTCTGACCATAAACTGCAGAAAGAGGGGGGCACGGGGAAAAAAGTCTGTATGAAAAATTTAGAGATGGATTGGTTACAGTGGAGGATCTGGACATGGATATTTCTGAAGGCATCGCAAGTATTAAAATAGAAAGGAGCAAAAAAAAATGACAGACCTCTTGGGGACATTGAAAATAATTAGGAAGATAATTTTGCAGAGAATAGAGTGGGTGGGTTACCTCCTTCCTCGTGTAGCCTTGTGAAACATAATAAAACAAATAAACCATTTTTCCCATAATGGTTAGCAGTTCATTTTCATATTTTCCATTTGTCTCACTGCTGAAAACTTCATTTTTTTTTAAAGAGACATTGCTCAGTCAAGCATTTCATGTTCTACAATGAAATACTGCCTGTGTTTGCATCTCCTAAGGCCCTCTTTTTTTCCCTGGTATTATTTCTTGTGCATTTACAACAGAACGTCCTTTGAGAAATAGTGTTAATGCAAACACACAGGAAAATACGGCACAACTAGAACTATTTGCCTTTGATATAACTCGACTGAAGAATGGTGGTGAGCGGCGGCACAACAGAAGTGGAATGGGGAATTGAAACCAGAGACGTAGGAATGAATGCAGAAATAGAGATGTAATGAAGAAAAAAATCACAGACCATTGGGGTGAAGAGATTGAAGCAGAGATTACACAACGAATCTCTAAACCTCCCTGTTAAGCTATTAATAAAATAGGCCCACTTCCGCTGCTGCATAATATACTGTACAACAGATGATATAGGGTAAAGAGGGGATGATGGCAAAATGGGAGAGATGTATATATACTGTATGTAGTTAGCATTCGACACATTCTTTCACCCATTATACCCCTACAGATTGCTTCTCATGTGAAATATTAATTCATAACAAAGTCTAATTTTAATTATATTTTTGTAACAATAGATTTTGTAATTTTCGAATGTCAGCAAAGTCTTTATCACACGATTTCTTGAACAGAACAATGAGTCACACAATTGACCCCTAGATTTAATTAGTGAAGATTACAAAACATAATAGCGTATCGTTATATTCCACTCTGCAGATATCTGCAGGTCTAGCGTGTTCAGTTTGAAGCTGCCAAGGAGACATTTTCGGTTTGCCACAAGATATTAATACAGTATGTGGTTGCCCAAATGTACTAATGTGTCTGTGTCTAAAATCTGTCTTAAAAGTTTTGCAAATTGGTATAATTTTAGCTCAGTTTGGGGCAACTAGGGTTTCTATATTTTTATCGACTTCCTTGAAAAAGGGACAGGGTTAATTGGAAAGGGGGTGGTCTGGCGGGGCAGAACATGTGCCATTTTGTGGCAAAACTGCTCCACAATTCTGGCCAACCAAAGTAAGCCAACCAATAGTTGGTATAAAGTCAGAGAAAGGGTCTAACCCTGCACCAGATTTATCATCCAGCCTGGGCCCCTGTAATAAATCTGGTACAGTTCTAGACAACCTGTCTAAATTTACGCCATCTAAAGAATTAGTAAATCTGGGCCTGTATCTACATGGGGATCAGTCGAAGAAAGTGTCTGGAGTATTCATACTATACATTGGGGGGGGGGGGGGGGGTCATCACACCGGAGAGCTGTTTCTTTGTTACTGTGCCTGCAAAAGGTAGCATGGAGGGATCATTGACGTCACCAATTAATTTAATTATACTGACAATGTTTTCCTTTTTTCAGGCCCGAGAGTCAAAATTGGAGGCACAATTTTATGTCAATGGAAGACATTTTCTAGAACCCAAGCTTCACCAAAAACCTGATTACAAAAACCATGGTTACTTTATGAAACTCATCTTAAAAATATAATTTAAAAAATTAGAATTTTTGTGTATAGATGTTCTATTTAAAGATATGAAAATCCTCATTGGTTTAAAACGCTGGGCATGGCAGACACATAGCTGACATAGTATTATCTTTTATAATCTATTTAGGCAAAAAAAAATCAACAAAATAAGCAATACATTGACTGCAAAGTGAAATGGGATAGATTTAACATAGCACTCAGGGATTTAGCAAATGTATTTATAGTGCTTAACGGAAGAGTTTAAAAAGGGCATTGATCTATTAAAAGGACAATGAGTACTAAATAGGCGAGGGTTGGGGGATATAGCATAGTTTTATCCTGTACAGCCTTTTGTAGGTTAATCTGTAGACTAAACCTCTCTGCGACTGTTTTAATGGCTCCCTCCTGGGGGCAGATGCTAATCGCCCTCGATAGTCCTAATGGACAAGAGATGTGCTCTTATTAAGCTGGATAGGGACAGTTTCTGCTCCCAGCTGTGTTGGATTAATAATTACCATACAGTAAAATGCCTTTGGATATCAGAGAATAACTTCAAAATAGGGAAAAAGAGAGAAGGTAAAATGCTAAAGGAATGACATCTCCTCAAAATGTCTAAATGAGCAAGTGATAGATGAGAAGTAGAGGCACTAACTGTACATCAATTGTATAACTTAAAAAGGTTTTCCAGGATCAGCATATGGTCGTTACAGAAAGGGATTTGAAGGGAATGAGAAATATAAAGGAAGGACTTATTGTCACGAACCAGTGGGTGTGAACCAACTGGGCCACGTGCCCTACCTCCTCTAAGGGTGTTGTCTAAGTAAACCCCTCGATCTTCACAGTACCCCTGATGGTGGGGATAGACTTTCCCAAAGGGAACACCAGGTTGCTTCCTCTTTAGGGAGATAGGCACACAAGGCAGCTGGTCCAGGCGGACAAGGAGGTACCTGAGAAAGGTATTAGAGGTACAGGCGTTGTCATCAAGCTGAGTCTTTACCAGGAGCAACAGTGCAGGACCGAAGGATGAGGCAGAGGCGAAGTCAGACAGGCAATAGGTCAGGGCAGGTGGAAAAGGTAAAGATCAGGCAATCCAGGTCGGCAACAGGAGAGTCAAGGCAAGCAGGCAGGGATCAAACAGGTAGCAGAGTCCAGGAATACAAGTACGAGTCAGGAACACAAACAGATATCAGAAATCTTAGCAGGACACAAGGACCTTGACACTGAGGCATCTGGGAAGGGGGCTGAACCTCTTTAATGTGCAGGAGGCCTAGGATTGGTTGGCGATGTCACATGATCCAACCCAAACAGGAAGTGACGCGCACTGGCCCTTGAGGAAATTCTGCATGAAACAAGCAGAAAATGTAATGTCCTGGAGCGCCATTACCACTTCTTTTTGGCACCTTGCTTCCCTTTACTATGTGCTAGTATGTATTATCTAATGTACTTCTTGTCATCTTATAATAATGTGCGTATTCATTCATGTAACTGGTTATGTTCATGCAATTGTCTGGTCCACCAGCAGATGGCAGCAACATTGGCAGAGATAGGATCTCTGGAGGGGAACCTCCTGGTTCCTCCCAGCCCTCTGTAGAGAGGGAGGAGTCAGTAAGCGAGTGTCTAGTCTACCCTCCATAGGGAGAGGTAGTGAGTAGGCCAGCAGAGCACCGTCTGCTCTGCTAGGTCCAGAGGCCCTGCCTCTGAAGTCTACATGGTTGCATGACCCCTCCTGGGCTTGCATTGCCTCCCAAACTAACAGAGCTTGAAGCCAGGACAAGAGTTCCTAGGATTACAAGTAAGAGACAGGCTATAGTTCCAGCAGAAGAGGAAGAGTTTCCTATTCACCCAGCCAAACATAGCAGAGCTGAGAGAGAGCTACCGCATAGCAGAGCTGAGATTGCTGCAGAGAAGTAATTGAGTTAGGGTACTTTCACACTTGCAGCAGAGGGATCTGGCAAGCAGTTCCATCGCCGGATGCGGATCCGTCTCACAAATGCATTGCAAGAACGGAACCGTCTCTCCGGTTGTCATCTGGAGAAACTGATCCGTTATGTATTTTTTTCACATTTTTAACAGTCTGCGCATGCGCAGACCAGAAGAACAGATCCGTCAATACGGTATTTTTAATGCCGGATCCTGCACTAATACATTCCTATGGAAATGAATGTCGGATCTGGCATTACGGCAAGTGTTCCGGCATTTTGGACGGAGATAAAACCGCAGCATGCTGGGGTATTTTCTCCATCCAAAACGCCGTACAGTGACTGAACTGAAGACATCCTGATGCATCCTGAACAGATTTCTATCCATCCAGAATGCATTAGGATAAAACTGAAGCGTTTTTTATCCAGTATTGAGCCCCGACGACGGAACTCAATGCTGGAAAAGAAAAATGCTAATGTGAAAGTACCCTTAAACCAATACTTGCTAATGACCAAGATAAAGTCTGGAAACTGTTTGGAATATAAAGCAACTGTTCAACTGTTTACTCAAGTCTGAACTCAACTTTGCTCTACCCCATCCAAGTTACCTTTCCCTTTTGCAATGCTTTGGACCAGTCTCGCCTGGGATCCAACTATATCCAAAGGTAGGAGCACCATGTGCTACACAACATCTCCAGGGATATTGTGGCCTGTTTAACACCACTCTGGCCTTCCTACCCTGGGTACCACCAATACCATCAACAAAAGGGAGGCTTATGCTTCCGCTGCTTAATAGCAGCTGGTGTCACGAATACTTGTTCTATAAGAGGCAATATTTCGTAGAAACCTCCTAAGGGGCAAGGGATACCCCAGGCGCAGCCTAGTGGAATGTTGCACAAGCATGCTGTGGCAAGGGCTGAAAGGAAACCCTGGCAGAAGATCACCGCTGAACATGGCCCCTGGGACTGCGGCAGTAAGCAGGGGAACAGCGCTGCACAGCAGCCACTGTTATAGTACCCCCCCCCCCTTACGCCCCCTCTTCTTTTTATCAAGTTCGAAGCATGAATGTTCTCTTTTGTTTCCCAAGATCTCTCCTCCAGGACCAAATCCCTTCCTGTCCACAATATTAGAGGTTTTCTTGCCAAGCTTCTTGATGTCCAGAATGTCTTTGTCTTCAAATATCTCATCAGAATCTTCAGATACCGGAGTTGGAGTAGAGAGAGCCGTCGGAAAGCGATTAAGAACTACTGGTTTTAGTAAGGAGGAAGGCATTAGGAATACGCAGAGAGAGAGAGGCAGACGTAACTTATATATCACTTCGTTGATCCTCCTTAATACTTCAAGGGGTCCTAGGAGCAAATTTGAAACTGGGAACCCTTAAGCAGATGTTTTTAGAGGAGAGCCATACCTTATCTCCAGGCGAGAACTGAGGCGGTTTTCTTCTTCTCTTGTCTGCGTTTGTTTTCATGCGAGTTACCTCTTTGTTGATGCAGTCCTTGGTGTCACACCAAATCTTAAAAAAATCCCTAAAAGAAGAATCCACAGCTGGTACTTCAGAAGATGTAGGAACAGGGAGAGGAGTACGAGGGTGTTGTCCAGGACCATAAACGACAAACAATGGAGAGGATCCAGTAGACTCACTAGAGTGGTTGTAATAGGAGAATTCAGCAGCCTAATGTAGCAACTGTACCCAGTTGTCGTGTTGGACTGAAACAAAATGCTGGAGATAGTTCTCTAATATTTGATTGACCCGCTCTACTTGCCCTTTGGTCTCGGGATGATAACCGGAAGAGAAGTCCAGCTCAATTTCGAGCAGCCAGCTAAGAGCTTTCCAGAGCTTAGAGGTAAACTGGACTCTGCAATCAGAAACAATATGCCAAGATGAACCATGCAAGTGGAATATGTGTCTCACGAACAGTTTAGCAAGTTCAGCAACCGAAGGCAGTCCAGCCAAAGCAACGAAGTGCACCATCTTGGAGAACCGGTCCACGATCACCCAGATAGCTGTACATCCGGCAGAAGAGGACAGATCTGTAACAAAGTCCATGGCAATGTGCTGCCATGGGGCATCAGGAACAGGAAGAGGTAACAACAGCCCCGGTCGTTTAGTCCTGGAGACTTTATTCTGAGCACAGACGGTGCAGGCAGACACATAATCACGAACATCCTTAGACACCAGTAGTGGCTAGACAAAAGTTCTGTGGCCTTGCGGATCAATGGGTGACCAGCCAGTTTGTAGTTGTGCCCCCAAGCTAGAATACATTTTCTCTTGGCAGTTGGCACGAATGTCTTCCGTGAGGGATGTCTTTTACCAGAACACGAGCCACTGTGATCAAGCGAGAAGGTTCTACAATGTACTGGGGCTCCTCCTGCTGGTCGGAGAAGTCAAATGACCGAGACCGAGCATCCGCCTTGATGTACTTCTCGGCCGGGCGAAAGTAAAGCTCAAATTTAAAACTGGAGAAGAAGAGTGCCCACCTAGCTCGGTGAAGGTTCAGACGCTGGGCCTTCTGCAGATATGTAAGGTTCTTGTGGTCGGTGAAGATTATCACTGGAGGCTGTGCCCCCTCCAATAGATAACGCCACTCCTCCAAGGCGAGTTTTATGGCAAGAAGCTCTCCTTCTCCTATACAGTAATTCCCCTATGCAGGGGGGAAGAGCTTGGAGGACAATCAATCCACATGTAAACATCTTGCCTGGAACCTTTCTGTAGTAAAACAGCACCGGGTCTTATGGAGGAGGTGTCCACTTCTAAAAAGAATTGGCGGGAGACAATGACACAGAACAGGTGCAGAAGCAAAGGACCTCAGCACGGGATCAAATCAAATCAAATCAAATCCCGTGCTGAGCCACGCCCCCTGCACTGATCACATGACAGTGACGTCACCCCAGGTCCTTCAGCTGTGCAAAAGTTCGGGTTGGTGGCAGCCGCCCCTTATGGATTCCATATGCCGCTATAGTGGAATCCATAACAGGATGCGCGACTTACCACCACCCGAACGCCGAACAACGGACTTTTTTTAAATGTTCGCTCATCTCTAATCTGCAACCTGGCATCCAATTTTTCCAAGGAACGGTACGGTAGATTTTTCAAAGATGCATTTCTCGAGTTTGGCATAAAGTCGATTCACTCTCAACCACTGTAAAACGAAACGTACATGCTTCCGGTTAGTGGTCAAAACTGGAGAATAGATCATTATATCGTCTAGGTACACTATCATGCAGACATAGAGCAGGTCCCGGAAGATATTGTTTACCAACTCCTGGAATACTGCGGGAGCATTGCACAGACCGAAGAGCATGACAATATACTCGTAGTGTCCATCATGAGTATTGAAAGCAGTCTTCCAATCATCGCCCTTTCAAATGCGGATAAGGTTGTATGTGCCGCGCAGGTCGAATTTTGTGAAGACCTTAGCTCCCAGGATCCCGTCAAAGAGTTCGGGGATTAGCGGAAGAGGATATAGATTCTTGACTGTGACCTTATTCAGACCTCGATAGTCGATACAGGGCCGTAAGGATCCATCTTTTTTCTGCATAAAGAAGAACCCGGCACCGGCTGGTGAAGTAGATTTCCGGACAAACCCCCTCTCGAGATTCTCCTTGATATAATCAGACATCGCTTTGGTCTCAGGAAGTGAGAGTGGGTAGACTCAACCACGAGGAAGAGTGGCACCAGGCAGAAGGTCTCAGCCTCTCTTACTGAAGACATCTGCAAAACTGGCATACTGCTGCAGAAGTCAGGTCTACAGGTACAGTAGGCGAGGAAGCAGGTTGGACCTCTGATAAGCAGGGGGATTGGCAGGATGATCCTCAATGCAGAATCTGACCAGAGTGCCAGTCCAGAACTGGAGTGTGCTGACGCAGCCAGGGAAGACCAAGGATCACCGGATTCACAGACGCTGGCAGCACATAGAAGATCATCTCTGATGCAGAAAGGAAACCCTGGCAGCAGATCATCGCTGAACACGGGGCCCAGGACCACAGCGGTAAGCAGGGGAACAGTGGCGCACAGCAGCCACTGGTACACATATACTTCTTCCTGCTAATTTCCCTTCTGGCTTTGGCTCAAAACTGCCCTAATGATGGTCTATTTTTAGGATAGGAATATTAAGATATCATATCAGTGGGGAATGAAATGACAAAGGAGCAATATCCTACAGGGCTGCTACTAGGTAAATGACATCCAGGCAGCATGAGTGAGATAAACTGAGGAGCATCACGGCCCCTTTGAACAACGGGGTGCTAAGGGCTGGATCTCCACAGTGTTATGATCAGTGGGTGTGGAACCACGGTGACAACCAACCAGCTTTACTTTGGACTGAACCTAAGGGTGTATCCTGGCAGTCCCTTGGTATTCACCCTTTATATATGGATGTAGACTTCCTGCAGGGGAGCCACCAAGCCACCACCTCCTGGAGTAGTCTCAGAGTGGTTGCCAGCTGACCCAAGGGGGTCCGAGACACCAGTGCAGGGCACCGTGGCGTTAGGCAAACGTGTAGTCATTAGAGATGAGCTAATTGAATCCCACAAAGTGGAATTCGATCCGAATTTCAGGATAAATTCAATTCACCTAGAAGCCGAATTTCCTCATGCTTCATGTCAGCGAATCAATTTAACCTAAAAAAAATTCAAACTTACCACCACCATTTGCTCGCGACGGGCCGTGTGATGACGTACTCTCACGGCGCACAGGATTTTGGCTGAGATCTTTAAGCAAGATTGCGGTGGCAGGCCCATTGGGAGCAAATGGAGGCGGTAAGTTTAATAAAAAATTTTTTTATTGTTAATTTTACACTTAGATGCCGCGATCATGTATGAACGTGGCATCTGAGGGGTACAATGATGGGGGCGGCGCTATCGCAGCTCCCTGTCATTGCACCCACAATGCTAAAGTAATTAGTCATGAAGCAAATTTATTGGTGAAATTAGGCGAATCAGCCAATTTAAACTTTTAAGAAATTCGCTCATCTCTAGTAGTCATTAACAGGCCAAGGTAAGGGCAAGTAGAGTCCGTACAAATCCGTTAAACAAGTCCGACTCCTAAGGTCACTATGGTGAGCAGGAATGGGTCAGGTCAGAAGGCAGAGAGTCAGAATTGGGGAATCAGGCAGAAGTCAGTACATGGGAATACAAGTAGATTATTGAGCATCTTCACAGGATCTAGTTAACTTGCTACATTGCTCAGGGAGAGAATGATATAAACAGCACAACCTATATAGCAGAAGCTGATTAACACATTAGAAACAGCCTAGCAGCTGCACACAACATTGCATGATAAATTGCATTTATCATGTAGAGAAATTGCATGATAAATTGCATTTATCATGTAGAGAAAGTTAATACAAGCCACTTACTAACGTATTGTGGTTGTCCATATTGCCTCCTTTGCTGACTGGATTAATTTTTCCATCACATTATACACTGCTCGTTTCCATTGTTACGACCACCCTCCAATCCAGTGGTGGCTGTGCTTGCACACTATAGAAAAAGGCGTTGACCTATAGAGGACCGCACTTTTTCCTGTAGTTGCAAGCACGGCCACCAGTGACGGATTGCAGGGTGGTTGTAACCATGGAAACGAGCAGTGTATAATGCTATGGAAAAAGGTATCCAGCCAGCAAAGGAGGCAATATGGACAATCACAATACATTAGTAAAAGCCTTGTATTAACTTCCTCTACATGATAAATGCCATTTGCTGAAGTGAGACAACCCCTTTAACCCTTGCAACTGCATAATGAGATGTGGTTCAATGAAGAATATCTCCAATAGACATACAAGATACCGATGCCCGGGCCCACTGCTAGAGCACTGGAACTGCAACAGACACAGAGTAAGTGGAGCAGCGCCCATGCCTGCCATAAGTTGTGGGGCAGTAGTGAGTACTGGCCACTGACGTAACATACAGATCCGATGTTGATGACCTATCCTGAGAATAGTCCATCAGTTTGCTGATACCGGAAAATCATTTTCTGTTTGTAGACATTTATGGATATGCCATAATTTTGGTTAGGTAAAAGAGGGGGCATCTACCAGTGTCAGAGATGGGAATACCACTTTAAAATAATTCTACTCCATATCAAAGATGTTTGAGAATTACACAAAAAAGAGTTGACAAGCTAATAATATACATCTAATATTATCAACTACCAAAAGTTGTTTTCTGAAATTTACATGCATTGAAGTGCTTGGAAATGTAGAAAATAAATTGCGAATTAGTCTAATAATGTAAATGTTTTTGGCTTGTTTCCCATTGAGCAGCAGATGCTGAAGGGATAAACTGTATCGTGAAAGTAAAAATACAATATGAAATATAAAAAAAAGCTAAAGACCTTTCACCACTTCAATATATCATAATATTGGAGAAACTTTTTGTACTACTCTGTTTTGCCATTCCTCTGCAACTCCTCTTATACATTTGTGAATAAATGGACTACTGGGTGTAACCATACCCCCTTGTCACTGTGTCCGTGTAGGGTGTGACCCTACACAGTTTGACATTTTCAGCTATGTTTGGAGAATGTTGTGACAAAACCCTAACTGGTAATTGGCTATCCACACATTTCTAGGAGGAGTGAAAGTGGAACGGCGCATCATAGAGCTCCGTGGGGAACACAGTTATCTACTAAAACTGACATGTCAAGAGTGGTGACAGTTCAAAGACATGGAAAGTTATATGATAAACAAAGATAAAAGCTATGGACACCTTTGGGGCATTTTTTCATGAATCCATTCTACTTATTTTGGGCTAAAATATTTTTTCAGTTGGTTTTTATGAAAAAAATTTAAGTTTGTCTTCTACAGCTTTCAGTTTCACTGTAGCTGCAGACTACTTCTCCTCAGTGAATCCCTCAGAGAGCTGCTCTGACAAATCGATCTGTAGCCTTTATTTCTAGTTCCCTGACAATATAAGAATTTAGCTTAAATGAGTTTTTGACCCAAAATAGACAGAATGAAATAATAAAAAAGTGCCCCAAAGGTATCTATAGCCTTTAAACATTGAAATGAAAAATTCTCTGTATACAGTAGAAAAATTAAGCAGATCAATGATTGGACACAATGCTTTGGTGCTCACAGGAGAAATTAGATAATTCAACATTCCGACAACATTTGTAATCTGAACCTATACAGAGGAATTTTTAGGAGGATAAAATATATCTAAAATTAGTTTCATATTGTAAGAACCAGATTACCAAGGTTGTTCATTTCCAGTTTTCACAGAACATGAAAATGTCTTTGATTCATAGATAAAAATAGGCTTCATATCCATGAATACTTGTTTGATACGTAAAATGGCATCCTTAGAAATATCTTTCGAAAACATCCATCAAAAATATTCCCTTCAGTCAAAGACAAAGAAAAACTAACCTCATATTCTTCTTTGAACCCATACCCTTGTCCTCTCTTCATCTGGGTTATGTGTTGTAGAAGATCTGCCACACGGATGGCTGGCTGGAGTTGTCCACGGGGATATGCCATCTCCAATGGCTCACATGTCCGGTATGGGTGAGTCTGTATGGTCAATGTGGGTTGGTTCAGCTCTACATGGCTGCTGTCTGTAAGAAGGGTAGGTTCAGGATGGAAATCAGACTGGGAAAGGACAAGCATGCATGGAATGGTTTGTAACCAAGCCTATCTATGTGTGAAATTGTGAAGACCTCAATGAGCCAATATCTTTTGTTGGATCTGCTGAGCTGCTAAGTTACTAAAAAAAGTGCAAATTGACAGTAAGTTACTGTCTGATTGCGAAAATCTTGATTTTTTTTCTAATGGTTTTCAAAAGAACAGATTGGCTTCAGTGTGATATATACCCAATAAAATAAATTATATTGTATGCAGTTATAAAGTAGGGAAGCTAAGAAGTGCCCTACAATGGGACTAGTAAAACATGGACTTGCTCGTAAGCCCAAAACCATCGCCCATGTCAAGCTTCAGGAGCTTGTAAAGGGGCATGTGCTAGAGGGGGAGCACTAATAAGCTGTTCTGCCTTGGCCAGGGTAGTCAGATACAGAGCTAGGGCAGAAAGTGATTGCCCCAAATGATGGAAAGCCTAGCTGTGACACAACATACTGACATTGGCCCAGGAAAGTGAGTTGTTTGCTCTCTTGTAGACATGGCATACTGACAGGGGCCCAGGAACCTTAGCTGTGTGTTGCCCGGAAGACTCAGCATGCTAACATAGGATCAGTAACTTGAGTTGTGTGCTCCCTGGAAGAATTAGCATACTAACATGGACAGTATACAGGCCTGAGCTAAATACATATGTTGTTTAGAGTAATCAGTTTTCCTTCATGCAACTATTTAGAATCACTGATCAAGTACATAGACTACTGCTAGAAGCCAGTGACAAGCTGTCAGCTATGGTTTTATTACCTAGAAGTGTTGATGAAGGGACGGTGTCTGAGGAAACTGGCAGATGAATGAAGTCCAAGAAGGCAGGGAGGGTGAAGACGTAAAGGAGAAAAAACACAGAATGAGGATCCAATTGCCTAGATAAGTTTTACGAAAGGGAAAACATAATGATATGGCTATTGTACCTAAACCCTAAGCCCCTCAATGCTAATTTCATTCTCACCACATTCCTGCAAAACTCTTTTTGAAAGGACAGTCTCACTTAGAATTTTGCTCATGCACTTTAGCTTGGCAGTCGCACTCCTCGTAAGGACAAACTCACTGGCTTGCAATAGCATTCTCACAGGATAGGCTTGTTTATTGTAAAGCCCTACCTGAGTAGCAGGAATTGAGTAAGGACTTTCCCTGCAGGTTTTTGCTTTGTATAGAGAAGGAGCAGGGAGAGGAAGTGCCTGCAGGAAGACAGGTTACATATCAGTCTAGCTATGGAAAACCCAGCATAGTCTTTACAAGAAAGGTCTTCTACTCTAGCCTACAGGTTAAAGTATCTCTGTGTCTCCAGGATGTGCAACTATGTCTGCACCTACACAGGGAATATGGCTTTGTCGAATGCTACGTCCTGCTTTGGGGCCTTGTAATGTAGGACGTAGGAAGTGTCACTGCTAAGAACAAGGAGCGTGGTTAGTGTCACATGATCTGCTGATGACAGGAAACATCTCACTGCCCTAAGGCATGATGGGATAGCAGTCACATGGCAAGCCAGGAAGTAGGATTCAATCATGGGAGATAAGAGAAAATAGTAAATGAGGTAAATAAAAAAAAAAGTCCAATGAGGAATAGAAACTAGAATAATTGATGAAAATACACTTTAGAGTGAAAAGTAGTTTATGGCACAAACCCTTTAAGAGTCCACTGGACGGTCCTACTCTGTGATTGACAGCCTTTCCTGACTGAGCATGCATACAGGGACAGCTATCGATCACTGATTAGGACTACCCACTGGACTCCTGTGCATAAATCAGGGATTTAGATCAATAACTGAAAAGTTAGACATAATCTTTCATATAAAACTGAATATCAATCTGCTCAGCTCCTCCTGCTCTATATAATGCTCCCTGAAGGTCAGACTCCATTTTCTATGTGACAGCTTCCCTTTAAAATTAATTGTACTGAATGCTTAAGATGGAAATTAATTATCTTTTCAGTGACTCTTAAGGGCTCAAAAAAGGAAAACCATTCAGTAGGTTCCCAATCTTACTAAGGTCTCATCTGGCCAAGCCTCCAACTATGGTGTTTTATTATGACAAGGCATTACTCTGTTTTATCCACCCAAAGACAAAACTAAGCAGGGGCTATATCTATTATGAAGCGGGAAAACCCTGTGTCCATCAGCAGTGAAAGCAGAGACACAATGAAAGTCAAGACTAAATTGGGATAATAACCCAGGAGTCTGGCAATTACACCATGTATCTATTACTTTGAACCCATATATACATGGTCATGTAGCAAGTACATTGGCAATGGTCCATGCTGAGATACTATGTCACAACAACATCGTTAACACATTTCACAGTGATATCATTGTTTGTTTAGGGTCGTTTTAGAGGGGGCCTACAGCTTACTCTGTACTCGTTTTAGAGGGGGCTTACTCTGCCCAAGGAAAGGGATACGGGGGCTTCCTAAACTCCTAACCTTCTCTCCATACCATAACTGTCACAGTTAGTGTTTCTTCTTATTGCTGGTTTTCACAGGACCATCTCTAATTGGGAAGGAGGAGGCAGCAGAGAAATTCATTAAATGAAATGTGTCACTAAAAATGCTTATCTGCCAGTTAGAATCAGATAGCAACACATCTTCTTTTTTTTCTAATCTGATTTTATTTTCTGATTACACATTTTTTTATTCTGTTTCCTGAACATAATGATGGGGGCGGCCATCTTGCCTGAGCTGTACAGCATTTACAAAGCATAAAACAAAAATTACCTTACTACAGCCCCATGGTCCATAGACACAATTATCAGGAGGGAACATTATTGACTTCTATGGAGGGTTTTCTAGGCATGCTCTGTGACCTGCGCAGAGGGCATTGTACAAGGAAAGGATAGATGCCCTGTTCATTCTCTACTGTATGGGAGATAGGGGAGTACAGCGCTCAGCTATTTCCGGTAGTCCCACAGAGAATGAATGGAGGAGCAGGGTGCATGTTCCACCTACTGCTCCACCAGGACGGGGAAACGGGACCGCCATTCTTGAGATGTGTGAGGGTTCCAGCAGTTAGGCCCTCACAGATTGGTTAGTTATTCCCTATCCTAAGGATAGGGGCTAACTTGAAAGCTTGGCACAATCCCTTCTTCAGGCTTATTTTCGTTTTCACATTTTTGTTTTTTCCATCCCGCCTTCCAAGAGCCATAACGTTTTACATTTTCCAATCACATATCCATATGAGGGATTATTTTTTGCTGAACAAGTTCTATTTGAACAGCACCATTTAAGTTAGCATACTATGCATTGTAAAATGGGAATAAAACTCTTTTTGGGGTGAAATAATCATGAGCAGTTCCACCCATTTAGGCCACGTTTATTTCCGTGATTTTTGCTTTATATGTATTGAATGTGCCATTGCGTATGGCTGGTAACATTCTGCTGCACCTGGGAGCCTGTGTCACATGGTCTGTTGTAGGTGCGGCCTGCGGCCTCATTTGTCTCCCATTACATTGTTGGTCCTGCAGTGCAGGTGAGTGGGATTGGAGCTGTGGGCTGGATATCTGCACCTTTTAGACCCTGTTCACACACCATAGGTAGTCTAGTGGTAGGACCCCATGCCATGCTGAGACGTGGTGCATGAGGGGCTCCGATATGTTCCTGACTGGGAGATATTGGCGAATGGCTCAGCTTTTAACATCAGCTTGAGGGATTAGCCAGTGTTGTCAGGTGCTTATCTTTGTGGTGCACTAATTTCAGTGATTTATGTGAAATAAAAAAAAACACAAAAAACACCACCCATTTTTTAGTTTTGTTTTCAGGGCATTCACTATGCACTAAAAATGACAACCTTATTCTGCAGGTCAGAACAATACCAAATTTATATAGTTTATCTTTTACTAACCTAAAAAAATAACCTTTAAAAAAAAAATGCCATATTGTGACAATAGTTTTTTCTTTTTGTCCACAGAGCTGCGCGAGGGCTTAATTTTTTTGCAAGGCAAGTAGTTTTTATTACTACTATTTTGGGGTATTTTGGGTAGACTTTTTGATTACTTTTTATTACATTTTTTGGGGAGACAGGATGATGAACAAAATGGAAAATCATGCATCATTTTTTTTTCTGGCCATTCACATTTATGGAGCATCTATTCTTAGGACTCTATGTTGTGCAATTCCTATAGTAGTCATGCAAGAAGTTATGAATGAATTACTAACAGTTTGCATTGAAGGTCCAGATGGGTCACTACTTGAGGGTTGTCTTTAAATAGTCTGACACCAGCAGCATCATTTGGATAGTGACTGGTAACAGCAGAATAGACCTTTATTCAAAGCTGCTGGCAATTCATTACTTACTTCTAGAGGGAATAATAAACAAATGGTATACTATAGAGTCATAAAAATAAATGCTCCAGAATTAATATTACATGGGGAATGAAAGTAGTTGCTAAAACAGACATGTCAAGATTAGTGAAAGGTCCTCTTTCAAGGGCATCTGTCAGCAGTTTTGTACCTATGAAACTGGCTGACCTGTTGCATGTGTGCTTCACAACTGAAGGCATCTGTGTTGGTCCCATGTTCATATGTGCCCGCATTGCTGGGAAAAATAAAGTTTTGATATATGCAATTTAGCCTCTAGGAGCAACGAGGGCGTTGCTGTTACATCTCCAGGCTCTGCTCTCTCTGCATCTGCTTAACCCTCTCCAGTTTGATTGACCTGACTTCTCCTAAAGTGAGATATAAATCCATGTAGCTGTGCCATCTCTTTAGTGTTTTTTTTTAGTCCATATAACTCATGCTGCTGCTCACTCCCCCCCTCCATAGACTTGTATTGCCATGTGTAATATGATCTTCCTGTGGAGCTGCTCCGACTTAACATCTTAAGATAGAATACAAAGCATTTTTCAAAAGTTAAACGCAATTAGTGGTGGGGAAGGGGTTAAGGGTAACCAGCTAACAACATGACATTTCTCACTGATAAAACATATTACAAAGTTTCTTGTGGTCGCTTGTACTATTGATTTATGTTAGTTGTGTGAAAGTACAGTGACTCTTTAACAATAACCAGCTTTTAGGAATAAACAAGGGATAATATGTTATTGAACTTTTTAGGAAACACCTGTTTTAAAGGCTTATGTTCTTAATCAGGATCTCAGTGCAAGTATTCAGAGAAAATTATTCCATTAAAACTTTAATAGCTAGTCTATCAGAGGAAAGAGCATCTGAGAAAGCTGCGTCTGACCAAGGAAAGACAGTAATACTTTTCTCAGTGGGAATTAATAAGTCTTTCAAATTGTGTAAATGCTTATGACTGTACAATGGATCTAATATTGCATACATGATTGATAATTGCCCTAATTATACAGCATTTCCCTCCCAATAACTGTGATGCTCTTACTGAATCCATTGACATCCTGACAGCTGGAGAACGTGTCTTCATTGCGGGTGGAGCTCAGTTTGCTGGAGCTTTTATCTGAAGCCACCAGGCCCATTTCCCTCTGAGATCCACTTTGGGTTTCTTTCTGTTTCTTGGCCAATTTCCTGAAGGCAAAAAGAACAGTGTCTGACAAGCTCAGGGCTCACATGGTAGGTGACATAGACAGAAATTATTTTCTTCACATTGAGACTGTTGTAGACTACCTCTTAGCAAGCTATTCATTATGACAAATGTTTCTGTACTCATTGAGTGACACATCCAGGGCTACGCAACATAGCTTTATCTATTGAAACGAAGGCATCATAATTGGCGGATCATTGGATAATCAGCTATAGATGTGATTCAACTGGCTAACGCTTCTTATGCAGCCTCACATATCTCTTTTGAGCTAGCCAAGTAATATTACTGCTTTTCATGGTATAATTGGGTGCTGAGAGATGCTTGGCAGACACCAGGTTACCCACAGTCGTAATGTTGTGACACTCGGGCACTGCTTCCTTGTAGGCCTCAGTAATTAACACCTTCTATTTCCTCTACGAGGAGGGCTCTATCCACAGATCACTAATGAGTTTGAGTCAGTTGTTATTAATAAGGGGAAATGAATGACTGTGATGATATTTTCCTATTTAAGGAGATGTGTAGAGGGTTGGATGCTTGCAGAACAATTACAGTGCCATTCTCATTATGAGCGAAGCAAAGCTGATGCCTTCGATTATCCAAAGGATTTTAAATACACATCTACACAACTGAATAACACAATTATGCTCCTTTCACACCTAAGTTCTGAATGCCACTGGGCTTTCCTTTGAGGGTTTACATTTGAATACCTGAAAGAGAATTTAAGACATCTACCACTATAGATCCATTCACTTTAGACTCTGAACTGCCTTCTGTCGGTGTTTGTCTTTTTTGCAGAACAGGGTAGTCTACCTTACAATTCTGTCTGGCAAAAACATGAACACTGACGGAAAGTAGGTCCAAGAGAGTCAGGGAGATTCTTCCATTAAGGTAATGCCCCAAGGAGAGAATATCTCCATAAAACATCTTGCGATGGAGCAAGCAACAATTTTTCTTCTGACTGATTTATGGAATCCTACAGAAGAAATCCCCTCTGTGTGACTCCTTAAGAAATTGTTTTTTTTTTTTTACATTTCTGGCATCTTCTGTCCTGTGTTGGAAAGAAAGCTTTATCAGTACTTACCTGTGCCACCAATACGTCAGTTATGCAGTGGGCTATTGTGTTCGGGTCCCGACCAGATGTATTCCTGAGTCTTCCTGTTTAGCTGCATATAAAGAATATGCAGGATGCAGCAGCCTTGGTGGCTCAGTGGACAGGTAAGTACTAACTAAAATATCCTTCCTGCACAGGACATTAGATGCCAGGACTTTTTGAAAAGCCCTGAGAACGCCTTAAACTTGAAGTTTCAGAACTAAGGCTGGCCATACACCTTAAATAGCTGTCGACTGACTGTTTGTTTTGTGTAGCACCCCAGAGCGGGCACTACCATTCATACAACCTGCTACTGTCTTAAATGCCTAACCGATGTGTGACATCACCATGCCTTTTGTTTCCAGGTCTGTTCATTAGGTGCTATATAACTGTTATGTATTGTATTTCATGCACTGTGCCTGGTTGTCCAGCAGGTGGCGGTGTACATGGCAGAGATCTTTAGTTAGAATGGAACTTACCAATCCATTCTCCCCCCTTTTGGGCAGAAGTGGGCCAGTCCTGCTTCCTACCAAGGGTATCGTTGCAGGAAGCTGTAGAGAGGAAGTTGAGAGAAGGAGTTGAGAGTTGGAGCCAGAGACTGTGGCAGCATGGTGCAGTGAGGGAGTGTTTTCCCCTCACTGCTGCAGGAGCTTTGGGAAAGTAGCTCAGAGAGCAGCCCACTCCTAATATATAAAAGGACGTTGGGGGTCAAGTGCAGATGGCAGCGCAAAGGTTAGCACAAGGCCAGGTCTAAAATTGTGCGCGTGGTGTGGGTGGGGAAGGAAACAGGCCAGCAGGCTTGTCTCATTTACCATTTTCTACGCTGAGTGACAGTATCCAGGTAGGAGCATCGTGACACAAACTATTAAGGCCGCATCAGCACTCGGAATTCCTAAACACCGGGACTCGATTGCCCCTGTGAGGCAGCCCATTGCATTTGGCCAACTACTATTCCTCCTGACCCCCCCCCCCCAATACAAATGCACACTCAGATAAGCTGCATTGTTTCTCTGTGTATGGCCAGCCTGAGTTTATATGCACTGTCTATTTCATGTTATTTCCATAATTACAGATTATTTTTTGTAAAAAAAAACATCAATCGCAGAAGAAAACAGTCAAAAAGCTGTGACAGGGTAACAAACAAGACATATTCCATGAAAGAGGAGACCAGGATAAATCGGTACTGTATGTGTGTTGCCATATATATATCAAGAGCCTATGAAACATATTTACCCATTTTGACTTTTTTCATGGTTTTAAGTAGAATAATATTGTATCGCAGTGGACGGAACTGACACTGATCAATAGTGAACACAACTCTATACAAAGTGTTCAACATTAATTAATTAATTAATATGACACTTAAAATATCAATAGATCCACAAACAGCTTTTCGCAGTACTGAAAAAAATGCCTAAAGTTTTTTTTTATAAAAAGTGGAGCAAATTAGTGTAATTTTGGTACAATTTGGCACAATTAGGATTCTACAGTTTTTTCCCATATTTGAAAAGTCATTGGGGCTTTTTGGGGAAGGGCGGGGCTTTGTTTAAAAGAGGATGTGGCTTAAGGTGTGACATTTTGCTCCAAAATTGCATTATAATTCTGGCATAAAATTCTGTATAGAGTTAGAGAAAAATGTCTATCCCTGCACCACATTTATCATG
The DNA here is from genome assembly GCA_033119425.1 of Bufotes viridis. NCBI lineage: Eukaryota > Metazoa > Chordata > Amphibia > Anura > Bufonidae > Bufotes > Bufotes viridis. The sequence goes on along the minus strand of CM065594.1, from coordinate 237,495,887 downwards.
AGCCAATCTGAGCCCCTGTGATACATCTGGTGCAGGCAGCCGGTCTATCTTTATAACATCTATAGGTAAATCTGGGCCAAAGTATTGCTTTGGATTGCAGGTGTACCTCAATAGTGACTTGGCTTATCCGAGTTGTCAAAAAAAAACAAAAAAACATCTAAAACCTGTTTCTTAGGCCTCATGCACATGAACATGTGGGCCGGCAGTCCCCAGTGCATGGGCACCATCCGTGCGGTTTACGCAGACGGTTGCAGATCCATTGAACTTGAACGGGTGCGTGATCCGTCCACACCGCAAAAAAATAGAACTTTTTTATATTTTCTAGGGGCGTGGAGGCACGGAGAGAAACCCCATGGAAGCCCTCCATAATGCTTCCGTGGAGTTCTGTGCCTCCGTTCTGCATCGCTCCTTCCGGATTGCAGACCCATTCAAGTAAATGGGTCTGCATCTTTGATACGGTGTGCACACTGCTAGGGCCCATATATTGCTGTTTGCGGGCTGCAATATGGGCACAGCCGGGCCTTATACTGGCATCCTTTTGCTAAAGCCCTTTTGGTGCACATTTTCATTTCTTGCATTCATCTCTCTGTAGTGTTTGTTCCCATTGTTTACATTGCTTGCTTTCTGATGTGAGGTGTGTGGCAAGTCTGGCAATGCCGCTCTTCACTCTTGTGATGCTCTTGATGCACATGACTATGGAGCACTTGCTCGATCCAGTGGGCATGCATGGGTTGACCCTTTACATAGATTCTGTGATTAATCCCTCTGTACGTGATATCACTGATTAAGTCTCGTATGTTTTGGGGGTGAAGAATCACCTGAGCAATGTATGCCAAGTCATCAGAACAGGAATGAAATGTTACAGTAGGTGAAAGAGGGAAAACAGGCATTTTTCACAATATAAGTACAAAGGCTCTGATTTATCAAGACCGGCTTGTGCTACGTTGGTCTTGATAGGGCCTGCGCTGCCGGAGCAGGCATTTAATTAACGACGAGGTGCTGTCCGTGTGCCAGACTGAAATCGTCCTCACCACACCCCCTTTTCAAAAACTGGGGCAGCGTTAAAATGCCAGTCGTGACTAAATCTAGTTAAAATAGCATTTAAAAAAGTGGCAAAACCGGGTTTTACAATTTTTAAATATTAAAACCATGACGTAGGGGCATGATAAATCTCCCCCAAAGTGCCTTCATTTCATCTGTCTACAGCAGTGGATGGTAAAAGATTAGCCTTGGAAGACCCCGTAATCAATGAGTAGCACTACAAAAAGTCTATCTGTACTATGGTAGTAGACACACACAGGCATCTGGAAGAACTAGGAGGTCATTTATTAAGACCAGCATATATATGGCGTATATCTGATTGTAAATGACCCCCTAGGTGCTGATGAAGTGAACACTTAACAAGGTCATTGAAAACAGAGGACGAATATGAGTAAAGGATCAGTTAGAGGTAAAATGGAAATGTCACGCTATAAATCTAGAAAAGGCTTTTAAAAAAACTATAGAAAATGCGAAGTCAGAATCCAGACCTGTGGCTGGACTTCTCAGAAAGCTTACAGATTTGAGAAGAAGAATTGAGAAAAGCATCAGCATCCACATGTCCTAAGCTCATCGAGACATGTTAAAAAGTAATTAAAAAAAAATTAATCTTTTATTTTTCTATGGCTCAGTGTAATAAAAGCCTATTATGTTGGGAGTGAGTGTATGTATCATTAAAGTTATTAAAGAGAATGCTGTCACCTCTCCTGACATGTCTGTCTTAGCAACTACTTGTATTCCCCATGTAATAACAATTCTGGAGCATCTATCCTTATAACTCTATGTTGTACCATAGAAATGTATGAATGAATTGCTAGCAGTCTGCAATAAAGCTCACCTTTACCACCTTTACTATCTGTGCCCCTGCACAGTTTGACACCATCTAATCAGTGCTGCCAGTGCTGCCCCCCCTCCAACTGGTAACACCTAGGTGGATCCATATATTGCAGCCTGCTGGCAATTTATTCATAAATGTCTAGTAGGAATAATACAGGAATGGCACATCATTGAGTCACATGAATAGATGCTCCAGAATTGTTATTAGATGTGGGCCACTCTGTGTAACGGCAATCTGTGGGATGCAGGAGACTGACTGTCATATGACAGCCTATAATCTGTCAACAGACTAAAATGAAGTTGGTCATAATGCAAGCCCCTAATCTCCTAATGTAGATGTACACTGAAAAACAAGGATGATATGATCTCTGAGAATAAAACAGCTAAATATTAAACGCAATAGTGTTTTAAATAAACCAACTTGTATTTGAATGATAGTAATGATTAAGAAAATGTAGTTTGTCTGAAACGCGTTAACAGTCGGGGTGCTGTGATTATTTGTATGTGCTTGCTGTACTCAAGAATAAAGGATCGTCACAGCTTTTAAGAACGGTGCTGTTTTTTACTTTGTGGAAAATGACAGCAAATTAAAAGAATATAATTCTAGACTCCATAAACTGTATAGAACAATTGGTACCTGGATCCATTTGAATGTTCGCATAGACCTGTCAATCTAGCCTTTTACATGGGCTAATGATCAGCCGAGCAAACATTCGTGGAAACGTTTGTTCCCAATCATTGACCCATGAGAAAGGCCAACTGATCAGCCGGAAAACAAGCAAATTGATGGCTGCTCGCCTCTTTCATGCAAGCATTTCACATTAAGATGATTGCTGGCAGAACATCTCCCCATGTGAAAAAAAAGCATGTGCCGCCGACAACAATGCAAACAGAGGGCTGTAAGTAGTGACGGATCATTCATACAGCCTTTCATTGGGGCAACTGTCATATGAAGTTACTTAAAGGGTTATTCTGAATGTTAAAAGTTATCACCTATCCTAACTCTGGAACCCCCACCGATCATCATGAGCCCCCCAAAATGAACAAAGTGGCAGGTCGGGCAGGCCCACTGCCACATTCAACTTTCCAGGCGTTCCGGAGACAGATCAGTGCAGCGCTTGTTTTTTTCCGATGATCCTGTAGAAGTGAATGAGCTAGCAGTTTGCCTGTCTAAAGTGCCGCTCCGAGGGGTATGAGGTGCCTGTTCTCGTGATCAGTGGAAGGACCCCCACCAATGTAATAGTTATCCTTTATCCTGTGGATATGGAACAACTTTTAACAACCATGATATCTCCTCAGCCATTCAGCATGCTACGTCATCGACTGCTGATCTTTCGCAGTAAAAATCTGCCCATGTGAACAGACCTATAGTTATGTTCTTTTCAAAATAGTGTGCACATTTAGGGACCATCATCCACTTACTTCTTTTATCATGGATATGAGCACAGATGGATTGTAAAAAGGAGAGTCAACTGGCTCCACCACCTAGAGGCCTCCATAACCCTGTCTCTCATAACCTTCCTAGACACGTAATCTGACCATACACTATTAATTGCTGTCAGAAACTATTCCTCCTGACCCCCTGGCCGAGTGTGCATGTACTCACATTGGGAAAGGGAAGCAAGGTGCTGTCAGATACTTTTAGTGGCAGCATATCTGTCTTGAGAACAAAGGATTCATGCATCTTGCATTTCAACATGTCCAATCCTTTTTTCCCCTGATGTGTGAGATGGGGAAACAGCTCTCATTGTCTGAACACTGTTTGTATAGATTAAATTAAATGATCTGGACTGACATTCTGCTGTTTGGCCACAAGATGCCGCTGTTTAATATTCATGAGAGGTGGGGTTTCAGAGCCTGTAAAGAGGAAAAGAGGCAGCCATCTTAGAGAGGAGCGGAGACAGACACTGAGGATCTGTGTGAGGAGAAAATCCATCGACATCCAGGTGTGGGAGCACCCTTCAGTGACCAGAGCTGCAGTCAAGTGAAGCTGATCGTGTCCAAGACCCTGATCCTGTCCAGAGGAAGGAGGATTGCTGCCAGGATGAGAGCTGAGGAGTAAAGCCGCAGACACTGCAGTACCGCATGCTTGTTGGAGAGTCATTTGTTCTGTTCAGAGTCACCAGCGGATGCAGAGCAGACCCTGGTCAGTGAGATCGTGCACGCACCTCATTACAGTGTTGGTGCCTAGAGACTGAGACCAGGCCTGTAGTTAGTTTGTTAGGGTCTCTGTTTGTGTCAGGCCACAAGTGTTACTTCTGTTCAGTGCAAGGACTCCATAACTTAAAGCGACATTTCACATTGGAGAGCTAATAAAATTCCCATAAACTCAACCCAGGCTGACATTTTGCTCAGAAGGAATACTCAGGCACATGCTACAGGACCAGTTATGGGAGGGGGAATACTGTAGATCTTTGTGAGATTGTAAGCTGTTGTGCTGCACTGCAGGCTATCCCATACCACACACCCATACAGTGGTTCTTGTTTTTTTAGGGCAATAACAGGTAAGGCTACTTTAACACTAGCGTTTTTTGAGGATCTGTCACAGATCCGCAAAAACACTTCTGTTACAATAATACAACCGTATGCATCCGTCATGAATGGATCCGGTTGAATTATGTCTTCTAAAGCCATGACGGATCCGTCTTGAACACCATTGAAAGTCAATGGGGACGGATCCATTTTCTATTGTGCCGGAGAAAACGGATCAGTCCCCATTGACTTACATTGTGTGCCAGGACAGATCAGTTTGGCTCCGCTTCGTAAGGCGGACAGCAAAACGCTGCAGGCAACGTTTTGGTGTCCGCCTCCAGAGCAGAATGGTGACTGAACGGAGGCAAACTGATGCATTCTGAGCAGATACTTTTCCATTCAAAATGCATTAGGGCAAAGCTGATGCGTTTTGGACCGCTTGTGAGAGCCCTGAATGGAACTCACAAACGGAAAGCCAAAACGCTAGTGTGAAAGTAGCCTAAGATGTGGCAGTTTAGTTGATCCTGCCAATAGGTAAATTTCTGCACTTTCCTCCTGCATCCATCGGAGGGCGCCGCACTGTGCGGCACAAGGGTCTGTGCCTTCAGGCTGTATGTAAATTATTATATGTTCCCAGCATTTGTGGTTGTGTTTTTTGCCACCTTTAAGTAAAATTCTGTTTTGGCAAAAGGTGGTGTTGGGGTTGCTTTGCTTGTTCATGACTTCTCTGTATCACGGAGAGACCACCCCAGTACACGGCCTACAGATGTATGCTGAACTAACATCAGCTAAACATTTCAGTAGTCCTAAGTCTAATGTGTATGGCCACCTTTACAGACATAAAGCATGTGTAGAAGCCCAGATCTTCTGGAGCTTCTCTTTTGCCTAAAATGGGCAACCAAGTTCAGGTGGTCACTTAGATAGGACAACTCATCAGCAGCAAGTGGAGATGAGTCTAGAATGGTTGGTACTGTACTTATAGTGTCTTAGCTATTCCTTAATTAATTAAACCTATAAAATGGAAGGGGGGCTCCGCCAAATTTTTACCCCTTGAAGCTTTATCTGGTTTTTGATATGTATGATAGCATTGCAGAACCTCCTGCATGCAGCCCAGTAGGTAACAAATGAATAAGCCATGGGATGAGGAACAGGGTATGGGTGAGGGAATGTGTCAATAGGGAAAGGGTTTGATTTCTGCAGGTACTTACAGATAGTATGAATAGGAGTACACATTTCTTCTAGAGGATGGAGAGCGGTCACATGGGGGGGACCGAAAAACGAGAAATAAAAAGAAAAAGAGGAATAATTAGATGTGACAGCATGAACCTCACCAGGGTGACAGAGTGACATTAGAGAGGTGTATGGAAGTGGAGAAGCATAGCACAAAAATGTATAGCTCAAGGATGTAAAGATATACTGTAGCTGTCTTTCTATAATGTAAAAGTCTGAGGGACTGAAAATAAGGTCTGCTTTGTTTCCAAAAACAGTGCCTCTCTTGAATGAATGAAGTTGAGCTGTAACACCAGACACAGCCTATGAAAAAGAGTGGCGCTGTTTCTGTATAAAAAAAACAGAACTTAGTAAAAACATCTCTAAATTGCATTGTGTAGAGCTTTCCTATAGTCTGTTGCCTCTCCTGGCTGTCCATCGTGATACCCCTATCTTCTAGAACAGAGATCCTCAACCTTTATTTACAGCTTGTGAACCCCACAAATGAAGAAAGGACTGTGCACAATCCGGTTGAACGCTGTTGAAATGACCTAAATCAAATAAATCTTAAATCGGTGTCAGTTCTGAAACTGATTGCAAATTAAGCGACCAAACAGAAAATTGGGAGTCCTGACACTGCACATTTCCTTCCAGTCTTTGAAAAAATATGTACATCCAGATGGTGATTTGTGATTCTGGGTTTTGTATTTAAAAGTTCATTATATGCCGAGCATGGCGGTCTATGAAATTCCCTACGCTGCCGGAGGATGCACCTAATTTATAACGAGTTGCACTCCTCGTCAAAACTGAACCGCATCCTCTGGTAGCTGATGCACCTAGACTAAAATCAATGGCAGCTCTGAGCAGCAGTAGATTTCAGTCTTTTTTTACACCGGTTTTCACGCCGGTTCCTCTGGACCTGCCATCTCTGGACATTCACCATACTTCCATTTATAGAAAAGTGGTAACTGCGAATGCCACTTCCTCCAAGATTTTGCAATGGTGTTTAAAAATCGCAGTCACAAGGTTTGCATCTTTTTTTTACACCAGAAACCTGGTGTGGGGGAATGATAAGTCGTCATCCTTCCCTCCCCCAGTATCCTGCAGCAATATATACTTTTGGCATTAAACTGGACAAGTCTAAATTGCATCTTCCCAGATGCCTACAGCCAAGTTCTTCTCTATTTTACAGAAATTGACCACAGCTACTTTACTACTTGTATCTACAGGTTACATCGGTGCAGAAAATTGCAGCTTCACTTAGTAGACCGTGCACAGGTAGATGAACAAGCACTGAGCCCCCTTCAAACAGCTGATTGGTGGCAGTGCTGAGAGTTGGACGCCCAATGATCTGATATTGATGACTAGAGATGAGGAAATCACTCAATACTTGATTGGTGTTTGATTCGGTCAAATCGTTCAGCTGATTAGATTCTGGTCCAAACTGATTCTACCTAAATCAAAAGTGGTCCAAATATTCTTCCCAACTTTGCAGTTGGTAAATTTGGGACACACAGCCCCCCTGGGGAAGAATCCTCAAGCAGTGAGGGACCACCCATTTGGGAATGGGGCTTTTATAAGCCATATCCATTTTAGCCAATTTTTGCAAGGTTTGTCTCTGAAAATCTGAAACAGTCCCTGCAAATTTGGGACTGTTGGAAACTATGTCCAGTTGGCTGGAAAATGTGGTTTAACATTTAACATTTAATTTCTCTCCCCAAAATTTGCCCAAATGGACTCAGGACTCAGATGCAACTCGAATTTTTACAAAATTCCATTCGAATTCGAATAGTTTAGGGTACTTTTACACTAGTGTTATTCTTATCCGGTATTGAAATCCGGTAACGGGTCTCAATACCAAAAAAAAACTCTGAATGGAAAGCAATCCATTCAGTATGCATCGGGATGTCTTCCGTTCTGTCCCTTGTACGGTATTTGACCAGACAAAATACCGCAGCTTGCTGAGGTATTTTTTCCGGCCAAAATTCCGGAACACTACTGCACTTGCCGGATCCGGCATTAATTTCCATTGAAATGTATTAATGCCTGATCCGGTACCAAGTGTTCCGGAAATTGGCGTATCACCGGTTTTCCAGTCTTCGCATGAGCAGTTCTTTCTAGCTTTGAAAAAATGTAATACCGGATCCGTTATTCTGGACGATACCGGAAAGACGGATCTGGTATTTCAATGAATAAGTCTAACGGATACGAACAACGCTAGTGTGAAAGTACCTAGTGAATGGATTTGTTCATCACTATGGATGATTTATCCTAAAAGCAGGCCATCAATATCCTTCTTCCCTTTGAATTTGCTCTCATCACATATTATATACAATCCTACATTTCTCTCTACTTACAGATTATACTCCACTCTTTCTCATTATTTCCCCTGTATCTTGCCTTAAAGGGGGTCTGTCAGCTCCCCTGAAATGTCTGTTCTAGTAAATGCCTTCCCCATGGAGCATCTGTTCCTAATACTATGCCTTCCCTTCGTTAATCCTCCAGTAAATGTATTCATAAATTGATAACTCGGTGTCACATTTCCCCTTGTCTCTATCAGTACTGGTCAGGGGGAGTTCATACTAGCGTTTTGCTTTCCGTTATAGCATTCCGTTCAAATGTGATTTAAACAGAATTGGTATAACGGAAAGCCAAACAAAACAATTTAAAGACATTCCATTTTAACCATCCTAATAGAGCTGAACAGACAAAAAAGAAAAAAAAAGAAAACCAGCATATTGGACGATGACAAATGTCCTGTCTGCAGGACTTTTTTCTGTCCAAAATAATGGAAGCCAGGCGTTTCTTTCTCTATTCAACTCTATTAAAACGGATTCAAACGGAATGTCTTTAAAGTGTTCCATTTGACTTTCCGTTATAGCAATTCCGTTATTTTCAGTTGTAATCTCAATTGAATGGATGGCTGCATCTGCACTGAGCGACCTAATGCATCTCTCAAAATTATGCAGAGCTCCGAAGAAGATGTAAAGCTGTCTCTCTCTGCATTACAGTCGCTGAAGCACATGCTCACTGTAATATCTACAACACACAGCGACAGTGATGAATACATATCGGATGATATCCATAGGGATATGCTGACAGACACAAATATCTATGCTAATACTCAGGCCTAATAAACAGTTATGGAAATGCTTTGTGTCGAACTCATGCATTGGATGATAAATGCACGGATTACAGGATGTAAATGCAGGCACTGCGGAAAAGCCAGAGATAGTGAGATAATTTGTGGCGTCCAACTGAGGCTCACCTACCGCTATATCCGTGCACATCACTTCTATCTAATGGAGGATTTTAGTTCTTGGATGCGATGTACAGTATGTAGATACACGGATAATCTTGTAAGGGATTATACACCCATGTGTCAGTAGCGTATATTGTTCCAGATGAAGAATTTATGTATATACTGTAGGTGCAGTGCTGTTATAGGTTACAGATACTGTCACTTGTTTCCATTCTGATAAGTGCCTTCATATGTCCTATAACCTAGTATTCACCAAAGTAATGGATGACATGGACATTCATTGAAAGCATTAAAGGGGTTATCTGGGCTTTTTCCTTTGATGACCTATCCTCAGGGGACAGATCATCAATATCAGATTGGAGGGCGTCCGACACCCAGCACCCCCGCTGATCAGATGTATGAGGAAAATGCTCGTGCAGTGCGCATGTGCCATCTCCCTTCTCTCTTCCTGTCCGCTGCTGATGACATACAGCAGTGAGCAGGAAGGGAGAATGGAGACGCCAGGTGCGCATTATGCGTGCTTCTCCTCATACAGCTGATCGGCGGGAGTGCTGGGTGCCGGACTCCTGCCGATCTGCTATTGATAACCTATCCTGAGACTGGATGGTATTGGTTGGCACGCTGGCACTGGAATAATAAATGCTTCCACCTTATTGGTATTGAATTGCATATCTTAGTTTATGGCGGATGTAGAAATAAGTAAATGTAGGGATAAATAAATAACACGCAGCATAAGTCTCCATGCAGTCTCCCTGGACTCTCCTTGCAGTCTCCCTTTCCAATATTCTTCTATTAATCATTTTCAGCAACACTGTCCCTAGCGCATGAGCGATTGTCACGTCTCTCTCTATGCTCAGATCGCAGGACAATGGCGGAGACAGCGTGAGATGAGGGATTGATGGAGTTGTGACCTCACAGGGGATGGCTATCTGTGGATTGGCTGGCGGCACGGTATTATGGGTGAACTCCCATTCCTGGAATTCTTACTTTCACTTTGTAACATGTGCTGCCACCATTTTAGGAATACTGATTCGTTACCACGAAGGGCAAGCAAATTCAGATTTTTTGTAAAACTAAGTTTTCCTAAACTTTGGACCGCTTTCCCCTTTGAATGCTTCACTCAACACTAAAGGAGACCCCACCCATGAATGGCTCCTGACAAGGGAACCCACAATCTAAAGCAGTGTTATCCAGACCAGATGACCCCTTGTCACTTACAGTAAATCTATGAGGGCCCTTTCTAAGCACCAGATATGGGTCCAGAGGTATAGAATGGGCCTCTTGCAGCTTATGGGTACCATGTTCCCTAGATTCATATGCTGTGGAGCTGTAACATGGTACAGGATGAGTGGTAATTAAGAAGTCAACACTACAACTTCTTTTGTAATACATGCATATCTTAAACGTGCTTACCCTACACATCCAAAAACATTTTTTTATCTTAACAATCTTAGTCACGCAGACAGTAGGACAACTTGTTTGAAGCAATAGCTACACATTTTGTCCATCTCAAACACTGATAACATATCGCTAGGATATGCCATCAATGTTCAATAGGTACCTGTCCTACCTGTAAGCCTCTGGGACCCACTTCTATCTCCAGAATAGGCCCCCTGAAGTGAAGGAGAGCTCACCACGTAATCAAAGCCATCCTCCATTCACTGCGATGGGAGTTCCAAAAATAGCAGAATTTTGGCTTGCCATCATATTTCTCGCAGTCTCATAGTGGTGAATGGAGAGGCAGGCCTGCATGCGCTGTGCACTCCCCATTTACTGCTATGGGACTTTAAAAAATAGCTGAGTATGCTCGCTTGGGTATTTTAGAAGTCCTATAGCATTAAATGGAGAGCACACTGTGCATGCCCAGGCTGCTCTCCTTCACTTCAGAGGCCCTGTTCTGCAGACAGGAGAAGGTCTCAGACGCCTGTACCTATCTTAAACCCCTTTAAGGTGCTCATAGACATAAAATAGTGGAGACATTGGTCAACTTCTCCATCGGTTCAGTTGAGTGTGCCTGTATTCTTAATGAGGGGGGTCAGTAGGCCTGCAAGCATAGAAGATCAGCTTATCACACCAGAATCAGTGGGTTTTCATGACTTTTTTCTTGTGTGTATGGGCATTTTTACTCCTTGTGCTTGAGTCAAACAATAATATAATAAATGTGGTTTCAAGAACAATCCCATTTTCATCTATTTGTATGTAACCACTTGGGTTTTAGCTGTATATAACCTATAAACCCTTTATATGGACATCTCTGTGGAGCACTGTTATGGTCTATATATTTGGCTCTGTACTGAAACAAAATTACACATCAGATATTTCACTTTGACAGTACAAATACCATGCGTACATTGATGGAATTTCAACATTACATCTCCTGAGGATAGACAAACACACACATGTACAAAGAGATTGACTAGGAAGAAGTGAGTAGACAAGAGGTCAACTAGACAAAGTTCAAGAGGATCATAGATAGAATATAGACAATAGACAGCGTGGAGAAGGCATTGTTATATGGCATATATTCTTTAGAAGGCTTGATCACAGTTTTAGTTTTATCAGATAATAATTTTAACCTGTTCTCTGCCAGAGTTTTACACACAGTCAACAACAACCTATCATTCTCCTTCTAACCTTCTCTTGATGGTCATCATGGCCCCAAGGAGTATAATAATGAACATCAGCATTCCTGCAATCACACCGGCAGTCTGCACCGTACTGTCAGCTGGCTTCTCCGGCTCCACTGTGTTGGTATTCTGCGTGGAAGCCCCTTTAAAAAAAGAAGGGGAAGCAATGCCTTAGTTTGTATATAAGGCGTATGATATATTGTCATTATGGCATGCACAATTGGCTCTGGCAGCGAAGAGGTTAAAGATTTTCAGCCTCCGGGAATCTGAAGTGGTGGCAATGACTGAATATTTGCTGATAAAATGAATAAGTCAGATGTTGCCTGGAAAGGGCTTATAGTCACCTGTAATTGGCTGGCTTGGGGGGAGGCGAGTGATGGGAGGAAGGCTGGAGGTAACGCCTAAGAAGAGGGAGGGATCCCGTCAGTAGGCATGCAGGAGAGGAAAAGATAGTGAGAACGCGGGAGGGAGACATTGGCCACTTTAAAAAGTCCCTCCTATTTTGAATAGAATTATGACATCATCTGATGGGACTTGGACAGAACCTTGGCTCATTTTGGGGGCTTTTAAAAGCCAATTGGCCTTCATTCTGGAGCAGATTACTGTCTACCATTCTTGACTTTATTCAAATGCAACTGCATAACATAAAACCTTCCATGTACATTTCCTATTTCTGATATTTGAGGAGCTCAATGGCTCAAGAAAAGAGCTCAGATTCCACCAGCTGGCTGCTATACGGGCAACAAATGTTTGTAACCTTATGGTTTCTTATTTTCACCCAGTCTAAAGAAAAGCTGTTCCATTGTACATGCAGTTCTTTTATCATGGAGTTGAGCTGACTGATATATAGTGTTGCAAGAAGAGATTCAGTATATGTAGATATATATATATATATATATATATATATATATATATTTACTTTATTCATTTAACCTATGCTTAGGAGTTTAATGGGTGGTTTTACTCAGTGATTGTGGATCGAAACGCAGCTGTCTATCATACAGGAAGGGCTGTCAGTCACTTTGTAGGACCACCCACTGGACTCCTAAGTATAGAAAGAACAAAAGGGTTATAGAGGACCTGTCACCACAAAATGCAATGCAATCTGAAAGCACCAAGAAGAGGAACTGAGCAGGTTGCAATCAATCACCGATAACTAGTGTTCAGGGAATTTCGTTTGAATGCTGTACTGAGATTCGTCTTTGTACAGCATTCAAATGTATTGGCTCTGGCGAGGGAAATTAGTTATTATAGAAGTCTCGCAAAACTTTGGTGAATAACTTGGGGATTAGATTTTTTAATTTGAAAATCATTTTAAAACTTGGATCTGAAGTCGGCTTTGGTGCCGAGATACTAACCAGTAACGAAGCAGACTTGGATTCCTGTTTTAAAATGGCTTTAAAGTTTAAAAATCACATGCTGAAGTCACAAGACTTCGATGATAACTAATTTCAACTCGCCGAAGCTTATACATTTTAATGCTGTACGGAGGCAGGTCTCAGCATTAAAATGAAGCTTTGAGCGAATAGACTTTGGATCTTGGATCTGAAGGTCTATTCGTGCATCCCTACTGATAACACCTCCCTCCTGTACATATAGTTTTTCACAGAGCTGCAAAAAAGCAAATATATAAATTACAGGTTTTAATTAAACTTTCCCCACAAAAATATATATTAATCTGCTCAGAATCTCCTGCTCTATAACATGCTGCTTGCAGATTGCAGTGCATTTTGTGGTGACAGATCCTCTTTAAATAAATTTAAAAAATGTAAAATAAAATAAAATAAATAAAATAAAAGCCATGTTGAATCTTTTGATATATATATATATATATATATATATATTTATATATACAGTATATTTATATACAGTATATTTATATATGTTATGTTTCTAGCACTCTGCTCTGCTCCTTCTGCTCTATAACATGCTGACTCCATGATCAATGTGGCAGGTTCCCTTGCTTAATGATGGCAATCTTTTTTGCAAAATATTTGGTAGATGATATAACATTTTTGACTTTTATCATGCACACATCTGTAATTTCAAAGTGTTTCTATTTTTTAAATTGATTCCAAAAGATTCTACTCTGCTATTCCAGATATCTCTTCTCTGTCATAGAAGTCGCTGAGTACTGGAGCAATCAATCATTTTTGAATAGGCTGATTAAAAACAATTGAGCTACTAAAAATGTGATCATGATCATGAAGTGCCTCAACTGCATATTGATGTGATTATACAGAGCTGGAGTTGGTTGCTTGAAAACAAAGAAACATGTGGAAAACCAAGTCAAGTCCCAGGTATCTACGGTATCAGCCAACTGTTGTGATCTGAATTATGGGGTAACTTTAGCAGCATGACTGATCATTTATGAAGAATTACAAACTTTTCTGTTTTAAAATCCACAGCAATGACTAGGTTGAAATGCTTGACGTTGGGTGGACCATGCCATAATTTGCCTATTTTAATACCAATGATCAAACTGTATCTATGGTATGGCAATCTTGATTTCAGACCAGGTGTTGAATGTTTAATGGTATTCAGTTGTTATAGGCATTATTATTCTTATAAAAGCTCTTGAATTACTTCCCCAAGCTTCACTGTGGACTCCATGAAGCTACTCTGGCAAAACTCTGGCGAAAACTCATGGCATTAGAGGATAAGCTTGCTTTAATCATGGAGCTAACAGGGCAGTTGAAGCAGGCGGCCTATAGTGTCAACTGTAGTAAAGAAGTCCAGTTTTAGCCCAGTAGGTACGATCTCTGGAGGGCATCTATGGAGTAGTGACGGTTGAGCATAATGTCTATAATGTTCAGGAAAAGAGAGGGTCAACTCATGACTTTTTTGCACTGGGCCTACCATTTAACAGGGTCCTGTCAAGGCAGAAAATCATTATCGTGCACTATACCAATAATACACATAAATGCCTATGTGCTGTAGGGCATACTCATGCTTGTAAGTCAGCGACCCAGTCATTGCCTTGCCCTGGCAATGCTACTGCTGGGTGGTGACCCCACTCTATTCCCCAAATGTCATACAGTGTCTGACTGGGATTCCTTGGGCCCAACAGAGGATATTATTCTTGAGGCCCAACTCTTATATCATCAATAAAGTCTCATTTAAATCAGAGAGATGGTCTCTAGTGGCAAGTGATTAGCTCCAAAGGAAGCATTTGGTGCCCAGTATGGTATTAGAGCGTGGGGCCACTGGAGGATCCTCTGGTGGCCCAGTCCAACCCTGATGCCATGTGACTTTGGTGACCAAACTTGTAAGCCTTGAAGGGGTATTCTCATCTGGGACTTGCACATATTTTGAAAGCAGGGCCTGGTCTTGTGGCTGTTGTGAATGGAGAGGTGGCCACGCAAGCACGTATCACTCAATTCACTTCTGTGGGAGTTCCCAAAAATAGCCCACTCCCATAGAACTGAACGCAGAGAACACAGAGAACTGATGCTCAAGCACCTCTTCATTCACATAAAATGCAAAATGGGACCCGGTTCTCAAAAGTCCTGTCAATATGCCATAAGTGGAGTCTTGTACAGGTACTTACCACCTAGTAGCCAAGTGAATGGGAACTAGCAGAGCTGGGAGGGCCCCCCTCTCTTTACCCATAGCTGCCATATTGTCTACCTCTATGACACACACACCATTGTAGGTGACTTAGTCTTACTCAAAAATAAGCCTGACTTTATCAATGACTGGGGAATCAGCTCTTGGAGAACAAGTTGTATGTTAGATGTGGAGCTCTACTTTAGTCATTCTAGAAGAAAGGGCAGTACAGCATTTCTTAATTTTCAGCATATCTAGAATTCATTGTAAGCAAACAAAAACAATATAAAGCTGCTATTTTATGAAAAGCTCCTTCAGCGACTTCATTTGAAAATGAATTTCATGTAAATAAATTGCAATTACAGGGTATTAATGGAATGCATTTCTCTTCTTGACGTTTTATATTTTATAGTGTCTTTAAGAAATGCATGTGAAAAGCATACTTAAAGTAGATTTGACCTTCACAAAAAGCAGGCATTTTATAGATTGATTCTAAATTATTATAACCACACATATTTTTATTAGCATTCTCTTCTCATCGTCATGCAGCTTGTCAATTCACTAAGAACTGGTGACATCACCATAGCAAACAGTAAGTGCCAGGTCTGATTTTAAGTGTCGAAATGTAATATGGTAGATAATATGTGAACGGGGAGGGAGACCTTTCATGGTTTTGTTATTTTTCTGTAATTTAAGTGTAATTTGTCTGTGATAAATTCGGGTGTTGGAAAATGTACAAATATGCAAGCAAGCTCTTGCACATGGCAATCTATATACACTGCATTAACCAAACGGGCGTTCTGCCTCTGTGGTTCACTTGCCATGATAGATAAATTAAATTTATGACAGATGTCTTTGTATATGGATCTAAAAGATTTGCTATTACAAAATGCATGACATGATACATGGTATCCATATCTGTGTAATCCATCCATGCATTCAGTTTTCCTGGATATACAGGGTATACAGCGTTATGTAAGTCTTTGTGAAGCCATATAATTATATCCACTGCAGCAACACTGACTGCTCATCCATTAACATTTACGTTTTTTTTAGTTTCAACATTACTGTACATACTTCTTAGTTTCTTAATATATGTTTATAGTGTTTTTTATGATATTAAGTTCCTAGACACAAAGTTAAAAGATCATTTTTGGGCTACTTGCAGTAGCCTCTAGAGGGAGCATAGGAGATTTCAGTGTGCAAGCATCCCGTAAGTTCCTAGCTCCCTCTAGTGGTCTCAGATAGCTGGGATTTTTATCATTTTGTTTTATGGGGGGATTAATTAAAGGGTTAATCGGGCAGAAAAAGAAATAACAAACTAGCTTATACTCAACTCGTGGATCCTCAGTGCTGCTTTCTGGTGCATTGGTCCCTGCTACTCTTCACTTCCTGCTGACATCTGGACGCAGCAGGAAATGGCTGTGAATGCCGCTCAGACAATCACTGGCTCAGAAGGGTCATCTTTTCACCCAGTGATCACCATTCCTTTATTTCCTGGCATGTCGAGACAGGATCAATAAGTGGGTACCCATGTACTGTCAGGAAATTGCCAAGGTCAGTATAAGCTAGTTTGTTTGTAACCATAACACAGGCATCCCATTATATCTTTTTGCACTAAAATACCCTGTTAAAGCCTGTATGCCAAGTTTCTGGTTTAGATAAGTACCAAACTTTTGCGTAAGCCCTTTTCCACATGGCACTTGCCACCTTTCCAATATAGGCATCACCTGGGAGGTAGCAGGACCTACTTGGCCAAACAATTTCAATTTTACTTGCATCAGATACATAATAATATGATATAATAAATAATAATCATTTATGCCAAAAATCTGGCATTGATTTACATTTCTAACTCATGTTCCTCCCGAGATGCACCAAATTACTAAGAGTGTGCCTCTTAGTAAATGTTATACCAGTGCATTTCTTATTAAGACTATTTGAAGCTCTGTATTAGAATGCTCCAACCACTATAAAATAGATTAGCAATATTGAATGTCACATATCATTGCAGAATTTTTGATTTATTTAGATTAAAATACAAAAAAAGGGGAAATCCACCTTATTTTTTCCCTGTTTTAATTAAGGCTACTCTCACACTAGTGTTTTGACTTTCCGTTTGTGAGAACTGTTCAGGGCTCCCTATTGGGTTGGCTGGTAGAATTGTTAAATATGTAGAATAGCGCTATATTCTACATATTCGACAATTCTACCAAGCCAAGCCAACCCAATAGGAAAGTTGCTTAATGCTCTTACGCCATTCGATTAACGCGTATATTTAATTACCGATTTTTCGCATAACATAAACTATATTAAATAATGAAGAATATTCAAAATCAGTAATGAGTCATTACTGACTTGTGGGTCAATTCAATTCGAGAATATTCGTCATTTTTTTTCCATCTGAAGTCATGATTCCTCCCTGCTTAAGTTGCTTTTGGGCCAATGACTGTTCACATTAAACTGGAAAAAATGACGAATATTCTAAAAATTATTAATATTTTAAAATACTCTATAGTGCCATATATTTGTGTTTTAGAATATTCGCAATCAATAGAATTTCAAATACGAATATTCACAAATATATGACAAATATTCGAACGAATATTCGTGAAATATCGCGAATTCGAATATTGCCCAATTGAGCATCTTTTGTGCTCATTTTGCATCAGTTTTTGTCAGTTCCTGTCAGAGATATCGCTATTTTAGACTGTAGAAAAAAGTTCTGTGTAGTTGTATATGTAAATAATGTAAAGAAAAAAAAACATCATAGATGCCTATGGAAACAGAAATTACTCTGTCTGATTAGAAAATGTAGCACTCCTGCAGCCTCTCTACAATCGAAAAATACATAAAAAGCTCCTGTATTTCCCGCACCTACGCTCACCAATTACTATCAATTGGAAAACGAGTGATTGGAGTAATTTTAGAGAATTGCTGTAAATTGTTGTGAACCTCTACCTTAAATACAAATGCAGGAAAACATAAAATATCTGGCTAGAGGCCACCTAGCAATGACTTGTCCAATAAAAAAATGGAAACATTTCTTTGCTGCTCACTTTCTTTTAATATTATTTTTTATATGTTTTAATTTGTCTCTTTGCATCATATCGATAACTGGAGAAGGATATTCCAAGCAACAGCAGAAATTATGATTATTCTCCTTTGTCCACAAGTCAAGTGAATAACTACATCCACCATGACACTGGAGCAGATTCTAAATACATTTTTTGGAAACTGCTGTAAAATATTTGAATTGACAAATGATAAAACATATGCTCAACCATATGGGTAAACATAAAAAGCCTTTGCAGTATGTAAACCATTGCTAACTCTGAACATTAAAGTGTGAAGCCCTTTTTGAAGGTCTGTTCTTGGCATGTTATGGAGAGATTCATAAAATTCATAAAATCTAGTGCAGGGAAAACGGAAGTGGCCTTCATTCACACGATCCCTGACAATTTCAAAATGGCCTCCGAAAATGAGAATTGGAATCTTGGCTTGTACTAGTTTTGATAAATGGCCGTTTAGTACTTTATGATATTGCTTGCTTAATTCACCAGTAATACAATATACTTAATAAATAAAATAAAAAGTTTTTCACCTTTTGAGGCCAGCCGGACGCAGCTGATTTTAGTCTCCTGTAAAAAACAACATAGAGACAATATTACAAAGTATTCGATTGTATTTGTCAATGTACATGTTTTATTTTTTTTATTGGCACTTTCACATGTATATAGACATACATTTTGTTCTCTTTTTTTTTTAATCCAGTTCTAAGAACTTTATAAGAAACCTTGCCTTCTCCTAATTCAATTGCTGGACTAATTATTTTGGTAACTACAGCCTTCTGCAATTTACTCTATGGGTAGTTTCACACATGGCATCTTTTGGAAAAAATCTGTAGTGTTGTAGTAGTTTTTCAGATATATATATATTTTTTTAGCCAAAACCACAAGTGACTTTAAAAGGTTTCACACGGTGGAAGTGGTTTCAAAAGATATAAGAAATATCAAGGAAGCACTTTCACCTCTTCCTGCTGGATCCACTTCTGACTTTGGCTAAAAGAAAATTGCATTGGCACTTTTCGTAAAAACCCACGTGTGCATCCACTTTTAGAACTCATGCACACAAACGTATTTTTTGTTTGTTTCTGTTCAGTTTTTTACGGCCCTTATGCGTAACCATTCATTTCATTGGGGCTGCAATAAAAAACAAAATTACTCCGTATGTCGACAAGTCTGTTCCACACAAAAATAGAACATACATGTCCTATTCTTGTCTGTTTTGCGGACAGGCATTGTTACAATGCAAAATACATACGGTCATGTGTATGAGCCCTTAAGGTGGTTTTATACAATGTTTTTTTTTTTAAACACTGCAGTTTTTCCATGACATTTTTGAGCCAAAAACAGAAGTAGATTCAAAAGTAATGGTTAATATATGGGACAAAATTATACTTCCCCGACGTTGAATCAAACTGCATCAAAAACAGTAGAGGAGTTTTATTTTAAAGGGTCACCAAGTTTTTAGAAAACATTTGATATGTGATAGGCACATACAAAAACTTTTGTCAGTGGAGTCCTGAGACCCCCACCAATTCCTAGAACAAAGAAAAAGAATTGTTTGCATATCCTGCTCTCTCTCCTCGCTGCGGGAGGGGAAGCAAGACGTACTCAATAGAAAGTCTATGGGCTCATCTCAATTCCATCCCCTGCAGTGAGAAAAGAAAGTGCGATATGCAAGCTCTTCTCTCTCCTCATTCGTTCCAGCACTCAAACCCCCACTGATTAATACCTTTGATGTCTCTATGACAGATCAAAAGTTTTACGAAAACTCAATGACCCTTTATAAACATTTGTGTGTGAAACCAATTTGCAAATTGCCAATTAAAATGTTTTATACTACATGATCAATGGGTGAATCTGATGCTTGCACTTGGATTTCCACTGTGGATATGTAAGATTAGCCCCACTGTCACAGTGTGATTCATCCTCATCTGGTGCCAAAAATCCACTGGGTAAATTTCACATACATGTGAAGTGGGATGTGGAAACCATATTCACGTGCATAAAATCGGTGTCAGTCAGATTAGTGGTGTTCTGCAGTTCTGAAACCCTGATCTTGAAAAGGAGCAGGTGCTGGTCAATGTAATACTGTATTACTGGATACATACAGTAGACTATGTTTTGATCAAGTAAGAAGTTAATGTTGATGTAGATCTATTACTTTAAGGCCAGCATGCGGCGGTACTATTTGGGACTCTACTTTTGGACTTGTGTATACTCTAATATAGTATCTTCAGAAAGTTATTTTTTTTAATGATCCTACTCCTGTGCTCCCTGTTTCCAGGAGAGGAGATGGCTACACATTCATATTCTGGAATAGGAGAAAGGCTAAGCATGCTATAATAGGCTGCTGCCATACAGTAGGACAGTAGCGCATCCTTCTTTCCTATGACCATACCCATTAGATGGAAGTAAGTTATTGGCTGAACAATTTTTGAAACAACGGTCCTATTGTGAGTGATAGTTACGCTAAAGCAGTCATATACATTTTAGTCTATATCTGTCAGTCTTTATAAAATGGTCCTAATGCAGGCCCTCAGCAGAGCAGGCCAGATTGATCCTAGATGCAATTTGCCTGCTTTGTTTGCAACATTAATGCACATATGATAGAGCTATCTAGGTTTACACCACCCATGAGTAGATTGTGCTAGGACAACCTGACCTTAGACCACATAGCAGAAGTAGAAGCTTTCCTACAGTGTGTATACCTTGAAACAAAGTAAATATTGTGCAGCATTTTTATATAAAGTGTATATGTACCCCATTGGCAGTGCTCAAAGCTTGGAAATAAATGCTGTAACTCTTCACTGGTGAAAGAGGTGGGTTCCAATACCCATTGTAGGTCCTGTTGTCTCCAACCGTAAAAAGCTGTGAAGATGCCAACTGTGTCGGCTTCAGCTCTGCGGCAAAATAATGGGAGGACTCCATAACGGAGGCGTTTCGGTAACTGACTGGTACTGGAAAGCATCCGTTGCCATCTGCAGCCCTTCCCGACCTCTGCGTCCGTTCCTCTTTTACCACTAGCTGGTATACACTGTAGGACAAGAACCATAAAAAAGAGAAGCCATTAAATAAGGGATGAAAGGGATAGCAGAGTGCAGATATAAGAAAAGACGACAGGGCTCATTAACTGTCATTAGATTATTAGGATATGTGTTGCTTGGACTAATATCTTGAGAAAATATGAAAGGCCAGCTGCTCATCAGAGATTGATGAGACTGTCTTATTGTGTGCTTACTTAGCTAGAAATGGTTTATGGCTGTCCAGACACTGAAAAACCGAGGCCGTTCTGAGGACAAGAACAATATAATATTACTGAGATAGAAAATTATAGACTCAAGTGTTAGTACTTGATGGTGTATTAAAAGGGAAGTATAGAAGTATAGAAAGTATAGCAAGGGAGGGAGCACTTCCTGAGACTTTCATAGGATTTCATGATATATTTATATTTATATATATATATATATAATATATATATATATATATATATATATATATATATTACACAACGTCTTTCAAGCTGTTGATCTATGGGATTTAACGATCATCTTGTCCAGATTCCTTTTTCTAAAGGTTAATGGAAGACAAATGGAAGTTGTAGCTTGATACTAGCCATCACTTCCTCCAATGGTTATGTAGACCATAGTCCAGGCAGTTCCTACTACACCGTCTATGGCAGTTCTTATATGGCTATGCCACTAGTTGTGGAGTCGTAGTCAACAGAGGAGTCGAATTCGGAAGTTTGGTTTACCAACTCCACAGCCTGGGGGAAAAGTCCTGCTGTGGAGCAAATGTACATGTGGTCTGACTAGAGTTATAAAGTGGATAGATGAATAGTTTACCTTACAGGAGCCCCCCGAGATTGTGCTGGTTTCAACCAAATTGTAATTGTGGTTTCCGTTTCATTCAGGGGGGCCTCAGCTTCTGAATCCATGAGAGAAGGAGCTGTAAAAGAACCATTACAGATAAAACTAGTTAGAGAAGTAGAGATTATGCAAAGAACAAAAACTGGGCAAAAACAGGGAAAATAGATCAAGGAAAAGTCAGAGAAAACTGTTAGGAACCTGCAATCTTTGTAGCAATGCGGGTTGTGACAGGTGGTCCAAAGCCTTTGCTAGTGCTGGCTCTTAAGGTAAATGAGTAGGTCGAACCAGGATACAACCCAACAAACAGATGATGAGTCTCATTGCGCAGTTTGAAGATTCGACCTTTTTGATTTGCCAGCTCTGCATTTGGATCTAGAGAGCCTACAGCCTTGTAGGAGATCTGGGGAGAGAAGATGCATAAAAACAGGTATGGTTACAGCACATAAATCTGCTGGGTATTTAATGAACATGTCTGATGATGGCTTATTGTATACAAGCAGTGAATATATTTCATTGTAGGAGAAGTGTAGAAGAACTGTTGGCAATGGCCACTCGCCTGGTACCTCATACATGGAGATGACACCATTTGTTTCATTGGGAGCTTTCCATTGTAGGTAAATCTTCTCCTCAAAAGGACCCCCCTGTATGGACTCCAAAGGAATGGGACCAGGCACTGAAGGAGGAGACAATTTCTGTTATTAATTGCCAGGAAGAGATTGATATGTTTTAAATGTCCATAGTAATTACACATCTATGGATGTTTGCAATATACACTTTACAAATATCTACATATTTATTACATATGCTACAGTATAGAGATCTAACAGTCAAAAAAAGATTAGTATTATAACTACTACTTACCATCCTCCTCGGTGTGCACTACAACCTCCCCACTCTCCATTCTCCCTTCAGGGTTGCTGAGTGCAAGTCGCAGGTACACAGCGGTGTGTGGCCGTAGACCCCGCAAGGTGTAGTGACTTGAAGTTAGAATCAGCTCTTCAGTTTCCACCCGTTCTTCTCCTAATTGGTAGCTATAGTGTAGCGTTAAATTATAGGTATGACATCGAGTTACAGTATAGCCAAAAGGTTCCCATTGGAGGGTCAGCTGTCGAGCCCGGATATCCACCAGTTCCACATTTTGAGGTCCATGCACAGGCTCTGTGGATAGAACACATTTCCCATTTATGAATTTCAAACAAATGGAAAATATTTTAAAGTATCACTTTCGTGCCTTTAAAAATTGGATTTGGAATCAGCATTTATTTAGAAAAAATTCGGACAACTTTTGATTACAAATAAAAGAAAGAAAGAGATAATGACTGACAAACAGAAAGATAGATAGATGGATAGATATATAGATAGACGATAGATAGATAGATAGATAGATAGATAGATAGATAGATTTCAGATTTCAGATAGATAGATTTCAGATAGATAGATAGATAGATAGATAGATAAAGATATGAGACAGAGATAGCTAGATAGATATGAGAGATAGATAGATAGATAGATAGATAGATAGATAGATAGAGATATGAGACAGAGATAGCTAGATAGATATGATAGATAGATAGATAGATAGATAAAGATATGAGACAGAGATAGATAGATAGATATGAGATATGAGACAGAGATAGCTAGATAGATATGAGATATAGATAGATAGATAGATAAAGATATGAAAGATAGATAGATAGATAGATAGATAGATAGATAGATTTCAGGACTTTAACATTAATTTGATAATAAAAACACCTAGGCGATATATATTATCTCCTGGGTGCCAAAAAGCCACAAAGTTTAGTACAAGCCATACTTGTGAAAGGTTTTGATACTTTTTAGAGGGCTTGGCATTCAAGAATATGATTGATGTAACCACTACACATCGGTCTAAGGCTACTTTCACACTAGCGGCAGGACTGATCCGACAAGCTGTTCACCCGACGGAACAGCCTGTCGGATCCGTCCTGCCGCTAGGAACGTGTGCTCCCAGACTACCACTCCGGCCACATTGACTATAATGGGGGTGGGGCGGAGTTCTGGCAGAGGCACGGCAGCGCACGGTGAGTAGCTGCCGGAATAAAACTACGAAATGTCCGACATTTATGTAAACAGCCTGTCGGATCTGTCTTGACGCTAGCGTGAAATCAGCCTAAAACAAGGTGTCAGCACAGTAGGCAGGAAACTCGCACACAGTGAGCCCTGACTGGAACCCAACCTACTTTCCCTCCCTACTTGTAGTGCAGGCCATAAGCAGCAAGTCTGCAATTAGTCCAATTAGTGCAATTAGTACGCTGTGCGTAAAAAAGTCATATCAGAAAAATCTCTTTCAAAGAAATATTTGGGAAAAGAAATCCTTGTATCACAAGACAGGATCTGATCCCATTCTCACTTGCACAAAGCTGTAATACACTTGTGGGAATGAGTCCCAATTTACATCAAACTATTGGTTTTCTTTTATGGTAAACATTTTTTTTAAACTCCTGGTGATGTTATATTTTATTTTATATATCACTGTCTATTTAAAAAAAAATCCTAAAATCCTGCATTTTTATTGTACATCCCTAGCTGTACAGATCATTTCTCAGCAGTCTACTCATTATCATCGCAGTGAAGATTACAATGAGAGATAACACACATGATAGATAGATAGATAGATAGATAGATAGATAGACAGATAGATCGATCACTGGATCCACCATTCACAATAGGTGATTGCCAAAGCTTACTGTATCTACACCCTTCCTGTACAATGACCTCGAGTCTCGACAAGTCACAGAGCATGCCTAGAAAACTCTCTCATAGATGTCAATAATGCCCTCCAGATTTGTTTTATGTATATGGCCCATCATGGGCTGCTGTAAGTCTTTAAATTCCATTAACAACTCAGTCATGATGGCTGGCCCAATATTCACGTTCAGGAAATAGAATTAAAAAATCTACAATCAAAAAGTAAAAACAGATGAGAAAAAGGATACGTGTCACTATCTGGTTTTAACTGGCTGAAAAAAATGATAGGCGACGCATTCCCTTTAAGGCATTCCATATTCCTATTCTCCGTCCTCTCTCATGCCGAATCATCTTTCTTGCCCCTATTCTGAGTCCTCCTCCCCCGTGCCCACGTTAGAACTGAATGACAGGCTACAGGGTTGTTATCAAGCGGCAGGGGGCTTACGGCTGGTGCCAGCTCCCCCGTGAGATGTGTCAGACTGCCCATATCACTCATGCAGCCTGGCGTCTTGCTCCTCTGCCAGGATCTGCCACTGTGCTGTCACTTACGCTCCAGGACACACTGCTTGTCCTTACCACTAGGCTATGTGTTTAGGGATCATTCACCCCACCGGGGACCATGTAATTCCCCTTTTAACCTTTGCAGTGCCGCCACATACGCTGCAAACCAATCGTTAAGGAAACGGTAGTAAAGAACATGTATTATGACATTGAGTGATATCTGAATTTTCCAACAAAATGATTATTTGGACGGTGTTATTCTATCACGGGCTCGAGATGTAATCATTGCCCTATTATTCTGCAAACCGCTGATTAAGAAATGAGCCACTTGTTTCCTATGACAGACATGTCTGGTGAGAAGAAAGTTGGTCACTTGTATGATAACACTTCATTTTTACTAATGTTGTAATTGCTGGAGCCTTTTTCTTCTTTTCTTAGGTAAGACTACAGAATAAAATCTATTCACTCATTATTATTCACCAGCAGAATAATATTTTATTTACTGTGTTTGGTGACAGCGGGAGCCGGAGAGCTTACAGGAGCTGTCAAAGACCCATTGGGATTCATATATACTGCGAGCTGTCTGTCATACATGCTCATACAGAAGCACTACATTTCGACCCAATAACCCTATACAGAGAGGTTACAATACCTTTCGGACTCTCTGTTGTAAGCACCTAGGGGATATTTTTCTGCCTGTTATAACCAGATAGCAACACATATCCTATCTTCTATTCTGTTTTTATCTTCTTATTTTAGATTTTTTTTAAATTCTATTTCCTGGACATGATTATAGGGAGGCCATCGTTCCTGAGCTTTTCTTAACAGCGTTTAGAGATATGCTTTACAGCAGCCTCATGGGCCATAGACACAATGGTCAGGAGGATACTCACATACGTCTATGGGAGAGTTTTCTAGGCATGCTGTGTGACCCTTGTAGAGCTGTGATTAGGGAGGAGCAAATAGACTTCGGATGAAACATCCAAAGTCGATTTGCATAAAACTTTGTTTCAATACTGTACGGAGCGAGCCCTCCTTACAGTATTAGAATGTATTGGCTCTGATGAGCCGAAGTTATTACTTTGCGAAGTGTCGCGAGACTTCGCATAATGACTTCAGAAATTGATTTATACTGTAAAAAAAACATTTCCTGAACTCGGGAAGTGGTGCCTTGGAACCAAACCCGAGTTCGGGAAATGGATTCTTACAGTAGAAATTGATTTCCGAGGTTATTACCCAAAGTCTCGCGAGACTTCGAGTAGTAATAACTTCGGCTCATCGGAGCCAATACATTAAAATACTGTATGGAGCGGTTGCTCTGTACAGTATTCAAACGAAGTTTTATGTGAATCGACTTTTCTGTGAATCGATTCTCTCATCCCTAGCTGTGATATCATCTATTGTGAATGGTGGAGCCTGTGGTATCTATATATTGGTGTCATCTGTCATTGTAATTCTGCCTGTGATGATAATAAGATGGATTCCTGAAATTATATATTCAGACCAAGAAGTGGTGCCTAGTATTGCAGGATTTTTTTTTTTTTTAAATATATGTAGATAGTGATATGGACAATTAAAGGTAACATCATCAAAAATTCTTTGAAAACATGTTTAACGTAAGAACTAGATTTAAGCAATAGGGTACACATTTTAGACTCTGATCTTTATAAAGCCATGCACTGGCGGTGGATCCGCCAAAGTTATGAAGAGGCGTTGGCCACTTCTAAATGTAAGCCAGCTTCCTAGCTTTGTGCAGTTGAGAATAGGATCAAGCCTTGTCTCATGATATCAGGATTGCTTTTCCCATAGATTTTTTTGGAAAAGAGATTTACCTGATAGGAACAGAGGCCGGCACCAAATGTACTGCTCAAGCCCAGAGTGGTAATGTACCATTGATGATGTGCACAAAGCCTACAGCTTATTCATTGAACAATGGAGAGTAATTCAAATTTCTAAAAGCAAAACAAAGATACAGCAGATATTCGTTGTTTCGTGTTTTGCTCTTTTATTTCTAATAGCAATAAGGTCATATGCGGCAGTGCGTGTGTGAATGTTTTCGGCTATACAAAGCCTTCCTCAGACACTGTGCCGCAGAGGTTGTGGAGGTGCAGAAGGAAGTAACACCGTACAGATTAAGGACAATATGTGCCAGGAGTTGGTCTAGCGCATATTGCCCTTAATGTATGGTGTTACTTCCTTCTGCACCTCCATAACCTCTGCGGCACAGTGTCTGAGGAAGGCTTTGTATAGCCGAAAATGTTCACACACGCACTGCCGCATATGACCTTATTGCTATTAGAAATAAAAGAGCAAAACACGAAACAACGAATATCTGCTGTATCTTTATTTTGCTGATGACCTGGGGTGGGAACCCTATATACAGCAGTTTCCAGCTGAGTGCGAGCAAATCTTTATTCAAATTTCTAAAATACATTTAGAAAGATTTACTAAACTATCTAAAGTATGGGCAATGCAAACTGAAGCTAGACAGTCGAAAGCTTTATCACAATAGCTGATGCTGAATGATAATTCTTGTGCACCTTTAGGCCTCTTTCACACGGGCGGGTGAAGAGGCGGGTGCGTTGCGGGAATATGCGCGTTTTTCCCATGCGGGTGCAAACGTTTGTAACGCGTTTTGCACGAGCGTGAGAAAAAACGCCATGTTTGGTACCCAACCCGAAGCCGGACTTCATCACTGAAGTCCGGTTTCGGGTCTTCTGGAGAATTGATTATTTTCTCTTATAACATGGTTATAAGGGGAAAAAATAACATTCTTAATAAAGAATGCATTGTTAAATGAAGTGGAGGGGGTTAAAAATAATAAAAGTTAACTTACCTTAGCCACTTGATCGCGTAGTCGCGATCTCTCCTCTCTTTCCCTGCAGCATCTAAGATCTACAGGACCTGTGATGACGTCACATCACATGGTCCAATTACATGGTCCATCTTACCATGGTGATGGACCATGTGATTGAACCATGTGATGTGACGTCATCACAGGTCCTTTAGATCTTAGATGCTGCAGGAAAGAGAGGAGAGATCGCGACTACGCGATCAAGTGGCTAAGGTAAGTTAACTTTATTATTTTAACCCCTCCACTTCATTTAACAATGCATTCTTTATTAAGAATGCTATTATTTCCCCTTATAACCATGTTATAAGGGAAAATAATAGAGATTGGGTCCCGTTGCTAAGCAACAATGCGGGAAAATCGCAACACATCCGCACTTGCTTGCGGATGCTTGCGATTTTCCTGCAGCCCCATTCACTTCTATGGGGCCTGCGTTGCGTGAAAAACGCAGAATATAGAACATGCTGCGATTTTCACGCAACGCAGAAGTGATGCGTGAAAATCACCGCTCATGTGCACAGCCCCATAGAAATGAATGGGTCCGGATTCAGTGCGGGTGCAATGCGTCCTCCTCACGCATTGCACCCGCGCGGAAAACTCGCCCGTGTGAAAGGGGCCTTAGACTTTCAAGTTTATACCACCTATTGGTTGGCTTACTTAGTTCTGATGCAATTTAAGCGCTCATTTGTCTCAAGCTGTGCCCCCTTTCTGCTAAGCTACAGTATGTGCCCTTGTAGACTGCAGCGGAAAAAGTGTCTAAAACCCTTAGTAATCAATCAGAGCCACAATTCTAATGCTTTTGCAATAGTAAATCTGACTCGTAATATTAAAATCTATCAGTTTTCTAGTTCTGTTGTCTTTTAAAGAGAAACATTCTTTGTCTACATTCAGAGGCCTTTAAATACTTCTTATACGGGTGCTTGGCTACTTGGGCATGATGAGGAAGGGTCTCCATCTTCTAAATGTTTCCATTGATTCTTGAATCATGAAAATATGGAGAACTTATTTAAAAAACGCTCAACACCATGCCTATCTAATATATAAACTTTTTTGAATTTTTTTTTACATATTGTTCTAATAGATGAACACCCATCTCACATTATATGGGTTTTCTAAATCTTTCATGTCTATGCAGAAATTTGGGGTGAATTTGTCATGTCAATAGAAATAGTTTGAAAAAATTAGACTTTTTACAAAGTAACATTTACTAACATAATTCGATGCATAAAATATAAATGGGGTGAGAACAGCATAAATGGGTGATAGAGACACTGATTCAAAAGTTGGGTCATTTACTTCAATTGACCCCTTCGTTTTCCTACTATCAGTATCCAGCAGCTCCAACACGAGTCTGAACGTCTGTCATTGAGTGGTGGGAAAGCAAGAACAGAAAGAGAAAAGAGAGAAGGGCGAGCAGGAATTTCATGGTTATCAGGTCTTCCTGAGCTTGGGTGGGCTCCAGCACTTGGCTTATGCTAGAGCTGCTTGATACTGTTTTTAGCAAAATGACTGGTTTAATTCAAATAAATGACCCAGTGTTTTAATCAGGGGTCTCTGTCCTACCTAGGGCAGCATAAAGCTGCAGACAAGGGGTGCTGCTAGATTTTGAAAACACATAGGGTACCTTGGGGGTGCTAAATGATAAGAGTTGGGGATTGTTATTTTGGTAGGGGGTGTTCTGTAGAATCTGAAGACAAGGATACAATTGACAGTGTAATAAAGTGTTCTACCATGTTAGTCTACGTTCACACTCACGTTTTGGCTTTCCGTTTGTGAGATCCGTTCAGGGCTCTCACAAGCGGTCCAAAACGGATCAGTTTGCATTCTAATGCATTCTGAGTGGAAAAGGATCCGCTCAGAATGCATCAGTTTGCATCAGTTCAGTCTCCATTCCGCTTTGGAGACGGACACCAAAACGCTGCTTGCAACGTTTTTATGTCCGTCTAATGAAACTGAGCAGTCCTGGCACACAATATAAGTCAATGGGGATAAATCCGTTTTCACTGACACAATCTGGCACAATAGAAAACTGATCCGTCCTCCATTGACTTTCAATGGTGTTCAAGACGGATCAGTCTTGGCTATGTTAAAGATAATACAAACGGATCCGTTCTGAACGGATGCAGACGGTTGTATTATCTGAACGGATCCATCCACGACGGATCCGCACAAAACGCGAGTGTGAAAGTAGCCTTAGTCATCGACATAGACAAGAATTTTATACGATACCCTTTTTCTTGGCTAACTGATTAAGCTTTCAAGTCACACAACCAAAACCACACAATAGTCAAGGGAGAACCTGAAGATATCTGCAAAGTTTGCATCTGTAATCTACACAGCTGATAAAAAGCTATCATACAGCTACAACAATTGATACTGGAAATCGTGTTGGGACCACTAGGCTCCAGGCACATGCCCTTGGTGTCTAAAGGCTCTATTACACAGAGCAAGTATCGTACAGATTCTCGTGCATGAGAGCGGAAATGAATGAGAATCATGTGATGTAATAAGTATGAGAGATTCAAAAACGAGCGACAAATCGCTCACTTCTCATCCATCGTGATCTTTCAGCATGCTAAAAAAACATTGCTCCTCGATAATAGATCTTTTCGTATAATAGGGAGTCGTCTACTCTCGCTTTTTGACCAAGCATCTGTCCCCCGTCTTTACATGCAAAAACAAGGAATGATTTAAAAGCGAATGAGTAACGGCTGCAAGTAGGAATGATTATGTGCATAATAAGCAACATTTTTGTCGTTAAAAAGTCGCTATACCTTCGATCATTTATGGTGATCTGTATGACATCTGCTGGTGTAATAGTACCTTAAGCATTTGTGCCCTTCTTCACCTGAAGAAGATCGGACCAATTATCAGAAATGAATGTTCATATCAATGCTCATTCCCGCGCATTGCCCGTGTAAACGTGTCGCTGATTACCCCATCAAAAGCTGGTTTCTCGGATGATCATGTCATTCATGCGTCATCAAAAATTGTCATTTATCTGCAGTACATAACCCTGGGTAGACACGGAATGGGCTGCTGATAATATGCAAACTGAATGGCAGATGAATGATCGTAAATTCGTAATACCGATCATTCGACTCCAATTCACTTTGCATGGGGCTACATAAAAAGGCTCTTGTAACAAGCGCTGATAGACCTGTATATTGTCAATCAACGCTAGATTGGGACTGTAATTGCCTGTGTAAAGAGACTGGTATATTGTGAAACTTCTTGTCAAGCACGTAATAGATAACAAACACTACACATCAAGTAATTAGCTAAAAAGATGAACATGACAAGGAAAATGTGTCTTCTGTGCTGGAGCTTTGTGGTTGCAATCTTCTCTTTCTTTGGCAATTATTAAAATGAAAAGACATAACGTCAAGCATTTGTTTTCAGGTCCAGTAAGATTTAATTTGTTAAATTTAGTGGTGACAAATCCATTTTAATCCCCCATGCCCATTCTTAGATTATTTATGAACTTCAGCTGTGGCTCAAGCGGAACAAAATCGATAAATAAAGTCAATGTCTGGGTGAAAAAGGGTGTCATTTTAGTTACCGCCTCGAGAAGTAAAAGTTCCACCTATCGGATATCTACTTATCCCAAGGACTGGTTGCTAAAAAATGCTTAGACCCTAATTAAACATGGTAATGAATTGCTGGGTGTGATTTAACAACATTGCAATGTGCGAGGTCACAAAGAGTTTATTATATGCTAGCTGCATACGATAAACCATAACATAAAACCACTGACAGGTCATGAACATGACCAGTGTCAGATTGGGTTGCCTAGGGCCCACCAGTTAAATTAATTTTAGGGTCCCACTGTAAAGCTACAAGCAAACACTACCACCCCCATACTGGCAGAAGCAAGACTGGCCTTCTTCTATACCTAGAAGTCATCTCAGTCACCGGAAGCATCTGAAACGCTAGTTGTTGGTTAAATCATCTATCCAGTTGTTAATATGAACATAAGCTAGTTGAGGTGCTGTATGTAGAGCAGTCAGTCTACTGTGCCATGGGCTATTTGTGCAGTGGGTGGGGAATTAGGGGCCCACCTTGCTCAGGGGTCCCCCGGGGGATTCACCTGGTCCCCTGTGGGCCAGTCCGAACCTGAACATGAATTATTTTGTGACACAACAGTGAACGATTGACATGACAGGATGATGGGCCCCAAGTCTCATTGATGGGTGTGGGGAGCATGGACTAGCCCGTCTGGTAAGATCCTATAGCAGAGGTACAGTACCATAGGACAAATTACTAAAAAAGTTACTGCTGGATATGATAGAAAGGTGTCAAAACACACATAGCATCTTAACTTGCTGCGTATGGGGTTGCGTGGCTGCAGAACAGTCAGACAGCCCATACTGACTTCTGCTACTGTCTAAAGTGCTTGGTACAGTAGCATAGTACATAAGTGGAAGTTTGGGTGCATAGGCATTGATTTTTGTCAAAGAGAACGCAGTATGGGAAGAGGGCAAGCCAACGGACTCAGTGTGATGTTCTGGGAAATGTTTTGCTGGGAAACCTTGGGTCTTGGCACTCATATGGATCAGGCACATACCACCTACCTAAGTATTTTACAGACAAGTATCCTTATTCATGGCACGGGTATTCCCTAAGCCCCCTTTTTCAGTGTGACAAACTTAATAAAGAAGTCACTTAGCTCCCCCAATTCCCCAGGTCTCGTTTTGATCAATTTTGATTTATTCCTCTGTGGTATTTCATTCTGATCGATTCACCTGTAGGATTTTATTTTGATCGATTCAGTTGTAGGATGTGCTACAAATGCAAGTCCAATCCATAAAGGCCCCACCTTGCAACTTACAGGATCTGTTGCTAATGTCTTGGTGACATATATCATAGGATTTTTTAGATAGGTTGGGTGGTACTCCACCTGAATGGTGTGGGTCACAGGAAATGATTCCCAGGCCAAGTATATATGTAAGGTAAAGAAGGTTCCTGGACTCCACTGCTTTGCTTTCTTGTATCTTTATTTCACAGCTAAAATTACAGAATGCGGTTTGCCAGTTGTAGATAAGTATAACAACGTTTCAGCGTAATCACCTTCATCAGGAAACTGGACGTGCCGCACTGTGTAGAAATTCGGTGTAGATAAAGTATGAGGCTCTATGGCTCGCTGGGCTAAGCTGTATGGGATCGGTGCCGATGTTCCCTTAGCCCAGCGATCCATAGAGCCTCATACTTTATCTACACCGAATTTCTACACAGTGCGGCACGTCCAGTTTCCTGATGAAGGCGATTACCGCCGAAACGTTGTTATACTTATCTACAACTGGCAAACCGCATTCTGTAATTTGAGCTGTGAAATAAAGATACAAGAAAGCAAAGCAGTGGAGTCCAGGAACCTTCTTTTCCTTACATATATCATAGGATGCTATCACAGGAGGTCTGGTAGAGTCCACACTCAAAGGTCATCATCAAGGGGACCTATACCATATTAGTTAGGTGGCTTTAATGTTGCGATTGTCGTAACAGTTCTCTACCAATAGTTTTGTGAAGCCTACTTAAACACAACGGGTGTCAATTAATGAAAAAGTATTGCCACTAGTTATCATATTTATACTGTGGGTGTGCATTACATTGAAAACGTTCACTTTTGCTTGCTTCCAGTGTGCATTTTAGCTATATCTGGGAGTGTAACTTAAAGCGGTTTTCCTCGAAAATTATCCACAGCGCTCCATCAGTCCCACAGAAGTGAATTGACTGATATGCATAGTACCCACTCAATGCAGAGAGGAGACTAGGGAACCCTTGTTCTTGGATTTGCAGGGAATCTGACTACAGATATCTAATATTTATCCCATATCCTCTGAGGAGAGTCTGTGTATACTGGTATGCAGCCTGAGTGACCAAAGAAAGTGCCGCACAGCCTTCTGACTATTGTTACAACTTCTACTTCCAACACACAGAGGAGTAGCTCTGGAGCACAAACTGCTGCTCTAATGAGTTAAGTTTAGTGCAGGCAAAGGGAAGAGATTTTTTTTTAGTTTAAAAAGGTCTTTATCATTAAATTTAGATTAAACATAAAACTGAGCAGTTGCACAGAGAAGGTCACATTTCCAGCATGGAAACCAACAGACAAATTATAGCTGGAATCTAAGTGCTTGCTTTGGGCAACATCTCCATGTTTTGGCAAAAGAACAAGAGGCAAATTTATGAAACTGCCTAAAAGAAAAACTGCCTTTCAGTTTTTTCAAGAACAGAATATGAAATGAATGCTGTGCTGTGGTGGGTTGCTATGGGTAACAATGACAGTTTTTTTAAAGGGGTAATCCCACGAACAATATTCTATATTTTGTACCTTGATCTGAATACATTTGACATGCAATTAAAAATTTCGTATAGCCACTGAATTATTCAAAAACATCTATCTGCATAGTGCCCTTCTTATTTCTCTGTCCACCTCAATAACATCACTGCAGTGGTCGCACATGCTCAGTTTTATCTTTCAACTGCAACCATCCAGATTTACTGTTAGAAGCTGTGACAGTGGCAAGGAGAGACATAAAGAAAAAAGGACATACCTCCTGAGAAAGTTTGTGCCCCTGAGCCCTGATAGGGAGAGAGCTGCAATAGAAAGGACACGCCTCCAGAGAAAGGACACCTTCTCTGAGCTGCCAGCCTAAAGAAAATCTAGCAGAGCAACTGAAGCAATGAATGTGGAGATCTCTGGATCCATGTGAGGTACAGGGCTGGTTCTAGCTTTGTTAGAAAGGAATTGTCGTGTATGATACGATGTCTGATTTTTATTGTTTACCTTAATCACAGAATAAACCCTTTAACACTTTATTATAAATCTGCCCCATGTGTCGTTTTTACACCCTTGCCCAGCTCGCTGAATTGTTTGGGACTTTCTGGATTTAGGGTACTTTCACACTAGCGTTTTTGTTTTCTGGCATAGAGTCCCATCGTCGGGGCTCTATGCCGAAAACTACTGATCAGGATTATCCTAATGCATTCTGAATGGAGAGAAATCCGTTCAGGATGCATCAGGATGTCATCCGTTCAGTACCCAAACGTTTCTTGGCCGCCAAAAAGCCGGATGACTTGCTGTAACGCTGGATCCGGAATTAATGCCCATTGAAGTGCATTAATCCGGATCCGGAATTAAGCTAAACGTCATTTTGGCGCATGCGCAGCAGCAGTTCCGATCGGGGCCCAAGTGTAAGCTGGGGCTCCGATCGGTTACCATGGCAGCCAGGACGCTACTGAAGTCCTGGCTGCCATGGTAAGTAATCCGCAGCAGTGTACTTACCTGCTCTGCGGCCCCCGGGCGCTCCTTTATGACGTTACAGGTCCGGGCGGCGCATTGATCTATGCGCCGCGGTGACCTGTGACGTCATGAAGGAGCGCCTGGCGGCCGCAGAGCAGGTAAGTACACTGCTGCGGAGTACTTACCATGGCAGCCAGGACTTCAGTAGTGTCCTGACTGCCATGGTAACCTGAAAGCATTTCGAAGACTTATCAGGATCCTGATCAGTCTTCTAATGCTTTCAGGCGACTTGCATTCTGACGGATCCGGGGGGCTGGAAGTGCCTGCCGGATCCTCAGAACACAAGTGTGAAAGCACCCTTACATTGTTGATAGGAAAATTGGGGCAACTTTCTGACTGACCATGTTTATGGGAGTGTTGTCTGGTACTGTTATAGGGGCTGTCTGGCACTGTTAATGGGGAAGCTATGTTACTGTTAGTGGGGGAACTCTGGCTTTTGCTAGGTGGCCATAGGTAGTATTTGAATTATGTGCAATAATTCCCGGATAACAATACTTTAAAATTGGCAATTACTTAGTTCCCAACCGTCATGAATCTGCAGGGACTGTCCCTAATTTTCATAGACAGTTCTGGCAAACTTGGGCTGTTCCAGGCCAAAATCGGGTGGGGCCTATATACGCTCCAACCATTATTGTATGGTCTCCAGTGCGTTTAAACATTGGTGGGGCAAAGCTTACATATCTTAATATTACCAATTACAATGTTGGTAAGCATGCTACTATATTTTACTATTCTTTATTGATGTATTTCTTCATTTTACCTATTGTATAACGATCATGTATATATATATGGTAACAGCTATTTAGATGTTGTGCCGTGTGCTCGCATTTAGAAGCATATTCAAGATCTGCTTCAATTTCACCTAAGAGGTTTGGTATTATTTAATGAGGAGCCTAGGACTGTTAGCATGGCTGACAAATGGGGGGCAGTAATTCTGGCATTCTTTGTTGGTTGAATGAGTGAACTAAAAATATGTAGTAAAATGAGGTTTGGTCAGAAGTGGTTAGAAAGAACAAACAAGAAACTCACTTTATCTAGCTTAAAAAACATTTTGTATACCTGATTAGGTAATTATGGGTTAATATAGGGGAACCAGCACTTGGCCAGATTGAGGGCAGCTACGAAGATCATCTCTTCCTTTGGAGGACCTGTACTGTCCTGCTTTACTCTGTCAACCATCCAATTCAATCAGCAATGTGCAATGCTTTATTTCACATGTGGCGGCACTGCGGGGAGATTAACGCCCTCTGCCACCGTAAAACCCTCCAGTGATGTCACCATCTTACCTGCACTGTTGTTTTAAAATGTACCTTTTAACCTTCCATATGAATTGTTTAATAAAGTATTTTGATGATAATTATGTGGACTCGCAACTCTTTTGTAGGTTCATTTGTATTTTTGTTGCCAAAGGCGTTTTCCATATTCTTTGAGGTGGTCTTATTGCCGTTTGCTAGGTGTACACAGTGACACTGGTCTCTGATGTAGTAATTATAGATTTCTTTGGCAGCCTTTTTTGGTTGTTTATAACCATGCATTAACCTTATGGGCAGATGGATCTTTGCCCACCATGAATTTATGGCATGAAGTTGCCACAACCTCACAATACAGCTGACACCCTATCAGGGTCGCCAAGTAGAATTTTTCTTTTTTTCTGGACAACTTATGCCAAAATCACAGACAGCCAACATTTTTTTTGAAAAATTAGAAATCCATAATAAATGATAAAGATTTTAAGTAATACATGTCTATAGCTCAATATACTGAAAGAACTCTTTACCAACATTTACTCGGAGCTGTAAAATGATGATAATTACCACCAAAATAATCTAACCAAGAACCACCTGCAGAAAAAAACACGGACACATCGGGCGGTTGGTAACCCTGCACCCTACTGCAACTGACCTCAGCTGTTTTTGTAGTCAATAGCGACTACGGCATCTAAGGGGTTTGACAGAGGCACCTGTCAACCCTATTGCCATCCCTACAACATGATTGTAGGATCCTGAGAGATTGCCATGGCTGTGGGGGGCTTTATGAATACACCATCTTTGCATACCCATTAGATCCAGCCAGAGGAATGTCTAATAGGATGCTTGTCAGCGCTAGGCTGATTAGCATAATCCACTGCCATGCTAAAGTATAGCAGTGTATTATATAAGTGATTAGAAGATTGTATGATTTAGTTCCCTAAAAAAATTAAAAAAAAGTGAAATTAAAACATTAACAAACACGAAAGGTTTTGTTCACATACTGCAGATAAGTTGCAGATTTTTTGTGCAAGTGCAAAAAAACCTTGTCTCATGAAAAATGTCCTTATATGGCTACAACCACAGAAACATTTTAAAAGTTTGGCTTTCGGAATGCGATAATGAAAAATAAAATGCTGTATCTTTAAAAAAAATAGAGCCATAAGGGTTTACACGCTATCAGATTCCTCATAGATTGCAGATGATCTCTGGGAGTCCAATGAGAAGAACACTGTAAGATTACCCACAGATTACAGTGGATCACTTGGAGTCCTATGAGAAGTCCCTTCTAAAAAGTAGCGGCTGTCTAAACCTTCCTTAAGTAAATGTATGAAAAGTTGATATAGACCTTGTCAGTGTTTCTTTGCAGTGGGTAAAAAGATGGCAATTATGGATTACCGAGCTGGCAATTTGGAAAAGTGGATGAGTTGTCCATAGCAACAAATCGGATAAAAAATCAGAAGCAGAATCTCATTGCTCTAGTTTTGATAAGTCAATGACTTGCTTGTGGGGTCTCAAAAACATAGCCGTTTGTAATTATAGTATTTTTAGGACATTTTCCACCATGAAAAACTTAATCAAAACTGGCTTGTGTTATGTGTGTTGCAGTGTACAAAGTAAGTTATGAATGGATTTGAATTGGCAAAAATTGTTCGCCAACAGAGATGAGGGAATCGATTTGTGGAATCAAGGGAATTTGATCCAAACTTTTCCAAAAATCCCGGTTCTATAGAATCTGAATTTTAAGTGACTCAGTTCTAGGGAATTTGTGAAGGGAGTTTGAGAAGAGCGAAAGAGAGAGAGAGAGAGAGATAGAAGCATTTCTGAATTAAATCAGATGCCTGACTTGAATTGATCCCAGATCGGAATTGAATTTCAGATCACTTTTCTCCAACTTTAGTTCTCAAAGCTGGCAGAAGTGAGTGGCCTCTCTCTCTAGTCCTCAAAGCTTTTCCCAAGCTGAGTAACCAGTTCCCTCATATAAACTGGCATCTAGGCATGTGACCATCAAAAAGAGTTGCAATGAAGCAATGGCTTTGTTCTTCAAGGGGGGTCACATATTAATGAACACTGCACGGCTAATTTGAATCGATCATAAAAGCCTCTCCCTTTCCTTCACATCTCACAGTCCTACAGTGTGACAAAGGGGTTAACAACTAAATCCTCCCATAGCCCTATTTAAATCTCCACTCAATGCAGTAGGATCCAAGTCATTTCCGCACATTATCATGCACTTTCTGCTTCATTTATTTTGCTCTGTCCCTGGAAAAATTGTGTGTCTTATTTTCAGTGTGATTACATTTTCATCATGACATATTCGCAGCCTCAGACAATGGGGCCGCGGCTCTCCGAGCTGACTCATGGATGTGGGAGCTATCGAGAACGCAAGGAAAAAAAAACCTGTCCAGCTTCGAGCGTGCAATGAATCCTAAACTTGCTAGAGAAGAAAAAAGGAGAGGCAGGCAGAACGAGGAAACAGAGACAGGAAGAAAACAGGCCGAAAAAAAGAGTGGTTGGAATAGCATAGCAAAAGGAATAAAAAGCAGGGGGCTGAAATAACAAAGGGGTACGAAATTAGAGGAGGTGAATGAGGACTCTGGAAGATTAGGAAAAGTGGCAGAAGAGGGAATCTAGCTTAAATTTAAAAAAACAAAACAAAAAAAAATCACATTCCCCATAGAAGACAATAGGGAGACGACACCGGCAGCAAGAGGTGCAATAGATCATAGTGAAGAATGAGTAAAAGTGGAAGTCAAGATAGGCAAATGAAGGGAAGAAAAATGCAGGCCGGTAAGGATTTAGAACAAAGGGATTGCTGAATATGAAGGTAGAGATAAACCTGGGAGACTGTGAGCAAAGAACGAAAAGAGAAGGGGCAAACAAACAGGCCTGAACAATGAAGGTTTCAGTGAGGGACAGATGGATGGCTCTGGGAAATGACTCCATGTATAGAGTGACAGATGAAAAGTGTAAATGCATATAAAAGATTAAAAGAAACCCCAGAGAAATGAAATTCACCTGTGAAAGAGACCAGTGTATGTTAGTAGAGGGAGATAGAACCTGTCCACACTTCAATAGCTGGCCATCTCATGCATTATACAACAGCCAGCCTGGCATTGCCCTTGATGTGTGTCTATTCACGGACTATATGCTACGTGTCTCTGGGTCCTTTATCTGTACCAAGCAGCTCTGACTCTAAAAGAATGGAGGCGTAGCCTGAAATAATACTGTAAATACCAGAGACGGACACCAAATGGAGATTATCTCCCCACTATTTATCCTATAGCTTGTAGAAGAGTATGGACTCATAAATGCAAATATATTATGGCCTCATAAGTGTCCTAGTCATAGTCATGTGAAGCTATACAATACCTGTGAGTTCTGCTATACTTCTGTATGCCTCCAACTTCATATGGAATTGAGCAGAAAAAATGTCTTGCAATGTTCTATGAGGAACCTTATGGCAACACACACAATGTCTGTGGCTACATATGCAGCGAGCATGGGAGGGAAGAGGACTGGAGTGGTAGTTGTGGTTCATGGTGGTGGTAGTAGTACTCATGGTTGCAGTCCTTAGTCTGGCACTCGCCGGGCCATGAAGTGAAGAGAGGGGCATACACTGGATTGGGGTCTCCTGCCTGGTGATAGGTACAGTTCCCTTGGTATCAGTGGGTTTTGAGGTGCAAGGCATATGCTGGGAAATAAAAAAAATATGACAGTGCAAGTGTCAATGTGATACAACGATGAGGCCGATTTTGGGGAAACAAGTCCACTGTACTTTACTTAAGCAATGTGGAATATAGCATGTACAGGCACTTGCAAAATTAGGCTCAGTCTCTATGGGTATGATGGTACTCTCTGAGTCCCTTTCGAGTTAATCTGAGCAATCTTTTTAAATTGGCCAAGGGGTTCAAATCTTCTCTCACAATCAATTATCACGATTGCTATTGCACTACAATGCCCAACTGCAGGTTATATTCCTTAAACAGATGTCCGGGCTGTCTCTTTAGTATGGTAGGAGCCTAAGGCTTATCACTTCAACCAAATGCAGTAAAGTCCAGAGCCAATATACATTCATTACTTTTACTGCCTTTTTGTCCATGTACTGTCCCTTGAAGAGGTCTTCAACCTTCTGTAAGATTCAATTCTTCCCTCCCTTAGAGGTTGGCTTGCTCCAGGCTGCACTTGGCTCACAGGGCTGCCGTGTCCCTGTCTGATTTTTTCTCCACTACAGATTACTACACTCTTGAGATTCTCTCTCATCAGTTTCCACTCAATGACTAGCTATAGCTCCCAAATCAGAGGGGTGAGGCAAGCCCACACCTAGCAACTACATCTAGGGCTGGTGAATTAACCCTTTCTCTCAATGACTGCTCTCAATGACTTCTCTCATAAAGCTCTTGGAATCACAAATGCACAGAAAATAATACATGAACCCCTTCTAGCAGTGAACCACCAGGTCACTGCACAAAGTACCAAGTTACAGGAGGCCTATGCGTCAACTATTTATCATGACAAGCTTGGATGCAATCAGACAGCTCCCCTTCTCCTGCAGTGACTGCCACTGGGGCCCTTGTGCAATATAAATGCCTTTTGTATGCCTTATTGTGCATGTGCTGTCCTCCTCTTTCTCTCCTCTTTATAGATTTGAGGCTGGGATGCTTGGGAAGAACAAAAAGATTGGATGAAACACAGCAAAATGCCAGACTGGTGAGGTGGCTATCCTTAACTTCTCCTCCTTCTTCTTATGGTCAGAAGGTGAGGCCAAGTAGTTTGGAGAGAACAAGACGATTGAAGGAGCTTCAGCAGAGCACTGGCGATCAGGGCAGGCACATGTATGTACAGTTAGGTAGAATAAGGTGGCTCAGGACTGTTCCAATTAAACATGTCAGATGCTTCTAAGTTTTGCAAGCTATTACAGCATATGGTCTAGATCTAGACAATAAGAGAGAGGGACTACACATTGCCATAGACTACAGATACTCTAGTAGACCACATGCTGTTGTGGCATCCATATGATTAATATTTTTAAATCAACATTAACTAATATTTGAGACTCAGTAGTCACATGTGATATATATCAAAACTAGTGTAAAGGTAAACTAGCTTAATTGCCCAGAGCAACCAATTAGATTCCACTTTTCATTTTTCAGAGCTCCTTTTTACTTTTACACCAGTTTTGATAAATCTCCCCCATTTTTTTTACTGATTTTAATGAAGAAGCAAGGAAATGTTTGCAACTTCATAAGTGCGTTACATTGTGCAAGTTCAGGTGTGTGTGTATTTCTAGCTCAAGTCGAAATAACTAGTCGTTCAGCCTGAATAAAGACAAAAAATAGAGGACACCTAAGATTTATGTGCCTTAAATGATGAGATGGGTTTTCGCCAGCTACTGATGAGGCTGTTAATTTTTAAGGACTAAGGAGTTGAAGACAAAAAGTCAAGAGCAGCTTTACTGAATATGACGAAGACCTTGATTACTTGTGTGAAAAAATAACTCACATAAATGTCAACCTTAAAATAGCTAGTTTTTATCCTTCCTCCCTGTCTTAGAGGACAGCAAGACCTCACCAGAGAGCTTCACATATCATGGCCATGCAAATGTGCACACATGGCAAAAAAAGCTGTCACCCCAAAACAGCTGTCTGCAGATGAGATGCTGACTTAACTATTATCCAATTCATGTCTCAAGGCCTGTTTAAAAGGTCGAACATTGACTTATACGATAGCTACCTTACATCTGATCTCTGATGGCATTGGAGGCAGAGCTTGGTAAGAGCTGATTTGCATATCCTCTTCCCCAGAATTCCAGAGGAGCATCCTATAAGACTTCTCATGCCATTTATGCCATATCTCCCGAGAGATACTCATATTAGCCAAATATTTATGGCAACCATCTCTGAAAAATAGCTTACCTGATGTATATGTATTAGCCATTAAATGAGTTTACATCCAAATTTTCTGGCTTTGGAAGTAATTTTAACAGAAAATTTTAATGAAATAACCATTTTCTGGTCCTGAATTTAATAAACTATAACAATTTAGGACCAATTAACAATTAGAAAACAGTCATGGCAGCAGTTAGGGTCCATTCACACGTCCGTAATTTGGGTCCGCATCCGTTCCGCAATTTCAGGACCCATTCACTTTTAATGGGGCTGAAACGGATGCAGGTCCGCATTTTCGGAATCCGCATCCGTTTTTCCAGGATCCACATCGGTTTTTTAGGGATCCGTTTTTTCAGGATCCGCAATTCTGTTCCTGAAAAAAATAGAACATATCCTATTCTTGTCCGCAATTGCGGACAAGAAAAGGCATTTTCTATTATAGTACTGGCTATGTGGGGTCCGCAAATTGCGGATCGCACATTGCCGGTGTCCGTGTTTTGCGGATCCGCAAAACACTTACGGACATGTAAATGGACCCTTAGATCACATCACCCAACCCAGCTGTAGGGGAACCGCATCATGCCTGAATTTAAATTGAATAGCCCTATTGGTAGTTATCGTATCTGACGCGTTTCGCCACTGTAAAGTGGCTCCTCAGGGATATAAAATGGTCAGGGGTCGGATACGATAACTACCAATAGGGCTTTTAGAGCTTTAAGTTATAAGCGGAGGGAGAGCTAGACATAGCCGAGGTTCCAGAGGCTGGGGGTCGCCCTTTTCGGGCCACATAGGGTCTACACCATTTAGTGAGCTTCAGGGTCAGGATATAGTGAGCCCCCCGTAGGGTGAAAATACAAGACCCCCAAAGCCCGGATACCTCATCTGGTCCGACCTCAGATAGCCCTATAGACATAGGGAATGATCATTTAGTGTAAGAGTGACCATACAAATATTTTAAAGATTCTAAATAAAAGTTGATTTTTACTCAATAAGACACACTCTTATTATAGTATTCATAGTTAA
This sequence comes from Bufotes viridis, assembly GCA_033119425.1. Lineage (NCBI taxonomy): Eukaryota > Metazoa > Chordata > Amphibia > Anura > Bufonidae > Bufotes > Bufotes viridis. The sequence continues at coordinate 237,452,419 of CM065594.1, read as the reverse complement.
GCTGATGAGTGTATCTGGTATCTGTAGATCTCCATTTGTTACGTTTTCAGTTTTAATTTGCAATCTTCATTCATTTATATGACCCCTAATATTCAGTTTGCAACCTGCTCCAAGTTTCAGTTAAGGGACTCACCATGCATAAGCAATACACTAGGACATTTTTAATGAAGACTATTTAGAAGTTGCCTAATTTAGCATTTAGAAAGCAATACAAAAATCAGTGCAAAGGTGTCCATAGTTTTTAAAGGCATCTGTCAGCAGGATCAACCCAATCAAAACGCCTGTAATGCCTGGTAGGGTTGTCCCAGCTGATTAAAACTACACATTTGTTCTCTTGCTCTCCGGTACTGAAAGAAAGAAGGGAAGAGCAGAGAGAGCAGATAGAAACAGCTCCAGTGCCTTGGTAAAGGACTTACACACATGCTGCAGAAGTAATATAGTAGACACTTTTTAATGAAAACTGTTTAGAAAGTTGGCTAATTTAGCATTTAGGAAGCAATAAAAAAATCAGTGACTAGGCATCCATAGCCTTTAAAGGGCATCTGTTAGGATGATCAACCCTATCAAACTAGGTATAATTCCTGTTTTGGTTGTCCCTGCTAATTAAAACCATACCTTTCTTCCCCTCAGAAATCAGAGTTTTAAGTGATATGCAAATTAGGACTTAAAGGGTTTGTCCCACGAAAAATATTGTACAGTTTTCAAACCAGCACCTGGATCTGTAATTGCATGCAATTACAAATTTTGCATAGCCACTGAGTTATTCAATAAAATGTATCTGTATAGCGCCATCTGCTGTCTGTTTTTTTTCTTATTTCTTTGTCCTGCTGACTGAGATGGCCGCACATGCTCAGTTTCGTCCTTAAAATGCCTCCTGAGCTGTAATAGGGAGAGCTGGGACACGCCCCCTGAGCTGTGATAGGGAAAGCATGGACATGCCCCCTGGGTTGCAGCAGAAAAGACACTCCCCTTGAGCTGTCAGCTTGATATAAGTATAGAAGAGCGATGAATGGGAAGATCTCTGGATTCATGTGAGGTACAGGGCTGGTTCTATCTTTATTAGAAAGAGACTGTCATGTACTATATGATGTCCGATTTTCATGTTTTACATTAGTCATGGGAATACCCCTTTAAGTGCTCTGAGGGGAGCTCATAGCCACTTGTACACTACATCTTTGGCAATACGTGTGAGGTCTCACAGTCCTAGCTTCCTGCACATTTTGTTCATTTTTTGGGAGGGGGGGGGGGGGTGGAGATCCATTGCACATATTTTTCCAGCACATGCAATTTGCATCAGACTAACTGTAGTCAGAAACAAGCTGAGGTCAAAGTCCTATAGCAGTATACCAACAGGCAAACAGGTTATAGCTCAGATATGATAAAGCAGACAAGCAGACCCTAGCAGGACCTGTATTGATCAGGCAAAGAGTGAGAGAGACTAGCAGGTATTTATAAGGGAGCTGATGAACTAATTATTCAGGACCAGGACAGGAACACTCAGAGCAAGTAGAGAAAGGGTGCCAGCAGGCTGCCAGCATAACAGTACTATCAAGAAAGTTTATTGTTTATTTTGGACTTAATTCTTGGAGACTCGGTCTGGGTAGTTGCACCTTTTTTTATTTTTTTTGATCATAGCCTTTAAAGTAGTTATATTATCAGAATTTTTTTCTGTTGAGTATCTTCCACTGGTTGAAACACTCTTAGATTCTGGTATAGACGGGCAGGGTTGATGAACAAAGTTTGGATGTGGAGAAATTTTCCAATTAGGGGCAGGCACACAGTGCTCATTGGTTTCCTTTCTTTGTTCACTTACAGATCAAAGAAAGAAGTTGAATTATTTGGAGCATACAAAATGCATTTCATGGACTATATTTACTTATGATTTTCTTTAGGTTCATTAGCTTTATTTCCATTCTCTGCACGATACCTTGAATAGGCAGAGGCATGACTTGAAGCCCCTGCGCCCAAATGGAAAAATTGCAATATCTATAATTTCGGTGTCCTGTCCTCTTATGTGGCAGAAGGCTCTTTGGGTCCCCTTGGAAACCAGAGCCTGGATCCACCTGCTATCTGTGTGCTGCCAATAGCCCCGTCATTAGGAATTCAATTTTAGTTGTAAAAAATAAAGAGGTTTTCCTGGGAGAAACAAAAGGGCCAAGAAGTTGTTAAAGATTACGAAAAATTAGAACTCACCTCTACTGATCCCTTGTCACTGCTGCAGTCCCCGCTGCTATTCCTGTCCTGGCTTGACACAGCTGGAAACACTAGGAAAGACTTGTTCAGCTAATGACTGGCTGAGGCTGGTCACTGCTAGGGCTAGTGATTGGCTGAGTAGTCCTTTCCTAGCTGTGTCATACTGGAACCGGAAGTGCATGGCATCGGGGACTCGGGCAGTGGAAGAACAGCAGCAGGGGATTGGTGGTGGTGAGTACTAATTGTTTGTCACTTGCTTACCCTTACTGCCACACGACTTTATACGTGTTATCTGTAACCCGATGGCGTTGCAGATCGCTATGACCACGCCGTCATTAGACAGCTGTGGTCACATTAAAATTTGTCCGGGACCAGCCAAAGAGGCATCGTTGCAGCAGGGTGCTACAATGATCCATCGCAGTGTAAAGTGAAAAAGCCTGCAGGCTGTCAAAATTTATTGTGAGCCTGCAGTCTCTTCCTGTGGCAGGAAGAGGTTAATTCACTTTTTTTTTTTAAAAAAAAAATAAAAAGTAAAAATAAAAAAAAACTTACAACTTAATTTTTTAAAAGTGAAAAAAAGAAAATAATAAAGTGATAGCTATACTTGCATTAGCAATAGTATAGTAGACCACGCACACACACATACACATTCTTCCCCCTTTTTTCATTCATAAAATTTTTTAAAATAAAATATATATTTATTAGTTTTACCAATAGTATAGCGGACTTTGTGAGTATAAAATATACAAACATATGCGCATTTTTTTCCTTTCTAAAAAAAATTTAAAATATAAGTATTCATTTTTTCTATATTTAGCATCGCAGAAGTTTTTTTCTGCGTAAATCTGTAAATTCTGTGTCTGCGCAGAGGTCATTGTACAAGGAAAGAATAGATAAGATTTGACAATCACCTATTGTGAATGGTGGATCCTGTCTTATCTGTACACAGAGGTGATATCATTACAGGCAGGATTAGAATGCAGTAAAGTGATCTGTACAAACCAAGAAGTGGCACCAATTATTAGACATGGTGGGCAGTGTGAAAACTGCAGGATTTTATCTTTTTTGTTTAAATATATGGAATACGTGAAAGAATAAAAACATCATAAAAAAAATCTTTTAAAAAGTACTGTATTTTCTGGCATATAAGACTACTTTTTAACACATGAAAATCTCAAAAGTCGGGGGTCGTAAGAGGACCTTTCACTGGTTCAACGAATTTTAGATAATGATATGTATGTGTAGAGCGGCGCCCAGGGATCTCCCTGCACTTACTGTTATCCCTGGGCGCCGCTGTACACATACGGTATAAATCATTATTTAACAATTGTTGGACCAGTGAAAGGTCCTCTTTACTTCCAAGCCGGACTGGAGAAGCTGTCCTTCTCCAGCTTCAGGGACAGGCGCCCTCTAGCTGAGCCACCTGGAGAACCTGTCCTTCTCCACCGTGCGCTGCATCCCGGCCAGTCGCTCCTGAAGCAGTCCCCTCTCCCTGCTCTCAGTGGTTTTCTCATGCTCGGATCGTCTGTTTAATTTTTATTTGGTGTGCGTTGGAAGAGGGGTAGTCTTATATGGCGAGTATAGCCCAAACCCCTATTTTAACAGGAAAGGTAGGGGGTCGTCTTATATGCTCAGTCATCTTATACGCCGGAAAATACGGTATTTTAAACAGCAGGTCATTTTCTGATGCACATTCCCTTTAAGATGGAACACACCACCTGTATGAAAGCCAAGACCCCCTGCCTACAGTACACATTCCATATTGCAGGGTACAGAAAGCTGTTTGAATACAGTCTTAATATGGCAGAGAACTGTACCTGAGGCAGATATTCTGGGAATATTTTTTATAAATTATTTTATCCTTCAACTAGTATTGTAATGCAAAATCACACAGAATATATTTCTTATTTTAGCCATAAACTACAGCACTAACATCCAGTGACCAAATCATCATTAAGGATAAGATATCCTTTAAATAGTAACATGGAAGCCGTAGATATTCTTAGGGCACTTATGCAAATTATAAAAAGAGGCATCAATTTTGCTAAAATTTTCCTGCTAAACATCAGCTTGGAAGAAAAAAATGATGTATAGCTGAAGTCTTTGGCAAGAAATTGATGTACCTCCTAGTTTTATATCATGGACTATGCTAATAGACATCATATTGAAACTATGGAGGAGAAAGTGCACATAATTTATGTCTCCTTATTTATTTTTGGAATCTTGCAGTAGGTCTGAGAAAAGCAGTATTCGATTTTACCTCTCATTTCACTTAAATATTAGATTGCATGCATAGCTTAGGAACTACATGATGTGCATACATATCTCTCCATGAAAAAGTAATAAATGTATCACATGAAAAAAAGGAAATGGCCATTTCTTAAAGGATCTATGCTATGCCAAATAAATCTTTCCCCAGGAAACTGTGCCTGTAGTGCCTTCTGTGGGTGGCTAACCTCTAAGTCAGTCTGTGACAGGTAGCAATTTATAGCTGATACTCAATTTTTATTCCTTCTGGGGATACCAAGTTTGCATACTTTTTCCCAAATTGTTGGAACGATTCTCTACCATGTGGATCAGTGCCTACATACTAGTTGTGCACTGAACCTCTAGGCCACTGATAGTGGTTGAAGGGGTTGTGCATCCAGTATTTACTGATTGACCTGTCCTCAGGATAGGTCATCAATATCTGATTTGCAGGGGTCTGACACCCAATACCTCCGCTGATCAGCTGTTTGAAGAAGAGACTCCATACGAGCGCTACTTCCTCTTCATTACACTGCTGGCTGTCTCTGAAGTGCAGTGTTATTACAAGTGCTCTCTCCATTTACTTAAATTGAGCGAATACTTGTAATTATACTATGCCACCGCTGCAAGGGAGATGACGTGCAGTGTAATAAAGAGGAAGCAGCGCTCCAATGGAGAGCTGCCTCCTCTTCAAACAGCTGATCGGCGGGGGTGCCGGATGTTTGATCCCCGCAGATCAGATATTGATGTCCTATCCTGAGGATAAATAAATACATAAATACTGCCTGCACAACCCCATTAAGGAAGGGATATATGAGTAGGATTTATTATTTCTGATTATCTGCACTGTTTTATAATGTTTTGCACTGGTTTATGCCATCTGCATAGAAAATACTGTGTTTTGAATGTAAGTACATATAAGCTAATAGATAAACCATGGGTTGATCAAGCCTCACTATTTTCTAGTAGGAGAGCAGAGATGGAGCTCTTGGGCTTGGCTCTCCTTTGTTCACTAGTTCAGAGTATTGTCGCACCAGAATTGCTGAGGGAGCAACCTCCAGTCTTGTCAGTCAGTATCAGCTACTTTTGACTCCAAGGAACTCTAGTGAATCCCTGAGACTGTGCTGCTGAAGAACCTCTGAGATTGTGAGCAGCTGAAGAGGAAGTGCAAGCTTTTCTTCTGTGAGTGTAATGCACGTTATGGCTACTAGACCTCATAGAATGCTGGTTGGTGTTTTCCTGGCTTCTAGTTGCCCTTGTCTACATGTGTGCTGCTTTGTAGAATCTGCACTCCAGAAGGAATTGAAGAGAAATTGTAGATTTATGTGCACCCCTCACCTGGCACCATATGTAGGTAATTGCTATAAAATAAACAGCATCTCAGAGAACTCTGCATTGGGTAACCTATATTTCAGACAGAACTTTTTTGGAAGTTTTGTAGTAAAATTGTGTGTCTCTATCTTGTGTGAAAGTGTCTTGGACCTACTATTCAAGTAAAGACTGTTAGTTATCCTTTGGTCTCCTGTCCAATATTTTGTACCTCACCATCAAGGGCACCCCACCTTCCATCAGCCAAGACTAAATCCTGGGTTTGCATTCATATGTATGGGGGGAGAAGACGGGAGGGATATCTGTTGGCTTACAGCTATCCATTGTGAATGGCCAGCCTTAGACTAAGAAACAACAGCATTGCTTATGAGACTCCCCTTTTCTCCTGAATCTCTGCAAGGAGAGTCAGTACCTTCTAAGACCTGTTTCACCCATCCAACCAGATCCCTTCTCTATTACTGTAGATGCTCCTGGTTTGGCTATCATTTCTAGTCATGTTTCAAGGCTCTATAATGGTTTGGACATTGGCTTACAGAGTAGCTACCTATAAGTATTGCTAATTGACCTGTTTTCTCCCTTCTGGACCTGTTTTTTCCCTTCTGGAGGAGGCCTATTTTTACATAATTTTTCCAGGGTGCATTCTTTGTAAGTGTGCTTACACCAGTTAGATATCTACAAGGACATGTAGTGTTTTTCAAAAGCTTCCAGGGTTGTATATTATATAACTCTACTTGCCAACTCATCTGGAACATCTAGGAGGATCATGCAAGAAGGGTAGACCTCCTGAACTCTGAAAGAGTTGGCAAATCTCTTTGGAGCTGCAGAAACCTCTGCTCACCCCCCAGTGTGTGACACTGGGATGTCAATTTATCAGACTCAATCCTGGCCCCCAAAACACATTGAAGGAGCAGCACTGCATCACGTGAAAGAGAGATGGCCTACATTTAAAGTAGTGTGTTTTATGTAAAGCTCAGACCTCCCAGAGGACTCTTCCAAACAGCTGGAAGTTATGTAATAAAACTAAAGGTAGTAAAAATTCTCTTTGTGCCCAAAAAAGGAGTTTTTAGAATGACACCCCCAACCCTTAGTCCCTAAATGTCTACATAATATCTGTTGGATGGGCAATAATTAATTTATTTTACTCCACTAAGGGCCCTTGCACACTTGCATTTGGAAGATCCGGCATAGAGTTCTGTCGTCGGGGCTCTATGCCGGAAAGAAACGCTTCAGTTACAGATAATACAACCGCATGCATCTGTTTGAACGGATCCGCTTGTATTAACTTTAACTATTTTTTAACATTGCTAAAACTGATCCGCTTTGAACTCTATTGAAAGTCAATGGAGGACGGATCCATTTTCTATTGTGGCAGATTGTGCCAGAGAAAACAGATCCATCTCCATTGACTTGCATTGGGGGTCATGACGGATCCATTTTGCTCCGCATCCCAGGAAGGGAAGAATGCTGCGGTATTTTCTCCGCCCTAAAAAGGTTCAGTGACTGAACTGAAGACATCCTGATGCATACTGAATGAATTTCTCTCCATTCAGAATGCATGGGGATAATCCTGATCAGTATTCTTCCGGCATAGAGCCCTGACGACGGAACTCTATGCCGGATCTTCCAAACGCAAGTGTGAAAGGGCCCTAATACCTAACTTTCTTATTAATGTAGTAAGATGTCCTAGAAATAGTAATGACTTCTGCCATCCCTTGTGCATCGTCATGGCAGTCGGCATTGGTGCCTTCTGTTTTTTATGTGTAAAGAAAAAAATTGGATTATATAAATTATTTTGCAATGTTTTTGAAAAATACCCAATCTCAGCTGAATAAGGGTGTATTCACATCATGTTTTTGCCATTCGTCTACCATATATATATAAAATGTATACATTAAAAAGATGCCTTTAGACTGATGCCCTTCAGTGGCATCCATTTACCATAGAGTTCCATTGTGAAAAAAAGTATATGTTAATGTGCTTTTGGTTTACCAGATTCTGTAGGATACAAAACTGTGGTGTACTATTCTTTTGTATCTTTTCTTTTCCCCAAGGTATACGTTAGACGGATTATAGAAATGTGATGTCAACCCACCCTTACTCCTGTCGTAAGCTAGGGAAGTTGTCTGTGTCTGAGATCCCCTGGACCACTATGGACAACTCTACATTGTAAACTTTAGCAGTGATGCTCATCTGGTGGTCCAGATGCGCTTGATGTGGGGCATCCAGGGGTAGGGGAATTTATGTGGCACAGCTGCATTCCTCAGGATTATGATCAGACATGATTACTCTGCAAACTATATAGAATAGAAAAACAACTTGGTTTTCTCGGTTGAAGGGGCACTGCTTCTTTTTTTCCTCAAAAGCTGCATTTTGTGCATGTCTATATTCATAATCTATGTTCTCTCAATATGCATTTTGCTGAACACAGATCTATTGTGTAAATTGGTTTTCTGCTTAATAAAATATATTAAAAATACTGGTCACAGATAAAAAAGCCATATGGGCATTCTTGTAACACCCCAGAGTGGGGTTACCACTTCTGCACCCTGCTACTGTCTTTATTGGTCTAACCTCATGTCATCTTATGCATTTATTTCCAGGTCCTCCACGATGTGCATTCCTATTTTGTTATGCAACTGTTATGTAATGTGCCTGGTTCACCAGCAGGTGGCAGCAAACACGACAGAGCTATATTTAGATAGAATGGAACTTACCATTCCATTCTAACCCCCCTCAGGAGAGAGGTGGGCGAGTCCTACTTCCTGCAGCAAGGGTGGGGAAGAAGTTCGGGTCAGTCTAGCTTACCCCCTGCTAAGGAAATGGTGTGCAGGGGCACGATTCTGCTGGATGTGCCCACGCCAGCCAAAGCACCTTAAGCTCTGCTGGCCATGGAGGCCAAAGCCTCAGGAGCCAGAAGGAAAGTTCCCTGGCATAACCTAGAGTCAGACCACAGAGAAGGAGTGCAGCGTACAGAAGAAGCAGAGTTATACAGCCAGCCTGTCAGTACAGCAGAGTCAGAGAGAAACAGATATAGCAGAGTGAAGTTTGCCTGCCAGTTTCATGCTAAAGCCTGCTGGAACCAAGACAAAGCCTGTAAACCGTTTTGGAGAACATTTATGCAAAGTAAAGCTGCCGTTGAACTTCATCTCAAGGTCTGGACTCCAGTTATTCTTTTATCCCTCAATTTCCCCCCTATGTATTGCTTCGGAGCCAAAGCCTGGGGTCCAGCTGTATCCAGGTAGGAGCACCTTGACATACATAAAGAGACATTTTAGGCTGCACTATACCACTCGGCATTTCCTGCACCTGGGACACGTATTATAGAGAGGGCCCTGGGGGTAGGCGCCCCTTTGAATTCTCACACCTTGACCTGATCTTGGCTGAATGTGATGTGCAAACCCTTTGATGGAGTCATGTGCCAAGTTTGAGGCCCTCACAATGAGCTAGGTTGTCAAAAACTGTTATATACTGTGGTAAGGTGCAAGGTGTCATATGCGATGGCAGGTACGTGTCACCGAGGTTGCTGGCCTCGGTGAGGTGAGAGCCGGGTTTTTGTCTGCAGCAGCTAGTGCTGTTTTGACTCTTTTAAATAGCATGGCTGCAAAGCCGATCCGGGCCGGCTCTTACTGGGAGCAGCTAAAGAGTAGGGTGGGTGGCTGCTCCCCACGGTCCAGTCCGAGTTTTGGGCTGGGTATAAAACACAGCCATCAGCTGTGTCTGAGGGGATTATCCTGGAGCCTGCTAACAGGGCTGAGGAGTTCTCTGTGCTGGAGGACGGAGCTCAGCAAGGTGGTGTTTCCCTGCAACCTGAAGGAGGAATCGCCTGCGGCTGAACCGACTGCTAGGTGTGAACCCGCACTTAAACCACCCAAGGTGACTGGACCCTGTGTTGGCCTGTTTTTGGTTTTGCCACATGATTTCTGTTGTGTGTGAACTGTCACCAAGAGACTGTTTTCATTTCTTGTGTGCAAGTGTGAATAAAACACTGTTTGATGCACAATCTGGACTCCTTGTTTTGCCTCTAAACTGCACCCGCACCGCTGTCTACCAGAGCGACTCCCCACATTTGGTGGAGGATGCGGGCATGCGCAGTGAGGCTGGCGTGAACGCCGAACTTTGTTTTTGCTGAGCAAAAGTGAATGTCCTATATTAAGCCGGCAAAGTTGCAGCCTGTGATCTCCGACAAAATGGAGGCGGCTGTGAAAGCCCTCATAGAGGCTAACGTGCAGCAGCGGGAGACCAACCAGCTACTGCTACAGCACGTGATGGCGTTGCAAGCGGCAGGAGCGTCCCACCGCGTCCACGATGCCCGGAAAGCTGTCCGTGCCGCGATCCCTAAGATGACCCCTCGGATGATGTTGAGACCTATCTGGCGGTGTTCGAGAAGGTGGCCGTGAGGGAGAAATTACCCGAGAACAGTGGGCAGAGGTCGTCGCTCCGTTCCTGGCGTCTGGACCCCAGCAAGTTTTTTTGATTTGGCAGACGACCAGGCTGCTGACTATTCCACGGTGAAGGGGAGATCCTGGCCAGACTGGGGGTAAACGTGTTGGTCCGGGCTCAGCGTGTCCACCAGTGGGACTTTAACGTGGCTGAACCCGCCAGGCCGCAGTACTATGAGTTGCTGCACAGGTTGCAAAAATGGCTGCAGCCTGAGGTTCTGAGTCCGACTGCTATGCTGGACCGGCTGCTGGCTGACATGTTTTGGAGGGCCTTGCCTTACCCCCTTCAACACTGGATCGGCCAGGTATCCCCCACCAATGCCCTTGAGTTGGTCGACCTGGTGGAACGATATGAGGCCACCAGAAACCTGCAGGGGGGTTCTTTTGGGAGGGGGCCAGTCAAACCCCGCAAATCTCCACCCCAGTCCCGGCGGCCGGCCAAACCCGCCCGGGAGGTACCTCTTGCAGATCCGTCCCCAGTGGTCTGCTGGCAGTGTCGGGAGCCTGGACACATAAGGGCCAACTGTCCACAGTGGGGGAACCCATGGAGACTAATTATGGGTACCGGGCTTCCATGTATGCCCGGAGACTGTGTGCGACCGGCATCCCCGAGACAATGGACAGTCGTCATCTGTGCCAGGTGCAAGTCGGGGATAACCTGGCAGTGGCGCTGTTGGACTCAGGGAGCCTGGTAACCCTGGTAAGTGCTGCCCTGGAACAGCCCACCCAGTATACGGGCCGGAAAGTTGGGGTGGTGTGCATACACGGAGACTTAAAGGACTATCCCACTGCTGAAATGTCTCTGTCCACGGCGGCCGGCACCTGGACTTGTGAAGTGGCGATCTCCGCCAAACTACCGTATGAACTAATAATTGGGAGAGACTTCCCTGGTTTTCCGTCACTATGGCCTGAGGTGAAAGTGACTAATAGCCCTGAGACAGGGGTAACCCTAGCAGAGTGGCCTGGTTCCTGTGGGAGGCCAGAGCCCTGGGAGCCCGAGTCCGAAGGGCCTGCGGTAGGGGTGACCACCACTTCTGTGATAGAGGGGGAGACACCCCCACTGAGTGTAATGGTGGGAGACATGGAGGACTTGCCACCAGGTCCTGAGTTGGCAGACCTCCATGTCTCCGGAGATAATTTTGGGACCGCCCAACACCGGGACCAAACCCTCACCAGGGCCTGGGAGAATGTGCTGGAAATTGATGGTAAACCCCAGAAACCTGGGGCTGAATTAATGTTCCCACGATTTATTGTTCTGCAGGATATGTTGTATCGGGTGAACCAAATCCGAGGTGAACCTGTTGAACAGTTGGTGGTGCCCACAGCGTATCGCAAGCTTGTCATGGAGCTTGCCCACCAACATGTTCTTGGGGACACCTGGGGTGGCAGAAAACCCAGGACCGCATACTGCAGCGGTTTTATTGGCCCGGTGTGTTCAAGGAGGTAGAAGATTATTGTAAGTCCTGTCCAACCTGTCAGATAACTAGCCCCCAGCCACATTTCCGTAGTCCTCTGGTACCTCTGCCAATTATTGAAGTACCGTTTGAGCGAGTCGCTATGGATTTAATTGGGCCTGTACCAAAGTCTGCCAGGGGCCACCAACACATTCTGGTAGTTCTCGACTATGCCACTCGGTATCCGGAGGCGGTGCCTCTGCGACATACCTCAGCTAGGCTCATTGCCAAAGAGTTAATGGAGATGTTTTCCCGTGTGGGCCTGCCTAAAGAGGTTCTGACAGACCAAGGGACCCCTTTATGTCCAAAGTAATGAGGGAACTGTGTTAAATTGTTGCGTATAAAGCAGTTACGGACGTCCGTTTACCATCCGCAAACAGACGGTCTTGTGGAGAGGTTTAACCAAACTCTAAAAAATATGTTAAAGAGGGTGGTGTCTAGAGATGGGAAGGACTGGGATCTGCTTCTGCCCTATCTCATGTTCGCAGTGCGAGAGGTGCCCCAGGCCTCTACTGGGTTCTCGCCCTTCGAACTGCTTTATGGCAGACACCCTCGGGGCCTGTTGGATATCGCCAAGGAAGCATGGGAACAACAGCCTGTCCCCCACAAAAGTGTCATTGAGTATGTCGCCCAGATGCAGGAACGGATGGAAAGGGTGTTGCCCTTGGTCCGGGAGCATATGGAGGCAGCGCAACAAGCCCAGAGTAGGGTGTACAATCGTCAGGCTCGGGTACGGGACTTCAATCTGGGAGATCGGGTTTTGGTTCTGGTACCCACCCTTGACAGCAAATTCCTAGCTAGGTGGCAGGGCCCCTATGAGGTGATCGAGAAAGTAGGGGAAGTAAATTACAAAGTACACCAGCCAGGGCGGCGCAAGCTGGAGCAGGTGTACCACGTGAATTTACTTAAGCCGTGGAAAGATAGGGACGCGGCCGACGACCCCAGCCCCCGGCCAGGGCTTCTAGGTGAAAAGGGTCCAGCCCCACAGTTCGAGGCCTGTGAAGCCGTAACCACGGTAAAAATTGCAGACAGCCTGTCTTCCAAACAAGTTCAGGAAGTCAGGAGTTCCTCAGTCGGAACACGGATGTGTTCTCGGACCTCCCTGGCCGCACGTCTCTCATCCGACATGACATCGTCACTGAGCCTCAGGCCAAGGTCCGGTTAAAACCATACCGGGTACCCGAGGCTCGGCGGTGGGCCATCGCGGAGGAAGTGCACTTAATGTTGAAGCTCGATGTCATTGAGGAGTCGAAAAGTGAGTGGGCCAGTCCCATAGTCCTAATACCCAAGCCGGATGGGACGTTGCGGTTCTGCAACGACTTTCGCAAGTTAAATGAAGTATCCAAGTTTGACGCGTATCCCATGCCCCGAGTAGACGAGCTTGTTGAAAGTTTAGGACAAGCTCGTTATTTTTCTGTGCTGGACCTCACTAAAGGGTACTGGCAGGTACCCTTAACGGAGTCGGCTAAGGAAAAACCGCATTTGTTACCCCGCAGGGCCTGTATCACTACAAGGTGTTACCCTTTGGCCTGCATGGCGCCCCGCCACTTTCCAAAGGTTAATGGACATAGTGCTGCGACCACATCGTCGGTGCGCCTCGGCCTACTTAGATGATGTAGTCATCCACAGCACCGACTGGGAAAGCCATTTACCCAAGGTGCAGGCGGTAGTGGATGCCCTGAGGAAAGCCGGACTGACCGCTAACCCAAAGAAGTGCTCCATAGGGTTAGAGGAGACAAAATATCTGGGATATGTAATTGGGCGGGAGTTATCAAACCTCAGTTAACTAAGGTAGAGGCCATTCGTAACTGGCCCGACCGGTCACCACCAGGCAGGTAAAGTCGTTCCTGGGGATTGTAGGATACTACATGAGGTTTGTGCCCCACTTTGCCACAATAGCAGCGCCATTGACAGACCTGTTGAAGGGGCGAAAGTCTGGGAGGCTTAGCTGGAGTGAGAAGGCGGAGGAGGCTTTCTCCACGTTGAAGTCGGCCCTGTGTGGGTCCCCGGTTTTGGTGACACCCGACTTCAACAAGGAGTTTGTCGTACAGACCGGCGCCTCGGAGGTAGGCCTCGGTGCGGTACTGTCTCAGGAGGTCAACGGGGAAGAACATCCCGTTGTCTTCCTGAGCCGTAAGCTCAGTCCCGCCGAGTCCAGATATAGTATAGTGGAGAGGGAGTGCCTGGCTATCAAGTGGGCACTCGAATCTCTCCGCTACTACCTGTTAGGGAGGAGGTTCCGTCTGGTGACCGACCATTCCCCCTCAAATGGATGAGTCAGGCCAAGGAGAGGAATGCTCGGGTCACCAGGTGGTTCCTATCTCTTCAAAATTTCAAGTTTTCCGTGGAACACAGGGCAGGCCGCTTGCAGGGCAACGCAGATGCCCTGTCCCGCGTCCACTGCCTTACGTGTGTTCACCCCCTCAGGGTTGAACAAAGGGGGTATGTGGTAAGGTGCAAGGTGTCATATGCGATGGCAGGTACGTGTCACCGAGGTTGCTGGCCTCGGTGAGGTGAGAGCCGGGTTTTTGTCTGCAGCAGCTAGTGCTGTTTTGACTCTTTTAAATAGCATGGCTGCAAAGCCGATCCGGGCCGGCTCTTACTGGGAGCAGCTAAAGAGTAGGGTGGGTGGCTGCTCCCCACGGTCCAGTCCGAGTTTTGGGCTGGGTATAAAACACAGCCATCAGCTGTGTCTGAGGGGATTATCCTGGAGCCTGCTAACAGGGCTGAGGAGTTCTCTGTGCTGGAGGACGGAGCTCAGCAAGGTGGTGTTTCCCTGCAACCTGAAGGAGGAATCGCCTGCGGCTGAACCGACTGCTAGGTGTGAACCCGCACTTAAACCACCCAAGGTGACTGGACCCTGTGTTGGCCTGTTTTTGGTTTTGCCACATGATTTCTGTTGTGTGTGAATTGTCACCAAGAGACTGTTTTCATTTCTTGTGTGCAAGTGTGAATAAAACACTGTTTGATGCACAATCTGGACTCCTTGTTTTGCCTCTAAACTGCACCCGCACCGCTGTCTACCAGAGCGACTCCCCACAATACATTAGTTGACTGACAGCTCAACGAGGACCCGCAGCGAATTCGATTTCTCTTACTGTGCCACCTTGCAACAGAAGATTGGTAATTTTGCCAAATTAGGGATTTGCAGATGATACATTCAGCTAATATATTAGTCTGTATCCAAAAAATTGGATGTACATGTAATTCTTTGAGAAAAGACTGAAAACAGTAGGCAAAAAGAGTAGAAAAGAACATCAACTCAGGATACTATTTAGGTTGTACTTGCCTACACTAACCAAGTCAATGTCAAGCCTTTTGAAGAACCTTTCATTCTTTACATGTGCACAGTACCTGGTTTCCACACACAAATATGCACTTAGAGGTGGCATTGAGTGTATCATGTCATTATTACTATGAAGTACAATTTTATTTCTATACGAACACTTATTAATCCATATCTGAAGGCAATAAACACAATGATGGCAGAGACGTTCATAGTGAGTCTATGCTATGTAATTGATACACAAACCGCAATAGACATACAATTGTAAAGCAGGCCTGTTTGAAGTTATTTTGAATGGGTTAATGTAGCAATTTTTAATCTACTATATTATTACGAGAAAATCTTGTTCCCCGTCTCTGAGTGGGTTGAAGGTGGGGCTGCAAGAGAGAGAGTGGCTTCCCAGGGAGCAGTCATTGTGTTGCACGCGGCATGGTGCATCGGTTCTCCGTGGAAAGACGGCACTAGACTCCCCTCATTACAATAAATACACCTCATTTTACCTGCAGGGATCCTATTGCATGAATCCAGGAGTTTGGAGGGAAGATGGGAGGGGAAACCAGGCAATGCAGGTGTTTAACTATTCTGGGTCCTTTGACAAAGTGTTTATGAACATCCTATATATAGATAATATAGTCACCAACGGATGAAAATGTAAAATATGTACATACAGATGTGTAGACATACATATTAAACATGCAGCAATAGGGATATGCATCTCCATAAATGATGAGCAAATAAAATATATTATGCCCTCTTTTGCAGCCTTTGAAGCCAGGGACTGGGTGCTCGGCACCTCATGGTTACAGAAAATATCTCTATAGCAAGCTCCCATTTCAATAAGCAGGAAGTATAAATTAGTACGCAGGGTTTGCATATATTGACAGCGAGTATAAATACACACGGAGATTGCAAGGCACATCTTTAAATATTCAGAGCTCTAAAAAGAAACAATGGCAGCAATAGCACCCAGCAAGAGAGGGGAAGCATAGAAAATAGTCAGAGACGGGATCGGACAGAGAGGGAGATGCACAGAGCTAGAGAGTGGATGGGATACATAAAGAGCCCTAGAACACAATGACAGGAAATGAGAAACAGGGAGAATAGGCAGAGAAGCCAGCAATAGAAAGGACTGAACACAGTGAGAGAGAAGATGAGACACACAAGAGTGTTAGAACACAGCGGGGAAAGGAATGAGACGGACAGAGAAAGAAAGAGACGGAAAGGAAGAACACAATGAGAGAAGGGCCCAATACAGTATATGACATAATAACATTTCTAGGAATGATATAGAGATCTCAAGTAGAAACAACTAGCACACAACAAGAGAAGTGATGAAACATATCCTGAGATATGAGAACAGCAGGATGAGACACCGAAGAAAATATTACAATACACAAGTGTCGCTGGTATAGTTGAAAAAAAGCTGCATGTCCATCATCTTCCATAAGGAAGAGGCAGTCATTGTTACAAAATGACTGCAGACAAGAATAGAAATGATCTATTAAAGTGCCGGCAATGTGGGGTGTCAGTGTTTTGCGGAACGCAATTTGTGGACCGCAAAACACTACAGACGACTGAATGGACCCTTACAGTATATTAAGGAAGAAAAGCCTCTTTGAAAAAATTACTAATTCTTGATTCATAGACCTGTCTATCAGGATGAGAGAAGGTGACAAAAAGTAGTCAGAAATGGGATTATGAAAAGTAGTGCCCTGGAGCTGGAGTACTTTTAAGTCTGAATGTTTGTGGACATTTGCCCCTATTTCCCCTATGCAAAGTCATCAACTCCTTACTTTATTGCACTTTAAAGTATTAACTTGCACTGACTTATGCTGCTTAATACTGTGTAATTGCATTTTATATGTTTGTTCTGATATATATTTAGTTCATTTGCACTGTATTTGTATGGTACTGTGGAAAAGATTAATGAATGCTGAGAGACTTTTGAGACTTTCGAACTAATAATGAGAGGCTAATAACTTTCCACAGTTACCATAAGGGTTAAAGAAGAGCATGTTTTGGAGTCAAAAAGCCAGACTTATATAACACCAAAACCAGACAGACTGACCTTTTGGATGTCTGGTTAATCTATGTTATTATGTCTGAAGACTTGTTATTGTCTGGAAAAACAGCTTCCTAATTGACTATTATTAAAGTTCCAATGCAAGTATTATGGAAATTGTAACAGTGTATCTGTTTGGGTTGTGTTTCTCCACTCCACCCTTGCCACTAGAAAGTTCTAGTTCAGATAGAAACTGTATATAAGGAGTGCAGTCAGAGCCTCTAGTTGTCTGCAGTTAGGGATCAGTGGTTAGAAGAAGAGACTCTGCCAGACTACTTGAGGAACCAGAAGAAGATGCTGAGATGGGTATAGTCTGCCACAGACCCTGGATCCCCATCCCTTTGGCCAGGGTACCAGCTGTCTGAGAGTGAGAGGGAGCTATGTCAGGCCTTTCCTCAGCATCAAACCTTCTGCCAGGAAAGAAACTGGAGAAGCCAGCTTAGTGCCTTGCCTGCATTGTTTTGCACTTGAATTCATCCAGTAAAGAATACAGGTTTATGGCAAAACCTGACTTCCTGGTCTTATCATTGGGGAGCACCACGCCTTCCCATCCCCCCAGGGAGCAGCAACTTGTGGTAACACTTCGATGGTTTCCGGGGACCCAGTGTAATGTTGGGGCCAACCCACACCCGGCCACTGCAGAAACATCTATCTACATGAGGGAACCAATACAAAATTGACATAATTGGTACAGTACCAAATATGTACAGCATGAACAGATCTAATTTTTCTACTTTCTTCACATAGCCTGGTTAAAATGAGGAACAGACTGTACCAGAAGGTATTAAGCATACCATACAGGTAGCCTGCACTCCTGGCTCAGCTTTTTTTTTAATAAGACCTCTAGTTCTCTCGAAGAATCAGAATCCAGTTTAGATTTTTCAAGCACAGGTAAAAAAGTAAAATAATGCATCTTATTCAGGGTCGGACTGGCCCACAGGAGAACAGGGGAATCCCCCGGTGGGCCCCTGAGAAAGGTGGACACCGCTGTCCACCAGCACAGCATCTCAAATAACCTGTATCAATATAAAAAAGTGGGTAGACTATCTAGTTTATTATTATAGACGCTATGGAAGGTTTAGATGGCCTCTAGGAATAGATGCGGGTCAGCCAGTTCCCTCTTTTCTGGAACCCACCTTTTGAAGTTGTTGAAGAGAACCCCAAAATCAATCATCTGTTAGGGTCTTGTTGCTGTCTGCCTTTCTGTGGGAAGGTAATATTTGCATGTCGCTGTACAGTGGGCCCCCAAAATGAATTTTACTGGTGGGCCCTAGGTATCCCAGTCCGACACTGATCTTATTGGTTGCTGTGAAGTAAAATATTTCAACAGTAACACTGAGTTGCCAGAGCAGAGGAACAGTGAGTGCTGTATGACCACATGCTCTGACATTCTTCTCAATAGACCTGCAGCTGCAGTCCTTGATAATGCAAGCCAGATAAAATGCTTCAATTATTTTTCACACTTTCCTTTAAGAAATGTAACACAGTGAAATAATTGTATGATAATAAAGGAAAGATGAGACTTTAAAGTGCATGGGATGTTAGGGATGAGAGAGTAAAACAGACACTCTCTGAGAACAGAAGAGGGAGAAAAACACACAGTGAGATACCTTGGGGAATAAAGCAGAAGAGATGAGACATTAACATGTCTCATAGGATTCTGAAATGTACAGAGGTTGTACGGATGTGTTGGGTCCAATGTTGATAAAGTTATGCTCTCCATTTGTAACAGTGGCTGCTGTGCGCCGCTGTTCCCCTGCTTACCACTGCGGCCCCGGGCACCGTTTTCAGCGGTGATATCCAGCCAGTGCTTCCCATTCACCACTGCAGTTCTGGCCTCTGTCTGTGTAGGTACTGTTGTTCTGGAATCCGCTCCACAGTTTCCTCTAAGCGCTGGCCACAGCATGCTTGCTGTGCTTTATGGGTTAGGTCATGTGACTTTGCTGACCAATCCTAGCCCTCCTGCATGTATATAAGTGGCTCAACCCACTTCCCAAATGCCTCAGTGTCAAGGTCCTTGTGTACTGCTAAGGTTCCTGATATCCGCTTGTGTTCCTGTATTTCTGACTCGTACTTGTATTCCTTGACTCTGCTACCTGTTTGATCCCTGCCTGCTTGCACTGACTCTCCTGTTGCTGACCCAGATTGCCTGACCTGTGGCGCATGCCCTGACCTATTGCTTGTCTGACTTTGCCTCTACCTCATCCTTCGGTCCTGCACTGTTGCTCCTGGTTACGACTCAGCCTGCTGACCACGCCTGTACCTCTGGTACCTTTCTCAGGTACTGCCTGGTCCTGTACTGTGGTGTGCTGTGAGTACAGCAACCTGATAAAGCACACTGATGAGCTCCTGTTCCTAAGATGGATTCTCCAGAGAGAACAACCAACAATTTTTCCTCAAGTAAATTCTTGAGAAGACAGACAGCAGTGTGACCACCTGAGACCAGCATTAAAAGACACTTCTAAGAGACCCATCACCTAGAATACCATTAGGCCAGTACAAAACAAACTGCAGCCATCCAACCTGCCTCCATAATCCTTACTGCTGACAGAAAACTGCACTTGGAATCCGCTGCTATTGTAATGTACCTAATGTTACACTTTGCACTGAGTACAAAACACTATTCTACTTGTGGCCTAATTCTTCAACACTACATTTCCATTGCACGAATCCGCAGGGAGTAGCGGCCTGAGCTCACTGTGACACAACACTTCATCAGGGCCAGTACTACTTTCATCCTCTTCACCGCTTCCTCTGGCGCTCGCTACACATACGCTGCCCCCAATGTTGTCTGATAGCTGTTTTCTCCTGTTTTGCCATTGGAAACACAAGCTTGACAAACCAGGAATGTATGTTGATGTAGAAATCTGGAGGAAGAGCTGTCAGGTGAACAAGCATTGGTCTGACCAATTATTCAAGGTATATGGGCACTTTTAGAGAGATCAGAGACGTAGCCATAGAAATAAGCCCAAATATATATACACATAAGAAGGTCTGGCTACTGTATATACACCCCAATTAGGAGAAAAGACCACTTGAGAGTGCAGTTCCTAGGTTGAAATACCTGCAGTGAGCTATACCAGTGGTCATTTGCAAAGTGCAAATACCTTTTAGTGTCTGGAACCCAGGGGCCCCTAAAAATTTCCATTAAAAGCAGTTGGTGGCATAATTCTAGTGGTAGAGAGCTTCTAAGAAAAAGGTTACTTTGCAACACATGAAGGCACTTGAAAATCAGCATGCTCTTCCTTATTTCCATGATAAATGTGGAGTGCAGGATGCTTGGCACCCCACACCGTGAATGGGATGGAGACATGAAGTGAGCACTTAACAATAAGTGGCAGCCTGAAGCCTTGCACCAATTACAGCTGTCACATACCTCCAGCTACCAAATATTGTCACTGTCTGCCCCCTCCCTCTATAACGTCCTAAAGAGGCCTCTTGAATCTACTTTATTAGCATGAAAAGGCTTTTAATGTACATTAGATTAGAGCAGAGAAACCTCACTTTATCACACCAGAGGTAGGGTCTTGGAAAAAGCCGCTATGGAAATGAGGTCAGGTCATTAACTCACTTTTCAGATACAAAATGACCACTACTTATAACAACAACCATCTATGCATAATGGAATTACATAGTAACATAGTAACATAGTATATAAGGCCGAAAAAAGACATTTGTCCATCCAGTTCGACCTGTTTCCTGCAAGTTGATCCAGAGGAAGGCAAAAAACCCCTGTGAGGTAGAGCCAATTATCCCCACTTAAGGGGAAAAAATTCCTTCCCGACTCCAATCAGGCAGTCAGAATAACTCCCTGGATCAACGACCCCTCTCTAGTAGCTATAGCCTGAAATATTATTACGCTCAAATTGCTGTACTCTACATAGAAGAATTTTGTAGGAAATGTTAGGCAACCATATTTAAAGGGGTTTTCTCCCTTCAGCAAATGGCATTTATTATGCAAAAATATTACAATGCACTTACTAATATATTGTGATTGTCCATATTGTCTCCTTTGCTGGCTAGATTCATTATCCCATCACATTATACAGAGGTCGTTTCCAGGGATAAAAACCACCCTGTAATTAGGCGCGGATGTGCAGAACCCCTGAAGAGCCATGTAGAAGATAGGATTAGTAGTGGCTCTGTTGAAGTGTTGCGTCACAGTGAACTCCCTCAGGCCTTTGCTCCCTGGGGATCGGTGCAGTGGAGTTATGGTACTGAAGAATGGTGGATATTCAGCACTAAGGTGACACTGGCCTAGTGGTTGTTTAGTGATGGGTGTCTTGGCTGTATTCCCACACTTCACAGCAGTGTTTGTAGATGCAGGTGTAGCAGGTCACTCTGCTGTCTGGACTATCAAGGCTTCATTTAAGGGAAAAAATTGGAGTTGATCTCTCTGGAAAATCACTAGCAGGACCACTACGGGTTGCTTCCTCTCCACTCCCTGTTTCAGAAGGAAGTACACCTCCTGGCAGGACCAGCCCTCTCCTACCAAGAGGAGATGAAAAGGGTGGTTAACCCTGTTTCGCCAACCTTTGCCAACCTTTCCTGCAAGTAACCATGGCCAGAAACAAATAAAAAAAGCATTACCTAACAATATAAACAAATTGTAGTACCCCGAGGTCTGGTGTTCTACACTTGCACACTATAGGAAAAAGCGCCGGCCGGGACTGTGGCTGTAACCCATGGAAATGAGCAGTGTATAATGTGATGGAAAAATAAATCAAGCCAGCGAAGGAGACAATATGGACAATCACAGTACATTAGTAAGTGCCTTGTATTAACTTTCTCTACATGATACATGCCATTTGCTGAAGTTCAACTACCACTTTAATAATAATGAACAATGATGACCAGTGAATACAGTACAGTGATCCCTCAAGATACAATGGCCTCAGTATGCAATATTTTCAACATACTGTGCAATGGTATTTTCTGACCCATCGTAAGTTGAAACAAGACTCAAGATAGGATGCCTCAGACTCAGATCCAACCAATCAAGGCCACTTCTTCTCTGGTAAAATATCTGTATGGAAGGACTTGTTTTATCTGTCTTAGCTATCTGCTTTTTTTTTCTTAAATCTTTATTTTCTGTTATCTTGGATGATATTTGGGGCTTTAGAACCGATTACTCAACTTGCAATGGTTTCAACATACAATGGTCGTCCTGGAACCAATTAATATTGTAACTTGAGGTAGCACCGTACTTGCAATTCTGACTCAAGGTTTGGACTTGCACTGTTTGAACTTTTTTATACTTGTTGTGCCTGGAATAATTCAAATCTTTTGCCATTTCAATACTGTGCATCATATTGTCTTTTGTCATAAAATGCACATACAGTGAATCTGGTGCAGAATTTAATGATGCTGAATGTGAATATGCTGAACAGTTATATTTAATATTTATACATCAGTACTGAGAAAATACTGAGGGACGTTTAGTAAAAGTGGGTTACAGCAAAAATAGAATAGGCTGATTTTTGGGGTTCACATATGCGTTATATATTCCATTATACCGTTTCGTTATGACAGGGTTATGATGGAATTTAATGACAAAATGCAAAACGGAACCCTTTAGAGGCATTCCATTTTGATCCGTCCTAATAGAGTTTTATGGGCACAAATAACTAATCCATTTTGTTCCGTTATGTGCTACAAAAAAAAGTCCTGTCAACAGGACTTTTTGTTCCGTCTTACATAACAAAACTGTTATGATGGAATTTAATGACAAAATGCAAAACGGAACCCTTTAGAGGCATTCCATTTTGATCCGTCCTAATAGAGTTTTATGGGCACAAATAACTAATCCATTTTGTTCCGTTATGTGCTACAAAAAAAAAGTCCTGTCAACAGGACTTTTTGTTCCGTCTTACATAACAAAATTGTTATTTGTGCCCATAGAAATCTATTAGAACGGATCAAAACGGAATGCCTCTAAAGGGTTCCGTTTTGCATTCCGTCTTTAAATTCCCTTATATTCCGTTATAACCCTGCAGTATAACGGAATATACAACGCATATGTGAACCGTTATACGGAATGGTATGACAGAATATACAACGCATATGTGAACCCACCCTTAGGCAGAGCCATGGCTAGAGGTAAAGGTTCATTTTTCTACCCTAGCTTTGTTTGTAAATGCCCTGGCTTGTTGCTGGCACTCAGCACCTGGGCAAAGGCACTGGTTTCCGTCCCCCAATCTATGCCCCTAGATAAAATGCATAACATTTAATGAAATGATGAATGCCGTCTACCAGTTTCCTAGTAGCCACCACAGCAAGGTTCTCTAGATTTTGAACTTAAGATTTCCTGTTTTCTAGGATGATTGCCAAGTAAGGCAGGGAGTCACACATCAAAAATTATAGCTTTTTGTCTATTATATTGGTTTGGTGTCATTTTTTAGTTAATTAGGAGAAATGTTATACTGTTGTTTTTTTGTGGCAAGGAAGGTATTGGCACCAACTCCATTCATCCACCAACTTCCCTCCACCACAAAGAAAGAAGTTGAAGTTTATGGATGAAGTTGAAGTCAGGAGATGACACTCTAATGGGATACTACCATCTGCCAGGAGTATAATAGGTACTATGTATCCTCTCCTTATTTGATGGAGTCAGATAAATAATACACATATAATTAGACCACAACCCACCTGCACATTTCGTCCTAGTTGTGAGAGGAGGTCCCGGTGGTCCTGTGCCACCTTCACCTGGGCGGGTTAACAAGACACGTATTTCATACTCCACATCTGGATCCAAGTGCCATAGCTTGTATGTAGGTCCATCCATGACATTGGTCTCAGCCCAGCTTCCTGATGTAGTCCGGTATTCCACTTCCTTCAGGACAATTGGTCCATCACCAATGATGGAGTTAGCATTTGGTTTAATCCACAGATAGGTAGCTCCTACTGACAAAAGTTCTGGGGGTGCAATAGGCTTTGGTGGTTCTGTTAAGGTGGAAACAGAAGGACATGACCATTAATAAATGTAGCAAAAGACTGATTTTCATTAATAAACTTTTTGATACTAAAGTCAGAAGGCCCAGAACTAGATCAGCAGGGGTGCTCAGTTTTCAATCCTTGCCAATCTGATATTGATGACCTATTCTAAGGATAGGTCATCAATATTCGAATCTCAGAACACCCCTTAAAATACAAGACATTATATTACAAAGCAGAGAAAAAAGGTGCAATAATGAAAGTCCGCAACAAAAAAATGCAAAAAATCAGAGCTATGATGTAGCTATAGTAGCAATTACTGTAATAATGTCATTCTTAATCACTGTTGCATACACTTGTATTGCAAGAATTGATACTAATAATCAGTATTATCCTCAGTGAAATGCCTCCTGACAAGAACCTTTTATTTTAGTGTTGATAGCATGCAGAAAAAAGTTTGACACTCTTAAATTTTTAAGTTAAAAGTTCTTAATTAGAGAGGAGCGAATTTATAAAAAATTCGATTCACCGGTTCCCCAAATTCTTTGGGAAAAATTAGGTTTGGTCCGAATTTATTTGAGGTGAATCTCGTTAAAATACGGCTATTTCCTGGCTGCTGAGAGTCTTTATAGTGGTGTAGAAAACTGTGCCTTGTGGTAACACGCATAGGGAGTCTGCTGTGGTAGTGAAATAATACTGTGAGTCAGTATGACATGCAGATGACATGCGTCGCTCTTAGAATCACTGAACACTTCACTTATTTGTGCAGTCATGGGGCCAAAACTGACCAAATAACTCAATTGTGAACTCGGGTCAATGTTAGTGCCAAGAAGAAGCGCACTCCTTTTCCATCATCATCAGCTGATTCCACATAAATGTCTACAGAACCTTTTTTATTTAACGCTTATACAAGTAGAGCCCCACAACAGAGTGGAGATGGTGTCAGCAGTAAGTTTGTGTCGACGTGACTAATTTTCCCTTCCTCTGATCCATCAGAACAATAACCCCCAAAAGGATCCTATCTGTTGAGCATCCGCATTCACTCGGTCAGCATTTGGTCAGTAATCCATCAGTATTGCTAATGCCAAAAAAAAAAAAACAGGAGTGGATCCAAAACAGAGATGAAACGTGAATGGAATATTTGAATGTCTTCTGCATTTTGTACCCACTCCTGCTTTTGGCTACCAAATCACAAGCCAATTCTGATGGGACCATACAGGTTATACAGCTGCTACACAGATAGGATCCATTGTGGGTCTAATTTTTCCTTCCTTATGACAGATCAGAAGAAGGATCAAATAAATGATGGTATCAGCAAGGCCGAAAGGAAAAATAGTGGCCTAGTCATGAAGTGGGGAGGGTGGGAACAGCATGAGTCCACAGAGCGACCCTATGACATAGTGGGGAGGTGGATACAGCATGAGGAGGCCATAGAGTGGCACAATGACAGTGTGGAGGTGGCAGCAGCAGCATCAGGAGGCCACAGAGTGGCACAATGACAATGTGTGGAGGTGGCGGCAGTAGCATCAGGAGGAGGCCACAGAGTCACCCAATGACAGTGTGGAGGTTCCGGCAGCATCAGGAGGCCACAGAGTAGCAAGGTGACATAGTGTGGAGGTGGCAGCAGCATCAGGAGGCCACAGAGTGGCACAATGACAATGTGTGGAGGTGGCGGCAGTAGCATCAGGAGGAGGCCACAGAGTCACCCAATGACAGTGTGGAGGTTCCGGCAGCATCAGGAGGCCACAGAGTAGCAAGGTGACATAGTGTGGAGGTGGCAGCAGCATCAGGAGGCCACAGAGTGGCAAGGTGACATAGTGTGGAGGTGGCAGCAGCATGAGGAGACCACAGAGTGGCAAGGTGACATAGTGTGGAGGTGGGTGGCAATACCAGTACCAGCTAAAGATAGTGGGTGAAAGAAGGAGTACTTGGCATCAGATGTGTGGCATAAGGCAGGTGGCAGCATCAGAATAGCAGCTGAGGCAGGTAGCCAAGAGAAACCAGTCTCTTTTGTCAAAGTTTTGGTGCAGCACCCACCATGGATGATCTAATCTGATGCATCAGGCATTGGTCGGTGGAAATCCTGGCTGATCCACGCCTGATTCATCTTGACAGAGGTCAGTCTCCCCACATTTTGGGTGGATAGACAAGTTCTTCTTGGGGTAACTATGGCCCCGCTCTGATGCCATACTACTGGCCGGGCAGAACAGCTTTTCCAGGGCAAACTCTGCCGCTGGTGGCCACAAATCCAGTTTTGCTGCCCATTAGTCCAGCGGATCTTTAATGTGGGGTGGCAGGGTGCTGTCCAAGTTTGCCACGACCTGCTGGTTCACGTCCTGCTCCAGGTCTAGCTGCTGCTTCTGCTAGTGAGTAGTTTCTTCACTAGACGAGTGAAGAAAGATGTTAATCAGCGACTCTAGACTCAGACTGCTGCTGATGGAGCTGGTATTGCTCCTGCCACCCCACCCCTCCCCAGCAGCCATGGCAGTGGACCGTGAGCGCAGACGCCACCCCCCCCAGTCATACCTGCGAGAGGATGGCGATGGCGCAGATAGGCAGCGGCCAACTGACTACATAGGGAGTCTCTATAGTAGTTCAGTTTGTCCTCCCTCTCAGCTGGTGTAAAAAAGCCACCCATTTTGGACTGGTAGCGAGGGTCCAACAAGGTGGAGAGCCGGATGTTATCTCTCTGCTGAATAGTGACAATTCAACTGTCACTACACAAGCAAGTGAGCATGCATCAGGCCATTTGTTCAAGTGACTCGGATGGACTCCCTGTCTCCATCTTCACTGTATAATGCCATGATGTGTCTGGATCCTCTGCCTCCTCTTCTTCATCGCCCTGTAAATCCTGTGGCTGCTCCTCCTCTCCTGTCACCTGTGTAAAAAAAACACCCTTTTCGCTACACATTGCTTGTGCTCCAATGTCCTCCTCCTCCAGTTTAGCCCCTCACAGGGCTCATGTGGCCATGAGATCTAGGCGCCACGTCTCAATCCAGATTTACCAGTTCCAGGACATGAAGCTCTCCTGGCATAACTTGTGCGCTGTGGATATCAAATGCAGACGGAGCAGATAAAAAGACACGAATATTTTCAACTTACTGAAGCTGTTTGATTTAATTGTGAATAGATGGTAAAGGCAAAGTATGCTGGTGTGTTGTCATCAGCGTCTTCATTATGTTTACTGCAGGACCCACGACAATGTAATTCGGTCCATACAGCAAAAGGAGGTGTATCCATCAATTTTCCCGAAAAAATTGTGTTTGAAATAAAATATTTCACCAATGAAAGGATAATGGAATTCGGTTCATACAGAATAAGTCTACAATCACCCATTAATTTTTCCCCAAAAAAGCCTGTTTTACATAAAAAATTTCACCACAACGTAATTCAGTCCATATTGCAAAAAGGGCTTTACCATATATAATTGCACCACTGAATGGCGAACATCTTTTTCTTTTGCCACTAATACACGGCAAAAAGGGCTTTACCACATATAACTGCACCGCTGAATGGCGAATGTATTTTTCTTTTGCCACTAATACATGGCAGACACTGCCTAAGAATATGTCACTGCACCGCTGAACCGCAATTAGGCTGTAATTTATTTCCACTTTTACACTACACAAAAGGCTTTCCAACAAATAAGTGGAACGCTGAAAGGCGAATATATTTTTCTTTTGCCCCTAATACATGGCAAACAGGGCTTTAGAATATGTAACTGCACCACTGAACGGCAATTAGGCCATCATTTTTTTCCACTTTCACACTACACAAGGCTTTTCAACATATCAGTGCAACGCTGAACAGCGAATATATTTTTCTTTTGCCACTAATACACAGCAAACAGGGCTTTAGAATATATGACTGCACCGCTGAACGGCAATTAGGCTCTAATTTTCTCTACTTTTACACAACACAAAAGGCTTTTCAAAAGATAAGTGCAATGCTGAATGGCGAATATATTTTTGTTTCGCCACTAATACACGGCAAACAGGGCTTTTGAATATATCACTGCACCGCAAAAGGGCAAATATATTTTTCTTTTGCCCCTAATACATGGCAAAATAAGCTTTTCAACATATAACTGCACTGCGCAAGGGCAAATAAAACATACTGTAGAAATATTTCCTTTTTATAAACCCTGTTAATCGCTGTATCAAACAGCACTTGCACTCCAATAACAAGAACAGTTTTCTGGAATTACAGAGCTGTATCATGGTAATTTGGATCCCCAGTCAGTGCACCAAGGTATAATAGGATTGTTCCTATTACCCAGTCTGTAACCTCCCCTACTGAACCCTGTTCTACATAAATGCTGTGGAACGATTCCTCCCTATCCTTTCCCTGCACTTATAAATAATTTTTTTTACCACAATCAAGTCTTTCCTATCACTGTCTCTAGCGCCTGCAGACACGTCTCTCCCTGCACTAAGTACACTGGTAAATGGCAGAATCTAAGATGGCTGACGCTATTTATAGGGCTGTGACATCACAGGGCTGGCTGGCTGCTGATTGGCTGCATGCATGGCATTATGGGCGATCCCACCTTCCCAGAGTTCCTTTTTCCATGTCCTTACACGTGCAGCAGCCATTTTAGGAAAAAATGTGATTCGTTACCACGAAGTGTGAGGAAATTCGTCTTCGGTGCGAATCGAATTTTTCCTGAAATTCGGATCGAATTCCACTTTGTCAGCTTCGATTCGCTCATCTCTATTCCTAATATATTCTTACAGGTATTCTGTCTGCCTAGGCCAACACTAGGGGAAGTTAAAGGGGTTGTCTCACTTCAGCAAATAGCATTTATTATGTATAGGAAGTTAATGCAAGGAACTTACTAATGTATTGTGATGATCTACATTGCTTCCTTTGCTGTCTGGATTCATTTTTCCATCACATTATACACTGCTCGTTTCCATGGTTATGACCACCCTGCAATCCATCAGTGGTGATCGTGCTTGCACACTATAGGAAAAAGCACTGGCCTCTCTGGCTGCTGAGACGGTGGGACCGCACATAGGCATGTGCTTTTTAATTAAGTGTTTAAGCACGGTGGTCCTAACCATAGAAACGAGCAGTGTATAATAAGATCGAAAAATGAATCCAGCCAGGAAAGGAAGTAATATGAATAATAACAATACATTAGTAAGTTACTTGCATTAACTTCCTCTACATAATAAATGCTAATTGTTGAAGTGAGTCAGTCAGAATCTTACTGCACACTGTTTTTTTTTTTCAATTCAGTTCACTGTATAAGCAGTATGCAGTATGCTCATAAGCTCCCTCTAGTGATGCCTGCAGGCAGCCACAACTTATCATTGAGCTCTATGGGGCAAATTTATGAACCCCAGTGTGCCAGTAAACCGTAGCATATTTTTTCACAAACACTATTTGCACATTTTATGCCATGCTTGCCACTTTTAGAAAAGTTTGGAGGAGATGTTGCCTCCTGTTAACCTCCAATTTATCTATGATCTATGCGAGAAGTCTAGGAAAATCATAGCTCAAGATTTGACTTTCTTCTAATGAATTTGGTGCAACTCAATCCAGTACAGAACTAGATTAAATATAGTTTATGAAACACCAAGTTTTGATAAATTCCCTCCTATGTTCATGCAAGGGGAACTCTGCATGAGAAAAACTGTGTCAGTTTTGAACTGTTTTAGATCACAATAAGGACAATTTATCTAAATTGGTGCCAAGGAAAACTGGCCTAGTTGACCATAACAACCAATCAGATTGGGTGGAATTGGGTTGGTTGCTATAGGCAAGTAATCAATTTTTTGCACCAGTTTTGATAAATTTTACCCAATATGTTCAAATATGGATATCTATTTTAAGGGTCACTTCTCGGATTTTGCAACTTTTGTCATCAAATATCGGCATTATTTCTAAACTAATACAAATAGTCTTTTCTGTTTTGATTATTAGGATTTCAGCACTTAACCACTTGCCGCCACGCTAACGCCGATGGGCGTCAGCGCGGCGGCTCTCTCAGGTCTATCGGCGTCATCTCGTGAGACCCGAGATTTCACATGAACGCGCGCGCGGCGTGCGCGCGTTCATGTGATCGGAGCCGGGACAACTGAAACTACAGCCTGCCAGCGCTGATCATGCGCTGGCAGGCTGTAGATGCGGAAAAACAGCATTTAAATCGCATATCAGACGCTGTTTTGTAAACAGCGTCTGATATGCCTGCTGTCTGCTCGTCTGGTGGTCCCTTTGTTTGGGACCACCAGAGGAAACAAAGGTAAAGTGCACCAATCACTACACACACCCCCCACCCCCATCACTGATTAACCCCTGATCACCCATGTCACCCCCTGATCACCAATGTCACCCCCTGATCACCCCCTGTCACCCCCTGTCACTAATCACCCCCTACAGGCTCATTCAGGCGTCCGTATGTGTTTTGCGGATCCATGGATCTGCGGATCCATGGATCTACGGATCCGCAAAATACGGACACCGGCAATGTGCTTTCCGCATTTGCAGATCCGCACAGAACTATATAGAAAATGCTTTTCTTGTCCGCAATTGCGGACAAGAATAGAGACATGTTCTATATTTTTGCGGAACGGAAGTGCAGACCCGGAAGCGTGGATCCGTAATTCCGGATCCGAGCGGGACAAAGTCTGTCCCCATAGAAATGAATGGGTCCGCAATTCCGTTCCGCAAACAGAATTGGGACGTGTGAATGGGGCATAAGGGTCCCTTATCACCGTCAGTTAGCTAGCTACTTGTTAGGTAGCTAGCGCCCAGCCCACCGCACCGCAGTCACTGATTTTGGCAGAGATTTTTTCATCCACATTGATCGATGCGAATGAAAAAATCTGCGCCGTTCATTTTTTTTGTTTTTCAGCCCAGAGGCTGAACGGAAAAAAAAAATCTCATTACCCGTATGCTCAATATAAGGAGAATCGCAGAAACTCCTAATGCTGGCCATACGTGTAATGATTGCAGAGACCGTCAAATGCCAGGGCACAGTACAAACACCTCACATGTGACCCCATTTTAGAAAGAAGACACCCCAAGGTATTCCGTGAGGGGTATGGTGAGTTCATGCAAAATTTTATTTTTTGTCACAAGTTAGTGGAATATGAGACTTTGTAAAAAAAATATATATATATCAATTTCCGCTAACTTGTGCCAAAATTTTTTTTTCTGTGAACTCGCCATGCCCCTCACGGAATACCTTGGGGTGTCTTCTTTCCACAATGGGGTCACATGTGAGGTATTTATACTGACCTGGCATTTTAGGAGTCCCTAAAGCGTGAGAATCCAAATGCGTAAAAATGGCCTGTGAAATCCTAAAGGTACTCATTGGTTTTAGGGCCCTTTGCGCATCTTGGCTGCAAAAGTGTCACTCATGTGGTATCGCCGTACTCAGGAGAAGTAGGGCAATGTGTTTAGGGGTGTATTTTTATATATACCCATACTTTGTGTGAGAAATATCTCTGTAAACGACAACTTTTTAAATTTTTTACACAAAGTTGACAATTTACAGAGATATTTCTCTCACCCAGCATAGGTATATGTAAAAATACACCCCAAAACACATTGCCCTACTTCTCCTGAGTACGGCGATACCACATGAGTGACACTTTTTGCAGCTAAGATGCGCAAAGGGGCCCAAATTCCAAGAGTACCTTTAGGTTTTACATGGCTGCTCACAATTTAGCCCGCCCAAAATGCCAGAGCAGTAAACACACCCCACAAATGACCCCATTTCGGAAAGTAGACACCCCAAGGTATTCACTGAGGGGCATAGTGAGTCCGTCTGAGATTTTATTTTTTTGCCAGAAGTTAGCAGAAATGGAAACTTTATTATTATTTTTTTCCTCAGAAAGTGTCATTTTCCGCTAACTTGTGAAAAAAATGAAATGATACATGAACTCACCATGCCCCTCCGTGAATACTTTGGGGTGTCTTCTATCTAAAATGGTGTGATTTGGGGGTATTCATACTATCCTGGCATTCTAGCACCTGAAGAAACATGACAGGTGCTCAGAAAGTCAGAGCTGCTTCAAAATGCAGAAATTTACTTTTTGCACCATAGTTTGTAAACGCTATAACTTTTACCCAAACCAATAAATATACACTTATTAGATTTTTTTTTATCAAAGACATGTAGAACAACAAATTTTGTGAAAAATTTATATAGAAATGTAGTTTTTTTTGAAAAATTTTACAACAGAAAGTGAAAAATGTCATTTTTTTGCCAAAATGTCGTTACATTTTTATTAATAGCAAAAAAAGTAAAAATGTCAGCAGCAATGAAATACCACCAAATGAAAGCTCTATTAGTGAGAAGAAAAGGAGGTAAAATTCATTTGGGTGGTAAGTTGTATGACCGAGCAATAAACGGTGAAAGTAGTGTAGTGCGGATTTGTAAAAAAGGGCCTGGTCACTAGGGGGGTGTAAACCTGTGGTCTTCAAGTGGTTAAAGGGTCACTGACTTTTCAGAAAAGTTTTGATATGTCATAACGTTTAGATCGGTGGGGGTCTGAGTGCGGAGACCCCGGACGATCTCACTCTCAGCGAGACAGATTCAATAGAAAGTCTATGGTCCCGTCTCACCACTGGCGGATCCAGGGGGAAGCGAGCAATGGCCTCCCCGAGAAGCAGCAGAAATTTGAAATAATTCCTTATTCCCCTGGCCTGGCCCTGGCCACTGCACGCCCGACGCCCGCACAATTGCAATACCTGTGCTGCGGCCGGGCTGCTAACTAGTTAACTCATAGTATTAGGGGGCGGAGGGAGAGCTGTGCATGCGGCCGGTGCACGCACTCAGCTAGGGGAGAGGGAGTGGCCCCGTCTGGGTGGTTCACTGGCTGCAGACTAGTGCCAGTGAAGTTGAACTGGTGAAGGAAGAGCCTGCTGCCTGCCTTGCTTGAGCTGTGTCACAGGTCAGTCACACTGACTCACCATCACCACGCCGTCCCGGCTCCCGCGCAGCGCCTGTAAAGTGAGGTGAGGGCGGCAGCTTGCCCAGCTGCAGCCTTCTGCTCTCCATCCAGTCCTCCTGTCCCTAGTCGTGAGTGAGTGTGAGTCAACTAGTTCCAGACTAAGTGCTAAGTCTCAAGTCTGCCCTGCCTGCAGCACCCCTCCTCAGCTCAGTTATATTACCCCCAGTAATGTACCCTGATACCCCTCAGTCATATAACTGAGGGGTATCAGGGTACATTATACAGGAGTAATATAACTGAGAGTATCAGTGTAATATAACTGAGGAGGGCTATAGGGGGACATTATACAGGGCTAATATAACTAAGGAGGGGTGTCAGGGGACATTATACAGGTGGTAATATAACTGAGGGGTATCAGGGTATATTATACAGGGGGTAATATAACTGAGAAGGGGTTTCAGGCTGATACCCCTCCTCAGTTCTATTACCCTCTGTATAATTTATCCTGATACCCCTCAGTTATATTACCACCTGTATACAATGTGATGTCCCCTGATACCCCTCCTAAGTTATATTACCCCTCCTCAGGTATAATATACCCTAATACCCCTCAGTTATATTACCACCAGTATAATGTCCCCCTATACCCCTCCTCAGTTATATTACCACTGTATAAGGGTACTTTCACACTTGTGGCATGGCTATCCAGCAGGCTGTTCCGGCGGGTGAACAGCACGCCGGATCCGCCATGCCACAAGTACCTGTGTGCTGCCACATTATCTTCTGTCCGCCGCCACAAAACAATCTGGAAGTGCCCCTCCCGAGACCAGGCTCTGGATCCGCCACTGCGTCTCACTACTGTCTCCTGCAGTAAAAAGAGAGAGCGCGATATGCAAGCGCTTCTCTATCCTTGTTCTAGGGATTAGTAGGGGTCTCAGCACTTAGACCCATCCCCCAACCATCAAAACATTTCATATGTCACTATAACATATGAAAACATTTCTGAAAACTCAAGAACCCTTTAAAATTGTTAGAAAAATGTTATTGTCGTCAGGAAAGACCGTTTTATTGGAGACAGGGATTTATATCTGAATGTTGCAAATAAATCATTAAACCACAGTGATGCCCAACCTGCGGCCCTCCAGCTGTTGTCAAACTACAACTCCCACCATGTCCTGTTGCAGGCTGATAGCTGTAGGCTGTCCGAGCATGCTGGTAGTTGTAGTTTTGCAACAGCTGGCGGGCCGCAGGTTGGGCATCCTTGGATTAAACCATTGCACCTAATTCATCGATATGCAGAGTCTCCGGTCCATACTATACAATAAAGGGGATGTCCAGGTGATATTACTTGCTGCACATGTGCTGGGAGCAGAGCATGCACGCAGCTAGTAATAAGCATTATTACACTATGGGCACTGATGTCCAGTAGCTTAATAAGAATAATTCATGTTTACGTGAAGATGCCTATAGTGGCCAGTGGAAAGATTGCAGGATTATATACAATTTTCTTTAATATTTAGACCTGCGTGCTGGCACTGCGCTCAGAACACAGAGAATGGAGAATCTTGTCCATCAGCGGCCTCCATTCACTTACACTGGGGACATACTAAGCATGCGCTAGTTTCTGTCTGTCCCCAGTGTAAATGAACTAAGGCCACCAGTGGACAGAACCCTCCATCAGAGGCCGTGTTCCCGATGCAGCACCTGCTTGCAGGTCTGAATATTAAAAAAATTGTGCAGTATATAATCCTTCAATTTTCGCACTGGTCACTATGCCTAAAATTTAAGACTTCCTGGGCCACATTTATTATTATATATAATACACCACTTTTGTAGCGTGACATTGAAAAAAAAAATCACCCCCAAAAAAATTATGTTTAACATAAAAACGTGATATAAACATTAAGTAATTTTCTGATGACACATTGCCTTTAATATAAACCGGCCAACCCCTTTCAGAGGATTGACTCGCCTAATATTTTAGATCTTCTAAAACAGGTCTGCAACCTGAGCCATCCTACAATCTGCCAATAATGAAACTTGCATTGAGTGTGAAAAATTATCATTTCTAGTAAATAAAACGCAGTTATAGAAAACCCTCTGAAGTCTGGTTTTGTTGCTTATTTTTCAGAGTTTATAGAGAAACTTTTGGGAAGATTTATCAAATTGGTGTAAAGGAAAACTGGCTTAGTTTTCATAGCAACCAATCAGACTCCACCTTTCATTTTCCAAAGGAGTTGTGAAAAATGAAAGGTGAAATCTGATTGGTTACTATGGGCAACTAAGCCAGTTCTACTTTACACCAGTTTGATAAATCTCCCCTTTTGAATTTTTGAAGCCAGCTCATCTATGTATTTATTTATTTTTTTTTAGACATTTATGGCATCTTCTAGTTCAAAGTCGACTTGTATAAAATAAAAAGGGCGTGGAACCCCAATTTTTCCACGTTGGTCTGGGTACTGATGCATAATGGGGAACCCAAATATTTCTGATGGTGGAAACCCTAATTTTTGCAGATGACACTAAACTGTGTAAAGTAATTAACACTGAAGAGGACAGTTTTCTGCTACAGAGGGATCTGGATAGATTGGAGGCTTAGGCAGAGAAGTGGCAGATGAGGTTTAACACTGACAAATGTAAAGTTATGCACATGGGAAGGAATAATGCAAGTCACCCGTACATACTAAGTGGTAAAACACTCGGTAACACTGACATGGAAAAGGACCTAGGAATTTTAATAAACAGCAAACTAAGCTGCAGAAACCAGTGTCAGGCAGCTACTGCCAAGGCCAATAAGATAATGGGTTGCATCAAAAGGGGCATAGACGCCCGTGATGAGAACATAGTCCCACCACTTTACAAATCACTAGTCAGACCACACATGGAGTACTGTGTACAGTTCTGGGCTCCTGTGAACAGACATAGCAGAGCTGGAGAGGGTTCAGAGGAGGGCAACTAAAGTAATAACTGGAATGGGGCAACTACAGTACCCAGAAAGATTATCAAAATTTGGGTTATTCACTTTAGAAAAAAGACGACTGAGGGGAGATCTAATAACTGTATAAATATATCAGGGGTCAGTGCAGAGATCTCTCCCATCATGTATTTATCCCCAGGACTGTGACTGTGACGAGGGGACATCCTCTGCGTCTGGAGGAAAGAAGGTTTGTACACAAACATAGAAAAGGATTCTTCACGGTAAGAGCAGTGAGACTATGGAACTCTCTGCCTGAGGAGGTGGTGATGGTAAGTACAATAAAGGAATTCAAGAGGGGCCTGGATGTATTTCTGGAGCGTAATAATATTACAGGCTATAGCTACTAGAGATGGGTCGTTGATCCAGGGAGTTATTCTGACTGCCTGATTGGAGTCGGGAAGAAAGTTTTTCCCCTTAAGTGGGGAAAATTGGCTTCTACCTCACAGGAGTTTTTTGCCCTCCTCTGGATCAACTTGTAGGAAACAGGCCGAACTGGATGGACAAATGTCTTTTTTCGGTCTTATATGCTATGTTACTATGTTACTATCTGTTCAGCGAGGTCCAACACTCTTCCCCACCACTAATCAACTGTCCTGCATTAGCTTCAGCGCTAACCACTGTCACCAGAGCTACTGCAGAACAGCTGATCTGTGGGAGTGCGGGTGTCGGACTCCCGCTGATCAGTTAGTGATGGCCTATCCTGCAGAGCAGACAACTTCTTTAAGGATGCAATGCAATTAATATTTGCAAATGCCATGACGATTGTGGCTTTTTTCTCCATTTACATTGAGAAAAAATGCTAAAGTATAATGTAACCAAATTTTTTCTTTAGCACATCGACCGTTTTGACAGCACCACTTTGGCTCAAGAAGATACCTCACTTCATTAGTGCAGTGAAAAACCATTGGAAGCTAACAATCTGGGGTAATCCCAATGAATAAGCCATCATATATAAGTCCCAGCAAACCTCTTTCACCTTTATGTTCTTGACACTTCCCACAAAACCACTTAACGTACTCTGTTTGCACAGGGCAAAAGAGATTCCAGTTTTCTAAATACCATAAAACGTTTAGAGACCTGTCAGTCATTGTCTGGAGGTGAAGGAGGGCGGCGAGGACAGCAAACTTCATCGGATTCTTCCTCCTTGTAGTGCTTACAGCGTTGCAGGGTTTGGCACGTCAGTAGGCACAGAAGGGACAGACAGCTGGTCTTGGGTTCTTGGGTCTGTCACTACACTGTGTTGTCTTCTGTGATGGCCGCATAGTGCAGCTGACAGCTGAGAAAGGACACACCCCTGAGAAAGGACACACCCCTGAGGGGAAAGTACACACACTCTGCGTTGCCAGCCTTAAGAAAATCTAGCAGAGCAACTGGAGCTACAAATTAAGTGCTCTCTGGATCCATGTGAGGTACAGGGCTGGTTCTAACTTTGTTAGAAGGACATTCTCATGTACTATGTGATGTCTAATTTTCATTTTTTATATCAATCATGGCATAAACTCTTTAAGGAATTCATCTATTAGTTAGAATGTCTACAAGGAGTGTCACCCATTGTGGAGGATCTGTGCTTTCCATGGACAGTCTATTGATATTAATATGAAATGATAATGCCTTACTTCCCCTGGGGTGGCGCTGCAGAAAAAAACGGAACACGTGCTGACAGATTTCCCCACAGATCACAGCAGATTTCTGACGGTAATAACATTGGTATACTCTTTTCAATCAATTTATTGTAGAAGGACTCTTCGAACTATCCAAAGCAGTTCTATGTAGTACCATTTGTAATACTATTCTATACACAGCAGTGATGCTGATATACAGAACGCTAGGCCTGAAGATCCCCGGGCTGACATTTTACATACTGTACATATTGGTGCATTGATGATGAGCTCACACTATGATACAGAATGTCTATACACTAATAATGAGCAGACCGCTCTGTATAATGCACTCCGTGCCCCTAATAAATAAAAGATGTGGTTTTTATGAGTGTTCTGGATGCCTGTCTCCCAGGTCCACATTGAGCATCTCCAGAATAATACCTGGATAATTATCTCCACCGAGAAATAAAACGATCAATAATTGATTGTATTGAGCTACACCTGAGCTGGTAGTGGTGTGAAGACAGCCGAACTGCAATTAGACGTATGAATATTTAGGTAAATGGATGTATAGCACAGGGGAGAGACACAGAGTACATCACGTTCCGGTAGCGGGAGAAGGGTCCAGGAGCGTCTCTTCAAGCTGACAGCTGACATTACGAAGGAGCTCGCTAAAATACATCTGTACGGTTATTATTGAACATGGAGAAGAGTAGAAGAGAAGTTTGCTTTCTTGTTTGATACTTATGACATATTTCAGAACCGTTATTTAACACTACATGGCAGAGCTGTATAAGTGAAGCCTGTAAGAAGGCACACGGAGACCCTATGGCTCCATACTAAAGAGCCATAGGCGTACTGTTTACTACTGTATGGTGCACTGTACTGCACTGTATTATGGGTTTTCTCTACTAGCATCTGATGCATACACATGCCATCATTTTTTTTATGAGTCTACTATAAGATGCCCCCTAGACAGGGGCATAGCTAAAGGCTAAGGGGCCCTGGTGCAAGAGTTTAGCTTTGGCCCCCTTCCCTCAGTGCTTTCTGGCCAGGGACAGGGAAGCACATAGCCATCCTGTTGCCTGAAGCAAAAATTGAAATGCCCAACCCCACATGCCAAATTCTTGACTTAACCCCTTCACTAAAGCCAGAGGTGTAACTTGACCAGCATGCACCTTCTATAATACCAGTGTCTTCTTATGCAGCACAAGGGTCTTTGGGCCCCCTCAGGCTCCTGGGCCCTGGTAGATTTTTTTAAGCTGGTCATCGCAAGATATCTCAAGCCACTTCTGTAAGTAAAGTATGTTAAGTGCACCCTCGAACTGCTTGCCTATCAGTTCCAAAGATAAAAGTTTTTTTTTTACACTAACAAATGCTTCCTTTATATGCCGGGCCGCTCACACTTATTCTACTTACCTGGCTCCCCGCTCCCTGCACTGCTCCTGGCCCCCACACTGCCGCAGCTGCTTCACCCCGTGCGCGTATGAAAACATCCAGTGTCGGGGAGGAGCAGCCAAAGGCAGACGGGAACGGGGACAAGCCTCCCTAGCATTACTCGCCCCCACCCCGCTTGAATGGGATGAACAGTTGAAATTACACTGCATCACAGATCTGAAACTGAAGACCTTACCTAAGTATAGGTCATCAATTGCATGAAATTGGAATAACTCTTCAAAGGTGTAAATATGATATTGCATCATAAAATAGCTATTAAGCGTGTGATGTCTATCAGGTTTAGGTGAGGTCTTTTCACTGGACCTTTGACTTTATCCATGACTGAGTACAGGTCAAGAATTCACGCCAGATAAATATAGAACCAGTACAAAACTTATTACAACGTGGTCTAGTGACTTTATGGGACTAGTGTGATTTTTCTTTTCTTCTATATCTGTCATGTGTTTCTTGACATTAATTGAAGCAAGTCATAGAATGAGTTACCTGTGGCCAAGCCTTTCATATTAAAGACTTTGGCCCTGATTTATCTTATCAAGATCAACGCAAGCTGCTCTGGTCTTGATCGGGCCTGTGCTTGGAGACATGTCATTTATGATGAGGTGCAGGCAGTCCGTGTGCCAGAATGAAATCTATGGCCCCACCCTCACCATGCCTGCTTTTCAGAAACTGGCGAGGGTGGAGTAAAAATGCAAGTTGTGACTAAAAAAGTCACAATGGCATTTTAAAAGTTTTAGGGGGAATGATAAATTTCTCCCTTAGTCTTAGGGTGGGTTTACATTAGCGTTATGAACTCCGCTATTGTTTTCCATTATAACATGATTATAACAGAAAATAATGGAAGTTGTAAGACGGAATTCAAAATAGAAACGTTTAGAGGCATTTAAAGGTGCTCCTAAAAGTTTCCGTTTTGAATTCCATCTTACAAATTCCGTTATTTTCCCGTTATAACCATGTTGTAACAGAAAACAATAACGGAATTCGTAACGTTGATATGAACCCGCCCTTACTAAGACCACCTTTTTCATACACCCCATAAGAACCCTTCAAAGCCCTCTCCACTTAGCCAGAGTGGAGAGTAACCAACAGCAGCCACTCAAGCTCTGGTTGACCTTGCCAGAATTAGATGGTCGACCATTCATTTGCATTTTGACTACTGCAGAGGAAATATGATGCCAACTAAAGCTTTCCACATGACATGGACAAAATTGGCATGGCATCTTATAAAACTGGTGGTCTTCTTGTGATAGCCTCTTTAATTAGATGATTAGTCTACTTGCCTCTAAATATTCAGTTTTTCTCTTCCTATCTTATATAGGGGGGGGGGGGGGACTTCAAATAGCTTCTTACAGGAAACTCTTGGACAGAACCAAAAGAAGGTGGCCCTTTTACTATAGCATTAGGTATATACGTATGTTGTCCATATAAGGGAGGAAAATATAGGCATATTGCAGATTTTTAGATTTTAATAGCCGTTTTCTTGTAGTGCAGAGTTAGCACCTGGCAAAACACAGTTTTATTGCCTTCTTCTCCTTTGTATTTTCCTACATTAGGCACAATTTTGTGATATTTCTAAAATTACTGTGTATAATTGCTGGTTTTATAATTAGAGGAGAGGAAGGAACGGTTTGTCATGTGCTAACTATCTTGTCAGAGCTGAGTGACGTCTGTCTCTTTGTCCCAGCTGTGTCCCCACCCCAGGGTCTCAAAATTAAGAACAAGTTCACAGATCCCAACTCTGTCCTAGGGGTTTTCCACAAGGCCAAGCTCTGCAAAGTGGAAGAACCTTCCTAGCGGCTAACAATCCTTCAAAGACTGTCACTTTATTGCAGATGAGACAAATTGACTCTTTCATAACTTCTAATAAATACTAAAGCTTATATGTTAATGTACCCATGAAACATCACATCACATAACTCTACCTCGCTTGTCTGTTTTCCCATTAATAAATCAGGGAACTACTCTACAAGACTTGGTTGGCCGTATCGGCTGTGATAAAGAATGCTCCTATTTTGTGTCTCTTGAGCGTCTGACTGAAAAACTCATAATTATTCATACCCAGATAAAATGGTTGCATAACTCATAGGGTGGACAAGTTCTACAAGCTGAATATGAATGAATTTACAACTAGTGTTACAAATCTGATGGACAATTATGGTTTTCAAAATGGTAATCAGTAGACTTAGGCAAATCACTAAGGGCATCCAACACCTCTAAATAAATGCAGACTAGACACCAAAATAAGTTTACACACCAGATCTAATAAATAACTGAACTATTACATGATCATAAAATATCAGAATATGATGTTATTTATTATGGTAAATAACATAAAAATCCCGTTGTCAACAATTCTTCATGCAGTTCCACTGACCAAATTAAAAAGCTGTAGATGTTAGAATATGGGGACACCAGGTCATTTCTGTCTTTTTTTTTAAAGTTTTGATTTTGTAAAATAAGTAGAATATAAAAGGCTATTTACATTTGTATTGCCGTAATTGTATAATTATACTGACAAGCTGAATAAAGTTATTGTGTCATTCATAGAGCGCAGTGAAAGTTATACTACCAAAATCCCAAAAACAATCACAAAAAATTCCCAATTTGCAGACAAAATCCCAGAATACAGACCCTTGCATAAATACATACTCCAAAATCAGATAAGCCCCTCTAAACAAATACAGACTATCTAAATAAATCCAGATCCAGACCCTGTAAACAAATACAGATACCCTTAAATAGTGGTTCACCAGATACTTCTCCATGAAGCTCTACAGTTCCATTCACTAGCTTGAGGACCTGCATAATCTGGTCATGTGACCATGTGAGGCAGGTCCTTCAACAATAACAAGACCTCCAGAGCTGAGGGAAGGGCATTGCTTGGCTTTCACCCTCTATCTCTTTAATCATGTCAACCCTGATGTCCCCTCCTTTATTTTATTTTTTTACTAATAAGTCTTGCAGGAGGCAGAGTAGGGGGTTTCTGGCATTGCTGCTCTATGGTTAAATTGGCGCTGCATGCTCATGGATTTTTGGTCAACTGACCTGATTTCTACACTGGGTTTGCATTTTGTCAAGTTGTGGATCTGCACACAGATTAGTCCCATTCTAATGGGGCTAATCCACATGCGGCCACCATTTAATTTTTGAAGATTTTTTAAATAAAAAAAATGGCATGTCAAACTGCGGTGCAAAACAATAAAAGGCGAAATACAAGCAGACTGTAAACTTTTTACTGTGTGGACATGCCCTAGTATATAAGTATTTAGTCTGTTAATGGAGTTTTGTGAAGACAACCTTTTCATAAATATTAGGGTATACGGACTTCATAAGGGGGAAGGTAGGGTCCCATTGAGAAATCTCCACTGTTGGTCAGATGTATCAAGTCATGCCCAGGCAAGCTAATATTTATCTTCAGGAGACAACTCCCATAATCCTCTAAGAAGGGGATCAGCTTGTAAGGCTGTAAAAAAGACATCTGTACATCCAGTTCGGCCTGTTATCCTGTAAGTTGATCCGGAGGAGGGCAAAAAAAAACCTGTGAGGCAGAAGCCAATTTTCCTCATTTAAGGGGAAAAAAAATTCTTCCTGACTACGATCAGGCAAACAGAATAACTCCCTAGATACATTGATAAAGAAATATTTTAAAAATTATAGTTATCAATTAATTCTCCAAAACAATTATATTGTCCTTAGTGCTGGGCCTCTGGGAGCATATTAGGTGTCCTCCTTATACAGTATGAAATGTTGGGCCGCAGACGCAATGCTTTATAGGTTTTCTTTACCTTGTTTGGACACAGCTATTGATTTATTTATATCCATGATATATAATAAAGTAACATAGTATTCATCTGGGGCCATTATAGTAGTTGTTACAGAA
Source organism: Bufotes viridis (assembly GCA_033119425.1). Lineage (NCBI taxonomy): Eukaryota > Metazoa > Chordata > Amphibia > Anura > Bufonidae > Bufotes > Bufotes viridis. The sequence continues at coordinate 237,409,654 of CM065594.1, read as the reverse complement.
GGAAAGTGCAAATAAAGTGTGTGAAATACAGTGGAGGAGAAGCATTTGACACAGTGAAGAGACACTGGATAGCATATTACAGGCTAATTATACTGGTCTTTATTGCTTTTGCAAGGGTTGTACAAAATGTCATGCTGAAAATCTTGCATTATTTGGACCACAAATTCTTATGGAAAAGCCTACTGAACAATATATAAGATCACAAGCTTATAGGGAGTCATTTATGAACAGATATAACCTTTTGTGGCATATATCTGTGCAGATTCTGTCGTACATCATATTGCGAAGGGGACGGGCCTGGTTTAGGCGTAGAAAATGGTCCAAATGTAAGACAGCAATGAAGCTGTCTTATATTTAGAATAAGCGGTGGATACGCCGAAGTTATGTAGAGGTATTAATACATGTTTAAAATAGTTGGAAGCTATTAGAATATAAGTAATAAGACATCAGTAAGGGCACACAATCTATAGGGGGTGAGGGCAGTGATACAATAGGTGTAAAGTGCTAACTGGAATTCCATTTTTACTTTGGCATTAAAGCGGTTTTCGAGGGCCAAAATTAATGGCCCATCCAAAGTTTGACCCCCCTGGATCCCCAATGGTAATCAGATCAATATGATTAAATTGTACCCAGAAACATTGCATGTATGTGCAGAACTACCTGGTATTATAGCTTAGCTTCGATGGGAAGGAGTCCCAGGGGTTGGACTCCCACACATAAAACTGTGGGGGCTACCCTAAGATTTGGCCATTAGTGATTTAGTCTTGGAAAACCTCTTTAATGTTCTCCTTTCTAGAACGTATATGATACCATTTTTACTAATACCTCAGTAAATACATTGTCAATCCTCTCTACCTGTGACCAACTTTGCCATGACTGAAGTGTTAGATTAAATCTAAAATGACAGTAGGAGGGCTGTGAAGAAAATGAAGACAATAATAATAAGACAGTAACACACTGTTGGAGATTTAAGATGGAAGTGAGAAGACAGCAGGAGGGAAGGAGGCTTCTAGATACCTGCTGGGACTTACACACTGTCTAAAATAAAGACAACAGGGTCCCAGAGAGACGGAGCGACAGGAGAAAACCAAAAAAAAATCTAGATATAGGTGATGCTCCTGGAGGAGCAAGTGTTAGAAAGGTGATTCTAAAGATAGAAGCAAATGTTGAACACCAAGTGAGGACATATTCCTCTTAGAGAAAAGAATAAAAATACAGTGAGATTTGTTGGAAATTATTCTATATGATAGTACAAATGTAGAAAAAAAATAATATTATAAGCAAGGAAAGAGCACCACTGGGATGTCACATGGAGAGGAGCATAAGTAAGGCTAGTTTCACACTAGCAGCAGCCTTCTCCAGCAGGCTGTTCCGGCGGGTGAACAGCCTGCTGGATAATTGCTTGGGGACCGAACAGAGTTCCAGCGGTAGCACAGCAAACATGCCAAGAGGCGGCCGGAATAAAACTACGACATGTAGTCAATGGGGCTGGAGCGGACCCCCGGCGGCACGTGTGCACTAGCGGCAGCACGATCCGCTAGGCTGTTCCCCTGCTGGAACAGCCTGCCGGAGAAGGCCACCGCTAGTGTGAAACTAGCCTAATGCATCTGACTAGATTGGCCACTACGTCTAACTAAATTTTTGAAGTGGACCCATAGTTCACATTTATCATTGATCATTGCTACAAAGAAAAGTTCAAATTTTTAAATCAACTACAAAAAAGAAACAAAGAAGACCTGAAGATGGCATCTATCTTATAACTCATTTTGATGAGGAGGTATTGTAAAATAAGACAATTCTACTAAGATACCATCACCTCACTAATGAAGTCATGTGCATGAATGCAGCTAGTAAAACTCACCTACAGGTTCTGCATCCAAACACTTCTTGGCATTGCAACAAAGAACATATAATATTGGTGGGTGTCATAAAAGCTGAGTGGTGAGCACTGCTGCCTTGAAGCTTTAGAGCTATGAATGGAGGCCTTTCTGTTGTCTGAGGTGAAAATTGAAACGGCGCTTCCTCCTGCCGTGCCAAATTCTCAACCTAACGTCTTCGCTCTCAACATTACATACAGCACTACCAATACAGTTCACATACATCTTACATTTAGTGACATCTCCTTTGATATAGATGTTCTCCTTTCTCATCTTCTCCCCTATCCTGCCACCCCCAATACTGTTCCAGCTGTGCTCCCCAATACTATACTGCAGAAACAGTCCCGCTGAAAATACTATTCCCATGCAGATAGTGCCCCCTTCGATAATTATTGGCACACAGTGCCTTAAAAAAATAAATGCACCAAGTAAATAGTGCCCCTGACACTAATAGTCATAGTAACATAGTAACATAGTATATAAGGCCGAAAAAAGACATTTGTCCATCCAGTTTGGCCTGTTATCCTGCAAGTTGATCCAGAGGAAGGCAAAAAAAAAAACTGTGAAGTAGAAGCCAATTTTCCGCACTTAAGGGGAAAAAATTCCTTCCCGACTCCAATCAGGCAATCAGAACAACTCCCTGGATCAACGACCCCTCTACATATCTTGTAATATTATTATACTCCAGAAATACATCCAGGCCCCTCTTGAACTCTTTTATTAAAGTCATCATCACCACCGTCTCAAGCAGAGAGTTCCATAGTCTCACTGCTCTTACCGTAAAGAATCCTTTTCTATGTTTCTGTACAAACCTTCTTTCCTCCAGACACAGAGGATGTCCCCTTGACACAGTTCTGGAGATAAATAGATGATGGGAGAGATCTCTGCACTGACCCCTGATAATTTCCCACAAAAATGATTGTGCTAAGCTGGTACTGTGCCAGGGTGACCCCCGAAATGATAGTGCTCCTAAAAGTCTCACCAATAGTAATAATTCTCTGCCAGAGTGCAATTAGTAGTGCCACTACAGTGCCCCCAACAGTACTAATGCCCCTGCTGTGCCCCAGAAGTAATAATGATCCCATAGTCCCCATACTAGTAATCATGTTCCCCATAGTCCCCCAGTAGTAATAAAGCTCACCATAATGCCCCCTAGTAGTAATACTTCTCCTTATAATGTGACAGCAGAAAATTCCCTCTTATAATGTGACCCAATACAAAAAATGCCCCCTTAAATTGTACTCTAGTACAAAAAATACACCCTTAATATGTGTACCAGTGCAAAACAAACCCCTTATAATGTGAGCTACTACTAGAAATACCCTCTTATGCCCCCAGTGAGCTAATGCCCCCATAGTGCACTCATAATGTGTTCCAATGCCGCTTGTGTGTGCCAGTACAAAAATACCCCTTCTAAGTATCTTCAGTTAAACTAATGTCCCCATAGTGCCCCCATAATGTGTGCCAGTATAAAATGCCACTATATAATGCCTCCAGTCGATGCTCGCATAGCGCTCCTTTCCCCCCCTTCCTCATATTGGCCAAACAACATAGTGTCAAAAAGAAACAAAAAAAACAAACTCAAATACTTACCTTCATATATCTGCAGTGCAGGCTAATTCCCTCCTGTGTCCTGCGCTGTATGCTGTCTGGCTCAGAAGACTCGATGATGACATCACTGCAGGGACTGTGCGGGCCTCTGATAGGCTAAAGGTACTAGGCCTGAAACCTGTCAGAGGGAACTGCGGGCCAGGGAGACATCGCTTCTGTGCCCCATCGCAGCATTCAACTGTATTGCTGTCCTGAGGACAGCAATACAGTTGAATATAGAGAGATGCGCAGAAGCACTAATTTCCCTGGGCCCTACCACCACCCTCATTTAGATCCAGGGACGCACCTTATGAGGTGATTGCCTCACCTTGCCTAATTGGTAGTGTGGCCCTGTGAAGGAGTAAAGGTGTCCATATACCTTCAAACACTTGTTGGCCAACAGCTGTTTCTCCAGTCTTACCCATACCCTTGCATGCTGAGTTTTGGCAGTCCGTTCATGTGTTGTCAATGGGGAGGGGCTAGTAAGCTGCTGACAGACAACTGGTTGTTGTTTATATCCAATGAGAATAAGATCAGCATTGAAATTCAACATGTCCTATCTGTCTTTCCTCTGACATACTTTTGTCAGGGAAGAGTGGGGAGGCATCTATGTGTGTAACATAGTCGGTCTGTCCTGTTGAAATTGATGTGATCAGGCAACTTTTATTTTATGTGAATGGAAACTTTCACTTGAGGCTCCTGGTCTACCATGCAAAATCTATAACAGGGACCCCATCTACCATGTGCCATTTAAAATAATAGCGTTTGTGGTAGAGAGGCCCTTAATCCCAGGAACGACTGCTGCCTCTCCACCCGTAGACTATGAGTTTGCCTTAACCACAACAGTATCTGCCTGGGGATTATTTGTTCACCTATTGTTTATGTGAGTTTCCTTCACGTGTTTCTTGTTTTCTCATATGCAGACATCAGGAGGTACAGGGACTGATGTCAAGAAGCAGTGCATGATGTCTTAAGATAAGAATAGAGTTTACACTGAATGTAATAATTCCCTGAAAGAACAAAATAATTCAATACAAGTATATATTCATATTTGATGCTTATTGATGTTTAATGTCTTCCGAAAACAATAAACTACCCTTTTACGTAGAATTACTATTACTGTCGGTATTTAGTTTAGGAACTTACCTTTAACAATGAGCTCTGCATAGTTGGACACCCCAGACCCTCCAGCTGATCTTAAGACACAACGATATTTGCTTATACTTCGCTGAGAAGTGTCCCCGACGTTGACTGTGGCAGAGAATCGCCTGTGATTTACCACACGAGTTACCATGAGACCTGTGTCGCGTCCATTCCACTGCTGCAGAACAGAGATAAAGGCTCACAATCAGTCACACCGCTCCTGACAGCAGGAAGGTAAGGACAGCTTGTCTAATCCACTTTTATTTCTATAAACTTGAAGTCAAAATTGATAACAGCTAAAAAGTGAAACAGTAAAGCCAACTCAGCCATGTTCTGTCTGCCTAACCTCATTGACTATATAAATCCAATTACTGTGAAACCTCTCCGAAGGTTGACGTCTTTGAGAAGACCACCTCCTTATCCAGACCAGATTTCCTGTGACAGATTTTCAGTTCCACTGTGTGTTATACACACCGGTCATCTTCTTTGAGAAGCCCACCGTCTAGAATGTAACTTTTTAATAAAACCTTTCGTGGTCGTCTCAAAAAGGTTTCACTGTACCTGGTCAACTGTCCACATAATGAGGACCTCAAATGTGGCCTTCAATTCCATAAAGATCATTGCATTCAATGTCCTGTGTTCCTGGATTTCCATAAAAAGGTGATTGCAGATATTCAGCCACCTCTTTAACACAAATGAGGAAACTTTAGGCTTGCATTATTCATGGTGGTCCCAATAGTCTTGTTCTGACAGATCAAAATCTTATTGCAAAAATATTTTGTGGTATATTTATTAATTTCTTGGATTCTCCTTGAAGTAATTCTCCCATTATTGTGTTTGTTACAATTGCGATGCTAATGGAGTAGGGGAGCCCTGGACAGGTTGAGAGAGGACTGGGAGAACCTGAGGTGACTGACTGAAAGGGTTGCCTCTATGGTACAATACTTATTTGCATCTAAATTGCATTCACTGTAGCTGCTCTGGATCTTGCTATCTTAGCCTTGTCTTTCTTACCTGCAGCCACAACTTGTCATGTTGAGACCATTTTCCTCCGGCGATGCACTGAAAACTGGCATTCTGTCCAACATTCACCTCCACGTTCTGCAAGCGCAAGAAATGGGGAGCGTTCCCTGAACACAAAAGAGAGATCTCTTAATATCAGTGTGGGGACCTTTTAAAAAAACAAGCAAACAGTTTCCATGCTCAGTGTAGTTATTAGCAGACTAAACGTATAGCTGCTGTCTGCACAGCCTCCTAAATGAGCTACAGGCAGAGAATTACGGCTCATTCTGCGAGTGCCTGGCACAAATTCAAGGCAACTATAAAAAGATCAGAGAAAAGCAAAGGCATTTATAGAAATGTCAGGGACATGCGCCTCTTATCTGTTTCTACAACACATACAAGGACACGCATCTTAAATACAGTCATCTTGAAATACATGGTAACTCTTATTTTTCACATCTTCCTATCATAAAATTCAGTGGGAACTATGCCTATGCATTTCTGTTGTGAGCCCCTGCATGGCAAACAAGGCAGCAATGGTCTGCAAAATCAAAAGCCAACAGAACCAAGAAGCAATGTGTAGAGAAAGTCATTGCTACTATTATTTGGTAATTTGAAAGAAAATTGTTTTTGTGCTTCCCAGTTGAACTCTGCGCTAATGAAGTAGACGCCGGTGGCACAGGTGCACAGTTATAGCCCTATAGTTCAACAGATTTCACTTGCAGACCTCTTGCAGTGTACATAGTGCTGGGCGTTCCTTCACTTGGGGCAAAGGTATAGTATACAGCCATATCCCTGTGTCTAAATACCTTTCGATAGTGGTTTGTTGACACAACTGCCTCTTGGCAAAATGTATCTGACATAGCTATGCCCCTGACATAGTGTTTGGTGGCAGATAGCACTTGACCAATATGGTCAGCTTGCCTATATAACCTTATAGGTAAATATTACAGGGGTATTGATATCTGTGTGTCCTTCAGGTATATTCTTAGGGGGTCATTTACTTACCATAAATACACCTAGGTGTATTTTTGGCACAGATTCTGTGACTTTTCCCCACTCACCCCAGGTCTAAAAAAGTGGACGTAGTGTGGACAGGGAAGGGGATGGGCCGGCAGGCCCATCTCATTTATCATTTTCTACGCCTAAATGTAATACAACTAGGAAGTTATGTGGAGGCTGGTGCCTCTACCTTGTAGACTGTAAGCCCTCGCAGGCAGGGTTCTCTCTCCTTCTGTACCAGTCTGTTACTCGTCCTGATCATGCTTACTGCAATTGTTTGTATTATGTATATCCCCTTTTCATAGGTACAGCGCTATGGAATGAATGGCACTTTAATAATAAATAATATTAATCATTTTCCATCATATTATACACTGCTCATTTCCAGGGGTTATGACCACCCTACAATCCAACAGCGGTAGCCGTACTTGCACACTATAGGAAAAAGCACCGGCCTATACTCACTGCCACGGTCTCAGCCACGAGAGAGGTGATCGCCTTTTCCTATAGTGATCCACCACTGCTGGATTGCAAGGTGGTCTTAACCCGTGGAAACGAGCAGTGTATAATGCAATGGAAAAATGAATCCAGCCAACAAAGGAAGCAATATGGAGAATAACAGTACATTAGTAAGAGCCTTGTATTAACTTTCTCTACATGATAAATGCCATTTGCTGAAGGGAGACAACCCCTTTTAAGCTGGCCATACATATTAGATGTTTGTCTGCCAATTTCACAGGGAACGGCCAACCTTCTAATGTGTATTGGGGCCTCCTGACTCTCTCCAACGATTGCAGATGTAAGAGGAAATAAGAATCAGGCATGTTGGATTTTAATTTGCCTGATCATTTGTCTACTGATGAACATGCATGAGTATGGGGGATCAAGAGTACCATTGGCCAAACATGCGTTCGGCTGACACCTATTGTATCTGTCTGGCTGGCCATACTCATAAGGTGGGTTTGTGTAAAATTCAAGGATTCTGATTGCCTCACATTGCCTCTTGGTGAATTTGGTGATAGATGCCTGATGCATCCATCACACCATTAATTGCACCCCAACTCTGCTATGGAAATACATATATACATACTGTATCCATGACCAATTCCTAATATGTAGGACACATATGTTTAATTTTATCAGGTTATACTGAAATATGAATGTATTGTCTTAAAACTACTCCCAGAGATTTTTAATATCTATTTTTCCTAATATAATAGAAAATGTTCTGCTCCCTTGTTTCCAGACCAGGAAACTATTGCATGGCCCTTTTGCTTGCAAGAACACAGACAACAAGATTTGTATCTTTCAACTTTTAGTAATAAACAGGCACCAGGGACATCTGTTTTCAACGCCTTACGCACAAACATGCCTAGATTAGGTCTGTAAATCTGTCTCTGCTGTTGGAGCAAACTATTATTATAAGTCTCTGAGTCCCAACCATGGCTGAGATAAGCTTGTGTATCACACATATCCTCTAGAATGAAGGGTTTTCCAAGTGCTAAGAAATCCCCACTCCCAAGGCCCTAATAGACGCGGCTGCATCATTGCAGTCTTATTAAGACACTGAATCTTATGCCATGAGACTAAAACATGAAAATAATGAAACAGACTGTTTTATAGAGGATTTCATGAGATATCATTTTTATTGGAGTTAACTCCCACAGTACTATGATAGAGCAACTCAATTATTTGTGCTACCATATGTTGCTTTCCTGTCTTTCTGTTCTATCATGGAAAAATTTCAACATGTAAAATGTACATACATCAGGACTGGCTGAACTCACGTTGGGTTTGGATTTTATGGTCGCCTGAAACAGTCCTTCTGATCACATTGACATATGTATGCAACTCTGTACATATGTACAGTTCTGCAATAGACTGTCCACAGGAAATCCACTGATAAACCAGGCACAATGTGTTGTAGGACTCGATCAGCTGATAAGTTGTAAAATTGGCGGGGGTTCGACGAGTCATGAGAATGGGGATCCCATGTCTCCCATTTGAGTAGAACGGCAATTGAGAATGTGCATAGCCACTCCTTTCACAGTCTAAGAGATAACCTAATACAGCACTGAGCTACCTCTGTCAGTCCCACAGAGTTTGAATGGAGTGGCAGCGCACATGCTCCAACACCACGCCATTCCAACAGGAGACGTGGGACCTCCATTGTCGTGATTGTTGGAGGTTCCAGAGGTCAGGCTCCCACCGATCAGACATTTATCCCTCTTAAATATCCCTCAGTAAGTAAGCACAAACCACCAATAGCAGTCTACAAGTATCCCTATACGCTTAACTTGAAGCTCTTGCTTAAAGTGTAACAGTCGTTTTAGTTCATTTTCAATATAGTATAGGGACAGAGGTGTTAAACATTTTTGCTAAATACTTTATTAGGAAAAGATGTTTCTTCGTACTAGAAAACAGGGTGTAAAGAGTCTACTTAGCAAAGATGTAACTGGGTGTTCCTAAGGCTACTTGTAAAGAACAAGATGGATATGTCACTAAATCCATTGTAAGTCAATGGGTGCCGGATCAGTTTTTTTTTTGTGTCTGAAAAAAAGGATCCGTCACCATTGACTTGCATTGTGTTTCGGATGTGTTGATCAGTATCCAATGACGCTCACAAAAACTCTGCATGCAGTGCTTTTATGTGCGTCATGGGAACGCGACGAAACTGAACGGAATGCATTCTGGTGCACTCTGTTCCATTCAGTTTTATCCCCATTTACAATGAATGGGGACAAAACTGAAGTGTTTTCCTCTGCTTTTGAGATCCTATGATGGATCTTTAAAACGGAAAGGGAAAGCGCAGGTGTGAAAGTAGACTAAGAAGAGTCTATATTTAGTGGTACTGAACGCTGAAGACACCTGTGTGTAACATACAGAGGCTTCCAGCCTGCTTCTCCACCCTAGTCCCTGACTATGTACATGCACCCTAACTATCACTGCCCATCACCCTGCCTATCTGAGTTGTGATACAACAGATCCCAGCAGACGTTGCTCTTTAAGTAGATTTATTGCATTTCAATAAAGATGTGTCCTCAATCCATGTGTCCTGGATTGAGGACACATCTTTATTGAAATGCAATAAATCTACTTAAAGAGCAACGTCTGCTGGGATCTGTTGTACCACTATCGTTTGGAGGCTGCTCCTGTCCCGTGCAGCGCACCTACAGTGAGTGCTGGCCAGTTTCCTACTACACTATCTGAGTTGTGACACACAGGGGTCTTCAGCGCTCAACAGAACGCTGAAGACAGACTCTCCTTAGCAGACTCTCCTCAGTTACAGTTTTGCTAAGAAGACATTTTACAAACTGTTTTTTAGTACAAAAAAAAAACATCTTTCCCTAATTAGGTATATTACAAAAAATGCTTAACAACAGTGTCTCTACACAATATTAAAAATAACATACAATGACAGTTACGCTTTAGGATTTTTAATAGAACCCTCCATCTATTACTGTATTTGCCACCTTTTATAGCTACACCCCTGCTTGTTTTTAGAAGTCCCACCCATGCTTACGGAGTATGACCCTGCTATACATGCTATACTTCCTGTCTTACCCCAGGGCATTGTTTTTCCTATTCTGTTGTTCCAAATTGTTGCATTGTTCCACATGCATTAGACAAAAAATTATAAACTGGCAATTCAAAGCAGCATAAAAAAAAAAAAGTCATAATAGAGAAAAACATAGCGGTACTCTCTGACGCTTAACCCTGACTGCTTATTAGCATTCACTGGTATAAACTGTCAGTTAATTGCTCTATGAAGTATCTGCCCCCCTACAATATCTAATATTCCTTATAATCACACCTCAATACAGTGTTTGCTGAACTGAGAGGATGAATCGGTGCAGATATTAAGGGTATAAAATGTAAGAAAACATAAAGCAGGATGGAAATTAGCAGGAGACAGAGCACAGCATGATATTCAGCAGGGAAGGAAAAACAGAGAAGTGTGTAGTATTTATAGACAGTTGAGCACGAGTATAAAGGGCAATTAGATGGAAGATAATGATGTGTTACGGATGTTAGACTGCGTAGTCTCTAAGAGGCAGCAAAAGTTTGAGGTAGACTGGAACAGGTTGGAATACTGAGAACTTTGTAGCTATTCCAATAATTTTTGAATAAATTGGTAGCATATGTGAATATATGAAACTATACAATTTCTTATCCTGGTAAAGTGGCTGGTTCCTCAGCTTTCAGTAGTAGTAGTTCACCTTCACCTACCTGCTGACTCTCTAACATTTTTCAGAAACCTCCTCAGCCTCCATAAAACTCACCTAACGTAAAACAGTAAATACAAGACAAAGAAGAGAAGGGTTGAGGTGCAGTATTTCTACCTCAATGTTTGCTGTGAGAGGGGGGAGGGCGCAACATAGGGAGACATATGGTTGGATGGACCTCACAGCCCTGACATGACACTACAAAAAGCCTACCTTCTTAGCAAGCATGATGAGTCGAAATATGCATTTACAGAAGCCAACAGGGGGAAGGGAAATAACAAAAAATATGGTTTAGGCTACGTTCACATCTGCATTTTCCTTTCTGGTTTTGAGATCCGGCAGAGAATCTCAAGACCGGAGGGAAACACATCAGTTTTGTCCCTATTCATTGTCAATGGGGACAAAGCTGAACAAGTGGGAACGGAATGTACCAGAATGCATTCCGTTCCCATGCCGGACACAAAACCGCTGCAAGCAGCGTTTTTGTGTGTGTCATACTGTAGGGTACTGATCAAGACGGATCCAGCATGAAACACAATGTAAGTCAATGGGGCCGGATCTGTTTTAAAAAAAAAAAAAAAGTATCTGGTACCCATTGACTTACAATGGTTTTAGTGCCGGATCCGTCTTGTTTATTTGGGAGATAATACAACTGGATCCGTTCTGAACGGATGCAGAATGTTGTATTATTGACCAGATGCGTTTTTGCTTATCCCCCTGCCAGATCCAGCAAAAACGCAGATGTGAAAGTTGCCGTAGACAAAGCATTTCTGGCTGCACTACACTAAGGTACATATTCAGCTGCCTAAAGGTCCTTCTATACTTTATCAGGATCGGGTCAAATATGGAGAATAAATGTTATTTCCTGATAAGTGGACCACCTGATAAATGAGCAAAGCGCTTGCTTGTTGAGAGATCACTTCTTTCATGTGGCGCCTAAAGTCCTTGTCTGTCAGCAGCACATGGCCCTGTCTGAAAGGCACTTTAAACAAGTGCTGGTCAACTTGAAAACCTTAGATTGGCGCTCGTTATTCACCCAACATAGGCCCATGTAAGAGGACCCTTAAGAGGGATCAAGAGGATCATTTTCATAGACATGGGAGAAAATGAGTAAGATAAGAAAGGCATGGATCAAAAATATATAGAAGAATTTAAGGGTCATCATGTCTGATTAATATATGTACTTACGGCATGGGTGTGCCAGAACGCGGACTTCATCAACAGCAATGTATCCAGGGTGGTCCTTAACAGAGACAGCTTCAAATATAATCTGCGAAAGAAATTTAATAGTTTGTAATATCCGCAGTTCTGCCCATATTAGAATATAATCCGAGGGCTCAGACGGTCTCAATGACATCAATGTGACTTTGAGAAAGTTTGCACCACATGACTCATATTGACATCACTCATTCCTAGGCTAGACGCACCGAGAACCAATTACCATGCGATACATCATGTAATACATCAAATGCTCAGACCAATAAATATAAGTAGGAATCTTTCTCTTTTGTCTCTACTTGCTCAGTGATAGTGACTTTATGGGCACTCGGCCAAATGAACCATTTCAGTACTCTCTGGTGGTTTCTTTTTCTATTTCCATCATTTCTTTATATGTGACCCCTGCTTCAGACACTGGAAGGACGGGTAGGGACTGTGGGATCAGACTACACACACATTTCTCTGTAACAATAGAGACAAATATGTAGATCTATAAGTATATATGGAGATATATAGGTATGTGGCTATATTTTTAATCAATACAAAGTTGTTTGATTTTATATTTTAAATGGAAAAAAAAATCTCTCTTTCCTCAGATATGTAATTGGTTATTACTAGAGATGAGCGAACACCTGGATGTTCGGGTTTGAGAAAATCGGCCGAACTTCCCGAAAATGTTCGGGTTCGGGATCCGAACTCGACCTGAACTTTATCCCTAACCCGAACCCCATTGAAGTCAATGGGGACCCGAACTTTTAGGCACTAAAAAGGCTGTAAAATAGTCCAGGAAAGGGCTAGAGGGCTCAAAAAGGCAGCAAAATGTAGGTAAATGCCCTGCAAACAAATGTGGATAGGGAAATGAATTAAAATAAAATAAAATAAATAAAAATTAACAAATATCAATTGGAGAGAGGTCCCATAGCAGAGAATCATGCATCATATCACCCACCACTGAGAAGGCCACTTTCAGTTATTTTGGCCCCAGCACCCAGACAGAGGAGAGAGGTCCCACAGCAAGGAATAATGCGTCATATCACCCACCACTGGAGAAGGCCATTTTCAGTTATTTCGGCCCTAGCACCCAGACAGAGGAGAGAGGTCCCACAGCAAGGAATAAGGCGTCATATCACCCACCACTGGAGAAGGCCACTTTCAGTTATTTTGGCCACAGCACCCAGACAGAGGAGAGAGGTCCCACAGCAAGGAATAAGGCGTCATATCACCCACCACTGGATAAGGCCACTTTCAGTTATTTCGGCCCTAGCACCCAGACAGAGGAGAGAGGTCCCACAGCAAGGAATAAGGCGTCATATCACCCACCACTGGAGAAGGCCACTTTCAGTTATTTTGGCCACAGCACCCAGACAGAGGAGAGAGGTCCCACAGCAAGGAATAAGGCGTCATATCACCCACCACTGGAGAAGGCCACTTTCAGTAATTTCGGCCCCAGCACCCAGACAGAGGAGAGAGGTCCCACAGCAAGGAATAAGGCGTCATATGACTCACCACTGGAGAAGGCCACTTTCAGTTATTTCGGCCCTAGCACTCAGACAGAGGAGAGAGGTCCCACAGCAAGGAATAAGGTGTCATATCACCCACCACTGGAGAAGGCCACTTTCAGTTATTTTGGCCACAGCACCCAGACAGAGGAGAGAGGTCCCACAGCAAGGAATAAGGCGTCATATCACCCACCACTGGAGAAGGCCACTTTCAGTTATTTCGGGCCCAGCACCCAGACAGAGGAGAGAGGTCCCACAGCAAGGAATAAGGCGTCATATCACCCACCACTGGAAGGACACTTTTAGTTATCTCGGGCCCAGCACCCAGACAGAGGAGAGAGGTCCCACAGCAAGGAATAAGGCGTCATATCACCCACCACTGGAGAAGGCCACTTTCATTTATTTAGGCCCCAGCACCCAGACAGAGGAGAGAGGTCCCACAGCAAGGAATAAGGCGTCATATCACCCACCACTGGAGAAGGCCACTTTCAGTTATTTCGGCCCCAGCACCCAGACAGAGGAGAAAGGTCCCACAGCAAGGAATAAGGTGTCATATCACCCACCACTGGAGAAGGCCACTTTCAGTTATTTTGGCCACAGCACCCAGACAGAGGAGAGAGGTCCCACAGCAAGGAATAAGACGTCATATCACCCACCACTGGAGAAGGCCACTTTCAGTTATTTCGGGCCCAGCACCCAGACAGAGGAAAGAGGTCCCACAGCAAGGAATAAGGCGTCATATCACCCACCACTGGAAAAGGCCACCTTCAGTTATTTTGGCCCCAGCACCCAGACAGAGGAGAGAGGTCCCACAGCAAGGAATAAGGCGTCATATCACCCACCACTGCAGAAGGCTACTTTCTGTTATTTAGGCCCCAGCACCCAGACAGAGGAGAGAGGTCACACAGCAAGGAATAAGGCGTCATGTCACCCACCACTGGAGAAGGCCACTTTCAGTTATTTAGGCCCCAGTACCCAGACAGGGGAGAGAGGTCCTACAGCAAGGAATAAGGCGTCATATGACCTACCACTGGAGAAGGTCACTTTCAGTTATTTAGGCCCCAGCACCCAGACAGAGGAGAGAGGTCCCACAGCAAGGAATAAGGCGTCATATCACACACCACTGGAAAAGGCCACTTTCAGTTATTTAGGCCCCAGCACCCGGACAGAGGAGAGAGGTCCCGCAGCAAGGAATAAGGCGTTATATCACCCACCACTGGAGAAGGCCACTTTCAGTTATTTAGGCCCCGGCGCCCAGATTGAGGAGAGGTTCATTCAACTTTGCGTTGCACCACAAGATCATGGTAAAGTTAAAAAAATGAGGATTCAATAAAGAAGTGCCCCTGAGTACAAGAATACATGGTTGAGGGGGAGGCAGTTATAAATGTCTATTCTGCACAAGGGAGAGACAGGTCCTGTGGGATCCATGCCTGGTTCATTTTTATGAACGTCAGCTTGTCCACGTTGGCTGTGGACAGGCGGCTGGGTTTGTCAGTAATGACGCCCCCTGCCGTGCTGAATACATGTTCAGACAAAACGCAGGCCAGCACCTCCAAGGCATGAAATGCTAACTCTGGCCACGTGGACAATTTGGAGACCCAGAAGTTGAATGGGGCCGAACCATCAGTCAGTACGTGGAGGGGTGTGCAGACGTACTGTGCAACCATGTTAGTGAAATGCCGCCTCCTGCTAACACGTTCCGTATCAGGTGGTGGTGCAGTTAGCTGTGGCGTGGAGACAAAACTTTTCCACATTTCTGCCGTGCTAACCCTGCCCTCAGAGGAGCTGGCCGTGTCACAGCTGCGTTCGCGACCTCTTGCTCCTCCTCTGCCTTCGCCTTGGGCTTCCACCTGTTCCCCTGTGACATTTAGTAAGGCTCTCAGGAGCGTGTCTACCAGCGTGCACTTGTACTCGCGCATCTTCCTCCCTCTGAGCCACTTCTAACAGACTGGCCTGAAAGTGGTAAAAATGACCCCTCCTCCTCCTCCTCCTGGGTCCACCTCCTCTTCCATCATCGCCCTAAGTGTTTTCTCAAGGAGACATTGAAGTGGTATTGTAACGCTGATAACGGTGTCATCGTCACTAGCCATGTTGGTGGAGTACTCGAAATGGCGCAACAGGGCACACAGGTCTCGCATGGAGGCCCGATCATTGGTGGTGAAGTGATGCTGTTCCGCAGTGCGACTGACGCGTGCGTGCTGCAGCTGAAACTCCACTATGGCCTGCTGCTGCTCGCACAGTCTCTCCAGCATGTGCAAGGTGGAGTTCCACCTGGTGGGCACGTCGCATATGAGGCGGTGAGCGGGAAGGCCGAAGTTCCGCTGTAGCGCAGACAGGAGAGCAGCGTCAGGATGTGAACGCCGGAAGCGCGCACAGACGGCCGCACTTTATGCAGCAGCTCTGACATGTCGGGGTAGTTGTGAATGAACTTCTGCACGAACAAATTCAGCACATGCGCCAGGCAAGGGATGTGCGTCAAACCGGCTAGTCCCAGAGCTGCGACGAGATTTCGCCCATTATTGCACACAACCAGGCCGGGCTAGAGGCCCACCGGCAGAAACCACTTGTCGGTCTGTTGTTCAATACCCCGCCACAACTCCTGCGCGGTGTGGGGCCTGTCCCCCAAACATAGGAGTTTCAGAATGGCCTGCTGACGTTTACCCCGGGCTGTGCTGAAGTTGGTGGTGAAGGTGTGTGGCTGACTGGATGAGCTAGTGGAAGCAGAGGAGGAGGAAGCCAAGTAGGAGCAGGAAGCTACAGGATGCAAAGAATGATGCCCTGCGATCCTTGGCGGCGGAAGGACGTGCGCCAAGGAACTCTCCGCCTGGGGCCCAGCCGCCACTACATTTACCCAGTGTGCAGTTAGGAGATATAGCGTCCCTGGCCGTGCTTACTGGTCCACGTATCTGTGGTTAGGTGGACCTTGCCACAGATGGCGTTGCGCAGTGCACACTTAATTTTATCGGATACTTGGTTGTGCAGGGAAGGCACGGCTGTCTTGGAGAAGTAGTGGCAGCTGGGAACAACATACTGTGGGACAGCCATGGACATCAGCTGTTTGAAGCTGTCTGTGTCCACCAGCCTGAATGACAGCATTTCAAAGGCCAGTAGTTTAGAAATGCTGGCATTCAGGCCCAGGGCCTCGAGGGTGGCTAGGTGGGAATTTACGCTTTCTCTCCAAGGTTTGTGAGATGGAGAGCTGAACGCTGCCGTGTGACATGGTGGAGATGCTTGGTGACGCAGGTGGTGGTGTCGGTGGCACATCCTCTGTTTGGTGGGCGGCAGGTGCCAACGTTCCTCCCGAAGCGGAGGAAGAGGCTGAGGCAGCATTAGAAGAGGGAGCAGGGGAGCCAGAGTGAGTTCCTTGCTTTTAAGGTGTTTACTCCACTGCAGTTCATGCTTTGCATGTAGATGCCTGGTCATGCAGGTTGTGCTAAGGTTCAGAACGTTAATGCCTCGCTTCAGGCTCTGATGGCACAGCGTGCAAACCACTCGGGTCTTGTCGTCAGCACATTGTTTAAAGAAGTGCCATGCCAGGAAATCCTTGAAGCTGCCTTTGGGGTGCTCGGTCCCTGGTGGCGGTGGCCAGTAGCAGGCGAACTTTCTTGGCAGCGGCTGTTCTGCTTTTGCCCCTGCTCCCTCTTTTGCTACGCTGTTTTCTCGGTTTCACCACTGCCTCTTCCTCTGAACTATGAAAGTCAGTGGCACGACCTTCATTCCATGTGGGGTCTAGGACCTCATTGTCCCCTGCATCGTCTTCCACACAGTCTTCCTCCCTGACCTCCTGTTCGGTCTGCACACTGCAGAAAGACGCAGCAGTTGGCACCTGTGTTTTGTCATCATCAGAGACGTGCGGACTCCGATGAGGTGGTATTCCCATGTCCTCATCATCAGGAAACATCAGTGGTTCTGCATCAGTGCATTCTATGTCTTCCACCATTTGGGAAGGGCTAGGTGGATTCTGCATAACTGCTGCATAACTTGAGGCTCAGACAGTTTCCCTGATATGCATGGGGGTGATGTGACAGACTGATGGGCTTGGTTTTCAGGCGCCACCTGTGCGCTTTCTGCAGAAGACTGGGTGGGAGATAATGTTGTGAACGTGCTGGATCCACTGTCGGCCACCCAATTGACTAGCGCCTGTACCTGCTCAGGCCTTACCATCCTTAGAACGGCATTGGGCCCCACCAAATATCGCTGTAAATTCTGGCGGGTACTGGAACCTGAGGTAGTTGGTTCACTAGGACGTGTGGCTGTGGCAGAATGGCCACGTCCTCTCTCAGCACCAGAGGGTACACTAACACCACCACGACCGCGTCCCTTACTAGATGTTTTCCTCATTGTTACCGCTCAACAAGCACCACAATAAGAAAAAATATTTGGCCCAATGTATTGATTTCAAATTCAGGCCTTTTTTTACAGGCACCTAACACTATCTGCTTATTTATTTATGTAGCGTATTACACTAATCCAGGCACAGCAGTAACCACTGATTTAGGGAATATCTCTTTTAGGGCTAGTATTTAGGCCCTGGATGAAAGGTATCCTTTATGGACAGTCTTACACTTGGAGATGCACAGTAGCGTGAGAAAAAATATGTAGGATTATGCCTTCAGCAATTGTATTTTACCACTGTGTAATATACCCTTTAACGGACAGAAATACAATGGGAGATGCACAATAGCGTGTGAAGTTAATGAGGATGACCCTCTCAGCACTTGTATATACACCTTAAGTGTAATATACCCTTTACGGACAGATTAACACTTGGCCTGCAACAGCTGGAACACCAGATTCAGGGTATTGCTATTTTGGCAATTGAATTTCACCCCAGAACAAAATATACCCTTTTATGGACAGATTAACACTTGGCCTGCAACAGCTGGGACACCAGATTCAGGGTATTGCTATTTTGGCAATTGAATTTCACCCCAGAACAAAATATATGTTTTGGCGGACACTATTATACTTTGCCAGCCACAGCTGAAACCACTGATTTATGGTATTGCTATTTTGGCGATGGAATTTCACCCCAGAACAAAATATACCCTTTTACGGACAGATTAACACTTGGCCTGCAACAGCTGGGACACCAGATTCAGGGTATTGCTATTTTGGCAATTGAATTTCATCCCAGAGCTGCGACGAGATTTCGCCCATTATTGCACACCACCAGGCCGGGCTAGAGGCCCACCGGCAGAAACCACTTGTCGGTCTGTTGTTCAATACCCCGCCACAACTCCTGCGCGGTGTGGGGCCTGTCCCCCAAACATATGAGTTTCAGAATGGCCTGCTGACGTTTACCCCGGGCTGTGCTGAAGTTGGTGGTGAAGGTGTGTGGCTGACTGGATGAGCTAGTGGAAGCAGAGGAGGAGGAAGCCAAGTAGGAGCAGGAAGCTACAGGATGCAAAGAATGATGCCCTGCGATCCTTGGCGGCGGAAGGACGTGCGCCAAGGAACTCTCCGCCTGGGGCCCAGCCGCCACTACATTTACCCAGTGTGCAGTTAGGAGATATAGCGTCCCTGGCCGTGCTTACTGGTCCACGTATCTGTGGTTAGGTGGACCTTGCCACAGATGGCGCTGCGCAGTGCACACTTAATTTTATCGGATACTTGGTTGTGCAGGGAAGGCACGGCTGTCTTGGAGAAGTAGTGGCAGCTGGGAACAACATACTGTGGGACAGCCATGGACATCAGCTGTTTGAAGCTGTTCAGTGTCCACCAGCCTGAATGACAGCATTTCAAAGGCCAGTAGTTTAGAAATGCTGGCATTCAGGCCCAGGGCTCGAGGGTGGCTAGGTGGGAATTTACGCTTTCTCTCCAAGGTTTGTGAGATGGAGAGCTGAACGCTGCCGTGTGACATGGTGGAGATGCTTGGTGACGCAGGTGGTGGTGTCGGTGGCACATCCTCTGTTTGGTGGGCGGCAGGTGCCAACGTTCCTCCCGAAGCGGAGGAAGAGGCTGAGGCAGCATTAGAAGAGGGAGCAGGGGGAGCCAGAGTGAGTTCCTTGCTTTTAAGGTGTTTACTCCACTGCAGTTCATGCTTTGCATGTAGATGCCTGGTCATGCAGGTTGTGCTAAGGTTCAGAACGTTAATGCCTCGCTTCAGGCTCTGATGGCACAGCGTGCAAACCACTCGGGTCTTGTCGTCAGCACATTGTTTAAAGAAGTGCCATGCCAGGGAAATCCTTGAAGCTGCCTTTGGGGTGCTCGGTCCCTGGTGGCGGTGGCCAGTAGCAGGCGAACTTTCTTGGCAGCGGCTGTTCTGCTTTTGCCCCCTGCTCCCTCTTTTGCTACGCTGTTTTCTCGGTTTCACCACTGCCTCTTCCTCTGAACTATGAAAGTCAGTGGCACGACCTTCATTCCATGTGGGGTCTAGGACCTCATTGTCCCCAGCATCGTCTTCCACACAGTCTTCCTCCCTGACCTCCTGTTCGGTCTGCACACTGCTGAAAGACGCAGCAGTTGGCACCTGTGTTTTGTCATCATCAGAGACGTGCGGACTCCGATGAGGTGGTATTCCCATGTCCTCATCATCAGGAAACATCAGTGGTTCTGCATCAGTGCATTCTATGTCTTCCACCATTTGGGAAGGGCTAGGTGGATTCTGCATAACTGCTGCATAACTTGAGGCTCAGACAGTTTCCCTGATATGCATGGGGGTGATGTGACAGACTGATGGGCTTGGTTTTCAGGCGCCACCTGTGCGCTTTCTGCAGAAGACTGGGTGGGAGATAATGTTGTGAACGTGCTGGATCCACTGTCGGCCACCCAATTGACTAGCGCCTGTACCTGCTCAGGCCTTACCATCCTTAGAACGGCATTGGGCCCCACCAAATATCGCTGTAAATTCTGGCGGGTACTGGAACCTGAGGTAGTTGGTTCACTAGGACGTGTGGCTGTGGCAGAATGGCCACGTCCTCTCTCAGCACCAGAGGGTACACTAACACCACCACGACCGCGTCCCTTACTAGATGTTTTCCTCATTGTTACCGTTCAACAAGCACCACAATAAGAAAAAAATATTTGGCCCAATGTATTGATTTCAAATTCAGGCCTTTTTTTTACAGGCACCTAACACTATCTGCTTATTTATTTATGTAGCGTATTACACTAATCCAGGCACAGCAGTAACCACTGATTTAGGGGAATATCTCTTTTAGGGCTAGTATTTAGGCCCTGGATGAAAGGTATCCTTTTATGGACAGTCTTACACTTGGAGATGCACAGTAGCGTGAGAAAAAATATGTAGGATTATGCCTTCAGCAATTGTATTTTACCACTGTGTAATATACCCTTTAACGGACAGAAATACAATGGGAGATGCACAATAGCGTGTGAAGTTAATGAGGATGACCCTCTCAGCACTTGTATATACACCTTAAGTGTAATATACCCTTTACGGACAGATTAACACTTGGCCTGCAACAGCTGGAACACCAGATTCAGGGTATTGCTATTTTGGCAATTGAATTTCACCCCAGAACAAAATATACCCTTTTATGGACAGATTAACACTTGGCCTGCAACAGCTGGGACACCAGATTCAGGGTATTGCTATTTTGGCAATTGAATTTCACCCCAGAACAAAATATATGTTTTGGCGGACACTATTATACTTTGCCAGCCACAGCTGAAACCACTGATTTATGGTATTGCTATTTTGGCGATGGAATTTCACCCCAGAACAAAATATACCCTTTTACGGACAGATTAACACTTGGCCTGCAACAGCTGGGACACCAGATTCAGGGTATTGCTATTTTGGCAATTGAATTTCACCCCAGAACAAAATATACCCTTTGCGGACAGATTAACACTTGGCCTGCAACAGCTGGGACACCAGATTCAGGGTATTGCTATTTTGGCAATTGAATTTCACCCCAGAACAAAATATATGTTTTGGCGGACACTATTATACTTTGCCAGCCAGTGCTGGGACACCAGATTTAGGGGATTGCTATTTTGGCAATTGAATTTCACCACAGAAAATAATATATCCTTTGCCAGACAGCAGACAGTATTATACTTGGCTATCCAAAGCTGGAACACCAGATTTAGGGGACTGGTATTGTGGCAATTGTATTTAACCCCTTAATAAAATATAGAAATTGCTATCTTGAGTTTCTAGGGGTGACAATAAGCACAGCCAAGCCCCTGATGTAGGATATAGCAAAAAAAAAAATACTAGTATTGATGGATTGATGGACTTGGTGGCAGCTTTTTTCTGGTGCACCCTAGAAAAAAAGTGACAGAAAAACGCTCTGTGCAACATAAAAACCAGTGAGCAATTAACTAGCAGAAGTTGAATCATTCACAGCTCTAGGTCGATCACTTCATTAGGTGCTAATGCTGACTTTTCCCTGCCTAATCTCGCCCTCACAGAAGCTGCGTCCTCTCCCTACACTAATCAGAGCAGTGTGACGTGCGGCGCTACGTGACTCCAGCTTAAATAGAGGCTGGGTCACATGCTGCACTTGGCCAATCACAGCCATGCCATTAGTAGGCATGGCTGTGATGGGCTCTTAGGGCAAGAAGTAAAACGCTAGCTGATTGGCTGCTGTGCAGCCCTTTAGAAAGCGGGAAGAAATTCGCCGAACAACGGACCCGAACCCGAACTTTTTTGAAAATTTTCGGGTTCGGGTCCGTGTCCCGAACACCCCAAAATTCGGTACGAACCCGAACTATGCTCGAACTGTTCACTCAACACTAGTTATTACCGAATTAGAGGATAGGTCATCAACATGTTTGCAGTGCACAACTCCGTTAACCGCCTGCCGACCGCCTAACGCAGGGATGCGTCCAGGCGGTGGCAGGTCTGTTCCTCTTTGACGCGGCGGCGCATCATCTCGCGAGAGGCGAGATCTGCTGAGTTTTTAGAGGATCGCGTCTCAGGAGTTGTACTACAGCCTGCCAGTGATGATCAATCGCTGGCAGGCTGTAGATGCGAAATAAATCGCATCAAACAAGTATATCAGACGCTGTTTTGTTAACAGCGTCTGATATACCTGTTACCTGGTCCTCTGGTGGTCCCATTTGCTGGGATCGACCACCAGAGGACCAGGTAGCTATGAAAAGTAGCACCAAGCACCACACTACACCCCCCCCTATCACTTATTAACCCCTTGTTAACCCTAGATCACCCCATCTAGACTCCCTGATCATCCCCCTGTCACTGATCACCCCCCTGTAAGACTCCGTGAATCCGCGGATCCGCAAAACACTGACACCGGCAATGTGCGTTCCGCATTTTGCAGATCCGCACATGGCCAGAACTATATAGAAAATGCCTTTTCTTGTCCGCAGTTGCGGACAAGAATAGGACATGTTCTATATTTTTGCAGAACGGAAGTGCAGACCTGGAAGTGCGGATCCTCAATTCCGGATCCGAGCGGGACAAAGTCTGTCCCCATAGAAATGAATGGGTCCACAATTCTGTTCCGCAAACAGAATTGCGGACGTGTGAATGGGGCATAAGGGTCCCTTATCACCGCCAGTTAGTTAGCTACTTGTTAGGTAGTTAGCGCCCAGCCCACCGCACCGCAATCACTGATTTTGGCAGAGATTTTTTCATCCACATTGATCTATGCAAATGAAAAAATCTGTGCCGTTCATTTTTTTTTTTTTCAGCCTAGAGGCTGAATGGAAAAAAAAAATCTCATTACCCGTATGCTCAATATAAGGAGAATCGCAGATACTCCTAATGCTGGCCATACGTGTAATGATTGCGGAGACCCTCAAATGCCAGAGCAGTACAAACACCTCACATGTGACCCCATTTTAGAAAGAAGACACCCCAAGGTATTCCGTGATGGATATGGTGAGTTCATGTAAAATTTTATTTTTTGTCACAAGTTAGTGGAATATGAGACTTTGTAAAAAAAAAAAAAAAATCAATTTCCGCTAACTTGTGCCCAAATTTTTTTTTTTCTGTGAACTCGCCATGCCCCTCACGGAATACCTTGGGGTGTCTTCTTTCCAAAATGGGGTCACTTGTGGGGTATTTATACTAACCTGGCATTTTAGGGGTCCTAAAGCGTGAGAATCCAAATGCGTAAAAATGCCCTGTGAAATCCTAAAGGTACTCATTGGAATTAGGGCCCCTTTGTGCATCTTGGCTGCAAAAAAGTGTCCCTCATGTGGTATCGCTGTACTCAAGAGAAGTAGGGCAATGTGTTTTGGGGTGTATTTTTATATATACCCATACTTTGTGTGAGAAATATCGCTGTAAACGACAACTTTTTTAATTTTTTTATACAAAGTTGTCAATTTACAGAGATATTTCTCTCACCCAACATGGGTATATGGAAAAATACACCCCAAAACACATTGCCCTACTTCTCCTGAGTACGGCGATACCACATGAGTGACACTTTTTTACAGCCTGGGTGCGCAAAGGGGCCCAAATTCCAACGAGTACCTTTAGATTTTACATGGCTGTTCACAATTTAGCCCCACCCAAAATGCCAGAACAGTATAAACACACCACAAATGACCCCATTTTGGAAAGAAGACACCCCAAGGTTTTCGCTGAGGGGCATAGTGAGTCCATGAAAAATTTAACTTTTTGTCACAAGTTAGCGGAAAGGGAGACTTTGTGAGAAAAAAACAATAAAAAATCAATTTCCGCTAACTTGTGCCAAAAAAAAAATCTTCTATGAACTCGCCATGCCCCTCACGGAATACCTTGGGGTGTTTTCTTTCCAAAATGGGGTCACATGTGGGGTATTTATACTGCTCTGGCATTTTAGGGGCCCTAAAGCGTGAGAAGAAAAATGCGTAAAAATGCCCTCCTAAAAGGTACTCATTGGAATTTGGGCCCCTTTGCGCATCTTGGCTGCTAGCAGTACTCATTAGAATTTGGGCCTTTTGCTTCAGGCTGCAAAAAAGTGTCACACATGTGGTATCGCCGTACTCAGGAGAAGTAGGGCAATGGTTTAGGGTGTATTTTACATATACCCATGCTGGGTGTGAGAAATATCTCTGTAAATGACAACTTTTTAAATTTTTTTATACAAAGTTGTCAGTTTACAGAGATATTTCTCTCACCCAACATGGGTATATGTAAAAATACACCCCAAAACACATTGCCCTACTTCTCCTGAGTACGGCTATACCACATGAGCGACACTTTTTTGCAGCCTGGGTGCGCAAAGGTGCCCAAATTCCAACGAGTACCTTTAGGTTTTACAAGGTTGCTCACAATTTAGCCCCGCCCAAAATGTCAGAACAGTAAACACACCCCACAAATGACCCCATTTCGGAAAGTACACACCCCAAGGTATTCACTGAGGGGCATAGTGAGTCCGTGGGAGATTTTTATTTTTTTTGCCAGAAGTTAGCAGAAATGGAAACTTTATTATTATTTTTTTTTTCCTCAGAAAGTGTCATTTTCCGCTAACTTGTGAAAAAAAATTAAATGATCCATGAATTCATCATGCCCCTCCGCGAATACTTTGGGGTGTTTTCTTTCTAAAATGGTGTCATTTGGGGGGTATTTATACTATCCTGGCATTCTAGCACCTGAAGAAACATGACAGGTGCTCAGAATGTCAGAGCTGCTTCAAAATGCGAAAATTCTTCCAGACCAATAAATATACACTTATTACCCAGACCAATAAATATACACTTATTGGATTTTTTTTTTATAAAAGACATGTAGAACAATAAATTTAGAGAAAAATTTATATAGAAATGTATTTATTTTAAAAAAAAATTACAATAGAAAGTGAAAAATGTCATTTTTTTGCAAAAATTTCGTCGAAAAAAGTAAAATATCAAAAAAAGTAAAAATGTCAGCAGCAATGAAATACCACCAAATGAAAGCTCTATTAGTGAGAAGAAAAGGAGGTAAAATTCATTTGGGTGGTAAGTTGTATGATTGAGCAATAAATGGTGAAAGTAGCGTAGTGCAGAATTGTAAAAAGTGGCCTGGTCATTAAGGGTGTTTAAGCTAGGGGGGCTGAAGTGGTTAAAATGACCCTTGATTCAGCACTAGCCATAAGGTTTGTGGCTAGGGTCTTAAAATATTAGGAGCACAAGCACTAACACATTTGTTTTGACTTCCGCTTTCCGCACTAAATATATGTATATTGTAGGCAGCATATCTACAGTATAAGACAACAAGAAGTACAATCAGCCTTAGTATGGTGAAAGTACCTGTGGGCATCCCCAGGCTTATGTGCCCAGTTGCAAGTTCAACTCCTATAGTTATACACTATTAGTGTCTCAAGTAAGAAAATTCTTTAAAGTATAACTTTTTTTTATTTTTGTAATGTGTAGGGGCAGTGATACTGACCATTTTTGTGATATACTTTAATTACTGAAATCACACATTTCTATTAGAAAAATAGCTGTAAAGTGGTCCATTCTGAGCCTTAGCAACGCTCCTCTGTCTTCTGTTTACATAACTGTGAAGACTTGCTAACACTGACTGTGTAAGGCAAAGAACGTCTGTAGTATTAGGTCTCTGCCTCTCCCTCCCCTTACAGATTGAGCATCACAGATTCAAGCCTGCTTGAAGCCATGCTGGAAAAACCCCAGGCCCGTGCTGCGAACCGCAAATTGGGTTCTGCAATGGACGGCACCAACTGTGGGGCTGCCGCATGCGGGCGCGGACCTATTCACTTGAATGGGGTCCGCGATCCGTATCTGATGGTCCACACTGCAAAAAAGTTGTGTATGCACTACTTTTTTGTGGTGCGGAGGCACGGACAGAAACCCCACGGAAGACTCCTTTCGTTCCGCACTGACCTTCTGGATTGCAGATTGGAGTGAATGGGTCCGCATCCGTGATGCAGGGTACACACTTTCGGTGCTCATGTATTTCAGACCCGCTGTTTGTGGGCCGCAATACGGCCATGGCCGGATAACCGCCGTGTGCATGAGGCCTAAGTGCCAGTTAACACACTTAGGTTTTTGGCACTGGTTTTGGAGCATTTCCGCCATAAAATCAGCTCAAAAAAATCAAATCAGCCTCCCATTCATTTCAATGGGAAGCAGCACTTACAGGTGAAAAAAAAAAAGCTGCATGGCCTATCTTGGGGCAGAATCCATGCTGAATCTCCCATTGATATGAATGGGAAACATTAAAAAATCACCTCCATATGTGTTCATGCCTTTTTTGCATATTTTCTGCACATTTTTGGCACGGTTCTGTGCCAAAAAACCTCAAGCTCAAAATGCATTAAAATAGTGCATCAAAATTACATGAAAAAAAGTCTGACAAAAATGCATGAAAAAAATACACTGAAAAAAAAAACACGCTTTGATTCCTCTGAATTTTGCAGGTGAATTTTCAAAGTCTGTTCTGTGAACATACCCGGCATCATTGCTGACATTGTGTCTACAGGGAAGGGTCTACAGAAGGTCACTGATGATGTTGTATACAGGGCAGAGTCTTTCAAACCTTGCCACTAGAGTTTGGCGAACTTGTATTTTAAGTTCGGCGTCCAAAGTTCGGGTTCAGGTTATCTTAGAATCCTGTTATGGATTCCGCTACCACGGACTATAATGGAATTTTTAATCCATAAGGGGATTCTTCGATGAACCCGAACCTTGGACAACACTAAGGACCTGGGGTGACGTCACCATCATGTGATCAGTGCAGGGGGCGTGGCTCAGTACTGGATTGGATAAGAGGTGGTAAAGGGCCTGGTATAATGATCCTGTGACATGAGGGGTGGAGCTCCTGTGCTCTGTGTGGAGGAGAAGAAGGAAGTAGAGCAGTGAAGGACGGTTGCGTGAATGTGTATTCCAAATTCCGTTATGGTCCGTGGTAGCAAATCCATAACGGGATTCTAAGATAACCCCAACCCGAACTTTGGTCGCCGAACTTAAAATACAAGTTCGCTCAACTCTACTTGCCACACCTCAGATGTAGACAGAGTAAGAACTTAAAGAGGCCCTGGAAAAAAGACTAAAAGTGACATCATATTGTAGGTTGGTCAAAATTGACAGAAGGCGGGCCAACACAAGTAGGCAGGGTGAACACAAGTAGGCAGGGTGAACACAAGTAGGCAGGGTGAACACAAGTAGGCAGGGTGAACACAAGTAGGAAGGGCCAGCAATACCATAGTTCAGCACAAAATACTACCCTAGCAGAGCCAAATACCATGGTGCCACTAGTCAGGTGCGTAAATTAATCAATGCTGAATGCATCAGATCGCTATGTACCTGACCCGCAGCCATGAGAAAGGCTTGGGTGGCCCTCTGGACATTGGCCTACTGGGAAATTTCCTGGTAAGGTCTATGGCCGCTCTTTTACTGGATGCAAATGTGATGCCATTTGGATAGGGAAGCAACACAGCAAAAAATGTCACATAACTGAGGTGAAGTGCAGGAAAACAGGGCATTACAGAGAAACAATCACCATTAGTAAGGGATAATGTGTTGTTTCCTGTCAATTAATGCTTAAAATTGCCAAACCGAGATACCCCTTTAACGGCTTACCTAGTGATTCATGTTCCAGGACTGGTGATTGCTAGCACCTTCACACTGGGCTGCCCACATCCAGACGTACGGATGGTGCACATAGATATTTACCTCACTGGTAAATATTAATTATAGACTATCATTTTGTACAGTGAGTTTCTTGTTTACAAGGTGCAGAGAAATGTCTTTAGAATATCAAAAACGGTGGCGTGACAGCCATGGCGGCTGCTTTACGTGCCTGTTCTTTGCTAGTAACTATATCCTAAATTTAAGTGATTTAATCCCAGTTAATGAGACATATCTTCTAACACTGACACAGCTGTGCAGAAACCCATAGAAGCCAATCAAACATTCACTTCCGCTGTCTCCTTGCATATACATCAACACTAATTGCGGATTGATTGTTATAGGCTACTGCACTTTTGCACTTTGTCAGGAGACGAGCTCTGGGGGCGGGGGTGCAGAATGGGAGTTATCTACATGTGTGTACACGTGTGTATCTTTTCGTTGGCAATGTTGTAATGTACTTAAGGATTTATATATTTATTTCTGCATTAGAACAAACAATTGATTTTCCGGGACGATGTTTTAAACAATTTATCCTCTTGGGGCAATATCCTAGCGTATTTGTAATTTTACAGCTAGCGATACGCTGTATTATATAGCTGCTTGCTTTGTTCAGATAACATGTTTATTTCCCTTGTTGGCTTACAAAATTAACGCGGGTAGGGTTGCAAATGGAAATTTAACATCATCGCAAAGCACCAGCTGCTTATATAATTGGATGTAGACTCTTGTTAGTATGAACTTTTCTGAGAGTTCAACTTTTCCGATACAATGTAAGCAGGATTAGCATACCAGCAATTGGATGCTCCCCTACTCCAAACCCCATTATCCATCTATCCCACTGTGAACTACTATACTACCATGGTAGGTACATGGGTCATTTTGGTATTGCTGGCTTTTGACTCCTAAGTGATAAGTGATTGATGATGATCAAGAAGAGACCAGTAAAGAGTTTGGTTTTCTGCAGGAATGATGTACAAATTTTGAGTCCGCTTTTAGACGAGCATATTTGCAATGCGTATATAGTCCGGATTTTATGTTAATTAATAGATCTATTCACATGGGAGTATAATTTCCGTCAGTATTTTAACCACCTGAGGACCGCCTAACGCACGGATGCGTCCGGCGGGCAATCCTCTTACTCTGGATCGATGCATCGGCGCGTAATCTTAGCTGTGAACGCGCGCGCGTCTCGGCGGTTATACTGCAGCCTGCCAGCGATGATCAATCGCTGGCAGGCTGTAGATGCAAAATAAATTGCATCAAAGATGTATATCAGACGCTGTTTTGTTAACAGCGTCTGATATACCTGCTGCCGTCCTCTGGTGGTCCCATTTGCTGGGATCGACCACCAGAGGACCAGGTAGCTATGTAAAGTTGCACCAAGCACCACACTACACTACCCCCCCGTCACTTATTAACCCCTTGTTAACCCTTGATCACCCCATATAGACTCCCTGATCACCCCCCTGTCACTGATCACCCCCCTGTAAGGCTCCATTCACATGTCCATATGTGTTTTGCGGATCTACGGACACCGGCAATGTGCCTTCCGCATTTTGCAGATCCGCACATTGCCAGAATTATATAGAAAATGCCTTTTCTTGTCCGCAATTGCGGACAAGAATAGGACATGTTCTATAGTTTTGCGGAACGGAAGTGCAGACCCGGATGTGCGGATCCACAATTCCGGATCCGAGCGGGAGAAAGTCTGTCCCCATAGAAATGAATGGGTCCGCAATTCCGTTCCGCAAACAGAATTGCGGACGTGTGAATGGGGCATAAGTGTCCCTTATCACCGCCAGTTAGTTAGCTACTTGTTAGGTAGTGAGCGCCCAGCCCACCGCACCGCAGTCACTGATTTTGGCAGAGATTTGTTCATCCACGATGATCGATACGAATGAAGCCTAGAGGCTGAACGGAAAAAAAAATCTCATTACCCGTATGCTCAATATAAGGAGAATAGCAGAAACTCCTAATGCTGGCCATACGTGTAATGATTGCGGAGACCCTCAAATGCCAGGGCAGTACAAACATCCCACAAGTGACCCCATTTTAGAAAGAAGACACCCCAAGGTATTCCGTGAGGGGTATGGCGAGTTCATGTAAAATTTTATTTTTTGTATGAGACTTTGTAAAAAAATTTAAATAAAAATCAATTTCCGCTAACTTGTGTCAAATTTTTTTTTCTGTGAACTCGCCATGCCCCTCATGGAATACCTTGGGGTGTCTTCTTTCCACAATGGGGTCACTTGTGGGGTATTTATACTGCCCTGACATTTTAGGGGTCCTAAAGCGTAAGAATCCACATGCGTAAAAATGCCCTGTGAAATCCTAAAGGTACTCATTGGAATTAGGGCCCCTTTGCGCATCTTGGCTGCAAAAAAGTGTCACACATGTGGTATCACCTTACTCAGCAGAAGTAGGGCAATGAGTTTTGGGGTGTATTTTTATATATACCCATACTTTGTGTGAGAAATATCGCTGTAAACGACAACTTTTTAAATTTTTTTATACAAAGTTGTCAATTTACAGAGATATTTCTCTCACCCAACATGGGTATCGCCCATGTGGTATCGCCGTACTCGGGAGAAGTAGGGCAATGTGATTTGGGGTGTATTTTTACATATACCCATGCTGGGTGAGAGAAATATCTCTGTAAATTGACAACTTTGTATAAAATTTTTAAAAAGTTGGCATTTACAGAGATATTTCTCAAACACAGTATGAGTATATATAAAAATACACCCCAAAACACATTGCTCTACTTCTCCTGAGTACGGCGATACCACATGAGTGACACTTTTTTGCAGCCAAGATGCGCAAAGGGGCCCAAATTCCAACAAGTACCTTTATGCTTTACATGGCTGCTCACAATTTAGCCAGAACAGTAAACACACCCCACAAATGACCCCATTTCGGAAAGTAGACACCCCAAGGTATTCACTGAGGGGGATAGTGAGTCTGTGGGAGATTTTTTTTTTTTTTGCCAGAAGTTAGCAGAAATGGAAACTTTATTATTTTATTTTTTTCCTCAGAAAGTGTCATTTTCCGCTAACTTGTGAAAAAAAATGAAATGATACATGAACTCACCATGCCTCTCCGCGAATACTTTGGGGTGTCTTCTTTCTAAAATGGTGTGATTTGGGGGGTATTTATACTATCCTGACATTCTAGCACCTGAAGAAACATGACAGGTGCTCAGAAAGTCAGACCTGCTTCAAAATGCAGAAATTCACTTTTTTGCACCATAGTTTGTAAACGCTATAACTTTTACCCAAACCAATAAATATACACTTATTGGATTTTTTTTTATCAAAGACATGTAGAACAATAAATTTTGCAAAAGATGTTTATAGAAATGTATTTTTTTTTAAATTTTACAACAGAAAGTGAAAAATGTCATTTTTTTGCAAAAATTTCGGTCATTTTTGATTAATAGCAAAAAATGTAAAAATGTCAGCAGCAATGAAATACCACCAAATGAAAGATCTATCAGTGAGAAGAAAAGGAGGTAAAATTCATTTGGGTGGTAAGTTGCATGACGGAGCAATAAACGGTGAAAGTAGTATAGTGCAGAATTGTAAAAAGTGGCCTGGTCATTAAGGGTGTTTAAGCTAGGGGGGCTGAGGTGGTTAAATCCGCAGCATGTCCGAGTTTGTTCCCAAATATGCACATTACAGTCTGTGCAGTGCATAAATAATAAAGGAAAGAAGAAATACGCATTTAAATCCTGATGACAATACTGATGGTATATCATCTGGATCCTGAGCAAAAATACTGATGGATTTCAATACGCTTGTCTGAAAGCTGCCTAAAGGGGTATTCCGGTTGGATGAAATTATTCCCTATCAACAGGGTTGGCAATAACTATTAGTCTGGTGCCCCCATCAATCAAGAGGACGTAGCAAGTATTGTAATGAATGAAATGGCTGGGCATTCATAAATGTTGCAGTTCCATTCCTTCTCTATGGGATTGTTTGAGTTCTGTACTCAGGTATCTCCGGCAGTCCCATAAAGAATTCATTTTGAGATGGACTCATTAGAAATTCTATATGGACTGGACTTGCTCCTGTCTCGTGCAGAGAAGAGAGAGAGTGCACTAAGCAATGCTTCTCTCTCCTTGTTCTAGAGATTGGTGGGGGTCTCATTATTCAGACCCCAACGATCTAAACTTTTGATATGTTCCTATAACCAGAGGTAGACTGGCCATAGACACTACAGGTAAATCTCCTGGTGGGCTGATGCCCAGAGGGCCATCTTAGTCCTTCTCATGGCTGCCACCTGGGTACACAGTGATCTGATGCTATCAAAATTAACTAATTTAGGAACATCAGGTGTTCATGCACCTAACCATTGACACTGTGTTCTAGCTGGGGCAGTATCTTGTGCCGAACTACGGTATTGTTGGCCACACCTACGTCTGTTGTCCCTGCCTACTTGTGTTGGTCTGCCTTCTATCAAGTGGGACCTGCCTACAACATGGGGCCACTTTTAGTCTTTTTTCCTGGGCCGCTTTAGGTTCTCAGTCCCCCCCTGCCTATAACATATGAAAAGTTTAATGAAAGTACAGTGCACTTTAAAGTATATTAGTAAGATTTATTTATTTAAATCCTTTAATAGATTTTTATATGCCCAGACAGCCCCCTTAAACTTAAAGGGGTTGTCTCACTTCAGCAAGTGGCATTTATCATGTAGAAAAGGTTAATCCAAGCAACTTACTAATGTATTGTGATTGTCCATATTGCCTCCTTTGCTGGCTGGATTCATTTTTCCATCACATTATACACTGCTCATTTCCATTATGACCACCCTGCAATCTATCAGTTGTGGCCGTGCTTGAACACTATAGGATAAATCACTGGCCTCTCTGTTGGCTGGGGCCATGGGAGTGCACATAGGCTGGTGCTTTTTCCTACAGTATACAAGCACGACCGCCACTACTGGATTGCAGGGTGGTCGTAACCATGGAAACAAGCAGTGTATAATAAGATGGAAAAATGAATCCAGCCAGCAAAGGAAGCAATATGGACAATCACAATACATTAGTAAGTGCCTTGTATTAACTTACTCTACATGATAAATGCCAGCTGCTGAACTGATTAAGTATGTTAAACAGAAATAATTAGGGATATTAATTATGAAATGCAAAAAAAAAAAAAAAAGATGTAGATGGCGTGGGCCAAGTTTGTAATTTGTTATGCTTCTAAACTTATTTGTCTGGAAAAAGGTTAATGGCCAAGAGGAACAGTAGAATGCACCAAATTTGTTAATGCTGTGCACCATTACTTTGGTTCAAAATACTGGTGTAAAGTAATTCAGCCAAGAGGGGATGTAAGAAAAAGAAAGTGTCTAACATGTCTAGCAATACACACAAAATTTATCATACAGTGTACACCATTTTACATAGTTACATAGTTAATACGGATGAAAAAAGACATAACTCCATCAAGTTGAACCAAGGGATAGGTGGGGACGCGAATCCCAGAAGGAAGTGAGACTCAGATTTCTACCCATTTTCATGAATGTCATTTACTTTTAAAAATGAATCTAAACCTTTTTTTAAACTGTCCACTGTTTCTGCTGTGACCACGTCCTGAGGAAGTCTATTCCACAGATTCACAGTCCTTACAGTAAAGAAGCTTTGATGCTTCCGGAGACTGAACTTCTTCTTCTCCAGTCGGAGGCAGTGCTGCCTTGTCTTTTGAGGGCATTTTACATGGAACAGTTTTTCACCGTATTTTTTCTATGGCCCATTTATATATTTGTATAGGTTAATCATGTCCCCCCCTAGGACGTCTCTTCTCAATACTAAATAAATGTAATTCTTTTAATCTTTCTTCATAACTAAGTCCCTCCATGCCCTTTATCAGTTTAGTCGCTCTCCTCTGTACTTTTTCCAGCTGCAGTGCATCCTTTCTATGGACTGGTGCCCAGAACTGAACTGCATATTCCAGATGAGGCCACACCAACGCTTATATCCCTGCCCCGCAAGTCCATGCCTCGTTTAATGCATGACAATATCTTGGTGGCCTTAGAAGCAGCTGATTGACATTGTATGCTGTTATTCAATCTATGATCTACAAGGACACCAAAATCCTTTTCTACAAGTGACTACCCCAGTGTTACATCCCCTAGGACATATGAAGTACAGAGATTATAACTACCAAGATGCATAACTTTACATTTATCCACATTGAACCTAATTTGCCAAGTTGATGGCCAATCACTCAGAGTGTTCAAGTCAGCTTGTAGTTTATGGACATCTTCCATAGACTGTAGAATACTACATAGCTTAGTATCATCTGCAAAAATGGAAATGGTGCTATTAATCCTGTCCTCGATATCATTCATAAATAAATTAAATAATAGAGGACCCAGCACTGAACCTTGGGGTACTCCACTTCATAACCTGGGATCATTCTGACTAGGAATCATTGACCACCACTCTCTGTACATGGTCCTTCAGCCAGTTTTCAATCCAATTGCAAACTATAATTTCCAAGCCTATAGACCTTACTTTAACTATTAAACATCTTTGAGGGACAGTATTAAAAGCCTTTGCAAAATCCTGAAACACTACATCCACAGCCGCCCCTCTGTCCAGGCTACTACTCACCTCCTCATAAAAACAAATCAGGCTAGTCTGACAACTTCTGTCCTTGGTAAACCCATGCTGCTTATCACCTATAATATTATTTACAGTCAGATACCCTTGTATATAGTCCCTTAAGAGTCCTTCAAATTTTTTTTTTCCACAACAGAAGTTAAACTAACTCGTCTTTTTTTCCTTGTGCTAATCACTTGGCACTGTACCAGTACCTAGAGAATCTTTAAAAATAATAATGATAAGCCTTAAATTTTCACAATACCATGTTGACTGACTCTAATGCATGGCCTTGTAGATTATGGTTCTTCTAATCTTTCTTTGGATAAAAATGCTTCCTTATCTGTAGCTGTCATAGAGATGATAGTTCTCTGAGCTCAGGCCTAGCACTGAGGAACAAGCACATGTAGGTCTATTCTTAGCACTAGACTCTGCACTGACTAGGAGCAGACCCCAGTTCATTTCCTAGCAACCTGAAGGAGTTGAGTCAAGTCTGTTAACCCGGACCTATCTACACAATACTATTGAGTAGATAAATACAACAAATCAGAACATTTCAATTAACCAATAAACAGTCTAACAATCAACCCTTTACACCTACCCTGTTCTGTGGGTAAAAGCAAAATATCAGTAGATTAGTACAGTCTTCAGGGAGATATGGTGCACAGTCGTCTGCCCTAGAGATGTGGTAGATCTTTTAATATTGTACAATCCAGCATTACCTAGGCCTCTGTCACCATAACAGTACATCTTTAATAAAGTTACCCACAATTTAATAATAAGGGGGTGACACTGCAGACCTTGTCCTAGTCTACATAGCAAAGCTGAAAAGTAAACTGCAGGAAAAAGTCTTTATTTGAATAGTCACCTAAAAACACCCAAAAAACTAATATTATAATAAGATGTCATTTTCTGATAATTCCTTTAAAATGACCTAAAATCAGGAAATTAAATATTGGGAAGTAGATAAGGTAGAGAGTGAATTTCTTAAAATTCGATTCTGGTCTGCCAAATGATCAGTCGAAAGTGCTCTGATTGCCTGGGAAGAGTCTCTTTCTCTTTGATTCTCTTGAATCAAATCACACAAAATTGTAGAATCAATTTGCTCAAATTTATTTTCCTTACCTAATTGCCTTATCATAGATTGTCGATAATTTTTGTCCTATATTTAATAATGGTAGAGACAATTCATTGCCAGAAGTGGTAATTTTTTTTTTACGCAAATGTCCCAAAGACACAAGGTTCATAAAAGGGTAAACAATTAATTTAATTAAACTATGAGATGTTAAGCCAAACATGACACATGAGTGCAATGATAGATTGGGCAATGATGTATCTAGAAGCATACAAAGTAAGGATATATTAACTATTGTATGATTCACTGGAGAAAAAAAAAAATGATAAAACCGCAAAATATGTCTGGTATGCACACAACGCATAAGCATATAGTGATGTTTTCTGCTATACCGGCATTGATGCTCTATCTTTTTATGGATGTTGATTTACCTTGGAACGTATCATATAAAAGAAAATATCTAGGTGCTAAAGGTCAATTGAAACGAAGTAAAGCACTTGATGTGTAATAGTAATTTCGCTGGCGTACTCGTCAGAAGCAGGTCCTATATGAAGCACACTGTGCAAATGCCAGTGTTCGGAGTATGTGTCAAACAGCAAAGAGCAAATTATACGAACTATCAGCAAATGTCAACATGGTGTCTGTATAACATTGGGGAGGAGGAAAAAGCGATTACTGTTCTCCGCTAAACCATAACATTGCATGTAAGCCAGCTCTTTACTAATCATATCACACACTTCTATTAATATTAGTTATCAATGCTTATTTAAAAGCTAGGTGTTATGAGCCATTTTATTATTATTTTACCATTTCTATAATGTTCTATTATAATGAAGGGGGTGTGAACAGACTGTGTCAGTTAAACAGATTTGGCTTGGGGCTACTCCTAAGGGCATTATCTAGGTGGCTCCACAGGTGTTTACCATTTATTCTTGTACAGGGATCTGTACTTTACTGCTGGGGAAACAACCAGGTCGCCACCTCTTGGAGTAGATTCTGTTCAAGTGACTCCTGACATACGGGTGTCACGAGACACTGGTTCAGGGCACTAAGGGTTTGAGGCAACAACCTTAGTAAGGAACAGGCCGAGGTCAGGGCTGGTGGAGTAGGTGCAATCTGATAAACAGGCCAAGGTCAGCGTAGGTAGGAATTTTTTTCCCCTAAATTGGCTTCTACCTCACAGGTTGTTTTTTTTTGCTTTCCTCTGGATCAACTTGTAGGATAACAGGCTGAACTGGATGGACAGAGGTCATTTTTCAGCCTTAAAAACTATGTTACTATGTTAACATCAGAACACAGAACCCGTAAAGGTCAGGTATACTAAACAGGCAAACGAATAAAGCACATCTTAGCAGGAAACTAGTGATTTAGGACCTATTGTTCAAGTGCCTTCCCACAGGGTGCATAAAGTGCAGTAATGTGGCCAGTGGGTGCTCTAGGCACAATTATATTAGTATAAAATATTTATTAATAAACCAATAGTAATGAAATGAATTGAAGTGGAGGTGGTAAGCTGCTGATTGCTGGTGAGCTGCTGGTGGCTGGAGAAGATTAGGGAATGCACACGTTGGCCATTTAAAAGCCAGAGCCATTGCTGGCAGAAAGCAAGCATCAGTCTGCTTAGAAGGATCATCGCTACTCCAGCTGGGCAGGAAGAGGTAGATGGTAGAACCAAACCGCCAGATCCCTGCACCTCTGGAGTGAGTGAACAAGGCGGTAGCCATGTCCACCAGCAGGAGAGGTGCTGCTGTGGGCCATAACAGATCACATTTGCCTAAAGTCTGAACATATGGTGCCAACATCGACAACCAGCAGATGATCCCAAACTAGTCCATCTTGTAGCAGTAATAGTATGTATTTATTGGAACTACTTGGAATTAATAGGCCTAAGCAGCTTTGTACCATGTTCACATGCATTGATTTTGGAATGTTTTTGTGAATTCAGCCTAACACTCATAGACCATGTAAGTATTTACAAGTTTGTGTCTTCAGTATATTACTTACCTGGTAAGAGTTGGGCCAGAACGTACTAATTGCCAGTTCTGCTCGTACCCAGCCTTCTGTTACCATCCCGGATACATTCCATACTGGGTTACCTTGTGGTCCACCATTCACTTTTACATAGACGTTCAAAGAACCAGGGCTTGTGCG
This sequence comes from Bufotes viridis, assembly GCA_033119425.1. NCBI lineage: Eukaryota > Metazoa > Chordata > Amphibia > Anura > Bufonidae > Bufotes > Bufotes viridis. Next base: position 237,371,765 of record CM065594.1, on the reverse strand, counting down.
GCCAGACATGTGGTAATGGAAGTCAATACAATGAGTATCATTCTCTTTGAGTACAGGTAGGAGTAAGTGAGCCTTCTGTCCGGTGGCAAACCCTGTGCTGTTAACTAGCATGAACGACCCTACACGGAATAATAAATTGTACAGAAAAAAGAGAAAATTAGAGGAGGATAAATACAAAATAGATAAAGCAGGTGGGTGGAAAGAATAAGAAATCACAGAGGACGCAAAAAGGATTGGTAAGTGTCACCTGTTGGAACACTACTGTCCAGTGGGGGCTTCTCCCATGTGTTGACCTGTTCCCAAGTAAATCCATTAGTACCAAGGGCCACGCTGTAACCACAACTGCTGTAATGTTCTTCAAAGGTGCACCCACCTAGAAGAAACAGTATCAAAGGTCAAAGTAAGAAAGGAAAACAAGAATATGCATTGGAATTTCAATAATTATGTAAAATTACAAAATAAAAACCTCTCTAGATAGCACATACAGGGAACGAGTCATCAGAAAATGACCTATTGTTGAAATCAAGTTTTATAGTAAACAATACTAAACATATATTTTTTTAATGTTGAGTTTTGTTTTTTTTGTCACTGTTTTTAATAGAAATGTATATAATCCTACAAGCTTCACACTGGCTAATAATAGGTCATGATTTCCCACTCTGTACAGGTAACTTTTCAGTAGTTATTATCATTATCATCGCAGGCGGAATTACAATGACAAGTAACACCTCTATACAGATAATACAAAATCCACCATTTATAATAGGTGATATCACAGGTTAGCTCAGGGATGGGCAAACTCAGCCCTCCAGCTGTTGTAAAACTACAATTCCCACCATGCCCTGCTGTAGGCTGATAGCTGTAAGCAGTCTTTGGATGCTGGGAGTTGTAGTTTTGCAACAGCTGGAGGGCCGAGTTTGCCCATCCCTGGCTTAGCTCCATTCTGGCCTCTGCACAGGTCACAGAGCATGCCTAGAAAACTCTCCCATGGAAGTCAAAGGGGTCCCATCCCGTCCATTGTGTCTATGGACCATGTAGCTGCTCTCAAAAGACAGGAAGTCTTAACATTTTTAGGTCTAGTAGCCAATGTGATAAGTGCATGATTTAATGATATTTTTTTTGCAAAAAATATATAGGGACATCAATTTTTTTTTTAAAATCATCAAGGATTCTAAAAAAAAACTATGCATAAAAAAGGGATTTAAGCAATAGATAATAGTCTGATCCCACATTCCCTTTATGTAAACCTTATGTTTATTTAGGTAGAGAAGAAGCCCTGAACGCATTGGCTTATCATCAGTAAAGACTGAGAATTGATTGAAAAAAACCTCAGTTTAGAGATGTACCATTGGGATCAGTTAACCAATATTATGTGATGGTGACCAAATCTCCTCATCCAGCTAGATGAAGTACCAAACATCTGACTGCTTTGGACACTTATAGAGGCCCGTTTTTGGAGCCAATATATTTTACACATTGCGTTTCAGGTCAGGATTTTAGTGATGTAGACATGGAGCATTACAATACCCTGTCTAGCCTGATGTCCACTTCTTCAAAGAGTAACTCCCCATTACCTAAATGTACATGTGTACTAAGAATTAAATGAAACAAGATTAACGAGTTATGTTTGAGTTAAAGGAGCCCAGAGGCGTAATGAGGGCGGCCCACCTACCATATGTTATTTATAAGACCGGTATATTTTTGGGCTCCCTTAGGCACCAGGACTCAGATACAGCTGGTATCTCTGCATGCCCTATAGCAACCCCCTGGTCATGCTTACATTTTTGGTAGCTTAGTGGTCGGTCATTGACTATATTAGGCTATGTGGCCTCCAAAAAAAAACAACCAGGGCCATAGGGAGTCGACTCATTATAGAGACATTGGTTACAGCTGTCAGAAGTTCACCAAACGAACATTGAAGCCATAATCTAGGAATATGCTGTCTATGACTTTAGTGAGTTAACCACTTTAATCTTTTATATACCAATACCCAAGCTCCTCTTCTGCCATCCAAGATGGCCACATCACTTCTCAGACTATATGATGCATAATGTGCATTTGGTAGCCCAACACACTTCCTGCTCCCTTTGGATTGGCCAACACTACTCACATGAGCAGAAGCTGGCCAATCCGTTAGCAGGACTTGACAGGTAGGAAAGGTCTTCGGCTAACGATGTATAGTGTGAAGTGGTAAACAAAAAAACTTTGCTCAATTGAGCTCAATTCACCACTTTTACCCTTAATATTTAAATCAGTAAAACTTCACTTTTATTAGTAGTTCTCTAAAAATGTTTGTGAGTTTTGACACACTTGTTAAAACTACTGCTCGAATTTGCACACTGCTATCGCACAGGTTGCTAGTGGTAACGGAGGGTGTGCACTACCCTCCTAACCTTCCCACAAGTTTGCAATCAGTGTATAACTACCTGCCTGACTAATCCTGCAGGGTACTCGGTGCTGTGAACATACACCCTAAAGTAAATAACTGTTTCCTACTGTTTCCTACTCAGTGTTTAGCAACTCGAGCAGAGCTAAAACCAACAGATTCTGTCCTCCAACATGTTTCACCAGATAAACTGGCATCTTCAGGGAAAGGACAGACTAGTCCTAGTCTGTCCTTTCCCTGAAGACGCCAGTTTATCTGGTGAAACATGTTGGGGACAGAATCTGTTGGTTTTAGCTCTGCTCGAGTTGCTAAACACTGAGTAGGAAACAGTAGGAAACAGTTATTTACTTTAGGGTGTATGTTCACAGCACCGAGTACCCTGCAGGATTAGTCAGGCAGGTAGTTATACACTGATTGCAAACTTGTGGGAAGGTTAGGAGGGTAGTGCACACCCTCCGTTACCACTAGCAACCTGTGCGATAGCAGTGTGCAAATTCGAGCAGTAGTTTTAACAAGTGTGTCAAAACTCACAAACATTTTTAGAGAACTACTAATAAAAGTGAAGTTTTACTGATTTAAATATTAAGGGTAAAAGTGGTGAATTGAGCTCAATTGAGCAAAGTTTTTTTGTTGCTATGGAACCCTCCCTTAATAGGGTCTCTAGTTTTTTTGTATTAGTGTGAAGTGGTGCAGCCATCTTGAATAGTAGAAGAGTGGCCTGAGAAGTAGATGATCTGCATCAAAAAAGAGGAAAGGGAGATCACCGTGTAAGTTTGCTTCCCAGTAAATATGTTTTTTTTTCTCCTGAACTGGAGGGTCGCTTTAAAATACAAAACCAAATTGCATCTAATCTACATAATGATGGAACAGTTCCTGTCAGCGTCTACACACCCAAATTGATGGGGCTTAGGCGGTAGTCATTTATGAGATATATGTAATGAAGTTGAGGAGAACAATATTTAGTGTGAGGGATTATAGCTTAAAAGTCCAGTTAAATAGAGATAAAGTAGAAAAATTAGGCTGGCAGGACATTTTTGCAAGTTCAGCAGAGAAAGAAAGTGACCTGAAGAAAAGGCAGAGAGTTCATAAGCTGCACAGAATTATGAGGAAAATAGATGAGATAAACAGCAAAGTAATAAATAGAAGGAATATATTGCAGAGAAAAGGAGGGGGGAAGATGAGATCTCATCATCTCACTGCAAGAAAACCGGTATCTGAGAATTTGTTCTGAGTAATGGATTAAGGGGATTTTCTATGAAAATCATTTATCCTCTTAGGCCCCATTCAGACGTCCGTAGTGTGTTGCGGATCCGCAACACACCATGCCAGCACTCCCCATAGAGATGCCTATTCTTGTCCGCATGCTGCGGACAAGAATAGGACATGCTCTATATTTTGCAGAGCCGCGGCCGTTTGTTTCGGGGCCGAAATCACGTCCATCCCCATTCACAATGAATGGGTCCGCATCTATTCTGCAGAATTGCGGAATACATGCGGACTAAAATGCGGACGTGTGACTGGGGCCTTATTCCTGATCCCCAGGGACCCCCACTTATCACAACATCAGTGGTCCCATGTCATCTCAGTCTTCTTCCACTCTATCCAACACTAATGGTCTGCCTGAGATATCCAAGTAAATTGTTCAACTTTCTTCAGTAGTTTTATAGAGTGCGTGACCGATGTGCCATTCAAACAGGGAAACACAAGACCCCATTTTCATGAATGGTCTTCCTGTGGATAGTGAATACATTTTTTGGGGGGAGGGGCCTAAAGGAGTCATATATAATAAAAAGGACAAAAAAAAACTCCAAAAAATATACAGCAGATGGCACTATACAGATACATTTAATTGAAAAACTCAGTGGCTAAGCTAAGTTTTTAATTACATAACATACTATGTTACTATGTTATAAGTATTCAGATCCAGCTGCTGGTATGAAAAGTGTAGAATATTTTTTATGGGACAACCCCTTTAACCAAGTAGCAGGGAATTAAGTAAAAAATGTATGTAGACAAGAGCAGTCTCGTTGACTCAACTAGGTGTATTTAAAGGAGGTCTCCATGATTACAAACATGGCTGCTTTTTTCTAGTAACAGTGCCGACCATGTGTCCACAGGTCATGTGTGGTATAGCAGTCTCTTTTACTTGAAATGAGCAGAGCTGTAATGCTACACACAACCCATGGGCAAGTGTGGTGCTGTTTCTGGAAGAAGGCAGCAATATATTTCTAATTCTGGACCATCCCTTTAACAGAGTAATAGTACTTGTCAACGGGAAATTTCTATAGGCACGTCTGTCAATAATATGTACATAATCATTATATTGGATGTCAGAACCTGACAATCATTAGAAGCTCAGTGGTTGTCATTGTGTCTTGAGTTTGAACCCAACTAAGGGCAACCTCTACACTGAAAATTGAATGTTCTCCTCATGTTTGTAAGTATTCTGATTTCCTCCCTAATTCCAAAAACATACTGATAGAATACTTTGGAGATTATGGGTCAATGGGGACAGATAGTACTGATGACAATCTTTGCCCTGCCCTATGGAGAAAAGTTGGCGCTATATAAATAATATGCATAAATCATGCAGAGATATGCAGTCATACAGCAACTCTACTTATTTCCTTCTGCGGTAGCCTTTTGTAGGACTACTTCTCCTGTGCCAACCACTGAATAGCATGTAGTGCTCCATCTGGGTTCTGTTGCATAGTGGGGAAGGCTGCATTGACTATAAGGTCATCCAACAGTTTTCCTTTTCAAAACCTGGTATTTTACGAGACAAACCAACTCAACATGCTGTACTATTTTATCTGGAATTTTTAACAACATTTGTGACAGAGGCCCCTAAAGGAGCCTTCAGTGCAGATAAGACCAGAGCCCTATGTTTTGACTTTTCCATTATTCTGTTCTGTTGGACAAATTTTTTTTAAATGGATTAAATAACGGTACAAACAAAATTTCCTACCATCATTCAGTGACTTCAATGCTAAAAAAAACCCAGAGTGCTCCTTTCAGTCGGGTTTCCATTATTTTTGGTGAAAATAAAAGTACAATAGACAGGACTACTTCTCCTGTCAAACTTAACTGAAATCTGAAGGAATGGACACAAACTGAGCACAACTGCTCAAAATAACCCATTCAGGCAAATCGAGATTAAAACGGATCATTTTTTCACCCATTTTTATGTTGTTCTGACAAAACAGAATAATGCAATAACCAATCTAGATGTAAACTAACCATGTTGTATATCAGTCAATCGATGAAGGGTGGCATATTACGTAGGCCTGACTCTGTATTAAATGATACATGGTACCAAGTGTGATAAAGTATAGAGAATTTCAGAAGACACATCAGAGTCCTCAAGATAGGTCATTATTATCAGATCAATAAGGTTCTGACACCCATCACTCCCACGGATTAGCAGTATCAGATTGCCGCAAAGCCAGAAACTACACAGCGTACATTGCTGGAGGCCGACCTGTACACTGTGTAGTGGCCAAGTTGGGGTACTGCAGCTCAGTGCCCATTCAAGTGACTAGGTCGGAGCTGAGCTTCAGTATGCCTGCACTGGAAACTACACAGTGGACTATGGAGGCTTCGGCTTCCGCTTTGTGCATTGTTAGTTTCCATCACTGTGGCTGACCAAGACAGCTGATCAGTTTGGGTGTCAGACCCTCACGACTGGATAATGATGACCTATCCTGAGGATAGGTCATCAATATCTGTAGCCCGGAGAACCCATTTAAGCATTTGTTTTTTGTACTGTTTTAGCAGTAGCAACCTGCGTAACCACCGCGTGTTCATTGCGATATTAATCATCATTTACATCAATTTCAGCTACCCAGTACTCAGTGGCCGTATTTTCAACACCACATCACACCATCCCAGCACCCAAAGCTTTCGGTAGATTGAATTATGAGCTATGTGATAAGCATGGACAATGCATTGCGAGAATGAGTCACATTATAGGCGAACATTTCTATTGTAACTAGTACAATTTATGAGAAATAGGCGAGAACAACCCCTATAACAATGGAAAATTGCTGCTTCTTGACTCAAATTAAAAGTTTTGGTGGTATGAAAGATTTATCATAGTTTTCAGGACATATTGAGAAATCATTCACCTCACAAGTTGATATCTTATATAAGACTTTTAGCACGTCTTTATAGAAGTTCTTCTGGTACACCATCTTTCATCCAAATGAAATGCAGGCTCATCATATTTCTGTGGTTCTCACCATCCCTGGAGGTTTGTCAGACAATTTACCTGAGGGTATGAGATGGAGTTTCACACAAGCAACATGAGATTTTTTTCTAGGTGAATCTTGGTACTGAACAAGATGTGCACATTCTTACGGAGGCATTGTCTGCTCCAGGCCAATTAGTAGCCAGGCTTTACCCTCATTGAATATTGACTTTCGACATGTAGAGAATTTCTGAATAAAATGCCCCAAATTGGCATTTTAATAAATGTTTAGCTGTTCCTGAGCAGTAGGTTCAGGTGTCCACCCTAAAATGACATTGTTTTTAAAGGGTCACTGAGTTTTTGTAAAACTTTTGATACGTAATGGGGACATATCAAAAGTTTTGATTGGTGAGGGTCTGATCACTAAGACCTGCACCGATTGAACGAGAAGAGAGAAGCGCTCGCATATCAAACTCTCCATCCTTACTGCAGAGGATGGAATTGAGATGGGCCCCTAGACTTGTACTCAGACCGTCTCCTAGGCATCACCTCCTTATTCTGGCTATATGTGTATGACATATGAAAAGCAGTGGAGAATTCTAGGTGGAAAACACTGGCGTCCTTGCCTTGAAAAAGATCATTTGCAGACGGCAAGAAGAACAAAGTCGATTTTCTGCGCAACAGGTGTAATTTCAGGTAATTTTTCAGACTAAACCGCTATGGGGCTGTACATGGGGAATGCCACTTTTCTTGGCACAATATGACTTGTATCTGTATCATGTCTGCCTATACACAGGAAATGGAGAAACAGGGGCTCCAGCTCCATAAATCTCTGTAGCACATCCTCAGAAACAAGAGCAGTAATGAAGGACATTACACAGCAGTGCTGGGCAGTTCAGGCTATGTACTGTACACCTTTGGGGGGCAATTTTTTTATGATTGCATTTTATTCATTTTGGAATTAAAATTAAAGTCATCTTTTCAATTAGTTTTTATTAAGAAAAAAAAAAAAAATATATATATATATATATATATAAATATATATTCAGCAGGTTTGATATAAAGGGTTAACTTCCACCTAGCTGTGAGAATCGTATTTCACTTTGTGCCGGTCTTCTAATACCCTTATCTCCAGGGGTAATCGGGCCCAGCGGGGGCCTGCTGCACTCACATGTAATGGGAGCACTCTGACATGGTCCCGGCATGAAGTATATTGACAATGCTGGGCCCCGTCAGAGAGCTCTTCAAACAAGTATAATATGCGCCCCGGCCGCAAAGGCAAGGATGGGGGGGGGGGGCAGAGGCAAGGGGGGCGCACACATTCACCCAGGAGTTCTTGTCACTGCTGGGCTGTTGTCTCCAGAGAGAAGCAGGGAGCCCTCTCCTCTCCCTGCTTCACATTTATTCTGAGCTCCGGCGCTTCCCCTGCAGGCCGCACTTGGCGCTGCTGGCTGTGGAAAGAGCGCTGAAAGCCCGGGAATCGGCCTCCAGCACAGCCAGGAGCACGATGTGAGTGTAGGAGCGAGTCATCAGGGAAGAAGGTAACTATGTGTTTATTTTTTTTTTCATAAAGCTGCAGACTGGAGACAAAAGGGGAGCCACAAGTAGAGTGAGGGGGCACAAAAGTGGGCATCTTTACTGAGGGGGCACCAAATCTGCATAACTACTTTGAGGGGGCACCTAATCTCGCATAACTACTGTGAGGGGGCACGCATGTGGGCATAACTACTGTGAGGGGGCACATATGTGGGCAAAGCTACTGTGGGGGGCCCATATCTGGGCATAACTACTGTGAGGGGACACATATGTGGGCATAAGTACTATGAGGGGGCACATATAAAGGCATAACTACTGTGAGGGGGCACATAATCTGACATAACTACTGTGAGGGAGCACCTAACTGGGCATAACTACTGTGAGGGGGCACATAATCTGGCATAGCTACTGTGAGGGGGCACATATCTGGCTATAACCACTGTGAGGGGGCACAATGTGGTACTATGTGGTAGCATTTAGGAGAAATGCCCTAGATTACCCTGCTATACATTGGCATGGCTCAGTCTTACGGGACCAGCATTATGTGATTATTCTTTTTTTCTCTATCACCACCATGTTTTGGATCCAGTGGACATCATGGCAACGTCAGCGACACTCTGGATGAGGTAGGACCAGATTTGGAGTGCAGTGTAGCCGTGCATTGGGTTTAGTGTAAAAAAAATTGCCGCCTCTTTGTATGAATTGGGGGAAGGGGTCCAATCCAAAGTTTGCACTGGGGCCCAAAACACTCTAGTTACGCCTCTGCTTATCTCTAAATAAATAATAGCTCAAATACGCTTATTTAAGCCACATTCTTATCAGTAAGATAAGAATTGTGTTATAATGAGTGTTTAGGAGGTCAGAGATCAGAGATTAGGAGCCGTCAGCTGAGCTGCCTGACGGAATACATTAAAAACACAGATCTTGCTACTAGAGAATCTCAAGGCTGAAGGGGCTGAATATTTTTAAGACCAATTGAAAATAAGATTTTTAGCTCAAAAAATATATAATTCAATATTTAAAAAAACTGCCCCAAAGGTGTACATTACATATAAATAAGACAGTAAATCACTTACAAACCAGCACCAATGTTTATGTCAGTTTATATTCCTCTGCCTATACCCAACAGCCTGCCCTCTCCATAGACTTCTGTGTAATACGATCCTTCAGTGAGCAGGCAGCCTCTCTTCACTAAAACGGGATTTGAGAAGTGAAATAAGAGTTTGTGAAGAGAAGCGGGTGGGGAGCAGGAGAGGACCCTGATAAGATGAGAAAGGAGCATCTTTCTCGTATACGATATGTTTCTTGTATTCACCTGTACTGTTCACCTGTTTATAAAAAAATAATAAAAGACAATTACTCTTTAAAGAGAGTCCACATGATCATAGGATTCAAATAAAACTATAAATTCCATGTACAGCTAGGCAGGAAAGCAAAGCTCTGAGCCGTAGAACCACCTAATAGGTAAAATATGGTCTTACATAACATAAACACTGTCCCTTCAACATGAAAAAATACTGATGGCACTCACCATATTTGTCCAAATAGTATTTATTTGGAGGCGTGGTGCTTGTGTGGTGCTCTGCACCCCTGATGCCATTGCAAATCTTTTGGAAGAAAATAAAGACTATTTGGACAACTATGGTGAGTGACATCAGTATTTCTTCATGTTGGGGTTTCTCCTTGAACTGTGCCCACCATTAGTCCATAAGAGGCTATACTCCCACCACCCTTTTCTCTTACTTCATCTTGACGGATATCCTGGCGTTGAGCAGGGCCATCCAGTGCTCCTCTACATTTTTGAATATACACTGTCCATGCCTCTGGAGGGTTACTAGATACAAACTGATACTGATTTACACTAGAAATATAATGAAATACATGTATAATAGACATTAATGATAAGATGTAATATTCCTAATCATCAGCACTTACATTCCACTAAGTAAAGTTAATTATTTTGGGACAGAGTCTCAGATGTAAGACAAGCCATCAGCAGGTAATCTTATTAAATAAATTATTTGTGAAATCACGATGCGCAGCATGAAACAACATAGATCTGTCTCTATGTCCTTCACACCCTGCTGGGACTGCTTTCATCCTGTGAGTTCAGTTATGCAGATCTGACCAAAAATATTAAAGATTTGGAAAATTACTTCTCCATCTGTCACAGATAGCAATGATGAGAATAAAGCTAATGACTCAGCGGTAGGAGCTTATTAAGAGCTGGATGCATCCACTTGCCTTTCACCGCCTTCGATAGTGGAAGCCAGAAACAACACAAGGAAGCAGTCATGTGAACAAGTCACGTGGCCGCCACCATCTTACATGGATGCGGAAGATGCCTGGTCTGTATTTTTGCATCGCCAATACCGCAGCCTTCACTATTAAAATTTGGGGGATGTACAAAGTCGTGTATGCTTACATTCAGCATACATGACTGTTTATGGCATTTTTTTTTTAGAAATGTCAGTCTAAATTGGCCAACCCCATCAAGGCGCTGCCCGACAGCTCTACCTTGAGAAATAAAGGATTGTTTGTGCATGTTGAAAGTCAGAGGATAGTCAGGATACCACAAGACACACTGAAAGGACAACCAGTCTTTCAGAAATCGGTGGGTTTGGCCAACATTCATGCATAGTGTGCATAGCCACCCTCCGTATGGTGCATGAGGAACCATAATATATAAATGTCCATGTGTTAGGATATCAAAAATTAAAGCAGTACCCAAAGACTTGTCATTATCTTTTTTTTCACCTAAGAGATAGTGGCGCACTGGTTTTCTTGTGGCAGCCATTTTGGGAAAGTGAAAAGTGCAGCCATATTGGTTGTCACTTTTGAATTGGTTTCAATTTCAAGCCAATCTATTAATAAAACGTGAGTCATTTACCATCAATTTCTAGATAATTTGAAAGGGGCCGGGATAGGTAGCACGTAATATGACTTTTGCATAAAGATCTAGATTAAGTTTTACTTAGACCAGGATTGCTACCAGAACCTGGAACCATTACTTCATGTTGCTGGAGATCACAGAAAGTCATAGGTCAAGGTCAACTTGGGCAAAAGGAGACCAGAGATAATGTAATGCTAAATACAAGGTAAGTAGGGATGCTCAACACCAGGCAAAACACATAACTATTTTTTGGTTTTGCCCTAAGTTACACACCAATCACACCTCCAAACAGGTTGATTTCCTCAATAACTTATAAGGAATTACTATATTTTCCACACTATAAGACGCACTTTATTCCCCCAAAAGTGGGGGGAAATGGCAGTGTGTATTTTAATACGAATACTAATGAGCGCTTCCATTATGAAACTGCTCATTAGTAAAGTAAGATGGGTGTACATAACGGGTGCTGGCTTTACTCACAGCTCCCTGGTCTTCTTCTCCAAGCGCCGACACTGTAGCTATGTTCTGACAGCACACAGCGTCACAATGCTCCAGGATAAGAGCACTGGATCTCCCCAGTGGTGGCTACATCTGGAGCAGGAGAGTAAAGTAAATTTATTATTTTTTGTCTGATCTGAGGTCTGATGAGGATTGGGGGTCTGATGAAGATTTGAGGTCAGATCTGATGAACATGGCGGTCTGATCTCATGTCTGATGAAGATTGGGGGTCTGATCTGAGATCTGATGAAAAATATTTTTCTTATTTTTCTCCACTAAAACCCTAAGTCAAGGAAATACGGTAAATATCAGTTGTTAGACATTGCATGTTATTACCATGAGTTGCCTAAAATTCATGACCATGAACTGCCTGAAATTAGTTTTAGTCCAATTTGTCTAGATTGCCCAAGAAATTAGTTTCAGGTACGAACTGAGTGTACACTAATCAAAAGTGCTTTTAATGCCTGAAAAGGTGTCTCGTTTCTCTGTCTCAATTCTGCCCAAATGAATCTTCCGAATCAGAGTTTTTAAAAAAATTTAGGTTGAATTTCGATGTTGTATATGTATATGTTGTACATTCAATTATTAAAAATCATATTATCAAAGTTCACAACCATTCTCATTTACAACCCTTTTTCTTGTTTTTAACGATCAGTTAAGCTACAAAAAATATTTGAATCATATTCCAGCAGTCTAGAGTCCTGGAACCAGCAACACATTTGCATACACACATTAGCCAAACTGGTTAAATCCATCAGTTCCGTAGCAGCTTAACCCTGGACCATAAGTGACCATATGGCGGATGTTTTTCAGCCAATAGTTGGAGGCACAAACACCAGCCTCAGGACAAATTGACAATGCCAAGATCTAAATAGCTTGGGGGAAAAATGGATCTAGCTGCCCACTAAATTTTGGTTGTCAGCATCTTTTCTTAATCTTCAACAAGTCATTGAGAGCAGATGTGGGGGATTTGGCAGAGACCATTGTAAGAGCACCTGTCAGTATCATCAACCCTATTAGGGGCTCATGCACACAAACGCTGTTTGGTGCCGCATCCAAGCCCCATTTTTTTTTGCGGCTAGGATGTAGACCCAATTGCTCCAATGGGGCCGCAAAAGATGTGGACAGTACTCCCTGTGCTGTCCGCATCCATTGCGCCATTCCATGGGGCCGCAAAAAAAAAAAAAAATAGAACAAGAATAGGCATCTCTTTTATGGGTGATTAAAATGATAAATGATTTGATAAGCAGGTTCTACTGGGTACAGAAATCCCATAAATGTGCAGCGTAGGTTTTGATGGGTTGGTTTACAGGCGTCATGTTGCTGTGGAACAGCCTCTGGTGTAGTAAACAGCTACTTTCTGACCATACATCCTTTATTTTTCTATCAATGGAGCTGTGTGGGGGTTTATTTTTTTGTGGGATAAGTTGCCATTATCATTGCTTCTATTTTGGGGTATACACTACTTTTTGATCACTTTTATCACTTTTTGGGAAGCAGGATTACGAAAGAGCAGAGACTCCGCCATTGCATTTTGGGTTTTGTTATTGCGACGTACACCGTGTGTGAAAAATGGCATGTTATGTATCTTTACTCTACTGATCAGTATGATTATAGATTTTATATATATATATTTTTTTTTACATTACAAATAAATCATGTTTTTGCATCACCATATATTTTTAAAACATTTTCTGTCTTGTGTGAGGAGTCATTTTTGAGGGATGAGGTGAGGTGGGGTTTTCATTGGTACCATTTTGGGGGACATTCAAGTTTTTCATTGCTCAATATTTTAGTTTGGTTAGGTGACCAAAAAATGGCTGTTCTGGCAACATTTTTTAGGGTGTTTACCTGATGGAGTAGATCATGTGATACTTTTATAGAGACAGCCACTACAGATGTGTCTACCTAATATGTCTATTCTTATGTTTATTTGTTTATTTAATAATAAATTCATTGACAAGAGAAAAGAGTAATTTTATTTTTTCATTTTCAGAATCACTTTTTTTCCCTTTTTTTCACTTATTATTTTTGCCTCACTAGGAGAATTTTAAATTTTGGGGATCTAATCCCTTTTACAATACATTACAATACATAGTATTACATTGACAGGTTGCCTATGAGACCCAAATTGGGGGCTGGGCCTCATAGGCCTCTGCAGCTGCAAGGTCCCAGGGCTTTTGTAAGGTCTTGGGCTGCTTTAGCTACAATCGGCACCCGCATCGTGGAGAGCCGATGGGTTGAGAGAGGGAGCTCCCTCACTCTCCAAACCACTTAGATGCGACCGTCATCATTGACTGCCGCATCTAAGGGGTTAATTCCCCAGCATCAGGGATGTCATTGAATACAGCAGCCTGTTAATGAAAGCCGGGCCCCTGCCGCTGATTGTGCCCGCTCTACACGTACCCCTTCCCAACCATCCTACGGCGCTGCATGAAGTGAGTTCCCATCCAGCGCAGTGTGCTGGTCGAGAAGAGGTTAAGTGAAAAGAAATATGTCCTTTCTTCTACATTTCTTTGCAGAGATGAGCGTATGTTTTATGTCTGTTCCATAATTGCCATATTTTCCTTTTCTTAAAATCTTCTTGATTTTTCAAGTCCTTAAACTCTATGCGGAGGTGAATTGCTGTGTTTGTTTGCAGCATAACAGCTTGTGTTGGCAGGAGAAGACAATTAAATACTGGTAAAGATAAAAAATGACTTATGCTCTCTCAAAGATGTAATAGCAATTGGTATATGCATCCTTGAACATCTCAAGTAAAACATACAAGATTCAGGGCTTGATGGGTGGATGATTTTTACCGGTGCAGCTTCTGTTTATCTCACGGCAAGTAAGCCATAATGACAGTGGAGTCTGACCCCATATTCCTATTTTACGGCCTTCTCTTTATTGCAGTTTAGTCTTAGTGGATAGTATAGCAATATAGACTGAGTCTGACTTATAGAACTCTTATTTTTGAAAATGGCATTTGTTAAAGGAACCCTCCAACCTAAACATATACACCGTGTTATTCCTATTCCTGGCAGGAGAGGGCGGTAATACAGGGACTCAAGGAACACCAAAACGATAAGCCCCCTTGGGCTCTGAACCAGGTATAACACAGTGTATCAGTTTTTTTCTTGAGTGTTCCTTTAAAGAAGACCTATCACCTCTCCTGACGTGTCTGTTTTAGAATCTACTTGCATTCTCCATGTAAAAACAAACCTATTCTTCTATTCTTATACTATACTGTCATTGCATTATTATTACTACTAGAAATTGCGAGAAGACTGCAATAAAGGTCGACCTGGGTTTTACCAGTTGGGGTGTGTCCCTGTACAGTCTGCAGCACTGAATGGAAAGAGTCAGACACACCTGCTACTGGTAACACCCATTTGGACCTTCATTGCAAACTGCTACCAATTAATTCATAAATTCTAGAAGGAATAAAAAAAGGAATAGCACAATACAGAATCATAAGAATAGATGCTCCCCAATCATGATTACATGGGGATTAAAGTAGTTAATAAAACAGATGGCTCAGAAAAGGTGACCGGTCCTCTTTAAGTGGCATTAACATCAAATTGTGCTATTACAAAGATCTCCAGCATGGCTCATTTTATGCTTAGGACAACTTACTTGGTAGATAAAGAATAAAAAAGTTTCTTAGTAAATGTATTTATTGATGTACTCATAGGCATTATATGCTTCAGAGCAATAAATGATGCCAAGATGATCACTCATAGTCAATATGTATGAGCAGTGTCCCATGCCAACTGAGAAGACTGATGGCTTTTGGAATGATTTGGAAAGTTACATTTTAATCAATCAATAATATATTAGAGATGCAATTATCGTATGGTCTGATCCTATAGCTAGGAGAATGGGCTATGAGTTGTCATTGATGATGAATAGGTGATAAATGCTAGATCATTGGAGTTTGACCACTGGCACCTACACAATCTCTAGAATCAGTGTGGTGGTCCAATCACTCGCTCCCTCATTCGCTCATTCGCTCATCCCCTGGGGTGTAGCTAAAGGCTCATGGGCCCTGGTGCAACAGTTCATTTTGGGTCCCCTTCCCTTTGTGGCATGGGGCAGGGAAACACATAGCCTTCCTTCTGGCTGAGGCAAGAATTGAAACGGCACTCCTTCCCCATTCCAAATTCTTGGCCTAAGCCCTTCTGTCCAGCCAGAAATGTAACTTTAACATTCTGGGCCACAGTGCAAAATCTATAGCCCTCCCAGCATGCACCTTCTATAATACCAGTGTGTTCTTATGTGGCACAAGGGTCTTTGGGCCCCCTCTGGCTCCTGGGCCCTTTAGCGACTGCCACCTTTGCACCCCCTATAGCTACGCCCCTACTCATCCCCCAGCTACACGACTGTGGCCAGGAGGAGTCTGAATAGAGCGCCAGTCAAACATGTGCCCTGTCACCCAAGTCAAAGTCTATGGTACTGACAAGAACAGCCAAAACATTGAAGAGGTGATAGATGTTTTGGCTGAATTACCCTTTTAATAACCTTGGAAAAAACTAACAGTAAGTAGATTTTTTTCGTTGATCAGCTGTTAGGTGGCACTGTATGGGCCTACAAATTAACGCTCAAGGAACTATTTCTATGACCATTTCTCAAGCAGACTATTGCAGAACATTTATCTGTTTCTCAGCAGAAGAATTTAACATCTGGTAGATCAGCGGAAAAAGAGAAGATATAAAAAATTAGTTGTAAATACTGAACAAGCACTTAATGTTAAAGGGGTTGTGAAATTTTTTTTTTTTTTGCAAACTCACCTCAGTCCTGTAAAACTTTTAAAGAAATGTTTACTTACCTGCTTCCTGGCACCAGCTCCCTGCCCTTTCTTATCCTGGTCTGCGTTGTTCCACTCAGTGTCAACATCTAGTTTGACATCGCTGGAGCCAATCACTAGCAGCGGCGGTGACCGGCTCACCTAATGGCACTACAAATGGTCACATGATGCAAGGGAATCCGGCCTCTACTGCAGTCATGTCAAACAGGATGTTGACATCATAGGAGCCCAGTGGAGAAGAAGGAGTGGGGAGCCAGCATTAGGAAGCTGCCAAATTGGCAGGACCCCCATTCTTGAACAACCCTTGTAACGTTATTTGGCACTAAACCCGTTACAGAGTTATACATCTGTCAAGCTGAATGGAGAGAATGCGGTGCATTACATTACAATAATCCAGAAATGTGTGACAGAATGACTTATTGCGTTCAAGGTAAAGGCTACAAGTTCAAACTCTCTACTTTTCTTTGACCATGTTGTCTTCAAGATGACAATAGAAATATTTTTAAAAACTGGTTTATAACCCTATTATTCCTGAACAAGGATCTTCCCAAGTCTTCTCCTACCTGCTTTTTGGTGACACTGTAACTGAACAATGCCAATGGTAACCATGATGGAACCTTATTATAATAATATTAGATGTCCTCTTGGATCATGAATGTTAATAAAGTTAATCAAACACATTCAAAAGCTGAATGATTTTTCGACCATCAGCTATCTCTCTCCAACCTCTCCCGCCCTAAACATACATGCTTGGCTGAGCGCGTATGTGTTGTCATAGGGGAGAGAGGAGAAGGCCACTGCCAGGCATCTCTGGCAGCAGCTTATTTCCTGGAAGAGCAAAATATTTGGGCGAAGAAATTCAGTTCACCTGATCCTTATCTCTCTCGATATTATCTGTCAGGAGAGAGTTATAAGTTCCTGATACACATAAGATTGTCACCTGAACCCACTATTTTTGGTAGGTTTGGCCAACAATACACTAATGTGTATGTGGACCTTTAGTTACATAGTTTATAAGTTTGAAAAAAGACACAGGTCAATGAATTCCAACCTAAAATTCTGTTGTGTTAATCCAGAGAAAGGCAAATCTGTCAATCAGAATAAATAAAGAGCAATACGCCATCTCCACAAATCTAGAAACACTACCTTCAAGAAAGGCGTCCAGGACCTAATTGAACTTTTGCAATGAACAAACCATCTTAACCTTCTCCGACAGATGTTGATGGTGAAACCTAAGGGTCTGTTTTTGGAAAGCCCATATAATTTATGATTTATCTATAAAGTGGCCTCAATGGTCTAGTACACTAATAGCACTAAACCTGTTCATGAAGTAGCCCCTCAGTCAAGGGCTTTGCCAAATTTACAAAATGCTTCCACAGCTTGATGACTTAAGAGATACACAAAGCTTGATTTCACAAAATGTAACATATTGGATGGGACAACCTGAAGTCTTGATGACCTGGCATAGTGTCTCAACGATGCCTCCAATTAATAGTATATGCCATGGATGTCACTGTGTAACCAATGTAGACTATTGTGTGTATCTCTAACATTGGTATTTATTGATAGTATAGGAGAAAACAACATCAGTGAATTCAGATGGCCATAATATGGACTGCTTTAAGATCCATTTACCTCCACAAAACCCAGAACCTCGCTGTTCTTCTATACCATACTTACATCACCTTAGAGAGATCTTAGTGGACCTGTGCGATGTTCAGATATTGCAGGTGTAATAAAGATGCTAGACATGTGGCCTTATTGCAGACTGAATCTAGCCCACAGCTATGGTCACATTAGTGTCACACTAGTTTCTAACAAATTGAAGCACCAACCATCTTCTCTGATAGATTGGAGGCCATATAATTCCATTTGATGACACTGGCCACCATAAGTCCCATTGAAATTCCTGGGGCTTTTACCGGAAACCTTTTTCTATAACAATGGTAAAATCAAAGCAACAGAACCTTATTTCTTCTGACAAAACAATTGCACAACTTGCATAGACCTGAAATAACCTACTTCATTGTATCCGGAAAAGTAAGTTACTTAATAACCAAACTTAGTACACCAATTGATTGAGGAGGATGCAAGGGTGACACAGGGGCCCCCGAGAAGACAGTAATTAGTAAATATTAAAGTAATATGCTAATGAGATCGAGAACAGAATTATAAACAAAGGATTATGAGGAAAAAACAAATAGTGAACAGACACTGAGGCAAAGGAAATAACAAAATTACAATGCTATATGCGTCTGTTACTCATAAAGCTGAAGTTAATTGTGCATCATCTATTCCTGACAGTGAAGAATGAGAATGGTTTGTAAACAGTCATACAATTAAAGAGGAAGAATTACACAAACATCTTTTCATTTTCATTCCTAATCTCCAACTAGCAGAGAAAAGATCCCTCCATGGTGAGGCTTCGCACAAGTATCAAGAATAATACATTCTGGTTTTCAAACACTGATACTCAAACAACTTAACTTAATTTTCAATGAGCTGCTTGAAAGGGTTGTCTACTTCCTAAATAAATGAAAAATCTATAAATCTAAGATAAACTTTAATAGTTTTTAAATTAAATATACCCTAGTGGCAAGTGATTATCTCCAAAGGCAGTTTTTTCTCTTGGATAATTGGGGCCCATGGTATCAGACTCTGAGCCAACACTGGAAGTAATGTCCATCTAACTGATCTCCTGCCGACCTTGTGTTATCGCTTCCTAAGTCCTACACCAGTGTCACTTCTCAGGCCAATCACTGGGTGTATCAGTAATATGACATCACCACTGAGATCATTACTGTAGCCTTTGATTGGCTGCAGTGGTCATATGTCCTTGTCACTAGATCATCACTGGAGCAGGAAGAACATAGCCCTAAGAAACATTTGAACAGGTGTGGTATTGAAAAAGGGACTTCACTTTCACTTCAAATTATCATAAAATGGTAAAAAAAAGTGCCACCACTCCAGTGCCACTATTGAGGTCCCAATCACTCCAGTCTCTGCTGGACCTGCAGTGATGACTTCAAGTTAATTGCTGCCAATTATATATGACTGCTGAGACCTATGACTGACTGCAGCATTCTGTTATGAGCTGCCCTCCCACCCATTGACCCTTTTAAAGGGAATGTATGAGAAAATGGCCCATTGTGTATATAATGTTTTTAGTTAAACATATTTTTGAGACTTTTTAACTATGTTTTGTAATTTCCATGACACTATTTATATAAAAATGAAATCCTAAAATCCTGCAGTTTCCATGCTGACCACTGAGCCTAATAACAGGCTGACACCTCTATTTCTATAGGCATTACTTTTTAGCAGTCATCTCATTATCTTCAGGGGCAGGGTTACTACGAAAGATATCTGCAATGTATAAAAACACAGGAGCACACTATTCACAATAGGTGAGAATCACAATTTATCTACTCCCCTTCCATGCACAATGATCTCTGCATAGGTTGCAGAGCATGTCTAGACAACTCTCCCATAGAAGTCAATGAACATTTGTGCTTATGGGTCCATGTGACTGCTGTAAAGCATTTCTCTAAATGCTGTTAACAGCAGCTCAGGCAAGATGGCCGGCCCCATAATCATGGTGGATAGAAAACATAATTAAAAAAGAATAACTTCTACAATCAGATAATAAAAACAGATTAGAAATAATAAATATTTATCAGTTTCTGGGTTTTATTAGCAAAAACAATGTAGATTATAAATTCCCTTTAATTAAATGTTTGAACTTCATCTGGCGTTTGCACTCAAGAAAGGACTTGTCACAACACTATTATTTATTCTATTACAAAATGTATGTCATGACAGTAAATACTCTACCACTGGAGAGTCATCTTATAGAAGTGACTTGCTATTTGTATTACCTGCCGTGTGTTGACAGTAGATCAGCGAGGAGAGAAACTGCACCTGTCTCCGATTTTTGATAGAGCTCGGTTTGGGGGTCTATTGCAAAATGATTGTTGATATTGCCACTCCATGGAGGGCAAGCCTTTGCCAAGTACTAAACATAGGATGCCACTTCTAATGAATGTGATCGCTCATAGCCATATTATTATTGCTACTACATGGTTAGATTAGCTTTCTTTCAACTGCACTTGCTAGGACGGTCCTCTCTTTACTACAAATCTGATGAGGAAAGTTGAGTGTGGATGCCATGGTGGCTCTGAGTTTGATAAGGACATTGCTCCTATCTTGTACTGCAGAGCTGGACACACTTTAAATGATTACCCTAAGGCAGAGCTAAATCACACAGAAGAGCAATGAGCCAGCAAACCTGGATGAGTGGAACGACAGAAGAAACACCGACACTACGTAGGGATGCAATCTGTACAAGTACCCATAAAATGGTCCTGCACCATGAGAAAAAAACACATTGAAGATGAAAACGGCAAGGACACTGTGAAGAGATCAATGAAGGTCATAGCTGACAAGTTACGTAATGAAAAAAATTAGAGGAATTCACTTCACCTACCAAGGAAAACCACAGAAATTTGAGATATTAAATCAAGAACAGTCTTGTAAAACCACTAAAAGAATGAAGTGCACGGGTGAAGTAATGCAGACGGTTGACCCAAGGACAGCACATCTACTCAATGGGGTCTTCTAACATTTTAATCATGAAATACTTTATTTGCAGCAAAAGTTCCAATAAATGAACAGTCTGCCAAATAAATCATTTCAATCCTACTGCAGTTATGTTAGATCCTGAAGCATATGTGGCGGTTTAATTAATACTAAAACTGAATAGGTGGCAGAACTGCTGTGATAATTAGGGAGCTGGCTCCAAACATTGTTTGATCAGGAACAGGCACTATGTATTTGAACATTTACCAACATTTTGAGAAATATTGTCACATAAATAATGGCCTATTCTTTAGCTAATGTTGAGAAGTTAGTAGTTTCCGGGGGAATATTATAAGCTTTCAGTTATTTTAAAACCTGAAATGTAATAAAGTTCCAATAAAGTTTAGGTTAGAGAATAAAACTGCAGAGGCACCAATCACAATATTCTCACATCTGGAGCTTCAAGTACTTTATGAAAGTATGTGATTAGTAATGTTTTATTTGGACCCCTCAGAGTAGAATGATTTGTACTTCAAAACATGGCTATGAATAGAGTGCTTCAAAGATAAAATGTGATAAAAAAAAGACCATTTATAGGACCTGAAAATGTTCTTGGAGAGTTTTCGGTGACTGAAGTTACAGAATCAAAGTCTGAAGAACATCTACTTCTATACTTTCTACTTCCTTTGCTCTGGTATAGGTAATCTAGCTATGGGGGCATTGTGTGGATCCTAGTGTGGGACTGTCCTACTAAACTACCAGAGGTCCTTGACCTTACACAATAATGGCCCCAATGGTCCAGCAGAAGACAACCCCATTGGCAATGAGTTTGGAGCAAGCCAATAACAGGCTTCAGTGGTAATGTAGCAACAACCAGCACATGACAACTGAAGCCAGTCATTGGGGAAGATTTATCAAAATTGGTGTAAAGTAAAAATGGCTTAATTGCCCATAGCGACCAATCAAATTCCACCTTCGATTTATCAGAGCTCCTTTGGAAAATGAAAGGTGGAATCTGATTGGTTACTATGGGAAAATAAGATGGTTTGCCTTTTCACCAGGCTGGAGCGGTGCATGTGACCATGCCCATGCACTGCAAGATGTTAACAATGTGGGGACTAGAGGATGGAGAAAGTGGAATAAGATCTTCAGCTGAATCTCTGTAGGAATGGAGTCCATGAGGAGACATCAAATACAGAGAGGAGGTGGAGATGTGGCTAATGAGCAGTAGTGTTGGGCATGAATATTCGATTCGTGAATATTAATCGCTAATATCGGCATTTCGAGAATTTCGCGAATATTTAGAATATAGTGATATATATTCATATTTTTGAATATTCTAGATTTTTTGCCATCTAAACCAATGATCCCTCCCTGCTTCTTGCTTGTGGGCCAATGAAAAGGCTGCAATATCTTTGTGTGAGCTTAGCAACATCCCTAGCAACCAATAGGAAAGTTGCCCACCCCTTTACTATATAAGAACCTCCCCAGCAGCCATTTTCTACAGTTTTGAGAGAGAGAGCAGTGTCATTGCTGTGCTCTGTGATTTCCACTCATTACATTAGATAGTTAGTTAGCTCATATATATAATACAGATAGTTAGTGGGAGATAGTCAGTGTAGGTTAGATAGTGATATAGTGTAGCTGATAGGTTCCAGTGCAGGGTGTTAGGTAGGGTGATAGGTTCTGCTGGCCATACATACATGCTACAGACATAGTGCTGTGATGTCACAACAATACATAGTGCACCAATCAGTAATATGTAGTCAGACCTGCTAAAATGTGAAGTTGCACGTATTGCGCCAAAATATTTGGATCATTAGTGCTGATTAGCGCAATCACGAATATATTGAAGCTATCTATCTGCATATAAAGATATTTTTATGTTCTGCAATGCCAACTATTTTCTCCAGTCTCAGGAAACTTCTAGCAGCTTGTAAAATGTAGCAAAAGCAACCCACGCCTGTATTGCGTGCGCAATATTCGCATATTACATTGCCGATTTTCGCAATCAAGAAAATAATCTATGATGAATATTCTACAAAATATTAGCAAGATATTGTGAATTCGAATATTGCTCCTGCCTTTCATCACTAATGAGCAGCAGCACTTGTATGCAGTCTCCATTACCACAGCCCCACATTACCACAGTCTGTCCTGTCCGTCCTCTCTGTACTCCATGTCTCTTCATGAACTCCATTCCTTCACAAATTCAACTGAAAATCTTATCAAATGTATTCAGGATCATAATCCCTGTAGCTGGCTAGCCAAAACCTGTCCTAGGTTGCTAATATGGCTTATATGTTTATACAGCTAGACATGCCAATAACCTTAATACAGTTCGTATGTTTATATGTTAAAGGCAGAAAGAGAGTTATTTACAGTGACTTCATGTTTTGGATGTTACACAACAGTTATATACTGTGTTCACAGAAGCAGAAAGATAATATGCTTTTAAGATTCATTATATGAATGTAAAGTAAGCTCAATGACACAGAATAAAACCAGAAAGTATAGAGTTAAGCTGTTGTCACTGCCCAGGAGTCTTGACCAATCACTGCCAGCATCACACTGAGCAAGATTCTTGACCAATTACAGCCAGCCTCACACTGAGCCTGTGTGGGAAATCCCCTAGTAGAAGCTGCTAGAATCATTACACCAGAGAAGAAGAGCTGAACAGACATTCACTCCACTAAGAGCTTAGTTTTACGGAAGAAAAGAGGCCAAAATAGTTTTACCAATCTGCGAATAGTTCAAACAAACTGCTCAAAGCAATTGTATAGAGCAGGCATGCTCAACCTGCGGCCCTCCAGCTGTTGCAAAACTACAACTCCCATCATTCCCTGACAGCCTTCAGCTATCATCATCCAGCAGGGCATCGTGGGAGTTGTAGTTTTACAACAGCTGGAGGGCCGCAGGTTGAGCATCCCTGGTATAGAGCAAACTGCAAACCAAGTTGAACAAGTAGAACTATTGGTTAAACCTCAGATATACCTCTCAGAGAGATCATAAAGTGCTTAAATAACTTAAAGTGAGAGTTCAGATACTGAAGAGAGAAATTTATCCACTATCTGCTTCGGAGGCGGCAGTGTTATATATGAAGAAAAGTTTAAGTTAATAAAGAAGTTATCTTAAGCATTTGGTGTGCTCTTTAAGCCTAATGTTTCCATAGAACGGCGCTAGAAGAATCAAAGCAGAGTAACAGTCTGGTTGGACTAAAAAGTTAGAGATATCAAAATTCTTCTAATGCCACAGCGCAAAAGGCACTTCATAGTGCTGCGCCTGACTAGTAGGAGAGGAGGATGAGGTAGCTCTTTAGATAACTGCTCTGAAGTAAATTGTCCTCCTGTGTGATTAGGACAGGTTTTGTGTGTACTAATAGGACAGGGGCCATTTTGTTTCTCCTAATTATTGCTCCCCGGACAAAATGAGCCATTTTAACTAATAAAAAGTGTTTGGGAATACATTTTTTATAAAGTAATATTTAAAGGGGTTTTCCAGGTTCAGAGCTAAAACTGGACATATCCCCTTCCCTTCTTCACTCAGGCAGCCCCTCTGAGATGAGCATCGGAGCATTTCTTGCTCTGATGCTCTCCCTTGCCCTGTGCTGCATTGCGCAGGGCAAGGGCTTTTTTGTTTACATGTTTACACTGCTAGATGGAGGCTTCCACCTAGCAGTGTTTGCACTGACGTCACCAAAACTAATGTGTGGGCTTTAGTGCTGCCCTAGCCATTTTACAGGCTAGGGCAGCGCTAAAGTCTGCCCATTAGTGCCAGTGACGTTACTGGGAACACTGCTAGGCGGAAGCCTCCGCCTAGCAGAGAGAAACGCTGTACTTCACCGGATCTAATGAAAAAGCCCTTGTCCTGCATGGTTAAGCACAGGGAAAGCATTGGGGCATTAAATGCTCCGATGCTCATCTCAGAGGGGCTGCCTAGGTGAAGAAGGGATATGTCGAGTTCAGCTCTGAACACAGATAGCCCTTCTAAGTATTTTCATTTTCTTAATTCCCGGAGAACCTCTTAAGCAAAGAAGGAGCAGAGATTTCAGGCAACAAATTATAAGTTAAGCTGAATTTTTTCCCACACAACTATATATCAATTTGGTCAGCTCCCCCTGCTCTGTAATTTGATGACTGTAGATCATACCCCATGTTAAATATGACAGGTTACCTATGAGGACTGTATTTTGTAATAATTAGAAATATAGCGGTCTATGCTTATGGTCTAGTGGCATCTACATATTGTGAGGCAGTGACAGGCCTCATAGCTGCTAGGGGAGATTTATGGCAGGAGTTTCCATGTCTTCCCCGACAATCATCAAGTCTGAGGCAGCACCAGGTGCCACAATCCATTTGGGATAGGAGCCCAGCCCAGTCAGTCAGGGGAGAGTGTTTGGTGAGACAGAGGCCTGGTGAGGCTCTGTCAGTGTGGTCTATCTAGTCTAGGCTTGAGGGGCTATGGGGCTAGGTGCTAGCCACAAGTTTGGGGGGCGCCTTGACGCCTGAGAATAAGGGTCACAAGGCCAGAGTCGGGAGGACTACTGGGCCAACATCCCCAGAACGTGTTGAAGGGTCACAGCCAGGAAGCTTCTGGACTGTATGGCTGGAGAAAGCTGAATTTATGGTCCATGTGTGAACAGCGCTCTGTGTAGGTGAGACAGGGATCATGCCATTGAAAATTAAATATAAAATACTGCTGTAGCAGTCGGTGCCGAGAGATAAAAATTCCTGTATAGGTAGGGAACCCATTGTTAGTTTACTGCTGAAGTGAGGGTAAGATAATATACAAGGGTAGCCCACAAAAAACTAGCTCCCCTCCAATATCTCCAAATCAAACTGCCTAATAGTAAATCTGTATATGTTGTCCATAGCAACCAATCAGAGCCTAGCTTTTTTCAGAGCCCTTTAGAAACTAAAAGCTGAGCTCTGATTGATTGCTATGGACAACTAAGACAATTTACTATCAGGGAGATATTGGACGCTGGTAACTTTTTCGTGGGGCCCTGTAGTAGAGGAAAGGGTAAGATAGTATAGTAGAGTAGTAGAATCGGATATGAGAGCTCTATTGTTCTCTTGAAGGGCCTAGATAAAGATGTCCCTTTCTGGTCAGAGTGAATGGTCTTACTGAGAAAGTCAAGTGAGGCTGATTGGTGTGCTAAAAGTCCAAACAAAAGGAAAGTTAAAGAGTCAGGACAGGAATATGAATAGGTGGAGTGGCTGTAAAATTATATCCAGGAAACTATTCTTCTGTTTTTGTAAACATAAATAGAATATTTATTTATTAATTGTATGCACTTAAATAGAGATGTTATATTCCGCTGCGCTTTTCAGACTTTAGCATTATATTCTCATATAGCTTGTTAATATGTGATGAAGAATGATGGTAGTGTCCCTTTAATTACATAGTGTATCGTATGTTTGTCACAGACATCAGAGATTTCTGTATTATAAATTATTCTTCAAAAGTGAGTGAAATCTGTCGTTGGGAACCAGTAAGGCTAGTTACACATTTGAGGCAGGAATTTTCCAGCCTTGTTAACTATTAAGGGGTTCCGGCAGATCCAACCATAATCTGGCAAACATGCTGAGAATTTGCCAGACAGAAACCTCTGTACCCTTACCTAGATTATAGTTTATATGTGAAGAGACATTTTATATAATATTACTATTCATTAGTATTTATATAATCCTCACCACTAGATTTTTGGGGAAAAAAGTTCTGTGGACAATGTATTGAAGCTGTTACATTTACAGTTTGAAGAACAAGAGTTCACAAATTAGTTAATAAGAAAGAGCATTGATTTAAGTATTGATGGATTTCCAGAATCATGAGCATGTGACACAAGTAATTAAAAACTTTTCAGTGTTATTCTCTGAGTAATTAACCATTGCCCTGCTTTTTATCTCAACTGCTTGTTCTTCTATGTGCCAGTAAACATTGTTAATGAGATAGATAACTCGCCTTGATGGTGCAAGACACCCACCAGGGATAAACAAATATTCCTGGTGGGCGTCCTGTCTAGACAAAAATTCAGCATATAACTGTACAGGCTTACATATTGTAGATATATCATACGTACAATGATGTAGTATGAGTATAGGAGCCAATAGAAGAAAATTTGATATTTTAATCTATTAAAGGGGTTGTCCCAGAATTATAAAAATACTTAAGTAGTACTTTATTATAAATATATTCCTAAATACCTTTCATTAGCTATAATGGCTCATTTTGTCTAGAAAGCAATCATCAGGAAAAATAAAATGGCCACTGTCCTATTAGTACACACAAAACCTGTACTTCACAACACTGAGGTAAAGAGCTGCCTCATCCTACCCTCTGCTCTGCTTGTCAGAGATTATGATCCTGAATACAGTTTAATATGATATTGAGCTGAATCTCTGTAGGAATGGAGTCCATGAAGAGACATAAAATACAGAGGGCAGGTGGCTGGTTAATGAGCAGCAGCACTGGTATGCAGTCTTCATTACCACAGCCCCACATTACCACAGTCTGTCCTGTCCGTCCTCTCTATACTTCATGTCTCCTCATGAATACCTTTCCTACAGAGATTCAGCTAAATATCAGCTGTATTCAGAATGATGATCCCTGACAAGCAGAGCAAAGAGGAGGATGAGGCAGCTCTTAAGCTCAGTGTTCTGAAGTAACTTGTCCTGCTGTGTGATTAGGACAGGTTTTGTGTGCACTTATAGGATGGCGGCCATTTTATTTCTCCTAATGATTGCTCCCCAGACAAAACAAGCCATTATAACTACTGAAAGCTATTTGGGTATATATTTATAATAAAGTAATATTTAAGTTTGCTTTAACGTCACTAATTAGTTTGCCCTTCCTCTGATCCATCAGAACAATAATCCCCAAAAGACAGATCCTGTCTGTGGAGCATCTGCCTTCACTCGGTCAGTAATCCATCAGTATTGCTAAAGCCAAAAGAAACAGGAGTGGATCCAAAACAGAGATGACACATAAATGGAATATTTGCATGGCTTCTGTATTTTGTACCCACTCCTGCTTTTGGCTACCAAGTCATAAGCCAATTCTGATGCAAAATAGGGACCATGTCATGCAGGCCTTACAGTTGTTACATAGACAGGATCCATTGTGCATCTCATTTTCCTTCCTTCTGACAGATCAGAAGAAGGGTAAAATAAATGATGATGTCAGCAAGGCTGAAAGGCAAAATAGTGGCCCAGTCATGAAGCGGGGAGGGTGAGAACAGAATGAGACCTCCACAGAGCGGCCCTATGACATAGTGGTGAGGTGTAAGCAGCATGAGGAGACCTCAGGGTGGCATAATGACAGTGTAGAGGTGGCAGCAGCAGTATGAGAAGACCACAGAGTGGCACAATTACAGTGTGGAGGTGGCAGCAGCAGCATCTGGAGGAGGCCACAGGGTGGCACAATGACAGTGTGGAGATGGTAGTAGCATCAGGAGGAGACCACAGGGTGGCACAATGACAGTGTGTGGCAGCAGCAGCATCTGGAGGTGACACAATGACAGTGTGGAGATGGCAGCAGCATCAGGAGGAGACCACAGGGTGGCACAATGACAGTGTGGAGGTGGCATCAGCATCAGGAGACCACAGAGTGGCAAGGTGACATAGCGTGGAGGTTGCAGCAGAATCAGGAGACCACAGAGTGGCAAAGTGACATAGTGTGGAGGTTGCAGAAGCTTTAGGAGACCACAGAATGTCCCAGTGACAGAGTGGGGAGGTGGGTGGCAATAACAGTATCAGCTGAAGATAGTGGGTAAAAGAAGGAGCACTTGGCATCAGATGTGTGGCATCAAGCGGGTGGCAGCATCAGAATAGTAGCTGAGGCAGGTAGCCAGAAAAAAACGGTCTCTTTTGTCAAAGTGTTGGTGTGGCACCAAGGATGATCTAGTCTGATGCCTGTTCTGCTCCAATACTGTGGATTGATTCCTCCCTACCCTTTTTCCTGAACTTCTATACAGCAAAATAAAAGTTTTAAAGTCTTTTCTACCACTTTCCCTAGTGCCTGTCATGTCTTTCCCTGCACTAAGTGGCTGAATTCAAGATGGCTGAGGCTATTTATAGGGCTGTGACATCACAGGAGCTGGCTGCTGATTGGCTGCATGCATGGCATTGTGGGTGATCCCTCGTTCCCAGAGTTACTTGCTCCATGTCCTAACACATGCAGCTGCCATTTTAGGAAAAAATGTGATTCGTTACCACGAAGCGTGAGGAAATTTGAATCTAATTTTTCCTGAAATTCGGATCGAATTCCACTTCGGCAACTTTGATTCGCTCATCTCTACTGATGAAATAACTATGTTCAGATGATGATTTTGATTTGGAACAACACAGTTAGTAGAACTCCTTACATATCCTCAGATACCCCAGGGTATGCAAGGTTTTGAGACGTAGGAGTTTAACCTAAAGTCAGGCAGAGACAAAGGGGGTGAATTTATGATGAGGGTAACATTTGAAGTCAGTTTTGCTTGAATCTGCCTATTCCAGTTTTTTAATGCAAACCTTTTTCTTGTAGGAAAATTGTGAAATTTTTTAAAAATGTTGTAGTGATAAGGGTTCTGCCACACCTTGCGGCTGTGCTGCATTTTCAATGCAAAAAAATGAACAGAGCCTGATGATATTTAGTAATGTTAACAGGGAAATTTACTGTCTGCACTGCTTTGATATTTCCAGTCCTTATTTTAGAGTCAAAATGCCAACATGTTTATTCGGTTGCCTATGTCTGATGGTCTTGACTTGAAATAGAAGACATTCACTTAATTGCATGAGTTGTCAAGATAATTTGGTGCACCTGAACTCATTTAGGTTTACCAGAGCAAAGGGCTCGAACAGTTGCTCAATTATGATACCTCCATGTTGATCGTTAATGATTTACTAAACTAATTATTTTCCCCTGCAAGCTAGTTGAGTAGGTTGTGTAGATCACAATAATTAATTTCTTGTTAATGGCTTTGGGCTCGATAAGGGAAATGTTCTTTAAAAAATGAAATTTGCAGAAATATGTATATGGTTTATTCATATTATAAAACATAGTAGGATTTATCATTTGAATAGGCCACTTTTGTGGTGTGCAAAAGTCGCAAATTGCATGTTTGCGACTTTCTCAACGGCACTTGCTCAAATTTTTTTTTTGTGCAAGTGCCATTTCTCTGCTGCTTCCCACTTTCTCCAAAAGGGGGCATGGTGAGGGAGGGGAGGGGGCCGGGCTGGCAGCCCTGCCACACTTATCATCTTCTATGCCAGTTTTCTGGTGTAGAAGAAAACTGGGGCTGGCATAGACTTCAGTTCAGGCAAAAGGACAACCAAATGCTGTGCCTAATTTATGACACGTCTGGTTATCATAGGATGGCAGAGTATGCCCATTAGGGCTACCCCCTGACGAAGGCACGCAGAAACACGCGTTGGGGTAACGCCATCCCGGTTTGGATACACTACCCTTGGGTGAGTCCCCTCTGTATATGGTGATTACTATTGTTATTTAATTATTTCCTTATGGCCAGCGGTTTATTAGAGGTCATATTCTGTTGTTGGGCTTCACTTGTTTTTGTGATGCTCACAACTGAGTACCGCTGCTGCCAGTTGTGGCAGTGATCTCACTGCCCCACAGTCATTGTGGTCACATAGAGCTCTGGAGACTCGGCCATATTCACATCCATTGATATAAGTGGACCCCTATATTACCATTACTATGTAGTGTACCACTGGGATGGTGGTTTTTCTTGCTGCTACCTTATTAAACACAACGGTTTTATGTATGTATCTATTTGATTCAATAAAATATATATGTTGTTATTGTACCTTTACGCTTCAGTTTTTGTAGGTCTTTGTTTGTTTTGGGAGCAGGTACTCCTTTATGGTTTCAATTGTTGGCCCTTTATTTTTGCCGCAATATGTATTGCATATACTCACTGTAGTTTGGGCATGAGGGTCAACGTTGGTCTTAGATTGGTATTACCATTAGGGTTTGATCTCATGTTGGGTGGAGATTTTGGCAGCTTCTTCATGAGACCATCCTCCAGTTTTTTTTCCGTATACTTCAATTCACAGTATAACAGTCTTGTAGAGCAGCTCTCAGTAATGGCTTATCACAGAGCCATGGTGGTTTAGTATAGCAGGCAGAGATATCCTGGTTTGCACCCACCATGATACAGGATGGAGTTGTGCACTTGCAGGTCGAAGTATATTGGCTTTCTCCTTCCACTGTTCAGGATCTGACCATATGCTTGCAGGTAGTGGTATCAAGGGATATCATAGTTTCCTCCTGCCACACTGATCATCTATGGTCATGAGCACTAGCTTCCTGGCAGATCCAAACATACAGGGTTCAGGATGGGGTCCTCAACCACTTGCTGAACACACAAGTGCACTGGCTCTTTGTTGCTGACAGAGCCCAAGTCTTTGCTACAGACCTCCACCTGATCTCCTTGAAGTATTAGTCTCATGCACTGCTACCATGTACCCAACAGGCTTTTTCTGAAGATACTCACAGCACACACTGGCCAGAGCCCCTCTTTAGACTCAGCAACACCCAACAGAAAATTTGCACATTTTTGGAGTAGCAGCTTAGCTTAGGTCATCATGTGACATCATGTTCATCAGTCACATGACCCAGGTGCAGCTCAGTCCCATTGAAGTGAAAGGGCTAACCCACAATACCAAGCACAGCCTCTATACAATGTATGGCACTGTGCTTGGTGAGCTGAGATAAGGCCATGGGGCTACAGTGAGCACCGGTGCCTTCTCAAGCAGCTGATCAGCAGGGGCCCCAGGTGTCAGACCCCCATCGATCAAATATTGATGACCTATCCTGATAGGTCATCAGTTTAATTTTCTCAAAAAACTCCTTTAAAGGGGTTTTCCTATGTGCATCAACATCCTTTAAAATATTTATTTATGAAAGTATCTGTAATTTTGTGATTTATTTATTTTCCCTTTGTTGCTCCTATCTTACTTACTAGACTGTGATCAGGTGACCGGGTCCATGCAGCTCTTTCTTATTTCCTGTGATGTCATGTCCATGGGCGGGGCAGTGTTAGAGGAGTGTCTATATACCTAACTGGGTGGGAGGAGCTACAAACTAGTTGAGGATTCTTAGGGACGAAGAAAGGAAAAGTGCATCATGGGTTTGGTTGGATGCAGAAACACAAAATGCTACATACAGGATAGAAGCAAACCAGAGTGATAAGTTTATATGGTAAAAACTGGTCAGAAGGTTAAAAAAGAAAAAGTTGTGGGAAAGATGTTCATGAAATAAGCAACGACATGAGCATACAGTATCTGTTAAAACCCATAGTAATTCTGGAGAACCCCTTTAAAGTTGTATGGCATCCATGCACATGGCATAAGCCCTTCTAGACTAGAAAGTGAACAACTTCTTTCCTATGTCACCAGAGGCGTAGCTATAGGGGAATCAGATGAAGCGGCTGCTTTGGGGGCCCAAACTCAGAAGGGGCCCACCTAGGAGGAAGGCTAAAAGATTTTATTATTAAATAGATTCAGTGCACACACAAATATAAATCAAAATATATATCTTTTATTCTCCAAAGAGGTATTAGTACATCATTTTCCATTGTCTCAGTAAAAAATTGAAAAAAGGAGAGAACTCATAATTTCAAGAATTTTTTCTCAGACGAATGATGATGACGACGTTTCGGCCATGGTGACCTTTTTCAAGTCTCATCAATGGGTAGTTCTAAGAGGGGGAATGATGCCGAGATAAGGGGTAAGATTTTGTTGTCAGCGATGACGTTATAAACAGTGACACTGTAGGAAATAGACATAGCGCCTGCCGGGCCTCGTCTGAGAGCGCGATCTTGACTAGCCTCAGGAGTGGGGGTTTTCACAAGAAATTGCCGGGGGAGGGAGGCCCATTTAAAAATATTCAAACATTTCTAGTTTGTAACCTATGCTTTCAACTTGGCATGGCCATTAAGGGGTTAACAAATAAAATACACGCACGCCTGGCTATTTGCAGGTAACAAGTGCTCTTTATTTTTCTTTAGAAAAGGGACGTAACAATTCCAGCTGCCTTTTCATGCTTTACAATTGTGGCAGAATATTTTTGGTGCCAGCCTTTCAGAACCGTAATGACAGCCTGGCAGCACAACGCGCACCTCCACGTGGTCAGAAGTCTTGTCTGTCTGCCTGGGCAGCTTATTTAAGATTATTGCTATGCGACTCATGCATGTATAGCTATTATAGTACTTGCACACCACAGAGGCATTGATTATCCCAGTCTTTCAATTGTGCTCACACATACTCTGGCGACTACAATATTACACCTATACCGAGCGGAGCCAGTGTTTATCTCAGTGCTTAAAGTCTCGCAACACCTACCGCTTTCCTATGATATTGGATGTATGCAAAACACAAGCCGTGCTTATTTCAGGCCTTCCATCTCCAACACACACACACACTGCTAAAATACTATATGTACGCACAGCGCAGGCAGCAGAAGTGCCAGCCTCGCTCCCCCCCCCCCCCCCCCCCCCCCCAACCATTCCTCTCCCTTTCTGTGGCAGAGTAAATTATAAACTCGATAAACTGCTTCTGATGTTGCCCAGCGGATGTGGTAGCAGCCAGACTGGCATAAATTAAAAGCTCTCTCTAATTGTCTAATTTAATTTAGCAGATGTGCGGGCACGTGGGATGCCTCTAATAAAAGAGACGAAATGGATTAACCCTTTAAACTCCTCCGCCACACTGATGCACTGCCGATTTAAGGGGGGGCACAATAGGACAATAGCTAGGTTATGAACTCCGGTATGTGGTATTATATTTAGTTTAATTATTTTTTGCAATTTTTTTGTGTGTGGCTTTTTTAGTCTTCTAACCTCTAGAGATGTTCAAATGACGGTCAAATAAATCCAGAAGCTTAGCGCTTGCATATTTAGGAGAATAAAAGATTGCATTAAAAATATTTATGTAAAACAGACGGACGGACTGTATATATGGCATTGTTAGGCCCCTTTCACACGGGCGAGTTTTCCACGCGGGTGCAATGCGTGAGAAGGACGCATTGCACCCGCACTGAATCCGGACCCATTCATTTCTATGGGGCTGTGCACATGAGCGGTGATTTTCACGCATCACTTCTGCGTTGCATGAAAATCGCAGCATGTTCTATATTCTGCGTTTTTCACGCAACGCAGGCCCCATAGAAGTGAATGGGACTGCGGGAAAATCGCAAGCATCCGCAAGCAAGTGCGGATGCATTGCGATTTTCCCGCATTGTTGCTTAGCAACGGGACCCAATCTCTATTATTTCCCCTTATAACATGGTTATAAGGGGAAATAATAGCATTCTTAATAAAGAATGCATTGTTAAATGAAGAGGAAGGGGTTAAAAATAATAAAAGTAAACTTACCTTAGCCACTTGATCGCGTAGTCGCGATCTCTCCTCTCTTTCCCTGCAGCATCTATGAGCTACAGGACCTGTGATGACGTCACATCACATGGTCCAATCACATGGTCCATCACCATGGTAAGATGGATCATGTGATTGGACCATGTGATGTGACGTCATCACAGGTCCTTTAGATCATAGATGCTGCAGGGAAAGAGAGGACAGATCGCGACTACGCGATCAAGTGTCTAAGGTAAGTTAACTTTTATTATTTTTAACCCCTTCCTCTTCATTTAACAATGCATTCTTTATTAAGAATGCTATTATTTCCCCTTATAACCATGTTATAAGGGGAAATAATCAATTCTCCAGAAGACCCGAAACCAGACTTCAGTGATGAATTCCGGCTTCGGGTTGGGTACCAAACATGGCGTTTTTTCTCACGCGCGTGCAAAACGTGTTGCAAACGTTTGCACTCGCGCGGGAAAAACGCATATATTTCCGCAACGCACCCGTCTCTTATCCGGGTGTCAAACATGACGCCCGTGTGAAAGGGGCCTTAGTGTTCTGGTATTCTATTAGTATGACATACCAATAGAGTAACATACCTGACAGTAGGATCTAACATATGTAGTGTTAAAAAGAAACTGTCATTATTGCCATACTGTAAATACAAAGTGACCCTTAGGACGGCATTATTACCTTTTAGGGGGTACTCAGTGGGCATTATTATTCTTTAGGGACATTGGACATTATTACCGTCTAGTGGATAAAAGGGTGCAGTATTACACTCTAGGGCACTCACAGGATACTTTATTACTTTCTAGGGGGTACTAAAGGGTCATTATTACTGTCTAGAGGGCACATAGGGGGAATAATTACTAAATACGGGGAACAGCGTTACACATTATTACTGTCTAGAGGGCACATAGGGAGAATAAATACTAAATAAGGGGAACAGCATTAAGCATTATTACTGTGTGGTGCCCTATAACCTTCCATGGATGGAAGAAGTCGTCATCATGGTGGTCTAGGCCAGATGGAGAGAAGTGAATGATTCCAATCAAAGATGTCAACTGTAAGTTGTTGGGTATAACTGCGCTTGCAGAACACCTGTGTAAAACTAATATTTATCACTGTATGGTCACTGTATATCAGTAATATTTGTCTTTGCACACGTGTTTAGTTTAGAAACTGTATGGTCGTAATTAGGGATGAGGGAATTTCATATTTTAAAGTTCGTGTGCGGGTTCGTGTTGTGGTACTTACTGAATTGCATTATGGATTCCGTTACCACGGACGATAATGCAATTCCATAACGGAATGCATAACGGAATGCCTTTAAAGGCATTCCGTTATTCATTCCGTCATAATAGAAATCTATGGCCTGCATAACGGATCCGTCTGGTTTACGTTGTGCAGGAGAGGACTTCAGCATAATGTAAACCGGACGGATCCATTATGCAGGCCATAGACTTCTATTATGACAGAATGCATAATGGAATTACTCTAAAGGCATTCCGTCATGGAATTGCTTTATGGTCCGTGGTACCTGAATCCATAATGCAATTCAGTAAATTTCACAACACGAACCGGCACACGAACTTCAAAATATTAAACTCATCCCTAATCATAATATTCATTTACTACTTAGTGGTATTAGTAGTGCCCATGGTGTGGTGTTACCTGGGTCGGGGGCCCAAACAACCAGCAGATGTGTTTTTGGCCCCTTCCGTGCCGAACCCCTAGCTACATGTCTGGTCATGGAAGAACTCATTTTGTAAAGGGCAGGTCATATCGAGGAGAGAGCTTATAATTCATAGCATGTAGGCATTACAAACTGCTTGTGTGATTCCAGCCTAATAGGTATAAGGATCCAATGGGAGCATAGTCTGATTTTTGAAGGGTATAAAGGGCTATTCAGATCCCTGTGATGCTGCAAGTTCAGATAACTTAAACCCGCCATGATCTGGCTTTGATATGTACGAGTAATATGGATGAATAATACTTTCATGTGAATAACTGGAAGCATACATACAGTTATTCCACACCCAAATCTGCTCCCAGTTGACCTGCCATTGTTTCCAATGGGAAATCTGTGCCTTAGTATATACAACCCATGTTGTGTAAAAAAAAGAGCAATTGCTGCTTATCAGTGGCTGGTGTCCACACGTAGATCAGTCTATGACAAGCTATGAATGCACATCAGAAAGCTGAGGTTCGGCCTCAGAATTTAGCAGTAGATTCACAGCATAATCAGCGGAGGAAGTGAATCTGGATTTGCTGACTTGCTGCTACAGATTTGCTGCAGATTTCACTCTATGCAATGCAAACGGTGAACCCCATTGACGAAATCTACAGCGCAAGGGTGCATGCACACGACCGTCTTTTCACTCCGCATCTGATCCACATTTTTTGCGGATCAGATGCGAACACATTCATTTCAATGGGGCTGCAAAAGAAGAAGACAGCAAACTGTGTTCTGTCGGCATCCATATGTCCATTCCGTCTCACTGCAAAAATAATAGAACATGTCCTATTTGTGTCCGTTTTGTGGAGAAGAATAGGAAGGGAGGGACATGCTGATCCGCAAATTGCGGAAAGCACACGGCCAGTATCTGTGTTTTGAGGATCCCCAATTTTTGGACCGTAAAAAGGATACGGTCATGTGAATGCCCCCTAATTTGACATGCGGCAAAGTGGAAAATCTGCAGCGCAGGTCAGTACAGCAGCATTCCACAGCATATCCATCATGTGTGAACATACCCTTAAAGGGGTTGTCCCACGACGCCTTTTCATACTTACCTGCTCCCGGCGCGCCGTTCACTTCCTGGATTCTGGCTGGTGGCGGGCTCCATCTTGATTGACGTCTTCTCAAGGCTGGGCCGCGCGCTGGACTGAACGCGCACGTTGCCGCGCATGCGCCCTGGTGACATCTTCCTGGCAAGTATACTATACTGGCCAGGAAGAAGTCACCATAGCACATGCGCGGCGACGGCGTGCGCTTTCAGGACTGCGCGTGGCCCGGCCGGGAGAAAAGAAGAAGTCGTCTGCGCAAGCGCGGCCACCGCGATTCGGGATGGGAACGCTGGCCGTAACCAGGGGAGACGGAAGACAACAGTCAGGTAAGTATATCTTAAATTTCTTAAGATGTGATCATTAAGATGGGAATACCCCTTTAACGCTTTCTTTACACTTTTCATTTTCCATTTTTAATTCCTTTTCTGGCTCTAATAAACTGCATCAAAACTGCCCAAAAAACATTTCACCTTTACATCTGTACAAAATATGTCGATAGAGTTTTTCCACTTATATTAATGCAAAAAAATCCATTTAAAAAAAATAGGAATATAAGAAATTCCAGCTACAGATAATAGCAGAAGTATAACATTGTGTCGAGGTTTTCTTTTTGTTTTTTTTACACATCTCTCTGCACGACGTTTCATTTTCATATATCTGAATCCTCATTTACCCAGCAAGGTATCTGATAAAGCAGACTACCTCTACTTACTGACTTTCAGTGTCCTCATAGGGGAGGAAGTAAATCGCCCCTTTCTGCGGTGTACAATACGAATGCCTAGGGCAGCAGTGTGCGGAGACAGAAACTCAGCACAGCTTAACTTCTCCCATTTCATAACTAGGCATAAACAATAAGACAAGGCGGAGAGACACGGGGTGACATTTTATCGCAAGTGAACTGTGCTTGCAGAAATGCTATTTTTCCTGCTGAGTGCTTTGGTGCACCAATGTGTCTCAATGCATGTATGTGAAACCAATCAGAGCGGAAATGCTGAGGGTTCCTTCTAATTTATTTTTACCGTCTGCTCTTACAGTCTGCGCAACCCAGACCCTGATGCTACATTCACACACTGTAATGGCTGCGATTGTCCGAGAGGGCCTTCTAACCATTTACCTGCCCGTTGTGCTGCCAAATGTATGCCATTGTCAGTCTGACATTTTTCTTTTCAATCTACCTCGACAATAATTACGGCATTTTTTCTTTATAGCAGGGCAGCAGCTTTCAGCACTCCAGCTGCTGCAAAACTACATTTCCCAGCATGCACACTTGCTCAGCTCTGAATGGAGCATTCTGGGAATTGTAGTTTCAGAACAGCTGGTGTTCTGTACATGAGATTGCTGATCCCTGTAGTAGGGATCACTGTCACCGCCGGTTTTAATAACTTCATGCATTTTCCATGTAATAACAGTTCTGGAACATCTATTCTTTTGGCTCTATGTTGTGCCATTCCTTTATTATTTCTACTAGAAGTTATGAATGAATTGCTAGCAGTCTGCAGTAAGGGTACAGAGGGGCGGTAACAAGTTGGTGGCCCTGGCAATTTAAAATGACCCTTGAATGAAATTGAAGTGATCCATGTTGAGGGCATAACCAAACTGACTGAAGGCAAGACAATATAAGTAGGGAGGGAAACAGAAGAAGGCAGAGACAATGGAAGTAGGCTTGCAATACTGTAATGCAGCACAAAATACCGTCCCAGGAGAACCGAATACGACAGTGCAGCACAAAATACTGCCAGGTGCATAACTACCTGATGCTCCTAGCATTATTAATGCTGAAAGCATCAGAAGATCAAGTACCAGAGGCTTGAGGGGGGCTCGGGCAGCCCCCTGGGCATCAACCCACTGGGAAATTTCCATGTAGGGTCTATGGCCAATCCACTCTTGGAGCCCTAAGAGACCGGAGAGTATCATACACACATATTCAGGCCAATTGGAGCACTTTTGATTTGATTAGAATTGATTAAGACCCAAATCGAATCAGTCGACCAATTTGGTCAAATCGAAGCTGAATTGAATTTTGAGCAGTTAGCTTATGTCTAGATGTAATATTAGAATTGCAGTTTACCTTATTACATCTTGATGCAAGCTATAAAAACCATTGAGCGTTGTCTGGAAGGTTTACAGACTATAGTCATTCTGTCGAAAGCCACCTAGTCCTAGTCTAAAGCTCAGCCCAGACATGAAGATATCACCTATGATCATTGTCCAGTTTTCAACCCCACCTACCTGTATACAAAGATGACAAGCTCTGTAAATATGCTGTTTTATCTTCTTCTATTCACACTTCTGCAGGTTTTAGAGTTAAAATCTCTCATCATTTCTTGCTGACTTCAGTAACAAAAAAAAAAAAGTACCAGTGTCAGACAGGGGTGCCTAGGGCCCACCAGTAAAATTTATTTTGGGGTCCCACCATACAGATGCATCTGAATATTACCTGTTCACACAGCAGCAAGATGCTACCAGATGATGAATATGGGGGTCCCTGCAGCAACTCTGAGAAGGTAGGTCCTGGGGAGAAGAGGACGCTGGTGGCTTTCCTCTATACCTAGCAGTCATCTCCGCTCTGATCGTGTCTATAATAATTAACTGGGGAGTTTCTTTAATAATCTATCATGTTTTTTATATGAACTTAGGCTGGTTGAGGTGCTGTATGGAATAAATGTAAGTCTACTGTGTTATGTGCCACTTGTGCAGGGGTGGGAGACTAGGGGCCCACCTTGCTCAGCGACCCACTGGGGGATTCACCTGTACCCCTGTGGACCAGTCCGAGCCTGCCAGTCTCACTGTTGGGATCGCTTGGGAAGTCATGACTGCTCAAATATAAATGTGCATTCACACCCGCCGAGTAGGGAAGGAATCGTTTCTTCCCGACAGTCGGCTGCTCGTCCAGTGGAGGTGAAACATTGCATTTACATGCAGCGATCTCCTCCACAGTATGAGGATCAGTGGTCGCTATTGCTATCACTCATCTTCATACATCTGCATTGTTTCTGGGCAGCAGATCACTGTTTAGATGGCAGGATCTGCTGCCCAGTAACTATAATTTAGGCGCCTGCATGAACGACAGGATCGTTCACAGCAATGTTCGCTCCCGATAATCTGTCAGATTATCTGCATGTGTATATCCAATTACCAGCAATACTGTAGAGTTTTTAAGATGAGGTAAGCCCTGTATTACCAATAAATGCTCTTTTTTCTGGAATGAAAAGAGTGTAGGTTGGGCTGGTAATACATGGTGAGATATCTTACTGACCGCCATCTGGTGGGCCATCTCACATCTGCCTGTTCATTTTTTAGTGATGGCCTATCTTTAGGATTAATATCTGATCTGATCCCGCACACCACTGATCACCTGTTTGGGAGTAAGGCTAGTTTCACACCTGTGGCTGCCCTCTCTGGAATGCTGGTCCAGAATGTAGCATTTTTTGTCCGAAAAACTGCATATTTACCTGGTAGCGGCTGGATTTCTGCTGGACCCCATGCTAGTCAATGGGGTCTGGCGGGCAGGCGGCACTATCCAGCAATGTCAGATCTGGAGAACTCTAGCAGGCTGTTCCAGCACAGGCGCAGATGTGTAAGTAGCCTAACTCCAATGCTGGAACTACACAGCTCTGTGCATTGTGTATTGGATGGAGTTGGTACCTGCGGCGCCGCCCCAACTACACAATGGATGGAGTGGTGTAGTTCCAGCGTCAGAGTTACTCTCAAACAGTGTCAGAACCACCTATCAGTTATAGAAAACCCATCCTGAGGATAGACCATCTGGATTGTACAACCACTTTAAGTTGCCCATACACATGAGATAAGTCAGATGAAAGTGCTTATGTGTATGGTGGTGCCCACTCTCCCTCGGCAAATGATACCAAGGGAAAGAAGGATTAGGTATGTTGAATTTCAGGATGCCTGATCCACTCTTCTTATGGGAGGTAAGCTTCTGCTAGAGGTCTTGCAACAGCTTACTCTCCTCATTGAGAACACACATATGCTAGGGCGGTGATGGCTAACCTCTGGCACTCCAGCTGTGGTAAAACTACAACTCCCAAGATGCACACTTGCTTGGCTGTTCTCAGAACTCCACAGAAATGAATGCAGCATGCTGGGAGTTGTAGTTTCACTACAGCTGGAGTGCTGGAGGTTAGCCATCAGTGTGCTAGGGCAGGCCTAGCATGCATGTATATGGTGGAGTCGGGAGGAATAACTGAAGGT
This sequence comes from Bufotes viridis, assembly GCA_033119425.1. Lineage (NCBI taxonomy): Eukaryota > Metazoa > Chordata > Amphibia > Anura > Bufonidae > Bufotes > Bufotes viridis. Next base: position 237,330,528 of record CM065594.1, on the reverse strand, counting down.
GTGTGCACCTATTATTCTAATCCATTAATCGGTTTGATCATAGCATAATGATATGATCACAATGTCCGTCCATCTTTATCTTTTTTCTTTCCTAGGTATACACCTGCATTGCTGTCATTTCGAGGCATTTCTTTTCTATATAACTCCTTAAATATTCTTTATATCCCAGTTCTTTCTATGCAGAAATGCTTGGTCCATAAAGCTCCTGCTTTACACCGCACTTCCTATTCCTACCTCCAAAATTGCTTTTATGGCTAATCTATGCAGCTTTTTCAGCTCACTAGAGATAAGCCTTTCAAAGCCTTATCGGAGGGGCCGGTGGGGCGGCAGAGAATGCTCTTCTAATGCTCACGGACAGCACTTAGGGAAGCAATAAGGGGGGTCTTTTTTTATCTGGTCAGATGCAGCGTGCAGCCTTTGCCCTGGACAATCTTCCCGTGTGATTGGAAAGTACATGTTCAGAATCTTCTAGTCCTAGGCACGTATAGTAAAATAAGAATACCCTGGATACTCATTTGCTGCTATTTTGGAAAGGATAGCGTAAGGGTTAAGGAGGCAAATTGATAAAACCTGGCCTCTACATGCTGTTCTGTCCTTACCTTGTCACATCATAGAGGTTAGCACCCATGTGTCCCCCACACATTCCCTCCTTTCGCTGAACATCTGTTACAACGGTTTTACAGGATCTCCGTGGCTTTCCATCCTTAAGCTCTAATTACTGAACCTCTGATTAGAATGAAAAGTGGCAGCATCTGCAGCCTCCTGTCCCCTTCGTCTAGCCCCCCTACCTACCCTTAGGGATCCTGGGAACCTACATGGACCCATTCTAGCTCCAGACATCAGTTGTATCAGGCAGTTCCAAGCTGCACCTGTGGCCTGTGCTATGGGAGGGGGGCATAAGAGAAGGAACGCAGAAAGATGTGGGACCCTTCTGTTTCCTGCCATAGAAAGAACACGGGCTCATTCACATATTACTGGAGCCATGACATAGCTTAGCATCTATAGAAATCTATGGGATATCTATATCCCTCCAGTTTTCTACTATCCTAATCCCAGTTGTCAGGGGCGTAGCTAAAGACTCATGGGCCCTGGTGCAAGAGTTCAGCCTGGGCCCCTCTTCTCTCAGTACTCAGTAAATTAAAACGCACTCCCCCTCAGTCCAAATTCTTGACCTAACCTCTTCCCTTGAGCCAGAGGTGTAACTTGACCAGCATGTACTTTCTATAATACCAGTGTCCTCTTATATGGCACAAGGGTCTTTGGGCCCCCTCAGGCTCCTAGGCCCGGTAGCGACTGCTACCTCTGCACCCCCTATAGCTATGCCCCTGCCAGTTGCTATATTTTTATCAGTCCACAAGAAATTCACAAGTTTGATCATAAGAAAAACCGAAACACATTCCAAACAGTAACTCGAGCAGACACATTAATATGTACCCATCACCTAACTACAGCTGAGGCAGTCAAGTACTGGGCGGATTGGGTATTCAGAATAATACAGACTGTGACTTTACTAAGAATAGTTGATGGCATCAGGACATGACGCACAATTAACCTCAGTCTATGGTGCTGTCACCAAGTCCTGTTGAACTGATCGAGAACATGAGTGCAACCAGCAAAACTACTGAAATTGGTGCTTTGAGAAGGGTAAAACCAAAAAAATCGGAGTTTCCCCATCATTCTTTATCTCCTGACAGGAGCAGGTAATGGTAGTGCAGCGAAGCAGTTTGAGGCGCTTGAGATGTTTCATCTATCTCCTTTAATTCCCACCTCTCTCATTTCCTCTGTCGTGTCACACAGATCTTAGATGTGAGTAAGGCAAGGCTGGTACCTCATTAGAGGCCTTTACTGCATCTACTCCCCAGGAATCACAGGCGAAGATAAGAAGCAACAAGTCCTATAGGGAGGAAGTGGGATATTATACAGAAAGAAGGAGAAGACTGAGGCGCAAGACCAGGTCAAAGGATTTATTACTTGGGGACATCACTGGCCAACTCTGAACCTTAAATTGACAGTTTTCTCATACTGGAGCAAGCAGTGATGTACATAGATAAGTAAGGGCCCTACAGCAAGGATCAAACCAGGCCCCCCACACAGGACAGAAGGGTTTCTGCCTAAATCCTTTTCAATGACCCTTGGACCAAATTTTAACCCCAGTAGAAGAGGAGATAATCCCAACTAAGACTAGGCCCCCTCTTGCCCTGGGCCCCATAGCAGTCACATGGTCTGTCACTATGGTAGTTACTCCCCTGGGAGCAAGGCCGTAACTATAGTAGAAGCAGCTGCTACAGGGATGCCGGGCCTGGTCTGAGAGAGAGATCTTGATTAGCCACAGAAGTGGGGGTTGCAAAGAAGTTGGGAAAGGGGTGAGCGGGTTCAAAAATTTGCTGTGTAGCCCAGTGTATTCTAGTTACGCCAGGTAGATGATCTTGTAATAGCACATGTTGCAGGTGCTGGGAAGTACATTGTGTTGGCATGTAGTGGGTATATTCACCTATGTTTTAATCAGACACAAAATTGCAGATTGGTTTTATTGGCAATTCTCCTAAAAAAAAAAATGTAGAAAGTATTTGTTGTTGGTTTGTCCTCTTCTCTGATACTGTTTACAGTCTATTGAATTAATTTCAAGAGTGTGCAACCACAGGCAGCTTGCAGTGCCATTCTGTGAGGCACCCGACCATAAGGCTGGCACTATAATAGTGGGACGCTGTGTGGCTAGTACTGATGCATGGGGAAATGAGGTGTACAAGTTCTATTTTGTTTCAGACATGGCTGAAATACTGCAGATTTATCTCAGCAGATTTCTGTGAGGAAAATACGCATTTTACAGCAGTGGCAAAGTAGATCAAATTTTAAAAAGTCTCATTCACGTTTTCTGGAAAATGTCCACAACAAATAGGCAAATAACCTTACATGTAATGTGGATTTTAAATCCACGGCAGGTCAATTTATGTATGGATTTCAAGCTCTGTAATTCAAAGGGTGAAATCTGTGCCAGCAAAATCCACATGTAACTCACACGGTCTTTGCCACGGACATACCCTTACTAGTCTAGTTCAACAACGCAAGTGTGAAAGTAGCTTAAAGGGGTTTTCAGGGATTTTGATATTGATGACTTATCCTCGGGATAGGTCATCAATATCAGAGAGGCAGGGGTCCAACTCCTAGCACCTTTAGCAATCTGCTGTACAAAGAGGCCACGGAGCTCCATGGGTGCTTAGGCCTGCTTCTAGGCTATGTGACGTCAAGTACATCGGTCACATGGCCTAGGTCAGTGGTGGCGAACCTGTGGCATGGGTGCCATAGGCGGCACTCAGAGTCCTCTGTGTGGGCATCCATGGCCCTGGAAAAAGTCTATGGTTTACCAATATGCCTTAGACATTTCCTGCCATACATCAGCGCAGGGCGCACTATGCACAATAGGTTAAATTGCCATGTTGGCACTTTGAGATAAATACGTGGGTTTTGGGGTGCAGTTTGGGCACTCTGTCTCTAGAAGATTCTCCGCCACTGGCCTAGGTGCATTAAAATGAATGGGACTGACCTGCAATACCAAGCACAGCCACTATCTTATGCATGGCGCTGTGCTTGGTAAGCTACAAGGAGCCTGCTGTCATCAGAGTTCTGCGGCTTCCTCAAACAGGTGATCAGTGGGGTGCCGGGAGTTGGACCCCTGATGTTCTCTTATTGATGACCTATCCTGAGGATAGGCCATCAATATAAAAATCCTGGAAAACCAATTTAATATTCACTTGTTATTATTTTACTTAATCTTACATATGCTTTTAATATTTTCATAAATCAGGCTCTTATAACTCAGCGCCAGGGCCGGGCCGACACAGAGGCTGGGGAGGCTCCAGGCGCTCCAGCCTCAGGGCGCAGGCAGTGGCCGGCCAGAGGGAGAGGGACTCACAGGGGGGAACCGCTCAGCGCTCCCTCCTGTCATTCCCTGATTGTAGCGTGGCCGAGCTCTGTATGGTCCGCAGGTACAGAGAGCATCAGTCTCCTGTACCCGGCCGTACCGAAAGGAAGTGCGCACACAGTTTGCACTTCAAGTCAGTCAGCTCGGTACAGGAGACAAAAGCTCCTCCTCCTGTACCCGCGGAGGCGCAGACCATGCAGAGCTCGGCCACGCTACAGCAGAGGTAGGAGGAGAGGAGGGGGAGAAGAAGGAGCATGACAACATGGGGGGGCAGAAAGAGCATGACAACATGGGGGGAAGAAGAAAGAGCATGACAACATGGGGGGCAGAAAGAGCATGACAACATGGGGGAGAAGAAAGAGCATGACAACATGAGGGGGGCAGAAAGAGCATGACAACATGGGGGGGGGGGGAGAGCCTGACAACATGGGGGGGGGGTATACAGAGCATGAAAAGATGGGGGAGAATGACAGGGGGCAGAAAGAGCATGACAATAAAAGGGGATTATGACAAGAGGGGGGGGGGAATGACAAGAGGGGGAGAGCATGGCAAATTACTATGTGGGGACACTGCTGTGTGGTTGAGGGGGTGTGGGGGACATTACTGTGTGGGGGGCAGTGTGGCGGACATTATTGTGTGGGGGGCAGTGTGGTGGACATTACTGTGTGGGGGGCAGTGTGGCGGACATTACTGTGTGGGGGGCAGTGTGGTGGACATTACTGTGTGGGGGGCAGTGTGGCGGACATTACTGTGTGGGGGCAGTGTGGCGGACATTACTGTGTGGCGGACACTATTGTGTGGGGTGGCATTATACAAAAGCTCTGCAGATGCAACTCCCATGTATTGGGTCACCACAATTTGGGTGGTCATTCACTAAATGAACCCTGTTATGGGGAGAATCTGTGGATGACATATATTTGTCATCCACAGACACCCCCCACCCCCCAAAACAGGGTTAATTTACTGAATGACCACCAATAAAAGAGGTGGGGGTCACATATGCTATTTCATAATGACAGCAGGGCCCGTGCAGTGACTGTATTCAACTACACCCCCCATCCCCCCACGCTCACTGGATAACTGGATATAATCTTATTAACTATATAACTGTAGTAAATCACTACAGTTATATAGTTAAGATTATATACAGTGTGTGTGCGTGTGTGTGTGTGTAGTAGAAAACAGTCACTGCACGGGCCCCGCTGGCGCTGTCATCAAAAAAGCAGATACAACCCCACAGCCTCACCCCTTGTATTGGGGGTCATTCCTACACGGATCCTGTTATGGGGAGGGGTATCTGTGGATGACACATATGTGTCATCCACAGATTCCCCAATAACAGTGTCATCCATCACAGATCCCCCATAGCAGTGTCATCCATAAGTTGGAGGGGGGGGGGCGCACTTGGGCAGCTCAGCCTCTGTTGGTGGTGGACCTTGTCCCAGCCCTGCTCAGCGCTTTATTATACTATAGAATATTCTTATTAGCAGTTAATATGGATGTGTATACATCTACAGTACATACATATTAGGCCTTTACAGACAGTAAACTAACAATCACCCCCACAAACCTTACAATTGAGGGGCTCAAAAATCCTAGGGAGCAGTTATTTGAAATGTATTGGTGAAATTATTCAGAACTCCTTTAATTTACCCACCAGCTCTTAGAAATGACAAATATTTATATGGAAAATTGTAAAAAAAAAAAAAGTCAAGATGTAGGAATCATGAATTTCAAGTTCAGCTAACGTATCCGTCCAATATTTCATTTGATTCTGTTATGATTTTTATCAAATAAAAGCTGAGACTATGATCACAGAGCAGTAGCTGACAAGCATTCTATCACTTCAGTTTCTTTAAGAATTCATTCACACAACCACATGACAGCCATTTTTGGAAAGGTCGTTACACGGCTGTTTTTAGAACTATTCAAAGTCTATGGGGCTATTTACATGGTCATCAAAAAATGGGACAAGTTTTATTTTTGCCCGTTTTCACAGTGTATTACAGTGGGATGAGAAGTTTGGGAAAAAATAGACTTAACACGACTTAAGTGCATAAAGAGTTTGCTATACTATGTTAGTTTTCTGAAAGCTATATATAAAGACTTATACATATATAAAGATTGAGTAAAGTAACAGTCACCAAGAGTCATCAACAAATGGGCAATTGTTTATACTGGGGGCACTGGGGGGCCGTTACTTATACTTTGGGCACCAAGGGAGTCCTTGCTTATACTGGGGGGTGCTGTTGGCCATTACTTATATTGGGGACACTATAGTGGGCCATTATTTATACTGAATAGGGCACTATGAGCACCATCATTTATGCACTATGGGGGCTATTGGATGTCCAGGAGGCACTGTGGGGGGGCATTATGTATACTGAGGGCACCGCAGGGGTTGGGATTTTTTTTTTAAAAAACCTATGAAATTCATCTGTTTTTAATGTCAATTTTTTATGACCATAAAATTAGATGCAAACACTTATGCAAAATGACCATGAAAAACTGACAGTTTATATGTTTTTAATGGCTGTTTTTTTCCACTGCCAATGTATCCTAAGACTGTACAGCAAGTTGGTGTGACTTTTTCCATGGATTTAGTGCTGGCTATATTCTCAGGTTCTAACTGATCGTTAAATTTTAGAATTATTACAGTCTTGCAATTAAATTAGAATATTAAATAGATTCGTTTTATGAACTAATAAGGCAGGACTGGATGCTACCCTGAAGCCAGATAGCCAATGCACCAAAAATATTGCTGATGCCTACCTTATAAGATCATGTCTGGTAATGCCAGTGGATACACATATTTCCTGGCTCCATAAATGAATCTTCCTTGATGATTAATGCCCTATTCATTCCCTCTAGATGATCGCATTAGGATAAATAAAGTGATGGTGAACATGCACATGCTTCCCTCCATACAAGTCTCATGGAAACAGTCAAGCTGTTCGCCACTAGATTTGCGTTATTGGCTTCCAGACTTTACCTTATGTTGTTTACTCCCTCGATATAGACACGACGAAGACTAGGTCCACTCCATAGTCAGGCTCTATGCTCATCCTCACATGTGCATCTAGTGTGTCAACTACACTTTTTCATACAACTGTATCTCAAAAATATAAACCAAGTGGAATAGTTTAAAAAAATAATAATAATTAAGGGACACTTTCAGAAAGAGGTATTTCCTTTAAACTCAATAGTTATAGAAAAATTAACTACAAAATAAATTCCTTCTGTAACATTAATCTCAGAGGGATAAAAGTTCTCAATCTGCGTTATCAGTTTATGACTGCTAGGAAAGGGTTCATCTGCAAGATAATCCTCGTTGGAATAGTAGGTGAGGGACTGGAATGCCTGACAGAATCACTGCTTTATGGTTCTCTTCCTAGGCCTGGATAAATGTGCAAACAGAGGAGCAGAAGTGTACTATGAGCCCTGACCAGCCACTGTACTGCGATAGCATAGGGGTGATGTGGTGCTCTAATAGGGTCACAACCCCTAATTCCTCCCTGTTCTAACTGCTGGTCTGGCAAAGAGTGTTAAAGGGGTTGTACCATTTCAGACAAGGGGGCATATCGTTAGGAAATGTCCCCAATATCTGATAGGTGTGGGTCTATATTTCGAATGGAGCTGGCAAAGTCCCAGAGGGTGCACTGCCCATGTGCAGCTGCCCTCCATTCATTCTTATGGGAGCGCCGAAAATAATCGACGGCTGGCTCGGCTATTTATGTCAGCCCCATAAAAGTGACTGGAGTGGTGGCCTCGCTTGCGTAGTGCACCTCCCAATTATTCCAGTGGGACTTCCGAAGAAAGAGCGGCTGCACATGGACGTGCACCCTCCGGGACTTTGCTGGCTCCATTCTAAGTATAGGTACAGGTCCCAGAGGTAGCACCTGCACCTATCAGACATTGGTGGCATATCCTAGCGATGGTACAACTCCTTTAAGTGAGACTCTCTGCTGTGCATAAGAGTAATACAGAGAGGAAATTAAAGACCAGTTACTTCTAAAAAAAAATATATTCAGATCATCTGCCTATTCTTTACAAAAACATCACACAGAATGTACAAGTATAGCTTGTTAATAAGGAATAAAAATGATTGGATGGAACTGTCCCTTTAAGGGAAGTCAAATATGCAGTGTCCCACTGCTATGCAGTGCTCCATTGCTTAAAGGGTTAATATATATTTTTGTGCAAATCCTATATGTATGCTGCAGGAGTTAACAGGCAATTAGTAACCATTGCTAAGTGGGGCTGTTACCCTATCTATGGGGATGGAGTAGGTCAGAACAGTGTGAGACAGAGAAGCATGAGAATGCAAGCAGAAAAAGAACAGCTCTGCGCAGTGAACCAACTTAAGTGGAGAAAACGCCTTTAAACCAGACTGTACAGCTAACTTGTCCAGGAGATGTAAGGGTACGGCCACACGGCACGGACATTCTGCGGTCAAGATCCACATGGCCAATTAGCCAGCAGCTTCCTTTCATTTAACTAATGAAGACCACACTGCATAGTCGGTCTTCATTGTTAATGATCATGTGGTATTGAAGGTGCATAGGGAGTGTCCCAAAGGGAAGAAAAGCTGCACCGTTCTCATCCCTGCACAGCCCCAGAGTGAGGACCACAACCATAACTACTCTCACCATCATTGCTACCACCACTCCTGTCCTCCACTTTCTAGGCCCGTTGCAGATACATGGTACTGCATTGGATCAATGTAAACCTTTAGCCCCCTAACAGTTTTGCCCAAGTTCTGCTCGGGCTTTGACAAAAGGGCCTAACAGTTCAGCCCAGCAGAGCATGGGCAGCAGGATGAGGGCGAGGGCTGCTTTAACCTGCATATCTTTGGTTCTGTAGCAGCTAGTGATGTGGACCTGGCCTTGTTTAAAAGCTGACAATCTAAGCATAACAAACAGGATCCATCAGCCTCATATAGGTAGGTACATATTGCAACTTATTGCAACTTGGGAGAGCAACTTGTCACCCCCCTCCCCACTTCCCCCCTTTCCTTCTCCAGGATGGCTGAAATCACAGCCAGCTGAAAGGGGTTGGGGTGGGGAGAGGGCTGCTTTAACCCATCATATCTAATGCTGTGTAGCACATAACCATGTGACTGATGAAGTGACATCACATAGCCTATGCAAAGCTGCAAGAAGTCCACTGCACTACTGTGAGCACCAGTACGATCTCAAACAGCTCATCAGCAGGGGTGTTGGACTCCCACTGATCAGATACTGATGACTAGTGTTAAGCGAAGTGAAGCGTAATTCGGTCCGAATCTTAAGAAAACTTCAATTCACAATGAATCCAAATTTCCTAGTGTCTCATGGTAGCGAATCATTTTTCCTAAAATGTGGGCTGCACATGTTACAAAGTGAAGGTAAGAAACCGAAGAACGCAAGATCACCCATAATGCTGTCCAGCCAGCCAATCCTCAGATAGCCATCACCTGCGATGTCACGGCCCTAGAAAATCCTAATCCCACATGGTCTCTGCCATTGTCCTGTGAGCTAAGCATGGGGAGAAACGTGACAAGCGCTCATGTGCTAGGGCCAGTGTTGCTGAAACAGATTAATAGAAGAATATTGGAGAAGGAGACTGCAGGGAGACTGGAGGGATACTGTAGGGAGACTGCAGGGAGAGTGTAGGTGGACTTATGCTGCGTCAGTTTTAATTATTTATTATTACATTTACTTATTCTTATATCAGCCATAAATGTAATTCAATACTAATAAGATGGAAGCCTTTATTCCTGTGTCAGCATGCCAACCATTACCATTCAGTCTGCACCCCTTAGGGGGCCAGGTCTTAATGATGACCATCCTCATCTTTCATTGGCTTTACTGGCCAAATCATCCTTCAAAATATCCATGTCCTAGAAAAGTCAGCAAGATGCAGAGAGAGGAGGAGCTGGATGTTCCTGATTACATATTCTCATCGATAGTAGATGATGTGGAAAAGGAGGAATAGCAGATGGCAGAAGAAGGGCTCCCACGTGTAAGGCAGGAGATCGCTGGGGTTGGAGAAGTAGGTATGCCAGAGCTGTTCAACATTCAGTGCTTACTGTCAAATAACCTGCAGGAGACTGCAGTCAAGAACAGCAATCCTTTGCATATTGTCCCCTCACCTAATTAGCCAAACCCTATACCAGCAACAGCCACTATACAGTGCGGTCTTCATTATTACATGAGGGCTAATTGGTATCATGGTTCTTCACCACAGCATGGCTGCAACCCGCCCGCAGGATGCCCGCTTCATGTGGCCATACCCTATGGCCTGGGTATACCTGATTTATAGCGAATCCTGATAAATTAATTCTGAACTAATCAGATTTCTTGGCTAACTTCGGCGAAGTTGCCAAATCAAATTTTTAAAAACTTCACTCTCTATCGATGACCCATCCAGAGGATAGGTCATTAGTTAAAATATCTTGGAAAACCACTTTAAGGCTAATTTTAGCCATGTCACTAAGAAGTTAAAATGTACTTTGGTCACCTGAATTGAGCACCAACTACATTTACTTCAGAAAAATCTACAATTAAAAAAGGTGAATTTTTTTTAAAGGTTTTTCCAGTTTTAATGTGACTCTTGTTGGGTTAAAGCATTCATTTGAATGCCCAAAGTACCGTAGTTTAAACCTAGCCTCATCTGTGAATATTTAACAATGACTGTATAAATGGACACGCCAGTTGAATAAATCCATAAGCCAGATTGTCAGAGATCTTGAATACTAAATGGTGGAATGTACTGCAATATGGGGCTTGTTCAATTTCTATGCAATTTTCCCCTGAAATTAATTGACTAATCCAATTAATTAGCCTTAACGGTTTTAATGAATTTTATCTGTAGCGAAGAAACCACTATCATCCCAAAAGTCTAATCCTGGCAAAAGTATCATTTTAAAATAATTAACTAAACTAAACGCCTGGTGAAATAGATTATAGAATGAGAGGACAAAATAAAGAATTGCCTTTCTTTGCAATAGGGGTATTTTATTTAGAAAACCCATTTTTATATTCCTTCTTAAAGAGGTTATTCCAAGATTAAAGTAATAAGAAAAATAAAAATCAGACATCATATGGTATATGACAATTTCTTCCTAACAAAGATAGAACCAGCCTTGTACCTCACATGGATCCAGAGATCTTTCCATTATTTTCTCCAATTGATCTGCTAGGTTTATTTCAAGCTAGAAGCTCAGGGGGCATGTCCTTTCTCAGGAAAAGTTTCCTTTCTAAAGGGGCATACTCTTTCTGATCTCTCTCTGTAACTGTCACTATTTCTAACAGCAGATAGGGCTGATCAGTTGAAGGATGAAACTGAGCATGTGCGACCACCTTGGTGAGGTGGACAGAGAACTAAGGAAAACAACAAACAGCAGGTAGAGATATACAGATCCATTTTACAAAATATTTAATTACTTGAAATTACAAAGACTTTCAGATCGTCAGTGGTACATCCAGAAGTGTAGCGGCGCATGCACAGTCGACATCTGTTCTTGAGCTGCTACATGGAGCAGCAATGCAGGACAAGATTGTCAGGGCCTAATGAGATATCAAGGTGCCAGGATAAATATATGAAAAAGGAGTTAACGGTTGTTTCCTGAGTGAAATCTCAGAGGAAAGAAAGGAGGATGGCAGTACAAGTATAATATTTTATAATATATACAGTATACTGTAGATGGATATATACAGTATAGTTGCTTTATGCTCCTGATAAAGGGGAACTTGGAACTCCCGAAATGCATCAAACTATTTAATAAAGAGCACTGGATGAGAACCCTGCGCATTCCTTGGGTGATACCACCCTTACTAAATATCTACAAGAGACCTTGACGGGGGAGAAGCAGGCCTGCAAGTGTCTTGAGCTTATCTTGCAACCCCCTTCCTTGTGGAGTGAGTACCAAATATATTTTATTACTTACACCATGTGCATGGTACTTGTGGTCACGTACTATCATACGTATTATGCACTTTTCATAGGTAGATCTAGCGCCACACCATTTGTTTTTGTCTCATAGCCTGTCAATCAACTGGGAGAGTCTCTTGAGCAGAGGGAACAGCCCCTCGCTGCCTCAAGCAGGATGAGTGAGGAATGAATATGATTCAAATGAATCCATTTACTCATCTCTAGTCAGGAGTACCTATGAATGAGCTGTATGCATACTCAGAACTCCCAGGGACTGAACTAATACAGGATCTATGATAAATTACAAAGTATAAAAACTTGGAGAACCCTTTGAAGCCATTGACAGAACATCCGTTTCCTGCCAAGCAGTCACACCTCTCCGGAGACTATACTGTATACAAAGGGAATCTTAGGACATAAATCCGTCCCCACAATTCACAATATATTTATATTCTGTAAAAGTACAAAATGTACGGTGTCTTTGGGACTGGAAAAGGGAACACTTTTACTGTTATGATGAAATTACCCCTCCAGAGCGATTAGCTTGGGGGGAGGCATGGGGGCAATGACACCTTAGGTAGTTTCTGGTCAGGGGTATTTCTAGGATGTTCTCTTTCCCTTCCCTGTCTCTTTTCCTGCCTTTTTTCTATTTCAGGTAAATCACCTCAGAAATTTTTGTACCTGAAAGCCAGCTGACTCCGGTTTTCCTGCCTTGTCAACAAAGAAGAGGATTGGCTGCTGGTTGTTGCTGGGGGAGATTTCCAGCTCCCTGATTTGTTGCTGCTTTTGCGGCGGGAATCTGTACCCCTTTATATTTCCAGGTTCGGCGGCACTGGCTCAGAAGTGCCTGAAGATTTGAACAGCGTCCCACCCCCCCCGCCCTACTCTTAATTTTTGTCATTCAGCCACCTGTCGCTGGGCTTTATTAGAGGGGTAGTGTCGCTCAGCTCAGGCTGAGTGGACCTTGGTCTTTATATGGTTAATTTATTCTTGGTCTTTTGGTATCGGTTATTGGTGGTGTTTTAAATTAAAATATTTATTTAATTTATTGTTGTAAATTAATTTATGTGACCCTTAATAAAGCACAGCGGCCATTTTTCTCCACTTAGTTTTGAGTCTCTTTATTTATTTAGGAGCTAAGGTGAGGTTATAGTGTGTCATTTGCTCCCATGACTGTTTCATCCATATAACGGTGACATTTAGGGATGATACTTCTGCCGTAGTAAGACATTATCCATTAATGTCATTTGCATTAATGCATGTCATCCACATTTTATTGGAAAAATGGCAAGCTACACAAAATATAATGGACCTAAAATATGAATAAGCTCTGGAGGATAATTATGTGAAAGCTGATTGTTGTAATAAGTGTTGAGCGAAGATCTGAAGCGGAATTCGGTATGAAGTTTAGGAAGACTTTCATTCTAAATGAATCCGAATTTCCTTGCGCTTTGTGGTAACAAATCAGTTTTCCTAAAATGGTGGCTGCAAATTTTACAAAGTGAAAGTAAGTGTAGAGGAGACAAGCCTGGGATGCGAGATCACCCATAGTGCCATGCATCCAGCCGATTCGTAGGTAGCCACCCCCTTGTGATAACACCACCTTTTTCCTATGAGCTGAGCCAGTGGCATAGCTAGAAATGACTGGGCCCCACAGCATAATTCTGAATGGGCCCTCCTCCCCTAGCAAATTCTTCGCCACTCCCGATTCGCCAATCCTGCTATCAGACAAGGCCCGGCAGGCGCTACTTCCGTTACCTACAGTGTCACTGTATATAATGTCCATGTTAAATGCTATGAAGGGGGCCCTGACAATAACATCTTTTAGTCCTCTTCCCAGGTGGGTCCCTTCTCAGTTTGGGCCCCAAAGCAGTCGCTTCCCCTATAGCTAAGCCCGTTAGCTGAGCATAGGGAGAAACGTGACAAGATGCTCATGCACTAGGAACAGTGTTGCTGCAAACTCTTAACAGAGAGTGTAGGACAATATTGGAGAGGGAGAGTGCAGGGAGAGCATAGGAGACTGCTGAACTACAGACTCTGCTACAATTTATAACCGTGTACATAACTGTGCAGTGCACCAAAAGTCATAGCTAATCCATTTTGTTAGCTGTAGAGTGCAGTCAGTATTACAGGCAGGTCTAATTTATCACTGTGTACATAAGTGTGCAGTGCACAAATAATCTGAGTTAATCCATTCTGTTAGCAGTAGAGCTACAATGCGTCAGTATCACAGGCCACTGCCTGGGTATACCTGATTTACAGCGATTTGTGACAAATTAATTGGTAACGAATCAATTTTCTTGTCGAACTTCGGCAAAGCTGACTAAAATTTTTCAAAACTTCGCTCATCTCCAGTCGTAATCACAGCACCTACAGGGTCACCACCTCCTTTGAAAATATGGCAATGGCAAGTCAGTTATGTGGAGATGTGTATCGTGCAATTGTAGAGATATGTAGGCATAATGCTGGCAAAAGAGATTTGTTATTCAGGGCTTGACAGACGTTAGGTGTACAAGCTTTAATGTCAACCTATTGTCACTTAGCTTTATGCAAACAGATATAGCTTAAGGTTCTGTTCACATTAATGTAATGCCTTTCATTTCTGCTGTAATTTTATTTATTTTTTTCAAGCAAATCCCCACAAACCCTGACAGAGCCCACTGACTTGGCTTTCCTGGTTTCTGGCATTTCCGCAGAATACACGACTCTTGGCATAAATAATAATGGAAACTGTAACAAAAAGAACACTGCACACCAACACCAAAACCTCATCTTAACTGTGAAGCACGGTGGAGGGAGCCTCATGGTTGGGGCTGCTTTGCTCCCCCTGGGATAGATGTCTTGCGATCATTGAGGGAACATTGAATTCTAAGGTGTTTTAAAATATTGTACTGTAGGATGTAAAGGCACCAGTCTACGATCTCAATACGAAGATATTACAAGACATTACAAAGATATTACAAAACTGAGGCTTTTTAACATTGACATTAAAAGTTATATTTTAGGCACCGGTTTAGTTTGAATTTGGAATTTGTACGTAGGTGTCATTTGTAATAATATATCCATAAGCCCTTTGGGGTCAGTTGAATATTACAAGACGATGACCCAAAGTACACAAGCAAATCAAATGAAGATTAGTTGAAAGAAAAAAGACATGTTTTGGAATGGCCAAGTCAGAGTCTTGACCTCAAAGAAGTTTTCTAGTACTTAGATATTAATGACCTATCATCACTTTAGGCTCTTCCTCAAGCACACTGGGCTCGGCCGTCAGGGTCTCGTTCAGCTCCTGCAGGCCGCAGTCTGTGCTTCTCATTTCGGCCGCCTATACTCACCCATAAGGCCCGTGCATATTTCCTGGCTCTTAAAAGGCCAGTGCACTCATGCCTTTATTCTTCCACAGCCTGGGGCTGGAGGCCTCTGGGTATATAAGACACTTTCCCCAGTGGGAGGGTGCCTGAGCTCAGGTTCCTAGTTTACTAGTTTAACAAGTGCTATTCTGATTGTGCCTTTGTACCTAACTTCTGCCTGTTAACTGACTCTGATACTCTGCTGCCTGGCCTGACCTTAGCCTGTCTACCGTACTGACCCTTTGCTGCCTGCCCTGACCGTGGATTTGTTTCTTGGAACTGCACAAACTTTGTCTGCCCTGACCCTGTTAACTGACTACGAGCATTCCCTGACCTCTTGGTGCTTTGCACCAGTGTCAGCTGCCAACTAGGACTATTCCTAGAGGTAGCGGCCTGCAGGTTCCCTTGTAGCATAGACCAGATGCCTGTAAAGGAGTCAAAGGTTGAAAACCAGGGGACACCAGGACAATGGCCTTTGGCCTAGCCCAAAGTCAAACCAGTTAGTTGGCACAGTGGGTCCACAACCATTGTCTATAACATTTGCAACATATTATTATTTTGTCTACAGTAGACAACATTGAGACCGCATTTTATTAGTAAACTCTACAGAAATCCAGTTCCTCCAAAGGAGTCACTTACTTTTTCTTGCATCTATAAATTATTGCACAGAATTTTTGACAACTTGACAGAAAAATAAAACTCATGGACTTTTATTTGCTGCTTTTTTGCTATTTTAGGGGAATATTCTTTTCCAGAATTATATCGTGGAGCTGTTTATTTGCTAACATAGTGTTTGTGTGTGTTTTCATTTTGAAATACCAAGCCTTTTATAACTCAGTGATACACACAATGCAGTAATCATTATTTCCCATTACGAAAAGAAAATTACACACTCAAGTAAATTATACGAGACATACCATATCATGATGCTGACAAGCCTAGGTGATGTTTTTTAGTTTGTGTTTATTTCTTTCACATGCAGACGTGTCACGTTAACTTATGCTTCTCTGTTTTACGCCTTCATTGGCATCTGTCATGCATGTACAATAGTGAGGGCTTGCCTCTGTGAATCACCAGATGAAATCATTTCAGAGGCTCATCCTTCACTATACAGAACCGATGCACATTCAAATGTCATTGTAAGCTTTGCATTCATTGAACACACAGGTTGTATCATCAAAATGGGCTAACGGGTTATTTATTACCCAATTCATAGAAATTAATGATTGACAATTGATCGGCTTATGCCGAGAAATAATCCGTCCAATACGCTAAACATGTTCATAAGGTTACATTAGCCGAATGGATGTCAAAATATCTCTTTGGCTTCTCTCTGGCCGGTATACAGATGTAGCAACTTCCATCTGTACAAACGGTATACTACTCCATGGAGTATTTTGCATATTGAGTAACGTGTCGTCTTAACGTTAAGTCTATTCGAAATGGCCCACTATGCCAACAGTATAGCACATCATTGCATGATGCTTAAATTTGAGTAGCATGTGCTTTACATTTGGCGGTTGCTACATCTCTGTACCACTGATCTGTAATACAAAATACAAAAATACAAGCACCCCTCAATAAATATAGACTCAGAACTGACTACAAAAAAAATAGAGACCTGACCCCGTCCCATAATAAATATACGTCAAACCAGATCCCTGAATACAGATGCCAGACCAGATCCCTTAAATAAATACAGACTCCAGAAAAAAAAATACATTCCTCAGATTAGACTCTTGAATGCAAATCTCTGAATAAATAAAGCCTCCAGAATAAATGCAGAGCCAAAATAAATAAACGTTCCAAAAACAGACCAGACCCCCAAAATAAATACATATCCTAAAATAAATACAGACCTCATATCAGTCCCATCTAAACCGTCCCCCCCAGAAAACAAACCCTTTAACTATAGACCACTGACCGAGCCCCCTAATACAGAAACCCTAAGTACAGACCCCTACAGAATCCCAGACCTCCTAAATCCAGAAACCCTGACTATAGACCCCACACTACCTAAATGCAGACCCCCTAAATACAGACTCCTTAGACCAAAACCTATAAATAACTCCATAAATACAGACACCCAGACACCCAGACCATACTCTCTAAACCCCTAACTACAAACCCCAATACAGATCCCTAAATACAGATCCCCAAACCAGACCCTTAAAAAATAAAGCCCAAATCAGACCCCAGATGCTAACATAGCAGCTCAGCTCACAATCCCCCCTCTGTAGAGCTGTGTAACTTCATTCTCTGGGTTCAGGACCTACATACACCAGCTCATGTGACCACAGGTCCTTCATCAGTAACCGGCTCCAGAATCAGGATGATAAAGCCTAGAGCAAGGATGGTTAACCTTCGGCACTCCTGCTGTGGAGAAACTAAGACTCCCAGGATGCTCTATTCTATGAAGTTCTGAGAACAGCCAAGCAAGTGTGCATCTTGGGAGTTGTAGTTTTACCACAATTGGAGTGCCGGAGGTTAGCCATCACAGGCTTAGAGTGTATGGACTTCCTAATGGTTTAGGGACCTCTCTCTTCTCAGCCATGCCCTTGGATAGTTTTCAACTAGGATAAGGAAACTTGATAATGGCTTTTCTGTTGGAGGTCCGTGGGAACTGCTTGTCATATGATTAAAGCAGTCTTGGGTACATGTCATGTTTCTAGAGGGTTCTTCCACTGTTTTACTGTTGTACTTTTAATATGCAGCACAGTATACACAGGTACTTTGATGTAATGTAAATTAGGGAGTATTTGGCTTAAAAAAACTAAGACACATGCTTTAAATTATGCCAGAGGTTGTTGTGCTAGGAGATCCATGTTACTTGCCATGTGCTGAGTTAATAACATGATGAGTTTTTGTCTGACCCTAGGCTTAAAAGCTGCACAGTAAATTGAATTGGACTCAAAACCTAGAACCACCGCAAGCCTTTATTGTTAGGCTAGTGAGGCTTCACAAATGCTAAGGCTAGGGCTACACGACGATATGTGTCAATTTTTTTAATGATAGTCTATAGTGTCGCACTGCGACATACTGCGACTGAGACGCGACAGTCGCAGAAAAATCCATCCATAGACTATTATTATAAAAATTGCCGCGCGACATTGATGCAACAAAATGCCGCGTGACAAATGTCGTCGTGTAGCCCTAGCCTAACCATTCAAAGTGGTAATGATTCATTCTGTAAATTAAAAATGAAAATTAATTTCTTGGAAAAATATCATCTTTTTTTCAATCTTACTAACCGTGTAATTATGTAGATTACCTAATATGGGTAATTGGTTCAAGGACTTATTCTCATTGCTATAGTTGTCTGAAAATTATTTTTTTACCTTACATGTGTGCAAGTCATCAATCTGACAGATTTTGTCATTGATGTCTCCTGGATCCACATTGCTTGGAATTAATAGCTTAAACCTCTTTGTCTTTTTATTAACCTTACTATTCAACTATAAATTCTACACTGTGATGTAAACACCATGCAGTATGTGTGAAAAAATCCACCATGAGTGATCACACTATTTAATAGTGATTTCCATAAATAATTAACCTAAGAAAATCAGTGCATAACACCATTCACAGGGCAAGGGCGTATGGCACCGTATCATAGCGGTATTCTCCTTCAGAAGCAGTGCTCCAACGCATGGAATGCAGCAGAGAAAGGCCATCGGGGCGGACTGGCCATTGACCCTACAGGAAAATTTCCCTGTGGGCCAATGCTCAGGGGGCCACCCATGTCCTTCTTATGGCCTCCAGCCAGGTAAATAAAGATCTGGTGCTCTAAGCAGTGATTAATATAGTGCACCCGAGCAGCCGCCACAGGTGCCCTCCTGAATTCAACTGTATCGCCATCCTCAGATTGATGATACAGTTTCACACTGAGGCAGCATTTTGTGCTGCATTATGGTATTTGGTTCTGCTAGGGCAGTATTTTGTTCTGTACTATGGCATTGCTGGTTCCGCCTACATCTGTTCTCCCTGCCTACATGTTTGGCCCTGTCTACTTGTGTTGATCCACCGTCTATCAGACCCGCTTTTTTTTTTTTACAACATCAAGTAGATAGCACGATTTATGACACTGTCTAAAATTTCTCTAAATTGCCCACAGCAATCAATCATAGTTCAACTTTCATTTTTCAAGAGCAGAATACCCTATGAAAACTGTACTGGCATTGGTTGCTCTTTGGCAGTTTCATAAATCTAGTTTTTCCAACGACCTAGCTACATGACCTCCATGTGCTGCCATACAGACTTGCCGGGCAGAATACCTCTGTACTACCATATCCATTGGAGCATGCCACAGTTTTCTATAGAGAATCCAAAAGAAAAAAAATGAATGCTGCATGCCTCCATATGGCATCAGAGGCATACAGAGGTAAAGTAGAGGCCACATGCAGCCATGTTATGGCTTCATGCAAACACATTTGTCATTCGAGCTTCTGCTCACTAACTGATATTGTACCTCAACAGAATTGCAAATGGAGCTTTGGGTCACCATATAAATGCTACCAATATCCTTATACAGAGGGCTGCTGGGGGTAAGGGGGGCAGGTTCGGTTTTTGCTTTCCAATTCTTTTAACTCTTCTATAGAAATAGGGGCATATACAGATCTCATAGGGCCCCATAGGATACTGCCCCACCCAGTTTTCCAGTGTGCATGCATCAAACACTCCCAAGCAACATGTAACACAAAGTATGACACCCCAGATTTCTGATGAATTTGCTTTTTTTTTTGTTAGGCAGAACATTTTTTAATTAACTTCTAAGTGAAAAAAAAGTGGAACAGGTGCTTCATAAATATGACATTTGTTGAGAACACCATTATTTCTCAATGCGTTTACACCAGACAAATGACATAAATTCATCTATTCCTACTGCTTCCCTAAGGCCTCTTTCTCACGGGCGTCATGTTTGACGCCCGGATAAGAGGCGGGTAATGCGTTTGTAATGCGTTTTGCACGCGCGTGAGAAAAATCGCCATGTTTGGTACCCAGACCCATAGCCGGACTTCATCACTGGTAAGATGGACCATGTGATTGGACCATGTGATGTGACGTCATCACAGGTCCTTTAGTTGTTAGCTGATGCTGGGAAAGATAGGACAGATTGCAACTACGCAATCAAGTGGCTAAGGTAAGTTAACTTTTATTATTTTTAACCCCTTCCTCTTCATTTTACTATGCATTCTTTATTAAGAATGCTATTATTTCCCCTTATAACCATGTTATAAGGGAAAATAATAAAGATCTGGTCCCGTTGCTAAGCAACCATGCGGGAAAATCACACTGCATCCGCACTTGCTTGCGGATGCTTGCGATTTTTCCTCAGCCCCATTAACTTCTATAGGGCCTGCGTTGCGTGAAAAACGTACAATATAGAGCATGCTGCGATTTTCACACAACGCAGAAGTGATGCATGAAAATCACCGCTCATGTGCACAGCCCCATAGAAATGAATGGGTCCGGATTCAGTGCGGGTGCAATGCGTCCTCCTCACGCATTGCACCCGCGCGGAAAACTCGCCCGTGTGAAAGGGGCCTAAATGTATTATCAAACTGCCTCAAGCCACCTCTAGAGGGAGCTCAGTGCACAGGAATATATACAGTTACAATTGAATTCAGTGAAAGCTGTAGAGACCTCTTTGAACTGAGCTTCCCTTAGTGGTGGCTACATGAATATGCTGTATTTTCATGTCAGTAACAGAAGAGGGTTAACGTCACCTCAACCCCCTATGATGGGGTATCCATCGTAAAGTAAAGCTGGCTTTAAGTTGACATTTCCCTTCCCAGGCAATATTAAAAATAACAAAGTAGCAGTAGTCAACTCCATTGATTCCCTGCCACTGTCATTCCATAGCAGTTCCTGTCCCTACTGCTCTCCTCTCCACGTCCTGGTGCGACATGCCAAAAATGTCAAGAAAGATCCACTCAACCAATCCCTGGCAGAAGTGGGTCACCTGTAGTGGCACAGGATCACTGGAGGTGAGTAAGGCTTTTCTGTTATTGTTAACATTGTGTGGTCTAGTTCTTGCTTCTGCCAATGCAGTGCCCCAGAGGAACACTGCAAAGGGGTAATGTTCCTGATATAAATGTATCTGTAAATGTATGGGTAATATATAGCTAACGCTGGCAGACTTGTTTGGGTTACCATGGTTATGGTTAGAGAGTGTTAACTGAGAGAAGCTACAGGCAAGACGTGTGCGCGTGAGAGCTCCTGCAAAGCAGGTCAAGAGAGAAGCCTCATCCAGGAGACTCCACTTCTGAGACTAAAAAGCTGCCAGAAAGCTAATTAATTAATTGACTAAAGCTACATGCACACGACAGTGAAAAAAAAGTCTGTTAAAAACGGAAATTTTTAACTGACGTTTTTTTCACTGATGCCTGTCTGAGAAACGGCCGTTAAAAATGGACCCATTCAATTGTATGGGGGCAGTCTGTCAGTGAAAAACGGACAAGATAGAGCATGTTCTATTTTTTGACGTCAGTCAAAAAAACTGTCATGTGAATAACCCCATAGACTACCATTGGTTTTAAAATGTCCATTTCATGGCCGTTAAAAAAAATGTACATCACACGTCCGTTTTTCACTGTCGTGTGCATGTAGCCTTACCCTGAGGTAAAGAGAACAGACAGCCATAGAAGGTCTAGCACCACCAAGGCTGTACACTGAATTCAGCTATTAAGGTGCCGCTCCTTTATGGCATTAATGACTGGGGAAATGGTTAATTACCTCCAACAACCACTACATTTTGAGACAGACTGGCTATCTGGATCTAAGATCTGAACCCCACAGCCTGGGAATTTTAGAAGGAGTTAAGAAGTAGAGAACAGCATGTCTGTGGTTATCTGGGAAAGATTAAAGTGTTTAGAGAGTGACTTAAGGATTGCCATCATCTTTTCTCATGCCCATACACAGCTATTACAAAAAGAACTATACTGTACTTTGAAACTGTGCATTTTCTGCTACATGTACTACTATATCATCATCATGGATTCAGTAAAGATAGACTTGATTTATTGCAACCAACGGGCCTAGTTATTGACTCCCCCTACATTTGCCATCCTGCCTTGTACTCTGCCAACCATAAAAGGTTCCCCATCTACCATCATGCCACTGTGAACTGTAAGTACTACTACCACCATTACAGCTATTACCACTCCTCCCATCCTCCCCTCCCCTCCGGGTCACTACACCAACAGTAACACTTTAGAAGAATGTTGGGCAGGTTGGATATCTCAAGATCTAATGTGTGTGACCATCACTAATGGTAGAGGATACCATCAACACTCAAGCGACAGGTCCACCCCAAAACCAAAGAACAGAGGAGACTCTTAATTACTATGCTTTCTGTCTTTCCATGGCACTGATGTGCATTGCCTCATTTTAATTAATATGCCTATATCTACAATGTGTACTAGTTGAGTAATGAACAGAAGCTCACGGTTATTATCCATTTTCCACTTCCAACCTCATCAATACTGGCTGTATGCAGGGAAGTAAATGAGAGAGGAGATAAGTAATTACACACTGCGTGAAGATCCTCCTGTCACAGCTCAAGAACACAGGGAGGCAATTTGAAGCTTTAAATACAATATTTAAAGAGGGGGGAAATCAAACTATTTACTGTACATCTTTTCGGCTAAATAGATTCACAAAAAAAGGAGCGATATGTTGTGTATTCTTGTATCACACCATGCAGATATAGAACAAGTGCAAGGGGGCCGTTAGTTCTAAGTATGGAGCTAATGGGAGGGTCAAAACTTTAAAGGAAATGCATATGCTCAAGCTTTAATAAGCTATGTGAGCGCACGTTCCCACGGAACCCCAAGTATGACATCACAGTACATGGATTATAAATATAATGATGTCACAGCTATAAGGACCATCGTGGTGTAACAGAGCAAGGATAATAGACACAATACCATAAAGCAAGGATAATAAACATAGTGATGAGATGAGCGAAGTTATCAAAAATTTTATTCTATCCGACCGTACTACATGCACTGTACTAATCTCTACCTGTACTACATGTACTGTACTGTTTTATACCTGTACTGTACTGCTCACCACCTGTACTACATGTACTGCACTGCTCTCTACCTGTACTACATGTGCTGCACTGCTTTCTACCTATACTACATGTACTGTACTGCTCACCACCTGTACTACATGTGCTGCACTGCTTTCTACCTGTACTACATGTACTGTACTGCTTTCTACCTATACTACATGTACTGTACTGATTTCTACATGTACAGTACTGCTCTCTACCTGTACTACATGTACTGAACTGCTTTATACCTATACTACATGTACTGTACTGATTTCTACATGTACTACATGTACTGAACTGCTTTATACCTATACTACATGTACTTTACTGCTATTAACATGCACCGTACTGCTCTCTACCTGTACTACATGTACTGTACTGCTCTTTACCTGTCCTACATGTACTGTACAGCTACTGTACTGCTCTATACCTGTACTACATGTACTGTACTGCTTTCTTTCTGCACATGTACTTTACTGCTTTCTACCTGTACTACATGTACTGTACTGCTCTCTACCTGTACTACATGTAATGTACTGCTCTCTACCTGTACTACATGTACTGTACTGCTTTCTATCTGTACTACATGTACTGTACTGCTTTCTATATGTACATGTACTGTACTGCTCTCTACCTGTACTACATGTACTATACTGCTTTCTACCTATACTACATGTACTGTACTGCTCTCTATCTGTACTACATGTACTGCAATGCTCTCCAAGTGTACTATATGTACTGCTCTCTACCTGTACTACATATACTTTACTGTTTTCCACCTGTACTATATGTACTGCCCTCTACCCGTACTACATGTATTGTACTACTCACTACCTCTACTAAATATACTGTACTGCTCTCTATCTGTACTACATGTACTGTAGTGCTCTATACCTGTACTGCATGTACTGTACTGCTCTCTACCTGTACTACATGTACTGTACTGCTTTCCACCTGTACTGTATGTACTGCCCTCTACCTGTACTACATGTATTGTACTACTCACAACCTCTACTAAATATACTGTACTGCTCTCTATCTGTACTACATGTACTGTAGTGCTCTATACCTGTACTGCATGTACTGTACTGCTCTCTACCTCTACTAAATATACTGTACTGCTATCTACCTGTGGTGTCTGTACTGTATAGATCTCTACCTGTACTGCATGTAGGGTCCTGCTCTCTCTCTCGCTCTCTCTCTCTCTCTCTCTCTATATATATATATATATATATAAATGAAGAAAAAACCAGGCAGCACCAAACACAGGCAATGTGGCGGGTGCAAGGTCCAAGGGTGTGAGCAACCCACAGTAACAGCGTAGAAAACGGACAGCACTCCAATAGAAATCCAAGGTACTTTTATTCACCCAAGTGGGCAGGCAACGTTTCGGCTTAACAATAAAGCCTTTCTCAAGGCTTGAGAAAGGCTTTATTGTTAAGCGAGCGTGCCTACTTGAGTGAATAAAAGTACCTTGAATTTCTATTGGTGTACCGTTCTCATATATATATATATATATATATATATATATATCTTCACAGCAGATATTGGTAAAAAAACAAACTTATTACATGAAATTATGCAGAAATGCATTTAATGTGTTAAAAAGAAAAGGAGGGAAAATAAAGCTTGGAAAACATATGATCTTCAAAAGAGCATCTATTGGTAATATGGGAATGTTTACAGAACAGGAAAAGTAAAAAGAAGTTTAACAAGCAGACTGTGGGAATATTAATAAGCCTGCATCTTAGTTTCCCTAAAAACAAAGGAAGAACATGCAGGAACAAGATCACAGGCTTTGATTTTCTGGAGACCTAGTGCTTTATACATGACAAGCGCTGCTTGTGTGCAGATGAAGGCGATGCCTTGTAGTAGAGGAGAGGTGGCAACAGGTGAGATCTTCAGCTGACTGTGGAAAGGCAGATGATGGCCACAAGGCAAAGAGATAAAGCTGCCACAAAGCAAACCACCTAAAAACCTGTAGATATGTTTTATACTGCAGTCCGTAGCCAACTGTTCATCAATTTTACACTTTTCATGCAGGGTGCAATTTTTAGAAACTGAAAGATCCAAGAACTGAAAAAAACTCCACTGAGATGATAAACACATAGCTTAATTACAATATTAATTAAAAGAAAATTGTTCTTTAATTGTCATTAAACTGAAATAGTTATAATAATATAGTACTGAAACCATAGCAACCAAGCCAGGAACCATGGCAACCCTAGTTTGCAAAGCCAAAAGTTAACCTATGGATGGGTAATCATTGAGCGTTATAAGGAGACATTAGGGTGCCTTCACACGGGGTGCACTGGCCCTTCTGCTGCCCGAGGCAAAAAAACAACCAAAAAAAAGTTGAAATTTTGCAGATCTGGTCTTAGATTTTAGACTTTGTAATGCAAACGGTAAAATCTATAGTCAAACTTGGGGAAAATTCTATGGAAAAACCCATATTTGGATTTTGTTGCAAAGTTTTGAAGCTTGTCCCCAACAAAAAAAAACTTCCACTAAATGTATTATTATATTTGATGGTTATTAGTGAAGGGGTTAAGTGTCTATGGAACAGAAGGAGTCAAGTACCTGGTGTCCAGTGGTTACTCACCTCCAGGCTCCAGGGCTGTCTGGTGCTCCAATTCTTGGTCCACAACTAGGAGCTGAATCCAGGGATACTGCCATACAGACAACCAGGAATGGGTGTGGGGTCACTAACACTCAGAGGGACAGTCAGGGACAGGCTTACACGTGTAACAAGTACACATGCATAAACAGCATACACATCACATACATATAACCAGGCTTGAGCGAATCGAACATTGGATCATAGATCCGAAGTTGATTCATTCAAAGACTTTGATTTTAATGCTGTCTCTGTACAACATTAAAAATGCATAAAGCATATACACACATAAGCAGACAGAATATACAGTATATACAGTGTATACTGTGTATATATACACAAATACAGTATACAGCATATATACACACACAACATAAACATAAATACAGTATATACAGTAGCATATACGCACATCATCTACACACACAAACACCAACATTCATTATTTTTTCACTAGGGAGATTCCAATGCACATAATGTGTGTTAGATGAAACACAGAAATTTGCCATACATTACATAAGTCCTCCAAACTTCACTAACATATGCAAAAACAGTGCATATGACTTCTTTCTCATACCCTAAAGTGAATATAGATTCGAGACCAGACCTCAAAATGTGTTCAGACAAAAAGCCCGGAGTAAATACAGACCTCAGACCCCAAACTAAGTACAGTCGTGGCCAAAAGTTTTGAGAATTACATAAATATTGGAAATTGGAAAAGTTGCTGCTTAAGTTTTTATAATAGCAATTTGCATATACTTCAGAATGTTATGAAGAGTGATCAGATGAATTGCATAGTCCTTCTTTGCCATGAAAATTAAATTAATCCCAAAAAAAACCTTTCCGCTGCATTTCATTGCTGTCATTAAAGGACCTGCTGAGATCATTTCTGTAATCGTCTTGTTAACTCAGGTGAGAATGTTGACGAGCACAAGGCTGGAGATCATTATGTCAGGCTGATTGGGTTAAAATGGCAGACTTGACATGTTAAAAGGAGGGTGATGCTTAAAATCATTGTTCTTCCATTGTTAATCATGGTGACCTGCAAAGAAACTCGTGAAGCCATCATTGCGTTGCATAAAAATGGCTTCACAGGCAAGGATATTGTGGCTACTAAGATTGCACCTCGATCAACAATTTATAGGATCATCAAGAACTTCAAGGAAAGAGTTTCAATTCTTGTTAAGAAGGCTTCAGGGTGTCCAAGAAAGTCCAGCAAGTGCCAGGATCGTCTCATAAAGAGGATTCACCTGCGGGATCGGAGTGCCACCAGTGCAGAGCTTGATCAGGAATGGCAGCAGGCAGGTGTGAGCGCATCTGCATGCACAAAGACTTTTGGAAGATGGCCTGGTGTCAAGAAGGGCAGCAAAAACCCAATTCTGACAAACTCCAAGAAGTGATTATGAAAGAATGGGTTGCCATCAGTCAGGAATTGGCCCAGAAGTTGATTGAGAGCATGCCCAGTCAAATTGCAGATGTCCTGAAAAAGAAGGGCCAACACTGCAAATACTGACTCTTTGCATGTTATGTAACTGTCGATAAAAGCCTTTAAAACTTATGAAGTGCGTGTAATTATATTTCACTACATTACAGAAACAACTGTAACAAAGATCTAAAAGCAGTTTAGCAGCAAACTTTGTGAAAACTAATATTTGTGTCATTCTCAAAACTTTTGGCCACGACTGTACAATCACTACAATAAATACAGACCCCAGACCAGGCTGCACTCCAACCTTTTTATTGTACAATTTTTTTTTCTGGACAACAGAACTAAAAATGATGAACGGCACAAATTTTTACAGCTATAATCTCTGACACTTTTTATAGTCCATGGCCCCACATCACACCATCAATGTAATGCCCTTGCATCACAAAGATCCCAACAACTAAACAGTCCCTGCACAGTCCCTTTCATTCAAACCCCTTCCTCAGAGCCCTGTGCAGTGTCCATATATACCGAATAAGAGCAGATACTGAGAATTACACCCAGTATACAGGGAAACAGAAGTGTTACTGTGCAGTGTCCATATATACCGAATAAGAGCAGATACTGAGAATTACACCCAGTATACAGGACAGGAGAAGTGGTACTGTGCAGTGTCCATATATACAGAATAAGAGCAGATACTGAGAATTACACCCAGTATACAGGACAACAGAAGTGTTACTGTGCAGTGTCCATATATACCGAATAAGAGCAGATACTGAGAATTACGCTCAGTATACAGGACAGAAGAAGTGGTACTGTACAGTGTCCATATATACAGAATAAGAGCAGATACTGAGGATCACATCTAGTATGCAGGACATGAGAAGTGGTACTGTGCAGTGTCCATATATACCGAATAAGAGCAGATACTGAGAATTACACCCAGTATACAGGACAGGAGAAGTGGTACTGTGCAGTGTATATATACAGAATTAGAGCAGATACTGAGGATCACATCTAGTATACAGGACAGAAGAAGTGGTGCTGTGCAGTGTCCATATATACAGAATAAGAGCAGATACTGAGAATTACGCTCAGTATACAGGACAGAAGAAGTAGTACTGTGCAGTGTCCATATATACCGAATAAGAGCAGATACTGAGAATTGCACCCAGTATACAGGACAGGAGATGTGATACTGTACAGTGTCCATATATACAGAATTAGAGCAGATACTGAGGATCACATCTAGTATACAGGACAGAAGAAGTGGTACTGTGCAGTGTCCATATATACAGAATAAATTACACAGTTACGCGGAAGGGTACAGTCTCTCTCTCTCTCTCTCTCTCTCTCTCTCTATATATATATATATATATATATATATATATATCCAGTATACAGGACAAGAGAAGTGGTACTGTGCAATGTCCATATATACTGCATAAGAGCAGATACTGAGGATTACACCCAGTATACAGGACAGGAGAAGTGGTACTGTGCAGTCTCTCTTTCTCTCTCTCTCTCTCTTTCTATATATATATATATATATATATATATATATATATCCAGTATACAGGACAAGAGAAGTGGTACTGTGCAGTGTCCATATATACAGAATAAGAGCAGACACTGAGAATTACACCCAGTATACAGGACAGGAGAAGTGGTACTGTGCAGTCTCTCTTTCTCTCTCTCTCTCTCTCTTTCTATATATATATATATATATATATATATATATATATATATATCCAGTATACAGGACAAGAGAAGTGGTACTGTGCAGTGTCCATATATACTGCATAAGAGCAGATACTGAGGATTATACCCAGTATACAGGACAGAAGAAGTGTTACTGAGCAGTGTTCATACATACGGGATAAGAGCAGACACTAAGGATTACACCTTATACAGGACAACAGAAGTGGTACTGTTCAGTGTCTATATATACAGAAAAAGGGCAGATATTGAGAATTACACCCAGTATACAGGACAGGAGATGTGATACTGTACAGTGTCCATATACAGAATTAGAGTAGATACTGAGGATTATATCTAGTATACAGGAAAAGAGAACTGGTACTGTGCAGTGTCCATATACACATAATAAGACCTGATAATGAGAATTACACCCAGTATACAGGACAAGAGAACTGGTACTGCACAGTCTCTCTGTCTCAGTCTCTCTCTCCCTCTCTCTCTCTCTCTCTCTATATATATATATTTACTGAATACGAGCAGATACTGAGAATTACTGCCAGTATACAGGACAAGAGAAGTGGTACTGTGCAGTGTCAATATAGACAGAATTAGAGCAGATACTGAGAATTACACCCAGTGTAAAGGACAGGAGAAGTGGTACCGTGCAAGGTCTATATATATATATTATAAGGGCAGATACTGAGGCTTACACCCATATACATACAGTACATACAGGATAAGTGCACTACATTGCTTACCAATGCTCATATCCAGATGTTGAAGGCAATGATGCTCTGCAGGTCTCTTATATACAGAATAAGCAAATTTTGACACAAACTCACATAGATACACACACCTATTTATTTACGGGTTTTAGAGGTTTTCTATTCTCTTCCTTTCCTCTAGAGTCGTTTGGAGGTTAAAGGACCTGTGATCATGTGACATGCTTACATCAAAGGTCCTTTACTCTAATATTACATTACATGCCCCACATTGCCTCATTAAGGATGCGCCTCTGTATTCATACATGAAAGATTTTGATGCAGAAAGTGTCTTCAAATGAAAATCAGTTCCATTCACTTGAATGGGGCTTGCAGAAATCCATGTGCCTCCCGCCAAAACAACCCCATTCAGATAAACAGAAAACCAAATCTGCTGTTTGTGAAGAATTGCCATCTAATCACTGCCCGAATATACTTTTAAAAGGGAACCTGTCACCTTGGAAATGCAGTGCAGCCTTCACCGCAGATTGATATATAGTTTTAAGGGAAATGATTCTGCCAGAATTTATTCATGTAAACCTCTGCTGCTCTTTCTTAGCTCAGTAGCCATGTGGGTGATCGATTCAGTGATTGGCAGCTATACAAGTATTTGTATACATTTTATAATGGGAAGGCTGTCAATCACTGATTATACTGACCTAATGTCTACTGAGCTCGGAAAAAGCAGAGATTTACATCAATAAATTACAAGTTTGGCAAAATAATTTTTCATAAAACTATATATCAGTCTGCTCAGCTCCTTCTGCTCTATATCATGCTGCCTGAAGTTTGCACTGCATTTTAATGTGACAGGTTCTCTTAAAGACTTATACTGTACACAGGAATCTCCAAGGAGCATGAGATGAATTTGTTCAGATTTTCCTCTGTTCAAAGATTCATGCTCAATACCCAGGGGTGCACCTAGCCTTTCTGCTGCCTGAGGCAAAAACTAAAATGGCGCCCCCCCATGCCAATTTCTTAACCTAACCCCTTTGCCACAATGAAAGCGCTTATTGCCCAAGGCACTTCCGCTGCCCCCCTCTTGCCCCTACCTGGTGCTGCCTGAGGCGAGCACCAGTGAGACGCTGGCCTCACTGGTGGTGTACCCCTGCCAATACCACAGGTATAGCTATCCTTAAACTGTATAAAAAGACTGATGTGGTTCTCCTTTAAGGGCTCATTCAGGCAACTGTATCCGTTTTGTTGTTTGCAAATTGCGGATCCACAAGACACGGATACCGGCTGTGGGCGTTCTGCATTTTGAACAATGGAACAGCCAGCCCTGTGATGGAAATACCTATTCTTATCTGCAAAAACGAACAAGGATAGAATGTTCTATCATTTTTGCTGGGCTACAGAACGGAACTATGAATGGTGTGCTGTCTGCATCTTTTGCGGCCCCATTGAAATGAATGGGTTCACCTCTGTTCCGCAAAATAGCAGAATGGATGCGGACACAAATATACTGTAGTCTGAATGGCAGATTTTGACACTTTAAAAATCCACTACAAACTCTGTGGGAAAAAACATTCACTTTAAATGCCATGGACCTGCTCTCGGCTTATCTCCATTGAATGGAGTTAAACCTCAAGCGGAAACCCACCACGGCTTTAAGCGTCATTCATCTAGACAGACAACGCTCCAAGAAGGGACAAGTCACTTCTAGCATGGTCGCGACTTTAAATCAACGGCTCACGAACTGCAGTGTTGAGTGCCATTGAAAACAATGGGAGGCAGATGCCATACAGCTGCTGCCTGAGTTTTGTCTGGACCAAAATTGCAACGGCAAAATCCATGATGTGAATGGGCCTTAAGGCAGTATTTTTGGGGTGGACTTAAAGGCTAAGTACACCTTTGGAGGCAATTTTTTTATGATTGCATGTTATTCATTTTTGATTTGAATAAAAATATATTTTTTAAATTGGCCTTTATTAAAAATATTGAGCTGTTCTGTCACAAAGGATAAGTTTTTCTAGCTGTGTGACTGGTACTTTTACGTTCTATTTGTGCTGGTCATCTAATAAACCTTATCTCTAAAGTACTGAGAAGTCATAAACACTTATTTAAGCGACATTCTTATGAGTAAGATAAGAACTGAGCTATAATGGGTGTTTATAATGTCAGAGAGCAGAGATAAGGAGCCTTTCAGCTCCTGGTCTGACGGAAAAGACAGAAAATCCAAAGGGTGCTACTTCTGCATGTCAGCTCTGTACAAAAAAAAAAAGCTATATTTTTAATAAAGACCAATTAAAAATATATATGTATATTTTAGCTCAAAATGAGTACAATGCACTAATAAAAAGAATTGCCCCAAAGTAGTGTTGATCACGAATTTTCGAATTGCGAATTTTAATCGCGAATATCAGCACTTCGAGAATTCGCGAATATTTAGAATATCGCAAAATATATTCGCAATTGCGAATATTCGCTTTATGCGAATTTTTTATATGAAAATTTTCGCATGCAAGAAAATAATAATGTCGCATAGCATAAAAAAAGATATCTTTTAAATGCCAGTTTATGCGAATTGTTATGCTAATTTATGCGAATTTTTATGCGAATTTTCGCAAACAAGAAAATACTGTCTGGAGATTACGAATTTGCAAATTTTCGAATATATGGCGAATATTCGCCCAAATATTCGCGAAATATCACGAATTCGAATATTGCCCCTGCCGCTCATCACTACCCCAAAGATGTACATAGCCTTTAATGTGAAGATTTTTCAGCCAATTTCTTTCCAGACCCCTGAATTTATAGATAAGATACAGAGAGCATGATCAAAAGAGAGGAAATTCAATAGGCAACAGCAAATCTCTTCTTGAATTTAACCTCATTTGATCTTTTTCTATGTAATTTCTATTGGAGATTCATAACAGCTTCATAATGGTCAATGATCTTTTGGTTGGGATCTCTGCCTACCCTCCATCCCTTTCAAAAGAATGTAGCGATTCATTTATTAAGGCCGGCGTTTTAGACTAGTGTTGATCACGAATTTTTGAATTGCGAATTTTAATCGTGAATATCAGCACTTCGAAAATTCGCGAATATTTAGAATATCGCTAAATATATTCGCAATTGCGAATATGCGTTTTTATGCGAATTTTTTATATGCTAATTTTCGCAAGCAAGAAAATAATGTCATTATTTTCTGATTGCGAAAATTCACATACAAATTTGCATAAAATTAGCATAAAAATTCGCATAAACTGGCATTTAAAAGATACCTTTCAAATACCAGTTTATGCGAATTTTTATGCGAATTTTCGCAATCAAGAAAATAATGACTGGAGATTACGAATTTGCGAATTTTCAAATATATGGCGAATATTCGCCCAAATATTTGCGAAATATCGCGAATTCGAATATTGCCCCTGCCGCTCATCACTATTTTAGACGCCATTTTTAATAAAGGAAAATAGCTGGAGGTGGATCTGCCAAAGTTTTGAAGAGGCACCAGCAACCTACATAACTTCGGCGTATCCAGCGTCTGTCTAAATGTAACACAGCTTGATAGCTGTCTTACATTTAGACCATTTTCTACGCTTAAAACAGGCGAACAAAATGATGAATGAGAATAATTGTTATTTCAGCCCACATAATACTGCCATGTAGAATAAGATAATATTACCATACATCCCACCCAGTAACACGATATAATGCCCAATAATATTCAGTATAAAATTTATGCCCCTTTAAGGAGAGTTTGTCATCAGGAAATGTACTGATAAACTAGGCATAATAACTTGTAGGGATAGCTCAGCTTATGTAATGATACCTTTTACTTAGCGATCCGTTTCTTTATTTTAGAGAAAAGGTACTTTTAATCCATATGCAAATGAGTAGTAAAGTGCACAGAGGGTGGGTTCAATCTACTCTGTGCACCCTTGCTCCTCCTGCTTCCTTTGCCAGCCCCTCCATCTTCTCGATTGACCAGATTCCTTCATCGTCTTCTCATCTGTCTCCATCCATCAAGAAGGAGAGGGAGGAACTCCCCCATTATGTATAGGGATTGATTGTGAGAAATGCAGTTGAGCATGATATGAGACAGATGCAGCATTTATATTCTACATTCAATGTTGAAAAGTAGACAACCCTTTTAAAGGAAGCACATTATGACGTTATTCTGTAGTAAGCCTCGTTGACATGACATATCAGTCCTTCTAGCATTGATCGGCTGTCACGAAGGAATTGTTGGAAAATCTCTGATGATCACAACATGTATATAAAAAAGAAATCTGTCTACCCAGTATTCATGAAAGTCGGAAACACAGCGCACATTTATATTTCTTACACTGAAGACAACTGTCTGCTGACTTTAGATCATATGAAAGCCAAACTCAGCTGGATGAAGTCTTTGGTTGGATCACTGCCCGAGATGCTAGCTGGGGACGGCGTGACAGAGCTGTGACTCAGCTAGCATCTGGAGGAGTTCCAAGACCCTGAGCCTGTGCCAGATATCTCTTCACACAAACACAGGTATAAACACTACAGAGTGTTCGGACCTCGTAGAGCTTTACATATCAATAAAACCAAGTGCAATACAAATAATATGATATGTTACTAAAGGAAGGCTTCTGCTGTGAAATGTAACGATAAATCAGAGGGCCATGCTGGCCTGTGCTTGGTAAACACACATGACTGTTATATATTGTTCAAGTGCAGTTACCAAGTATAGATGATTTAATGTATAGTCCGTGTGCCCATGGCAACAACTACGGGCACAGCTGTAGGGCCAACATAGCTGGGCACTACTGTGTACTGAAAATAGCATATATATATCGTATTCTCATACAGGGCTCTGTGCCTAATGAAGACATATATACAGTTTAGGTTGTGTTCAATGCATTTATTAGAGGCCAGATTCTGTCTAAAATCCAGCAGCATGCTGTGCTATTTATTCCAGTAAAATCCCGTAAGCTCTACAGGCCTCATTATAGTTGTTGGGTGTCATTGGTATCTGCCATGTGATGGATACGTCATTTTAGTTTTACTGGTTTCTTCTATTTAGTAAATGTGAATCATCACTTGAAATGTTGAAATACAAGGCCATTTTCACTGGAAAAGAAGTGAGGAACAATTGACCCAAGATTGAGAGATCTCATGATCTGGTCAGAAGAGACCAAGTATCTGACACATGGAAGCTAATGTTAGATGATATATTGAAGATGGAAAGGCCTAGAGACATCATACACACTTCATATCAATGACAGCGAAATATGGAGGGGCTATGTAATGGTCTGTCGCTACTTGTCTTCATCTAGTACCCTGTGAAGCCTTTCTACATCAAATTGGATCCATCAATGTTTAACAGTGTGCTAGAAGACACCATGCTGCATCTTCCTAGAAGCAAATGGATCAGAGAGGTGTATTAACCCAATAGCTTATGATCTAGTGTTCTTCTCGTCTCAAAAGGTTTTCTGGGTTGGTCGTTTTATAAAATCCCATTTTTATTAACTTTACTCCAACACATGGAAGTAATATTGGGAAGTCCTCTGCTCAGGATCCCCTCTATTGATGGCCATACAACTTAGCAATCAGGGGAATTATCATTTAGTTGACGGCTATTCGTTCTGACCCACCACACATACATACAATACGTGATGGGCTTGGCTGAGCATGTTCTCAATAAAGAAAGGGGACTAAGCTACTGCTTAGTATGGCAGTAGCTTAAAGCCCTTTCCCTATTGAGAACATGCTTAGCCAAGCCCATCATGTACTTTATGTAAGTGTGGAGGGTCAGAAGGTGAGGAGGAATAGCTGTCAACTAAAATCTGGTGGCCAGTGTGAACAAAAGCCACACTGAAATAAGATATGCCTAACCCTTCTTTCGCCCAACATCTTTCATTGGGGAAGAGTAAGGACGCCTCCATTCATATTAGGTGATCAACATTCATCTCATGTCTTTAACCACCTTATGAACCAGATAAGCCGACTTCAAAAGGAGTTTCTTTTGAAAGGTACAAACAATGGCCCTTACAATCTCTGATGGGTGGATAAGTACCCCGTTTGGGGCCAGTAGGACCCATATACCACCATCCCTGAGCTAGGTGCTACCCCTGACCTAGGCACGTGTGGTCTGAAAGTGTAACTAATCCAACACACCAGTTTTGATATGTAAGGGGGTCTCACCTCCAATTCAAATCACCAAAGTAGTAATGGGTGATTACTATCCAGTGACTCCATGATGAACCAGTAAAATACACTGTCGAAATGCGTAGGAGATGAGAGCTGTTGAGTTCAGGGTGCATTAGGCAGGGTAGGGTATAGATTGCTGTACTGACTGGGGTCGCCTTTCTCAGGACGGGTGCTCTGCCATGCCAATGTTAGGGCATAGAATATAGCACATCAACACCTAGCCAAACGAGTGATTTAGGGCGTAATAGGGACCCCGAGTCTATGTAAGCACTGCCTACCTATTCCATTGTAAAGGTAATCTCTATATCTATTGTGCTTCTTTTAGAATTTTTTATCTAACGCAATAAAAGTTATTTTTCAATGTAACTTTCCTACTCCCCATTACAGAATAGGTATAGCGCGTGGTCTGCTAAGACATTTGCACAATATATCGGCACCACTAGAGATGGT
This sequence comes from Bufotes viridis, assembly GCA_033119425.1. Classification (NCBI taxonomy): domain Eukaryota; kingdom Metazoa; phylum Chordata; class Amphibia; order Anura; family Bufonidae; genus Bufotes; species Bufotes viridis. Next base: position 237,294,193 of record CM065594.1, on the reverse strand, counting down.
TAGAATGTCACAGACATCTTTCCAATACGGACGCGAGGCTCTTTTATTATAGTTACACATTCAGCTCTTACAAACAGTAGGAACCTGCTGTTCTGGATGAATAATACGGTGACATGCGCTGTGTTTTGCATGATGCAGAAACACGAACTGCTCTGCATATTATACAAATACATACTGTTGTCCCTACAAGTCACGCTGTGTGACACCCTTTAGAAAGGGCACAGAATCCCAGAAGTCTTGGCTAACACGGGAACTTGGCGAATTGTGCCTCAGAATTAATTAGCATGAAATTGGAAGCAATTACCATAATAATGAAGTGGAATATTTAACTACCTGATGAGGGAGGGCAATGGAGGGTTGGAGGGAGAAGCGGGTATTTACCAAAAAGAGATTAGAAGAGGTAATTTGTGTTAATACAAGTCAACAATGATTTAACCTCTTTGCTGCAAAATCAGGGGCATCCATAGTTTGATGTGAAATGTTCTAGTTTGGGGTTCTTTCGGGGATTTGGGAACTAACGCCACCATGTGATCAGCTAATAACTGATGGAGGCATAAGTGAAGGTAGATTGAAAACGGCGAGTGGTTTATAGGTATTAGATTGCAAGCTCTGCAGGCCAGGCAGAACCAAATTATATGTTAAAGCCCTGAAGAAATGACAGACACCAGCAATTTGCTGGCTAATGGAGTTCACAGCCTCTGTTCTTCATCCGCCTGCGAGGCCTTTTCAGAAAGCGCTTGTCCTGACAGCTAAACCAGCAGCCGTCAGCCCCTGGCAATTTATTTCGCAGCGAGGTCACCCTGACGTTCCAGACAGATCTAAGGGTCTAGCCTTGCTTTGCAAGACATATGAAACTAAAGGATTACCCAATCTACCCCCCGTTCCCAAGTGTTGCGCTTGTTTTAATTTTGTAACCGCGTTATCCATAAAAGGGTTAAATTTAATAACTGCAAAATGGTAAGCCGTGGTTGATATTAATTGTTAGCTCCAAATGTCACAGTATTATAAGTGACTTTAGATGTCAGGGAGATCTGTTTCCAACCCAGCAGAACAGATTCTGCTGATAATCAGGTACAATGTGTATGAAGACTTCTTATTAAACTCCCACTCTATTCAAATATTGGCTCCGTCTGCCCATGAGATTGTCTAATAATGACATTACCTATCCAAAGAGATGCAAAATAATGGCAAGGCAGCGGGAAACATATGGCTGCATATTAACAGGGCGTCATAGAAAGCTGTGAGCAGTGGCCCTTAAAGGGAATCTCCACCTTTTAATACCATATGATTTTTACATCCAAAATTCTGTGATTCATTTCTTAACATAACCTTATAGCCATAGGAGCTTTTTTTTATGTTATGGAGCATCGAATCCCCTGTATAAACATAGAGTTAAATGTTAAAATTCTGGCAGTCAGCTGCCACCACTAGAGGGAGCCTAGGAGTGATTGTGATACAACGTATTGGGGGAAATTTACTAAGATCTATGTTTTATAACCCGGTCTAAGGGTACTTTCACACTATTGTCAGTGTGATCCGGCAGGCAGTTCCGTTGTCGGAGCTGCCAGCCGGATACGCCGCTCAGTGTGACAACTGACAGCATTTGTAGACGGATCCGGGTACGGATCCGTCTACAAGTGCATTGCAAAAACCGATCCGTCTCTCTCCGCTTGTCATGCGGATGGACGGATCCGTCTTGCAGGCTTTTTCACAGTCTTCCCGGGCTGTGCATGCGCAGACCGGAAGGACGGATCCGTCCTTCAGTTACTTCGCAATGCCGGATTCGGCACTAATGCAAGTCAATGTAAATGAATGCCGGATCCGGCATTCTGGCGACTGATCAGGCATTTTGGACGGACATAATACCGCAGCATGCTGCGGTATTATGTCTGGCCAAAACGCCTGACAGTGATTGAACAGAAGGCATACTGATGCAAACTGAACGGATTTCTATCCATTCAGATTGCATGGGAATATGCCTGATAAGTTTTTTTCCGGCATAGAGCCCTTTTGACGGAACTCTATGCCGGAAAAGAATAACGCAAGTGTGAAAGTAGCCTTTATCTCACAAAAGTATTACTGTGAAAATGAATAATGAATTGCAAAATACATGCAATAAAAGTATTGTTCAGTTTTTTCTGAACATTACCTTTTCCTCTTTGGTATTTATATCCCTCCCCTCAGTGCTGGTGTAGTGATCTCTTAGTGACCTATCATTCATTCATCCCCTCTTCTAAATTCATAGAATTATATAGCTATATCTCTTTCTAGACAGTGAAGAAGAAAATTCCGTATGCATCCCATATTTATCTCTGGAGCTAAATGTGATGGATTATTTTTAGTGATGAGCGAATTTCAGGATCTGTCGAATTTCCTCGTACTTCGCAGTAGTAATCAATTTAAACTGAAATAGTTAAAAAAAAAAAAAAAAAATACTTACCTGATCCATTTTCTCGTGACAGGCCAGCCTCTTGCTTGAAGATCTCGGGCAAAATCCCTTGCATGGCCACATATGACATCACCACGCCAGCCTGCGTGATGACGTCATCTCAGGCCACGAGAGATTTCATGCCAGACCTTCAAGCAAGATGGTGGCGGCCGGCTCGTTGCGAACAAATGGATCAGGTATTATTATTTTTTCTTTTAGTTTACACTCTGTTGTTAATATCAGAAGCCGCGATCATGTATTAACCCAACAGAGGTACAATGGCGCGGAGCAGCGCAATTGCCGCTCCCTGTGATTGTACACACTACTTACAAAGAAATGCACTTCGTGATGTCACCCGTGATGCTAGGGAGGCTCGTCCCCGTCAATGCCTGCCATTGGCTGCTCCCCCGACACGGGATGTTTTCATCTGCGCACAGGGAGTGGCAGTGCGGGGACCAGAGGCGGCGCAGGGAGTGGGGAGCCAGCTAAGTAGATTCAGTGTGATCAGCGTGATTAGTCTCACTGACCAGCTGCTGCACACCTACAGAAAGGGAAGAAAGTTCTCCAGATATATGAGTAAAAAAGAGTTTTAAATTTGAGAGAAACTCCCTTTAAGATACAAATACGCTACACTAATTGAGATAGGTGAAAAGGTGCTGTCACTTCTGGCAGCAGCTCATCTCCCCTTGAACAAAAGGGTCATGCAATTGAAATTTATCTGCCCTTTCCTTATTTCCCTCAACATCTACTGTCGGGGAAGATTCAGGAGGCCACCATACACATTCGATGTTCAGCCATACCACTGAAATCAGATGGTTTGGTCGAAATTTATCTAATATGTATGTTTGCCACAGAGATAGCAGCAAGGAGGTGGAGGTTGTTGTACATGTGTGGAACGGGAAGACAGCTCACACAGGCAGTAATAAGGACGAAAATACACACAGGGCACTTTGTAGGGGTAGACTCATAGAGGCTGTGTACTAGAGATAAAGCAGAGCGCCCACTTAATCTTTGCAATCACATACTCCATATCATTATTGACTGTTAGTACAAATGGAAGGAACAACTCTAAAAGTCAGTCAGGAATGAAGATGTGCTGATGCTTGAGAGCTGGTAAAGCCAGCAGCATCCTGGACACACAGATCTCATATCCCGCATGTAAGGGAGACAACCACATGCATAAAACTAGGAGCAAGTTGCAAACTAAATATCAAGTGGTCTGACAATGATAGCAGACTGGAACTTAGTACAACTTTTATGCTGAAGGTAACCACTAACTTGTGAAAATCATTTTTAACATGTCAAAAGTGCCCATAGCCTTTATGTTCCTCTATCAATCAATCAGTAATTTTGAGACATTGTTATGAGTTATGTTAAAGGAATTCTGTCACCATAAGAATGCAATGCAATCTGTGGGCAGCAAGTTATAGAGCAGGAATAGCTGAGCTGACTAATATATAGCAGAGCTGTGCAAATCAACTCAGAATTCATCTGGAATTTTATTTATTTTTTATTCAGATTCTGGCAAACCCAAATTTTTTTGAGATTTGTTTCAAGAAACTCAGAAAGATAAATAGAGATATAGAGAAACCACCACCAAAAATTGGTTTGCCTACCTAAGAGGCCTTTGTTGGGGTCTGGGGGTACTCTTTCTTTTTATGGAGAAGAGCCAGAAATCCAAACATATGGAAATAGGAAACAAAAAGGAAAACAAAGCTAAATGTCTCTGGGAGAATTGAACCATGAAGCAAATTAGATAAATAGTGTAACTATAGATACTAGAGATAAGTAAATTACTGTAGTTCTATCAATTTGGGATTCATCATGAATTTTCAAAACAATTCAGATTCTAACAAAACCAAATATCCAAAAGTGAAAAAAACACATGTAATTTAGCTTTCTTTCCAAAAGAACTTAAACAGCAGCACATTTCACAACTACAGTATAGCCTTCCAATTATTGCACAGGCTTTTAAACAGGCCTCCCAGCATAACTAGGATAAACACTAAGCCAGCCTCACATCTGCAAATAGCTCTTCCAGAACTAAAACCTTTTTATCAGAGTAAAGAAAACAGAATTATCTTTTCTAGTTGCGCAGCCTTGGAGGGACCTCTGGCTGGGTATTATTTTTATTATGGAGACCACTTAGTATATGTGATGACTATTATAGGCTAGGCAATACTTCTCTTTGTTTCAATAATAAATATATGCAAATTAGTATGTCTTAACATCAGCTGGCATCATAAAGATTTACTATATCTTTTTTGTGAAAGCAAATTTGCATACCTTTGGGTTTTTGGGAAAAATATATAAATAAGCTTTCCAACCAAAAAGGATAGGAAAGGTAATAGGAAAAGAAGCTTTGTTTAAAACTATTGTAAATGACCTATTATAAATTTTTGTAATATACTTTAATTATTTATTTTTACTGTTTTAGGGACCACATAGGCACCTAAAGTCCTGGATGTCTGTGGCATTTTAGAATCTGTACATTTATACAACAGTGACATGTTAGCGATGTACGGATTCCACTGTACTGCAGTCATAAGGCCTGCTATGAGCTAAGTACCGGCAGGAGCACATATAGCTGCTCCTATCTGTGTCCGCTTCTTTCAGCTAAAGGCTGCCATAGGACATCGGTGCAGGCTCTCCACTACTGATGCGTTATGCAGAGCTTTCAGTGTAGTGAGCACAGACAGGAGTAGCGATCTGTTATGCGGAGCTCTTGCCTTTGCCCGCTCTGCTAATGGGCGTGTTTGGCCCACATAATGGACTAATGAAGTGCGTGTCTCCATAATTTTTTCACTGACAGTCAGGGAAAAACTACTGATATGTGAATAAACACATGAAAATCTATAAGTACGTGTTCTGTCCGTGGACATTGACTTTAGGGTGTGCTAACTCGTTTTTAGTCTTATAGAGAAGGTGGATGTGAGAGTGCGTGTGGTAAGTTGACTGACCTCCAGTCACCTCAGAGTCATGTGTGCTGAATGAGAAGCTCCTCATATGCAATCAAATAGATAGTAGGAAGCTGCTTTGAAGGTGACAGTGCTCCTCCAGGCCCCTTAGCAACTGCACAGATTTCATACATAGTATGTTCTTCACTGATCTTCCTTCATATACACAGATTCTCCTTGCAATCCACAGGCAGGTACCACTCTTTTCTCCTGGGTAGTGTACATATATCCAGATGCATACCTATCACTTCCTCCTTATACACAGATTCCACCTTTCTAGAGTAGTTACAAAGCATCCTCATTACACTCGTCAGCAGATTAGTCTTAATTGGATTGCGAATTAGAAGGGGCTTTGTGCTCGGCAGAGTTAATTAAGAGCTTGTTACTATTTTTCTGTGGCAGAGTCATCTGTTTTGAAGGGAGGGAGTCTGAATTTGCAATTCCTCCCCGCATAATATGCACAGATTACACACTCAATGGAAGAAGTACAGATAAATGCATGCCGAGCTTAATATAGATCTCAAATTAGATACACACACAAACATGAAACGCAAATGTAAATGCAGGCCCTGGGTCCTGTCTGCTCCAGCAAATTCTGCACCCAAAAGGTTTAGTTGTTGTCAGTCCCATAAATAAAGAACTGCTCGATACTTTTATTTTTTTGCATTTTCAGCAACAAGCTGAGGAGATGTCACGCACCTGTATTGTTTTTGCAACGCCCCTCATTGTTAACATTGCCTCTTTCTACCCACATACTGTGTTTTAGGCCTCATGCACAAGACCATGTCATTATCTACGGTCCACAAAATACAGATACCTTCCATGTACAGTATGCATTTTTGTCACTCTCATCACCAGAAATGACAAGTCTCATCTGCAACGTGCTATAATTTGCAGAACGGACATACACATGCAGACAGCACACAGAGGACACATAGATGTATGCAATGCTGGGTTTCTCATCAATCATATGCATTGCATGGGAAGTACTCTTTCTCATTATGGAGAGCTCCCAGTATGCATAGTATATGTGCAAAGTATTGTTGTCCAGATGCTGCCCCCCTGGTTTCTAGGAATATTTAAATTAGCTTTTCTAAGCCTATCTGATGCCAGCAGATTTAGGATGTGCTGATTTTCATATATTTTACCCAGAAACCCAGAGGAACGTTGAGTGGCCTATGATACTCCTCATGCATAGTCAGCACACTTCATAAGGAGAAATAGTACCCCAACCACTGCCTCTCAGAAAGCCTAGCAAATTTTCTTTGCTCAGCTCTGTTGCAGGGTAGTTACCTAGAAAATGCAGGATTTCGGGTATAAGACTGTTTTCTTTTCATTTTAGAAAATAAACTAGCTTGCATGTCTCTTTTGCACAGAAATTTTATGTGAGGGCACAAGCACAGCAATAGATAGAAAATGCTATTCTAAAAAAGCACTGACTGAACAGTTTGAGGCTACCACCAAAACTTATGGATTCCTTTATCAAACTGGTGTAAAGCAGAACTGGCTTAGTTGCCCATAGCAACCACTCAGATTCCATCTTTCATTTTTGACAGCTCCTTTGGAAAATAAAAGGTGGAATCTGATTGGTTGCTATGGGCAACTAAGCCAGTTCTACTTTACATCAGTTTGATAAATGACTCCATAAGTTTTTGGTGGAAGCCTCAAACTCTTCAATCAATGCTTTCTTAGTGGATAAGAAAATAGAGGAAAATAATCAAGTTTATCAATATGTCCAGAATTTTCCTAAAAAAGGATTCTAACAAACCCAAATATTTAGCAATTCAAGAGAGAGATTGACATGTAGAAAACATGTAAATTCAGTCTAACAAAAGCTGAGTGTTTTGTCACGGATTTCACTAAAGTTACGTCCCCTGGGAACATATGACCACATGGAACGGTTGAACAGTGGTTGGGATGTGGTTGTCTTACACCGAATGCCGCACAGAGCCACACTATCATTAAATGAACTAATTGGAACTCCTTTGTTTATTCAGTCTTCATTGCAAAGGCAGCGCGACAGCCCACAAAACTGCATGTGCGGCCATACCCCAAGAGTATTTATCATGTACAATGTACTATGAAAGCTAACATAGGGGATGCATTCGTAACCACCTTGCAAAGTGCCAATCAGGGGGTGAACTCATGACTTTTTAATGCTGAAGCTAATGTTCACATGACAAAATCAGCATTGAATTTTATAGTGTAAAATGCCCTTTTTATGAGCTGTAATATGCTGCTAATAAGCTTCACATGGTCACATATTTTTATGATGCTGAAAATGCTGCTGAAATAACGAATGTAGTAAAAACATGTCCAGATTTCAGAGGCTGATATCTCTTGAAATCAGCTCTGTATCTGCCCTGTATTCTCCAGCTTTAAAATGATGCTGTGTGAACATAGCCAAATAAATCAGGACTTGTGTGTGTGAGGAGGGAGAAAGCAAGTCCATGTGCTCCTTCTCCTTAGGCCTAGAATCCAGACAGTTACTGCTATAGCCAGAAAGAGAGAAAGACAAGAACTTAGAATCTGCATGGTCTGCGACTACAGCTAACCAGAATTTGCTGCTTGTGAGGGATTACAGTTAAGACACCCATTACACAACCTTGTCCTGGCCAGATGTTCCTCTAAAGACCTGAATCCTTCAGTGGACACTACAGCCATAATTGCCGGATTACAGTTACCAGCGACAGATTCTAGTGAGAGAGATTCTGACTTGTCAAGGGCTCGCTGCACATGTAATTGTTCTCTTTGCCAACAGAGGAAAGGAAAGCTTCCATGGTTACCCTGCCTTGTTAAGGTATCTATAAGACAAGTTACCTGCAGATGTAATTCTGTGTAAATCAATAACTTGGATTTGGATTACTTGTAATTTACATTACCCAGTTTAGGGGGTTGTATGAGATTACATAGCTTGGTTCATCCAGAAGTAGCACCGCTCTTGTCTACAGGCTGTGGTTAGCATTACGTATAAGCCCTGTTCACACACAACCATTAGGGCATAGTGCTGTTTCTAAAAGAAGGAAACATGTTTTTGTAATCTCTTATAACCCCTTAAAGCAGGCATGTCCAAACTGCTGCCCTACAGCTGCTGCAAAACTACAACTCCCAGCATGCCTGGATAGCCTTCAGCTATTAGGGCATGCTGGGAGTTGTAGTTTTGTAACAGCTGGAGGGCCGCAGTGTTGACATGCCTGCCTTAAAGGGACATTTCCATGTCATAAAGTAATGGGATATCATTAGGATGGTTGGAAACTGTGAAGGTCTGAAATCTGTCTATATCCACTTCACTGTTTTCCACTGCGCAGTGGCTCCAGTCCACCCAATGCGCAGGGGAACTGCAGTAGAGCACTGCTCAAGGGAATGACGCCAGTTGTAGGTCCATGAAGGTAGCCAGGATCGCTGCTGTGAGAATCAAAGAGTTTCAAAACCTAGAGGCATGACCAAGTGTAGGGGTCAACAACCCCCAGCACTCCAGACATTGTGGAACTACAATTCCCAACATGCTCCATTCACTTCTATGGTAGTTCCAAGCACAGCTGAGCAAATGTGCATGCTGGGAGTTGGTTTCACTATAGCTCGAGTGCCGGAAGTTGCTGATCCATGAGCTAGAGGTATGCCATCACTTCATAAGATAAAAACGAAAAGGGGGGGTTTCAGTCAGCACTCCCTGTATGCAGGTGCACGTAGGTTATGGCAATTATACATACAAACACAAAAATATAACAGCACTCAGCAACTAGAGATCTGCCCAAGATGGGAGCTGTAAGAGGACATTAGTGATATAGCATGCAAACAGTGGAGACATTGGTTTACATTTTGATCAAAAGGTAGTAAGCCCACTCACCCCGACACGGTTGTCTCCTAGAGTGGGTACTAACGCTAAATCTGACCTACTATAGGCCATGACAGCCACATAAAATCCTCCTAACGCTAAGTCTTACCTATTATGGGCCACGACAGCCACATAAAATCCAGGGAGTGTGAGCCCAGCATGCACGCTGGGATAGACCTTACTTATTAACCCCTTCTGGTGCTGCAACAGCCTCCATTAGATCCAGGGATGCAGGTACCAACATGCATGCCGAGCCCACTGTGCACTCCTCCTGGAGCCAGATGGCTACTAGCAGGCAATGTGAGTACACATTCAGCTTTATACTCACTCTGATTAAAAACCAGCATCTAGGGCAGAAACACTAGTCAGGTGTGCACGACTGAGAAGGGGGTCGCCACACCTCCAACATATATTAAGTAAAAACGAAAAGGGGGGGTTTCAGTCAGCACTCCCTGTATGCAGGTGCACGTAGGTTATGGCAATTATACATACAAACACAAAAATATAACAGCACTCAGCAACTAGAGATCTGCCCAAGATGGGAGCTGTAAGAGGACATTAGTGATATAGCATGCAAACAGTGGAGACATTGGTTTACATTTTGATCAAAAGGTAGTAAGCCCACTCACCCCGACACGGTTGTCTCCTAGAGTGGGTACTAACGCTAAATCTGACCTACTATAGGCCATGACAGCCACATAAAATCACTTCATAAGATGGGAGTGCCCCTTTAAAAAATGCCATTATATCTGTACATACAATAGCTGAAATTAGCATTTTTCTTTTATCGTTGCCCATTCTTTGCCATAATCTCCCTTAAAATTACTTTTATTGCCTTTATTTTGTGTTATATTCATTCCTAATTACTGCAACTGTTTGTACTTTCTGTCTCCCACCCCTATCCTCCTCCTCCGCCACTTTTCTCTCTATACGTCTTTCATTTCATCTGTATACCTTACAAACCACAATTACATGGTCCAGGAATTGAATCTGAGCTCTGTTCTTCTGTCATCTCTGCACCAGGCGCTAGTCTGTAGCACTCAAGAGGTTACGTCTTCTCTTGTATCCTATTTTGAAACTGGATGGAGATTATCTCTACATCGCTGAATTGCTGACATCTGCAGCAATTACTGTGCCCCCTGCCCTGCCAGCTCACCCCCGACGCGGGCATCACACAAAAGGCAATCAGCTTCATTCACAGAGGAGATTAACCCTGTTTCTGCTGGCGACTTACTTTAATCAAGTGACATGAAAGATATATGGCAGTGGTACGTTGCTACTGTACGCTAAGAGTTAACACATAAGCATGGAATGACTGACTACTTTCCTCATCCTGCCAAAGCTATATTTGTAGCTATAAAGGACTTATGCCTTCCCTCTGCAATGTTGCATCCCCCAATGGGCTGTTCATTAAAGTCTCATTATCACATCACTCATTAACCTCTGTTAACGAGGCCCTTAAATGGCCATTCCAAATTAACTTAAGAGCTTGCAATCAATTAAGCGCAGCGATTATGAAGGAGAGATCATCCTGCTCTAGCTCAATGAGGACGTCTATGGTGCTGGATCACATTACCGATTCAGCTACTACCGCTGAGTCTCCGTTAATAAATTGGGTATGTTTCACTCTAATTGAAAAAAAGCGTAAGAAACATTATAGAATATTAATATTTTCATAAATAAATTCAGGGCTTCAGACAAATGAAAAAGCAGCATATTGAAGTAAATGAGACTTGCTTGGCCTCCATGGCCTTTTATAACCTTCAACCTTTGACTTTTATATATTTAATATACAAAGTACCCAATAAGAGACCATTCTAGAATTATAATGATCTTAGCAATGTCCAGGAATGACCAGCATACAAATACTATTATAATGTGCCACTTTACTGAGAGAGATTAAATGGAAACTAGCAATGGCAAACTTTCCAGCCGTTATGCCTCATTCACAGGTCAGTGTTTTGGTCAGTGATTTCCATCAGTGATTTTGAGCCAAAACTAGGTGCAGATCTTTCCCTTCTACCTTATCTCTGTGGAGGCTCCAATCCTGGTTTGGGCTCACAATCACTGATGGAAATCACTGACCAAAACACTGACGTGTGAATGAGGCTTTAGTCTTATGCCTCTTTCCCACATCCGTGTCCATGATGACATCCATGATAAAATGGTCGGTCATCCATGAAGAGATTTGTGAAGGATCCATGTTTGTTCCCATTGTCCGTTTTTTTGCTCTCTGTGTGTCATCTATATTCCATGTACACTGCTAGGCTCAAAATTGGTTTAAACAGCATCTCTTACCAATGGTCCATGAGAGAGGGAGAGACACCTTGGGGGAACCTTTGAGTGAGTACTATTTTTATTATGGAGACCAGTTAATAGACATGATGACTATTATAGGCTAGGCAACAGTCCTCTGGGTTTCTAGGAAAAATATATGAAAATGCATCCTATAGAAAAGCTAATTTGAATATCTTTCCTAAAAACCCAGAGGGACATTGCCTAACATACAATAATCCACACACATACTGCATACACTAGGCATTCTCCATAAGAGAAAGAGTACCCCCCAGACAATGCATATATATTGCTGAAGAACCCACAGTACCATACTAGGCTCGATTCACTCAAGATTTACTCGTCTCTACCACAGACCAAACATGAATGAAACGTGAAACGTGATGCGGACAAGAATAGGATAAGTTCTATCTTTTAACGGAACGGAATGCATACGGAGAACCTTCCTTTCTTTTGCGGCCTCTTTCATGGGAACGTTTTTTTTGCGAGTGTACGGGCCGTTTTTTGCGTATACAGAACCATTCATTTCAATGGGTCCACAAAAAAACGGAAGGTACTCCGTATGCATTCCTTTTCTCATTACTCCTGGACAACATCTTCAAGGCCATAAATATTAGATGTGTGGGGCTCCGACTCCTGGAACTCCCATTAATAAGCTAATTGAATGGGCAGTGGGGCACCACATCCTCATCATTGTTGACCAGACACAGCTTTGTACATGTTGCAGTAGTTGTGTCTGGTACTGATGCTCCCTGCAACTATGCCCCATTCACGTGTAGAAGACTGAGCTGCAATACCAAACACAACCACTATAAGATGTACGGAGCTGTGCAACATCCCCGATCAACTGATCAGTAGGTATTTTGGGAGACAGACACCCAGTATTCTGATATTCATTGTAACCTGTATTAAAGATCTATATTAAACCTATCAAAGTCATGGAAATCGGGCACTACATTTACCACTAGTCACCAGATGCCAGTCAGCACGTAACGATTTTACCCCTGAGTCTAAAGAAACATGGCAATGCCTTTACCATGGGGTGACCAATGTCACATGACCATCATGTACTCTGTATCAGATCTTTATCTGTGCTTTTTCTAGAGCCTATTCTTGACTCAATGTACTTTCTTGATATACACTCACACCAAATATTTTTTTAGTAATTCAGGCTTAGTTGACCCCAAGGTGTCAGTATCCACTTGCTTCCTATAGACTGTAGCTTTTCATGGACATACTGTATCAAATGATATATGAATTCTCCATCTAAGGGCACTTTCACACTTGCATTGTTCGGATCCGGCAGGCAGTTCCGCCAACAGAACTGCAACCGGAAAGCTGTTTTTGCCAGATCCGGATCGATTAGACTTATTCATTGAAATACCGCATCCGTCTTTCCGGTATCATCCGGAATGACGGATCCGGTATTTAATTTTTTCAAAGCTAGATAGAACTGCGCATGCGCAGACTGGAAAGCCGGATCCGGCGATGTGGAAATTTTCGGAAAAATTAGATACCGAATCCGGCATTAATACATTTCAACGGAAATGAATGCCAGATCCGGCAAGTGCGGTAGTGGTCCGGAATTTTGGCCGAAAAAAATACCGCAGCAAGCTCAGCTTTGGCCAGTCAAATACCGTACACGGGACGGAACGGAAGACATCCTGATGTATACTGAATGGATTGCTTTCCATTTAGAATGCACTGGGACAAAACTAAATCATTTTTTTCCAGTGTTGAGACCCTTTAACGGATTTCAATACTGGAAAAGAATAACGCTAGTGTGAAAGTACCCTTATTCCTATACCTAGTTGGCAAATGTGTACAGTGACAATGGAAACATAAGTCTGATTAGTAAATATATAGAGAAGATGAATCGCCTCTGACCTTCATCTAACAAAGCAGTTTCTGACAGAAAACTCAGCAATAACTTCAGACCCATATTCAGTGGTATTCAGAAAGACTTTCTACTGGCTAAATGGGCTCAAAATTACACTCACTTTTCAGAGCTGGAAATATCACCAGAGAAGCAATCACTTCATTATTTGCAGCTCACACGAAATGCGCTACTCAACAGGGGACTGCAAAAAAGGAATGATGGAAGCAAAATTCAAAAATAAAACACAGCCACCTTTGGATGGTCAGTAGTTGGTCAGTGTTTTCCATCAATATTCATTACTCATTAGCCAAAACCGTGATTGGATGCAAAACACAGAAAAGGTGCGAATATTTCCATTATACTTTATGCCACCAATGTCTGATAAGCACAATGGAGCCTGTAAAGTGAAAGAGAGCAGACCGCGCATGCTTAGCTATTTTCGGAAGTCCCATAAGAATTAATGGGAAGCATACCACATAAGCGCGGCCCCTGCTCCAATCGCTTCTGTGACGAAAGCACCTTTGTCACTGGGAGTTGGAGAGGCCTGCTTGCCAGCCTCTTGCCCTGTGACTATGACCCCGGTGACAGTTAGTAAGCAAAATTAACATTGTCTGTGACGGAATTAACAATCACAATGGACATTGTCTGTGACGCAATTAGCAATGGACATTGCCTGGGACGCAATCAGTAAGCACAATGGACAATGCATGTGGGGTTGTGATATATCTGGCTGTAGGATGATTGGTCATTGCATTTTGTGTGCCTGTCCTTTATCAGGTCCTCGGGGGAGTAGCCCTTGCTGGAGGACTTGCATAAAAGGCCAAGCTGTGGCCATCAATAAAGGAGAAGTTCTGCTTTACCCCTTCATGAAGTCTTGGCTCATGGTTGGGGGATGGGATAACTACACTCTTGGGGATTGCTATATCACAATACTCCCCTGAGTATAAGCTCTTGTAGGAGCTTGTTCCTGGTTCCTGCTTTCCGGAGTTAAAAGAGGTCCACCCACTGGAAGCTGAAGCCTGATCTTGGGTCCAGAGTCAGTGGAGGGCGATGGGACCCCAACCAAGCTGAAAGCGATTCCTGGGGTCTGTGGTGGTTATGGTGTCCGGTGGAGTGCTTGGAGCCCTCGGGAGGCGCTAAGAGCAAGCGTCAGTGGAAGGTGCCCAGTCAGGGTGCCAGGCGTTCCGTTACACTAGCTTCTAATAAAAAATTTCCGTCATTCCCATAGAAATAAATGGAGGGTGGCTGAGCATGCGCGGTCTGCTCTCCTTCACTTAACGTGTTCCGTTCTAGAGATAGGTGTGGGTCTCAAAGGTGGGACCTACCAAACATTGGTGGCATATCATAGCGATATGCCACCAATGTATGAGATGGGAATACCCCTTTCACCACTTGTGTATTTCTCAGTCTTAAAACGTCAGCCCAGTCTGCATATAACTCTGCAGACATGTTTCTAAATATCTCACCAGAATCTGCAGCTGCGGGAGAGGACAGGGGGCTGTTGGAAATGACTAGACTCCCAAAAGAGGAGGCAGAAATGGGTCATTACAGTCCCCGCCTTTCTCATTGCTGTAGACATGGTACCTAAGGAAAGCAGTACATACAAATTAGGAAGTGTCAATGATATGTACTGCTGTAGCTCCACCGATCGCGTGATTGTCGGATACTGAGTAGCTGAAGGTGCTGCTGGGTCTTAGCAGAGTCAGAACATTTCAGCAGTGTATCTCAGGAGGATGTAAGTTGGGTTATTATGTCAGCCCTGTTACAGGGGAAATCAGCAAGAAAAAAAAAAGTGATGTTAAAAGGGTTGTTCAGAGTTTTTAAAATAATGGCTTATCCCGAGAATAGACTGGTGGGGGTACGACACCAAGCATTCCCGCCGATCAGCTGTTCTGTGTAGCTCTGTCGTCAGTGCTGGAGCTACACAGCACAGTCGACATTGAAGGGGCAGGAGCTCACTAGTACAACTCTGCTCCTATTTGCTCCCATTGACTTCAATGGGAGTACCGCTGTACTTATGTGCTCCTACCGCTACAATGCTGGTGGTGCTGTGGTGGTGTGTAGCACCGACGCCGATTTCCATTGACGGAGCTACACAGAACAGTTGATCAGTGGGGTTGGGGGGGGGTCTCAGACCTCCACTAGTCAGTCAGTGATAGCCTATACTCCGGATAGGCCATCACTTTAAAAATACTGGACAACCGCTTAAAAATGCCCCCCAAAAGTCTTTTATGACCATATGGTAGAGGGGTACAAAGTAAGTGCTGGGTCTCATGACGGGGACCTGATGGACTCCATTATAATTGGGCGCCATCCAGGAGCGTAGCTAAAGGCTAGTGGGCCCTGATGGAACAGTTCAGCTTGGGCCCCCCTTCCCCCAGTGCTTTGTGGCAAGGGGCACGGGTGCTGCCTGAGGCCAAAATTGAAACGGCAACCCCCCCATGCCAAATTCTTGACCTAACCCCTTTCTTCTAGCAAGAGGTGTAACCTGCCCAGCATGCACTTTCTATAATACCGGTGTCTTCTTATGTGTGGCCCAAGGATCTTTGGGCCCCCTCAGGCTTCAGGCGACTGCTACCTTTGCACCCCTTTAGCTACGCCCCTGGCACCATCCATCATTGGCTTTAAAGAGGTTGCACAGCATTAGGTAAATATGGCTGCATTCTTCCACAACGCAGTGCCACGCTCATCTACAGGTTGTGTGTGGTACTGCAGCTTAGTCCCTATCACCTAAATGGAGCTCATCTGCGACACCAGACACAACCCGTGGACAAGTGAGTGTTGTTTCTAAAAGAAAGCGGACACGTTTCTCTTTTTTTTCTTAAATCTTGCACAGCCTCCAATTGTGACTAGAATTGCTTTTTAAGATTTGGTGATCCCTTGCGCAGCCATTTTGCAAATTTCCCAAGAAAATCAACTTGCTGGGCTGATTCACACAATGGGTTTTGTAACTACCGCAGATTTAGCATCGGAAATTGAATTAATTGAAACCTATTTTGATGTCTCCTGCAATTGTCTGAGTGAATTAACGCGCGGGAAGATTTGTTCACTCGGTTGTTCAGCCGCATGAAAATCTCCACGTGAATGAGTCCTAACAGATCATGCTCAGCTCCAATCCGTTTGGTGGCTAAGCCTCTGTCTCCTTGCAGGGTAAGTACATAAGCCCACAGCGGTGCTTAGTGTTCTTCTCCAATCTCGCTCTGTTATACTCCCTTTGCTGCCAGCTTTGCCCGGGCAATCTATGTGGCATAACAGGATTCAAATGCAATTAACGCAAACAAACTGAAACAAACAATATATATAAAGTATATACACATGTGTACAGTCTAGTACAGAATCATTCCCATCCACCCCATGTACGCGGGCGTGCGGTGAGGGGGTTAACTTTCCCAGTACATTAGCAGACAATACATTGCTTTAAGGTTATTACATTTCCAGTTAGCAGATAAGATTTTTGCATCGTTAATTTTGATGCTTGCTCTGCGTCCCTGGGAGTTGCTCCCCCTTCTTCCACCTTCGCTCCTCTCTGCTGTTTGTGGATAATTTATATCCCGATCGGAAATAAAGCCTACTAAACATTTACAGCTTATCTGTCCTGTATACAGAGATAGCAGGTTGACACAGATAACATGTATGTTCGCACTGAGTTGGGAAGGAAATGATTGTTTCGCTACCAGCCACCGGCAAGATGTCAGCGTTGGCTCCGTCCGCGACTGTGCAAGGGGTTAATGGTGGCCTAGAGCAGACGGCAGATAAAACTACATATTTTATCTCTGATTAAAATCATCTTCGCCTGCCATTATTTATTGTAATCATAAAACAAGCCTCTCAAATCCAATTTCAGAGATATTGATTTGAGATTCATTACTGTCGCCAGAATTCCTATATCGCCCCACGTAACGGCTCCCCTAACTCCCACTATTGCTCCATTAAACCTCTGTCTATAACTTTGTGTCCAGATACATGTATAACCTCTGGCTGTAATTCTTCCTCTGGACTAACTGCTTCTACTACTGTACTCAGGGACAGATTGGTCATAGACCCTACAGGGAAATTTCCCGGTGGGTCGATGCCCAATGGGGGCCACTCAAGCCCTCCTCACTGCCGCTAACTGGGTACAAAATGAGCTCTCAACAGTAATTAACGCTGTGAGAATCAGGTGCTCATGTACCCGGCCTGTGACCGCACATGCCCTCCTAAATTCAACTGCTGTGGCCTCATCTCACCTCCTAAGCCCCCTGCTCCATAGACAACTGGAGGAGGAGGACAGAAGATGGCAGCTATTGATGGCCACCACAGAGGGCCAGCTTTTGGGGCAGTATATTGTGCTACACTGTGTTATTTGGTTCTGCTGGGGCGGTATTTTGCACTATAAAATTATTGACCCCGCCTACCTGTGTTGCCACACCTTCTGTTAATTTTGACCTGCCTACAAAATGGGGCCACTCTTAGTTTTTTTTTCCATGGTCCCTTTAAGATCCCAGTCCGCCTATGACTGTACTTCCTACCTACTTTGCGCCGTAAGCCCCCATTTGCACATTTATTTATTTATTTATTTTTGCCAGTGATATTTTAGTGCAGATGCCGAACCAAAAACCACCAATGGCGGCGCTAAGTCTGCTTTCCATTGTTTTCCACGGGAGTCTGCATTGCATCTCATGCAGCCATGGTTTATAGCCATGACAGCGCCTTTCTTGATGCAGTGTCAGGACAGAACCAGCAGTGGGTGTTCAGTCATTGGGGGTAAACCTAAAGCGGGTCGGCGGCATTGAAACTGAAAAACCACCACACCGGTTTCTTTCGCGGAATACGCATCAGATTTTGACATTCTTAAAACCTGCTGTGTTAACTAGCCCTAACTTATCCTAAAGTATAATACTTAAAACACTTCCTTTCCCTTCGTATAATGCACCGCTGAAGGGATGTCATGTAGCAGAGCACTGCGCTAAACAGCGGTTTTATTTATTGGCCATTTTAAAGCTATCAAGCAGCTTCAGTATATATGGCGGCGACAACAGCAAAGAAAACACTATAAACAAAGAACAACAGCAAACAGTGACCAATCTCGTGTTCAATGGCGCACAAACAATTATATAGTCACTCTAAAGCTATAACCGTTAGTAGCGCACAAAGTCGACAAGAGCCGCTAAAAGCTTAAACTAATAACATAAAACACTGCTCTTGGTTACACATTACAAGGCAATGGGGGGTCATTTATCAAACTGGGGTAAAGTAGAACTGGCTTAGTTGCACATAGCAACCAATCAGATTCCACCTTTCATTTTGGACAGCTCCTTTGGAAAATTAAAGGACCAATCTCATTGGTTGCCATGGGCCACTAAGCCAATTCTACTTTACACCAGTTTGATAAATGACCCCTTATATATTTCGAGTACCAATATTACGCAGCAAGCCAAAATTCTGAAAACTGAAAGGGTATGTTCCCTTTTAAAGGGGTTGTCCCACAAAAAATATTCAATCCAGCACCTCGATCTGAATTCTTTTGTAATTGAATGTAATTAAACAGATAAAGACTCAAGTGTGAGTCGAAACGCGTCAACTCTTCTGATGTGGCCCCCTTCTTCTCACATTGGATATGTAGTCATAGCTGTATGAATCACGGTATAGAGTAGGAGAAGCTCAGCAGGTAGATATATAGTTTTATGGGAACAGATTCAGTAAAATTTTAATTTTTTTTATTTTACGGCAATTCCTGCTCATTTTGGGTTTAGGAGTCCAGTGGGCGGTCCTATCAGCTATCTCTGCATGCACACTTATACAAGGAAGGCTGTCCATCACTAAATTGGACCACCCACTGTACTCCTAAGAGTAGAATGGTCAGAGGATGAATGAATGATAAGTTTTACTGAATCTTTTCCAACAATACTATACATCAATCTGCTCCACTCCTCCTGCTCTATAATGTGCTGCCCACAAATCAGACTGCATGTTCAAGTTAACAGGTTCCCTACAAAAAAATGTACGTAACGTTCTAACTGCATTCCATTACTTTATCTTTTATTGATCCTGAGTTCCAACCTGTATTATAATCCAGAGCTGCATTCATAAATCTGTGGGTTGCTATTGAAAACAGTCACCTAGCTTGTAGTCAGATACAGATCTCATATAATGCAGTGATATATTGCAGCTGACTTAGTTTCCCCCTACATTAGATCACTGTACAGACTCTGTTTAAAGTTAACACATCCTAGAATGCAAATCACCAGTATACACATTAGGAGCCAGCAAGGAATGCTTGGAGAGTTCAGTCCTGAAGTCAGCAGAATTGTGAATGCAGCTGAATATTACAGACACTAAATTATTTTATGCAAAAATGGAGTTCTGTGTCAGGACTAGATTTAGGTGGAGGCAAACTGACCACTGCTCAGGGTGCACATTACCTAGGGGCCGCTAAGTATGGACTCCCAAGGAGTAACCTGAATTTACCACTGACCCCGTAATTGCTTTAAAACACAATGGAATGAAAAATGAATGTGTTCACTTACTTAGACAAAGTACTTTACAGTTAGCCCTTTCACTACCCTGGACCACCAGGGAATATATAAAAATAAAAAAAAATTAAATGAAAATTAAAATACCTTAATATTACTTCATTATAAATATATTCCCAAATAACTTACATTAGTTATAATGGCTCGTTTTGTCTGGGGAGCAATCATTAGGAGAAACAAAATGGCTGCTGTCCTATTAGTACACAAAACCTGTCCTAATCACACAGGAGGACAAGTTGCTTCACAACACTGAGGTAAATAGCTGTCTCGTCCTCCTCTCTGCTCTGCTAATCAGGGATTTTGATCCTGAATACAGATGATAAGATCTTTAGCTGAATCTCTGTTGGAATTGAGTTAATGAGCAGATGTGGCTAATGAGCAGCAGTTCTTGTATGTAGTCTCCATTACCACAGTCTGTCCTGTGCATCCTCTCTGTACTTCATGTCTCCTCATGAACTCTATTCATCATATTAAACTGTATTCAGGACCATATTCCCTGACAAGCAGAGCAGAGAGAAGGATGAGGCAGCTCTTTTCCTCAGTGTTGTGAAGTAACTTGTCCTACTGTGTAATTTGGACAGGTTTTGTGTGTACTAATAGGGCAACGGCCATTTTGATTCTTCTTATCATTGCTCCCTAGACAAAATGAGCCATATCACTAATGAAAGGTATTTGGGAATATATTTATAATAAAGTAATATTTAAGTATTTTAATTTACTTAATTCATGGAGAACCCCTTTAAGTTAAAGGGGTTTTCTAGGAATAAAGTATTAATAACCTATCCTCAGGATAAGTCATCAGTATCTGATTGATGGGGGTCTGACGCTTATCATTCTCACCAAACCAGCTGTTAGAAGAGTCTGTGGCACTCTGCCTCTTCCTAGGCCAGTAACATCATGTTCTTTGACCACATAGCCTAGGTGCAACTCAGTCCCATTCAAGGAATGAGTCTGGACTGCAATACAGCTACTACAGCTGCTATACAACGTACAGCACTGTGCTTGCTATGCTGTGAGGCGGCAGCAACGCTCATTGGAGCTCTGTAGCTTCTGTAAAAAAAAACGGTGCCGGGTTTAGCACCCCATCGATGAGTTATTGATTACCTATCCTGAGGATAGGTCATCATCAATATTCTACTCCCAAATTGACCAGATGACACCACACTTTCATTTCTTCAGTTCCCTGTCAAAAGGCTGAGCAGAGGGTGTCCTGCTGCCAGGAACCCCAGTGATGAGCTGGAATCTGAGCAGGAACCTGGCATTAATTGTCTCAATTTCCCTATAGCAGGGCTGGCCAACCTGCGGCTCTCTAGCTGTTGTAAAACTACAATTCCCACCATGCCCTGCTGTAGGCTGATAGCTGTAGGCAGTATTTGCATGCTGGGAGTTGTAGTTTTGCAACAGCTGGAGAGCCGCAGGTTGGCCATCCCTGCCCTATAGCACCAACACAGGGTAAAAGTAAGTATTGCACAGTTCCATTTAAATCAATATTCTGTAACCATATGCTCGGTCCTCCACATCATTTACCCTGACTAATCAACGCTTTTATTTTTGGTAAGTAATGGTGATACTTCATTTTATTTTTTAGCTATTTCAGCAGAGAGAAAGCTGTAAAGAAGAGGGGGAAGAATGACATAAAAGTGACGGTATTAGGTGTAATACAGCAATAGGATATAGCAATACCCTTTGCATCATATCAATTACATAAAATTAAAAAATATCTAAGGAGCTTGAATTGGGAAGCGGCAAACTGCTGCTAACCATAGGGAACCACTATAAAAATGCGTCAAAGGCTCAATAATTAAATCGCCGTGCATTATATATCTATCTATGGGCAAGTATTATTACAGTGCGGAGCCAAATAACAGCTAGGTGTCCACCTCCATTAATTCAGGATAGATGAGGTACAATAAATTAAAGTATTCACTCAAATCCAACCATTGCTGACATTACATGACAGAGGCAATCAAACAATCCCCCCCCTGTCCTAGCACCATGCAGTAAATGAGAAGTGTGGTGCTGGGGAGGGGGATTAGTGTTAGATATTGATAAGTAGAAAGTGGCTCAATCATTCTACGCCCCCCGTTCCCTTAAATTCTCCCCCTGGGTCTTTTCAAATTAACTCCCTCCCATTCAGAGCTACAATTTCTACTTTGCCTCATATAATTTACAGTCTCCAGTGAGGTTCTGACACGGCCGATTTATCTGAGTCTTTATTCTCCTCCCGGGATCAGAAGCCATTTAAATGCCACTGTTAGGCAGAATGTAACTCTTTCACTCCCAGGTGGTATCACAGCTTGGGTGGGATAGAGAATGGCAAAGCCCGTTCTGCTTGTGCTATCATCAGTGAGAATTTTCTTTTTTTCGTATTTAGCTGTACAATACCGTAAAAAAAATAATAATAATTGTGTTATACAGACATTTTAAAGAGGAAAAAAAAAAAAGAGAAGAAAAGCGCAATGAATACATTGCAGAAAACAGATTACAGCTTTTGCCAGGGGATGCAATCATGCAGAACCTGGCAAAGGGCTTTGAATAGAGCAAGGTAGAAAGCGAAAGAGGAGAAGGAACCCCATCACTAATGTGTGCGCTTGATGAGGCGCCAAGTTCCCGGCAATAAAAGATGTTGTTCTGATTGCGCCAGCCGTTCAATCAAGCAGCATTCAAATCCATACAATATATTTTTCCTTAAAGGAATTCAATTTTGAAAATACACACAAAAAAAAAAAAAACTGTCTTGGTTCTTGAGAAACGTTAACCTCGGGTGAATTTTTATTTTCAGTGGAAAAATAGTAGATAAAATTTAGTTTTTTTTTAGAATTTGGAGAGTTATTCATTTATGAGGAGCGTTTAGCCATTTCGTTTAATGGTCAATGCAAACAAAAAATCCATCATTTGGGCATCTTGTCACGATGAGAGATGAGCAGACTATCTGACGATAAATTATTAGCAAAGGTTTATCTCCCCATTGCTCTATTTCTCTTCTCATCAGCCCTTCCTTCATACATGAATTAAAGAGACGACTACAGGATCTTCAGATATGTCAGCATTCATTTTATCTCGGGCGCAAGAGTTAGTAGCTGTTTGCATAGATAACTACATTTTTGATATCAGTCACCATCATTACCTGTGAACACTGAGCAATAGTGGTCCACCATGGCTTTGACCTGTTTTCCTGATCTGGACCATTTTTCAGGAGACAGTACATGGTGTGATGCCTCACGGACACCTGTTAATAGCACATCAGTTCTAATTCATAAACGGGGGAGTAGCTATAGGGGGGGCAGAGATCAAGGATGGACTGAGAACTTAAAGTAGCCCTGGAAAAAAATGAAAGGTGGCCCCCTGTTGTGGGTTTCAAACTGACAAAAGGTAGGGCAACAGAATAGGCAGGGACAAAAGAAATAGACGGGGCTGCAATACTGTAGTGCGCAACAAAATACCACAGTGCAGCACAAAATACTGATGCCTATGCCACTGTGTGAAACTATCATCATCCTGATGACGGCAATACTGTTGACTTCATGAGGGCACCTGCAGTTGCTGGACAGATGCATAAGTGCTTGATGATCCTACATTAATTAATACTGATAGCATAAGATCTTTAAGTACCTGGCTGGCGGCCATGAGGAGGCCCGGGGTGGCCCCCTAGGTATCGGCCCACAGGAAAATTTCCCTGTAACGTCTATATGAACAGTCCGACCCTGGCAGAGATACCTGTTGAATCGGGGCTTTGCTATCTCCTACCCAAGAAGCAGAGATAGAAGTTGGACCTGTGCTTTGCTTCATCTCCTACCTAAGAAGACACCAGTTTTATAAATTTCACATGGTAGATGTGAAAACATTTAGCACTGAGGAACGTCAAGTTACACCTTTTTCATAGACCTCAACTTTTCTAGAGCAGAAATGTTTCCCGTTTCAATGGACTGTATCATCTAAAGAATCCTCCATGTTGGAAAAACGCCTCATTTGACTGGACTTCTTGACATAGCTCGCCTTATACTGTAACAGTCCATTTCTCATCATATTGGACCAAGAAATTTGGTACTAGGAATGCTTCTGGGGGAGAATGTTTTCATAATAAGACATTAAATTGAGTGAGTCAAACAGAATCCAACAGTTCAAAAATCCTCAGATACTTCCATACAAAATTTGAGGCATACATAGTTGTAGAAGTCTATTGGGTGACTTTTTACAGTTCGATATAACTCCAATGTAGTGCTGTAATACAGCCATGTGCATGAGATCTTAGTATAGTGCACAAAGCGTGGTTTTCAATCTCAAAATATTAGTTGCGTATGCTGTCCTGTATGGAGACTAACTGGAAGTACTCCATGATATGAAGCATTATTGGCTATGCTCAAGACAAGACGTATTATATCAGATTGTGTCAAATAAAATGGATCCGTCCCCATTTACTTGCATTGTGGGTCATGACGGATCCGTCTTGCTCCGCATCCCAGGGCGGAAAGCAAACCGCAGAGCATGCTCTGAGAACGAAACATGCATTTGGAGCATTCTGTTCTGTTCAGTTACGTTTTGTCCTTTTGACAATGAATGGGGAAAAAAAACAAAGCGTTTTTTTCCGGTATTGAGACCCTATGAGGGATCTCAATACCGGAAAATATTAACGCTAGTGTGAAAGTAGTCTTAAAAGTAGAAACTGTCCCTCTTAAAAAAGGGACAATTAGGAGGTGTGAATGTGATAGGAACTGGATATCTTATATTACATGTAATGTTGATGTATGAGCAAATATTGATTCAACTTGGGGAGGGTAGTCTACACACAGCTTGCTTTACTAGGATGTGACTTTTGGCCATGCTCCTAATCTACATTAAAGGGTTATTTTAGAGGAGCAATAAAAATAAATGAGACTAACTGATTTGATAGCCTGGCATTCCACTTTACAGTACCAAATTTGCCCTTTTGCTTTCTTCATCAGAAGGCAGCATAAAGATGTAGAACAGCAGTAAAACATAATAATATTCATCACCTCCATTACCTAAATAAATGGCCACTTTGCTGGAAAGAAAGGACTGATAACAATATTTATGTGGATAGACAAAAGGGACAGGCTATTTTCTAGAGAAAACGGTTTTCCTAAATAAGATATATGCATGGATGGAGTCAGAATTCATGTATAAATCTAAACTTGGGGGCAGGGCTGTCCTTAAAGGCTATGGACACTCATTTTGAGCCAAACATTTTCATTTAAACTTTATTAAACATTTTCAGCCACTTTCCCAGTATACCTGTCAGCTTATGTGTATTTACAGAGCCCCTGTGAAACCCTTATCTCTTAACTCCTGACAGCTCCTAAACACTCATTATAGCTCAATCCTTGTCAAACTAATAGAACTAAAACAAATGTTACTTGTTTTATGACTTAAAACAAGTGTTTATGAGCTGTCAGGAGAGACAGACTACAGCCATCAGAACAGTTCCCTGTTTTTTTTATAAATACATAGAAGCTGACAGCTATACCGGGAAAATGGCTAAAAATTGTTAATAAAGACCAAATGAAAAAAATGTATTTTTAACCTAAAATGAGTAGTAAGGCAATAATAAAAAAAAAATTCACACTGAACATGGTATCTGAGCTGCAGGCAGCAGGTTATAGAGCAGGAGAAGCTGAGGATATTGATATATACCTTTATGGAAAAAGATTCAGTATGACATATTTCAAGCATTTAAATCCCTGTACTTTCTATACTTAGGAGTCCAGCGCATACAGAGATAGCTGTCACTCACAGGACCACCCACTGGACACTTAAGTATAGAAATTCTTCAGACAGTGCAAGTTATACTGAATATTTTCCCATAAACTATATATTCATTTTCTCAGCCCCTTCCCCTCTATAACGTGCTGCCCACAGGCAGAACTGCATGTACAACATGACAGGTTCCCTTAAAGAGAATGTAATTTGTGCAGCCAAAAAGGACACATTCATTTTCACTTGCTTCCTCCACCAATCGCACACAAGGGGCATGCACCTACCCCTGAAATGAAGTACTAAAATTCAGTGAGAACTATACCCCACGTTCGTGTTGTGTCAATGAAGAGAAGTGACAACATTATTGGCTCACAGCTTTTTCTTAAGCGTCAGGTTGTGTTTTCCTTCACCCAGTCACATAACAGAAGGTATATAATTTTCCTGAGCAGCTCCATATCCCCTGCATAGCCATACAGTTAAAATATGCAATTATAAATTCCTGCAGCCACCACTAGGGGAGGTTAGGATCTCAGTGGATACTGTATGCAGTAAAATCCATGAGACAGTATGTCGTAAGCTCCCCCTAGTGGTGACTAAAAGTAGCCAGAAAGTTATCCTTTAACACAGTTTCACAATGAAAAATATTAGATTATTTTTTATATTTACATTTTCATTAAAGAGGCTGTCTGAAATTAGAAAAAAAGATTCTATTTATCCAAAATAGTGTGTAGGTGTGATATTGCAGCTCAGCCCTATGTAACTCAAATGAGACTTAGCTGCAATACCAGGCACAGCCTATAAACTGAAGTGGCACTTGTCCATGTAAAAAAAAATACCCTTTATTTGTCATATCAAACAAATTCTTTAATATAAAAGTAAGAAAAATGCAGTGGCATAGCTGCAGGGGTAGCTGTGGTCGCATTTGCGACCGGACCCTCTTGCCAGAGGCGCACAGCCAATTACTGTATCTTTCACTTTATAAGAAACTAGTGAGCGCTTCAATTATTAAAGTGCTCACTACTATGAAGGAGGAGGGGGCAGAGGTGAGTGAAGCCCTGCCCTCATCCCCGTTCACTAGTCTTCTCCAGGACCATGCTGCACTGTACTGACTGCATACAGCATCAGGACATAAGCGCGCACTATGGTGAAACATTGTACGCAGACAAGTCACAGTGCTGCACGGAAACAGAGACGATCAGGGAGTGGGGACTGCAGGAGAGAACGCCAGAACTGGATGGTAGCGGCAGAGCAAAGAGGTAGATGAATTTATTTATTTTGGGTCTGATCTGAGGTCTGATATGGGGGTCTGAGAATCATATATGGGGGTCTGGGGGTCTAATCTGAGGTCTGATACGGGGTTCTAATCTGAGGTCTGATATGCGGGTCTGATCTGAAGATCTGATATGGTGGAGGTCTGACATGGAGGTCTGAAGGGAGTCTGAGCTGAGGTCTGATATGGAAAGTCTAAAGGCGGTCTCATCTGAGGTTTGATATGGGGGCCTGATGATTTGATATGGGGTTTGATTTGAGGATCGATATGAGGCTTTGATCTGAGATCTGATATAGGGGTCTGATCCGAGGACCTGATATGGGTGGGAGTCTGATCTGAGTTCTGATATGGGGTCTGATCTGAGGATCTGATATGAGGGTCTGATTTCAGGTCTGATATGGTGGTTTGATCTGAGGATCTGATATTGGAGTCTGATCTGAAAGGTAAGGGAGTATTTTTTGCACTGGCGCACATTATAAGGTGGTATTTTTTGTACTGGTGCATATTGCAAGGGGGAATTTTTATTACTGGTGCACATTATAAGGGTCCATTCACACGTCCGTAATTTGGGTCCGCATCCATTCCGCAATTTGCGGACCCATTCACTTTTAATGGGGCTGGAACAGATGCAGATCCACATTTTCGGGATCCTCAACCGTTTTTTCGGGATCCGCATCCGTTTTTTCAGGATCCGTTTTTTCAGGATCCACAATTCCGTTCCTGAAAAAAATAGAACATGCAGTTGCGGACAAGAAAAGGCTTTTTTTATTATAGAGCTGGCTATGTACTGTCCGCAAATTGCGGATCGCACATTGCCGGTGTCCGTGTTTTGCGGATCCGCAATTTTCAGATCCGCAAAACAATTACGAACGTGTGATCGGACCCTAATGAGGCATTTTCCTACTGGCAGACCTTATAAGGAGAATTATTACTACTGGGGGACTTCTGCATGGTGCTAGTATTTTCAGGGGGACTGTTTCTGCAGTGTAGTATTAGGGAGCACAGTGGCCACAGAATTGGGGTGTTGAGAAGGTGGGAGGATGATGGAAAAGTAGAAAACTAAGATGTCTTTTTGCCAAACTCTGCAGAGACAAGAGATGGCTGAAAGAAATTATCATGGCGGTCTGGTCTGAATGGAGAAGATGAGGAAAGAAAACATCTTCATCAGAGGAGACGTCACTGGATGTAAGAGGTATATGGCTCTGTATTATTCTGTATGTTTTGTAAAGCTGTATGTACTCTTTTCCAAGTATGTCTTTAACAGTGGAGCTGGAAAGAAGGAGTTAGGTTAGGAATTTAGCATGGGGGGTGCCGTTTCAATTTTAGCCTCAGACAGCAGAAAGGCTAGATGCACTCCTGCCCCTTGCAGCAAAGCACTGAGAGGTCCCAGTCTAAACTCATGCACTAGGGCCCCTGAGCCTTTAGCTACGCCTCTGAGAAAAAAAAAAACTTTTCTTAACATAAAGAACCACAGGAAAAAAACACAGCAAGCTTTACTAGTCTTTTCAGTTCATTCCAGTTCAAAAAGTACACTTTATTTTCACTGACATTAAATAATATATGACATCACCGCAAAGCTGCTGTATAATCGAAAGAAGTTGGCGATAATGTCAACAATATATAATTTTTCTAGCCGGGACCAGCACTATATTTTATTATCAGAACAAGTTCTCCAGATCTTCTTTTATCACTTGGGAGCATGTGTCTTCGATGATGGGAGCAGAGAGCATGAAGCAGAGCGTATACCTGTTGAGTCTGGAAACCAAGTCATCCATTCAGTAAATCTCTTCTAGTGACAAATGTGCGCATACTGCAAATACTGGGAAGAATGTCTCCTTAACACATTCCTGTCTGTCTGAACGCGGGGCTATAATGTCAGATGGGATACTTTGTCTCTGGGTGCATATGCTCTTCCATGCTTCTTTTTAAACCACCCTGAACAACATTTGGCTTTTGAAGGCTATACGTAGATCCAAAACTCTGTACTGATTCATTTATTAATATATTTTTATGGGGAGCAGAGCTCAGTTTTTTCATTAAAGAACTCTTAAAGGGGTTATGTTATCTGAAACATTGGTGGCACATTGCTTTGATATGACACCAATGTCAGATAAGTGTGGGTCCTGGAGGTGGCACCTGAACCTATCTCTAGAACAGGGCCCATGAGTGCGTACACGTGCATGCATGTGTGGCGTACTCTCCATTCGTTTCTGTGGGAGTCCCAAAAATAGCTTAGAAAGTTGTCATCTTGCTTGAAGATCTTGCGAGAAATCTAGTGTGTGGTGACATATGGCGTCACCGTGCCATCTGAAGTAATGACATCATAACGCACCATGCGAGATTTCGTGCTGGATCTTCAAGCAAGATAGCTGTGGAGGTCTCTTCACAATCAAATAGATGAGGTAAGTCCAATTTTATTTTTATTTTTTTCAATTGCAAACACTAAAATGATTTAATATGGATCTCAGATGCTGCGATCAGCAATGAACACAGCATTTGAGGGATTCAATGTTGAAGGGCGGCGCAATCTCCTTTCCCTGTACTTAGTGATTAAGTCATTTGTCACGATTCGGCAGAGCAGCCGAATCGCATTTTAAAGAACTTCGCTCATCTCTATTGTGGAGTATAGATCAATAAAAGGTTGTAACGTAATGTGAATTCAACAGAAACACAAAGGGGGGTTTCAGTCAGCACTCCCTGTATGCAGGTGCACGTAGCCAATGGCAGGTATACATACAAACAAAAAAAAATGCAACAGCACTCTGCAACCAGAATTCCGCCCAAGATAGAAGCCATAAGAGGACATAGTGTACTAATCCACGCCTGCAAACAGTGGAGACATTTGTTTACATTTTGATCAAAAGGCAGTAAGCCCACTCACCCCTTCACGGTTGTCTCCTAGAGTGGGTACTAACGCTAAATCTGACCTGTAATAGGCCATGACAGTCACATAAAATCCTCCTAGCGCTAAATATTACCTGTTATGGGCCACGACAGCCACATAAAATCCATAATGTGAATTCAAAAGATTTGAGAATGATTTAAATATATGTACTAAGTGTGATAAAATATACGATAACACAAACAAATCACTTACAGATTAATAAAAAGTAAATAAACATCACCAGCCTAAATATGGGGTAGGGATCCAAGCCGGCCATTCTAAAACACATGACGTACACCCAGGGTGTACAAGAGATAGGGCAAACAATACTTACATCCTACCAAGGATGAAGTTCCTTATGGAATCCTTATTAATTGTTAGTGCAGACCACAGTTATTCCCATCAGCCCCTCCTCCAGTGTGCATCACGCACGTCTCTGAGATTACTCAGGAATGTGTTCTTATCAGCACAATGGGGGATGGATAAAATCTTTAACCGACAACATTACAAGGCACATCATTACACAGAATGGTAACAATAAAATGGAACAGAATTAAAGGGACAAAACCAATCAGTACTTAAAAAAAATACCCTGACAATACAAGGTATATTGGATCTGTACTCCCCACACTCGAAGAGCCTAGCAGAGAAAATGAAAGCTGAAGGAGCAGGCTTTCTGCACCTTTGTTTTTTCTACTAATGTTTAGGTGCCCTTCAATCCTGTTTTATACAACAAAAAAGCCTCCATATCATAATAATAAAATAACAGTTTCTTTCTCATGCAGAATGACCCTAATTGACTCATGGATGTGCCAGCCATTGACAGGGCTGATGTTCCCTGGCATAAATTGGACAGAATGCTTTAAGCCCAACAATTACTTCTACGACCTGTTCCCGCCAACCAGCCTACACCTTGGCAAGGCAGAGATGTGCCATGAACAGTAGGAGATAGACAGACATAAGCCTCAATAATTTTCCTTCCTCACCTATGCCTACACACAGCTCCAGCCAACTCAGCACAACCCCCAACATCCGTGCCAGTGCTCCCTGTGTTTTGATTCTTTCTCGCACTCGCATGTGCTTTGTGAATGACGAAGCAATATATTCTACTAAAAGCTTTACTATGGGAATTCAGACCTCTTTATTCAGCAGAGCTGACCTTGCTGGGGGTTCATTGCTTTGATGGGTTGCGATTTCTGTATTGGCATACTAGATGCCCGGTGTGCCAGTCAGACAGTTTTTGTTGTGGTTTCATTTACATATTACATGCTCTTACTGGGCACAGTGCCTAATCACAAGCCAGGTGACTCACGCTCAGCACTAACGGGATTATCATATTCTAATCGCAGCGCACAGGATCTTATGTAATGCAGGTACTTATGATGTATGGAAATGAGCAGGCACTTACTGTAAATTGTGGGGGTGTGCTTCTACCAGAGGCAATAATTGCATGACACCTGTTTTTTCTTCTGCATAGTATCAGGGTTAGATTATCCATAGATGCTTATCGTTAATGACCCCACTATTAAAGAGGTTATGCCATGATTGATATAAAAGATGTCATATAGTACTTGACAATATCTTTATAACAAAGCTAAAACCATCCCTATACCTCACATGGATCTACAGATCTCCCCATTTATTGCTCCAATTATTCTGCTGGATTTATTTCAGACTGGCAGCTCTGAGTGGGGGTCTCCTCTCTCAGGGGGTATGCCTGTTCTGCTCTAGTTTTTTCTCTGTAACTGCCACAGCTTTTAACAGATGATATTGCTGTTGAGGGTTTAAACTGAGCATGTGCGACCACCTCAGTGAGATGGACAAGAAATGAGGAACGGAACAAAAGGCAGGTAATGCTATACAGATACATTTTATTGAATAGCTCAGTGGCTATACTACATACAATTACAAAAGTATTACTATCCAGGTGCGGGTATGAAAAATGTAGGATATTTTCCATGGCACAACCCCTTAAACAACTATTGATAATAGTTATGTCTACATTAGAATGTAAACCAATCAAAAATAAATGGACAAAAAATTCAAAACCATAACATCACTTAGTTTAAACCTTTGGCACTTTATTTATACACATAAGATCATAATAACAAAATTGGACATCACTGGACAAACAAGTTAAGATCACTTAAAAACAAGTAACACATATCAAAGGACTGGTGATACACGGGAAAAGGGTGCAACCAAAATTATTAAGGTCAATGCAATCAAGGCAGGGTGGCTAGTTTATATATAGTGAACTATGCACACTATAACACCATTAAATTATATGGTAAGCAAAAGAGTCATAATTTAGGAATTACATCCAAACATTGGACAGAATAAGTGCGCAAAAATAACAAGATACTAACCACCAAATAGCACCAAACACATGCGCCACCAGTCCGGAGCCCCTGGCGCACGTTTTGCGTTAGCTTTCTCAAAGGGGTATACATTAGAATGGTCATGGATGGAAATCTGCTCTATAATACTGTTTGTTGTACTATTTCTAAAGCTATTAGCCAAGAATCTGCACAATCACTCATGAAAATCCACTGTCAGCTCTAGTTCCCATGTACACAGCCTCATAGTGGCTTGTATCAGGAAATATACCGTATTTTTCGCCGTATAAGACGCACTTTTTTTCCCCCCAAAATGGGGGGAAAATGTCCCTGCGTCTTATGCGGCGAATGCTGACTTTTTTTACATCGCAGGCTGCGATGTATGAGCGGGGAGTGACAGGGAGGAGGAGCTGGGGGCCGGCAATTGCAGCGGGGACGGTCCGGCCCCGCCGCTCACAGTGTTGTACTATAAAATCATAAAATATCTCCAAGTACAAATAAATGTATTAAAGATCACCCTTATTAATGTAACACAGACCCCAATACCTCCTTTACAATACGGGCAGGCCGGCCGGCGAGCGGAGCGTGACTCTCTGACGTCACATGCCTGCGCCTGCTTTATGAATGAAGCAGGCGCAGGCATGTGCCATCGGAGAGTCACGCTTCCTCCCGCCCGGCCTGCCCGTATTGTAAAGGAGGTATTGAAGTCTGTGTTGATAATAAGGGTGATCTTTATACATTATTTGTACTGGAGATATTTTATGATTTTATAGTACAACATTGAGCTACAGGGGGTCTGTGGATGGCACTGTTATGGGATGGGGGGGTCTGTGGATGACACATTTGTAACAATGCCATCCACAGATCCCCCCCTATTAACAGTGCCATCCACAGATGGGCCCCCATTAACAGTGCCATCCACAGATGGGGCCCCATTAACAGTGCCATCCACAGATGGGCCCCCATTAACAGTGCCATCTAAAGATCCCCCCATTAACAATGCCATCCACAGATCCCTCCATTAACAGTGCCATCTAAAGATCCCCCCATTAACAATGCCATCCACAGATCCCTCCATTAACAGTGCCATCCACAGATCACCCCATTAACAGTGACATCCACAGATCCCCCCATTAACAGTGCCATCCACAAACCACCATTAGTTCCAGACCCACCAAAAATATTTTTTTTCTTATTTTCCTCCCCAAAAACCTAGGTGCGTCTTATCAGCCGGTGCGTCTTATATGGCGAAAAATACGGTAACTTCTTTGGATGCTGTGTCCCCAGTGCTTGTAGGGTAGATTATCTCCATTCATGGAGCCTGTACAGCACCATATAGAAGACATTCC
Source organism: Bufotes viridis (assembly GCA_033119425.1). Lineage (NCBI taxonomy): Eukaryota > Metazoa > Chordata > Amphibia > Anura > Bufonidae > Bufotes > Bufotes viridis. The sequence goes on along the minus strand of CM065594.1, from coordinate 237,260,730 downwards.
GCTCCATACTTTAGAACTGCATTGCTATTCAGTGTCAATGGGGACAAAACTGAACGAAACGGAATGCACCAAAATGCATTCCGTTTCGTTTGGTTGCGTCCCCATCGCGGACAGAATAGCGCTGCAAGCAGCGTTTTTCTGTCCATGATGTGGTGCGGAGCAAGACAGACACACAATGTAAGTTAATGGGGAATAGATCAGTTTTCTCTGACACAATCTGACACAATAGAAAATGGATCCCTCCCCCATTGACTTTCAATAGTGTTCATGACGGATCCGTCATGGCTATATAAGACATAATACAAATGGATCCATTCCCAATGGATGCATGCGGTTGTAGCATTGTAACAGAAGCGTTTTCGCAGATCCATGACGGATCCGCAAAAAATGCTAGTGTGAAAGTAGCTTAAGAAGACAGTTTTGCAAAATAAACAGGACTGCTGACGTTGTTTTGTGGACAAAAATATATCCTTTAGCCCTCATAGACAGCTGCTATGTATTGGTTCCTGCCATTACACAGCTGTAGCAGTTATTAACTTGACATGCAACTCTGTTGAAGCACACTATAAATTGATCCTTAAAGTGTGCCTAAACTTTCAGATGACCTTTCAGAATAAGCTGTCATATGTGTGTATGCATCATTTTTTTATAGTATAACTATTATATGATGTAGCTGGCATATTTTAGCAGTTTTATATTTTCTTTTGCATGCTGCATTTATAATTCTCTGTTATCTCTGAGCTGGCAGGTAGAGACTGGCTGCCCCGATAGACTATACATTGAAACAGTTCCTTCTTCCTAAATTTCACCCATTGAGTATCAGTCAGAAGCACTATATAGGACATTAGAAATATGTACTGAACAGTAGGGATGTCAATAAAGCACTTGGGGTGAGAGACTTACTTTTAGCTGCTCTCCCCTCTCTATGGACTTCTGTGGAATGATGTAATCTGATGTAGTCTCACAAGATGGATTTCTCACAACTTTCTGAGAAAAGGTTTAGAAAAATATATGTCTCTCCTATTTCTCTATACTAGTGATCTGTACAAAGTCGTGTGACCATTTAGCACAACAAAAGCCCTTGAAAGTCTCATTAAATGTACTGCAACTGTTTATCACTTATTTGCTGTCTGTAAATTTAAACATTCTTGATGGCATTAAGGCACTGAAAACTTGTCCTGATCATTTCCAAGTTAAATTGGTCATATTCTGCCTGTAGCCTCGCTCTCTAGCCGCTAATAGCTGGACAGAGAGGTCGCACACCAAGGAGTTAGAGTCTTACCATAGGGCTTTTGTATTGTGAAATGATTCCATTCGTATACAGTGGTGCTTGAATGTTTGGTCACCCTTAAAAACTTTCTTTATTTCTGCATAAATTTGACCTAAAATTACATTGTATTTTCACAAAAGTCCTAAATGTAGATAAAGATAACCAAATAAAAGAAAAATGAGTCAAGGTATTAGACTTGGTCATTTATTTATTAAGGAACATGCTCCTATATCACATGTCAGTGAGTGGCAAAAGTATGTGAACCTTTGCTTTCAGTATATGGTGTGGCCTCCTTGTGCAGCAATAACGAAAACTAAACATTTCCAGTAATTGTTGATAAGTCCTGCACATTGTCTTGAAGAAATTTTAGCCCAGTCCTCTGAACAAAACAACTTCAACTTATGTTGGTGGCTTTTCTCCAATGAACTGCTTGCTTCTATTCCTTCTACAACATTTGTATAGGATTAAGGTCAGGACTTTGACTTGGCTATTCCAAAACTTTAACTTTATTTCTCTTTAACTATTCTTTGGTGGAACTTCTTGTGTGCTTATGGTTGTTGTCTTGCGGTATGATCCACATTCTCTTGAGATTCAGCTCACAGATAGATGTCCTGGCATTTATCTTTAGAATTTCCTGGTATTATTCAAAATTAACTTGTCCCAATCAATGATAGCAAGCCTTCCTGGCCCAGATGAAACAAAATAGGCCCAAACCATGATACTACCACTACCATGTTTCATAGATGATATGAGGTTTTTATGCTGGAATGCAGTGTTTTCCCTTCTCCAAACATAACACTTCTTTTAAACTAAAAAGTTCTATCTTGGCCTCATTTGTCCACGAATCATAATTCCAATAGCTTTTTGGCTTGTCCAGGTGATCTTTAGCAAACTGCAGACAGACAGCAATGTTATTTTTGAAGAGCAACAGCTTTCTCCTTGCAAACCTGCCATGCACACTATGGTTATTCAGTGTGCTACTGATGGTGGACTCATAAAAATTAACAATTGCTAATGTGAGAAAGGCCTTTAGTTGCTTAGAGGTTGCCTTGGGTTCCTTTGTGACCTCATGGATAATTACATTCCTTGATCTTGGTGTGATCTTTGTTGGTCGACCACTCCTGGTTAGTGCAATAATGGTCTTGAATTTCCTCCATCTCCTTTTCAACCAGAGGAGCATCGACAACTCTTCTCCTGAGGTCCTCAGAAATATCCTTTGCCATGATACACTTCCACGAACATGTATTGTGAAGATCATACCTTGATAGATCCCTGTTCTTTAAATAAAGCAGGCCCCCCACTCACACCTGATGTTCCCATTGATTGAAAACACCTGATTCTAATTTCACCTTCAAATTAGCTGCTAATACTTACGCTGGGTTCACACTTGAGCGTTTTTGATACGCGCGTTTTTGTCGTGCGTATTACAGCGCGTTTTTGGAAATAGGAAACGTGCGTTGTACGCGCTTTCGTGTGATTGACCACTCTGGCATCAATCACAATACGTGCGACAAAACGCCCCAAAGAAGCTTCTGTACTTCTTTGGGCGTAGGGTGTTTTACAGCGCGTTCGTATTCGCTGTAAAACGCTCAGATGAGAACCATGCCCATAGGGAAACATGGGTTTTCGCCTGTTGAGCGTTTTACAGCGCGTAGGAACGTGCTGTAAAACGCTCAGGTGTGAACCCAGGGTAAAGGTTCACAAACTTTTGCGACTCACAGACATGTGATATTGGATAATTTTCTTCAATGATCAGGTGTAATATTTTTGACCAGTTTGTGTAGTTATCTTTATCAGCTTTTAGGACTTGTAAAATCTGATGTCGCTTTAGCTCAAATTTATGAAGAAATATAGAAAACTCTGAAGGCTTCACAAACTTCCAAGCACCATTTATGCAGCGACTCTGATACTATAAGTAGATAAAGTATACAAGCTGTTTAAATATCACCTATATGGAGTTGTCCTATCAGGTCATATTTTTTCTATATGTCATATGTCATATTTGGGCACAGTGATTGTTAGGTTTCCTTTATCCAGTGCAATGAGTCAGAATGGTTGTAGGCACCCCATGTCACCGAACACCAGGGGCACATTTGTATTTAAATGTGATACAGATAGCTAGAAATAATTCTGTGCATTATACAGTCTTTGGAATAAGTATTCAGCCTTATGGCTACAGCTGCTGCTTCGGATAAATCTTGCTACTTTGGATACAGTGGATGATTTTTCAAGATAAATCCATCAAATACAGCCACATGTAAATATTTTATAGCATCTGATGGTGCTAAAATACTTTAGTAAACACTATAGCTACAGTATCTGTATAGTAACACATTGTATATGATCAAGAAGCTACTATCCTGCTGCTGGACACTTAGGGGTCTGTCTACTGTAGACAACTCCATTCTATATGCCCTGTAATGATAGGCTAGGGTAATATAAATGGGTCCCCTGATCAGGACACACTATAACTAGAGATGAGCGAATTCCTTAAAAGTTCGATTCAGCTGATTCGGCAAATTTCACAAAAATTTTTTGCTTCATGACGAATTAATTTGTCACGAAGCGCATTTTTTGGTACAATAACTAGCGGGTGCAATGACGGAGCTGCGATAGCCCCGTTATTATACCCCTCAGATGCCGCGTTCATACATGATGGCGGCATCTGAGTGTAAAATTAACAATAAAAAGAAATTTAATCAAACCTCCATCCGGGGTGATGATGTTATCTCGCGCCGCATGGGATTTCGGCTGAGATCTTCAAGCAAGATGGAGGCTGGCGGCCCGTCACGAGCAAATGGAGGAGATAAGTCTGAATTTTTTTGTTTTTTATACTATTCCAGGTTAAATCGATTCGCTGACACAAAGCACGAGGAGATTCGGCTTCTAGACGAATCGAATTTATCCTGAAATTCAGATCGAATTCCACTTCATGGGATTCGATTGGCTCATCTCTAACTATGACCTAGAGCTGAAAACTGTATTTGTCTCAGTTCTTTACCCTAGATGACGGCGAACATCTACCACCATTGTGACCAATGGGTATCATATAATTGTAAAATGAATGGCTACCCATTATACAGTGATTCTACTTCAGGTTAATTTAACACAGACAGTATTCTGTCCGGACAGCACCCACAGTGAACACTGACCCACTCAACTGAATAGGTATCTTCACATGGACCATTGGTCAGTGCCATGAAAATCTCAGTATGTTCTATATATGGCCATTGGTCCCGCAAGACTCATTTGTTCAAATGAATGGTTTTGTAAAACCAGACCTCACGCACTCCATCCATGTGTGGTCCATTTTAAAGGAAGTCCATGTGCAGTGAGCCCCTGAAGAGACTGTGCAAAGGATGGGAGTGGTAGTAGGCCCGGTAAACTGTTGCGTCATGGTGTGCTCCCTCAGGCTGCCACTTCCTGGGGTTCGGTGCAGTGAAAATGTAGATTGAGGAATCAGAAGTAAATGTATAACAGTGTCACTTTACTTAGTGCAAAATATAACTTGTAGCACATCCAGCAGCAATGACTACAAAGTGCAGTCTCTCTGGGACCAGATCAGGAGGTGTGGTGGCTGGTTGGATGGCAATAGGTTGGCACTAGCAAGCACTTGTGGAAATTGCTGTTCACTGTAGTAGAGGCTTAAGGTTAGTCTGGCCTGGTTTAGGTAGGTGGTGGTGTCTTAGCTGTAGTCCCTCACCTTACAGCAGTGTCTGCAAAGCTGTATTTTGCTGATCACTCTTCTGTCTTGTCTCTCGAGTGTTTTCTCACAGGAGAAGAATATAAGGTTCCTGAGTTTCCCTCTGGAGTGTTGGTCTCACAGGATAATAAGATGTGGTTCCTGGGAGCTCTGACAAGTGCTCTTTCACTTCTCCACTATCAGAACAGGAACTCCGTTCTGCTCTCCTCTATCCTCTCCTCTCTCTTTCTAGACTGGAACTCACCCTCCTTGCAGGAAGCAGAACTAGCCCACTCCTACCAAGAGGGGAAGAACAGGGTGGTTTGCCCTGCTCCTGCCAGCTGTTACCTACCCTGCTGGTATACATGGCATATCATCACATTACATGGGATACTGGGATACAATGTTCATGTCCACAACTTGGTAGCATTTTTAATCCGGTCTGAAAGAGGCCTAATAGTAGGTGATTTGGGGATTTCTCTGCAATGAGGTGACCCACTATCAACTAGATGCATAATCTGAAAGGCGTTGTCCAAACAGGGGGCAGTAATTATAAAAACCTAATAAATCACAAGTATACATTATATGATCAAATAGAAAAACCTTTGGTCAGACAGATGTCTTGGAGAAATATAATCATTAGATTGTCTTTCGTTATAGAAAGCATCCTTTTTCCACGTACAAAAGTTTCCTACAATCTTTCTACAATCACAGCTCCCCCTTGATATCAGTATGTTCATACTGATCCTGTCTCACCCAGCTTGTCTGCAGCTAGAAGAAATGTATGTGATCATCTGCAGACTCAGGTGGGAGGTAACGTTCCCTGAGACCTTCTATTGATTCTGTTATTTTATCTATTTGCTTTTTGGTTTGCTTTTATTTTGAGCTGTTTGAGCCTTCACTTTTATCTTCTCATGTTTTGGGATGAAAATAACTTTCATGAATTTCTCTTCCAAAGTCAATGAGTTACACATCTAGTTACACAGTTCTTGAGGTTGTTCAAAGTCCTGTTCATCAAGTTCACCCTTCCTTGCGTTTCCTCTCTGGTGCTGTCACGCTTGGCTGTTGCATGTATGTCACGGTGCATTAAGGAGACAAAACAACCATTACCAGCAAGAAACTGAGACACATCCGGAATTCCCTTATTATAATGCAAGCCGTCTGCATCCAAGTCTGAAGCCAGTGAGGATTTCCATGCACTACTGCTCTGTTAATTTCAAATGTATCGGAGGATGCCGTCCAATAAAAACTATGTTTACTATGACCGCAGATGAATTTGTAGTTATGTCTCGGTATTTTTGGCCACTCTCCATTTAGATAACTACGGCAAAATAAAAAGAGCATGATGATTTTATACACTATTTTCTATTCAAATGGTACTTCCCACCTAAAGGGGCTGACCAGATTAGGAAAGCCATTTTAAAATATACTTTTAGGAGTTATTAGTCATTTATTTTGAACCCTCATCTATTAGTCCATCAATCACTGCAAAAAATAATAACATGCAACTGACCATACTTGCCCGAACCCTCACGCTAATGTTCGGCCAGTATGGCCAAAGCAGGGAATGGATACAAAGAGGGTCTATCACTGAGGGGGACCCACGATGTCTATGCATTACACAGACTGCACAATGATTTTATTGGAAAATGTGCAATACTTAACTTCTCCTGTGGAGGTGCTGTACAGGAACTTAACACCAGGGTTTCCAACCGTCCGTAGATATATGGACAGTCCGCAAAAAGAGGGAATTTTTTTCTGCTGCATAATTTTCTTCAGTATTCACGGCGCATTAATACTGTGGCAGCAGTATGTGAGCCACAGGCTTCTTATAGTGCAGCCTGCGCGCATTAGCTCTTGAATGAAGCGACTAGTTGTGATTACACTGCACTTGAGACGACGCGCAGTGTAGTGAACAGGAAGTGGCGCTTGCATCCTGCGGCTGCTCGTTCACACAAATTGCAGTGGGAACTTACTGGTATATGGCATGTTACCGCTGCAGCCAATTTCCAATCAGTGGTCTAATGCTGAGGACAGTGATTGACTGCTGTGGTCACATGCCACACCCATGCACATCATCAACACTGTACTTCTTGCCTGTTACATCTTCATCAGTCTTTGCTTACATAGCGGCAGCAATGATGCCAGAAAGTCCAGAATGTCACAAGCATCATTCATGACTGCAGCAATAGAAACAAAGCACTCAGACTAGAGTGACGGGAATGTCACATCTGAGAATTGTAGATTTTTCCACATGCTGCTACCATATTTCATTTTTAACCACTGGATAACCACTTGTGGGGTGGTTGTGATTCAAGGGCATTATGTTTAGAGCATGTTGAAGGCATGGAATGGGGCCGTGGTCTATAGAAAGGGGCGCGGTGTATGTCCATAAAAGTTTTAAGCTGTCCTTGATTCTTAGTATAGTTGTCCAGAAAAATTTAAACGGAAGCCTGTCAACCCTGCTGACCACGTGCTGCTGTGTTCCTCCACAGATTATAGATTATTTTCTTGTAGTCCCAGTAGTGAGACAGCCAGTTTATCAGCTCAGGATACTCCTAATAAAAAAGAAGACCCTACAGAAGATGTTATTAAGTTTTAAACAACCATAATTAAGAAGGATGCAGAAAATCTAAGTAGAGGCCAGTCCTTAAACAGACAATACCCTTATGGGATGCATGCACTTGGATCTAAGCAAAACAGGAAAACATGTGTCAGAACCATCTCTCCAATCATTGAATAGGGAATCATGCACACGACCATATGCGCTTCGGGGTCCGCAAATTGCAGATCTGCAAAACACGGATACCGGCTGTTTCACAATTTCCCATTCCGCATATCCCACCCTATGTTAAAAAAAGGACTATTCTTGTCCTCAAAATGGACAATAATAGGACATTTTTTTCTGGGCCAGCAGGACAGTCATTGAGACGTTCAGACGTTCAGAACCGTTGTCTAGACTAATACAGTGAAAAGAAGACAGGGAAGAAGGGGGAGTAGGGGGATGCAGCTGCAGCTGTGAGACAGACAGTATACTGTGAAAGGGTAAGAAGTATAGTAGCACAATCACACCAATGAGTCCCCAACTAAATTTGCCTAATAAGGGCTTGGAATTTTTTTTTTACTGAAATGATACTTTAACCCAAGAAAAAAAGACAAAAAAAAAAAAAAGGAAAACATTTTGAAATGCAAAATTTTGTCTCCTGTTATTACCTGTATGATTAGGAGGACCTGACTACAAATTTTTCATGGGGGACCAGGAGCTTCTAATAACGCCTGAGAAAGGCATTGACTATGATTCCGGTGAGCAGCAGAGGACAGGTAAGGGTGGCAGAGGTCCAGTTTCCATATTAAAGAATATTGCCACAATCACTATTATCTATATAGAAATTTATGACATCTAAATTGTTTTCGCACATCCGCCAGCAAGATTCAGTCCTATGACAGTGGATTCTTGATGGTGCCAGCCCTTTACTACAGTGTTCGTAAGCCAAGTACTCCCTACCCAAAGAAATTACATCATATTAAGCATATTAATGTTTCATCTGTAGACTTTAATGCTGCCACTAACTGGTCAATGGGCAATAAAAGAGAATTACAAGCTGTACAAATCAATAACGTAACCAGGAATTAGGAGCTTGCATGAAACTACACCCGTTACTTTCCATTCACAGCAGGTACAAAACCAAGGACAAACATGGACATTGAAGGACATTGTTAAAGTCACACAGCCCTCTGAGCCGGACTGTCACACAGATCTTCAGAGTGGCTTTGATTGTGAGCTTCAGGGGGCTTACCAGCCTGTAGAACCCAGATATCAGGTTTTCCTCCTTATCCTAGCTCTGGCAGGTATGTTGCAGTAGAGTTTAGGATAGATGCAGTAAAGACACCTTGCCCAGGGCTTCAGCAGTGTGGAGCAATCACGTTGCTTCGATCATGCTATTCGATTTTGAAGCTTGTGGTTGTAAAGCATTCCTTATGCATTTTAGAGGTTTGCAGCATGAGGTAAATGTATGGGCTGGGTATTTTCTGGTCTTTAGGTTGAAAATAAGAAACAGGAGCTAGTGAAACCATTTCTGAGATTGGTGGTAATGGTTACCCATATGGCTGCTAAGGAGTCTAAAGGTCCATCCCCATGAGCAGGGCCGGTTTTAGACAAAATGTGGCCCTGGGCAAAAGTACAAGTGGGGCGTTATTCTTCAGGTTTTTTTCACGCACCTCAAAAACTCATCACAACTGATTGCATCCGTGTGAAAAAAAAACTGGACCACTGAATGCAATTGCAGACAAAACTGACTGTACTTGCGTGCAAAACCATCAGCTTTTTCATGAACAGATCTGGACACAATCCGTATCGTTTGTTTGACAGCGGCTTTAGGGCTCATTTTTTGTGCAGTTATGTGTATGTTTTTTTTCTATACCATTTGCGAGTGTGTATGCCTTTTTATTCTATTTTTTGGGGAGGTGAAGTGACCAAAAAACAGCAAATCGCCCATTTTTTTTTTTCATTATGCCAGGATAAATTATTTTATATAGTAATAGTCCACTCCAGGCATTATGGAACGTTCGATACTAATGATCTTTATTTTTTATTGTATTCTTGTTTATTATATTTTTTAAAACTTTTTTTTTAACAATTCTTTTTACCCCCTTAGTGGTTTTGATCATGCAAATTATCTGATAGCTTCTCCCATAGACTGCAATAATTTACTATTGTAGCCTATGGGAGATTCACTATGGGGGTCATTTATTAATGCTGGCGTTTTAGACCCAGACCTTAATATCTCCTATATCTGGCAGTGGATCTTCTAGAGTTTGGTAGAGATGCTGACCTTTACATAATTTCGGCGAATCCACCGCTGCTTTTAAATGTAAGACATCCTCCCCCACTGGGTGGGGAAAAGTCACAGATTGTGGTGCAAAGGACTGTTGCACCGCAATCTATGCCAGGAATGCACCTAATATAGGCCTATTTCTGGTTAGTAAATGACCCCCATGTTCCTATGGAGCCCTGGCAGAGACAGAAGGCTGAGGTTGCCATAGCAACCTAGCAGCTCCTGTGGTCCCATCGTGGAGAGCCATTTGGCACTGGACTGCAGCGCTCCCAGAAATTGGCTGCTTAGAAGCTGTGGTCACAATTGACCACAGTATCTAAGGGGTTAACGGTCTGTGAACAGACTCTGCCATCAGGTGTTTGTTGTATAAAACAGCAAGCGCTCGGTGGTTGTGACGCCAGCTCAGCTCCTGAGCGGGCGTCATTTTCAAAGAACTTACAACTGCTGTTAGGGTGGCCAGAGGTCCGGGATTAGGCCAGGCAGTCTGGTTTTCAGACTCCCTGTCCTCCGTCTAGCGCAGGGACTGGACAGACACAGGGATGTCCTTTTGAACAGCTTACACTCAGACAGCAGCACTGAGCTGTCCGAACGTGAGCTGCAGGGAGAAAGTCACTCTTCCTCCAACCCCTATCTTCTCCTTACTTCACTTCTGTTTCTCAACTTCTCCTAACCTGATGCTGCCAGCCTGCTCAGGTAGGTGATGCTGTGAGTGTGTCCAGGAGTGCAGTCCCAGCCGGAAATGGCTGGGCGGAGGTTATCCTGTCCTGCAGTGCCTCTGCTCTGCTTTTACTGGCTCCTCCGAGAGGACGCTGAGGCTGAGCAGAGAACTTGAGCAAGCTGGTGCCATACTCTCTGCTCTGCCGCAGCTCCACTCGCTACCTATCATTGTGCCCTCCTCAGCTGCGGCCGGCCAGTTCTCTTCAGTATCTGGCGGCTGGGCCAGCTGCTGAATGGCACAGTTGTGTGGTGGTGACTGTGGAGTGAGCAGGGGGCCCTTTCTGGGATAGGGGCCCTGGGCAATTGCCCATTTTGCCCCCCCCCCCCCCTTAACGCTGGCCCTGCCCATGAGTGATTTGGGTTTCTTTTTCCACCACCAGGTTAGTAAGCAAGGGATAATGGAAGTCTTCTGCATGACATGGGAAAGAGGGAGGTTGGACAGGTTCAGGTCTTCTTGGTTCAGATGAGGCTATGGCAAGCTCATAAGGTAGACCTCATTTTAATTTTTGCAGTTAGGCCTTTTATGCTTTTCCTTTGCCCTTCACTGAATAGGGCACCTTCACACTAATATCCCACTGTGGGACCTGCTTGACATCAGATATTACAATGCTGAGTAAGTAATAAAGGAGCACAACAGCCATTATGAAAGGAGGAAGAACTTCTGAGTAAAATTGTACAATATCGTACACTCAATGGGGAAGACTTATCAAAACTGGTGTAAAGGAAAACTGGCTTGGATGCCCATAACAACCAAGCAGATTCCACATTTCATTTTTCAGAGCTCCTTTGAAAAACGAAAGGTGGAATCTGATTGGGAACTATGGTTTTCCTTTATACCAGTTTTGATAAATCACCCTCAATGTGACTGGTCTGGTGAGGTCATGCCAATATTTACAATTAACATGAGACTCCTTTACTACATTTGATTAGATTTATTAAAAGGGTTTTCCGAAACTTAAATACCGAGAACATATCCTCTGGATATGTCATCAGTATCTGATTGGTGGGTGTCCGACACCCAGGACCCCACCGATCAGCTGTTTGAGAAGGCATAAGCGCTTTCAGTAGCGCTGCATGCTACAGCCTTCTCACAGCTTTTCCTAGGCTATGTGACATCACATTCATAAGACACATGACCTAGGCGCAGCTCAGACCCATAGAAGTGAATGCTGTACGGAACTGAGCTTAGTGACCACAGAGAAGACTGCGGTGTTCACAGGTGCGTCGGTGCCTTCTCAAACAGCTGATTGATAGGGTTCCCGGTCGTCAGACACCACCGATTAGATACTGATGACACTCATCAGTATTAAAATCTCATAAAACCAATTTAAGGAACTAGCATCAGTATTCTGGAGAAAAAAAAAGTATAAAATTTTGCCTGTTTTGTTGAACAAAAATTTGACGTCGTCTCTATGCTATGATTTATTATAGAATATGTTGTAACACCAAATAGTTGGCCATAGGACTCATGTCTGTCTTCTCTAATTTTTGCTATAATCTGTCACTTTCAAAATGCAATTAGGGAATTTAGCAAATGTTAATTGATTCTATTCCTAGTGGTGTACATCTTGGTGAAAGACAAGAGGACAAGAGTGGTGAAGGATGGGGGCAGCAGTCTCACACGGTGGCTATGACTCCTCTCTGGAGCACCCGGAGCTGCGTGCACAATGAAGGGAGGGCACATCTTTGTTACATCGGGCACAGCCTGGTTTTGGGGATTCTCCTACATGACTGTGGTTCAGGGAGCCTTTGATGTTGGTGAGATTGTTGGGGGTGCAAGGATCCCCATGGGCAAAGCCATACAAAATGCAATATTTCATCAATGCATGTATTGGTGGATGCAATAAAGAGGCCGGTTTTATAACCAAACAAAATTCACCATCTGGGAGATGAAATCCAACTTGTCACCCCCTATCATAAAACCTAACCTTTAATAGTCAAACACCCTTTTTTTTTTATTAATTCAGCTCTATTTTATGATGTATTTGACTTTCAAAGGTAACGTTTTATGATAAAAAGGTGACAAGTTGGATCTCGGCTCTCTGACAAATAATTTTGTTTGACACAATTGTGTATCTTAGTCAACTTATGGAGGTCACAGAGAAATATAAAGTTTTATAACCAAGAACAGTTTTTTACTATAAGCAATGGTGGCAGTTTGCAAATACACAGTTTCAAGGTTGTAATTTTACAGTTCTTCTACATGACGCCTGTATAAAGAGTTTTCCCAAGGCTGTGTGTAGGGAAGAGTAGGCCATATACCAGTCCCCTCTGAGTTCCCCTTTCTCCAATCAGACTGTACAATCTTGCACTTCCGGCCTAAGGGGTGCACTTTCTCCATCTTTAGAGCTATGTATCCACAGTACCCTCTACAGTGTGCAGTCTCTACAAAGAGATTCTGTCTGTCCTTTTATTTTAGTAGGGGGACCTGAAACTTATTGTCTCAACCACAATGCAGTGAAGTCCAAAACCAGCAGTGTTACTTTCACAGTTGTTGTTTTTTTTAATTTTTTTATTTTTTCAGCACTCTTCTTGTATAGCCTCTAAATCTTCTGGTCTATCAGCAATTCTTTTCCATATACTGTAGCTCTGCTTGATGCTTTCAGTTTTGATCTTCAGCTGACTGATCTTGCTGCTCACTCTCTCTCAGCCTATCCACACCAATACTCCTCACAACTTGAACAAGAGGTGGAACCAGCCCACACCTTGCAATTCTTACTAAGCGGCTGGCCAGTAAACTCCTTACTCCACACACACAATCCTTGAGATACACCGTGCAAAATGACATATGAACACCTTACGCAGTGGACTGCCGACACATTGCAAGAGATCGCTAGACATGCCTCTATGATGCACTTGAAGACATTTTGCCCAGCTGACAGACCCTGAAAGGGGAGCATCATTGGACTGACAGAAGCAGGATAGTCATTTAGAAGAATCAACATATTCTAGGCCGTTCTGACCTAGCTGTTAGGAGCTGTGGTTACGTGAGGACGCGCATACATGGTGAACAGGCTCTGGACAGCCCAGACAGACCACCAGTAGAGTGGATCGTTTGATCCACCAACAAGCAAGAGCAGCTCCCACAATTTCATTGTCCACCATTCAGCCACTGGTGGCACCTTCATTACACACCCCTGTCTCTGCCTTGGCCATTTCTAGGAGCCAGAAGGAAATTTGGTGTCATGGCACCCATTAAGCGTCCTACCATTGATGGCCCAGTAACCGGCACCTTCATTTGGAGCGGTCTCATGGACAATAAACCTGTATTGCCAGAGAATTAAAATATACACCTCGGAGTACACTCTCAAAGTGGAGCAACAGGCCCAGAAGGTCTATCAGAAATGGCTTACCATTCCCAAGCTCTTCAATTTGGATATTTATAACAATATGTTATAGGCAGCAACATATAAAATGTGAAAAAGTGAATGGTCTGAAGACTTTCTGAATGCAGTGTACTGCATTACATTACATTCACACATAAAAGGTAATATTCAGCTCCAACAACTCCTTTTTGGCGCATTATGTATTAATACCCCTCCTCCTCTATCTCTTAGGCCCCATCTCTATTCTTTTTCAAATTATACATGCTTAGAAAGGGCACCGGGCAGTAGTTCTCATGCTGGACGTGGCATACGAGTAGAATACAGCAGATAAACGTCACTTATGGCCAGCAATAATTACTCGCTGGTGGTCTTTGTTCATGACCATGTTAAAAAGATGATGAAATGCAATAGAAATGTGGGGGCACAGAGGGGTTCCAGTTGGTAAGCCTGCAGGCTGACGTGCCCCCTTCTACCTCTTAGACGTTTACACCTCTCCGGCTTTTCAACCAAACAGCACATAACTGGTTAATATACAAAATTCGACCCAACCCAGTTGCATGTTCATGTGCACCAGATTTAAAGGGGTTGTCCCAGAAAAAAATATGGTACGGTTCAATGAACTCTATCTGTATAGCGCCACCTGTTGATAGCTCTTTTTCTAATTTCTATGTCCATCTCACTGAGGGAGGCGCACCCTGAACTGTCAGCTTGAAATAAATCTAGCAGAGCAATGAATGGGGAGATCTCTGGATCCATGTAAGGCACAGGGCTGGTTCTAGCTCTGTTAGAAAGAGGTTGTCATGGACTGTACGACCTAGGATTTTCATGTTTTACCTTAATCATGGAAAAACCCCTTTAATAATGGGCGCTGGAGGCCAAAGGTCCTGAATCAAGCATGCCAATGTCTACCTTGATATTCATAGAAGTGTAAGCTCTGGGCCAAAATAACACCTTTGTGTAGGTCCTATGTCAATGCCAGAGTCGCAGGTGCACCGCTGAAAACACATGGCTTGGCTGCCACACATTAGTATTACTGTGCCCACGCTGCCAACTTGACCAATCTAGTGTCCTACTATGCCTTACATTTTCTATATTTCTATCTATTCTATATTTTATATTTCTGTTTTCTAGAGCCCTGAGACAATTTGCAGTGCAACTGCTGACTGTTCTTTAACTATCGAGTGCCCGTTGCGGTCCGCAGGATTGCACGCATCGCAGATGATTGCTTTGGACTCCAGCTGTAGCTCAATGGTTAACAGTCAATCGATAGCTTTACAAAAGTCTCAGCGTATCCCTAGCCTCGGCCGTGTCTTATGGCTTACTGCCAGCATTACAGGTGGTCAGTTTGAGGTCCTTAGCTCTCCCTCTCCGTCCACAAGCAGCGGCCATAGGCTGCCCCCCATGTGACGCACTAAACGCTTGTTAAATTTACAAAGCGAGAGCGGGGCGAGCTATATGAGATCCTTAATTGAAAGATTTTATCAACTTAAAAAGAACAGGTTGAAAACTCATATGTCTTTTGACTGGTTGTGTGCTGAGAGTGCCCCCTAATGGCCTGTACTTGTACTACACATCAGTTAACCCTCTTCAGCAAAGGTGCAAGCTATATACTTGTAATGCCACAGTATATTGTAGTGCCCTGATATGCTGAGGAAGCCTGGCACTGACATTCTTATGGTACGGACGGTGTCACAGTGAGCCGTGGTTAATCCCAGTTATATTTGATGTGCCTGTGCCAATCTGCTCTACTTGGAAATCTGCTTGACTGGAATGGGGCTGAGCACCTGAATGCCATTCACTTAGGCTTCAGTCACATTACCAGGTCCGTTTGATGTCCGTGAAAAGTCTGTGATGTCCGTGAAGAATCCATATTTGGTTTATGTGTTTATTTTCTGCTCTCTGTGTGTCATCCGTATTCCAAAGACACTGCTCAGCTGAAAATTCATTTCCAGAGTATCTCCTACGAATGGTCGATGAAGCAGTGAGAGACCATGGATGCCATCCCTTTTGTGTCAGTGGTTTTTCACAGACCCATAGACTTCAATAGGCCCTTTTGGTCCCCATCATGGACCAAACCAGTGCATGCCTCCGTGAACAATATTAAAAGAAATGGATATATGTGCGCTGTCAGCGGAAAATGTGAACGAGAACTAAATTACGACTCATCAACTTATAAGCTACATAATTTCTATGGACAGGATAATCACCCTCCTCATTTTATGTAAAAGAATCCCTCATGATATTTCTCACGTATCGCCAGATTTCTCCAGTTTACAGTATCCCCACACAACAATCAGCACTTGCGCGTGCAGCGGAGCTGAGTTTGTCATTAAGCTACAATTGTACATAAATCACAGCAATACAGTAGGCTGGCACATTCTGCAGTCACAACGGCCGTCTCAGCTCTGCTACATCAGTATGCATGACGCTGTTGGAAACTGCTCTGCTGTGGTATAGGAGACCAAAGGATGTGCTGGTTCTAGTAAGAAACCTTCATAGAAAAGATGGGAAATGTCGAATGAATAACTCATTATGTTTTCTCATAAGAAGTAGTTCATATCCCATAGAGCGGGGTGTAATATTCAGCACATTATCATTGCATTTTTACTACCACACCATTTTCTTCAGAATTTAATAACGTTCCTTCATTTCATGCATGTTCAGACAGCGGAAAAAATAAATAAATAAATAAATAAATATATATATATATATATATATATATATATATAATATTTATATCTATCTACCTAATATATATATATATATATATATATATATACGCTACAGGATCATTATAGGATAGTTAAGCCATGGCGGCAGGTGACGCATCCCTGGCATGTAAATGGTTACCCTCCCTGGCAGTGCACCGAGGACCCTGCAGGCTGTGTTTGGCTTCCCCAGCCCACTCACTCACAGCGTTTAGATCTTCCACATCCCTCCGTCTCGCTCTCTCGCTTTCCTTCATATCAAAGTGTTTGTAGAAATTGATCAAATATTGCAGGGTCTGTCAGCGCATATTTACATGATGCCAGTCAGGACGACTTGAAACAGGATTTTTGAGAAGCTCGGTTAACTATTTAATAGGGTGCTACCTAGAGATCATAAGAAGATTTTTAACAGAAAGTGTCACGTTTACAAAGTCTGAAAATTTTGCGGAATTTTTTATATTGCGCAAATATGTCCATAAGTCATAAGGCTTCTATTCAAATCAAGCTCGTCATCACCCCTGACATGTGTCTCGCAAGATAATCATTCTGGGGCATTTTTTCTACAGTGTGCCGTTCCTCTGTTATTCCTTCCAGAAATTCATGAATAAATGGGAAACTGTGTGGAGATGAGCGAATCTTTTCTAACAAATCGATTTGTCTCTTCAGCCAGACTTCTTCACCTGTGGGTGCATGTCTCTACAGGTGAAGAAGCGTCCACCTGCCGTATTATTGACAGGGCCGGACATCTCCCGGCTTCCCTCCAGTCATTTCTATGGGACTGCTGAAAATAGCCGGACAGCACACTGACCTATTTTTGGAAGTCCCATAGAAATGAATGGGAAGAGCACTGTGCAAGCGCAGCCACCACTCCATTCACTCCTATCAGGCTGACTGAAATAGCCGAGTGAGCACTCGCAATTTTCGGCAGTCCCTGAAAATGAATGGAGAGTGGCTGCTCATGTGTGGTCCGCTCTTCTTCTCTTTGTGGGCTCTGTTTTAGAGATAAGTGGGGGTCCCAGAGGTGGGATCCACATCGATCAGACATTGGGGGCATATCCTAGTGATATTTTCCCAATTTATGAGATGGACCAACCCCTTTAATCTATCCCCAACTGGTGTCACATGCACCACAATAATTTAGAGGAACACTCCCTTTAATAATTGGCGTGCATCTGAGCAGGTCCATGTTTTACATTTGCAGTAAGGTATCCGGCGGGCTGTCCCGGTAGAGAAACAACCTGCCGGAGTTCACCAGATCTGGGTACAGTTGCGTTCACCGTGGGAGCCTATTGACTACAATAGGGTCCAGTAGGGATCTGGCCAGTTTAAGGCATGGCCACTGGGATTCTGCCAGACAAAAACTGTTTCCTGCTGAGTCCCATTACAGTAAATAGGCTCCTGCGGTGAATGCAGAGTTATCCGACTAGGCCAGATCCGATGAACTCTGGCAAGCTGTTCCTCTGTAGGAAGAGCCTGCTGGATGCCTTACTGCAGTTCAAGAATCTACATGAGACCCATGGTTGACGTAACACCCATATAAGTTGTAGGTGCCATTGTTTCTCACCATCCAAATACGACTGTTGGATAAGATGCAGCCTGCGAGTCTATTAACACTGCCTTTGACTGGCGACTGTGTAGGCTGCTAGACTGTTGACTATGTAGCCATGGCCACTTTGTAGGGGCTCTGGCAGCAGGAATATGATGGATCTACATCCAACAGCCAAATAGATGGATCTACATTCACTTTGCCATCTGATGTAATACCGTGTAGCCTGTCACTACAGTCAATGATGTTGCCCTCTACATTGGATAAAAGAGGTTTGACTCAATTTGCATTTAATCAGATGAGGCACAGTAACTTTACTGACAATTACATGGCCATACTAGACGTCATAGGGCTTTGCAGGCGATAGATAACATGGCACATGAATGACGTCCCCATTGTTACCATGTTTTTCATACTTTTCTTATATGGGAATCACAGTAACTCAGGAAAATGCACAGTTTTATTGCTGAAATTACTCAATTACTCTAGATCCTATACAACAATTTCAGCTAATTGGAGGTAATAAAGCCATAAATGAACCTAGTTGGCGACACAGTGAGAAGTGACATTTTCCCGCATTATTTTGAGGGTAATGTTTCTGAAGTATTAGGGATGTAACGCCCCAGAGGTGCATTACCACCTTTGCACCTCACTACTATCTCTAATGGGCTAGTGTCATGTCACCCTATGTATTTATTCCAAGTCCTTCACACTGTGCATTCCTAATCTGTATGCAACTGTTTATGTTGACTTGTAGTGTGCCTGGTTCACCAGCAGGTGGCATCAAGCATGGCAGAGCTACAGGTACAGAGAATGGAGCTTTCTATTCCATTCTAACACCCCCCTTTGTGGTGTGGTGGAGTTCTAGTTAGAAGGGAATCTAGCTTACCCCCTGCTAGGGGAAGGCAACAAGAGCACATCCCTGCTGGATGTGTCTTATTTAGGCCAGCTAGAGCATCTTCAGCTCTGCTGGACACAGAGGCCAAAGCCTGAAGCCTCAGAAGCCAGGAGGTATAGATTCCCTGGTATAACTTAAGAGACAGACTTCAGAGAGAAGTTGCAGCATAAAGAAAGAAGCAGAGATTCTATTTAAGCTTGTCAGTACAACAGAGCCAAAGAGCAACAGATGTAGCAAAGAGGAATTTGCCTGCCACAGTTGATGCTAACGCCTGCTGGAACCACGATGAAGCCTGAAACTGTTTGGAGAAATGTTTATGCAAAGTAAAGCTGTTATCAACTTCATCACAAGGTCTGGACTCAATTTATTTCGTCATCCCCTTCATCAACAACCCCCCCCCCCCCCTTTTCATTGCTGCAGAGCCAATGCCTAGGGTCCAGCGTATCCAGGTAGGAGCACCGTGACACGTGCACAACATTAAGGGACATTATAGGCTACCCTACACCACTCTGGCATTCCTACACCTGCAACTGGCCTCACGAAAACAAGTACTAAGTACTCTTAAAGGGCCCTGAGGGGAGGCGCCAACTGCAGGGACAGCATGGGAAAGCTTGGGTGGCTGACAGTCCTCAGAAATAGTGACCATTTCCAACACAGCCCACCTGGCGGCCCCCGGTATGGGCCACCCTATGGTAAAACAAGATCCAGACCTGATAGTCATTGTACAGCTATCTGTCCACTCCCAGGAAATAATTCTGTACCTCTTCTGTCTTTGGAATTAGTATTCAGCCTTATGGCTACTGCCACTGCTTTTGATAAATCTTATTACTTTGGATACAGTGGATGATTTTTCATAAGATAAATCCATTAAATAAAGCTACATGTAAATATTTTATAGCTGCTGATTTTCAGTAAACACTATAGGAACATCTTATATGTGATCCGCATCAAGAAGCTGCCCTCCTGGGGCGCTCCTGCTGTAAAGATCCCCATTCTATAAGCCCTATGAAGGGATTATCTGATCAGGACACTCTGTGTTACCTAGAGCGAAAAACTGCATCCATCTCAGCTCCTCACCCTAGAGGACCCCCAACATTTACTATACTCAATGAACCCCCCATTGAAATCAATGAGTATCATGTAATGCCTTGTTAAAATAAGCAAATACTGTATATAGTGGTTCTCTCTTGGGGTCTCAGCTGTGGGAGTACTCACTATTAATGAATGCCCTAATCTGAAAAGGGTTAGCCAAACTGGGAGCGGTTATCTGAAAACCTCAGAAGTAGTAGGCATACATTATACATGAATTATAACTTTAGATGGATAGATAGATAGATAGATAGATAGATAGATAGATCAATAGAAAGACAGAAGCATAGATGGGTGGACAGATAGACAGAGACAGATAGATAGATAGATAGATAGATAGATAGATAGATAGATAGACACAGATAGATAGATAGATAGATAGATAGATAGACAGATAGACGGAGACGGAGATAGATAGATAGATAGATAGATAGATAGACAGACAGAGATAGATAGATAGATAGACAGACAGACAGACAGACATATAGTATAGTAGGGACTTCTCAGTAGACATTAGCCAGCCTGTAAGAAGCATATAAATGCCTGGCCTCACAGCAGGTGCATTCTTCAGAGACTATAGACATTCTTTTGGCTTTGGTGACACACACTCGCACACGTGTCACACTCCTAGCACACTCCTTTGGATTGCGGGGTATGCAGCTAGAACAAGTGTGTCTCTCACTCCCACCCCCCAAAATAGCAGTGCCAGACACACAGATGCACTTTCACGCACACAGCTGTGATCACAATACAGCTCAGAGCATCAGCTGAGTGCTAACAAGCTTTGAAGCTAAATTGGTCAGCAATCCAGGACATGGAGGGGGGCAGCCTCATCCCTCATCCGCCACGGGTCATCCTAGATCTTGGGAAGACCACATTCTTCCTGGTGTTCTTCCTCCATAACCCCCTGGTCTTCACTTTTTCCTTCCAAGCCCCTTCCTTTTAAGTACTCTGCTTAGCAAAGTCCATGTTCTCCTTGACTTCTCTACAGCAGACCAAAAGGCTCCTCACTAAATCTAGAGTACAAAGCCTATAGTAATATTGAGATCACCAGCAATAGCCTCCTGATATATGAATGTCGATGTCGCTGCTCAGAACCGGAGATATGATGGGTGCAGTAGTGATCAGTGGGACGGGTATTTTACAAAATATCCAGTAAGCTGCAACAAGAGATTGCATTGAACTCCCTAGCAGAGGGTTAGTGTCTCTTTAACTTATCCAAGACTTAAAACACCTTTGCTGCAGTCGAGGAATGGTCTGAAATGCCAGAAGAGTAAGCCTTGACATACAGTAACCCTCTTTTCGGTTCCCAATGAGGACAGAGCAGCAGAAATCAGGGTGATACATGCATATTTGCGGGGTTATAGTCCTACGCATGATTACAAATGGTGCAATAATACGTAACCGGCAACAATCATTTCATTCAAATGATACAATTCACATTTGCAATGGCAACTTTGTATTCTCAGGCGTTGCAAATCAATAACTGTCTGATCCTATCCTGATGACCTGCAGACAGAAGAGCAGTGGACATTATCTCATAGACTCAGCACCTCCATCCCATCCTGATCATCACATGAAAACTCCTGTCCTGATCCTCTGCAGTTAGGGGGATCATTCAACGTTAGGCACAAACCCTAGGGGTTCCTAAGAACCTACAAAAAAAAAACAAGCTTGACCTGATCTCTTCTGCAGTCATCGTTGGACCTTAGTTAGAAGTCAAATCTGCATTGTCTGATCTTGTCTTAAAAGAGTCATTCAAAAACAACAAAAAAAGCACAAAATTCTGAACCGTAACTACTGGGACTAGCAAAACTCATGCTGGTCCTCCTCTAGTGCCCACCACTGTGAAATGAACTGAGGAAGAGGAGTAAAGTTACATTACCTGCAGATACCTCTCCCTCTGCTGCACAAAAGAACTGTAGGAGAACGGTGAGTAGACAGGTAGTTCCAAACATTGTAACCTGCGGAGAGCATCCACCAAGTGCCGGACCGGTGAGAGGATGAGGAGGTTAGCATCCTATAAGCATGTTGGCAAAGGTGAGGGGTTGGCAGGAGAGCTGGGCTGGCATAGGCAGCGGTTTACTTGGCAATATTGCTGCCGTTGCTCGGAGGCTCTGCTCGGAACTGAAGTGGCTTTAACTGATCGAGGAAGGATTGAGAGAGAGCGAGCGAGAGAACAGTTTAAAGATTTCCCCGGAGCCCTAATGCCTGCCTCCCTCTCATCCCTCCCCTCCCTGGTAGCAGTCGTCAGCTGCACTGCTACACGCAGACTTCAAGGGTTAAGCCATCAGCCAAAATATCGAACATGAAAATTTGATGTTACATATCCAGGCGGTTAAATGTAGCAACAGGAGCAATTCTATGGAATAATAAAGATATAGGGAAGCTGGCGTGAAACAGAGGAGTTAGAAGGGAATAGGACTGGAATCAGGGAGAGAAGTTCTACGGATGTGTGATAGCGGGGGACGGCAGAGACTGGGGCAGGAGCTGAGGATGCGGCAGGAGGAGATTCAAGGCAAGACGATAGATCGCAACAAGTGGGATTGTATGGCTGTGAGCATAGTGGAGGAAAGCTATGCAAGTTCCATTTGCACAGTTAACCAATTGTTTTACTTTTACATATTCATTGAACGGGAGTCACAGGGGCAGCATTAAAGCTCCACTATTGGTTACATTTGCATCCTCTTAGGGTACTTTCACACTAGTGTTTTTCTTTTCCTGCATAGAGTTCTGTCGTCGGGGCTCTATGCCGGAAAAAAACTGATCGGTATTATCCCCATGCATGCTGAACGGAGAGAAATCTGTTCAGGATGCATCAGGATGTCTTCAGTTCAGTATGTGAATGTTTTTTTAGACGGGGAAAATACCACAGCATGCTACGGTATTATCTCCGTCTAAAATTCCGGAACACATGACGGAATGATGGATCCGGCATTAATTCCCATTGACTTGTATTAGTCCCGCAATGACGGATCCGTCCTTCCGGTCTGCGCATGCGCAGACCTTTAACACTGTGGAAAAAAAATAAAAAACAGAGAGAAGGATCCGGACTTGCAACGCATTTGTGAGACTGATCCACATCCGGATCCATCTCCAAATGCTTTCAGTTGTCTTGCGGTATGACGGATCCGCCGGATCCTCACACCGCAAGTGTGAAAGTAGCCTTAGGGCTCAAGCACACAACCAGATTTTTCATCTGTGTGTAGAGATGAGTGAATCGATTTGTACAAGTCAAATTCATTGTAAAATCAGTGTCTTTGAAGAGGGAGAGGCTGGCCCCACTGCGCAAGACACCCCCACTCCACTATGACTGACAGCTTGCCTGATCATGTTAATTTCATATCTGCGCTGTTGCGCTGAGTAGCTGCGCAAGCTCAGGGGATCTACTCATGCTACCTGAGCAGCGCAGATGCCGACAGTGCATGCCCTACTCTATTTCCGTATGCACCCAGATGAGAGCAGCGCATGCACAGTCAGTGCTCATGTAGCAGAAGCAGATTGCTATCTCTTTTTGCCCTTGTCTTAGGGCTCATACACACGACCGTATTTTTCATCTGTGCATAGTGACGAGTGAATCAATTTGTACAAATCAAATTCATTCAAAAATCTGTCTTTTTTAACAGGGAGAGGCTGGCCCCGCTGCGCAAGAGACTCCCCCTCCCCCGCTGCGCAAGTGATTCCCCTACCCCTTGATTCACATGTCGCCTAGCCCTGTAAATCTCACGTCCGTGCTGTTGCTCAGCAGGCTCGGATGGCCCACCGGGGATAAGACGGAGGAGTAATTATTTCTCTTGCTTCTCAGGAGAGATAATTATTGTAGCCACTAGGTGGCAGTTTCGCACGGTGATTCAGCCTCCTACTGGTGTAAATTGTACAGGAGGCCCCGTCGTAGCTTCTAAACTTCCCAGCTGCTGGCAGTGAAGGAGGAGAGAACATGTCTGGCCATCCTCCTGCCCTCCCTGCTGTCAGAAAACTGTGGTTGCTGGAAAGAAGGACTCCTCTGTGGTTCTGAGCTGATTTCTCAGGTATGTGACAGTAGTGAGCTGTAGAAGACTGTAAGGGGGAAATAGGGGATTTGTTTATAGTAGACTCAGATCTGTGTATGTGTGATGCTCTCTCCAGAGTTCAGAGAGACATTGGGCGGACTCTGCCCTAGGTTCCCCCTCTGCTTTAGGTGCACCCCCATTAGTGCCACAGCTCCAGGAGCCGCCCAATGCCCCCACTCTAAATGCACCCCTTATATTGCCTCTTCTTCTGTTTCCCTCCTAATTCCTCTGCTCCAGGATCACCACTATTACCTTGCCTCAGACGACTCTAATGCCTCTGCTTTAGGTGCACATTCATTAGTGCCCCAGCTCCAGATGCGGCCACTCTAAATGCACCGTTAATATTGTCTCTTCTCCAGTTACCCCTGCTCCAGGATCCACACTATTACCCTGCCTCAGGTCACCCTAATGCCTCTGTTTCAGTTATGAGTCTGACCCTTCAGTTATAACCCTCCGTTTGTGCCCTTTGCTCACATTGCTCCTCTAGCACCTTTGCTTGGGCTTTGTTAAAGGTTATGACCTCCAAAGGGGGTTGGACTTATGACTGAAAAATTCTGCACAGTGCGTCACATTCTCCAGTATTGACACGAATGGTTTACATGGCGGCAGTGATGATATTCTGTATTTACAGGCATCACTGCTGCCATTTAAAGAGATACTGGTGGTAGAGTGGGGAGGATTTAAAGGGGTTGTCCAGGTTTTCAAGTTATCCTCTCCATACCATAGGGAATAACTATATGATCAGTGGGGTCCGATTCTGCGACCCCCCCACTGATTTCAGGAACGGTTCCTGTTCCCCCTTTTTGATGGTGTGGCAGGCCACACATATGCCCTGCTGCTCCATTTATTCTCTTTGGGACCACTGGAAATAGCCAGCGCTGTACTCCACCATCTCTGGAGACCCCATAGAGAATGGATCAAGGGGCAGGGCATATGCTGGACCTGCCACTCAATCAAGAAGGGGGATCTGAGTGGGCTCCAGCGTTCAGACCCCCACGGATCACTTAGTTATGCCCGATCCTGTGGATAGAGGATAATTGGAAAAGTGGACACAGGTCCTTTAACAGGCGAGCATTTCTATTTTAGTTTGACACATATTTTGGGCAAGATTTAAATTTTTATTATTATATTTTATTTATCTTTTTTACACCCAAAGAAAAACCTAAGGATAGGGAATGTGAAAAGGTCCAACAGCTATGACAAAACAGGTGATAAGTGTCTGATTGATGGGGGTCTGACTACTGGGACCCCCATGAAACGTGGTCTTAAGACCCTTGTGTACATAGATTTTTGGTAATGTAATTGAATGTCTCAGGACCCCTTTTTTTTAATGATCAGTGGGAGTTCCAGCAGTCAGACCCCAGCAATCTGATATTTATCACCTATCCTGTAGATAGTCAATAGGTCATTATGGTAGGACAACCCTTTTAAATATACTGTAGATTATGTGCAATCTGAGGAGGTTACGATTTGGTAAATTTGATGCCGGACATTTATGCTTAAAGGGGTTAAAGGGTTTGTCTCACTTCAGTAAATGGTATTTATCATGCCGTTGATAGAAGGCACTTACTAATGTATTGCGATTGTCCATATTGCCTCCTAGGGACGGACTGGGTCAGGGGGCAGGGGGAAATTGCCCCCCCGGGCCCCTCTGTTGCCTCTGTAAATGGGCCCCGTAGTGTCACCCAGGGCCGGCCTTTGGTGTGTGCATGTGCCCTGCCGCGGCCCTGGTGACAAGTGGGGGCGGCCGGCGGCAGGGCACAGGGAGATGTGGCAGCCTATCAGAGGCTGGTGCAGGCGGCGCGATGATGTTGTTGCGCCGCCGGAGGGATACAGCGAGGGACACAAGCTGGAAGAGGCCTGCATCGCATCGCTGGAGGTAAGTATAAGTGTTTTTTTTTTTGTTTTTTTGGGGGGCTACTGGCACATAAGGTGAGGGCGGGGATTCTATTGATAAGGTGAGGGGGGGGATTCTACTTGCACATGATAAGGTGGGGGGGGGATTCTACTGGCACATGATAAGGTGAGGGGGGGTTTCTACTGGCACATGATAAGGTGGGGAGGGGGAGACCACTGGCACATAAGGAGGGCTACTGGCACATGAGGGGGGGTCTACTGGCACATAAGGGGGGACTACTGGCACATAAGGGGGGCTAATGGCACATAATGGAGACTACTGGCACATAAGGAGGGCTACTGGCACATAAGGGGGACTATTGGCACATAAGGCGGGAGGGATACTGGCACATAAGGGGAGGCAACTGGCACATAAGGTGGGGGGGCTACTGGCACATAAGGGGATTACTGGCACATAAGGGGACTACTGGCACATAAGGAGGGCTACTGGCACATAAGGGGGACTACTGGCACATAAGGGGGCTACTGGCACATAAGGGGGCTACTGGCACATAAGGGCGGCTACTGGCACATAAGGGGCGGCTACTGGCACATAAGGGGTGCTACTGGCACATAAGGGGTGCTACTGGCACATAAGGGGGACTACTGGCACATAAGGGGGCTACTGGCACATAAGGGGACTACTGGCACATAAGGAGGGCTACTGGCACATGGGGGCTACTGGCACATAAGGGGGCTACTGGCACATAAGGGGTGCTACTGGCACATAAGGGGGCTACTGGCACATAAGGAGGGCTACTGGCACATGAGGGGGCTACTGGCACATAAGGGGGCTACTGGCACATATGGGGGCTACAGGCACATATGGGGGCTACTGGCACATATGGGGGCTACTGGCACATAAGGGGGCTACTGGCACATAAGGGGGACTACTGGCACATAAGGGGGGGCTATGAGCGCTGTGAGTGGCCAACATCTATCCTCTCCGCAATGCTCAGCCTCCTGTGACAGATCAGGAGAGCGGAGGTGTGGGGGCGGAGATAGCTGTCAATGCTGTCAAAGGAGGCTGTGCTCTCCTCCCGCAGCTCCCCGTCCACCTCTTGTGACAGCGAATCAGGAAGTAGAGGGGGGCTCAGTGGGCCTCTGGGTGTTACTTGCTCCCTGGGCCAAAAGTTACCAGTCAGCCCTTGCTCCTTTCCATCACATTATACACAGAACGTATCCATGGTTATTACCACCGTGTAATCCAGCAGCAGTGGCCGTGCTTACACACTATAGGGAAAGGCTGGAAGTGCGCATAGGCCAACACCTTTACCTATGGTGTGCAAGCGCGGCCACCGCTGCTGGATTACAGAGTGGTCAAAACCATGAATACGTGCTGTGCATAATGTGATGGAAAAGAGTCAATATGGACAATCACAATACATTAGTAAGTGTCTTGTATTAACTTTCTCTACATGATAAATGCCAAATGCTGAAAAGAGACAACCCCTTTAACCCCTCTAACCCCTTTAAATGTGCTACAGTTATAAATGTCTTGGTGTGTGCATTGCATGTTTCCTATGTGTGATTGGTGTGTGCTATATCTGTTCTATGTATCAGTGGTGTATGTGCAGTATGTGACATATGCATCAGTGGCATGTGAGCCATGTATAAGTGTCTTGTGTGCCACATGTGTCCAATGAGTGATTGGTCTGCGCTGCGTGTGTCTTGTTTCTGACTAAAGTGCAGGATATCCATATGTGTGTAAATTCGGCCACGTGTATGTTTGTGCATTTTGCTGTGAATGTCTGCCATCATACTTCATCTTTAATATTTCCGTTACTGTATGTGCTCATGAACACGTCCATTGGATGTTTTTCAGTCCGCAATTTGCCGGGTGTGTGCACTCCACATTATGCGGAACAGACCAGCCGGCCTCTAATAGAACAGTCCTATCCTTGTCTGTAATATGGACAATAATAAGACATGTTCTATCATTTTGCAGAACGGCCATGGGGACATACAGACACAGAATGCACACGGAGTCTTTTTTTTTTTCCGGCACCATTGAAGTGAAGTGAACTGTACAGACATGGAAAAAAAATACGTTAGTGTGCAGGAGCCCTAAGATGGGCCCCCAGAATTAGTTACACTTGTGGGCCCTAACTACCCCAGTCTGACACTGTTGCTCAGAGTAGCAGCACAAGTGCAGAGGATCTACTCCTTAATGTTGATGCGCTGATCCACTTCTGGGACCAGAGCAGTGCATGCACCGTCGGCACCTGTGAGGCTCAGGTAGCAGGAGTAGATGCATTGCGCAGATGTGAGATTGATAGGGCCAGGCAAGATGTCTGACCCTGTTAATTAAGGAGGGGGAGGAGGAGGGGAGGGGGAGGAGGGGAGGGGGAGGGGGCAGTCTCTCCCTACTCAAAATGGCTGATTTGTGAATTAATTTGATTTATATGAGTCAATTCACTTCTCACTATCAATAAATTATGTGCACACTGACACTTCTATTTCTATAGGGCCATGCACACAACCATATTTTTTGGCCATGCTTTGCTGCATACCTCGGTTGTAACGAGTGGTTATTTCAGTCAACATTGCTCTTCTATCAGCTTGAATCAGTCGTCCCATTCTCCTCTGACCTCTAGCATCAACAAGGCATTTTCGCCCACAGGACTGCCGCATACTGGATGTTTTTTCCCTTTTCACACCATTCTTTGTAAACCCTAGAAATGGTTGTGCGTTAAAATCCCAGTAACTAAGCAGATTGTGAAATACTCAGACCGGCCCGTCTGGCACCAACAACCATGCCACGCTCAAAATTGCTTTAATCACCTTTCTTTCCCATTCTGACATTCAGTTTGGAATTCAGGAGATTGTCTTGACCAGGACCACACCCCTAAATGCATTGAAGCAACTGCCATGTGATTGGTTGACTAGATAATTGCATTAATGTGAAATAGAACAGGTGTTCCTAATAATTCTTTAGTTGAGTGTAGATGTGTCCTCTGTGCTCACTGTGCAGCTCTTCTACGTAACCTGATAGGTCCCATACTGGATACGATAATTTGGATTATCAGATAGCAATAGTAAATGTAAATTATGTTAATACATTGTAGTTCCTTGGAAACAAGTGCTGGATTATCAGATTGCACCTACTGTATTACTGGATGTATGCAGGAGTTTCAGATGTTCTAATGCAAAGTTACAGTAAAAAAGTCACAACTATATTCTCGTTTACAGTGGCAGGAATACAGGTACAATATGATCTGCCAATAAAACATAGACAGTGATGCCAAATCACAACCAAAATAGTACTGCTATAGTGCACACCCTGTATATATAGTACCAGTAAACTACACACATACCTACATAGTGCAAATATACTACACACATATGGTATGGCCCTACAAAACACAGACATACATATCACCACTACATCACACTCATATATGGTATTGCTATACTGCACACACACATAGCACTGCTGTATGATATAAATTACATAAATATATAAAACACACTGACCACCAACCACATGGATGCACATTCTCCTGGGGAATAACTAGGGGTGGACTGGGAAGTTAAAGTGGCCCTGAAAAAAAAAACTAAAAGTGGCCCTGATGTTGTAGGTGGGTCCAAATTGACAGAAGGTGGGGTAAGACAAGTAGATGGGGCCAATAGAAGTTTGCAAGCTCAACAATACCATAGTGCCACACAGAATACCATCCCATAGAACCAAATACCACAAAGCAGCACCAAATGCCTCCCCAGAAGCTTGTCCCTCTGTGGTGTCCATCAATAGCTTCCACGTTCTGTCCTCCTCCCCTAATTGTCTTTAATTAAGTTATAGAGCAGGGGTCTTAGGAGGTCAGAGAAGGATACAGCACCAAACCAGCCTTACTTTTTGCAGGCTGCTCAGACTTCCTCTAATAATGACCCCTATGGTGCCCCCTGTAGTATGTACCCAGCCAGCGGCAATGAAGAGAGCTTTGGTGGCCTTATGAGCATTGGCCTAACAGGAAAATTCCCTGTAAGGTCTATGGCCAGTCTGCCCCTGGTAAATAAGAATATGGCCTTGTTTTGCTATAATGTGGGTTTTGTGATATATTATACTCTTATACATACATTTATTTATTGCTACTTACTCTGCTGTTTTTATTTTCCTACATTAGATGGTGGGGCCCACCATTTTATTTTGCTGTGGGGTCCTATAAATTATAGTTATGCCCATAGTAACATCCAAGTGGTGGGGAGAAGACTGTGGTGAGCAGATCGAAGCCTGCTTCATGCCTGATCTCCACTCTGCATTCCCCCACCCTCTCTTATGTCAGGATAGATCAAGTTACAACAGCTGGAAAGAATCTTTGGCTGCTGTAACTTACTGTGGTACAAACAGAAGAGAGAGAGGGAAGACCCTATCAATATCTCTACCTGTCTTCCTTCCTAGTAGAATGGGGCATCACAGCCCAGTTAGGCCCAACAGAACTTCAACTTTTAATACAATATGCCATTGTTTGTGATGGGTCAATCCTTTTTGCCTATTTACATAATGTATTGTGTACCCAAACCTTTATACACACTTTATTAAAACCTTTTTTAAATGGGGTGGAAATGTTTTTTCTAATGTACTTTATTTATTTAATATTTTGGACTTTTCCTGGTAAAATAAGAATCCTGAAGTCCATGTGGCTATTACTACTCTCATACCCTGCTGTGTTCTGGAGTATGGATTCCCCTCTGGCCACACTGAGCTCTGTACAAGCTGGGGCATCGCTGCTCCTGCCTGTACCAGCACTACTCTTCTAAAGCCTGGCATACATGGGTCTTGAAGTGTTTTTAGACCAAACAGCTAACATATTTTAGTCTGTGACCGCCAGGCAGAGCAGTGATGTGATATGGGAGCTCCTGCCCTGCACTTGCTCCTCTGCGTATAGCTTGCAGAACACATTGGTACATGCAGTTCTTCCTTTTGAGGTGATCTGATTTCGGAATTTCTTGTTTTTTTCCCTGCAGGAGTCATTAGCAAATTATGTGTATGGCAATAAAGGTCATCATTACATAGTTAGTTGTCCAGGATTAGAAAAAAAAGGTATTGTTTTTTCTAGAAAGAGCTCCACTATTGTCCATGAGCTGTGTTTGGTATTGCAGCTGAGGTCTATTACTTTGAATAGGGATGAGCTGCAATACCAGACATAGCCCATGTAAAGACGTAATGCTATTTTGGGGAAAGAAAAAGACTCCAATCCTTAGCAACCCCCTTAAAAATAACCATCCACTTAGAATGAAACCATTCTAATAAAACCTCTTCAATGTTCATCTACAGCGAATAAGATTACAGATGGAGTTCAGCAACGTCTTAAAACAAGAATATGACAAAGATAAGCATCTTTCCATTCAATGACTTCTCAAAGATCTCGGGGACAGTCATAGCGTAAGATATGTTAGAAGCCAGGATTGGAGAAAACTCAAATGTCCATTCAAGCTGCAGGAGAAGAAAGGTTTGTCAAAATGATTTATGAGGCTTAAAGGATAAGTACCACTGATAACAATAGCTCAGACCTTGTAAAGTAATGTATTTAGAGCACATAAAAACTTTAAATGCAGGATTAATGGCTGGACTTTATGAACTACTGAATAGAAAATGATGTGAGAGTCATTATTTTAACTTTAAGCATGAAATGTAGATAGGATACTTGGATAGATTCCTAAATGTATGGTTGGTACTCATCTGTGCTGGGAAGGAGAGGCTATGGCTGAAGCAGTGTGAGAAGCCTACGAAGAGTGGAGGCTTGAACTATTGCCCCTGAAGACAATGTGGGGAGGGAAGGGGGGGTATGTATCAGTAGTGTTGTGTGTACTACACATTTGTTTTATTGTGATGCTTCCTAGTTCCTAAATCTACGTCTTGAATTAAGACCACCTGTTATATTGAATAAAGCAGTTGCGTACAGGCAATGATTACGCTCCACAGTAAAACTGCAACACCAAGAAATCATAGAATTATGGAAATCCCAGGATCGATAGATATGTTGGTGATTTGCAAATAATAAAAAATTGTACAAAAAATATTTTAAACATCTCAATTTATTCAGAATAGAGTGTGAGAACCACACATAGAAAAACACTGTTGCGGACAGTGGGTGGGGACCTACTGTACTAACCAGTTTGGCTTTGGGCTAGCCCTAAGGGCGTTATCCTGGAAGTCTCCGCTCATGTCACAGATTAGAGCAAGGTGTTTGAGAGTTTGGTCATCAGCAGGTTTTAGCGACACCTGCTACTTCCTAAATTTGCATAACCTTACGACTTGTCCTTCTTGGTGTTGCAATTTTTCAAATTAAAGAGGACCTTTCACCGGTCCAAAGTTTGTTAGTCAAAGGTATGTACATGCAGAGAGGCACCCAGGGATGTCCCTGCACTTACTTACATCCCTGGGTGCCGCTCCGTTCGCCCGCTGTAGCCCCCGGTACCGGCGCACGTGCTGCTGCTAGTTTTGCCTTGGACGGAGACTTCTTCTTCTGCCCTGGGCGTCTCCTTCTCCCAGGCTGGAGAGCTGGCCAATCGCAGCACTCAGCTCATATCCTGTGGGCAACTAAGCCAGTTCTACTTTACACCAGTTTGATAAATGACCCCATATGTGCACATGTGCGATATTTTTTTTTGAGATTACGGTCACAAATCGGCTGCCAAGCAATGTATAGGAGGAAGGGAATAGAATCGAATGATTAATCTGCACCTGCAAAGAGATGATTACCTTCTTCCCGGTGCCAGCTCCCCGCTCCTTCTTCTTCTGGCCTGTGATGCTCCGCTGGGCTTCAGCAATGTCAACATCCGGTTCCATATCTCTACAGCTAATCACAGGCCGCAGCAGAGTTGGGGTCCCCCAGCGACTATGTGACCATTTGTCATGATATAAGGGGAGACCATCGCGCCTATGATTGGCTGTGGCGATGTCAAACCGTGGCTGTGGCCATGTTGACATCCTCAGGATAGGTCATCAATATCAGAACAAGAATCACAAAAATAAACGTGGCCTAAATGGGTGGGACTGCTCCAGACCCCAAACACTGTGGCGTGTTTCTAACTGGGGGGGCAGTTCCTCCGCATGTGGTTCGCAGCGAACGGCTATCCCCAGCAAAAATTGCATACAATGGAGGATGCCGGCGCGAACCACAAGCACCACACAAACATCCTACACAAAATAAAACATGTGCGGATGAAAATATATAAACACATAACTCACAGAAAAAAGATGCACCACATGGATAAGCAACTGACAACACTGGCTAATCCCTCACTCTGGTGATAAAAGCTGAGAGATTCGCCAATATTTCCAATCAGGAACATATCGGGCCTTTAGGCACCACTCACGGTATCTCAGCATGACATGGGGTCCTACCACTAGACTACCTATGGTGTGTGAACAAGGTCTGAACAGGTATTAAGCAGCCTACAGTGGGATGGGGCTGTAGGCTGCTTAATACCTGTTCAGACCTTGTTCACACACCATAGGTAGTCTAGTGGTAGGACCCCATGTCATGCTGAGATACCGTGTAGTGGTGCCTAAAGGGGCTCCGATATGTTCCTGATTGGAAATATTGGCGAATCTCTCAGCTTTTAACACCAGAGTGAGGGATTAGCCAGTGTTGTCAGTTGCTTATCCATGTGGTGCATCTTTTTCTGTGAGTTATGTGTTTATATATTTTCATCCGCACATGTTTTATTTTGTGTAGGATGTTTGTGTGGTGCTTGTGGTTCGCGCCGGCATCCTCCATTGTATGCAATTTTGCTGGGGATAGCCGTTCGCTGCGAACCACATGCGGAGGAACTGCCCCCAGTTAGAAACACGCCACAGTGTTTGGGGTCTGGAGCAGTCCCACCCATTTAGGCCACGTTTATTTTTGTGATTCTTGTTTTATATGTATTGAATGTGCCATTGCATATGGCTGGTAAACATTCTGTTGCACCTGGAAGCCTGTGTCACATGGTCTGTTGTAGGTGTAGCTTGCGGCCTCATTTGTTCCCCATTGCATTGTTGGTCCTGCAGTGCAGGTGAGTGGGATGGGGCTGTAGGCTGCTTAATACCTGTTCAGACCTTGTTCACACACCATAGGTAGTCTAGTGGTAGGACCCCATGTCATGCTGAGATACCGTGTAGTGGTGCCTAAAGGGGCTCCGATATGTTCCTGATTGGAAATATTGGCGAATCTCTCAGCTTTTAACACCAGAGTGAGGGATTAGCCAGTGTTGTCAGTTGCTTATCCATGTGGTGCATCTTTTTCTGTGAGTTATGTGTTTATATATTTTCATCCGCACATGTTTTATTTTGTGTAGGATGTTTGTGTGGTGCTTGTGGTTCGCGCCGGCATCCTCCATTGTATGCAATTTTTGCTGGGGATAGCCGTTCGCTGCGAACCACATGCGGAGGAACTGCCCCCAGTTAGAAACACGCCACAGTGTTTGGGGTCTGGAGCAGTCCCACCCATTTAGGCCACGTTTATTTTTGTGATTCTTGTTTTATATGTATTGAATGTGCCATTGCATATGGCTGGTAAACATTCTGTTGCACCTGGAAGCCGGTGTCACATGGTCTGTTGTGGGTGTAGCTTGCGGCCTCATTTGTTCCCCATTGCATTGTTGGTCCTGCAGTGCAGGTGAGTGGGATGGGGCTGTAGGCTGCTTAATACCTGTTCAGACCTTGTTCACACACCATAGGTAGTCTAGTGGTAGGACCCCATGTCATGCTGAGATACCGTGTAGTGGTGCCTAAAGGGGCTCCGATATGTTCCTGATTGGAAATATTGGCGAATCTCTCAGCTTTTAACACCAGAGTGAGGGATTAGCCAGTGTTGTCAGTTGCTTATCCATGTGGTGCATCTATCAATATCAGAACAGCCTAAACCCAGATCCCCTGCCAATTAGCTGTTAGAAAAGGTTGGTCACTCAATGGGCGCTGTGGCCTCTTCCTAGGCCATGTGACACCAACATACATCGGTCACATGGCCTAGTTGCAGTTCAGCCCTATAGAAGTAAATGGGGTTGAGCTGCAATACCAAGCACAGACACTGTACTCTGTACAGCGCGGTCCTTGGAAAGCTGCCAGGATACCGCTGTGCTCCCCAGAGTTCAAGGGAGCATGCTGGATTCCCCAAACAGCTGATTGGCAGAGGACCTCGGACCCCCGCCGATATGATAATAATGCCCTATCCTGAGGATAAGTCATCATTATTATTTACTGGATAATCCCTTTAATATGTTTGCCCTAGGACTGCTATTGATACAGTTTCCTGTCCTATTCAATCAGGTCAGCATAACTGGGAGACAAAGTAGTAGTCGATGTAGGCAGATAAAGTGTATAATTTGTCACCAGAATTTGTTTGTCTTCCACTGCGAATGATTTCTCCTTCTCTATAATTTTCATGAAACAATGCAATTATCTAAACATTAAATTTACATTATTCCTGTTTTTGTCCACAAAGATTGTCAACCAATTATTAATTTAATTAGAAGTCTGTTTACCCAAACGGCCGAGATCAATAGTATATTTCTTTACTGGAACATTTCCTAAAACAGCATTCTTATTGTTTTGGCTGAAACTCCTACATTTTAGTAGAAAACAGTTAGCTAGTCATAAAACTAGTGGTATAGAGAAGATGGTGTCCTTGTAAGGAACCCCAGGCCTTCTACACGGGCAAAAATGGCTGATCGGTAAGTTTTTTACACAGGCCAAAGATCAACAAGAAAGAGTCTTTCCAGTCAAAAATTGCCCTTTGTAAAACAGTTACTGTATGTCTCTATAGCATGCTGCCTGCAGCTCAGATACCATGTTCACTGTGACAGGTTCCCTTTAAAGAGTCACTATACGTTCACACAATTATATTTCATTTACTAGAGAATGATGTAACAAATTTCTAAATCACTTCATTTAAACAATCTGCCTGCATCCACCTGAAAAAAGCTGTATAGTCATGTTCACTAGGAGAAGACAGCTGAGAGGAAGTGGGGGAGTGTCAGAGCTAGCTGAGCTCCTGAGCCTTATAGACAAAAACGCTTCTACACTGCTTCTGAACCTCACAGGAGTTTTCTGCTTTTTGGTAAGTCTATTCTCTCCCTCCTTATAAGCTTTCCGAGCTCCCTAGAAGAAAACAAACACTGTAGGAAAAAAGGG
The DNA here is from genome assembly GCA_033119425.1 of Bufotes viridis. Lineage (NCBI taxonomy): Eukaryota > Metazoa > Chordata > Amphibia > Anura > Bufonidae > Bufotes > Bufotes viridis. Next base: position 237,224,597 of record CM065594.1, on the reverse strand, counting down.
AAGTGAGGTCACTGCATACAGTACTGGCAGATTTCTATAGAAGGGATACACCCCTTGCTTCTGGGAGAAATGCATCTAGCTGTGCTGTTGAAACAGGGAATAATATGGCTGAAAGAGACTTTAGAGAAGCCCAAACATAACTGTCCCTTCACAATTATGATTGTACAAGGAAGCACAGCCATTATGCAATTTTTTCTTTGAAAACTGAGGTATGCTTTAAAAGCTATGGACACCTTTAAAGGTTTTTTTTTTTTTTTAAACTATTGCATTATTGTACTTAAAATTATTTTCATTGGGGCTTTCTCATCTACAGCTCTCAGTGAATCAGTCAGAAAGCTACTCTAACAGCTCAATCTGTAGCCCTTATCTCTAGTTCCCTGACAGTTCATAAATACTCTTTTAAGCTTGTTGAGGAATTTGCCTAAATGAGTGTTTATGAAGGGCTAGGAAAATAATGATAAATAAAGATAATGATGAGATTTATCAAAACTGATGCAAAGGAAAACTGGCTTGGCTACTCATAGCAAACAATGAGATTCTACCTTTCATTTTTCAGAGCTTCTTTGGAAAATTAAAGATGGTATCTGATTGGTTGCTATGAGCAAGTAAGTTAATTTTCCTTTACACCGGTTTTGATAAATCTCCCCCAAGGACTACAGATGGTTCTGACAGAGTAGCTCTCTGATAGCTTCCCTGAGAAAGAATATACAACAGTAGGCAGATGCAGTAAAACTGTCCCCATTGTCTGATAGGTGCAGGTCCCACCTCTGAGACCCACACCTAAACTGAGAATGGAGCGGGGACTCCAGCCACCACCAAGCACTCTCTCCATAGTAGTGAATGGGTGCTCACCGCGGGACTAAGGAAATAGCCGAGGCTTTTTTCGACGGCCCCATAGAAATGAATGTAGGATGGCTGTGCATGTGCAGTGTGCCCTCCATAACTTTTCAGGGCTCCATTCTCAGTGTAGGTGCAGGTCTCAGAGGGTCCTAGCTATATGCCCCCATTGTCTGAGAATGGAAAAACCCTTTAACTTCTATCTAATTTGTATGGCCGCCTCTACTCCCTGAGTATGGTCCCAGGACAAAGTCAATAATTTATACTATTGGGTTGACTGTGCTGCCTGAGAGTTTCTGTTGTTAGCCTACTGAACCAGAAAGGACTAAGAAAAAAATTCAGATTACACTGTATTTTGCTTACCCCATAAGACCACAATATATCTGGGACTTTTTAAATATGGCATTCCAGAATTTATATTTGTTTCCATTTTGCATTGATGCAATTATAAGTGGGACTAGTTGGTTTTTATGTATTTTATTAGGGTATATCAAAGCTGTCTCCATTTATCCCAGGATATGGAGGAATGGAAAGGAAGAACTAATCTGCATATTGGGAATTTTTTTTGTTACACATTTTATTCAATAAATTTTTCCATAAATAAGAGAGAAGGTGTTTGCACAAAAAAGGAAGACTCTTTGTTCTGCTCTTGTTACCTGACACAATAGATAGCATTCCATAGAGGAACCACCTATTGCTGCAGTGAACCCCTGATGAGTCGATAAAGAGGATGGGAGTGGTAGGGGCTCTGATGAGATGTTGTGTAACGGTGTACTTCCTCAAACTGTCGCTACTTAGGGGTTGGTTCAGGGAAAATGTGGTTCGAAGAATCAGAAAAAAGTAAACATATAACAATTTCTCTTTATTTAGTTCAAAATCTAACTCGTGGCACATCCGGCAGCGGTAAATACAAAGAGCGGTCTTTGGCACCACATGAGATGGTACAATAACAAGTTGGATGGCATAGGCTGGCACTAGAAGGCACTTGTGGGTATAGGTGTCCACTGTTGTACAGGCTTAATGTTAGTCTGGCCCAGGGATGGCACATCCGGCAGCGGTAAATACAAAGAGTGGTCTTTGGCACCAGATGAGACGGTACAATGACAAGTTGGATGGCATAGGCTGGCACTAGAAGGCACTTGTGGGTAGAGGTGTCCACTGTTGTACAGGCTTAATGTTAGTCTGGCCCAGGGATGGCACATCCGGCAGCGGTAAATACAAAGAGCGGTCTTTGGCACCAGATGAGAAGGTAAAATGACAAGTTGGATGGCATAGGCTGGCACTAGAAGGCACTTGTGGGTATAGGTGTTCACTGTTGTATAGGCTTAATGTTAGTCTGGCCCAGCGATGGTTTAGGTAGGTTGTGGTGTCTGAGATGTTGTCCCTCACCTTGCAGCAGTGTCTGTAAAGCTGGATTCCGCGGATCACTCTGCTGTCTTGTCTCTCAAGGATTTACTTGAGTCTGTATCTCTTTGAGTTCTCTCGAGAATCCTCTTTAGGAGCAGAAGCTCAGGAATCTGCTTCCTTTCAACCCTGTGACTGCTCTGGAACTCCCCCACCTGGCAGGAAGCGTATCCAACCCATTCTTACCAAGAGGGGAGGAACAGGGTGGTTAGCCTTGTTTCTGTCAACCTTTGCCAACCAGTTCTTACTGGAACAAATGTCCAGAGAAAAAATAAAAACAATACATAACATTATCATACAATACATAACTATTTTGTTGGGGGTACTACATTGCCACTTTGGGAACTACGGTCTCCACCACAGATACTGAAAATGTAAAACTGAGGAGGAGTATTGCTCATCCTTCAAATTGTGGCATGAGGAGTAATGGCCCATTTTGACTTTTTTGACCTTCTGGCATTGATTATGGGGTAAGACCATTTTAAATCCTGAAGTTTTCTCTTATTAACTTTTTACAAATATTTTACGACATTGACAATGGAATGTGTTTTACTAATAAGCCTTAAAGAGGACCTTTCACCACGCCTGACATGCCTATTTTAATAGCTTCATGCATTCCCCACGTACTAACAATTTTGGAGAATCTATTCTTATGGCTGTATGTTGTACCATTCCTTTATTATTTGCACTATAAGTTATGAATGAATTGCTAGCAGTCTGCAGTAATGGTATAGAGAGGAGGCAACCAGTTTGGGGGTTGGAGGGGGGTGTACCTGCACAGTCTAAAAATGGCAGCACTGATTGGATAGAGTCAGTCAGTGCAGGTACACACTCCCAACTGGTGACCTCCCCTCTGTACCCCTACTAAAGGCTAATAGCGATTCATATATAACTTCTAGTAGAAATAATAAAGGAATGGCACAACATAGAGCCATAAGAATAGGTGTTCCAGAATTGTTATTAGATGCGGAATGCATGGATCTATTAAAACAGGAATGTCAGAAGTGGTGAAAGGTCCTCTTTAACCACTTAAGCCCCCCCTAGCTTAAACACCCTTAATGACCAGGCCACTTTTTACAATTCCGCACTACACTACTTTCACCGTTTATTGCTCCGTCATGCAACTTACCACCCAAATGAATTTTACCTCCTTTTCTTCTCACTAATAGAGCTTTCATTTGGTGGTATTTCATTGCTGCTGACATTTTTACTTTTTTGCCATTAATACAAATTTAACGAAATTTTTGCAAAAAAATGACATTTTTCACTTTCTGTTGTAAAATGTTTAAAAAAAACTACATTTCTATATAAATTTTTCTCTAAATTTATTGTTCTACATGTCTTTGATAAAAAAAAGTCCAATAAGTGTATATTTATTGGTTTGGGTAAAAGTTATAGCGTTTACAAACTATGGTGCAAAAAGTGAATTTCTGCGCGGTAAATACAAAGAGTGGTCTTTGGCACCAGATGAGACGGTACAATGACAAGTTGGATGGCATAGGCTGGCACTAGAAGGCACTTGTGGGTAGAGGTGTCCACTGTTGTACAGGCTTAATGTTAGTCTGGCCCAGGGATGGCACATCCGGCAGCGGTAAATACAAAGAGCGGTCTTTGGCACCAGATGAGAAGGTAAAATGACAAGTTGGATGGCATAGGCTGGCACTAGAAGGCACTTGTGGGTATAGGTGTTCACTGTTGTATAGGCTTAATGTTAGTCTGGCCCAGCGATGGTTTAGGTAGGTTGTGGTGTCTGAGATGTTGTCCCTCACCTTGCAGCAGTGTCTGTAAAGCTGGATTCCGCGGATCACTCTGCTGTCTTGTCTCTCAAGGATTTACTTGAGTCTGTATCTCTTTGAGTTCTCTCGAGAATCCTCTTTAGGAGCAGAAGCTCAGGAATCTGCTTCCTTTCAACCCTGTGACTGCTCTGGAACTCCCCACCTGGCAGGAAGCGTATCCAACCCATTCTTACCAAGAGGGAGGAACAGGGTGGTTAGCCTTGTTTCTGTCAACCTTTGCCAACCAGTTCTTACTGGAACAAATGTCCAGAGAAAAATAAAAACAATACATAACATTATCATACAATACATAACTATTTTGTTGGGGGTACTACATTGCCACTTTGGGAACTACGGTCTCCACCACAGATACTGAAAATGTAAAACTGAGGAGGAGTATTGCTCATCCTTCAAATTGTGGCATGAGGAGTAATGGCCCATTTTGACTTTTTTGACCTTCTGGCATTGATTATGGGGTAAGACCATTTTAAATCCTGAAGTTTTCTCTTATTAACTTTTTACAAATATTTTACGACATTGACAATGGAATGTGTTTTACTAATAAGCCTTAAAGAGGACCTTTCACCACGCCTGACATGCCTATTTTAATAGCTTCATGCATTCCCCACGTACTAACAATTTTGGAGAATCTATTCTTATGGCTGTATGTTGTACCATTCCTTTATTATTTGCACTATAAGTTATGAATGAATTGCTAGCAGTCTGCAGTAATGGTATAGAGAGGAGGCAACCAGTTTGGGGGTTGGAGGGGTGTACCTGCACAGTCTAAAAATGGCAGCACTGATTGGATAGAGTCAGTCAGTGCAGGTACACACTCCCAACTGGTGACCTCCCTCTGTACCCCTACTAAAGGCTAATAGCGATTCATATATAACTTCTAGTAGAAATAATAAAGGAATGGCACAACATAGAGCCATAAGAATAGGTGTTCCAGAATTGTTATTAGATGGGGAATGCATGGATCTATTAAAACAGGAATGTCAGAAGTGGTGAAAGGTCCTCTTTAACCACTTAAGCCCCCCCTAGCTTAAACACCCTTAATGACCAGGCCACTTTTTACAATTCCGCACTACACTACTTTCACCGTTTATTGCTCCGTCATGCAACTTACCACCCAAATGAATTTTACCTCCTTTTCTTCTCACTAATAGAGCTTTCATTTGGTGGTATTTCATTGTTGCTGACATTTTTACTTTTTTTGCCATTAATACAAATTTAACGAAATTTTTGCAAAAAAAATGACATTTTTCACTTTCTGTTGTAAAATTTTTTAAAAAAAAAACTACATTTCTATATAAATTTTTCTCTAAATTTATTGTTCTACATGTCTTTGATAAAAAAAAGTCCAATAAGTGTATATTTATTGGTTTGGGTAAAAGTTATAGCGTTTACAAACTATGGTGCAAAAAAGTGAATTTCTGCATTTTGAAGCAGCTCTGACTTTCTGAGCACCTGTCATGTTTCTTCAGGTGCTAGAATGTCAGAATAGTATAAATATCCCCCAAATTACACCATTTTAGAAAGAAGACACCCCAAAGTATTCGCGGAGGGGCATGGTGAGTTCATGTATCATTTCATTTTTTTCACAAGTTAGCGGAAAATGACACTTTCTGAGAAAAAAAAAAAGTTTCAATTTCTGCTAACTTCTGGCAAAAAAAAAAGAAATCTCAGACGGACTCACTATGCCCCTCAGTGAATACCTTGGGGTGTCTACTTTCCAAAATGGGGTCATTTGTGGGGTGTGTTTACTGTTCTGGCATTTTGGGCGGGGCTAAATTGTGAGCCGCCATGTAAAACCTAAAGGTTCTCGTTGGAATTTGGGCCCCTTTGCGCACCCAGGCTGCAAAAAAGCGGCACTTATGTGGTATCGCCGTACTCAGGAGAAGTAGGGCAATGTGTTTTGGGGTGTATTTTTACATATACCCATGTTGGGTGAGAGAAATATATCTGTAAACTGACAACTTTGTATAACATTTTTTAAAAGTTGTCGTTTACAGAGATATTTTTCACACACAGTATAGGTATATATAAAAATACACCCCAAAGCACATTGCCCTACTTCTCCTGAGTACGGCGATACCACATGTGTGACACTTTTTTGCAGCCTGGGTGCGCAAAGGGGCCCTAAAACCAATGAGTACCTTTAGGATTTCACAGGGCATTTTTACGCATTTGGTTTCCAGACTTCTTCTCACGCTTTAGGGGCCCCTAAAATGCCAGGACAGTATAAATACCCCACATGTGACCCCATTTTGGAAAGAAGACACCCCAAGGTATTCCGTGAGGGGTATGGTGAGTTCATGTAAAATTTTATTTTTGTCACAAGTTAGTGGAATATGAGACTTTGTAAAAACTAAATAAAAAAAATATCAATTTCTGCTAACTTCTGCAAGAAATCTACGGACTCACTGCCTCAGTGAATACCTTGGGGTGTCTTCTTTCCAAAATCGGGTCACATGTGGGGTATTTATACTGCCCTGGCATTTTAGGGGCCTAAGCGTGAGAGCTAAATGCGTAAACATGGCCTGTGAAATCCTAAAGGTACTCATTGGTATTTAGGGCCCCTTGCGCACCTTGGCTGCAAAAAGCGGCACTCATGTGGTATCGCCGAACTCAGGAGAAGTAGGGCAATGTGTTTTGGGGTGTATTTTTACATATACCCATGTTGGGTGAGAGAAATATATCTGTAAACTGACAACTTTGTATAACATTTTTTAAAAGTTGTCAGTTTACAGAGATATTTTCACACACAGTATAGGTATATATAAAAATACACCCCAAAGCACATTGCCCTACTTCTCCTGAGTACGGCGATACCACATGTGTGACACTTTTTGCAGCCTAGGTGCGCAAAGGGCCCTAAAACCAATGAGTACCTTTAGGATTTCACAGGGCATTTTTACGCATTTGGTTTCAGACTTCTTCTCACGCTTTAGGGGCCCCTAAAATGCCAGGACAGTATAAATACCCCACATGTGACCCCATTTTGGAAAGAAGACACCCCAAGGTATTCCGTGAGGGGTATGGTGAGTTCATGTAAAATTTTATTTTTGTCACAAGTTAGTGGAATATGAGACTTTGTAAAAAACTAAATAAAAAAAAAAAAATATATCAATTCCCGCTAACTCCTCACGGAATACCTTGGGGTGTCTTCTTTCCAAAATCTGGTCACATGTGGGGTATTTATACTGCCCTGGCATTTTAGGGGCCCCTAAAGCGTGAGAATCCAAATGCGTAAAAATGGCCTGTGAAATCCTAAAGGTACTCATTGGTTTTAGGGCCCCTTTGCGCACCTTGGCTGCAAAAAAGTGCCACTCATGTGGTATCGCCGAACTCAGGAGAAGTAGGGCAATGTGTTTTGGGGTGTATTTTTACATATACCCATGCTGCGTGTGAGAAATATTGCTGTAAACGACAACATTTTACATTTTTTTATTCAAAGTTGTCAATTTACAGAGATATTTCTCACACAAAGTATGGGTATATGTAAAATACACCCTAAAACACATTGCCTGACTTCTCCTGAGTACGGCAATACCACATGTGTGCCACTTTTGCAGCCAAGATGCGCAAAGGGCCCTAAAACCAATGAGTACCTTTCAGGAGGGCATTTTTACGCATTTTTCTTCTCACGCTTTAGGGCCCCTAAAATGCCAGAGCAGTATAAATACCCCACATGTGACCCCATTTTGGAAAGAAGACACCCCAAGGTATTCTGTGAGGGGCATGGCGAGTTCATAGAAGATTTTTTTTGGCACAAGTTAGCGGAAATTGATTTTTATTGTTTTTCTCATAAAGTCTACCTTTCTGCTAACTTTTGACAAAAAGTTAAATTTTTCATGGACTCACTATGCCCCTCAGCGAATACCTTGGGGTGTCTTCTTTCCAAAATGGGGTCATTTGTGGGGTGTTTGTACTGTTCTGGCATTTTGGGCGGGGCTAAATTGTGAGCAGCCATATAAAACCTAAAGGTACTCGTTGGAATTTGGGCCCCTTTGCACCCGGGCTGCAAAAAGTGTCACTCATGTGGTATCGCCGTACTCAGGAGAAATAGGGCAATGTGTTTTGGGGTGTATTTTTACATATACCCATGCTGGGTGAGAGAAATATCTCTGTAAATTGACAACTTTGAATAAAAAAATGTAAAAAGTTGTCGTTTACAGTGATGTTTCTCACACACAGTATGGGTATATGTAAAAATACACCCCAAAACACATTGCCCTACTTCTCCTGAGTATGGCGATACCACATGAGTGACACTTTTTTGCAGCCAAGATGCGCAAAGGGGCCCTAAAACCAATGAGGATTTCACAGGGCATTTTTACGCATTTGGATTCTCACACTTTAGGACCCCTAAAATGCCAGGGCAGTAGAAATACCCCACATGTGACCCCATTGTGGAAAGAAGACACCCCAAGGTATAATGTGAGGGGCATGGCGAGTTCACAGAAAAAAAAAAATTTGGCACAAGTTAGCGGAAATTTATTATTTTTTTTTTTTTTACAGTCTCATATTTCACTAACTTGTGACAAAAAATAAAATTTTGCATGAACTCGCCATACCCCTCACGGAATACCTTGGGGTGTCTTCTTTCCAAAATGGGGTCAAATGTGGGGTATTTATACTGCCCTGGCATTTGAGGGTCTCCGCAATCATTACACGTATGGCCAGCATTAGGAGTTTCTGCGATTCTCCTTATATTGAGCATACGGGTAATGAGATTTTTTCTCCCGTTCAGCCTCTGCGCTGAAAAGAAAAAAAAATGAACGGCACAGATTTTTTCATTCGCATCAATCAATGTGGATGAAAAAATCTCTACTTAAAATGTGCAAAAAAAACCAAAACGGCACAGATTTCCTCATTCGCATCGATCAATGTGGATGAATAAATCTCTGCCAAAAATGTGCAAAAAAAAGTAGTAAGGCCCCATTCACACGTCCGCAAAAATGTCGCATCTATTCCGCAATTCTGCGGAATAGATGCGGACCCATTCAGTGTGAATGGGGCTGGCGGTGATGCGGAGAGCACACTATGCGCTCGCCGCATCAGCATTTGCGGAGCTGCGGCCGCAAACTTCCGGGTTTCGGCCCCCAAGCATCCGGCCGCAGCTCCGCAAAAGATAGAGCATGTCCTATTCTTGTCCGCAATTGCGGACAAGAAAAGAGCATTTTCTATATAGTTCTGGCAATGTGCGGATCCGCAAAATGCGGAAAGCACATTGCTGGTGTCCGTGTTTTGCGGATCCGTGGATCCATGGATCCGTAAAACACATACGGACGTCTGAATGAGCCTTACAGTGGGGTAATTAGTGTCAGGGGGTGACATGGGGTGATCGGGGGTTAATCAGGGGTTAATCAGTGACGGGGTGGGGGGTGGGGTGGATGGGTGGGGGTCTGTGTGGTGTTTTGGTGCACTTATAAAAGTTTCTTTGGTGGTCCCAAGCAAAGGGACCACCAAAGGAACGATCAGCAAGCATATCAGGCGCTGTTAACAAAACAGCGTCTGATATGCTCATCTTAACTTCTACAGCCTGCCAGCGCACGATCAGCGCTGGCAGGCTGTAGCTTACCTTGTCCCCGACGTGATCCTGTGAACGCACGCGCGCGCGCGCGTTCACAGGAAATCTCGCCTCTCGCAAGATGACGCGCGGGCGCGTCAAGGAGGAACAGACCGACCGCCCGCAGGACGCAATCCTGCGTGAGGCGGTCGGCAAGAGGTTAAAGGGGTTGTATAGAGTTAGAACATGGCTGCATTACTCTATAAACAGCCCCACATCTGTTGATAGGTTGTGCCTGTTACTGTAGCTTTGCTACAGTTAAAGGGGTTGTCCGAGTTATTTTTTTTGTCCTTTGTCTGTTTGAAATGTAATGGATTTACCATGCCCTTACTGCATCTACAGTTGCTGCTTTCTCAGATTTCACTGAGGGTCACATGACCTATGATGTCAGCTTCTCTCCCTGCTCTGATAATGTTTGGTGCACAAGCCTGAGAGAGCAGATATTTGTCTGTACACTAGAAGTCACAGTGTTGGCCATGCCCCCTGCTTTGCCAGCTGCTGCTGCCTGCACTCTCCCTGGATTCTTCAGGAAAAACATTAACCCCTTCAGCAGAACACACTCAGGGCTGAAGGCTATACTGATGCAGTGAGGAGACAAATGCTGCGCACAGGAGCTGACAGACTAGAGGAGTTCTGCAGAGTATTGCACAAGAACAGGTAGGGGGAAGATCCTGTGTGTATCAGCAGTGTCATTGTACAGCTGGGACTTGTAGTCCTACACATACAACATGCTGCTGAGTCTCCCAGCAGGCAGACATTTCACTCTGGGCAGACTTATTCACTCCCTTTGCAGAGCAGGGGGAGGGGCAGAGATTGTTGTTATTGCAGGTAAACAAAGGGCCAGAAGAGAACCAGGGAAATGAGGAAATATAATTTTTTTTTGCCTAAAATGGGCTTAGCTTAGTTATATATTGCTGACCATCAGATTTACAGTGCTATATATATTTTTTCATAACCTGGAAAACCCCTTTAAGTGAATTGATCTGGGCTGTACTACAACACACATGTTGTGGTCAGGAGTGGCACAGTTTTTTTTTTTAAAAGACAGCCATATTTTTATAATCCTGATATAGGATATAATTAGATACATGCAGCGCTACTGTTTACCCTCTTGTCTATGGTAGAACCAGACATACTTTTCTTAGCTGAGTAGCACAGTATCACTGTGGTTTCATGACAGAAACTCTAAAAGAATGTTTTCATATGATTTTTAAACAGTCCTACTTTCTAATATGTGGATAAGTAATTCATTCACTTCTAAATTGCCCTCAATTCCCATCCACTGGAAATTTAACGTGTGTTTTTTATTCTACGCTGTCAAATTATGAACCTCTCTGTAATTCCCTATTATTCTTATGTCTATAATAAATGAACTCACTCTTATTATCTGATTAATAATGCATGCTCCTTCTGTGCTTTATCAGTTAGGCAGTTTATTACCTAATTTAACCCCTCTTTCCTTGAAGGGACCCATGGATTTCCACATTTATTTAATTAAATAATAATTTATTAATTGCACTTAGCGGTGGTAAAATAAATTGAATATAATTCTAGAACTTTGGAAGTATCTGTATTACTTTGAGCTATCAATAAAGATCTACTATCTATCTATCTATCTATCTATCTATCTATCTATCTATCTATCTATCCATCTATGTTTTATGTGTGTATGTATCTGTATATCTATCTGTCTGTCTATATCTATCTATCTATCTATCTATCTATCTATCTATCTATCTATCTTATATCTATCTATGTTTTATGTACATATGTATGTATTATCTACAGTATCTATCTTTGACTCCAGAGGGAAAAAAGCAGTCTGGTTTGAGAGCTGCACTTATACAAGTAGACAAACAGCGCGAGTTTGTGAGCGTTCGCGTGTTTGAGTTCAAGTGTGTGTTTGTATTAAGTGTGTGATTTTAGATTACGTGAGGGAGTATCTGTGAGAGCTAAATTTGTGTGCATTGCTGAGTGGCTATGCCTGACTTTATTGTACTGTATACCAAGTCAAAGCAGTGTAGTCTAGTTTATACACTGTGACTTTCTTTTGCTGCCAGGTTTATTTCATAGCAGCTGAGAGTATACTGTGATTACATTTTTTTCCTTCTCCAGGGTGTTGCACAGGTGAGTAATAAAGGGGTGGCTATCTAATTAGGAGAAGTCAGTGGCGTAGCTAGAAATGACTGGGCCCCACAGCAAATTTTTGAATGGGGGCCCCCCTCCCCCAGTCATTTTTTCCGCAGCCCCTTCCTTTCATGCCGCCCCTATTCCTGTGGCTAGTAACATTTGCTCTCTCAGACCAGGCCCAGCAGCTGTTCCATCCGTTTTCTACACTGTCTATACTGCTACCAGGGCCGGCTTCAGGTTCATGTGGGCCCTTGGGCGATAAATCTCAGTGGGTCCCCTTGTGGCATTTGTCAAATGTCACCACTGCATCTGAGAGTGTTAAAAACGGAAGCGCAGGCTTCCTGCTTAGACGCGCCTTCCCCCAGCGGAGATCAGGAAAGCACCCTGTTCTAAAAATGAGCTGCAGCCTGTACTAGGCTTCCAGGCTCGTTGTTAGTATATCCCAGTTCAGGCCACTAGGTGGCAGCACTAAACTGTTATATAGGGATTGCTATACAGAATAATGGAGCAAGTTCCATTATTCTGTATAAGTTACAATCTGATAAAAAGTAATTAAAAAAGAAAAAAATGTTTTGAAAATATTAAAAAATTTAAAACATAAAATCAGCCCACTTTCCCCATGTATGACACAAAATAAATGTGTAAGTAATAAATTATTATACACACTTATTACTTACACATTTTTTCTGTCATACATTTTTATAATCACTAAAAAGTCACAAAGTCTTTTAGTCCTCCTCAAACTACATGTTCCAGCATTAGGAAATACCTCATTATAACACCTAGCCCTACTTATCGGAGGAGTATTACTACTAGTCCTGGTACTAATAATACTATATATGTGTTACAGATAGCGATGCTGCTGACACATGTACAGAAGACACATATGTGTAAATCTTTTTATATATAGTTTAGTCTCTTACATGCTAGTCTCCTCAACAATAAAAAAAACAAATTTCTTATTGAAATTACAAGAGTAAGCTAGCATGTGACAGTGGTATGTCATAGCAGTCACTCCACAGTCACACATGCTGCAGCATCCATTCCACATGATGTGGAATGGATGCTGCAAGCATGTGTGACTGTGGACTCAGCCTGCAGTGCAGCACGCATGACGCATCACGGTCACATGCTAGCTCAGGGCACCTTCACACCAGCGTTAGGGAATTCCGTTATGCAATCCGTTCTAACATCGTTAGAACAGGACATAACGGAATCCCTAAGACAAAGGGATGGATCCGTATCTATCCCTATAGACTTCTATGGGGACGGAATGCAAAATGCAATGCCATTAAAAGGCATTCCGTCTTGTTGCGTCCTAATAGAAGTCTATGGGAGTGCATTACCGTTCCGTCTGGGTGACGTTATGCTAAACGGAGTTCAAAGTCCTGAATCTTGATTTACTTTTCATTACTTTACTTACACTGTCACTACATAAACTCCAGTCCTCTCAAGTCTCTGTCTCTCTCGAACTTCTTTTTTCTTCTCTTCTTGTCTGAGGCTCTCAGCCGCCGCCCAGGAGTAGCAGCAGGCATGCGCAGGCAGGAAGAAGCTGGCCAGGGTCCAAAGTACAGAGTGCTGCCGTGCGTACCTCACTAACAGGCGAAGTTGGGTGACCAATCATCATAGTGACAGGCCGAGGCCGACCGCATGTCATGTGATCCCTGGCCCTGCCTGGCCGCAGCACTAAGAAGTGCGCACTTGTTGTACCTGCCGCCCCAGCCCCACTCGCATTACTTAACACCCCCAGCTCCATGCTGCGCCCCTGCTCCATTTGTGGCGCACCGCCTGGGCCCGTTCTCTTGTGGCAGGCAGGGGCGGAGACTGGCAGGTCTGGAGGATGGAGCGCACGGTACGGAACAGCTGCGGACGTGATTAATCTGATACTGCAGTTGGGGGAGGGCGGGCCCCCTACCAGCCACGGGCACTCGGGCATTGCCAGTCCGCAGTTTGACTCTGACCTCTCACCTCCGCGCGGCGCACCGTCCTGCAGTCAGTGATGGGCGGGTCTGAGTCAGTGGAGCTGCTTCACTGATTCAGGCCCGCCCAGCGCCCCCCCACCACGGATCCGGAGGTGCCGGAGGCTGCAGGCACTAGCTGAGTAAGCCGGGGGGCAGGGCCCTGCCCCTTACTAAGCAGCAGGCCGGCCGGGCCAAGTAACTAAAGGAAGGGGGGGGGGGTCCGGCCCAAACTATGAAGGGGCGGGTAGGTAGGGGGGTAGAGCAAGTCTCAGTTGGCAATTCAATTCACAATTACCGGGGAAGTAGAGGAGAGAGAGGACACGCGCTGCCTGGCGCCGGGCCCCTTGTCAGCCCGGGCCCCGAAGCAGCTGCTTCCCCTGCTTCCCCGGTAGTTACGCCCCTGGGAGAAGTCAACAAGCCAGTCTTGAGGGCAGCACAGTCCTTTGAATCCAGAGGAAAAAAAGCAGTCTGGTTTGAGACCTACACTTACTGTATACAAGCAGACAAACAATGCGAGTTTGTGCGCATTCGCATGATTGAGTTCCAGTGTGTGACTTTAGACCTTACTTTAGATTCAGGGACTTTAGGAGGGGACTACAGTAAGTTAGATTCTTATCACTGCACCATAAAGAGTGCCAGGGAGGCTAGCCCTGATCTGACACACCCTAAAAAGTTTGCAAGGTTGGCAGATAAGGGGGATGTCAGTTCAGGGAGAGCACTTTTGCAGCCGGACACTTCCTCTGCCAGTCAGTGGAATGTCAGCTTCAGTAAGCCAGGGGACCAGGAGAGCAGGGCGGGTCACACAGGTGCTGGTAGTGGGAGACTCAATTATTAGGGGTAAAGATAGGGCGATCTGTCACAAAGACCGGGATTGTCGAACTATGTGTTGTCTTCCTGGCGCTCGAGTTCGACACATCGAGGACCAGGTTCACAGATTAATGGGAGGGGCTGGAGAAGATCCAGCAGTCATGGTCAATATCGAAACCAATGACAAAGTTAGAGGTAGGTGGAGCGTTCTTAAAAATTATTGTAGGGATTTAGGTCACAAGATTAGAGCAAGGACCTCAAAGGTAGTGTTTTCTGAAATACTACCTGTACCACGAGCCACACAAGAAAAGAAGTGGGAGATTAGGGAGGTTAACAAGTGGCTCAAGAACTAGTGTAGGAAGGAGGGGTTCAGGTTCCTGGAGAACTGGGCCGACTTCTCTGTCGGCTACAGGCTCTATCGTAGGGATGGGCTGCACCTCAATGGGGAAGGGTCAGCTGTGTTGGGAGAGAAGATGGCTGAAAGGTTCAAGAAGTGTTTAAACGAGGGACTGGGGGGGGGGGGATTACATTATAGGATGGGAAGATAGTGCAGATAGATACCGGGGGAAAGGTAGTGGGACTGGGGAAGGAATGGAAGGAGGGACTAGAACAGTTCAGAAGGAAAGGTGTAGGGTAAAAAATATGCATAAACCTCTTAATTGTATGTATACTAATGCCAGAAGCCTGATTAACAAAACTGGTGAACAGGAATTAGTGATTAGTGACACAGTGGGAATAGCTGAGACATGGCTGGATGATAGCTATGACTGGGCAGTTAATGTACAGGGTTACAGTCTGTTTAGAAAGGATCGCCAAAACTGGAGAGGGGGAGGGGGTCTGCCTTTATGTAAAGTCCTGTCTAAAGCCCACACTCCGAGAAGATATAAGTGAGGGACATGAACATGTGGAGTCACTGTGGGTAGAAATACATGAAGGCAAAAACAATAATAAAATACTAAACAGTTTATGATAAATCACCTAATATACCAGAGTCCACAGAAAATCTTCAACTAAATGAGATAGATGAGGCGGCAGATCATAATAAGGTCGTTATTATGGGGGACTTCATCTACCCAGATATAGACTGGGAAACTGAAACCTGTATATCTCAAAGGAAATAGGTTCTTGGCAATAACCAAAGATAATTACCTTTCACAACTGGTTCAGGACCCGACTAGAGGGACAGCTATACTAGACTAAGTATTAACCAATAGACCTGACAGAACAACAGATGTGCAGGTCGGAGGACACCTGGGAAATAGTGACCATAAAGTAACAACCTTCCAATTGTCAATCAAAAGAGTGTTTCTTCTGGGAGGAACACAAATGCCAAACTTCAAAAAAGCTAAATTGAGCCAACTAAGAGAGGCCATAGGCCTAACTAACTGGGACAAAGTCCTCAAAAATAAAAATACAGCCACAAAATGGGATATTTTTGAAAGCTTCCTAAAATCTAATTGTGGGAGGTACATATCTTATGGGAATAAAAGGTTAAGGAACAAGAAAAAACCAATGTGGATAAATAGAACTCTAAGGAAAGCAATAAATGACAAAAATAAAGCATTTAAATCACTAAAACATGAGGGTAGTGAGGAAGCACTGAAAAACTATGGCATAAAACAGAATATGTAAAAAAGAAATAAAAGCAACCAAACTAGAGACTGAGAGATTAATTGCCAAAGAGAGCAAAACTAACGCTAAAATGTTCTTCAATTATATAAATGGTAAAAAGTATAAATCTGAAGTTGTCGGCCCTCTACAGAGTAATGAGGGGAGAGTTGCAGAGAGTAATGAGGAGAAAACAAAGCTATTAAATATATTTTTTTCCACTGTATTCATTGAGGAAAATAAACTGTCAGATGAAATGCACAATGTTAAAGTAAATTCCCCATTAAAAGTGCCCTGTCTGACCCAGGAAGAAGTACGGTGGTGTCTTGAAAAGATTAAAATGGACAAATCACCAGGACCAGATGGCATACACCCCTGTATCCTAAGAGAATTAAGTAATGTCATAGCCAGACTCTTATTTGTGACATTTAAGGACTCTATACTTACAGGTAGTGTTCCACAGGATTGGCGCATAGCAAATGTTGTGCCAATATTCAAAAAGGATCCAAAAACAGAGCCCGGTAGGCCGGTAAGTTTAACATCTGCCGTAGGTAAACTGTTTGAAGGTTTTCTAAGAGATGGTATCTTGGAGTACCTAAATAAAAATAAGCAAATAACGTGATATCAGTATGGCTTTATGAGGGTTCGGTCATGTCAAACTAATTTAATCAGTTTCTATGAGGAGGTAAGTTCTAGACTTGACAGCAGTGAATCAATGGATGTCGTATATCTGGACTTTTCCAAAGCATTTGACACTGTACCTTATGAAAGGTAAGCATATAAAATAAGAATAATGGATAGAGCAATTTGCCCAAGGCACTGCCCTGCACTCCTCTATAGACAATAGTTCACACCTATCCCCAAACAGTAGCTCCTCCAGCTGCGGTATATCCCATAAGGTGGTGCTCTGCCGATTGCTAGAATCAGAACAAAATTGTATCCACGTAGAAGAAGTCTTCTACGTGGATACAATATAAAATGAGAATGCTTGGACTGGGAGAAAATGTCTGTATGTGGGTAAGTAACTGGCTCGGACCTCAGGGGTCAGTATTGGGCCCTATTCTCTTCAATATATTTATTAATGATCTTGTAGAAGGCTTGCACAGTAAAATATCAATATTTGCAGTTATGACACTAAACTTTGTAAAGTAATTAACACAGAACAGGACAGTATACTGCGACATAGGGATCTGGATAGATTGGAGACTTTGGCAGAGAAATGGCAGATGAGGTTTAACACTGACAAATGTAAGGTTAGGCACATGGGAGGGAATAATGCAAGTCACCCGTACATACTAAATGGTAAAACACTGGGTAACACTGACATGGAAAAGGACCTAGGAATTTTAGTGAACAGCAAACTAAGCTGTAAAAACCAGTGTCAGGCAGCTGCTGCCAAGGCCAATAAGATAATGGGTTGCATGAAAAGGGGCATAAATGCCCGTGATGAGAATATAGTCCTGGCACTTTACAAATCACTAGTCAGGCCACACATGGAGTACTGTGTACAGTTCTGGGCTCCTGTGAACAAGGCAGACTAAAGTAATAACTGGGATGGGGGGGACTACAGTACCCTAAATTATTATCAAAATTATGGTTATTCACTTTAGAAAAAAGACGACTGAGGGGAGATCTAATAACTATGTATAAATATATCAGGGGTCAGTACAGAGATCTCTCCCATCATTTGTGTCCAAATCAGAAGGTTTGGACAAAAACATAGAAGAGGGTTCCTTACGGTAAGAGCAGTGGTGGTGATGGTGAGTTCACTAAAAGAGTTCAAGAGGGGCCTGGATGTATTTCTGGACTGTAATAATATTACAGGCTATAGCTACTAGAGATAGGTCATTGGAAAATTGGCTTCTACCTGTCTATCTATCAATTCATTCCTCTATTCATCTATCTCATATCTATATGTCTTTCTATCTATCTATCTATCTATCTATCTATCTATCTATCTATCTATGTTTTATGCATGTATTTACTGCATTGTCTATCTATCTATCTATCTATCTATCTATCTATCTATCTATCTTATATCTATCTATCTTATATCTATCTATCTATCTATCTATCTATCTTCCCAATGTCGTTGCCAGCACAGGGGGAAAGCCAAGTATTGCCCCCCCCCAACCTGTGACCACGCCCTTTTCTTAAATACAAATAATGCAGTAGATGTCACCTGCAGTCCTACGTAACACCACAGATAATACAGTGATAACTCTCTGAGTATAGATAATGTGGTAGATGTTACCTGCAGTCCTATGTAATACCACAGATAATACAGTGATAACTCTCTGAGTATAGATAATGTAGTAGATGTTACCTGCAGTCCTATGTAATACCACAGATAACACAGTGATAACAATCTGAGTATAGATAATGCAGTAGATGTCACCTACAGTCCTATGTAACACCATGGAAATCGGTTATTAATTCTCTGAGTATAGATAATGTAGTAGATGTCACCTGCAGTCCTATGTAACACCACAGATAACACAGTGATAGCTCTTTTAGTATAGATAATGTAGTAGATGTCACCTGCAGTCCTATGTAACACCACACGTAACACAGTGATAACTCTCTGGGTACAGATATTGTAGTAGAGGTCACCTGCAGTCCATAATGTAGTAGATGGGTGTGTGGGGCCAGTTTTCGGCAGTGTGGGCCAAATACTATATATCCATCCCCCCTCCCCCCCCCCCCCCAAAAAAAAAAACACTATTTGGATGGACATAACATACGTTGCTATGAAATATACAGGAGAATACAGCACCATACCTGTTACATCCAGTGACATCTCCTATGATGTAGACTTTCCTCAGCGTCTTCATTCGGCGATAGGACCACCATGATACCTTCCTTCTGCTGCGTCTCGTCTCTGCAGAGTTTCACAGAAAAATGTTTAGATTTCTCACTTTACTATCATCCTCAGATAACAGACCTCCCCTCCCCCATAGTGCCCATAGGTATAATGCCCTCTGTATAATTATAATATATATTGGCTCCTCCAGCATACAGCCCCATGTAAGATACATCACTCTCCTGCCTTCAGCCCCTCCAGCATATAGTCCCATGTAAGATACAAGCCCCCGTCGCCTTCAGTCCCTCCAGTATACAGTCCCATGTAAGACACATCACTTCCCTGCCTTTAGACCCTCCAGCATACAGTCCCATGTAAAATACATCACTCCCCACCTTCAGCCCCTCCAACATACAGTCCCATGTAAAATACAAAACTCCCCCTGCCTTCAGCCCCTCCAGCATACAGTCCCATGTAAATAATATCACCCTCCCTCTCTTTGCCACCTGCCTTCAGCCCCTCCAGCATACAGTCCCATATAAGATACATCTCTCCCCCTGCCTTCAGCCCCTCCAGCATACAGTCCCATGTAAGATACAACCTCCTCCCTGCCTTCAGCTCTTCCAGCATACATTCCCGTGTAAGATAAATCACTCCCCTGCCTTTAGTCCCTCCAGCATACAGTCCCATATAAAATATGTCACTCCCTCTGCCTTCAGCCCCTCCAGCATACAGTCCCATGTAAATAATATCACTCTCCCTCTCTTTGCCGCCTGCCTTTAGCCCCTCCAGCCTTCCAGCCCTTCTTGAAAACAGTCCCATGTAAAATTTACCACTCTTCCTGCCTTCAACCCCTCCAGCATACAGTCCCATGTAAAATAATATCACCCCCCTGCCTTCAGCCTTCCAGCATACAGTCCCATGTAAATAATATTACCCCCCGTCCTTCACTAGCCTGAAGCCTATGAGGAAGAACGGAGGGGACGGGAGTCATAGGCTCCCATGGCCCTCATTGCAGTGCTTGCCCCTGCAATTTT
Source organism: Bufotes viridis (assembly GCA_033119425.1). Lineage (NCBI taxonomy): Eukaryota > Metazoa > Chordata > Amphibia > Anura > Bufonidae > Bufotes > Bufotes viridis. The sequence continues at coordinate 237,204,657 of CM065594.1, read as the reverse complement.
GCGCAAGGGGCAATGGCCCACACGCCCCCCCTCCCCCACGCTACCACACTGTATCTACCTGTCTATCTATCCATTCATCTATTTATCTATCTCATATCTATCTATCTATCTATCTATCTATCTATCTATCTATCTTGTATTATCTATATCTATCTACATACAATTGCGCCATTTATAATACTGGTGTCTTCTTTTGCGGCAGAAGGACCATTACACCATTTCATGCACTAGATCTTTTGTGCTTGTGTTGAAAAAGGTAAGAACAGTGCTTCGTAGGGCAGACCCATTTTAAAAAAGGAAAAAAAGAAGAATCACTTTCCAATCCTATTTGTTCAGTGTCGCTCATCTTGTGGTGTTGTACTGAGACCACGACACCTCTTTGCACTTTTGAATCAATCTCGCCAATGCCACTTGCCTTCTCTGGCTCCTAGGACCGTATTCCATTGAGGAGATGAGGGGAAATGAAGGAGTCAGTTCAGTAGAGCTGCTGGTAAGATGGAATGTCAGAAAGCTGGGTACTTTGTCTAGCTATCCGGCAGACTGTTCCGGCGAGTGAACAGCCTTCCGGATCCGCAATGCCACAAGTACCCATGCACTACCGTGCTGCCACTCTGTCCCTATTAAAAGTACTGCAGATCCGACTTTTTAGTCCCGCGATCCTTGCCGTGCTGCGCCGTAGCTCCGCCCCCCACCCCATTATAGACAATGGGGACGGAGTGGCAGCACGGCAGTGCACGGGTACTTGCGGCATGGCGGATCCAGCAGGCTGTTCACCTGCCGGAACAGCCTGTCGAATAGCTATGCCGCTAGTGTGAAAATACCCTTACTCTGTAATTCCTCTAGCACCGTTCTATGGAAGCAGTAGGTTTAAAGAGCACACCAAATGGTTAAGATAACTTCATTATTAATTTCAACTTTTCTTCATATATAACACTGCCACTTCCACAGCAGACAGCCCATGTACAAAACACGTGTTTAGTAAAGTACAAAATGGCAGTTCAACTGTTCAATTTTGTCATTCAACATAAAATGGTGAATATATTTCTCTCTTCGGTATTTGTTCTCTCACTTTAAGTTATTTAAGCACTTTATGATCTCGCTGAGAGGTATATCTGAGGCTTAACCAATAGTTTTACTTGCTCTATATGATCTGGTATGAGCATTTAGCAGACTTTATGCTTTTATGCAATTTGGTCCCAATTTGCAATTTGGAGATTGCTATTTGGTGGAACTGCAAGTAAACACATATAACCAGTTCAGTCACACTATTAAAAATAGGAACATCTATAACTGTATTAAATACCTATTTTGGCCTCTTTGCTTCTATACAACTGAACTCTTAGTGGAGTGAATGTCTGTTCAGTTTCTCTCCTCTGGTATAATGAATTCTAGCAGCTCCTGCTAGGAAATTTCCCAGACAGGCTGAGTGTGAGGCTGGCTGTGATTGGCCAAGACCCCTGCTCAGTGTGAGATTGGCTCAGTGTGATTGGCTAACAACAGCTTAACTCTATGCTTTCTGTTTTTAATTCTGCTTTGTCATTGAGCTTACCTTACATTCCTATAATGAATCTTAAAGGCATATTATCTTTTCTGCTTCTGTGAACAGAATATATAACTGTTAGATGACATCCAAAAACATGCAGTCACAGTACAAAACTCTGCTTTTGTCGTTAACATGTAATCATAGGAACTGTATTAAGGTTATTGGCAGGTCTAGCTGTATACACATATAAGCCATGTTAGCAACCTAGGACAGGTCTTAGCTGGCCAGCTACAGTGCCACATTCATCTAAACTATCGTACAGTAAAACTATCTTTGTTACCCATAGCGACCAGAGTTCAGCTTTCAAGAGCACGTGTCAGCAGGACCGATCCTATTAAACCAGACATACTGCCTGGTAGGGTTGATCCCTCTAAATGGTGCTCTTTCCATTTACCAGATCAGTGTAAGAAATTAATGAGGCGAATCTTTTCCTGCCAGTCGAGTGGTTCTCCTTATGGAGTACAGTAGTTTTATGAGTGTGTCCAACATGCCGTATTCCATTCAACAAAGAATTCTAATAGTGGAGGCCTATGTATGCAAGACTCATCCATGTAGTTGCTGGTCAATCTCTGGACTCTCCCATTCTATCAAAAAGCAGTGGTGTAACACAAGATGCCTGACCAATGCCAAGAAATAGACAACCATATCGTAGAAATCCAGGACGGTGATTATGAGAAGCCTGAAGAAATCAACATGAATTTTAATCGCAAATATCGCCACTTTGAGAATTCTCGAATATTTAGAATATAGTGCTATATGTTCGTATTCGTGAATAGTGTTGATCTAAAATATTCTAATTGCGAATTTATCACGAATTTATCACAAACATCAGCACTTAGCAACATCCCTAGCAACCAATAGGAAAGTTGCCTACCCCTTAGTGTTGATCGCGAATATTCTAATCGTGAATTTTTATTGCGAATATATTATATTGTCGAATTTTGCAATCAAGTAAATAATGACTGGAGATCACGAATTTTCGAATTTGTGAATTTATGGCGAATATTCGGCCAAAAATTTGTGAAATATTGCGAATTTGAATATTGCCTATGCTGCTTATCACTAAAGAACATGTCAACATGAAATTGCCATATCGAGTGTCGGTTGTGCAAGGGTTATGGACATAAGCAGGAGGACATAGAAGGACATAAGCAGGAGTACACTATGCCACATATTGCAGTTGCCATACTGGATATGATCGTAGGTGGACATTTGGACCCATTGCAATACATTATGTCCAATAAAGCTTGGTTCCATCTACCCAGGTTTGTTAATTTTTGGAACACAGAAAGTTCACGAGTGGAACCAACATCCACTTCATGATTCAAAAATCTGCATTTTGTGAGCAGCTATGGGTACGTGGATTGTGGGTCCAGTATTCCTTGATGAGAATGTGAACACAGCCGTGTCCATGGACTTCTACCAGGAAATCTATGCACAGTGTACTGTTCATGAGCATGACTTGCTATACACCACACATGTTCCTATGGCATGGTCATTTGGTGTTCGCAGAAGAACATAAAGGGTTGTTGTGACCTCCATAAGCACCAAATCTACCAGTGTGTGACTGTAATCTTTGGGGTTACCTGAAGCGTAGGGTTTATAAAATGAGTCCTCACTGCCTGAACTGAAGCAGCAAATTGAGATTTATGTCGAGAGTATGGAACAGAAGATGTTCCTGAACATACAGGTGGGGCACCACTTTGCATAGCCGCTGGCGGAAGCCATTTCCAGCATCTCCTGTAACGGGTAAGTACATCATTCTTCCATTATTTTTTACAATCCGCACAAGGAAAACAGGATTTCGTTTTTTATGGCTCATCCTGTATATCCATTGTGATTATTATGCTCTGTTATATGACATTATTCGTACTAGCTTGGATTGTGCTGTTACAAAGGAATTGGTTGAGGCCATTGAGGCAAGCAGAAGAAATATAGGCAAAGTAGACGTAAATGCTGACGGGAGAGAGAACTTCACTGAGGATGACACCAGGCTAACTTAGACTATTGAGTTGACTCCAGTAGTTTTGTCTTCTCCTGGGATCCTGTAATCCTGACTTTGCTTCGTTTCTGCTTTTCACTTCCAGATACTCTAGAAATACTTAATTATTCCAACATTCGGCCAAGTTTCTCGCCTCTGCTCATCTGCCCCAATTAAAAAAAAAAAGGATTCGCTCCCCCCACCTCCCATAATGTTCTGTGATGGAGTTGGATGACATCCAGGAATACAAGGTGTTAACCCGTTTAGCACCAAAGCTATAAAATATCTGGCTGGCTACGGATGATAGTTTAAATTTAGGACATAATAATGTATACTAAAATGATGTATAATACATCACTGTGGGTCACCTTCTATCTATTCGTCCTTTCCTTTTTTATCCTATCACTAGGGAATAAGTAGCATCACATAATGGTTAAAAGGGATTTCCGAAATTTTCATATTGATGGCTTTTTCTCAAGGAGTCTGGCTCCTGACACCCCCACAATCAGCTGTTTGAGGAGGCTGCAACACCCTTTTAAGCACTTCAACCTCCTCGCAGCTTACCAAGCACAGATCCATCTATTGGATAGTGACTCCACTTGATATTGCAACTCAACCCCATTAACTTGAGTAGGACTGAGCTGTGCCTAGACCATGTGACCAACGAATGTGACGTCACTGGCCTAGAAAGGGGCTGCGGCGCTAACCGAAGTGTCATAGCCTCTTCAACCAGATGATTAACAGGGGTGCTGGTAGTTGAACCCCTGCCAATCACATATTGATGGCCTATCCTGAGGATCAATCTGAAAATCTCATGAAATCCCTTTAAGTATGTTGAGGTATTGGAATAGTTGTTTGGGGTTGGGTTATAAATGCAGTCAAAGAAATACAATAACTTAACAGTCAATGGGAAGAAAAATAACTTTTTATCTGGTACCTGGAAGATGATGGCAGGCTGGATGGTCCACCATCGTCTTCCAGTTTCCTTCATTATACTTATTAGATCCCAAGCCCAATTATGGAGATATTATGTATTACCTATAGATCTGAAATGTCTACAGTTGATGAAGGTATTGGGGGAAAAGTTTCTCTCTGCAAGTCCTCAGGATCCTTAGAGAAACTTCTCCTGCTACTTCTTTTGCCTACAGTTCTACTCCTGCCCCAGACAAGTACTTAGAATAACCTTGTTCTCCAAGGTACTATTACCATAGACCAGGGATGGGCAAACTGCGGCTCTCCAGCTGTTGCAAAACTACAACTTCCAGCATGCAAAGACTGCTTACAGCTATCAGCCTACAGCAGGGCATGGTGGGAATTGTAGTTTTACAACAGCTGGAGAGCTGCAGTTTGCCCATCACTGCAGTAGACCATAAACAATTCTATGTTATTTTTAGCTGCTACTAAGTCAATGTTGCAACAGGGACTATTGGCTTCGGCACAGGGTCTCCTAAAGGTGTATGATCCACCAATATCTACCAGCTTTCAGGTACTGTTATCCTTATAAGAAAGCTAAGTCCATTTATGGAGTCCATGGATATTGTGCAGACTTATTGTGCTGATATGTCTACAAGGATGAAGGTATTGGGCGACAAGTTTCTCCAGCTACGACAGCAAGTCCTCAGAATCCTTGGAGAAACTTCCTTTGCCTGTAATTCTACTCCTGCTTGATGCTATTCAAAACAACCCTGTTCCAGAACCCAAGGTACTATTACCTTAGAAGTTCTTTAAATACCACAAAGACATCTACAGTTTATACTTCAAATGTAACTCAAGTTTGGAACAACTATGCATGAGGGTTATTGGCCTGGGTAAGAAGAAGTTCCTTTGTTGCCTTTGTTGAGGACTTGATGGCCGTTTATTATGATTAGTAGGACTTAATCTGTATACACTCTCGCGTTACTTCATCAAGAATGAAGTGAAACAACAGTTCCCAATTAAAAATTTCAGGCCAAGGATGTGCTTGCCAAAATAGACAGCCCATCAACCTTAGGCTAAAAAACAGTATTACAGTTATTTCAGTAACAAAATCACACGGCATTCCAGAAGATCCTCATATGTAATGGAAAGCTTATTGGTCTACCACCTTTCAGCTCCCCGTACCGACCACAAGGGTGAATACAATCCTCTGGCCCAATTTACAATTTTAATTATACAATACTATAAAACTTAAAGGTTTTTTTCGACATATTTTAACTGATGACTTATCCTTTAACTGATGATGACCTTTCCATCACTAATGCATTGGGGTCTATGAGAATAGCAATCAGATGATTGCTTGTTATAGTTCCCTATGGGTAAAGAAAAAATAAAGGTTTTTAAAAATATAAAAAATATTAAAATTCTAATCAATCCCATTACCCCAAAATGAAAATACATAAACAATAAAGCATGCACATCATGGGCATCGCCACGTGTAAAAATGCCAGTGGTATTATGATCTAAACATATTTATCCAATATGGCAAGCGGCGAAACAGAACAAAAATTCAAAATTACCGATTTGCCATTTTTTGGTGACTCCTAGTGTTGAGCGAACCCGAACTGAAAAGGCAGGGCCGGGCCGACACAGTATGTTCACTGCTTCAGGCCTCCAGCATCAGGCCCCGCTGCCTCTAACTAGAAACACAGTAAGCAGGTGGGCGGAGCCTAACGAACTTCTGTTAGGCTCCGCCCACCTGCTTAATGTGTGGCAGCGCTGGGGTCTGATCCCGGAAGCCTGGAGCAGTGAACATAATGGAGGTGAGAGGAGCGCTCTGAGGGGGCCCGGCATTAAGTACAGTGAAATGCCGGGCCCCTTACATGAAGTCTGTGACAACATGGGGGGCAGAAAGAGCATGACAACATGGGGGGTATAAAGAGCATGAAAAGATGGGGAGAATGACAGGGGCAGAAAAAGCATGACAAGAAGAGGGGATTATGACAAGAGGGGGAGAATGACAAGAGGGGAGAGCATGACAAATTACTATGTGGGGCACTGCTGTGTGGTTGAGGGGGTGTGGCGGACATTACTGTGTGGGGGCAGTGTGGCGGACATTACTGTGTGGGGGCAGTGTGGCGGACATTACTGTGTGGGGGCAGTGTGGCGGACATTACTGTGTGGGGGGCAGTGTGGCGGACATTACTGTGTGGGGGGCAGTGTGGCGGACATTACTGTGTGGGGGACACTACAGTGTGGGGGACATTACTGTGTGGGGGGCAGTGTGGCGGACATTACTGTGTGGGGAGCAGTGTGGCGGACATTACTGTGTGGGGGACACTACAGTGTGGGGTGGCATTATACAAAAGCTCTGCAGATGCAACTCCCATGTATTGGGTCACCACAATGGTCATTCACTAAATGAACCCTGTTATGGAGAGAATCTGTGGATGACACATATTTGTCATCCACAGACACCCCCCCACCCCCCCAAAACAGGGTTAATTTACTGAATGATCACCAATAAAGGAGGTGGGGGTCACATATGCTGATTCATAATGACAGCAGGGCCCGTGCAGTGACTGTATTCTACTACTACATCCTCCCTCGCTCACTGGATATAATCTTATTAACTATATAACTGTAGTAAATCACTACAGTTATATAGTTAAGATTATATACAGTGTGGGGGGGGGGGGGGTGTAGTAGAATACAGTCACTGCACAGGCCCCGCTGGCGCTGTCATCAAAAAAGCAGATACAACTCCACAGCCTCACCCCTTGTATTGGGGGTCATTCCTACACGGACCTTGTTATGGGGAGGGGGGATCTGTGGATGACACATATGTGTCATCCACAGATTCCCCAATAACAGTGTCATCCATCACAGATCCCCCATAGCAGTGTCATCCACAAGTTGGAGGGGGGGGGGGGCACTTGGGCAGCTCAGCCTCTGTTGGTGGTGGACCTTGTCCCAGCCCTGTGTAAAGGCACTTAGAAGCCATCACAGCCATGCCTAGTAATGGAATGGCTGTGATTGGCTGGTGCATAAGGTGATCCAGCCTCTATACAAGCTGGATCACGTGTAGCACCGTCCATCAGCTCTGAGTAGTGCAGGAACAAGAAGCAGACAGCTGAAGTGAGGGAGAGTGTTAGGAATCTGGCTATTTGTTTTGCTGGTGACCTATAATGATTTTTTGAGGGTGCAATACACCAGCTTTGCACCCCTGACACCGAAATATAATAATAAATCTGGCTGTTAATTCTGTGGGTGACCTATAGCGATTTTTTCGTGGGTGCAATACACCATCTTTGTACCCCTGGCACAGAAATGTAATAATCTGGCTGTTAATTCTGTGGGTGACCTATAGTGATTTTTTGTACTCCTAACACAAAAATATAATAGTTAATCCGTCTTTTAGTTCGATGGGTGACATATACCCATTTTTGGTGTGAGATACACGTGCACTTTTTACGTGACATGGAAATTAATATAGTTCTTCTGACTGTTAGTTCAGCCGGTGACATATACCCATTTTTGGTGTGAGATATACTTGCACTTTATACATGACAGGGAAATTAATATAGTTAATCTGACTGTTAGTTCGGCAGGTCACATATACCTATTTTAGTTGTGAGATACACCTAAAGGCCGTCTCCAGGCCCTCTTCAATCGTAAAGGCCCTTAAATCCGTACCCACATCATTGAGGTGGACCCCGTCCGACCTCAAAAACTGATGCGACGCAGCCTCCAGCTCCCTGTGCCGGACTACAATTCCACCATGCCGCCGCACAAAACGCCTGACTTCCTTGTTAAGCTTAGCACGCGCCTTATTAATCCGGTCCACCGACCTCCCAAAACGCCATACTCTCCGGGCCACCACATCGGACCACACCACCAACAAACCCGGAAAATCACACCATAACCTCAACAGGTCCAGTTTAATGTCCCGAATCACCTCCCTCATACTGTGAACCCCTAAATCATTCCCGCCAACATGCAGGACCACAATATCAGGAGGCCTATCAAAAGAAACGGAAGCAAAAAATTCTGGAAGCACCCTCCCCCATAAGAGGCACCGCAAACCGATCTACCGCACTTGAAACTTATCCAGGTCGAATCCATATTCCCGTCCGTTCCTCCTCACGTCTGCAAGCAGGGCTCCCCAGTGCACATACGAATGGCCGAAAATCCACACCATACACGGTGATGACCCTGGAAACAAACAAAATTAGACCTGGCCGAACTGCACCATGCCAATGACAAAAATCAAGTCAGAACCAAACTCACAAAAACAGCGATCACAACATATAAGGGCGAACGTACGAGCGATAGCACGTCAACTCTCACCGACCTATCCACTTGATCGCCTCCTCACCCAAGTCCCATCTAGCCGCCTCCATGGCTGCGCCAATTCTGAAACAATGAGACGCGAACTCCTGTGCCGGATTAAACACAGGCTATAACATATTACAGGCTATAGCTACTAGACAGGGGTCATTGATCCAGGGAGTTATTCTGATTGCCTGATTGGAGTCGGGAAGGAATTTTTTTCCCCTTAAGTGGGGAAAATTGGCTTCTGCCTCACAGGGTTTTTTTGCCTTCCTCTGGATCAACTAGTAGGAAACAGGCCGAACTGGATGGACAAATCTCTTTTTTCGGTCTTATATACTATGTTACTATAACCCGCCACCGCCAGACACTGCCTGAAAACCGCCACAAATTGGAAACGAGACAAAGCCGATCTTCCCAATGCATCAACAACGAACCCGACACATCTGGCCGAATGGTCAACAACCCTTCCACACCACTCACATAAGAGCGACCCAACCAATGGGCATAACATGATAAACGCCCCCTTGCCCTCCTGGTCAGTCTTAGACCTGCGCAACACACACCGCAAACCCTCATCACAAAAACATATATCCTCTCACAACAAACCACCCCTCCCACTCCACTCCACGCCACCATCTCAGATACCCGAAAAGCTCCAAAGAAAGAAAGGGAAAAAACAGCTCTAAAAAGACACACCAGCCTGCTCCCACAATTTCTGTAACACTGCCCACGAAACCGGGCGACGGGTGTCCCGCCGTACAACACTGCGCCGATAACCCTTTAAGGCCTGGCGCACCAAGAAACTTTTTGACACATCGGACAAACCTCGCAGCCACAGCCAGAAGGCCACGGCCGCCACCCTCTTGGAAACTACAGAAAAAGCGACACCCGAACTGTAAGATAACCCTACAAAATACACCAATAATGCTTGAAAATCCTCCACTACCTCACAGCCCTCAACTTGATCCACCAACCGCTTCCATTGGGACCACACAGAAGAATAAGCCAACCACGTACTCTTACTCACGGACAACCGAATCAGATCTGAAGAGACCCCAATCCAGAGCAACTGAGGACACGGCAGACCCATCCTGTCCGCTTTCGGCACCAGCCCGCAAAAACGATCCCACTGGAAACGAGAAAGTGAATCAGCAATCAAATTGTCAACTCCCGGAACATGCACAGCCACAAAACAGGCATTCAACCTCAAACCGCTAAGGACTAAGTGGCTAAGCAAGCCTACTGACTATTAACAGCTTGCACAACCCTCAGATTGTCGCAACAAAAACGCACCCATTTATTCCACAGCAAGTCCCCCCACAATTCAGTCGCAAAAACAATTGGGAACAACTCCAACAAAACCAGATTGCCTAGGAACCCCGCCACCTTCCATTCATCGGGCCAGGGACCCGCACTCCATTGCCGTTGGCAAAACGCTCCATAGCCACACGACCCCGACACATTAGTAAACAGTTCCAAGTCCACACTGGAAACTGTCACCCCCATCTACATCGAACGACCGTTAAATTCCCCCCAAAAAACGCTCCCAAACTGCTAAGTCATCCCGTATTTCGGACGACAACCGCAGAAAGTGTAAAGGCATTTCAAACCTGCTGTAGCCATGGCCAAGGGCCTGCAAAACACCCGACCCATCTGCATGATCCTGCAAGCGAAATAAAATTTTCCCAAGACAGACTGCACTCGCCATAGCTGCACCTTCCTAGCCTTACGCAGAAAAATAACCTGGCTATTCAAATCCGCCACCTTATCCTCTGGCAACCGACACTCTATTGCCACACCATCGATCACAATACCCAAAAACTTAACGGACGTCGCTGGCGTCTCCGTTTTTTCCAGGGCTAACGGTACCCCAAACCGAACCGCCACCCTCTCCATCGTACGCAGCAAGACCGAGCAGACCCGTGACCCAGCCGGGCAAAGGAACAAGAAATCATTGAGATAATGCAGAACCACCCTCCTGCTTAACCACCCATTCCAAAAAAGAAGTACACTTCTCAAACAAGGAACACAAAATAGCACACCCCATCGGCAAACAACAATCAACGTAATAACGACCATCCCACTTAAACCCCAGCAAAGGAAAGCTATCCGGATGAATAGGCAATAAACGGAGCGCTGCCTCGATATCAGTCTTAGCCAACAAAGCCCCCTGCCCAAATCGGCGCACCCACCGGACCGCCTCATCGAAAGAGGTGTCCGACGTGGAGCAGAGCTCATCAGAAATGCCGTCATTAACAGAACTGCCCACCGGAAAAGACAAGTGATTGATAAGCCGAGACTTGCCCTTCCCTTTTTTCGGGACCAACCCCAAACTCGGTGAAACCCACAAACCGGCAAAGTACATTCAGAAAACGGGACAGCTATCCTTCACGCCGCAACCTCCTTACCAATCTTTTCCGCAACCATATCCGGCCGTTGTAACGCGGATACCAAATTGCAAGAAGCAACCACAGGGCCCACTGAAAAACAAAGAATCCTAAAACCGTCCCTGAAACCCGCTAGCAACAACTCCGCCGCCGCTCTATTTGGGTAGATCTCTAAACACTGCCCCATCTCTTCCACCCTCACCGGCGTCACCCCTTTTTGGCACAACGTTCAATCCCTTTCCGCTCCCCCGTTTGAAACACCGTGACAAACTGTACGCCCCGCCGCAACCCGAGCATTCATGATTGAACCGGCAATCGGTGAGGTATCTGCAGTAACCCTCATTGAACGGCCAACAGCAACCCTTTTTATTCCCGCTACCGAGCTCAGACGCCGAGGAACCCCAGGCTGCCCCACAAAAGGACTGGTAACCAACCTTTGGAGCTGCCATCAGCCGCATCCAGAGGCTGATGTCCTTGTGGTCCCAACGAATACTCGAACGCACCACTTTATGCTGACAATACTGTTCGTCATACCTCAGCCACGCAACCCCCCGTACGTCCCATACGTCTTCCCAATAGCATCCATATAGAAAAACAGGGCGGAACAATTTTCCAACGCTTTTTCACCCACCACACTTGCCAAAATGGCGAATGCTTGAAGCCATTTCAAATAAGTCAGCGGAATCAGTCGATAACGCCACTTCTCCTCCTCCTCTTTCTTGCTTTTGTCCGGCTTCACCCTATCTAAATTGAACTTTTTCAGCGGAAGCATTGAGAATATCTCCACATACTTGTCCTTCCAAATTTTTTCCTTGACCTCTGCCTTCAAATGGGCCCCCAAAGGCCCTTCAAAGCAGACGTACACCTCCCCTTTCGCCACATCCGCCAGCCGGACCTCTTCCCCAACCTTGCCTTTACTACTCCCACATACTGCCACCTCCCCAGCTGACGCGCTCTTCACAACCGCCGATGCGCTAGCCATGCTGACCTCCCCAGCCCGCTCCACCGCGCTAACTGCCGGAGCAGGAGTCCATACCGCCGCCGGGGACACCCCCACACCCGAACCCAAACGAGACAAAAGCGACACCACACCAGACAGCAACTCCTGAGCCAACCCCTCAGACCCCAGCCCCTCCGACAAGTCACACCCCCCCCGGCCCAAGATGCATCTGCTGCTGACCAGAAGGTCTCTCACCTGACTGACCCTGGGGTATCCACCCAGCAGCCACTGACTGCCTGGAAGCTCCTCCCAGCGCTGGTCCGTTCGGCGTCGAGGATGTTGACGGACTGGCTCCTGCCAAGTCCTCGGCCTCCCACTCTTCCTGGTTAACTTTGCCCTCTTCAACGGATCGGGCGCACTGGACATCACCATCGCCGACCTCCTGGCCCGTCCGTGCCCCCAAGGGCTCGCGTACACTGTGCCCACTATGAGGCGGCCGATGCCTCAGGTGATCCACTTCTGTTGTCCTATCCTGCGCCTTCTCTTGCCCACTGGTCGGACCACCAAGAGCCACAGACACCCGTGCCCCAAAAATCCCTCACCCTGCTGCACTGTGGGCGGGGCCAAGCTTGCCCCCACAGCCAGCGCATGGTCCGGAGAAAGCAGGCCTGCAATATCAGCCTCCACCACTGGTGTCACTGTAGCAGGCAGCCGGCTCCTGCTCCTGCCAGATGAAGACAGCCGCCGGCCCTGAGATGCAGGCCACGGTGCGACCTGCTCCACAACCGACACCAGACGATGCCGCTGGCCCCCATCAGACCAGGTAAGGGCCAACTTCAGGCTCGCTCCCCGCCCGACAGGAGAGGCGAGGGAAACACCGCTCCATCTTGCTGTCCCCCATGCTGCGATAAGGACGAGGGACCATGGTTAGCCCTCCCCTCTCCCGTGGGTGCCCGGCGCCAAACAGGATTCTTCCTGCTGTGACGGCAAGGTGTAACACTCAGCGCTCCGGCAGTGGAGGATCCCTGGTGGGGCTCCTTAAGCGCTGCCGCACCCGGGGGGTCGCCTCCTGGCTCAGCTATTCAGGCAGAATGGACCTCCTAGCCCTGGGTCTTACTGCAGGGGCAGCATGTCAGCTGACCGGACCCGCCAAAGCCACCCGCAAACTTTGCTGCAGCCAATCAGAACCATGCTGTTCTGCTGCTACCCTGACTGCCACTAACAGCTCATCTAAAGAGGCCATAATCATAGCTCCCTGCAAGACGCACCACTCAAACTTGGCAATCTGCCAACAGCCACTGCTGCAAGCTTCACCCCTCCCCCAGGTTATATACAGCTGGGGAACTAACTGACCCGCTCCTCCACCGAGTCCTGTCCCTTAACCGCTTCCTACATTCAACTTCCCCCTAAGTAAGGCTACACTGTGCTACGGCTGCGCCAGGCTCCGTTGCCCTCAATACCGATGTACGAAGGGTGGGGCCAGAACAAGAAGAGGCAGTAGTAGATTGGATGGCTGACAGTGCCTTCAGTTCCTTCACATTGTCTCCCACCCAGTCCCCTGCTGAAACCGCAGAGTTGACACCTGCAGCCCATGGGCATCTGTCTTTCACCTCACCCCCTTGCAAATCAGCCAATCAGTCTGAGCCCTAAGTCATGCAGCAGTCTGTTATGCTTTTTGATGACTCTGCTGGCAGGGTTTCTGTGGGCCATCCACCTAGCTCTGCCTCAGAAGAGATTGAGTGCACTGATGCCCAACCACTTATGTTTCAGGATGTGGACATGAGAGGACCACCGCAGCATGTATCTGATGATGATGATTAGTGATGAGCGGCAGGGGCAATATTCGAATTTGTGATATTTCGCGAATATTTGGGCGAATATTCGCCATATATTCGAAAATTCGCAAATTCGTAATCTCCAGACAATATTTTCTTGTTTGCATAAATTAGCATAAAAAATCGCATAAACTGGCATTTAAAAGATACCTTTTAAATACCAGCTTATGCAAATTTTTATGCTAATTTATGCGAATGTTTATGCTAATTTATGCGAATTTTGTATGCGAATTTTCGCAAACAAGAAAATAATGACATTATTTTCTTGCATGTGAAAATTTTCATATAAAAAATTCGCATAAAGCGAATATTCGCAATTGCGAATATATTTTGCGATATTCTAAATATTCGCGAATTCTCGAAGTGCTGATATTCGCGATTAAAATTCGCAATTCGAAAATTTGTGATCAACACTAATGATGATGAAACACAGGTGCGCGACTTTCTACTGTGTGCAGACCGGCAAGGAGGGCAGGGGTAATGAGTGGGTGGAAGATGATGTGGAGGATGATGAGATCCTAGACTCCACATGTGCAGTTCAGTGGAAAAGGTGGTGGTCACACAGCGCAGGCCACACAGCAAAAGGGAGGGAGAAGAGTGTAAAAGCAGAGTGGCTGTCCTCTAGCCAGTATGCCTGCTACTGCCCACCGCACCCAGGGACTGAGCATACCAAAGCTAGCTCCAAGGAGTTCCCTGGCGTGGCAATTCTTTAGACAATGTGCTGACGACAAGACGCGAGTGGTTTGCACGCTGTGCGAAGCTAAGAATAAATGTTCTAAACCTGAGCACCACCTGCATGACCAGGCATCTAAATGCAAAGCATGAGCTGCAGTCGAGTACACACCTGAAAAACCACAAAAGATCTCAGGCTGTTTTTCTCCCTCTTCTGCTGCGGTATCGGCGTCTTCCTCCCCCTCTGGAATGACAGTGGCACCTAACACCCCGCAAAAAGAGAATGTGGCAGCAACACTACCATCTCCACCACCATCACCCAACATGTCCACACTGTCCCATGGAAGCGTTCAGCTGTCCATCCCCCAAACGCTGGAGAGAAAGAGGAAGTACCCCCTATCCACCCACCTGCGATCCCCGGCGCTGAATGCCAGCATTTCAAAATTCCTGGCCTTTGAAATGTTGTCATTACTTCTGGTGGTGACAGAGAATTTTAAAAACCTTATGGCGGTTGCTGTCCCACAGTACGTGGTTCCCAGCCACCACTACTTTTCAAGGCGAGCCATCCCTGCCCTGCACAACCAAGTGGCGGACAAAATTAGTTGTGCACTGCGCAACGACATCTGTGGCAAGGTCCACATAACTACCAATACGTGGATCAGTAAGCACGGGAAAGGACATTATATCTCCCTAACTGCACACTAGGTAAATGCAGTGGCGGCTGGGCCTGAGGCAGATTGCAGTTTGACGCATGTCCTACCGCCACCAAGGATTGCAGGACATTTCTCATTGCCTTTTGTTGCCTCCTCCTCCTACTCCTCTTCCTCCTCTACTGTCTTCTCATGCGGTCAGCGTAAAACCTTCACCACCAACTTCAGCACAGCCAGGGGGAAATGACAGCAGGCTGTTTTGAAACTCATCTGTTTTGGCGGGAAAAACCCCACACTGCGCAGGAGCTGTTGATGGGCATGGAACAACAGACCAATGAGTGGTTGGTGCCACTGAGCCTCAAGCCTGGTCTGGTGGTGTGTGATAACGGGCGAAATCTTGTAGCAGCTCTGGGGTTAGCTGGTTTGACTCACATCCCTTGCCTGACGCATGTGCAGAATTTAGTGGTGCAGAAAAAGTACCCCGATATGTCAGAGCTGCTGCAGAAAGTGCGGGCAGTTTTCAGCTGCAGCACGCACAGGTGAGTCGCTCTGCGGAATAGCACCACTTCACCACCAATGGGTGGGCCTCCATGTGGGACATGTGTGCTGTTTTGCGCTGTTTCGAATACTCCACCATCATGGCCAGGCCAATGAAGCAATCCTCAGCGTTACTATCCCACTTCTATGTCTCCTTGAAAAAACACTTTGGATGATGATGGAAAAGGATGTGGCACAGTAGGATGAGGAGGAGGAAGAGGGACCATTTTCACGGTTATCAGGCCAGTCATTCACAAGTGGCTCGGAGGGTGGGTTCCTGAACCAACAGAGGCAAGGTGCACATCTGTCCAGCCAGGGCACAGTTCTGCAAGATGAGGAGGAGGATGATGAGAAGGAGGAACCATGTTCACAGCAGGGTGGCACCCAAAGCAGCTTATGGGCATCAATGGCACGTGGCTGGGGGATAAAGAGGACACAGACGATATACTTCCCACAGAGGACAGCTTGTCGTTGCCTCTGGGGAGCCTGGCACACATGAGCAACTACATGCTGCAGTGCCTGCGCAAGCAGCGCAACGACCGCCGGGTTGCCCACATTCTAACCAGTATTGTTATTACGGGGTGGCCACTCTGCTAATCCCTGCTACAAAGACAATGTGCTGTCCTCAATTCCGTCACTGGAACGTGATCGGAATATGCGCGAGTACAAGCACACGCTGGTAGACGCGCTGCTGATGGCATTCACAACTGACAAACTAGCAGCATAAATAAATAATAAATGAGCCTGGTTGCAGCATTTAGGACAGACTGAATGGGGAAGGTTTAGTGAGAGGAAGACCGATTAGTAGAGATGTCGCGAACATAAAATTTTCCGTTCGCCATCGGCGAACGCGAATTTCTGCAAATGTTCGCGAACGGCCGAACCGGGCGAATCGCCATAGACTTCAATAGGCAGGCGAATTTTAAAACCCACAGGGACTCTTTCTGGCCACAATTGTGATGGAAAAGTTATTTCAAGGGGACTAACACCTGGATTGTGGCATGCCAGAGGGGGATCCATGGCAAAACTCCCATGGAAAATTAGGTAGTTGACGCAGAGTCGGATTTTAATCCATAAAGGGCAAAAATCACCTAACATTCCTTAATTGTTTGGAATAACGTGCTTTAAAACACCCAGTGTGTGTATACGATCAGGTATGATGTTGTATCGATCAGGTAGTGTAAGGGTTACGCCGGCTTCACAGTGACAGACCAAACTCTGACAGACCAAACTCCCCATTTAACGCACGCAAACAACCGCAAACAGTCCATTTGCACAACCGCAAACTCCCCATTTGCACATGGTTGGATACCAAGCTAGCCATGTCCCGTTACTTGTCCTCACTGACATCATTGAAGGTCTCTTCCTCCACCCAGCCATGTACAACACCAAGGGTCCCCGAAAGGTGACAACAAGTCCCCTGCGACGCCTGCTGTGGTTGGTCTTCCACGTCCTTAAACTCCTCTTCTTCAGACTCCTCTCTCTGCGTTGCTGCAGGTCCAGCAATTGATGACGACAAGGCTGCTTCTGGTGGTGATTGTGACCACAACTCTTCCTCTTCATTCTCATCTACGACCTGATCCAGCACTCTTCGCAGGGCACGCTCCAGAAAAAACGCATATGGGATGTGGTTGATGATGTTGCCTTGGGTTTGACTGACCAGGTTTGTCACCTCCGCAAAAGGAGGCATGAGCCTACAGCCATTGTGCATGAGCGTTCAATAACGCGGCCAAAAAATACCCAGCTCTGCAGAGGCTGTCCTCTTTTTTTAAAATTAGAAAAATCTGTTCTTACCAGTTTAATCCCTGTTACGTCCCCTATCAGGGGACGTGTATCGAATAGATTTTAAGAACTGGGAGATGGAAAAATATGATTGGTCGGTCCTCTTACTTCCAATTTGGGGAACTGCGCGTGCGCCGTGCAATGTACTGTGACACCCTATGTGAGTGGTGTGTTAAGTAGTACTATTCCTATCAGTTTAATCGCTGTTACGTCCTCTATCAGGGGACGTGTATTGAATAGATTTTAGGAACCGGGAGAAGGCAAAAGATGGTTGGTCGGTCCTCTTCCTTCTAATTTGGGGCGCTGCGCGTGCGCCGTGCAATGTACTGTGACACCCTATATGAGTGGTGTGTTAAGTAGTACTATTCCTATCAGTTTAATCCCTGTTACGTCCCCTATCAGGGGACGTGTATCGAATAGATTTTAGGAACCGGAGATGGAAAAAGATGGTTGGTCGGTCCTCTTCCTTCCAACTTGGGGCACTGCGCGTGCGCCGTGCAATGTACTGTGACACCCTATATGAGTGGTGTGTTAAGTAGTACTATTCCTATCAGTTTAATCCCTGTTACGTCCCCTATCAGGGGACGTGTATCGAATAGATTTTAGGAACCGGGAGATGGAAAAAGATGGTTGGTCGGTCCTCTTCCTTCCAACTTGGGGCACTGCGCGTGCGCCGTGCAATGTACTGTGACACCCTATATGAGTGGTGTGTTAAGTAGTACTATTCCTATCAGTTTAATCCCTGTTACGTCCCCTATCAGGGGACGTGTATCGAATAGATTTTAGGAACCGGGAGATGGAAAAAGATGGTTGGTTGGTCCTCCTCCTTTCAACTTGGGGCACTGCGCGTGCGCCGTGCAATGTACTGTGACACCCTATATGAGTGGAGTGTTAAGTAGTACTATTCCTATCAGTTTAATCCATGTTACGTCCCCTATAAGGGGACGTGTATCGAATAGATTTTAGACAACCGCAAAGAGTTGTCAATAGTTGACACACTCATGACATAAATTTTATTCCTCTATGCGTCAATCTTGGTGTAGTGATGACTGTGCTCGTGCGCACGTTTGGGAGATAGCAGGTGATGGCGGTTTTTCAAAGCCTATGGTGGTGCTGAGGTAGTTCAGAGACAGTTAAGTAACCGCGAAAACAATGATTCTGCAGTGTGGGCCCATTGTTGGTCTAGTAGGCTTTAATGATCACCTTAGATAATCACAAAGAAAATTAATGTTTTTTCTATGAAAAATTATCCAGCCGATCGCTTTTGGTGTTCACAATGAAGCAACGACCTTATCATCTGGGGTGTGCCAACATTGCCAGCACACTCATAGAGGTGATGATTGCTTCATTGTGATACGCAAGCCTCTTCACCACAACAAGGTTGCGATCACGAAGGGGAATTGACACATGTATGTGCCTTTTTTTTGTTTTGTTTTTGCAGCCACAGTGCAGCACCATAGGCCAGAAAAATTAGGCATGTACACATGCCTGAAAAACTAAGTATTGTTGCAGCCGCTGCTGTAGCAGCGGCCGAACAAATTGATGTTTTCCAGGCAGAAAGTGTACAAAAACATTGCGGCTTGAACCCTAGTTGGTGGCGGAGAAGTCACACACGTCATCTGGCATGCAGATATTAAATACAGCAGCGTGGGGACCATTTTTAGCCCAAGGCATCTGATCAGGCCTTTTTTAGTCAAATGTATCCCCCACTGTCAGTCCCTTCGGTATCCACGCCTCATTCATCTTAATAAAGGTGAGGTAATCTAGACTTTTTTGACCTAGGCGACTTCTCTTGTCAGTGACAATACCTCCTGCTGCGCTGAAGGTCCTTTCTGACAGGACACTTGAAGCGGGGCAGGCCAGAAGTTTAATTGCAAATTGGGATAGCTCAGGCCACAGGTCAAGCCTGCACACCCAGTAGTCAAGGGGTTCATCACTCCTCAGAGTGTCGATCTGCAGTTAAGGCCGGGTAGTCTGCTACCTGTCGGTCGAGTCATTCTCTGAGGGTGGACCCCGAAGGGCTGTGGCGATGCGTAGGACTTAAAAAGCTCTGCATGTCCTCCATCAACAACACGTCTGTAAAGCGTCCTGTCCTTCCCGGCGTGGTTGTGGTAGGAGGAGGATTACTTTCACCTCTTACCCTGTTAGATTCCCGTTGTGCTGTGACTTTACTCTTATACGCTGTGTAAAGCATACTTTTTAACTTGTTTTGGAACTGCTGCATCCTTTCCGACTTCCGGTAATTTGGTAACAATTCAGCCACTTTCTGCTTATACTGGGGGTCTAGTAGAGTGGCCACCCAGTACAGGTCGTTCTTCTTCAGCCTTTTTATACGAGGGTCCCTCAACAGGCATGACAGCATGAAAGACCCCATTTGCACAAGGTTGGATGCCGAGCTACTCATCTACCGTTCCTCGTCCTCACTGATCTCATTGAAGGTCTGTTCTTCCCCCCAGCCACGTACAACACCACGGGTCCCAAATAGGTGACACCAACAAGCACCCTGGGATGCCTGCTGTGCTTGGTCTTCCTCCTCTTCATAGCCATAGCGATGATGATAAGGCTGTTTCTGGTGGTGATGGTGACCACAACTCTTCCTCTTCCTCTTCACGCTCATCTACGGCCTGATCCAGCACTCTTTGCAAGGCACGCTCCAGGAAGAAAACAAATGGGAAGAGGTCGCTGATAGTGCCTTTGGTGTGACTGACTAGGTTTGTCACCTCCTCAAAAGGACGCATGAGCCTACAGGCATTGCGCATGAGCGTCCAGTAACATGGCAAAAAAATACCCAGCTCCGCAGAGGCTGTCTCAGCACCCCGGTCACACAAATACTCGTTGACGGCTTTTTCTTGTTGGAGCAGGCGGTCGAACATTAGGAGTGTTAATTTCCAACATGTCGGGCTGTCGCAAATCAAGCGCCTCACTGGCATGTTGTTTCACCGCTGAATATCGGAAAAGTGCGCCATGGCCGTGTAGGAACGCCTGAAATGGCCACACACCTTCCTGGCCTGCTTGAGGACGTCCTGTAAGCCTGGGTACTTATACACAAAGCGTTGTACAATCAGATTCAACACATGTGCCATGCACGGCACATGTGTCAACTTGCCCAAATTCAATGCCCTCAACAGATTGCTTACATTGTCACACACCTCTTTGCCGATCTCCAGTTGGTGCGGGGTCAACCACTGATCCACCTGTGTGTTCAGGGTGGACAGGAGTGCTGGTCTGGTGTGACTCTCTGCTTTTAGGCAAGTCAACCCCAAGACGGCATGACACCGTCGTATCCGGGATGTGGAATAACCCCTGGGGAGCTGGCGGGGTGCAGTTGATATGGAGCAAGACGCAGCAGCAGCAGAAGAGGACTCAGCCGAGAAGGTTAGCGAAGAGGATGGAGTAGGAGTATTAGAGGAGGTGGCAGCAGGCCTGCCTGGAAGTCGTGGCGGTGTCACCAACTCCGCTGCAGAGCCACGCATTCCATGCTTGGCAGCCGTCAGCAGGTTTACCCAATGCGCAGGGTACGTGATATACCTGCCCTGACCGTGCTTTGCAGACCAGGTATCAGTGGTCAGATGGACCCTTGCCCCAACACTGTGTGCCAGACATGCCATGACTTCCTTTTCCACAATAGAGTATAGGTTGGGGATTGCCTTTTGTGAAAAAATTCTGCCGGGTACCTTCCACTGCAGTGTCCCAATAGCTACAAATTTTTTGAAGGCCTCAGACTCCACCAGCTTGTATGGTAAAAGCTGGCGGGCTAAGAGTTCTGACAAGCCAGCTGTCAGACGCCGGTCAAGGGGGTGACTCTGTGACATTGGCTTCTTACGCTCAAACATTTCCTTGCCAGACACCTGACTGTTGGCAGATGAGCAGGAACTGCTGAAGGTGAGAGGCGGAGTGGCGGGTGGTTGAGAGGGTGCAAGGAGGACAGCAGTGGTTGACGTGGCTGAAGATGCTGGATCAAGAGGAGCATGGTGGCTTTGAGTTTGTGTGCTGCTTGTATTCATGTGTTGACCCCATAGGCATTTGTGATGTGAGATCATGTGCCTTCGCAAAGCAGTTGTACCTAGGTGGGTGTTGGACTTCCCACGACTCAGTTTCTTTTGGCCTAAGTTGCAAATGGCATCGCTGTTAACAGAGGCAGATACACAAAAAAATGCCACAGTGCTAAACTTTGCAATGACGGCATTCTGGTGGTGGCAACAGCATGCGTTGATTGGCGTGCTGTCTGGCTGACCCCAGGTGCCGATACATGCTGTCTGACTGTGCCACTAGCTCCTTGCAACGACCTCCCCCCTGCTTCCAACTTGTCTCCTCCTCTCTGTCTCCCCATCTGAACTTTCCCCCTGTTCTTCTTCTATTCGAGCGGGCACCCACTTGACATCCACAGACACATCGTCATCATCAACCGCTTCACTTGTATCTGACAACTCAGCAAAGGAAGTAGCAGTGGGTACAACATCATCATCATCATCACACCATGCGTCCATGTGTGTAATGCTGCCTGACTGAGACATATCCCTGTTATCTACATCCTCTGGCAATAATGGTTGTGCATCACTCATTTCTTCCAACTAATGTTTAAATAACTCCTCTGACAGATCAAGTGAAGCGGCTGTGGTGCTAGTGTTGGTGGTGGCGGCGGGCGGGCGAGTGATAACTTGAGAGGTGCCCGAAGCTGAGCTGGAGGAGGATAGTTTGTCAAGGTTCCGAGCGGAAGCTGTAGAAGATTGGGTGTCCTTTGTAAGCCAGTCAACTATGTCTATGGGTACGTGGCCTCTGAACACTGGCCATTATTCTAGGGCCAAAGGAAATCACAGCACCACGACCATGACGGCCCCTGCGGGGTGGCCTGCCTCTGCCTGTCTTTTTTTTTTTTGATTAATGGTACTATGCGTGCAAGGTACTGTGCCACCCGATATGAGTGGTGGGCACTGGCAGTGGGCACAGTACAGTCAGTGGGCCTGGCACACACTGGCAGGCAAATGCAATTACATTAAAGGGTAAAAATTAAATGACTTTTTTATCTGCAAGGTACTGTGCCACCCTATATATATAAAGCAGACTGATGTACCAGCCCTAAAAAGGGCTTTTTTGGGTGCTGTAAGGATGCTGTCCTTACAGCAGATCAGTCTTTGAGGACTGGAGTGGACACAGAACACTAGTAGCTAACGTTTTCCCTAGAATCCCTATATTAATTCAGCAGCAGCAGCACTCTCCCTGCCCTAACTAACACTGCAGCTTCAGAATAAATCTAAGATGGATGCTGTCCTTGCTTTTTGATAGGAGGTGGCAGGGTCTGGGAGGGAGGGTATGCTGCTGATTGGTTGGAATGTGTCTGCTGACTGTGAGGTTCAGGGTCAAAGTTTTCTCAATGATGATGTATAGGGGGCGGACCGAACATCGCATATGTTCACCCACCGCGGCAAACACGAACAAGCGATGTTCGCTGGCAAATAGTTCGGGACATATCTACCGATTAGTAATGCGTTGCAGTAGTCAAGACGAGAATGAATCACGGCACAAGAGTTTTTGCAGTCCCCACCGTAAGAAAAGGGTGTGTAAGTGATTGAATATGGGGAACAAAGGGGAGATCAGAGTCAAATGTGACCCTAAGACAGCGGGCATGTTGCCCCGGAGTTGATAGTGCTGCAGACCGAAATTGAAATATCAAGTTTCGGTGGGTTAGTAGATGGGGGAAAGAAAAGAATGTGTATCTAGTGTGCATGGCCACCATTACAATATGGTTAACTTTTATTAGTACTTGATTAATAAGAACAGTTTCTGCTGGAGGGTTTGAAGGTCCTATTATGTGTTGCAATGTGAGACACTACAGGGAGTTTGACAGGGAACAGTAGGGATGAATTCACTGCGGCTCAGCATATGTTTGAGCCTATAAATAATAAAGAAAAACTAATTATTACACTGGAAGCAGTAATGGGGGTGTTATTTGCTAGGTGGGAGAATCCTATTTATCATTATCATGTATGACCAGGGGGAACTGGCTACAATTATGAGATGCACCCCTCACCCAGCATGTTACAGGCAGCTGTAATATAAAGATACACCCACAGGCCTGGCATAGTAAATGCTACATATGGAAATACAGTATGTGCTCCGTATACCTATCAACCATCAAACCTAGTTCTCTGATGAACAGGTCCAGATTCCCTGGTTATGTAAAGTCCATACATATCGCTGGAATTTGAGATCATCAGTACTGTATACAATGGTATATAAAGATTGATTATAGGGAATAAAGGTAAGGTAAGTAATCTCGTACCTGCGCTGCCACTCTGAGTAGAGGCCCTACTTCCTCAAGAGGTGCAGTGACTGGTAACGTGTTGCTCCCCGGTGGAGATATCCAGCCCTGTCAATTAAGCAGCAGGGGATGCGCTCTCATCTTAGAGCTCTTTCACACTTGCATATTTCTTTTCCGGCATAGAGATCCGTCGTCGTGGCTCTATGCCGGAAAAATCCTGATCAGGATTATCCCAATGCATTCTGAATGGAGAGAAATCCATTCAGGATGCATCAGGATGTCTTCAGTTCAGGACCGGAACGTTTTTTGGCCGGAGAAAATACCGCAGCATGCTGCGCTTTTTGCTCGGGCCAAAAATCCTGAACACTTGCCGCAAGGCCGGATCCAGAATTAATGGCCGTTGAAAGGCATTAATCCGGATCCGGCCTTAAGCTAAACGTCGTTTCGGTGCATTGCCGGATCCGACGTTTAGCTTTTTCTGAATGGTTACCATGGCAGCCAGGACGCTAAAGTCCCGGCTGCCATGGTAAAGTGCAGTGGGGAGCGGGGGAGCAGTATACTTACAGTCCGTGCGGCTCCCGGGGCGCTCCAGAGTGACGTCAGGGCACCCATGCGCATGGATCACTTGATCGCATGGATCACGTGATCCATGCACATGGGGCATTCTGACATCATTCTGGAGCGCCCCGGGAGCCGCACGGACTGTAAGTATACTGCTCCCCCGCTCCCCGCTCCTACTATGGCAACCAGGACTTTAATAGCATCCTGGCTGCCATAGTAACACTGAAAGCATTTGAAGACTGATCAGTCTTCAAATGCTTTCAGGTCACTTGCGTTGTTACGGATCCGGTGGGCATTTCCGGCGACAGAAGTGCACGCCGGATCCTAACAACGCAAGTGTGAAAGAGGCCTTACCTGTCTGGACTTCAGCGGCCCGATCCTCAGCCTAGCTGAGTTACGCCCACTGGTGACGCGACAGGATCCTTAGGAACCGGATGCTATGCTCTGTTTCTTCCTGCAGCGGGCGTGTGCTGAGGAGACTAGCAGTGGGCTGATTGCTCAGCTGCTCTATTATTATGTACCTGTAGGAATGGCCAACTTGCAAAACTACAACTCCCAGCATGACTAGACTGCTTACAGCTATCAGCCTACAGCAGGGCATGGTGGGAATTGTAGTTTTACAACAGCTGGAGAGCCGCAGGTTGGCCAGCCTTGCACTAGTGTTTCTAAGCAAAGCCTCATTCACACGTCAGTGTTTCATGTACGTGTGCCTTACCCATTCATTTAAATGTGTGCATTCACACATCTGTGTTTTAGCACGGTCTGTGGTTTTAGCACTGAAGCATGCTCTATTTTGTCTGTGTGCATGGTCAGGACCCATCACGGGAATTATAGTCTATGGGTCCGTGAAACCCACAGATGCAACACGATTGCCATCAATGTCTCATCCAAGTTTCAAAGATCATTAGGAAGAAATGCTTTAAAAATTATTTTTCAGTTGCACAGTGTCTGCGAAAAACGGATGACATGCAGACAGCAAAAAACAGACACACAGACCACACATGGATGCTTCCCAAACATCTTCATGGAGGCATCACTGACCACCTTTTCAAGAATTTGAGCATGGACACAGACGTGTGAATGAGGCTTAATGGAGCGCTGAGTCATTGACTTATCACATACTGATCCAGGGACTCGGTGCTCTATTTAAATCCCTTCCTTGGCATACACTGGTGCCTGTGATTGTCTGTGACTCACTAGCTGTGTTCCTGGTTCCTTGTTTCTGTGCTTATAGGATTGCTCGTTCCTCTGTTCCGGCTTGTCTTCTCACCACTCTGTCTCTCATTTGGTACT
This sequence comes from Bufotes viridis, assembly GCA_033119425.1. NCBI lineage: Eukaryota > Metazoa > Chordata > Amphibia > Anura > Bufonidae > Bufotes > Bufotes viridis. The sequence continues at coordinate 237,178,967 of CM065594.1, read as the reverse complement.
GCATACATAGCTTGTCTGGTTCTGACCCATTTACGTACGACTCTGGCAATGTGCTTGTCTGTCTTTATTGTTTGTCCTTCTCTGCAGTTAAATAGCGTATGACCGTCGACCAGTTGTGGTCTAGCTATCTAGGGCTTGCACTGCAAGTAGGTAAGGAAAATGGGCTGGGTTCTAGCCTTACGGCTCACTGTTCTTGCCTGTCCCTTCCTACAGTCATAACAGCTCATCTCTAAGAGGGGATCAGTTCAGGCTCTCAGTTAAAGAGTTTTACTTTTATCAGGCGTAACTTGAAGCTTAGGGGTTCCAAAAAAAAATAATCTGTAACAGGACACCTACCTACTGTGTGCCATTTATAGAACTGATGTCTTCTTATGTAGAGCACAGAATGGGATTAAAGAGGTTTTACGATTCTCATCAATATCCTTTACAATAATCATTTAGGAAGGTAGCTGTAATATTATAAAGCATTTCTTTTACCTTTACCCTGGGTTCAGACCTGAGCGTTCTTGAAAAGCGCGTTTTACGCATTTTTGTCGCGCGTATTTCAGCGCGTTTTTGCAAATAGGAAACGCGCGTTCGTACGCGTGTTCTTGTGATTGACTACTGTGTTGTCAATCACAAAACGCGCGACAAACGCCCCAAAAAATGCTCAAGTACGTGTTTATGCGTTGGGCGTTTTACAGCGCGTTCAAACGCGCTGTAAAACGCTCAAGTGAGAACCAGGGCCATAGGAAAGCATTGGTTTTCATGTGTTGAGCGTTTTACAGCGCGTTTGAACACGCTGTAAAACGCTCAGGTGTGAACTTAGGGTTATTGTTTCCATCTCCCGTTCTGGGTTGTGGTCACATGACCATATCCATGCATCTGTTTCTTATTTCCTGTGATGTTATGTCCATACAGAGGTAAGTGATAGGGAGTGTCTATGTAACCAGCTGGGTGGGAGGAGCTAAAACTAGCTATAGCTGTGGCAGAGAAAGGAGAGGTGCATCATGGGTTTGGTTGGATACAGGAACAGGAAGTGTTACATACAGGATTAAAGCAAACCAGAGTGATTGGTTTACATGGTGAAAAAGGGTCAGACTAGTCCAAATTGAAAAGAAAGGGATGGAGGAGATGTACATGAGGTAAGCAACTACATGAACAGATAAAAACCATAGTAATCCCGAAAACCCCTTTAAGGACCACTTAGGCATAAAGGCGCAGTTGCCACTTCTGACCTTGCACCCTGAATAGCCAGGGGCATAGTTGTAAGGGTGCAGAAGTATTAGTCTCTATCAGGCCCTGGTGCCTGAGGGGGCCTAAAAGCCCATCTGCTACATAGGAAAACATCAGTTCTATAAAGTGAAGTTAAAATAATAAAAAAAGGGAATTTCTTACACTTACTGGATGAACTAAAGGTTAATAAAAAAATAAAATACAAGGAATAGGGTAATGTGTTTCAAAAATGAACTCCATTCTTCATCAGGCCCATATAAAATTACAATGTATACTCCTTATACAAGAAATACAAAAACAGGAAGTACAAGAGCAGGAAATCTAATAACATAAGAGATTACACTAAGGGTACTTTCACACTTGCGTTAAAGATTTCCGGTATTGAGTTCCATCCTAGGGGCTCAATACCGGAAAAAAAATGATCAGTTTTATCCTAATGCATTCTGAATGAAGCGCAATCCGTTCAGTATGCATCAGGATGTATTCAGTTCAGTCACTCCTATGGTATTTTCTCTGTCCAAAATTCTGGAACTCTTGCCGGAATGCCGGATCTGGCATTATTTTCCATTGAAATGCATTGATGCTGGATCCGGCACCAAGTGTTCTGGCAAAAAGGATACATTTTTCCAGATGACACTGGAGAGACGGAATCTGTTTTTCAATGCATTTTTTAGATAGATCTGCATCCGGATCCTTCTACAAATGCTTTCCGTTTGCACACGGATTTCCGGATCCGGCAGGCAGTTCCAGCGATGGAACTGCCTGCCGGATCCTCACAACGCAAGTGTGAAAGTACCCTAAAGCAGACAATGAATATCATTAATGTGTTTCAGGTTAGCATTTAAAAGTTAGAAAGGGACTAAAATGAGCTAGGTAGATGGAAATGATGAAAATGCAAAATACAGGGGGACAGGTATTGTACATGCAGTGGCCAGGTTTAGGGTGGTCCCATCGTTATGCTGGGTCTCCCTGGATACTGTTGAGGTGTTGCTGGTGTGGTGCACCTCAATGGGAAACAAGTCCAGAGAGTCAGGGTCTGCAGTAAACCAGGGTGGAAACCAATACAGGTGAGGCACTAAACTGGCTTCTCCAGTCTCCACCCTGGTAGAAGAAGGTAATCTGCTGAGGAAAGGCCTCAGAGAGCTGTCTCTCTATCTCAGAAGGCTGGTACTCTGGCCAAAGAGTTAGTGACTCAGGGTCTGTGGCTCAATCATCCAGCTGGCCCTCCGGTCAAAGGACTGGTTACCAAGGGGCTGTGGCAAAGTATCCCATCTCAGTGTCTTCTTCTGGTCACTTGTGCTGTATTGTAGAGTCTGTCCTTCTAAACACTGGTCCTTATCTGCAGACAACCACGGGCTCTAATTGTTTTGCTTATATGTGGTTTATAAGTGAACTACAACCTTTTAGTGAGAGGGGTGGAGCGGAGAAGTACAGCCTAAACTGAAACAATGTTGCAATTTTTGTCTGTCATAGACAGTGCAGTTATAGTGCAATAACAGTGCAAATGAACAGGATATAGTGCAATAAACATATAAATGCAGTTCAACAGTATAAACAATGTAAGTCTAAACAACGGTGTATATCATAGTTCAAGTTAACCCTTCAAAGTGCAATAAAGTGGGGATTTTATGGCTTTGCTTAGGACTACATACATTTGCATTGTTTCTATCTACCTAGATCATTTTAGTCCCTTGATTTCTAACATGTTAACCTGAACACAAATTGTGGTTTTCAGTGTAATCTCTTTTGTATTTCTTGTATGAGCACCAAACTGTGATTTTCCATGATGTCTGTTTGTGGAAGTCATTGAAGATCATAGAGCTCAGATAATGGGTCATGTAAAACCAGAAAATGACTTGACAATACGTGTAGAATGGTGATTTATAAAACAAATAAAAATCTATATATAATGTGGGTTGTGGAAAGTTCCCCAAAAATGGTGTCAAAAATAGTTTATAAGATATATGGCGATAGGGGGGCAACGATAGATTTATGGGTCCTGTAAATAGTATGAGCTGTCAGGAATAGTCACAATGTATTGTGTTACATACAGTAACAGATGGAGTACTGGGAAGGCTGAATTAATCTGATACTTTATAACATGACGGTTCTTTTCATGAAACAAAATATCATTCCATTGAGATATTGCATTACAGAGCCATGTTACTGTAGGGCAGAGGAACACCTAACTTGGCTGATGTGTTGGCAGATCAAATGGTATTACTGCCTATAAACTACATTACTCTCTCCGGGATCAATATATAGCTACGAAGCGTGTCTTATGGAGCAGTTCTGTTGAGTGATACTGGGAATACTGCTCCGATCTCAGCCAATGAGAGGTTCCCCCGACACTCTCTTATCTGGAGCTGATCTAGTTAATGCAGCTGCAGGATTCCCGAAGTGATGGCTGATTCATGACATTTCTCTGCGTGTCTTATTCATTTATATGATGATTAAAAATCAAAAACAAGACAATAAATATAGTGCATCAATTATTTAGCGTCTGACTGTTCTTGTCTCATATCACTGACACACTGACGCTCTCTGTAATAACAGAACTCTCCTATGGGACTGGGACTTTAGTGTTGCCAGCCGTCAGCAAGATTGCACAGTTACTCCAGATGGAAAGCATACATGACATCAAAATGTACACTTAAAAGGTTTTATCTCTGGATAGGTCATCAGTATCTGATCAGAGGGGGTCTGACACCCATGACCCCTGATAATGAGTGGTGAACGCTGCTGTCTTCTCTCTGCTCACCAAGCACAGCGCCGTTCATTGTATAGTGGCTGTGCTTGGTATCATACTCAGCCCCATTTACTTCTATGTGTTCTATGAGTCGCACTTAGGTCACGTGTCCTCACTGACTAAGGCAAAGGTGTGAGAAAGAACGCGGTGCTGCTGCGAGTGCAGCTGCCTTTTCTAACAGCTGATCCGCCGGGGGCCTGGGTTTAGGACCCTCACCGATGAGATACTGATGAGCTTTTCAGAGGACGAGAAAGAGAAAGATGAAGAAATTGGGCATAGGGGGCCCACCAAATGTGAACAAATGCCAACCGCGGTATTAGTGCACAACCACAAGCAATACGAAGAAGAGAAATACCGCATACAAGGATGCACCCCTTATTGTAAAAATATGAAATTTATTAGAAAACACAACAACTCAAAAGATAAAAACATTGTATACAATTGGAACAATGTGTGTGGACTGCACATATGTCCAACACACAACCCTACAACCACCAGTTTATATATGGAAGCATGCAAATACCGCCAAAATGGTGCAGGAATACATAAGTATAACATCAAAAGTAATAACTAGGCATATAAGACTATTGTAACTTGTAAAGGGGTTCTCCAGGCTCCCAATGTTGATGACCTATCCTCAGGATAGGTCATCATTAAAGGTATTGTCCCATCTGAGACACTGGTGGCATATCGCTAGGATAAGCCACTGTTGTCAGCTCATATGTTTCCGGCAATCCCATAGAAGTTAACGGAGCTGTGGCCGCATTTGCGAGATGAGCACTGTATTTCTATGGGACTTCTGAAAATAGTTGAGCGCATTCGCTTGGCGTTTTTCTAAACTCCCACAGAACCGACTGTTTTAGAGATAGGTGAGGGTCTCACAGGTGGGACCTGCAACCCTGGGGTGGACTGGAAACTTAAAGTGGCCCTGGAAAAAAAAATCCTAAAAATGGGGGGTCCAAATTGACAGAAGGCATAGGCGTCAACAATTTCATACTGCAATATAACGTCCTATCAGAACCATATACCACAGTGCAGTACAATACATTGACCCAAAAGATGTCCCTTTGTGGTGGCCATCAATAGCTGCCATTTTCTATCCTTCGGCTCCAATTCTCTCTGATTAAGATATAAAGCAGAGGGCTTAAGAGGTGAGATGTGGGCCAGAGCAGTTAAATTCTGGAAGGCATGTGGGGTCGCTGGCCCGGAACATGATTACCTGATCCTTAGAGTTAACTACTGCTGAGAGCTCATTATGTACCTGGTCAGCAGCAGAGATAGGGGCTTGAGTGGCCACCTGGGAATCGGTCTACTGGGAAATTTCCCTATAAGGTCTATGGCCAGTCCGCCCTTGCCTGCACCTATCTGGCTATAATGGCACATAGTAGTGATATGCATTTAAAGTCCCAGCTGACACATCCTCTTTAATATCTGATCTGAGAGGATCCGACACCCGTACCCCCCTGATTAGCTGTTCTCTGCATCCTCTAAAACTGAAACTAGCACCTTGAATGGAACAGAGGTACAGGTCCATTCACAGTGAAGTGACCATGCTGGGTTACATTAGCTCAGCTTCCATTCAAGTGAATCAGATACAGCCACCATACAAATAAAGTTCTCCTTGTTTTACAACTGTAGACCATGTACCGGGGTGGGCTTCCCATGATACAGTGAAGTCACGAACGAGGAAAGCAACCCCAAAACCAGCTTTTGCCAAAACAGAATTTTGCTTAAACGTGGTAATCAACACAACCACAAATGCTGGAAACATACAATAAATTTACATACGCCCAGCCCGAAGGCTGAGACCCTTGTGCTGCACAGCGCGGCACCCTCCGATGGATGCAGAAGGAAAGCGTGGTAATTTACCTTCTGGCGGGCACAACAAAACTACCACACCTTACCTGTTATTACCCTAAAAAAACAAGAATATCTTTATGGGTGAGTGGTGCAGGCTAGCCTGCAGTGCAGCACAACAGCTTACAATCTAACAAAGCTCTACAATATTCCTCCTCCCATAACTGGTGTTGTAGCATGTGCCTGAGTATTCCTTCTGAGCAAAACGCCAGCCTGGCTTGCGTTTGTGGGAAGTTTATCAGCTCTCCGGTGTGAAATTATGGAATCCTTGCAATGAACAATAGCAACGCTTGTGTCCTGACACAAACAGAGACCCTATCTAACTAACTACAGGCCTGGTCTCAGTCTCTAGGTACCAACACTGTAATGAGATGCGTGCATGATTTTACCGATCCGAGTCTGCTCTGCCTCCACTGGTGACTCTGAACAGAACAAATGCCTCTCCAACAAGCATGCGGCCCCGCGGTGTATATAGCTTTCCTCCTCGGCTCTCATCAGCGTTCCTGGAGGCATTCCTTGTTCCTCTGGTCAGAATCAGGGTCTTGGACACGAACAGCTTCACTTAGCTGCACTGGTCACTGAGGGATGCTCTCACACCTGGATGCCGTCGGATCCTCTGCTGACACAGTTCCTCAGTCTCAGCTCCCTCTAAGATGGCTGCTCCCTTTCTCTTCCTCTCCAAGCTCTGTGTAACTCTACCTCTCATGAATATGGAAATATATGCAGTCTGTAGCTGTGTTTAGGAAAAAGCGGCATCTTGTGGCCAAACAGCAGAATTTCAGTCCAGATCACTTAATTTAATCTACACAAACAGTTATCAGACAAGGAGAGCTGTTTCCCCATCTCACACAACCACCTCCGCCTGATTCCTTTCGCCACCGTACAGTGGGGAGTCACACATATCACACGGGGCTAAAAAGAACCTTTATGTAAGTTCCGACCCCCTTACGAACCCAAATCAATCAACTTGCTAGTTTGAGTTTATCAAGACCATGGTCTGTTAAGCTTTCCTTAGTACATAAGCTACAGTACATGCCCCCTAAATACATGGTGATAACTCACCCCCACTGATAACGCAGCTCTTGTACTTGTTATAAAATAATGCGGCAGTCACAATCTTGTTACAAAAGAACCTTACAAAAAAACAGTTTTGCACCCTGAATACTTATTTAAAATGTTTTACCGTCCCCGGTTATAAGATCCTATCCTAATAAGAATATCTCAGCATGTAACTCGGTTCAGCCTATTTCACAGTGAGATTTCCATCACCCCACAACAGGCACAGAATCCGAACCTTTATCTCCTAATAAAATGATTTCCTTTATCTGCCGAAACAAATTATTTCCCTGTAAAGGGTTTTTCTTTTTCCCTCCTCCGCAGTTGTCTGTCCCAGTAAATTATTAATCAGGAGATCGGTGGCTGAAGAGCGGAGTGATATATTTAACGCGTTTCTGTAGGTCCCTGCTGGTACAAATACAAGCGGACGACACTAGAATGGGGCCATGTCTGCTCAATGTTATTCCAGCATTTACAATAAATCCAGGCTTGTTTTTCCTAAGTAACTTTTTAGGGCATAGGTTCTTAAGGCGACCCCTACGCCACAGCCCAATCAGTCGTAAGGCAAGGTGTAATGGTACGCAAGGCAAAACCGGGAAAGATTTTACTTCTTGATTTCATCACATGGTAAATGTAAAGAGTCTCTTATCCCAAGTAAATTACGCACTAATGCATTTCAAGGTGCGCTGAACTCAAAAGTAAACCGCATATATATTTCAAGTGAGGTTGAATGACATCTGTTGTTCCCTGTAACCAGCCATTTTAGTCTGGGGTCAGGCTGACTGTAAGGTCCTTCAATAGGATTATAGGTAGGAAATCCAGGAAAAAAAAACCGTGATTACTACTTTATCCCCACAGTCAGATTTAACATTTTCTGGTTTCTTATGTTAAGAAGTTGAAAAAAAAATCTACTTCTCGAAAATGTATAAAAAAAATATCTACTGTATGTATCTATCTTTTGGTCAATCTACAGTCTATCTATCTATCTATCTATCTATCTATATCCAAAACATGTGAACTGCACAGCAGATAATATTTAAGACGGGTGCCGGCGGCTGTTGGAGCGATCCTGTCCTCCAAGATAAATTACCAAAAATATCCACGGCACTTCCTTCAGTAAAAAAGTGTAGATTTATTCACCAGTAGCAACGTTTCAGTTCACATACTGGAACCTTTCTCAAGCAGCGATACAATCAATGGGTGCATACAACATATATAAAGGGTGGTCAATATCAATCACTCAATTACATAATTTTAGTGAGTAAAAGTGAATTCATGTAATATATACCAATACAAATCATGATTCCAAAAGCATAGTGATATTATGCAATGTGTATACATGATTATTAGTGAAAAATACCATAATAAAATAAAATTTTTAAAGTTTTGACGTCCGTCCGGTAACTAATAATACATATGAAATCAATTTTTACTTGACGTGTGATTCTACATATGTCATATATGTGTTATGGTTCCCCTGTTTGCTTTTGTATGTAGGGGAAACGACATTAGACTTCAAAACACGCTTTAGGGCTCTTTCACACTAGCGTTTTTGTTTTCCGGCATAGAGATCTGTCGTCGGGGCGGGATTATCCCAATCCATTCTGAATGTAGAGAAATCCGTTCAGGATGCATCAGGATGTCTTCAGTTCAGGACTGGAACGTTTTTTGGCCGGAGAAAATACCGCATCATGCTGCGCTTTTTGCTCCGGCCAAAAATCCTGAACACTTGCCGCAAGGCCGGATCCGGAATTAATGCCCATTGAAAGGCATTAATCCGGATCCGGCCTTAAACTAAACGTCGTTTCGGCGCATCGCTGGATCCGACATATAGCTTTTTTTGACTGGTTACCATGGCAGCCAGGACGCTAAAGTCCTGGTTACCATGGTAAAGTGTAGTGGGGAGCGGGGGAGCAGTATACTTACCATCTGTGCAGCTCCCGGGGCGCTCCAGAGTGACGTCAGGGTGCCCCACGCGCATGGATCATGTGATCGCATGGATCACGTGATCCATGCGCATGGGGCGCTCTGACATCATTCAGGAGCGCCCTGGGAGCTGCACGGACTGTAAGTATACCGCTCCCCCGCTCCCCACTACTACTATGGCAACCAGGACTTTAATAGCGTCCTGGCTGCCATAGTAACGTCAAAGCATTTCGAAGACTGATCAGGATCCTGATCAGTCTTCTAATGCTTTCAGGCGACTTGCGTTCTGACGGATCCGGCGGGACGGAAGTGCCTGCCGGATCCTCAGAACGCAAGTGTGAAAGAGTCCTTAAACCTAAATTTTTGCGTTTTCGTTTTGCGCTCCCTGCCTTCCCAGAGCCATAGCCTTTTTACTTTTCGGTTCATATAGCCATATGAGGGCTTGTTTTTTGCGGGACAAGTTTTACTTTTCAACGCCACCATTTAATATTGCATATGATGTAGTGGGAAGTGGGAAAAAAATTCCAAATAGGGTGAAATTGAAAAAAAAAAGCAATTCCACCGGTTTTACGGGTTTTTAAATTCCAACATTCGATGTGCGATAAAACTGACCAGTTAGTTTTATTCTACAGGTCACTACAAATCCGGTGATACCCTGTATGTATAGTTTTTCTTGCACTTTGATAGTGAAAAAAAATTTAAAAGTTGGAAAAAAAATCAGTTTTATTTTTTGTCACCATATTTTGACTGTCATTTTTTGCGGGGTAATCTGAACTTTTCATAGATACCATTATGGGTTGTGTATGACTTTTTTATCATGTTTTATTACTTTTTTTGGAGGAAATAAAGCTTCCGAATATGGCAAATCGGCCATTTGGACGCTGTTTTTCATTTTTCTGTTTGCCATATGGGGAATATATTTTTATATGTTTATACTATGTTTATACTATAGGCGTTTTTGCACATTGCAAAACCCTTGATGTGTATTTTTTAATTTTTTTTGTTCTTTTATTTTTATTTTGGAAAAAGGGGGGTTATTTAAACTTTTATGTATTTTTTATTTAGTTTTAAACTTTTTTTTTCTTACATTTTTCTATAGTTCCCATATAAAAATCAATCATCTGATTGCTATTCTCATACATTCCAATGCAATAGCATTGGAATATATGAGAAAACTGCTTGTTTCCTATGGAGTTCTATTGCAGGCTAGAGCTCCATAGTAAATACTATGCAGCAGCCTCGTGTCATTCACAAAGACACAGACTGCTGCATACATGCTCCGGCTCCTCCGATCGCCACACGGGGAGCCAGAGCAAAACCAAAAGTGAAACTTCCAATTTTTAGGATTGACCACGGCATCTGAGGGGTTAAATGTTTGCCATCGGCATTACTGCTGGTCGCGGACAATAGCTGCGGGTGTCTGCTTCAAGAAGCAGGCAGCCACCTGCGGCTATGGCGCCCGCAGTGAGCGGGAGCTGGCGCCATGTTTAGGCACCGGACCCATGACGTACAGCTGCGTCATGGGTCCTTAAGGGGTTAATCATCATCAATACACCATCCGTAAAAAACGGATGTACTTACCGGGGTCAAAACATTTTACAGAGGTGGGCTATGGTGAAAAAGATATTAAATGGATGCTTATCGACCATATCCCTATGTCACGTAGACGTGGAAATAGAATGTTAGCCTTAAAAAAAAGGGACATTTTTTGGATTATGAAATGAAATACACTTAAACCGATGGGATTGAATGTAGACTTTAGACCGTGGATTTGCACATAAGCTTTGCCATCTTGCGTATCACTGATATTTTGGTATGTCATCCTGTAATCATATGTGGGGTGCAACTTTAATTTATATTTTTGTTTTTTTTATCTCTTGCAAATAAAATCTTATGAAACATGAAAAAATAAAGACACGAATCCCTGAGACACATGAGGATGCTTGATGTGTATCAGCAATGGATATACAACAATGTATTATTTTGTTGTTCTTTGTGCCTTTCCCCCCCCTTTCTATACAGTCCAATTTAGCAATCTTTTTACATTATTATGCTTATCTGAGATCTATGTATGGGTATTCAGCAGATTTCATGTCAATATTGAAACTGGGACATGAATGGGGGAGTGCCAGTGCCCCAACGATTGGAGCTCAGGACACTTCTCATTGGTCCCCTTTTACTTGAATTGTGAGAAGGTACTTTGGGATTCAGCCTCAACGTCACAATTTGGACTGTTTCCAATATTTCTATTCTCACACTTTTGACATATACTCTATGTGATGTGGGGAGAGGCTGGCACGGTTGGATTCTGTGTTTGGACCAATCAGTTCTGCCTTCAGATACAACTGGTGTGCATATATTTGTATGTGACCAGATGTGGATGACTCCATTATCAGAGTTACGTTGTAATCTGCTGCCCAACATGGGTCTCTTTATATTCGTCATCAATATATTATATATGAACCAAATTGGGTGGAATTAGTAACAAAATGAATGATGTTGGCGGTACTAACTAAATGATGTGATATCGTTAGATTGATGAAGCAATGTACTTTTATAGCTCCGATGTTGCTAGCGTGAAAACAGTGGGTCATGTGACTTGGATGTGCGTCGCCGCATGATTGTTGCCTTAGCGACATTTGTTGGGACAAACCATGTGACTGCAATACCTCCGGTCACCTGATCCGGTGGACACATGACCGGAAATACAACATCATGTGAGCACTTCATCTATGTTCTCCGATGAATGCGGAAGTTATCTCGTGCGTGCGTGATAGTCTCTCCACCACGCCAGCACCTCGTGTGAATCTAGTTAATGAATTCATTAGCACTTTATCATGAATTCTGGTTCTTTACATGTATGAATTTTATTTTATTATGGTATTTTTCACTAATAATCATGTATACACATTGTATAATATTACTATGCTTTTGCAATCATGATTTGTGTTGGTATATATTACATTAATTCACTTTTTCTCACTAAAATTATGTAATTGATTGATTGATATCGACCACCCTTTATATATGTTGTATAATATATGTTGCAAGTGCGGAAGCAGTGCGATTTTCCCGCATGGTTGCTTAGCAACGTGACCAGATCTTTATTTTTTTCCCTTATAACATGGTTATAAGGGGAAATAATAGCATTCTTAATAAAGAATGCTGTGTAAAATGAGGATGAAGGGGTTAAAAATAATAAAACTTAACTTACCTTAGCCACTTGATCGCGTGGTTGGCGATCTGTCTTCTCTCTTCAAGCTTCAGCTAACAGCTAAAGGACCTGTGATGACGTCACATCACATGGTCCAATCACATGTTACACAGCATTCTTTATTAAGAATGCTATTATTTTCCCGTATAACCATGTTATAAGGGAAAATAATCAATTCTCTAGAATGCTCTACCCGAAACCGGACTTCAGTGATGAAGTCCGGCTTCGGGTCTGGGTACCAAACATGCTGATTTTTCACACCCGTGTGCAAAACGCATTACAAACGTTTGCACCCGCGCGGAAAAATCGCGCATATTCCTGCAACGCACCCTCATCCTATCCGGGCGTTAAACATGACACCCGTGTGAAAGAGGCCTAAATCTACACTTTTTTAGTGAAGGAAGTGCCGTGGATATTTTTGATTATCTATCTATCTATCTATCTATCTATCTATATCTATCTATCTATCTCATATCTATCTATCCATCTCATATCTATCTATCGCATATATATCTATCTATCTCATATCTATCTATCTATCTATCTATCTATCTATCTATCTATCTATTATCTACTATCTATCTATCTATGTTTTATGCATGTATTTACTGCATTATCTATCTATCTATCTATCTATCTATCTATCTCATATCTATCTATCCATCTCATATCTATCTATCGCATATATATCTATCTATCTCATATCTATCTATCTATCTATCTATCTATCTATCTATCTGTCTATCTATCTCATATCTATCTAGCTTTCATTGTGCAAAACGTTCATCTCTGCATATTCAACTGTATCACTATATTACCCTGTATGCTTTGTAGCCCTGTGTGAAATGTTTTCCAAGTATGCCTTTAACACTAAGGCTGGAGGAAAGGGGTTAGGTTGAGAATTTGGCATGGGGGGGGTGGTAATTTCAGTTTTCGCCTCGGGCAGCAGAAAGGCTAGATGCACCCCATATCTATCTATCTATCTATCTATCTATCTATCTATCTATCTATCTATCTATCTATCTATCCTTCCAACTATCTCAGGGGTGGGAACAGAGGTTAATTAGTCAGTTGGCCCATGGCCCTACAGCAGCTTCCCATAGAGCCCCCTACCATGGCTTGCTAATAATCCATATTTGTCAGCCATGGAATTTAATCAGTTCCGTCCCTCATATGTAATCTGATCATAGACAATAGAACGCTATCTGTGTCTACTATCATCCATCTACTATTTACATATCACTGTGTCTGCCTGTCTATCATCTATCGCATATCTTTTTGTCTGTCCTTCCATCCATTCATCTATCTATATCAAATACTGCAGTTTTCGAACTGGTGATTGAGCAGTATAATAGGCTGATACTTCCTGTTCTCTACAGATTACTCTTCAACAGTTGCTAAGGGATTACAATGACAGATATCACCTATATACACACAATCGACGATGTCACTGATGTCTACTTTCCCTCCCTGTACAACGACCTCTGCACAGGTAATAGAGCATGCCCACAACACTCTCCTATAGAAGTTAATGACTAATCTCCAGTCTATTACACCCCTTGGTCCATAAGTTGTGCCCCAGAAGAACACTGCAAAGGGTTAATTTAAAGGGGTTATCTGTGTTTAATTGCTTCCCTTGCCAGGCCCTGCACCTTACTAATGTACTTGTGCTACTTTTTCTGTCTCACTCTGGAGATTGGGAGAGTGGTTACGTGACTGCGCCCTCTGTGTATTTTCTCTGACATCATGACCAGGCTTCCCATGATCCCCTCTATCAGAACCCTCACCCAAATGGTCGTGATGTCAGGCCCATGCGATCTTGGAATGGGCTGGTCGATGTCCAGTGCTTGCCATATTGAGTGGAAGGAAACATTAGGAGGAGACTGCAAGGGGATGATGGAGGATGTCATGGGTGGAGTTTTTGGCACAATGAAGGGTGTAGTAGTTGTCTATATGTCTGGCTGATCTTGCAGCACACGGCTCTATGGGAAGTGTTCTGCCTGCAGTTCATCTACTACCCCAACCTGTAAGTTTGGGTTGTAAACAATGGAACACAGCAGGAGCATGGAGATTGACAGTTGACAGGGTACACTATTATGCTGTGTAGGAGACTAGACGAGGCTTACACGGTTAAATTACATTTTTAATGTGACCCCTGTAGAGGTAGAGAAAGCAGATACTGCTGTTGTCAATTACAAGCAGGGACTCAAAGCAGCAGGTGTTGCCGTTTCAATTTTTGCCTCAAGCACCGCAAAGGCTATGTGCTCCCCTGCCCCTGGCCATAAAGCACTGAGAAGTATTTGAGTTTATTATTTTATTATTTTTATTTCGCAGCATGCTGTTGGGCCACTGGGGCATTATTATACCTGGGAGGCACTATGGGGACAACAGTTCTACTGGGAGTTATAGTTATCTGTTTCTGGAGTATAGTATTGGGAAGCACAGTATTAGGGGTGGCAGGATGGAGTGTTTAGAAGGTGGGAGGATGATGGAAAAGTTTTCAAACTCTGCAGAGATGAAGGATGGCTGAAAGAAATCATCATGGTGGTCTGGTACAAATAGAGAAGATTAGGAAAGAGAACGTCAACATCAGATGAGACATGACTGGATGTAGTAGGTATGTGATGCTTTATCACCCTGTATGTTTTGTAGCTCTGTATGTAATGTTTTCCAAGTATGCCTTTAACAGTAGGGCTGGAGGGAAGGGGTTAGGTTTGGAATTCGGCGTGGGGCAACGTTTTAATTTTTGCCGTATCAAATCTGGTGTACAGGAAAACTGGCTTAGTTGCCCCTTTAATTTTTGGCAAGCAGCTAGGCTCGATTCACACCACGTCTGTAGTATATTGCCCCAACTGTTCATTGTATACAAGTACAATGCGGAGTATACATTATTTAATAATCAATAAAAGATGTATGCAACTATATCAGCATACAGACCTTGCATTTACAGGCACTGCAGAAAAGATAAAAATCTGAAATAGTGTTTTTTCATTATGATACCATACCACGTTGCATTTAGTGTGCGGTTAGCATTGGCTTGAACTGAGTGGATTTTCTATTGGATTGACTAGAGGTGATTAATAGAATCGGCTCATTGCAGGAGCTGAAACGAACAATTTAAAGAAGATGAAAAAAATGACTAAAGCAATCAGGAGGCAATTCTAAATACTAGATGCAACATGGCATCTGCTACTTAAGGGGTTTATATTGTTTTATTACACAGAGTCCAATGTACTGAACACAAAGACAGTCATTAATAAACCCAGGCTCGTCTCAGCAGCTTTGATACGATGATTGCATAGAAGCCATGTACCAAGAACCCTATAGATCAGGCATCCTCAAACTGCGGCCCTCCAGCTGTTGCAAAACTACAACTCCCAGCATGCTCGAACAGCCTACAGGTATCAGCCTACAGCAGGGCATTCTGGGAGTTGTAGTTTTACAATATCTGGAGGGCTGCAGTTTGAGGATGCCTGCTATAGATGATCCAAAAATGAGCGGTGTACACATATATGTATACATGAAGCACATGCTGCCCACAATGCACTGAGCCCTGAAAATTCAGCTAAGGGACTGATATGTTAAATAGGTAGTAGAGGTCCCTAAACAAGGCGAGATCACCTGTACTTCTGTTACAGCAAGCAATTTCCCTGCAAAGGCAGCTGGCAGCCACCACTATGGTAGATTAGAAAATAATGCACTATAATTATAGAAACATAACATATGGACTAAGCCCTCACTCTAATGATAAAATGTGAGACTCTTAGCCAACACATTTTGATCAAAACACATCTGTGCCCACCTACCAAGGTGGTCTCAGTTCAGGCAGGTCCTACGCTAAACTTCCCTATGCCGTTATGCATTTATATTAAGGAGCGCAGACCCTGCACATATAGTGTGTTGCTCCTAGGTACCTCTGTGTGCAACAGCAGCCAATGAGAGGAGGAGCACACAGACCTATATGTACCACCTAATCAAGGTCGCCTATTAGATAGACGGGGCAAAAGTGCACATGAATGCTACTCCCAGAATAGGAGCGCGTTCACACATGAAGGTGCCACTCTTTGAAGACAAGTAAAAAATAAATTGTGCATGCAGGACTTTTCTTTCCATGTAAAAATGAATTTTAGGTGGTAATGACTCAAACAGATGCCAAGTGTGCATAAATGATGAACTGATGCACAGGATCCGTTTTTTGTGCTTTTTATTTTTACAGGATCCGTTTTTCCTTTATTTTTCTGATCTTTGGACAGATCAGAAAAATGGAAAAATGACATGTCACTTTTTATGCCACTTCTGTGGGCTAAAATTATTTGTAAAACAAGGGACGCATATATGGTATTTTACTGCCTTATTTAACCATTTCTTTAAACTGTAATTTTCAGCGACGATCATTGTTAATTGATACTGTAGAATATACCATTTTAAATCTCCGTTAGTGATGAGCGGCAGGGGCAATATTCGAATTTGTGATATTTCGCGAATATTTGGGCGAATATTCGCCATATATTCGAAAATTCGCAAATTCGTAATCTCGAGACATTATTTTCTTGTTTGCGAAAATTCACATTTAAAAATTCGCATAAATCAGCATAAACATTTGCATAAATTAGCATAAAATTAGCATAAACTGGCATTTACAAGATACCTTTTAAATACCGGCTTATGCGAATTTCTATGCAAATGTATGCAAATTTGTATGCTAATTTATGCGAATTTTGCATGCGAATTTCCGCAAATAATGGCATTATTTTCTTGCTTGCGAAAATTTGCATATAAAAAATTCTCATAAAACGAATATTCGCAATTGCAAATATATTTTGCGATATTCTGCATATTCGCGAATTCTCGAAGTGCTGATATTCGCGATTAAAATTTGCAATTCGAAAATTCGTGATCAACACTAATCTCCGTTAACCCCTTGAGGACCTCTGCCATACATGTATTGCGGAAGTCCAGTCTCTAAACATTGCGCCCGCTCGCACATGTTTTAAATAGCAGACACCCGCGGCTGATCACATACATTTTCCCCTTGAGATGCAATGGTCAAATGTGACCACCGCATCTGATCAGTCCAGAAGCGGAAGCTACGCTCTTCCGCTCTGGTAACAGAGTTCCCCGGCTCAGATCGGGGAACCTGTTACATTGATCTAACAGACCAAAGCCTCAAGCAGGCTTCAGAGTCTACTAGATAAATATACCAATACAGGCCACTAGGTGGCAGCACTGTATTATTATATTGAAAATTAAGTGTTCACTGATGGCTATATAGCCATCAATGAACACAATGGGAAATCTAATGATTGCCAGTCATAGTCACCCAGGGTACACGCACCCAGCGCCCTGAGACCCACCACTTCCACTATAACAGATAAAATGTGACCACTGATGAAGGTCTAATATGACCGAAACGTCCGATCTAAGAATTCTGTTCACACTTATTAATGGAAACACTGGGCTATTGGATGAAACTACTATATGAATAAACAAATCCTTGTTAACTGCAACATTAAGAATCTGTGTGCCTCAATCTTACTTCGTGTGCATTGGCTGCTTCCAGCCTTTGATTGGCACCAGAGTCAGTCGAATAGAGTTCAGCTGTCCACTCCATCACATAGTCACCCAGGGTGACTTAACAAAAAGTTTTAAAAAAGTTAAAAAAATATTTTTACAAAAATAAAAAAATTAAAAATATAAAAGTTCAAATCACCCCCTTTTCCTTAAAATAAAAATTATTAACCAATAAAATTAAAATATAACAATATTAATGGCATATGGCAAATGGCGTAACGGTAAAAAAAAAAAAAAATTCAACTTCCCAATAATTTTTTTATAAAAAGTGAGCAAAAAGTCGCTTTTATAAAAAGTGAGCTAATGAAAAGTACAGATTGCCCCGCAAAAAGTGAGCCCTAACACCTCCCCATACACATAACTACAAAAATGTTATAGGGGTCAGAATATGGTGATACATTTTTTTTCTCAAAGGTTTTATTTTTTTCAGTATTAAAACACAAGAAATATTATACAAGTGTGGTGTGGAATCATTCTAACCGTACTGCCCTGGAGAATGAAGATAAAAGTTCAATTTTACAGCATAATGTACGATGTAAAATTTTTTAAAAAAACCTTTGTCAGAATTGTGTATTTTGCCAATTCTACCTCATTTTCAATGTTTTTTCTGCTTCCTCCTACATGATATGCAACTGTAAATAGCGCCATTGGAAAGTAAAGTTTGTCCCGAAAAAAATAAGCCCCCATAAGGCTATGTGAATGGAAAAATAAAAAAGTTAGGACTATGGGAAGGCGGGGAGTGAAAAACGAAAACGCAAAAATGGAAAATCTCAGGGTCCTCTAAGGGTTAAAACAAATTCATTGTTCATTCCTTTAGTGCATTATAATATGACTACCACACATGGTATAAAAGGGAAGACAATTTATGATGTGCCCGCCGTTATAAACCGGTTCACACTATGTGTGCGGTTGGGATGTGAACACCTGCCAAGCCCGTAATCCTCTCCGTGCTCAATGTTTTGGTACAAGCTTTAATTGTATTCATTCTGCAGCCAATGCAGATCTTGTCCTAATTCCCAGACCTCTGTCAGGATTCATAAGGACCTGGCAGGGCAAATGTAGGCAAAATATGTCCCACTTTAACCACTTCTTAGACAGACCGTCTAGTATGCAGTATATGTATTTATATGTCCGCACTCGAACCAGCTTAATTTAGAATCACTACCTAGGGACGAAGCAAGACGTTCAATTAATTTGGTGCCCCTCCCGCAATTCAATACAAATACCTGTGTGCAGATGTTATATACATGAATTTGTAGCTCTGCCATCATCATGTCCTATTCTGGCACTACCACTGATGAGTGGCTCTCCTCCACCATGTAAAGTGAGTGTGCTGCCAACATAGTATGCATCCCTATTATGTGGTATTACCATTATTATTATTATTACTTTGTTTTATTATAATATTACTATTATTAATTAATTATTATTATTATTAACCCTTTCTCACTGGTGGCACTGTTGCCTCCAACCCCACATCCAGAACAGGCTGCACTCCCTGTACATTTGACCTACCATAATTCCAGTTTGTCTATTAAAAATATAACATACTCTTAATATACTAAAGAAATTGAATAGATTTACTTTAATTTGTTAATATCCTATGGTTCCTTCTAGCGTTGAGCGAATCAAAATCTACAAAGTGGACTTCGATCTTAAGTTAAGGATTACTTTGATTTGTCGAATTTCCTCGTGCTTCATGGTAGCTAATGGATTTAACCTGAAATAGTGTAAAAAAACAAAAAAAATCCTACTTACCTAATCTATTTGCTCGCAACGAGCCAGGCGATGCCATCTTGCTTGAAGACCTTGCACAAAATCCCGTGAGCGGGGCCGTATGATGTTACCACGCTGGCTGGGCCCCGAAAGATTTCGAGCCAGAGCTTTAACAAGATTTTGACGTCCAGCTCTTCACGAGCAAATGGATCAGTTAAGTAGGATTTTTTATTTTTTTATTTTACACTCTGAGGGGGTACAATGACGGGGCAGCACCCACTACGTACAAAGAAACACCCTTCGTGACTAAGTCATTCGTTCAGGAAGCAACTTTTTTTGTATACAGTAGTTCAGCAAAGCAGCCGAATTGAAGTTTTGAATAATTTGCTCGTCTCCGGTTCTTTCATTGTATTTGGAGCCTGTATCCCCAGCGTCTTTATGGTCTAAACGCCTCATGTAGACAATCATTAGGGTGTCATACTAGACCCTGGCTATGAGTCATAAAAGAGAGTTCTTTAAAAGAAACTCCCTTTCTGCAAGACTTGAGCTGCCCATGTACTACTTGGATAGTCATTCATGTAAATGGTCATAATTTACTAGTATATTCACCAAAATGCCTGGCAAAACTGCTAAAGCTGTTGGGAGCTGTACCCACAATCAGTTAATCACTACTGCAGCTCATTTATGTTAAAGGGGACCTTTAGGCTCTCTAAGGCTAATGTGCAGAAATTTCCGATTGTGCAACTTTTCCTCACAAGAGATTTAGTAATCTGTACTTTATCACGATTCTGCCCTTGCACTGAAAATAATCTCTCCGTGTCCTGACTTCCTGGTGAACTTGTGATAAATTTGTGTTTATATACAGCAGCCAATCACAGGAGGCAGAGCTGCAAGGAGGAGGAAAGGAGAAACTGCCTGAACCAATGATGAGGCAGGAGGTGTGTCTCAGACTCCCTGTAGGCATTGTAGCTGAACTGTAGTCACAGATCATATCTCTGGCTTGATGG
The DNA here is from genome assembly GCA_033119425.1 of Bufotes viridis. NCBI lineage: Eukaryota > Metazoa > Chordata > Amphibia > Anura > Bufonidae > Bufotes > Bufotes viridis. The sequence continues at coordinate 237,158,656 of CM065594.1, read as the reverse complement.
AACTGAGATAAAAAGAAACCAAGCAATAACATTTGAGGGGAATAGAGAGCAGATGAACATCATCTATAGATACCAACTTTCATACGCTTTGAGCTCATGACGGGGCAGTTACTTTAAGAATGAAGAAAAACAGAAATGTTTTCTTGATTTTGTGTCATTCATGGTGTGCCTGTGATGTTTGTATTACTACCATTACTATTTCTTGTTTACTAGGAAAGAGAAGTATCAAGGGCAAGCCATTATGTCCTCCTCGAAAACAGGCCCTGGTCACATTTCTAACAGCTTATGTTTACATCTTGTATTCCCAAGGTTCTTGGCATAGGTCCTGTCAATCATGTAATGCTTTCAACACATATCCAGACTTCATGGGAAAATCAGACCATTTGCTGTTCTCTGGCCATAAGGATTTCTCTTGGGTTTTATCTCCTGGATATTGCTCAGCAGAAAAGACCTCAGAGAGATCTTGTAGAAGCATTGCCTTCCAGGGTGGGGGTGGATGCAGGATGAAAACGAAACACTTTGCTGGTTTAGTCCCACATCACTGAGGTGACTTGATTGCTTGGGGCTGTACACAGGTTGCAACTTCAGTTTTTCATCCACTGCAACAGCACAAATTAATTTGTAAAGCTGACTTATTGCTGAGGCCAAAGAAAATGTACAGCCGCATGTGACACTGGCCAGAGAGGTTGATCATTATTTCTGTGGCCAGATTCTGTAGCAGATATAGGCCTGCAAGGCAATGCTACTACTACTAACAATGAGGTCAAACACATCTAATATCTCTCAAATACCTGTAAGTGACTATGGTATTCTTTCTAAGGCTACTTTCACACTAGTGTTTTTTCTGAATCCGGCAGGGTCCAGCAAAAACACTTCCGTTACTGATAATTAGAGATGAGCGAATCAAGCAGACAAAGTCGAATTCGATCCGAATTTCAGGAAAAATTTGATTTGCAACTAATGTGAATTTCCTCACGCTTAGTGGTAACTAATCAAAATTTCCCCTAAAATGGCGGCCACACGTGTGAGGACTGAGGACATGGAGCAAGGAACTCTGGGACGGCGGGATCACCCAGATTGACATGCATGCATGCAGCCATCAGCAGCCAGCAAGCCCTGTGATGTCACAGCCCTATAAATATGGCGGCCATCTTAGAATCAGACATTTTCCAGCGTTCTTAGTGCATGAGACAGACGTGAGAAGGCACTAGGGATAGCTATTGGAAAAACCTCCTTGTGAAAAAAAAACTAAAAAAATGATTTATAACATAAGTGCAGGGAAAGGATAGGGAGGAATCATTTCATAGCATCTTAGTGCAGGGAGAGACGTCAGAAGGCACTAGAGACAGTGCTAGAAAAAGCGGTTTCCAAGTGCAGGGAAAGGATAGGGAGGAATCATTTCCCAGCATCTTAGTGCAGGAAGAGACATCAGAAGGCGCTAGGGACATTGCTAAAAAAGCGATTTACAAATGCAGGGAAAGATTTTTTGGGGATCCAAATAGCCATTATACAGCTCTGTCATTCCAGCAATTTGTTCTTCGGGTGCAAGTGCTATGTTGAAAAGCCTTTAGTGGCTCATATCTGTGGAAAAAGAAAAAAATATACGCAGCTTACTTCTGCAGTTATATTTGGTAAAGCATTTAGTGGCGTATTTCAGTACTAACAGAAAAATATATACGCAGTTCCCTGTTGCAGTTATTTGGGGTTAAAAGCGTTTAGTGAGGTATTTCTGTACTCCAAGAAAAATATATACGCAGTTCACTGTTGCCATTATTTGTGGTAAAAGCGTTTAGTGGCTTATTTCATTACAAAAAGAAAAATACATACGCAGCTCACTTCTGTAGTTATTTGGGGTTAAAAGCATTTAATGACGTATTTCTGTAGTACAAAAAAAATATATACACAATTCGCTGTTGCAATTATTTGCGGTAAAAGTGTTTAGTGGCTGATTTAATTACAAAAAGAAAGATATATTTGTTGCTTTTAGGGTGTTTTAATTTGCTTTTAATTTATTTTGTTCAGCTAAAACTATGTCTGACAGAGAAGCACCAGGCCATGCACAGAGGAATGGCAGAGGCCTAAATGTTTCTGGTGCAGGCAGAGGTCGCAGCAGAGTAAGAGGGCGTGGCAGCAGGAGTCGCAGCAAGAGGCCTGAGCTTCTGCTGTCATCTAGCAGTCGTGTCTTGACCAGCAACCCAGCGGTTCTTGATTGGTTAACTCGGTCATCCACTTCATCCTAAGTGACATCAGACACCCCCAGCCAACAGTTGGCGGGTTCGTCAGACACAACCCTTAGTTGGCATGGCCCGGGAGCAGGCCCTGTGCCCTCACCTGTCCTCAACCTGCCTCTGTCCTTTTCTGTTCCCTCACCATGAGAAGTGGAGTATGCTGTAGACTCAGCTACACTTTTCAACGAGGAAGAGCTACTAGAGGAGAGTCAGCAGCTACAGCCCAGCCAAGATATGTAGGAGACATCCGCCACTTTCTCTGCTAGGCGGGCAAGTAGTGATGAGAAGAGTGGCGTGGGTGGTAGTGTTGCGAGCGGTCAGGCTCCTGACCCAGAGGCCATTGAGGAGGACATCAGTGACATGCAGACACTACTCGATGATGATGACGCCGATGGCACTTGGAAGCAGGGTGCAGAAGGGGCTTCATCATCATCAGGAGAAGAGGGTGGCAGCTTGCCCGTGAGGCCGCAGCCGAGCCGGCAAGGTGGTAGCATGGCTGGGAGTCAGCAGGGTAGTAGCAGTGGGAGGTCGGGAGCCAAACTTGCCCGGGGTAGACCACCTGCTTCGCAGCAACCTACCTGCCCTGGAAGTAGTGGTGCAGTGGTTCAAGGAGGCAGTGGTGGTAGCAATCAGTCAGTGCGGACGGTTGGAGTGAAAATCACCTACTCGGCAGTGTGGCAGTTTTATTTCAAAGTGCCAGAGGAGGTAAGAGTGGCCATATGTCGCATCTGTGGGCAGAAGGTAAAGCATGGCCAGGGTGCCAATGTAGGCACTACAGCCCTGTGTCAACATATGCAGCGCCGCCATACAGTGGCCTGGGAGAACCGTGGCTCCGGTGTGGTGGTCCAGCCTGCCGCAGAAACCGCTGCATCACCCAGTGGCACACACCAGATTTCAGGCAGTCAAGGCTCTATTCCCATCTTCTGCTGGTCCAGATTCTCCTGCTCCTCCTACTCCTCGTCAGTCATTCCGTCAGCAATCGATCACCGAAACGATTGCCAAGAGACAGCAGTATGCGAGCACGCATCCAATGGCGCAGAAGCTGAACGTGCTCCTGTCCAAGTTGCTGGTGCTGCAGTCCCTCCCTTTCCAAGTGGTGGACTCCGCACCTTTTAGAGAACTGATGGCTTGTGCCGAGCCAAGGTGGAGAGTCACCACAGTGCCGACGTTTGGATCTGTAACTACGGTCAGGGACAGTACATGTCCTTTATGGCCCACTAGGTTAATGTGGTTCCTACAGAGCCAAACTAGCAACTTGATCAGGCCGTTGGTCCAGCGACAATGTCCACCTCTGCCTACTCATCCTCCACCATGTCCTCAGCCTCCACTACAGGGACAAGTCACAGTGCTTCTCCAGCATATCACAGTACGGCGGTGTCATGCTGTTTTGCACGTCGTTTCCCTGGGCGAACGAAGTCACACAGGGGAGGAACTGCTCTGTGTGATTCCTGAAGAAATCAAATCCTGGCTTTCTCAACAACAACTGAAAATCAGAACCATGGTGACCGACAACGGGACGAACATTGTGTCGGCACTGTGTCAAGGAAGGCTGAGCCATTCACCCTGCATGGCACACTTGTTCAATCTGGTTGTCCCTGAAGTCTTCCACCCATCTGCAAGACATCTTAAAAATGTCTATGAAATTTTGCATGCACCTCCGCCACTCGTACACCGCAAAGCACACCCTCCTTGAGTTGCAGCGGCAGAACGTCATCCCCCAACATAAGCTGATATGGCCGCAACTGATAGAGTTTGCCCTGAAAAAGCTGTCCTGCCCAGCCAGTAGTGTGGCATCAAAGCGGGTGTTTAGTGCGGCAGGGGCAATAGTGACCCCAAGGAAAACTCGCCTGTCCACCCAAAATGTGGAGAGACTGACCTTTGTCAAGATGAATCAGGCGTGGATCAGCTAGGATTTCCACCCACCAATTCCTAATGCATCTGATTAGATCATCCATGCCGCCTCACCCAATCCGTGAAAAAAAAGACCAGTTTCTTCTGGTTACCTGGCTCTGCTACTACTCTGATGCTGCCACCCACCTAATGCCACCCACCTTCGTCAATGGGTACTGGTATTGCCACCCACCGTCCTACTCTGTCACCGGGTCAATTTGTGGCATCCTGATGCTGCTGCTGCCATCTCCACACTATGTCACCTTGCCTCTCTGTGGTATTCTGATGCTGCTGCTATCTCCACACTATGTCACCTTGCCACTCTGTGGTATACTGATGCTGCTGCTGCCATCTCCACGCTATGTCATCTTGCCACTCTGTGGTATCCTGATGCTGCTGCTGCTGCCATCTTCACACAATGTCACGTTGCCTCTCTGTGGTATCCTGATGCTGTTGCCATCTCCACACTGTCACCTTGCCACTCTGTGGTATACTGATGCTGCTACTGCCATCTCCACACTATGTCATCTTTCCACTCTGTGGTATCCTGATGCTGCTGCTGCCATCTCCGCACTATGTCACTTTGTCTCTGTGTGGTATCCTGATGATGCTGCTGCCATCTTCACACTATGTCACCTTGCCACTCTGGGGTATCCTGTTGCTGCTGCTGCCATCTCCACACTATGCCACCTTGCCACTCTGTGGTATCCTGTTGTTGCTGCTGCTGCCATCTCCACACTATGTCACCTTGCCACTCTGTGGCCTCCTGATTCTGCTGCCACCTTCAGACTCTTTCATTGTGCCGCTCTGTGGCCTTTCATGCTGCTGCTACCTCCACAATCTGTCATTGTGCCACTCTGTGGCATTCTCATGCTGCTTCCACCTCCAGACTCTGTCACTGTGCCGCTCTGTGGTCTCCTCATGCTGCCCCCACCTGCAGACTCGGTCATTGTTTCACTCGGTGGCCTCATCATACTGCCGCCACCTCCAGACTCAATTATTGTACCACTCTGTAGCCTACGTATGCTGCTGCCACCTCCACACTCTGTCATTGTGCCGCTCTGTGGTATCCTCATGCTGCTGCCACCTCCACACTCTGTCATTGTACCGTTCCGTGGTCTCCTCATGCTGCTGCTACCTCCACACTTGGTCATTGTGCCACTCTGTGGCCTCCTCCTGATGCTGCTGCTGCTGCCGCTACCTCCAGCCTCGGTCATTGTGCCTTTCTGTGGCCTACTCATGCTGGTGCCACCTCCAGACTCTGTCATTGTGCCGCTCTGTGGTCTCCTCATGCTACCACCACCTGCAGACTCGGGCATTGTGTCACTCGGTGGCTTCCTCATCCTGCCGCCACCATCAGGCTCGGTCATTGTGCCACAATGTGGTCTACTCATGCTGCTGCCACCTCCACACTCTGTCATTGTGCCACTGTGTGGCCTACTCATGCTGCTGCCACCTCCACACTATGTCATTGTGCCACTCTGTGGGCTCCTCCTGATGCTGCTGCCGCCACCACCTCCAGACTCGGTCATTGTGCCACTCTGTGGCCTCCTGATTCTGTTGCCACTTCCAGACTCTGTCATTGTGCCGCTATGTGGTCTCCTCATGCTTCTGCCACCTCCACACTTGGTCACTGTGCCACTCTGTGCCCTCCTCCTGATGCTGCTGCCACCACCTCCAGACCCTGTCATTGTGTCACTCTGTGGCCTACTCATGCTGCTGCCACCTCCACACTCTGCCATTGTGCCACTCTGTGGATTACTTGTGCTTCTGCCAACTCCAGACTCTGTCATCGTGCCATTCTGTGGCTTCCTCATGCTGCCGTCACCTCCAGACTCGGTCATTGTGCCACTCTGTGGCATCCTCATGCTGCTGCCACCTCCACACTTGGTCATTGTGCCACTCGGTGGCCTCCTCCTGATGCTGCTGCTGCTGCCACCTCCAGACTCTGTCATTGTGCTACTCTGTGGCCTGCTCATGCTGCCACCACCTCCAGACTCTGTCATTGTGCTTCTCTATGGTCTCCTCATGCTACCACCACCTACAGACTCGGTCATTGTGTCACTCGGTGGCCTCCTCATACTGCCGCCACCTTCAGACTCGGTCATTGTGCCACTCTGTGGCCTACTCATGCTGCTGCCACCTCCACACTCTGTCATTGTGCCACCTCCACACTTGGTCATTGTGCCACTCTCTGGCCTCCTCCTGATGCTGCTGCCACCACCACCTCCAGACTCGGTCATTGTGCCACTCTATGGCCTCCTGATTCTGTTGCCACCTTCAGACTCTGTCATTGTGCCGCTATGTTGTCTCCTCATGCTGCTTCCACCTCCATACTTAGTCATTGTGCCACTCTGTAGCCTGCTCATGCTGCTATCACCTCCACACTCTGTAATTGTGCCATTCTGTGGCTTCCTCATGCTGCTGCCACCTCCACACTCTGCCATTGTGTCACTCTGTGGCTTACTGATGCTGCTGCCAACTCCAGAGTCTTATCGTGCCATTCTGTGGCTTTTACATGCTGCCGCCACCTCCAGACTCGGTCATTGTGCCACTCTGTGGCCTCCTCATGCTGCTGCCACCTCCACACTTGGTCATTGTGCCACTCTGTGGCCTCCTCCTGATGCTGCTGTTGGCATCTCCAGACTCGGTTATTGTGCCACTCTGTGGCCTACTCATGCTGCTGCCACCTCCAGACTGGGTCATTGTGCCACTCTGTGGTCTCCTGATGCTACCACCACCTCCACACTCTGTCATTGTGTCACTATGTGGCCTACTCATGCTGCTACCACCTCCACACTTGGTTATTGTGCCACTCTGTAGCCTCCTCCTGATGCTGCTGCCACCATCACCTCCAGTCTCGGTCATTGTGCCACTCTGTGGCATCCTGATTCTGCTGCCTCCTCCAGATTCTGTGATTGTGCAGCTCTGTGGTTTCCTCATGCTGCTGCCACTTCCACACTTGGTCATTATGCCACTCTGTGGCCTTCTCCTGATGCTGCTGCCGCCACCTCCAGACTCTGTCATTGTGCCACTCTGTGGCCTACTCATGCTCCTGGCACCTCCACACTTTGTCATTGTGCCACTCTGTGGCCTACTCATGCTGCTACCACCTCCACACTTTGTCAGTGTGCCATTCTGTGGCTTTCTCATGCTGCTTCCACCTCCACACTCTGCCATTGTGCCACTCTGGGGCTTTCTCATGCTGCTGCCAACTCCAGACTCTGTCATTGTGCCATTCTGTGGCTTCCACAAGCTGCCGCCACCTCCAGACTCGGTCATTGTGCCACTCTGTGGCCTCCTCATGCTGCCGCCACCTGCAGACTTGGTCATTGTGCCACTCAGTGGCCTTCTCCTAATGCTGCTGCTGCCGCCACCTACAGACTCTGTCATTGTGCCACTCGGTGGCCTCCTCATACTGCTTCCACCTCCAGACCCTGTCATTGGGCCACTCTGTGGTCTCCTCATGCTGCTTCCACCTCACCACTATGTCATAGGTCCACTCTGGACTTCTCATGCTGTTCCCACCCTACCAACTTCATGACTGGTCGACTATTTTTGCTTTCGGCCTGGCTGACATCATGATTTATTTGACACTTCTGATCTGTCAGAAGGAAGAAAAAAATGAGACGCACAACAGATCAATTTTTTGGGGGTTATTGTTCTGAAGGATCAGAAAATGGGGAAAATTAATCAGTGACGTCAACACAAACTTACTGCTGACACCCTCTCCACTCTGTCAGGGGGCTCTACTTGTATAAGCGTTTAATAGAACAGGTTCTGTAGACATCTATATGGAATCAGCTGACGAGGGTGTAAAAGGAGTGCGCTTCTTCTTGACGCTAACATCTACCTGTAAGGCTGAGTTCATACTTGGTCCCGTGACTGCCCAAATAAGTGAAGTGTGCAGGGATTCTAAGAGCAACACCTGTCATGTACTTGTCATACTGACTCACAGTATTGTTTCACTACCACAGCAGACTCCTTGTGCATATTACTGCAAGGCACAGTGTTCTACACCCTGTGGTAAGGTGCAAGGTGCCGTTATCGATGGGAGGTACGTGTCACCGAGGTTCCTGGCCTCAGTGAGGTGAGAGCCGGGTTTTATGTGTCAGCAGCAGCTAGTGCTGCTTGACATTTATAGTTATTTTGGCTGCAAAGCCAATCCGGGCCGGCTCTTACTGGGAGTAGGCAAAGAGTTGGGTGGGTGCCTATTCCCCACGGTCCAGGCCGGACTTTGCTGGGCTTTAAAACACAGCCAGCACCAGCAGGTGGGGGTGATTGTCCTGGAGCTGCTGTTAGGCTGTGGAGTCACTTGTGTTTGGAAGTTCTCTGGGCTGGACGCAAGAGCCCAGCAAGGAGGAGTGCAGACGACCTGGAAGCCTGACGGCGACTGTCTTGCGGCTGGACTGACAGCCAGGTGCGAACCTGCACCTAAAACCTCCCAGGTGACTAGAACCTGATTTGGACTGTTTTGTTTTGCCTCATGATTTCTGGTGTGTGTGAACAAACACCAAGAGACTGTTTATATCGTTTGTTTTTGTGCAAGTGTGAATAAAACACTGTTCATTGCACCTTCTGGACTCCCTGTTTTGCCTCTGTACTGCACCCGCACCGCTATCTACCAGAGCGACCCCCCACATTTGGTGGAGGATGCGGGCATGCGCAGTGAGGCTGGCGTGAACGCCGAAGTTTGTTTGTTTTGCTGAGCACAAGTGCATGGCATATATAAAACCGGCACAGCTACAAGTAGGAATTGCTGGCAACATGGAGGCGGCTGTGAAAGCTCTCATAGAGGCTAACGTGCAGCAGCGGGAGACCAACCAGCTACTATTACAGCACGTGATGGCGTTACAAGCTGCAGGAGCGTCCCACCCTGTCCATGATGCCCGGAAAGCGGTCCGTGCGGCGATCCCAAAAATGACCCCCTCGGACGACGTTGAGACGTATCTGGCGGTCTTTGAGAAGGTAGCCGTGAGGGAGAAGTTACCCCGTGACCAGTGGGCCGAGGTGGTCGCTCCGTTCCTGGCATCCGGACCCCAGCAGTTTTTTTTTGACCTAGCAGATGACCAGGCTGCTGATTACCCCACGGTGAAGGGGGAGATTCTGGCCAGACTGGGGGTAAATGTGTTGGTCCGGGCTCAGCGGGTCCACCAGTGGGACTTTAAATCGGCTGAACCCGCCAGGCCGCAGTACTATGAGTTGCTGCACAGGTTGCAAAAGTGGCTGCAGCCTGAGGTTCTAAGTCCGACGGCTATACTGGACCGTTTGCTGGCCGACATGTTCTGGAGGGCCCTACCTTACTCCCTTCAGCACTGGATCGGCCAGGTATCCCCCACTAATGCCCTTGAAATGGTTGATCTGGTGGAGCGTTACGAGGCCACCAGAAACCTGCAGGGGAGTCTTGCTGGGAAGGGGCCAGTCAAACCCCGGAGGCCTCCACCCCAGTTCCGACGACTGGCGACAGAGAGACCTGCACGGAATGTGCCCCTGCGGTTCCGCCTCCCGTGGTATGCTGGAGGTGTCAGGAGCCAGGCCACCTCAGGGTCGACTGTCCGCACCAGGGTGAGCCGATGGAAGTGAACTACGGCTATCGCCACTCCCTGTATGCACGGAAGCTGTGTGCAACTGGCACCCGTGAGGTGCAGGACAATAACCACCTGTGTCAGGTAGAGGTGGGAGATTCTCTGGCGGTGGCCCTGCTGGACTCCGGGAGTCTAGTCTCCCTGGTAAGGGCTGCCCTGGTACGGCCTGTGGAGTATACCGGCCGTAAAATCGGGGTCCTGTGCATCCACGGAGACCTAAAAGACTACCCCACTGCACTAGTGACTTTCTCCACAGCGTCTGGTAAGTGGACCCACGAGGTGGCTGTCGCTACTAAACTCCCACATGAACTGATACTTGGGAGGGACTTCCCAGGTTTCCCGGCGCTGTGGCCGGCAATAAAAGTATCTGATGGACCCGAGACAGGGGTAACCCTAGTAGAGTGGCCTGATACCACTGGAAGGCCAGAACCCTGGGAGCCCGAATCTGAAGGGCCAGCGGTAGGGGTGACCACTGCTCCAGCGGTAGAGGGGGAAGCAACCCCACTGAGGGTAATGGTGGGAGACACGGAGGACTTGCCACCGGGACCTGAGTTGGCAGACCTCAATGTCTCCGGGGAAAATTTTGGGACCGCACAACACCGGGACCAAACCCTAACCAGGGCCTGGGAAAGTGTTGTAATGATTGATGGTAAACCCCAGAAACCTGGGGCTGAATTAATGTTTCCGCGATTTATTGTTCTTCAGGATATGTTGTATCGGGTGAACCAAATCCGAGGTGAGCCAGTTGAACAGTTGGTGGTGCCCACCGCATACCGCAAGCTTGTTATGGAGCTTGCCCACCAACATGTTCTTGGGGACACATGGGGTGGCAGAAAACGCAGGACCGCGTACTACAGCGATTTTACTGGCCCGGTTTGTTTAAGGAAGTAGAGGAGTTCTGTAAGTCCTGTCCGACCTGTCAGGTAAATAGCCCCCAGCCGCATTACAGAAGTCCCCTGGTCCCTCTCCCAATAATTGAGGTCCCATTCGAGCGTATTGCCATGGATCTGGTCGGACCCGTACCGAAGTCTGCTAGGGGTCACCAACATATCCTGGTGGTTCTGGACTATGCTACTCGGTATCCAGAGGCGGTGCCTCTGCGACATACCTCGGCTAAGCTCATTGCCAAAGAGTTAATGGAAATGTTTTCCCGTGTGGGCCTGCCAAAAGAGATTCTGACCGACCAAGGGACCCCTTTTATGTCCAAAGTTATGAGGGAACTGTGTAAATTGTTGCGTATAAAGCAGTTACGGACGTCCGTTTACCATCCGCAAATGGACGGTCTTGTCGAAAGGTTCAACCAAACTCTAAAAAATATGTTAAAAAGGGTGGTGTCCAGAGATGGGAAGGACTGGGACCTGCTTCTGCCCTATCTCATGTTCGCCGTGCGAGAGGTGACCCAGGCCTCTACTGGGTTCTCGCCCTTCGAACTGCTTTATGGCAGACACCCTCGGGGCCTGTTGGATATCGCCAAGGAAGCGTGGGAACAACAGCCTGTCCCCCACAAAAGTGTCATTGAGTATGTCACCCAGATGCAGGACCGGATGGAAAGGGTGTTGCCGCTGGTCCGGGAGCATATGGAGGCAGCGCAACAAGCCCAGAGTAGGGTGTATAATCGTCAGGCTCGGGTACGGAACTTCAACCCGGGAGATCGGGTTTTGGTTCTGGTGCCCACCCTTGACAGCAAGTTCCTAGCCAGGTGGCAGGGCCCCTATGAGGTTATCGAGAAGGTAGGGGAAGTAAATTACAAAGTACACCAGCCAGGGCGGCGCAAGCCGGAGCAGGTGTACCACGTGAATTTACTGAAGCCGTGGAAAGACAGGGACACGGCCGACGACAACAGCCCCCGGCCAGGGCTTCTAGGTGACAAGGGTCCAGCCCCACAGTTCGAGGCCTGCGAAGCGGTAGCCACGGTAAAATTGCAGACAGCCTGTCTTCCAAACAAGTTCAGGAAGTCAGGAGTTCATCAGTCGGAACACGGATGTGTTCTCGGACCTCCCTGGCCGCACGTCTCTCATCCAACATGACATCGTCACTGAGCCTCAGGCCAAAATCCGGTTAAAACCATACCGGGTACCCGAGGCTCGGCGACGGGCCATCGCGGAGGAAGTGCAATTAATGTTGAAGCTTGATGTCATTGAGGAATCGAAAAGTGAGTGGGCCAGTCCCATAGTTCTAATACCCAAGCCGGACGGGACGTTGAGGTTCTGCAACGATTTTCGCAAATTAAATGAAGTGTCCAAGTTCGATGCGTATCCCATGCCCCGGGTAGACGAGCTTGTTGAGAATTTAGGGCAAGCCCGTTATTTTTCTGTGCTAGTTCTCACTAAAGGATACTGGCAAGTACCCTTAACGGAGGCGGCCAAGGAAAAAAACGCTTTTGTTACTCCGCATGGCCTGTATCATTACAAGGTGTTACCCTTTGGCCTGCATGGTGCCCCCGCCACCTTCCAAAGGTTAATGGATATTGTGCTGCGACCTCATCGTCGGTACGCCTCGGCCTACTTAGATGATGTAATCATCCACAGCACCGACTGGGAAAGCCATTTGCCCAAAGTGCAGGCGGTAGTAGATGCCCTGAGGAAAGCTGGTCTAACCGCCAATCCAAAGAAGTGTGCAATTGGGTTGGAAGAGACCAAATATCTGGGATATGTTATTGGGCGCGGAGTCATCAAGCCGCAGGTAACTAAGGTAGAGGCCATTCGTAACTGGCCCCGACCGGTCACCACCAGGCAGGTAAAGTCCTTCCTGGGAATTGTAGGGTACTACATGCGGTTTGTGCCCCACTTTGCCACAATAGCAGCGCCGTTGACAGACCTGTTGAAGGGGCGAAAGTTGGGTAAGGTTAGATGGAATGAGAAGGCGGAGTAGGCTTTCTCCGCGTTGAAGTCGGTCCTGTGTGGGTCCACGGTTTTGGTGACACCCCACTTCAACAGGGAGTTCGTCGTTCAGACGGATGCCTCGGAGGTAGGTCTCGGTGCAGTACTGTCTCAGGAGGTCAATGGGGAAGAACATCCCGTTGTCTTCCTGAGCCGTAAACTCACCCCAGCCGAGACCAGGTATAGTATAGTGGAGAGGGAGTGCCTGGCTATCAAGTGGGCACTCGAATCTCTCCGCTATTACCTGTTAGGGAGGAGGTTCCGTCTGGCGACCGACCATTCCCCTCTCAAGTGGATGAGCCAGGCCAAGGAGAGGAATGCTCGGGTCACCAGGTGGTTCCTATCCTTGCAAAATTTCAAATTTTCGGTAGAACACAGGGCAGGCCGCTTGCAGGGTAATGCAGATGCCCTGTCCCGCGTCCACTGCCTCACATGTGTTCACCCCCTCAGGGTTGAACAAAGGGGGGGGGGTATGTGGTAAGGTGCAAGATGCCGTTATCGATGGGAGGTACGTGTCACCGAGGTTCCTGGCCTCAGTGAGGTGAGAGCCGGGTTTTATGTGTCAGCAGCAGCTAGTGCTGCTTGACATTTATAGTTATTTTGGCTGCAAAGCCAATCCGGGCCGGCTCTTACTGGGAGTAGGCAAAGAGTTGGGTGGGTGCCTATTCCCCACGGTCCAGGCCGGACTTTGCTGGGCTTTAAAACACAGCCAGCACCAGCAGGTGGGGGTGATTGTCCTGGAGCTGCTGTTAGGCTGTGGAGTCACTTGTGTTTGGAAGTTCTCTGGGCTGGACGCAAGAGCCCAGCAAGGAGGAGTGCAGACGACCTGGAAGCCTGACGGCGACTGTCTTGCGGCTGGACTGACAGCCAGGTGCGAACCTGCACCTAAAACCTCCCAGGTGACTAGAACCTGATTTGGACTGTTTTGTTTTGCCTCATGATTTCTGGTGTGTGTGAACAAACACCAAGAGACTGTTTATATCGTTTGTTTTTGTGCAAGTGTGAATAAAACACTGTTCATTGCACCTTCTGGACTCCCTGTTTTGCCTCTGTACTGCACCCGCACCGCTATCTACCAGAACGACCCCCCACAACCCCTATAAAGGCTGTCTGCAGCCCGGAAATAGCAGTTTTTTAACTCGATTCGCCTCAAATAAATTCGTATCGAAGCAAATTTTTCCGAAAAATTTGGCTAACCGGCCGAATCGAATTTTTGAAAAATTCGCTCATCTCTACTGATAATACAACCATCTGCATCCGTTATGAACAGATCCGGTTGTATTAACTTTAACATACCCAAGACGTTTTATATTGTGTCAAATTGTGTCAGAGAAAACGGATCCCATTGACTTGCATTGTGGGTCATGACGGATCCATCTTGCTCCGCATCCCAAGATGGAACGAAAACCAGAGCATGCTGCAGTTTGCTCTATGATATGAGAATGCAACCAAACGGAATAGAATGCATTTTGGAGCATTCTGTTCTGTTCGGTTATGTTTTGTCCCCATTGACAATGAATAGGGACAAAACTAAAGCGTTTTTTTCTGGTAATGAGACCCTATGAGGGATCTCAATACTGGAAAATATTAACGCTAGTGTATGTTAAAAAAACAAAGATAGATAGATAGATAGATAGATAGATAGATAGATAGATAAATAGATAGATCCTTGCTTAAAAATTTGTGAACCCTTCAGAATTTTCTATATTTCTGCATAAATTTGAGCTAAAACAGCATAAGATTTTCACACAAGTTCTAAAAGTAGATGTAGATAAACAAATCAAATAAGTTAGTCAAAAATATAGACTTGGTCATTTATTTATTGAACAAAATGATCACATGTCTGTGAGTGGCAAAAATATGCCAACCTTTAGGATTAGCTGATAATTTGAAGGTGTTTTTAATCAATGGGATGGCAATCAGGTGTTAGTGGGCGACCTGTTTTATTTAAAGAACAGTGATCTATCAAAGTATGATCTTCACAACACATGTTTGTGGAAGTGTATCATGGCATGGACAAAAGAAATTTCTAAAGACCTCAGAAGAAGTGTTGTTGATTCTCATCAGGCAGTAAAAGGTTACTAAACCATCTCTAAAGAGTTTAGACATCAATAATCCACAGTCAGACAGATTGTGTATAAATAGTGAAAATTCAAGACCATTATTACGTTCCCCAGGAGGGGTCAACCAACAAAAATCACACCAAGAGCAAAGGATATAATATTCTGCAAAGTCACAAAGAAGTCCAAGGTAACCGCAAGCAACTAAAGACCTTTCTCACTTTAGCTAATGTTAATGTTCATAAGTCAACCATCAGGAGGACACTGAACAACAATGAAAGGAGAAAGCCACTATTCTCCAGAATGAACATTGATGCTCATCTGCACTGCAGTTTGCTAAACTTTTGGAACAATGTTTTGTGGACAGATGAGGCCAAAATAGAACCTTTTGGTTTAAATGAGAAACATTATGTTTGGAGAAAGGAAAATACTGCATTCTAGCATAGTATTATGGTTTGGGCCTGTTTTGCTGCATCTGGGCCAGGACGGCTTGCCATTATTAACGGAACAATGAATTCTGAACTATGCCAGCAAATTCTAAAGTAAAATGTCAGGACATCTATCCGTGAGTTGAATCTCAAGAGAATGTGAGTTATGCAGCAAGACAACGACCTTAAGATCACAAGCTGTCTTACCAAAGAATAGTTAAAGAAGAATATAGTTAAAAATTTGGCCAAGTCAAAATCTAAAAGAAATGTTATGGAAGGACCTGAAGCAGCAGTTCATGGAAGGAAACCCAAAAACATAACAGACTTGAAGTGATTGTATGGAGGAATGAACTAAAATTCCTCCAAGCCGATGTGCAGGACAAATCATCAAATTCTGTAAATTTTTAGTTGCAGTTATTGCTGCACAAGGAGGGTCAGACCATATACTGAAAGCAAAGGTTCACATACTTTGACCACTCACAGAAATGTGCTATGGGATCATTTTCCTCCATAATTTTTTTTTTTAAACTCATTTGTATGATTTGGTTATCTTTATCTGCTTTTAGGACTTGTGGGAAAATCTGACGTAGTTTTGGGCCAAATTTCTGCAGAAATATACAAAATTATGAAGGGTTCACAAAGTTTCAAGCACCACTGTAGATAGATACAGATATAGCACACTTTAAATTGAGTCAAGTAAAATTTTGCAGCAACTGTGACAACTTACCCTAAATTCACATATCCTTTATTGAAATCCGGTGGTGTATTCCAGCTGGGGAACAGACTACCAGAGTTACCAGATCCAGCATAGCTGGACATGGGCCCTCATGAATCCCATTGAATCTCATTATAGTCAGTGGGGATCCAGCAGTACATGTTCAGCTATGCTGGATATGTTAACCCCAATAGTCTGTTCCACTGCTGGAAGAGACTACCGGAGTTTAAAACCGGTAAAGTGAACCTAGTCTTACTTTCATGAATGTGAACCTAGTCTTACTTGCATAAATTATGTTTGTACTGTGTAGAAATGTTGTCAGGATCTTGGTCAAATATCCATTCTGCAGTAGTGATGGAGCAAAATCTCATGGTGCATCCACTTATGTTGTGTCACTACAGTATTTATTGTCTGTATATATACAGTATATTACATTGAGGACTATGTTTTACCATCACTATATTTTACGTGTCTATCTCACAGACCCTTTTGGCAATGTCACCCTTTGCAGCTGACTGACATATTGCTGCTGCGGCTCCCCCCTCCCTGCCATGTCTTCTTCCCTTTTTTCTAGTGGTCTAATCTGATGTGTCTCATCTCAGGTGATTAACATAATTAACAAGATTAGATGGCCTTGTTATTCAGCGTAATAACATCTTTCTCTAACACACTGCACATGTCGCGCTGACAGTGAGTCTACTACCCAGCCATAGAGGCGCCCATCTGTAGATCTGTCAATAATCCCAGCCAAATGGTGTCTGTCCTGTAATACACGATTACTAATCACTTTCTAGGTTTATTGCGTCGCTGAGAGTTATTTCTGCAAGTGTTCTACTGATGTATGAAACCTGTGCACCCGCAGAACCATGTGTGCCTGTGCCCACCGTGCCCAATGTCTCCATATACTGTCTACACATCAAGACATATAAGAGAGGGGCTCAGTAATCACTGAGATTCTTGCGGGCCAGACAGCTTGATGAAAACAGCCAAAAGATACAGATGTGTCGTTAATGTGAAGGCAGAAAAATGTGCGCGCTCTATTCCAGCTATTGAACTATAAAGGGGCAGTCTGGGCTTATGGGACTCACTAAAATGTGTCTGAGCCAGCAGAATTTACACATCGCTCTACAGCATCGTACTAACAGCTGCACAACAGCATGGCCTGCAGGTTAACCCAGCCCTGCCAACTGTGGACCTCAGCAAACCATCCATCATTAACCTGTTACGTGCTGCACCATACTACGACATTTATCTATTACCCGTTCTGGAGCAAAATCATTGTCATCTGCTACTAAACACAAGAAATTGTTCTTAGATAAGGGTTAATACAATAGGAGCCTCATTAAGCCTCCAGAGCAGAAGTCATTTGTTCTGTCTAGACAACACCTTTCCATATGTAATGTGTGGGATTATGGATTTAAAGGGTTTCTGTCACCAGAAATACCTAAATTAAACTGACTGACATTAGCGATGTGTTAATGTCAGTTGAACCTAACTAGCCTATTCCTAGTTTTATCTATGCCCCCTTTACTCCATAAATGTAACTTTTATGATATTCAAATTAGCCTCAAGGAGCAGGGGGGAGTGTTACTCTTACTCCTAGTGGCTTCTTTCTCCCACCTCTGTCACCTCCCTCCAAGTCTTGATTGACAGGGCCAGGCAGCGTTCTCATCCTCCTGCCGGCCCTGAGGGTATGGTAAATCTTGCACCTGTGCCGTGCCATTCAGTATTCAGTGTAGGCACAGTAAGGAGGTTGGCAGCCAGTGAGCATCCTTCCTTTACTATGCCTGCGCCGAATACTGAATGGCACGACGCAGGCAAGAGATTTACCATGGACTCAGGGCCGGCAGGAGGATGCGAACGCTGCCTGGCCCTGTAAATCAAGACTTAGAGGGAGGTGACAGAGGTGGGAGAAAGAAGCCACTAGGAGCAGGAGCAACACTCCCCCCCCTGCTCCTTGAGGCTAATTTGCATATTATAAAAGTTACATTTATGTGTAACGGGGGCATGGATGAAACTAGGAATAGGCTCGTTAGGTTCAGCTGACATTAGCACATCGCTATTGTCAACCAGTTTAATTTAGGTATTTCTGGTGGGCTGCAGTGCTAATGTGTCCCTTTGGGGTGCCTTTGGCTGCTGACCCCCTCGTGATACTCTATCTGTAAATTTGTAAGGAGTCATGGTGCTCTATGAGCTGCTTCCCGCTCGCTGCTACATTTTGACTCATCTGCTTCCCACACTAGCATCCACTAAGACTGACTCAACACTTCCTGCAGCCCCTCTCTTGGTAGGAAGCAGGAATAGCCCACCTCTGCCCAACATGGGGAAGAATGGAATGGTAAGTGCCATTCTATCTAAATACCTCTCTGCCATACACATTGTCACCTGCTGGTGAACCAGGCACCGTACATGAACATAACAGTTACATAGCAATATTAGGAATGCACAGTGTAAAGGACCTGGAATAAATACAAAGATGACATTATTGTTAGCCATTAGACAAAGTAGCAGCATGTAGGAATGGTAGTGCCACTCTGGGGTACTACACATTCACTGTTATGGAAGTTCTAGAAATAGCCGAGCCACCACATGCACATGGGGGATCACGTGGGGGGTTTCGTTCTTGAGACAGGTGCGGTTTCTAGAAGTTAGACACACATCTGTCTGACATTGATAGCATATCCTAGCAATATGCCACTAATATCTCAGAAGAGACTACCACTTTAAAACACATGTACACCTTGCCAACTAGAAGACAATTATCGAGAAGGAAGCATTCCTTCTTGAGAATTACCTGCTTGTCAGTGGAGGTGAGATGCAGTTACTGTACCTTTAGCAATAACCTCCACTTGCTACTGTTACTACTCGCCCTCCGCATTCAGAGTTATTGTGTCTGGCCATCAGAGTGCAGTTCACACAGCATGGTCTGCTGCCAAGAAATGATGATTGAGGTGTCTGCACCAAAGGTCATTTCACTTAATGAACTAACGTTTTGCCCATTCATCTGCAGCACCTGCATATCCCTGCACCCATGGTCTCTTAGCCATATATTAAATCTTTAAAATCACTCTATGCTTAGAGGGACATACAGATGAACATGTCGCCATCTTCTCTGGGCCAAACTCATTTTAAATGAAAAACTGTTCTCTGGTCAGATTGATCAAAATTTTAAATTCTTTTTGGAAACCATGGATGCTGTGTACTGCAGACTTAAGAGGAGAGTGACTATCCAGCTTGATATCAGCACACAGTTCAAAAGTCTGCATTTCTGATGGTATGGGGTTGCATTAGTGCTTATGTTGTGGGCAGCATACACCTCTGGAAAGGCACTATTAATGCTGAACAGTATATAGAAGTTTTAGAACAACATGTGCTCTCATCCAGACAACATCTCTTTCAGGGAGGGCCTTCCATATTTAAGCAGGCCAATGTTAAACCATACTCTGCATCACAGCAGCATGGTTTTGCAGATGAAGAGTCTGGGCGCTGAGGTGGCCTGCCGGCAGTCCAGACCTTTCACTAATAGAAAACATTTGGCTCATCGTGAAATGAAAAATCTGGCAAAGAAGACCCAAAACTGTTGAGCAGCTAAAATCCTACATCTTCTCCCAAAGCTCCAGCAATTGGTCTTCCTCTTCCAAACATTTACAGACTGTTGTTAAAACAAGAGGGTTTCTGCTACACAATGGTAGACTTGGCCTGTCCCTTTTTTTGAGATGCATTGCTCCCATCAAGATCTAAATGAGTTAATTTTTTCAAAAAATGGTAGAATGTCTTACTTTCAACATCTGATATGTGTTCTATGGTCCTCTGTAAATAAAATATGAGTCTATGAGAATAAAATATGGGTCTATGAGGTTTGCAAATCATTGCATTCTATTTTTATTTATACCACCCAAATTTTTTGGAATTGGGGTTGTTGTAGAAATTTCCTTGTGCCCGACGCACATATTCAAGCTTCGCTAAAAGTGCACCAAAGTACACCAGCCACAAATAATTTCTCCCGTGCTTACAAGCATGTGTTTCAAGCTCTTTTATGTAAGGAAAGGCCACACTCTTCTAGGAGTCAGTCCCGCCCAGACCCTTTTCTTTATTTAAATAGACAAAGGGGTTACAATAGGAAGGGGCAGGCCCAACACCTGACCACTTCCTTCATGTACAGTACAATCATACAGGAAGTGATGACACACAGGAAGTAACCACCCCATGTCTCCAATTACCACTGGAGTGAACCTTAGTTCACTAGGATTCTCATGTGTGCTTATGTATAGGAATTGCGTCATTATCTCTAGCGGTTGATCAGGCACATTGGAAACAATAAATGCACGTTCCTTTTTGTATATTGTTCTCTTAATAAATGCATCCACGCCAAGCCAATAAATCCGCTCTTTGGGCGGGGGCCCAAGCTGGCGCACATACATTTCCCAAGAAAACACTGCTCTGCAGCGCATCAGTCTCCCCCGGCCTACAGCCCAGTGCATAGCACATAGACTGTTTGCCAGCGGAGACCTCTGCGCCCGGCAGCTGATTGTTCTCTACATCCACAGTAAGATATCCACTCCAATGGTTTACACACTGAGAGACATGATGACTATACATGACATATTAAAAACACATCCTAATAAAATTTCCACAACAGTGTTGTACTCTGCCCCGTGTTTTGCTAATTCACAGTAGTTTACCTATAGTGGTATAGAGGACAGATGGAAGATATCAACACATGGCTGCAAGATGTCAATACGTGGGTTTGTATGTACTCTGTAACCATGTGCAGGTAAGATCCACTATATTCCGATTAAAAAGTTGGGTTTTTATTGAAGTTCATTTAAAATTGTGAACCAGGCAGCAAAAAAATATATATATATATACAGATCATGGCATGTATACACAGGAGAAACCTCCAGTCATAAATTAAAACTACTGATCTCCTAAACGGGTTAACCAGGGGTTTCCTGGATATACATGTACAGCTGTATGTGTTCATTTTCTAATGCCTGGATCATGATTATTATTAAACATTAATCAAAGAATGGCTTTTTAACAAGGAGAGTTGTGACAGAATCAGTGGCGTACATAGAGAAGTAAGGGCCCCATGGCAAGGACCAAACCAGGCCCCCTACACAGGACAGAAGGGTTTGCACCTAAACCCCTTTTAATGACCCTTGGGCCATTTTTCCACTGCCTCATTTGCTAAAGGTTGTTTCTTTAGAAGGTAGAATCTTGACCAAGTGTTCACCCCCAGTAGAAGAGGAGATGATCCCTACTAAGACTGGACCCCCTCTTGCCCTGGGACCCATAGCAGTTGCATGGTCTGTCGCTATGGTAGTTACACCCCTGGCCAGAATTTACCTACACTTGCAGACTTGGAATTTCAAACATGTTGAGGTGAGCTGATCGGCTGTTTTTCAGACACATAGGACTGTAGAAGAGCTGTACATTATAAAATGTACACATTTTTAGCATGTCTTTATCTTAGATACATTGTAACAACAATAAAGCATTATACATAACAACACAGTTAATAAAAAGGTGTATTAGCTTCCTTAAGATTAAGCACTGTACAGAGATTGGTGTTGGGCTTTAATCTGGAGCGCTGATGTATGGCAGGGGTTAAATTTCCTTCTCCTGCAATCTAACAGGAGCAAGTTGGGTACCCGACATTCAGTGACAGCCAGGGAAAACAGAAGCAATTTACTACCATTTGCTTCTTCATAGCCCTGGCTGCCATGGTAATCTCCCTGCTGCCGTGTGCACTATGCACAGGGCAGCAGAGAGAGTGTGAGATCCTATTCACTCTAATAGAGCTCTATTAGGGTGAAAAGGACAAGGGATTAAAAGATCCCAGGTTCTAGCCCTTAAGGGGGAAAATTGTTAAAAAAAGGAAAAAAAAAAAGTTTAAAAAAAATCAAAATATTAAGTATAAATCGCCCCCTTTCCCAATTTTACATATAAAATATATAAACAATAAATAAATAAACATATTACATATCACAACGTCCGAAAAGTCCAAACTATTAAAATATTTTAAAAAGTTCTATGCGGTGAACGCCGTAACAGAAAAAAATAAAATAAAAACTGCGCGATTCACCATTTTTTTTAGTCACCTTGTCCCCCCAAAAAATAAGATCGGACTGTTCTATTATGGTTCCATAAAATGCGGAATGCACGCAGCTTTTTTTGGTGTTTGATTTTTATTGCGTCGTGTCGATTGGCATCGAGTATCACAATACTTTTTTATGGTATTGAAACCGAATCGAACCTATTGCACACGACTGTATCGGTTTGCGGTCCGCAAAATACGGATCCGCAAAAAAAAAAATGATGACAGCTGTGTGCATTCCGTTTTTTGCGGAACGGAACATCTGGCCCCTGATAGAACAGTACTTTGCTTGTCCGTGATGCGGACAATAATGGGACATGTTCTATCTTTGAACGGAACGGAAATGGGATGCATACGGAAGACCTTCCGTTTTTTTTTGCGGACCCATTGAAATGAATGGTTACATATACGGACCATGTACGGAACGCAAAAAACGGCCCGTACAATCTAAAAAAAAAAAAAAAACATTTGTGTGAAAGAGGCCTAATCCTGAGCATAGGTAATCAATGTAATACACCCAGACAGCCCCTTTAACCTATTCCCTTACCATAGCATATGCACATACCATATTATATATTCAGCTCTTTCTCATATATGCATTAAATGCTGTGAAGCAGATGAGCCCTGTGCTACTGGTTTACATACTCTGCAATATTTCTCAATGTAAAGACCTATTTCTCCCTCAGTCATATACTGCCCCATAAAATTACTGGCCTATAACTCTTGCCAATCCATGTCCCTTTTACCCACAAGCGGTGGAACTAGAGGATAGTTGCAGCTTGTGATTTATGGCACATTTCAGCCCTATTGATTGAACACGTGCACACACATAAAATGTTCTTCTGCCCCTGGCCGAGACGCTAATTTATATCCCTGTGCCCTTCACTGCCAGGCACGATATATGGGCTGGCCCACACTGCCAGCTCCACATTTAACCTTTTAATGGTGTGCACAATAAACACAGGACTAATGCAATATATGTGTGTGTACACACAGAAACCTAGTGCCAACTAAATAATATGAGGGTCGTTATAATGACATACAGTATACAGTACTGCGAATATAGAGAGGAAAATCCACACAGGGGACATGTAAGGACGGAGATTAGGATGAACAAGCCTCTGATTTTGTGGGCAGGGATGAAGACTCGTGCCGTTCCCCCACAATATAAAGTATATGACACACCATGTACAGGGATGTTATGTACTATGCTAACGTGCATATGTGGATTTGTACGTCATTGATCATCAGCCTGCCACACCTGGTACTGCTGCTTCATGGTGGCAACTCTAGCTGATTTAACATGTTTTGTGACAAATCAATTTCTTGAAAAAATTGGGCGAAGAGTCCGAATCGAATTGTTGAAAAATTCGCTCATCTCTATTCTAATTGCTACATATAAATGCAGTTAAACAAGAAGGGAGTGTATTCCCTCAGTCCCGATCTTTGCCCCATTAGGCTGGGTCATGTGAAAGGGCTCTCAGGCTTCACATCTGCATTTCACTTTTTTTTTTATCAAGGGTTCCTTCAGGACTTCTGTGACTCTTAATGGGGGAATTAGAGCAGTAGGCAGCATAACTGTGGACGGAAATCACAAAGGATCACTAACCTACCTCATTATAATTCAGTGGGGTCTGCTGAGCACCTTTCTGATCCAGTGTTACAAATGGACATCATAGAAGATCTGGAGTAGGAGGATTGGTGAGGTATTTTCCTTGTGGTATTTATATGAGTGTGGTAATGGGGGGCACCAGCAACTGCAGAAAGCAGATTTATATATTTTAGGGTAGGATATATATTTTTGTAGAAAATGTGTGGCTCATGATAGCAAGTGGCAAGGAAAGTAATGTGTACGCCTGTCTATGTGGAAACCTGATGCCAAGGTTTGCATTTGCAGTATAAATATGTTATATAATGAAAAGGTTTTATCACAGCTCAGAGGTATAGAAAAGCGGCTTGTAGACGTCACACACATTCATGCGTATACTACATTCAATTTATTACTGTATGAAGGGGTTTACTAAAATCAGATAGCGTTTGGGAAAAAACAAGAAATTTGTATTGGGGTACAAGGGATTAATATCTGTGCTAGATAACTGTATATATATACCGGTGCAATATTGATATGTCAGGGTGCGGTTTGATCGAATGTGACCAATACCTAAAAGATCCCTGTTTGCACCGCTATATAATAGATATGTACGGTTAGGGTGGCTGCCGCTGCGCTGGTTGCATCATCATTGAACCGCTAGCAGCTGGCATCACAGTGCTCCCACCTTAACCCTACTAAAATTATCAGTGAGGCTGCTAATATTTTGATACTAATATAAATCGCTCAGCTCTCAGTATGGCAGCTCAACGCGTTTCCTCGCCCTATTGCGGGCATCTCATCAGGAGCTATCAGGAGAGAGAAAATATCACATTGCAAACATCGCGCACCACTGATGGCGTGCACGCGATACAAGCCTCCGGCGCTAGTTCGCTCAGCGCTGCAGTTTAAATAGCCATAGCCCTGCCCATCTGGAAGGAGCTAGCTCAGGGTTCCGTCACTACGACCAGAGGATAGGAAAAAATATCTCCTCCCCCCTGAGACCAATACATCGTACGCTCTCCTGGTTAATAATTTATTTATTCATGGTGACATAAGCCGGCAGTTTTGTACGGTTAGAGATATGGTGCACTAAAGCTGTCAGGACCACCGGAAGAGAGAAATGACAGCAAAAGGGGGTTGATTGTGTGTGTAACAGGATACGATATACTCCAGGTCAAGTACCACACTGATAAAATGTATAACATTGTTGCATCTTAATTACCACATCAGTGGAATGTGCAACAATATTATACCTCCTAATATCAAAGATGATACAGCTATACAATATATAAGGAGGATGAACAACTTGCTTTGGAGGACTTACAAAAAGACAGGAATATAGTGATCAAGCCCTTGGATAAGGGGGGTAACGTTGTTGTCATTGACAACACAAAATATGTGCAAATGTGTACCAGGATACTGAAGGATGCGGCGTGCTACAGGAGTCTCACTGAGGATCCAACTGAAAAGTTCAAGTTGGAACTAACACAAATCTTGGATTATGGCAAAAGGAAAGGGCTCATAAACAAGGCTGAGTTTGATTTCATGTTCCCCCAATATCCAATCATGCCATCTTTTTATTCCCTCCCGAAAATACACAAGGGGTTATCACCCCTAAAAGGGAGGCCAATTGTGTTCGGGATAGGGAGCATAACGGAGAAGGCTAGCATATATGTGGATCGTATTTTGAGACCCTTTGTGGTGAGCCTGCCGTCCTATGTCCAGGATACAATGGACGTACTACGGAGGCTCAATGATCTACACTGTAATGCTGGGACGCTGCTGGTTAGCCTCGATGTGGAAGCCCTTTATAGTTCCATTCCACACCACAAGGGCTGCGAGGCAGCTGCAGCGTTCCTGGCAGAAAGGGGAGTGCAATACCAGCTGCACAATGAATTTGTGATCATGTTACTTAAATTCATTCTCAGCCATAATGTCTTTGCCTTTGACAGACGCCTCTTCCACCAGCTCAGGGGTGTGGCCATGGGAAGCCCATGTGCCCCCACGTTCGCCAACCTCTACCTGGGCTGGTGGGAGAAGGAGGTGGTCTTCGGTGAGAGCATGGAACAGTGAGCCTCGTCCATTCTGATGTGGATGAGATTCATTAATGATGTTTTCATCCTATGGAAAGGATCCAAGTCAGAGTTTGATGAATTTGTGGGCCTCCTCAATATTAATGACTTGGGTCTATTTTTTACCCACAAGATCAATGACACCTATCTATAACATTGGATCTGGATGGAAAAATTGTCACTAACATGTTTCGTAAACTGACTGCCACGAACTCTCTGCTCAGGTGGGAGAGTAGTCATCCCATTCCACTTAAGCGTGGAATACCCAAGGGGCAGTACCTCAGGGCAAGGCGCAATTGCTCTGAGTGGACTGACTTCAGGCAGGCATCTAATGACCTTCATAGGAGGTTCAAACAAAGGGGGTACCCAGAAGCCCCTCTCAGAGAGGCATTTCAACATGCAGCCTCGTGCAGGAGAGAGGATCTTCTAGTTCCTAAAACCAGGGCAACCCAGGATGGACCTTTTAGGATCATAGGCACGTTTGATGCTGCCCACAAAGAGGTACGTAATGTACTGCAGGAAGCCTGGAGCATCCTCAAAACGGACCCAGTGGTGGGTGACCTTGTCGGTGACAGACTACTCATTACCTATCGTAGAGGTGGGAACCTAGGTGATAGGCTGGTACACAGCACATTTTCCACCCCAGTGAGCAGCACCTGGCTTCCTAGTAGACCACCGGGAACACACAGATGCAGTGGTTGCGTGGTCTGCAAGGTAATCAAAAAGGGCAAGAATGTGATAAGCTCTGCCACAGGACGCAGCTACACTATAAGATCATTAATTAACTGCAGGACTGTGGGTGTGATATATTTGGCGACATGCATTTGCCTTAAGCAATATGTTGGCAAAACCAAGAGGGAACTCAGAAGGAGAGTGGGGGAGCATCTTTGTGACACCCGAAATCAAGACCTCACCCCTCTGGGGCAGCATGTCGCCGTACACCACCCCGGCATAAGCGATCGGTGCTTTCTGTTCCAGGGAATTGAACATGTTAAACATTCCCCAATTTACTGTGGACAATTTACTGTTAAGAAAAGAAGCCGAATGGATCTTCAGGCTTTAAACATTTAAGCCCCAAGGATTAAATGATTCCATCTCTTTTGTCCCTTCCCTATAAAGATTAATTGCCATATGTAGCACTGATCCTCCTCATACATTGTATAGCTGTATCATCTTTGATATTAGGAGGTATAATATTGTTGCACATTCCACTGATGTGGTAATTAAGATGCAACAATGTTATACATTTTATCAGTGTGGTACTTGACCTGGAGTATATCGTATCCTGTTACACACACAATCAACCCCCTTTTGCTGTCATTTCTCTCTTCCGGTGGTCCTGACAGCTTTAGTGCACCATATCTCTAACAGTACAATATTGCCGGCTTATGTCACCATGAATAAATAAATTATTAACCAGGAGAGCGTACGATGTATTGGTCTCAGGGGGGAGGAGATATTTTGTCCTATCCTCTGGTCGTAGTGACGGAACCCTGAGCTAGCTCCTTCCAGATGGGCAGGGCTATGGCTATTTAAACTGCAGCGCTGAGCGAACTAGCGCCGGAGGCTTGTATCGCGTGCACGCCATCAGTGGTGCGCGATGTTTGCAATGTGATATTTTCTCTCTCCTGATAGCTCCTGATGAGAGGCCCGCAATAGGGCGAGTAAACACGTTGAGCTGCAATACTGAGAGCTGAGCGATTTATAGTAGTATCAAAATATTAGCAGCCTCACTGATAATTTTAGTAGGGTTAAGGTGGGAGCACTGTGATGCCAGCTGCTAGCGGTTCAATGATGATGTAACCAGCGCAGCGGCAGCCACCCTAACCGTACATATCTATTATATAGCGGTGCAAACAGGGATCTTTAGGTATTTAGGTCACATTCGATCAAACCGCACCCTGACATATCAATATTGCACCGGTATATATATACAGTTATCTAGCACAGATAGCTCTTATTAATCCCTTGTACCCCAATAAAGATTTATTGTTTTTTCCCAAGCGCTATCTGTTTTTAGTAAACCCCAATTCTGCTATGTATAGCGCAAATATTGCATTATTTTCTAGTTAATCTATTACTGTATGAAGGACTTATTCCAATAACTGAATATGGGTATAATTAAAGGGGTTATCCAACCGCAAAAATGCCCCCCCCCCCCAAATGCCGGGGCCCCTCACACAGATTGTACTTACCACACTTCCCGGGACCCATTTTGCTTCTGATACCTGCACGACCGCCGCTGCATCTCCCAGTCTGGCGATGGGCGGGGGACAGACAATAGTAAGACGCGTCGGGAACGAGCCTACCTGCACGGCCGCCGCTGCATATCCCAGTCTGGCGATGGGTGGGGGACAGACAATAGTAAGCCACGTCGGGAACGAGCCTACTTGCACGGGCGCCACTGCATCTCCCAGTCTGGCGATGGGCGGGGGACAGACAATAGTAAGTCGCGTCAGGAACGAGCCTCCCCAGCATCGCGGGTGACGCTAGGGAGGTCCATTCCCTAGATGCAGCAGCAGCCGTGCGGGTAGCAGAACTAATGCAGGTGGCAGGGAGCGGGGTAAGGGCAATCTGTGAGAGGGACCCAGGCATTTGGGGATGGCGTGTTTGGGGTTGGATAACCCCTTTAAAGGGACTGCCCACTTTTGACAATCCCTTTTTGTTAGAAGACATAATACATTATATACCTTCTGTCCAGAGTGTTTCTTTAAGAAGTAATGATTAGCCATGAGATGATTGATATCCCTTTTGTCAACTAAAGGCATGAGGTAACAAACTTTTAAAAAGTTGATATTCAAAAATGAATGTCTTCTTCAATGTTCTTTAATCCATTCTTAATACAACATTTATTACAATCTATTCAGTATAATCATCTGGCAAATTACCCTGGCTATTCTGAGATGCAAGTGTCTTAAATGACCTGCCTAAGTGCCTCTTTAATTTGCAGCTTTTTTATTGTGTTTATTGACAGAGATAATTACATTTTGCCTTCTTGAGAACTAAGGCTACTATTTTGCAAGGTGTCCTATCTCCTCTAAAGCGGCTTTCAGGCGGCCAAAATGTAGTCGCACTACCGAGACCGCCTGTAGTCAGTGGTGTACCTTCAATGGAGGCAGAAAACTCGTCTGCTACGGTGCTCAGGAGGGCCCAGAGCTGAACTCCTTCTGTTTCCAAGGTGAAAACACTGCATTTTCATGCAACCGGAGGAGGAGGAACTCATTGCAGACAATAACTATTTAAACTCCTATGTACTGAGCTCCTTCTAGTGGTAGCTGCAGGCAGACAGTTTTGTAATAGGTGAAATGAAGTAGGAGATTCACCTGTGTATTTTTGCTAGTTTTTTTGTGTGAATACAATAAAAAAAAATTGTGTTCAGAATAGGCATAATATTTTTCAACTTTTTCTGACATAAAAGTTGGATAAAGTGAGAGAGGCTGATTTTTAAAATAAAATTTATTTTGCTTAATGAGACATAGAACCGAAGTTGATTTGTTAAAAAAAACCTTTGTAATGATGTTTCCGTACAGCATTTACAATGCATTTGCTCCGTGTAGGAAAACTTTGTCTTGGCAGAAGTTGAAAGATACTCCAGTAAATGACTTCGGTATTCCTATCTGAGGATTTAAAAACATTTCCGAAGTTGGCTTTGATACCGAGGTACCCACCAGTATCAAAGGCAACTTCAGATTTTTATTTTCAAACGTTTTCAAATCCGGCTAATGTACAATAATGGGTATCTGCAGCCAACAGTAAAGCATGGTGGGGGGTCCTTGCAAGTGTAGGGTTGCATTTCAGCAAATGGAGCTGGGAATTTGGGGGGCAGGAAAGGAGTCTGATAAGAGGAGAAGGAAGCAACTTTTTCTGATAAGATGTATCACAAAGTTTCTTATATTTGCCTGTACTACTCATTTATGGAAAAAAGAGATTTATTACTAATAAATCTGATTAAGTGATCTGGGGACTCATGATGGGATCACGTGTACTACACATGATACATAGGCATTGTATTTGGAGTGTGACCTAAATATAAGGGGTGGACTGTTTAAATCTATGTGATATCTTTTATTAAAAATAAAAAGTATGATTTTGACTGTGTCCCTCAGGGAGAAAAAAATATAAAAGAAAGATGTTATACATTGATCATCAAGCCAAGCCATGTTGTTCATCACTAAGCACAATTTACTGATTGCAGTTTGGTGAGCGTGTTGATTCACAAGCCACATACTCTGGTTGGCTTGATTATCTATTGGGAATAATGTATTCAAAAAGTAAATCTGGAACACAAATCTACAGAGCATGATATGTCCTTTTTTAGTTTTTTAAATATAATAATAATAATCTTTATTTATATAGCACCACCATATTCCACAGCCCTTTACAGAGGGTTCATGTCCAAAACCAAAGTAAGGTTAGTTTCACACTAGCGTTGTTAGATTCCGGCATCCGTGTGCAAACGGATTGCATTTGTTTTCGGATCCGGATCTGTCTGACAAATGCATTGAAACACCAGATCTGTCTCTCTGGTCTCATCCAGAAAAATGGATCTGGTATTTAAGGTTTTCACATTTTTGAAGATCTGCACATGCGCAGACCAGGAAACCAGATCCGTTTTACCGGATCACTTGGTGCCGGATCCGGCATTAATACATTTTGATCCGGCATTCAGGCAAGTCTTCCGGAATTTCGGCTGGAGAAAATACCGCAGCATGTTGCGGTATTTTCTCTGGCCAAATACCGTAAGAGTGACTGAACTGAAGACATCCTGATGCATACTGAACGAACTGATCAGTTTTTTTCTGGTATTGAGCCACTAGAACGGAACTCAATACCGGAAAACTTTAACGCTACTGTAAAAGTACCCTTACCAGCTAATATACAACTGAAACACTAGGAGTGAGGTCCCTGCTTGCAAGAGCTTACAATATATGAGGAAGTGGGAGTAATACAAAAGGTGGTTGTTATATGAATTGGTCCAGCCATCTTTGTACTGAAAGCCATGGTGTAGGCCGATCTGCATGTGCTAGTGCTTTGGGTGTGGGGATTACTGTCAGAAGAGTTGGGGCTGGAGTTACTAGGGGAAGAGTCAGTTTAGGAGGCATGATAAGCCTGCCTGAAAAAATGTGTTTTTAAGGCACATTTGAAGGTAGGAAAGTTGGGAATTGACCTGATATTCCAAGGTAGAGCATTCAAGAGAGTAAGTGCAGCTCGAAAAAAACACAGGAGTAAAAGGTACGAATTATATTATGGAGGATGCTAATCTTAGATCACTGGCAGAACAGAGAGCACGAGTAGGATGGTAGACGGAAAACAGAGTAGATGTATGGAGGTGCAGCACTGTGGAGAGCTTTGTGGTTGAGGGTGAGAAGTTTGAACTGTATTCTGTGGTGAATGGGCAACCAGTGAAGTGACTGGCACAGGCAAACAGCATCAGTATGGCAGGTGAGAGTAAGACCGATTGGTAATGAACTACAGTAGTCAAGACGAGAATAAGTAAAAGCAACCTCAAGAATTTTTGGGTCGTTTCCACCGTAAGAAAAGGACGTATTCTGGAGATGTTCTTAAGGTGCAGACAGTGTCGGACTGGGGTGCCTAGGGCCCACTAGTGGAAATTATTCTAGGGGACCTCCTTACAGCTACCAAAAAAGAAATATTACTTGTTCATTTTTCGGGCTCAGGCATGTGAATATTTACAGTTTAGCACACAATACAGTGTGCAAAACCGAACAGTATTGTGCACTGCTCTGTATCAGATTGTTTCTCATTAAGCAGCTCATTGTAGTTGATAACCTAATCTGTTAAGGTCCCTTTACACAGGGCGACAGAGCAGGAGATTGTTGGAGGAGCGTTCCTTCCCGACAATTGTCTGCTCTTTAACCGAGGAGAACGCTGTACTTCCATGCAGTGACCTCCATTGTATGGGGAGCAGTGATCACTACTGCCGATGTTCTTCCCCATACTGACTAGTTGTTTGCCGGCAGCAGATTGTGATTACATAGCACAATCTACTTCCAGTAAATGATCATTTTTATCTGCGCACAAAGGATCGAATTACGGCACCCCATGAATGAGCGTTTCGTTCGTTCATCAGGTAATCAGCCTACACGGCATCCACCTAAGCCAGTACGCCCAAGAGCTACTAAAGCGAGCAGCACGGTAACCTGTGTCACAGTGACAATATGTCTATCTTTATTTATTTTTTTACATAATAAAGCGTTTTAAAAAAAAAATCATGTTTCCATTTCTGAAAGCCATATATTTTTAATTTTTCTGCCAATGATCTTGTGTAGGGGCTCCTTTTTTGCAGGAAGAGTTGACATATTTATTGTTGCATTTTTTGGGTGCATCTCATCTCAGACAATGGGGCATATTGCTAGGATATGCCCCATTGTCTTAGAGGTGAGGGTCACACCACTGGGACCCGCACCTATATTGAGAACGGAGCCCTTAAAGTGGTGGAGGGTGCACTTTGTATACGCAGCCGCCCTCCATTTATTTTCTATGGGGCCGCCACAAATAGCTGTGCGCTGGCTCGGCTATTTCTGTCAGGCCCATAGAAGTGAATGGGAGCGGTGGCTGGACATGCGCCGTTCGCTCCCATTCCCTTCTATGGGGAGACCGCTTGGTGGTGGCCAGACCACCTTGCGGGGCTCTGTTACTGATATAGGTGGGACCCACATCTATAAGACAAGCCATATGCCCCTATTGTCTGAGATAAGAGAATCCCTTTAAGTTTTACACACTGAAAAATATCTTTTTGTGTTACCATTTTCTGAAAGCCATATTTTTTTTATTTTTTGGCCGATTGTCTTATGTAGGAGCTTGTTTTTTGCAGGATGAGGTGACAGTTTGATTGGTACCATTTCGGAGTACATACGATTTTTTGATTGCTTGGCATTAGGCTTTGTTTTGGCACTGCTATTATTTAGTTTTTTTATGGCATTTATCTGAGAGGATAGATCGTGTCATATTTTTATAGAGCAGGTCGTTACAGACGCAGTGATACCTAATATATGTCTGTTTTTCTTCTTTTTTTTTGTTATATGACTATTATGGGAAAGCTGCGTTTTTTGTTTTTTTTACTTGAAACCTAGGTATCCTACAGGTTAATACTAAAAAAAAACTAAAGCACAAAATGAAACAAAAAATACTGTATTTTTTTACATACTGTATAGGTCTATGGAGCTGTGTGAGGACTTATTTTTTTGAGGGGATGATCTGTACTACATTGATACGCTATGTTGGAGTGTGTATGACTTTTTTAGCAATGTTTACTCAAATATTTGTAGCATGCAATCATAATTGTGAAATAAAAAAACAGCATGTTGCAGGAAAACTACAACTCCCAGCAAGTCCTGAAGGTTTGCATCTCACAGGGCATGTTAGGAGTTGTAATTTCAAGAGGGGAATGCAATAAAATGTTAAATTATATTTTTATTAAACTATAGATTTACCTATATTTTATACTATCTTGGGGGACTAGCGGCAGCCTGTTATGTCCACCACTGAGTCACAGGCAGCTTCTGTTTCATGGGGGACACAGCAGCACCACCAGCACGTCTGCACACTCAGGAGCACAGTAAAAGCCCGCGCTCTGCAGACTCTAGAATATGGGTGGGCGGCAGGGCTCTATGAGGATGCAGCATGCATGCAGTGCAGGGAGTGAGATGGAAGCGCAGGAACAGCGCCACATGTATCAAGAGGCGGGTCCTGCCGCCCACTGAAAGATGGCAGCGCCAGCATCACTGCAGGGCAAGTTAGGTGGTGAGCTGATCAAGATCATCTCGCCACCTTCTGTATATCTTTGTAGCTTTGCTCTTCCAATTGAAGTGGCAGGCAGCGGTGCTTGCAGAAGAAAGATGGGGCTGCCTGATGCTGCTGATTAATATGTAGACCAGAGGTCGCACTACATTTTTTACAGAAGAGTAAAAATACTCCTCTTAACAATTTTGAGGAGTATTTTTAGCCAAGGAGCAGTACGCATGTTGCGGTAATTCAAATATATAATCCATAGGCCCACATAACGCTACGAGGCTGATATTTCTGCAGGGAAACCATTGCTAGTCTCCCATGTAGAAATAAATGTAGACAATGTCACATTTATCCAACATCATACACTAAACATAAGATCACTGCTGCCATACACAGCACCCACCTAGCGCTTCCATACACATCGCCCACCTGATGCTGCCATGTACACCGCCCACCTGACACTGCCATACACAGCGCCCACCTGACGCTGCCACACACAGCGCCCAGCTGACGCTGCCACACACAGCGCCCACCTGAAGCTGCCACGCACAGCACCCACCTGACAATGCCACACACAGCGCTCCCTGACGCTGCCATACACAGTGCCTACCTCAGGCTGCCATACACAGCGCCCACCTGTACAGGCATTATTGCGACCTCTGATGTGGACTGTAACTAGGCAGAGGCTCACCGAGGATTTCCCTGGCTCCCCAGTAGGTCAGTTCGAGTGCAGATGACAAGAGTGTGCAAGTGATTGGAAATGGGGAAGAAAAGAAAGATCAGAGTTAAACATAACCCCAAGACAGCAGACATGCTGCCCAGGAGTTATAATAGCGCCGCAGACCGAAATTAAAATATCACGGTAGATACAGAGAGGACATTATGTTAGAGACAGCTGCCAGACAATTACTGGTGCTTGGAGTAAAGCAGGGGTGATGTCGTGAAATGAAGTATATACTGATAGTCTGTCCAATGGGGGGGGGGGGGGTGTAGAGAGAGAAGACTAGAGGTCCTAGGTCTGAACCCTGAGGAACCCCAACATCAAGAGGAAGAAGTAGAGCCGGGAATGATACTGTCACTACCAGAGCTTTGCGACGTTCTCACAGCTCTGTTTCTCCACCCCTGTGATGATGTAACTACTAGAGCTTTGAGACGTTCTCACAGCTCTGTTTCTCCGCCCCTGTGACGAGGTCTTTACTTTCTGTTTCCTTCCTCCCAGCTGTCCCTCCTGTGTTTGATTGCTCTGCCTTTAAATCACCCCTCTTCCTTTGTACGGTGCGGATTATACTTCTTCATTTGAGCAGTATCTCTCGCTTGAGTATCTTCACTGGTGTGATATCTTTTCTGGACCTGTGTTCTGCTGAAGCAAGTACTTCGGACATTGTCTGCTGACTTTGGATCTGTTTTCACTGCTGCTGCAGCTCCTTCAGTTAAGTGTGCAGACATTGTGTGTTTCTGTTTGTTTTGCTGACTGGATCCGAGGCGACCCCGGTTCCGTCCATATACTGAGCAGGGCACCGGTGGCCGTGCCCCTTCCACTACTGTAGGGGTTACAGTGGTCATCAGCCTTAGGTACGCGGGCATGTCTCGATCCACCATCTGGATCTGGACATGGGCTTAGCAGCATAGGGAGAGCTTTTAGGGTCTGACAGGGGTCACCCTTTATGTTCCCTAGTTTGGGTCCGGTCAGTAGCTAACTCACCGTGTATGCTCTTGTTGCTCACATACGCCCGTGACAGATACACTAAAAGAGCGGCCAGAGAGATCGCAAGAGAACTAGGAGAAAGCAGTGTCCTTAAGGCCAATTGAGTGGAGCATAGTGAGGAGGAGTTTGTGGTCTACCGCATCAAATGCTCCAGTGAGATCCAGAAGGATCAGTAGAGAATAGTCGCAATTCCTTTTTGCTGTCAAGAGATCGCTAGACACTTTAGTAAGGGCAGTTTCTCTAGAGTGGAGAGGGGAAAAGGCAGATTGTAAGGGGTAAAAAAGAGAGTTTGCAGAAAGATAGCTTAGTAAACGAAATTAGACAAGACATTCCACGAATTTAGAGAATAAGGGAAGGTTAGAAACAAGTTGGTAGTTAGCAGCACCAGTCAGGTCAAGAAATGTTTTTTTTTGTAGTGAGGTTATAACTAGAGATGAGCGAATCGAAGTTGATGAGGTGGAATTCGATCCGAATTTCAGGAAAAATTTAATTCGCACCAAATTAGAATTTTCTCATGGTTTGTGGTAACCAATCACATTTTTACCTAAAATAGCTGCTGCACATGTTAGGACAATGTTGCAAGGAACTCTGGGAACGAGGGATCAACCACAATGCCATGCATGCAGCCAATCAGCAGCCAGCCAGACCTGTGATGTCTAAGCCCTATAAATACCCTCAGCCATTTTGAATTCTGCCATTTTCCAGTGTACTTAGTGCAGGGAGAGACCTTAGCAGGCGTTAGGGAGAGTGCTAGAAAAGTGTAGGAAAAAGATAGGGAGGAAATATTACAGAGTTTCAAATCAGAACAGGGTTTAATAGGGGAGTGTACGGCCTGGGTAATAGGAACAATCCTATAACATCTTGCTGCACTGACTGGGGATCCAAACTGCCATTATACTGCTGCTTTCTTGTTTGCAATAGATGATACCTCTAATTCCAGCAAACCTTTCTTATTATTGGGGTGCAAGTGCTGTGTGATACAGCCATTAACAGGGTGTTTTACTATGAAATATTTCTATGTCTTATTATGTTGTGCGATGCAGTTATATGTTCTAAAGACTTTTTTTGGCGTGTATTAGTGGGGGAAAAAGGGCTTATTTACAGTTCAGCCGTGCAGTTACATGTTTTCAAGCCTTTTTTTGACGTGTATTAGTGGCAAAAAAATATATTATTTGCCGTTCAGCGGTGAAAGTTACATGTTCTAAAGCTTTTTTTGGCCGTTCAGCGGTGCAGTTATATGTTCTAAAGTTTTTTGGCGTGTATAAGTGGGGGGAAAAAATAGCTTAGTAGCCTTTGTATGCTAAAGTGTGAAAATTGCAGCCCTTTTTGGCATGTATTCCTGGCAAAAAATATATATTATGTACCATTCAGCGGTGAAGTTCCATTGTACTACAGCCATTTATGGAGTGTATTAATAGGATAAATACGTACATCCAATTAGCCGTTCTGCAGTGAATTGTGATTGTTATATTTATTTTTTTGGGATGTATTAATAGGAAAAAGAATACGTCTTATTAGCCAGTCTGGAGTGAACCGACATTGTTATACAGCCATTGTTGGGGTGTTTTAATGGGAAAAATAAGTACGTGTTATTAGCCTTTCTGCGGTGAATTTACATTGTTATACAGCCATTGTTGGTGTTTATTAATAGGAATAATAAGTACTTCTTATTAGCTGTTCTTCGGTGAATTTACATTGTCATTCAGTGGTGAAATTTTTTGTGATACAGCCCTTTTTGGGAAAATTGGTCGGTGAATGTAGACTTTCTTCTGTAGGGACTAAGTAATTGTGTCGATTAGCCATTCAGTGGTAAACATTTTTTGTGAAACAGCCTTTTTTGGGAAAATGGATGGCTGATTGTAGAGTATCTTCCGTAGGGACTAACAATTCGTCGATTAGCCATTCAGTGGTGAATTTTTTTGGTGATACAGCCTTTTTTGGGAAAATTGGTTGGTGAATGTAGACTTTCTTCTGTAGGGACTGAGTAATTGCATCGATTAGCCATTCAGTGGGTTAAGTTTGTTTGGGATACAGACGTTTTTGGGAAAATTGATTGCTGATTGTTAAGTATCTTCCGTAGGGATGAACTATTCGTCAATTAGCCATTCAGTGGTGAAATTTGTTTGTGATACAGCTTTTTTGGGGGAAAATTGGTTGGTGAATGTAGACTTTCTTCTGTAGGGAATGAGTAATTGCGTTGATTTGCCATTCAGTGGTGAAATTTGTTTGTAATACAGCCTTTTTGGGGAAAATTGGTAGGTAGCTGTACCTACGGTCAAGGACAACATATGTCCTTTATGGCCCACTGAGTAAATGTGGTTCCTGTCCATCACACCAGCAACTTGACCAGGTGACGCTGCTTCCGCCTCTATATTTTCATGCTGTTGGTCCTGTGACAATGTCCGTCTCTGTCTCCTCATCCCCCACCGTGTCCTCAGCCTCCACTGCAGGGACAATTCACAGTGCCCTTCCAGCATACCACATATACAGGGCACGGCAGTGTCACGCTGTTTTACACCTTGTGTGCCTGGGCGAACTGAGTCACACAGGGGAGGAACTTCTCTGTGTCCTTCATCAAGGACAATTGGTGCCTACGCTGCGTCAAGGAGGGTTGAGCCATGCGCCCTGCATGGCGCACATGTTCAATCTGGTTGTAAAGCGGTTCATGAAGTCTTCCACCCATCTGCAAGACATCCTAAAAATGGCCACATCAGCCACTCCTACACTGCCAAGCACACCCTCCTTGAGCTGCAATGGCAGAACGGCCTCCCCCAACATATGCTGATATGTGACATTCCCACCCATTGGAATTTCACCCTCCATATGTTGGACCGACTATACGAACAGAGAAAGGCGATAGACGATTTCTTGATGATGCAGGTGGACAGAGGTACTCCCCTGTGAAACTTCGATGTTAACCAGTGGCAGCTCATGTGTGACGCCTACCATTTGCTCGTGCCCTTTGAGGAGGCCACTTTATTTGTCAGTCACCAGGACTATGGGAGGAACAACGTAATTCCACTGATTCATATCCTGGAAAAGATTCTGGTAAATCTGGCTGGTCACTCTGTGGTCTCCTGATGCTGCTGCTGCCACCTCCACACTATGTCACCTTGACACTCTGTGGCCTCCTGATGCTGCTGCCACCTCCACACTATGTCACCTTGCCACTCTGTTGTCTCCTGATACTGATAGTACCTCAACACTTTGTCACCTTACCACTCTTTGGCTTCCTCAAGCTTCTTCTGCCACCTCCACACTCTGCCATTGCGCCACTCTGTGGCCTCCTCATGCTGCTGCTACCTCAACACTATGTCACCTTGCAACTCTGTGGCCTCCTCATGCTGCTGCTGTCACCTCCAAAGTCTGTCATTGTGCCACTCTTTGGTCTCCTCATGCTGCTGCTGCTGCCACCTCACCACTATGTCTCTTGGATTTCTCAATCTGTTCTCCCCCCCCCCCCCCTCCATGACTGGGCCACTATTTTGCCTTTTTGGCCTGGATGACATCACCATTTATTTGACCCTTCTTATGATCTGTCAGAAGGAAGGAATAATGAGATGCATAGCAGATCCTGTAAGGCCTGTATGGTCCCATCAGAATCGGCTTATGATTTGGTAGCCAAAAGCAGGAGTGGGTACAAAACACAGAAGGCATGCAATTATAACATTCACGTGTCATCTCTGTTTTGGATCACTCCTGTTTTTTTTGGCATTAGCAATACTGATGGATTACTGACCAAATGCTGACCGAGTGAAGACAGATGCGCTATAGACAGGATGTTTTTTGGGGGTTATTGTTCTAACAGATCAGAGGAAGAGCAAAATAATCAGTGACGTCAACACAAACTTACTGTGGACACCCTCTCTACTCTGTCGGGGGGCATTTAATAGAACAGGTTCTGTAGACATCTATGTGGAATCAGCTGGAAGCTGGAAAAAATTCTAAATGGGGTGGAATTGGAAAAAAAATACAATTTTGCCACAGTTTTATGGGTTTAGTTTTTACGGAGTTCACTATGTTGTACAACTGACTTGTGCTCTTCATTCTCCAGGTCAATACTATTGCGGCGATACCACATATGCATAGTTGAAAAAAATATGTTTTGGTTTTATTGCCATATTCTGACCCCAATATCTTTATAATTATGTCTATGGAGATGTGTGAGGGCTCATTTTTTTATCTGCACCCTCCACATCCTCTTCCATGGACATATTCCTTTCCACACATAACCAGGGAGAAGCATTTCTGCCACTCCTGCCTATCATATGTGTAAGGTGAAGCGCTGCCATGCCATGTTAGAGCTGATCCATTTGGAAAAGACTAGTCACATAGCCAATCATTTGGCAAAGTGCATTAATCAGCAAACTGGGCGAGGTGGTCAGTAACAATGTTAGGAAAAATGTTCTCTGCATGGCTCACATGATAAATTTAGTCATTCAATGCTTTTTGAAAATGTACAGGGGCTTGTAGAGGGTAATGGCCGGGAAACTGTCCTCGCCTTTAAGGCATGCTTTTCTGGCAAGGACTCCTTCCTGGACTTGTAGTGACAGAACGGTCTATGAATGTCCCATGGCACAGCAACGGTACACTGCAAAGGAGTTAAAAATCTACTTGTGTAGCAAATGCATTTTCTGTGTTAATTGAATGCAAGATGTTAATAGTCATATTCACTTCCTTTTCTAGATGGGACTGGTGTCATCCTCTCTATATAGAGAGGAGGAGTATTCTAGAAACAGGTCAGTCTAGTCTAGTGTCAATGAGAGTAGAGAGGAGAAAGCACATATTAAAGAGGTTATCCAGGAAAAGAAATGTATGACTTATCATCAGGATAGGTCATCAGTATCATATCTGCGGTGTGCGACACCCGGGACCCCCGCCGATCAGCTGTTAGAAGAGCGTCAAGAGCCTTGAGCACCGCAGCCTCTTCCTAGGCCAGTGACATGGCCTAGTTGCAGTTCAGCGCCATTCAAGTCGATTGGACTCAGCTGCAATGCCAAGCACATCCACTATACGATGGATGGTGCTGTCCTTGGAAAGCTGCTGGGAGTCTGCATCGCTCACCAGAGTTTTGGTGAGTGTAGAGGCTTGTAGAGGCTCCCTGAAACAGCTGATCAATGGGGATGCTGGGACTTGGACCCTCGCTGATGTGATAATGATGACCTATCCTGAGGATAAGTCATCATTATCTTTTCCAGGATAATCCCTTTACGTGTGGTAGCCGAAAGAAAGGCTATCCCTGGTATAGACACCAATCACAACAAGGCTAGAAAAGAACTTTATATACTTGTGAAAGCATGCCACTCTTTGAAAGATGAGGTACAGACAGATTTTCTTTGGAGAATTACTGTCTGCAAAGGACCACTGAGTCTCCATTGCCATGTGTCGAATAGTTTAAAGTCTTATGGTACCCGGACACACTTGAAAAGCAGATTGATCGTCTGCATAGGGGAAACTTTAAAGGACTTTGTGGGAGCGTACATTGTAAGTCTGGCAAGCAGTCAAAAAAATGGTGCTGAGTATGATCTATTGTTACATCTCATGCCTGGATGTTTATGCAAGACTCAACTAGAGAATTACAGTGTAAGGAGGATTGCTTTAAAGAGACATCTTGGCCTAATAATGACCTTGGCAGCTGAGAAACCTGTAGGAACTGTGGAACTGGCATTTGTGTAACATCTGCCAGTCCGTGCATTCTGAGAACTGTAAGTGATGTGCTTAAACTTGAATCTTAAGTAGAGAACTGTTCTAATGTAAAACTGTGCAAAACATCACTTTTGTCAGAATGAATGAAGCATAGATCAGTGAGGATTTTCACACTCCAGCTAAGGCTGATAAATATATCTGCTGATGGTGCCCCATCATGCTACTGTCTGCCTGCTTACCATCATGTTCCATGCCGTATGACTGCTGGTACTGCCACCATCATGCCAGTGTCGATATCTGCCTGCTTATCATAATGTTCAGTACGGTATGGCTGCTGCTGCTGTTGATATCAGGCCACTGCCACACTTCCTAGCATCATGTTCTATACCTTATGGCTGCTGCAACCACTGCCGCAGCAGCTACTCCCTGCTGCTAATCCCCCTACTGCCGCTTTTATTACCTCTACTGCCACTACTAATACCACCCAACATAGCCACAAACACATCTAATGTCTTGTCTTTTCCATGTTGTGCTGCAACTGCTGCCACTACTATTGCTGACACATCTTACTCTTTCTAAATCCACACTGTACTGCTGCTGCTCCCAAATAAAAGGGAACATTTTTCCAAGCTTGTTCAATTTTAGAACAAGCCACTGTTTCTTATGACAATTAACACTTGTTTGTGTATAAATACAGGCAGTCATTCTGCCCCTATTAAGGCATAATGTTTGTATGCTTGTTCAAAACAAGCCACTGTTTCTTCTGATATTAGCATGTGTGTGTATATGTATAAACAGTTAAGGCATCATTTTTAGATGCTTGGTCCCAACAACCTACTGTTTTATTCCCCCATAGCACTTGTTTGTTAACACCATCAACCATGCAATTTCCCATAGCTATAAATGTCAGTATTACAAAATCTTCAAGCAAAAATATATAAAAAAGAGATAACAAAGAGATAAAAAAAATCTGATTCCTAGGAAACCTCAGAGTGTCATATACCTTTAAAGCCAATTGGAGCATATTTTATTTGCGTAGAATTGATTCAGACAAAATATTTGCCAACTTAGCCAAAATATACGTAACATAGTCAAAC
The DNA here is from genome assembly GCA_033119425.1 of Bufotes viridis. Lineage (NCBI taxonomy): Eukaryota > Metazoa > Chordata > Amphibia > Anura > Bufonidae > Bufotes > Bufotes viridis. Next base: position 237,116,908 of record CM065594.1, on the reverse strand, counting down.
CCGTCTAAGGCACAGATAACATACCGTTAGCCATGGTGTACAAGGGGTAGTCAGCACCAGTGGAACAGAACACCCTCGGCGCGTTCGCAGCTTCGCTCAGGAGGTACCTCCTGACGGGCGAAAGTCTGTCAGTGTTCTGTTCACTGGTGCTGACTACTCTTGCACACCATGGCTAACGGTATGTTATCTGTGCCTTAGACTGGTTTGACTATGTTACGTATATTTTGGCTAAGTTGTTCAATTCTTTGGGGTTTATCATGACCTCTAACTTTGCCGTTGCTTTATTATTGAGAGCTTAATTACTTTTGTGGTGTGGGGAATACTCAGTACCGGTGGTGGTTTATGGGCATTCATCCTGTGTTCCTCCATTGCACAATTAATGTGTATGTATTTGCTATCAAGTGTCTATTTATTTATTTGTTAATAAACCTTTATACTTTTGTACATTTGGGCTGTGTCTTCTCTTGCTCTTGTTGAGCAATTATTGGATGTTGTGCTTTGGTTTTCGGCCACAGTCGTTTATGAGTCTATTAGGGGCCTTTTTTGTAGGTATATAAAATATTTGCCAAATCAGAAACGAAACAAAGAAATTTGCTCATCTGTATTGCAGCTGGAAATTTGCTAATCTGTATTGCAGATAGGAAAATATTTCATTATCTCTGTAATGTTAGGGATCATGGTGATCAGATTGGGAAAATCAACCACATTTTAGTTTAAAGGGTTGTTGCAGTTCCAGCAAGTGAAGCTTCTTCATAGTGTAATGTGAAGTTATACCATTTTCAAATATATTTTCTATATTAATCAGTGCCCAATTCGCCATGCCCCTCAATCACCGCTAACCTGCTGCATTTCAGTCAAAAGTAACGATGGGCTCACATCACCATTATATATTTCTGATGTTCTCCTCCTTTAGAGGAGAAGAACAATGGAAATGACAGGAGTGCCGAATAGGGAAAATAACTGACCCAAACTCTGACTTTGATGACATATTTTTAGAATGTGCCATCAAAGTTAGATGGCTGTGGGTCTCACCTCTGGGAATTTTCCTATCTCCCGAACAGGGTTCCAAAGTGAAGGAGAGTACAACATGCATGTGTGTGTGTGATCTGCATTCACTACTATGGGAGTTTCAAAAATAGTCGAGCAAGATATTTTTGGAATTCCCATACAAGTGAACAAAGAGTTGCGCAGTCTGGTCACCTTCACTTCAGTGGGCCCGTTCTGTAGATAGGTGCAGGTCGCAGAGGTGGGACCTGCACCTATCTGACACTGATGACATAAGCCATTAATGTCTAAGATGGGAAGACTTGTATGAAGAAACTTTCTTCTCCTCTCTTCCCCTCTACCAGTCTTCACCTCACTACAAACTATTTTACTGTTATTCAGCTTCCTCTTGCTCTTCACAGAAACAAAAACCATCATTTCTGCTTCAATATTTTTAACTGGATTTTTCTCCTCGCATCAATACATGGACAAGAAAATGAAAGGGTAAGGTTGACCGTATTTCTGGTTGGAGTTAACTTGGGTGCAGGTTGGCAATGCTTTTCTTGAAGAGGTTGGCACAGAATCAATGTATTCACACGTGAACGGGTGATTTGATGCCTTACAACTTCTATGTCTACAAATAAACACCTTGGTTGGCACAGAACACAGTCTAGCGGTGTGTATTAAGCAAGGAAATTGGTGTGACTGTTGTATGGCAAGCCGTATATTTTATCTCTTTCTGAGAAAGTGAAAAGATAAAAATACCTCACACTCACCAAGCAGTACGGGTAATTTTTATTGCATATACTTTGCTTGCGCGCATGTATAATAGAGTATGCCATGGACAGGAATGTAACTAAACTAAGTGCAGAGGTTGTGCAAGCCCTGGAGCCTGAAAGGGTATAAAAGGTTGCTCTTCCTCATATGAAGAGACTAGTATTAGTAAAAACTTGATGACCTATTCTCAGGAATAACGATTAGTGATGAACGAATCGATTTGTTGCAACGTGGTATTTCCTCATGCTTCGGGCAGCGAATCGATTTAACCTGAAATAGTGTAAAAAAACAAAAAAATAAATTATTACTTAATCCATTTCCTCACGACGGGCCGGCTGCCGTCATCTTGCTTAAAGATCTTGGCCGAAATACAGTGTGTGGTGACTTATGACGTCATCAAGCCGGCCGGCCTAATGACGTGATCTCTGGCAGCGTGAGATCTCGCACCAGACCTTCAAGCAGGATGGCGGTGGCCGGCCTGTCGCAAGAAAATAGATCAGGTAAGTTTTTTATTTATTTTTTATTTTACACTATCTTATTAATATCAGATTCCAGATGCAATCGCTGCTCCCTGTAATACAATTGTACCCACTTCTTACAAAGAAATGCGCTTCATGACAAAGTATTTTATTGGCTGTGATTTTGGGATAGGTTATCCAGAAAAAAAATTCTGGTGGGCAACCCTGGTGCAGGCACTCCACCGCCAAAAATGTCTTCTTCATCAGTCACATGACCTAGATGCATTCAATTGAGTAGGCCTTGGCGGCTGTACAATGTAAGCTGTGAGGAGGCCAGATCGCTCATTGGAGTGCCACGGCCTCTTCAGACAGCTGGTCATCGGGGTGCTAGGAGTGGGCCCCCCACACACAAGATATTGATGACCTATCCTGAGCATAGGCCATCAATAACCTACTTCCAGAAAACCTCTATAAAAATGACATGCCACAGTTGGGAACCTTGTATCAATTTTGCATTAGGGCTCAGGAGCTTCAAGTTACACCTCAGCTGCCATGTTACCTTGTACTCTTATCTCCTGTAATAATCTCCATCATCAATGTATATATGAAATTCCAGCAGCAATGACTGTATTTCGGCATTAACAAGGTAAATGGCCATGTCTGTGTTTAAATGAGGATCGAATGCACACCCACATATCTCTCAGGGATAATATAAAAAGAGGTTAGTGTGTCAATCCCTTTACACTAATCATAGAGTAAATTAATGATCTGGTATTTCCCAAAGACGCATGAAAACAAATCTCTCAACTCCCTCCTCCTGCCCGAGCCTCTTCAGTCCTGGCTAATTAGCATTTATTTCCTTTTAACAGTAGACAGCAAGGGGTCCTGCTCATTTCTATGGCCCGAAGTTCATTACCTCTTTCAGACCATGTAAGGAGAAAGAGGCAATTAGAGCCATGGGATGTGTCCTTCGTTAGAATCCCTAATACGGGAAAGCCTTGCATTTAACCCATGCAGAATAATCACACATATCCTCTGCTGACATACTGTCATGTCACGCCCTTCCTTCTTCATTAATCCCTTTTCATCCTCTTCCGTCTCCGCATACTCTGACATTTTCTCATTATTCTATTTTCATTTTTTTCTACCTGATATATCTCAGTATTTGCTTAAAATTAAATAAATGTTTGCTTGACCCCTTCTGTCAAGATGAGAAAAATTCTATTCACTCACTTCTGTTCTTTGGATAGTTGGGAGAATAGCTGCCATTAAGGAGGTTTTCCATGGGAGCTGAACTCATCGGATGATTAAAAGGACCACAGCACTCAGGAAATTGCTATGTCCCCTTCATTTCTTTCCAGCTCCCTTAGTGATTTTTTGCTTAATCTAGGAAAAAGGTAGTTATAAGCTATATGCAAATGAGCAAAAAAGTGTGCCGCGGGCAGGTCCAAGTCACTCCGTGCACCCTTGCGCCTCTTGGATCCTTTGCCAGCCCCTCCCTCTACTTGATATACAGAACCAGCTAATATGACTGGCAGATTAGGCAGGAGGTGCAAAGGTGCACAGAGTGGCTTGAGCCTGCTCTCAGTGCACATAAAAGGGTATTCCCACCTGGGACATTGATGGATTAGATCTCTAGGATCTGCCACCAATGTCAGTTGGGTATGGATCCCACATCTGGGACCCGCTCTGGTCTCCAAAACAGGACCGCTGAACAGAGAGCAGTCATGCATGTGCAGCTCACCACTATGCGAGTTCCAAGAATTGCTGAGCTCTATCTTGGCTAGTTCCAGCAGACCAATAGTGAATGGTGAGGTGGCCATGATTGCACAGTGCATCCTCCATTCACTTCTATGGAAGTTCAGAAGAGCACGCTGTGTATACGTGGTGTGCTCTCCTTCACTTTGAGTACCCAATTCTCTAGATAGGAGCAGGTCCCAGAGGTGGGACCCACACCTAGTGATGTACCATCAGTGTCCCTGATGGCCAACCCCTTAAACTGCTCATTTCCATATAGATTAAATGAAGTGAAAGCTCTTATTACATCAGCTAAACTAACCTTACAAGGTATTGTGCCTGGTTTATCAGTGAATTTCCTAGTAATGGACTACCTTTAAAGGCTATGTACACCTTTGGAAGCAATTTTTTTATTTTTGCATTTTACTCATTTTTCACTAAAAATCATTTTTCAATTGGCCTTTATTAAAAAATATTGAGCTGTTCTGTCACAACAGGTTAACTGTTTTTCTACCTGTGTGACTTGTACATTTACTTTCACTTTGTGCCAGTCATCTAATAAAACTTATCTCTAAACTACTGAGAGGTCATAAACACTTATTTAAGTCAAATTCTTATCAGTAAGATAAGAACTGAGCTATAATAAGTGTTCATAAGGTAAGAGAGCAGAGATAAGCAGTCCATCAGCTCCTAATCGGACAGAAAAGACAGAAAATCCAAAAGCTGCTGCTAGAGCTTGTCTGCTCTGTACAGAAAAAAGGAAGCCATATTTTTAATAAAGACCAATTCAAAAATTATTTTTAGCTCAAAATTAAAGAATTAAAAAAAAATGACCACAAATGTGTGCATAGCCTTTAAGTACATACGGTTGGGTACAACTTTCCTTCGCAGCCCATAGACAGAGTGTTACATCACACTCCTGGTATATAAACATAAGCAGTGCAATGTGGCTGCAAATGAATATTGCATAGATGACTGTCCAATCAGTAATGCTCCTGGAGGAGCTTCTGGGAAGATGTCATTGTGCATCGCTAGCAGAAGCCTTATTTATGTAGTAATCCAAGATATTTTAATAATTAATAAAAATAAAAAAAAGAAGGTAAGTAGATTATTAGAGTTTTGCTTTGCAGAGGAGCACAGCCGTTTCCATTCCACAAAAAAAAACATGATTTGTTCATCTTAGAAGTGGAGAACATTGGGTGCGTGCACTTGACAGAGTAGATAATAAAATAATATTGTGCAGCTCTGCAGAGGAGCACCATTATAGGGCCACTTAGAGCCATGTAATAAATAGCGCTGTCATGATTCATTTAGGCTATAAATATGGCTAAACTATGCATTATTTTAGAAGTAAAAAAAATGAAGCAAATTTAAAGTGGTCAGAGGTTGGATTTATATGGCTTTTTTAAGCCTTCCTGTTCTTCTTCTCGGTGCTTTAGGCCTTCTTCTAGTTAGTAGATGTACAAAGAAATGTTTTGCACATTTACATATTACTATATTTACTTTCTAGATGGTGTAATGCCAAATACAGAGCCTGATAGGGCAGGACATGACACAATGATTCAAACAAGACCAAAGAGAGGTTCCCTGTGTCAAGTACTGGCCACTCAGTCCCGGCACTAGGCATAACACAACCAAAACTATTTTTTTGATACTTTATTTCACATAGTATGGGGCCATTAATAGCCATATGGTTTCCAACAAGGCTGGGTTCACACTTGTCATAGGGTGTCCGGTTATAACGGAAAATAACGGAATTCATAGACGGAATGCAACATGGAACAGGAGGACTTTGTTTTCCGTCCTGCATAACGGAAACCAGTCAGATCCATTATGCTTGCCCATAGACTTCTGTTATGATGGATCAAAACGGAATGCCCGTCTGGGAATTCTGTTATATTTCATTATAAATGAAACCTATAATGGAATACCCTAACGCAAGTGCGAACCCAGCCTTATTTTATCTACCTAACCTCAAAAACTTTCATTTGTGAATCTTATCATTTTAAAAGTACTTTTACAGTAATGAAATGCATAGACTCTGTGATGGGCTAGCGGGAAGATAATAGTGACATCATTCAGAGGAAACTGGTATTTATAGGTATGAATAGTGTTTGGGCTCCTAGAAGGCATCTTCAAGGGGTTGTCTATCTTAGCAGTTGACATCCCCGACGGTCTAAGCCTTTGGCTGGTTGAAAAAATACCCACTTACCTGTCTACAATCCTGCCATTCCCTTGCTGCTGCCCTGTTTCCAAACAGGAAGTGAATTGGTCCCGTGTCTGCTGTATCCAATCATTGGTCTCAGGTGTCACATGGTAGGTCACTGGCAGTGACGTGCCGTTCTAGCACATGTGAGCGCTTATTTACTAAACAATGTCAGAATCTTTAGTAAAAAGCCTGCTTAAGATATAATCAATTTATTAAAAGGCACAGGAATCTTAAAAAATGTGTTGCATCTCTGATGCCCATGAATGAAGCCTGATAGGGGTTGGTGTAGATTTCAGTTATAGTTGAAGCTAAAATGTTTAAAATACCTTTCCTAAAAAAAAATTGCAACTTTTGCACTCCAGAAAACTAGCATACACAATTAGTAAATTACCCCACTGGGTTCTGCTGTTCAGGGTCTGGATCCAAACTAACATGATAGATGCATGTGGTCATGTGTCAAGTATGTCTTCCCTGCCCTGTGTGAAACGTGTCTTCTCTGCAGCCTAGAAAGCAAGGATTAGAATGCTGAGCATATGACTAATTTTTTTGAAACTTTAAAATTTTTTTTTAGTTGTTGAGAAACCACATAATTCTTCATCACTTAAAGCGTACCTAACGTTTCAACAAATGTTGCTCTAACCAATAGTGCAGCGTGTGTACAAGAGTACTAACACTGTTTCTGGACATTACACAATTTTTTAGCAGGCTCTATCTCTAGTTTGCAGTTCTACTACATCTGGTAGGTGTGCGGCAAATGTGTTTATTGTAAATAGTTTGCATTGTTGTGTATTGTATTTTTGTATGGTTGCCCATATCTACCAGTTAAGGATATAGATGGCAATGGTTGACAATGAACAGGACAAACCACCCTGTTCCTCCACTCTTGGTAGGAGTCGGCTGGTCCTGCTTCCTGCCAGGAGGGCGAGTTCCACAGTAACCAGAGAAGGGAGAGGAAGCACACTACAGAGCTCCTGTTTCTTACAGTTTCTCCAGAGAGATCAACTTGACAGCAGAGTGAACTGCTACAACCAGCATTAAAGACACTCCTATGAGGTAGGGGACTATGGCTAAGACACCGATTGCCCAGAATACTACTAGGCCAGTACCATACTAGTGCTAAAATTGCAGCCATCCACCCTACCTCCATAATCCTTATCGAAACCAGAGAATTGCACTTGGAAATTTCTGCTTATGAATGTACTTGAAGTTACATTTTGTACTTAGTAAAACGATCCTCAGGGAGCAACAGCCTGAGGGAGTACACCATGACACAATACATCATCAGAGCCATTACCATTCCCATCCTCTACACCGGCCTCTCAGGGACTCACTACCGGAGAACACTAACTCCCATCCACTTCACAAAGAAAGTAGAAGAGAATCTGCTTCTTAACTTTCTTACAATCACCCAGAAGCAGCCCCAGGATCATAGAGAACATTATGATCCATGGATGTGAATTTAGTACTTAGGCTGACATCTTTATGGTTGTTATGTCAGTTTTACGTCTGGCTTTGCTTTATGTGCCTGCACCAAATTTATGAGCTGGTGGTGAACCTTAATAATATATGTGGAGTGAATGTAAAATGGTTTACACCTTTAGATATAGAAGTAGACCAGGGGTTTGCCTGGCATAGGTTTGCCAACCATTTCAAATGTCACACATAGCAAATGAGCCATAATCAAGGATCACCAAATGTTTAAAAAACGTTGCAGTTGCCATGACTTGCAACTTTTTTACACCACAAAACTGGCATACTGTATATGATTTCATAAATGACCCCCTAATGTCTATTTAACTACAGCAGTATATTTGACAACACTGGCGGAGTTGTGCCTCATTCAGCTCTTGCTCACTCTTCCCCCTCCCCATTCCAAAGACTTGTATGGGATGATGAAATCTGATCTATCCTGGTGTCACTAAGACAGAAAAGAGGGAAGAGGGACAGATGATACCTATAGAACAAGGTATTTTCCTCTAATAAGATATATTACAAAGTATCTTGCAATAACTTGCAAGATACTTATCAAGTACTATTGATTTATGCAAGGTTGTGTGAAAAGTTAGTGACCATTTAAAGGGGCTGCTGCTACATTTCCAAATTATTTGACCTGTTTGAAGATGATAGGGGTGGAGGATCCATCTTTACTGATAGCCATGTACATTGTTAAATGTCAGAACATTTTCCATTCTGGTCAACTTTCCACGCATGTTATTCAAAGTTATTTAAGTCTATGCCCGATCCTTATCTGTCGTGATATCACTCATGGTGGCAGACTAAAGAGGCCCCCATACATTAGATGGTCGGCCCATCCTACTAAAATTGATTTCTATATACTGTATATATACAAACCAAAATAAAGGCTCAACCCTTAATGATAAAATTGAGAATTATCTCATGTTACTTAACTACTATGTATTGCTCGATACGCACATGCCTGTGGTAAAAAAAACAACAATATAAATTCCTATAAAAGACTACCAGACCGCATGAAGTCAATAGTACACTTCATTTACGACATTCATAGGAAAAAATCCATGTATGAAAAACAAGTGCAGGGAAATGGGGGCATCAACCGGAAGGGGGCCCAGTGGCAATAATTATTTGTTGGATTAGTATGAATTATTACCATTTTGCACCCTTCCGGTTGATGCCGCCATTTCCCTGCACTTGTTTTTAATACATGGATTTTTTCCTATGAATGTCGTAAATGAAGTGTACTATTGACTTCATGCGGTCTGGAAGTCTTTTATAGGAATTTATACTGCATATATACAGTACTGTGCACATGTTTTAGGCCTGTTTCACACTTTCATTGTGGCATTCCGGATTTGAGATCAAAACTGGAAATCAGTGCCATTTAATACATCCAAATGCATCCATTTCAGCTGAATCGGTTGTATTAAATCAAAACTGTATAAATCGGATCCGGCATGAAAATCATTGAACGTCAATGGGCTCCCGATCTATCTTTTTCGCTAACAAAAAAAACGGATCTGGCACCATTGACTTACATTGATTTTCATGCCGGATCCGATTTATTCTATTTCACAGACCGGAAACAAAACTGCAGCTTGCAGTGGTTTTGTGTCTGGTCATAAAAAGGCCACAAAACAGAAATAAATGCATCCTGATCAGTTTTGTCCCCATTGACAATGAATGTGGACAAAACTGATCCATTTTGGCCAAGTTTTGAGATCCTCTGTCGGATCTCAAAACCGGAAAGCCACAACACAAGTGTGAAACAGGCCTTAGGGAGGTGTCAAAAATGCTGCAAAGTAAGAATGATGTCAAAAATAGAAGTGTTAATAGTTTACATTTAAATTCATTCTGTAGCAGGACAACGACCCCAAACATACAGTCAGTGTCCATCAGCGTATGGGTGGGCGATACAAATGATATACGATAATATCGCCATAAATTTGGGCAAAGTTATAGATTTTAGCTATATCGCCATATCAAGATAGATGACCACAGAGCGGTAGTGAATTGAAGAAGTTTCTCACTCACCACTCCGTGGCCTCCCAACTCTGAACCGCTCTGCAGGGCCTTGCGTTCACACATCGTCAGCGTGCTGGCTGACCCTGTGTGTGACGTCAGGTCCCTCCCAGTGCATGCTGGTAAGAAGACACGGTCTGTCTCCTGCGGACTCCAGCCAGCCGTGCACCCTGCAGGAAAGGTAAGTATATTAGGTTAGTATATTATCCCATACCCGGCACCTATTACTGCTTGAATACAAACATAGCCTGCGTGTGCCGGCCATACCCCATACCTGGCCTCTATGACTGCGCGCTGTGATCTGCCGCAATTAACCCGGCGGATCGCAGCGCGCAGTCATAAGGGCCAGGTATGGGGTATGGCTGGCACACGCAGACTACGTTTGTATTCAAGCATTAAAGGGGTATTCTCATCTCATTAATCGTAGTTACATGTCTTCCCCATGTGCCAATAAACTTTTTTGAAAATACAATCCATTATGAAATAATAACTGTTGTGGATAAAATCACTTCCATCCTACCAAATGTTTCATTGTGGTTCCCCCTAGTTGCGGCCACAGCTTCTCGGCCGATTTGCTGGGCCGCGCATGCGCTGAAGAGGCTCTTCTTCCACTGTCTTCCCTCTCATTCATTATGGGAACGTGCACGCTGCCGGCCTTTCGAGCATGCGTACTGCTTCATTCCGATGTCCGCATCTGAAACAGAGCCCTGCATGCTCTGTTTGCAGTGCGCACATCGTCTTTGGACTCTGCAGAATGAGGCATCTTGCCGGATAGAGCGTAAGCGCCGTAGAGGACGGGGACAACTTCTAAGTCGGAAAGTATACTGTTTGCCCGAGGCTCCTCTAAACAATGCAGCTAAATTAGAGTGACTGATTATGACTGTGCAGTAACAGAGCAGAGCAACGATGTAAAGCATGAGGAAGGGATAGAATAGAAGACTACCTTAGCTTGCAATAGCCAATGCAGATATATAGGAGTCACTGAAATTGGATGTGCACAAATAGAGCAAAGTGGCAGTGTAAAGTATGAGAAATGAATAAAGTTAAAGTCTGGACCTCAAATGAACGAGCACATAAGGACTCAGCTCAATGTGATGTCATAAGGAGGCGTGGCCAGCCATCACTTAAACAGCCTAAGCCCACCCAGCCTCAGAAGCTGGAAATGAGGAAGTGAATGCAGATCTAACTGCAGACAAGAATGAACTAGCAAGATGGAAATACCCCTTTAACTATATTCATTGTTGGCACAGTGGCCACAGTCCCTCCCTTCTACTCCCCCTCTTCTCAGTATTATATTAATTGTGGTCCCCCCCCCCCACCGCAGTGTGCCCCCCCACAGTATTAAATCATTGGTGGCAGTGGCCCCAGGGTCCCCCTTATCCTCACCCATTGGTTGGTGCAGTGGCAGCTTCTGATCGGACCCTGGCTGCCATGGTAAGCTCCCTGCTGCTGTGTGCAGAAGCAGGGCAGCAGGGACAGTGTAAAGTCCCATTCACTCTAATAGAGGTAATAGAGGTCTGGGTGAATAGGACAAGGGTGCGCTGATAGTAAATAAAAAGTAAAAAAAAAGTTTGAAAATAATATATTGTGATATATTGTAATGCTTCAAATTATATTGTGATTTTAGGCCATATCGCCCAGCCCTACTTCAGCGTGCCATAAAGAAGAATAAGGAGTTCTGGAAGTGATTACACTGCATTCCAAATTATTATGCAAATTATATTTTCCTCTGATTTTTCTAAATGGTGACTGCAAATGACAGTCAGTATAATCTTAAAGTCATCAACCGTTATAGTATAAATCTAATGTTATTAAAAAAAAAATTCCAATGATAACAGTATTTTTTTTCACAAATTAAAAACTCAAAATGCAGTGTTCCAAATTATTATGCACAACAGAGTTTCAAAACATTTTATAGATTTTAAAAAACTGAAAATGGTAATTTGTTGAATTTTGCAGCATTAAGAGGTCACAAAAGCTATTTCAATCAAAAACATCTTAACAGGCTAAGTTACATATTAATATAGGACCTCTTCTTTGATATCACCTTTACAATTCTTGCATCCATTCAACCTGCAGGTTTTTGGAGAGTTTCTGCTTGAATTTCGTTGCAGAATGTCAGGAAAGCCTCCCAGAGCTGTTGTGTTGATGTGAACTGCCCCCCACTCTCATTCATACATCTTTTGCTTGGGGATACTCCAAAGGTTCTCAATAGGGTTGAGGTGAGGGGAAGTTGGTGGCCACACCATGAGTTTCTTTCCTTTTATGCCCATAGCAGCCAATGACTTAAATGTACTTTTTGCAGCATGAGATGGTGCATTGTCATGTATAAAGATGAATTTGCAACAGAAGGCACAGTTCTTCTTTTTGTACTATGAAAGAAAGTAGTCAGTCAGAAACTCTATATACTTTGCTGAGGTAATTTTCACACCTTCAGGGACCCTAATGGAGTCTACCAGCTCTCTCCCCATGACTCCGCCACCTCCTTGCTGAAATTGCAACCTTGTTGGAACATCGTTGCCATCCACCAACCATCCATTATTAGTGATGAGCGGCAGGTGCTATATTTGATTTCGACGAAATTCGCGAATATTCGAAAGAATATTCGTTTTATATTCGTCGAAATTGAATATTCGTCATTATTCTAGTTATCGCGATTAATATGCGATTTGAATAATCGCGTATTGCGAATTTAACTTAAGGCTACTTTCCTATTGGTTTCATATCTAGAATTATAGCGAAGATGACGGATATGACGAATGTATTCGTCATATTCCTCAAAACGAAGATAACGAAGTATTCTACATCTTCGTTTTAGCAACCTATTCGTCAACTTCGCTAATTCTAGCAATCAAATAGGAAGGTTGACTATAGAGACAGCTGTGTTTAATTCGCTATGCGATTATATATATATATATATATTTTTCTAAATAGAATAATTATAATAATTATATCAAGTAATATAATTATTCTATTAAAAAAAAAAATCGCATAGCGAATTTAACACAGCTGTCTCTATAGTCAATCTTGCTATTTGATTGCTAGAATTAGCGAGGTTGACGAATAGGTTGCTAAAACGAAGATGTAGAATACTTCGTTATCTTCGTTTTGAGGAATATGACGAATACATTCGTCATATTCGCTATTCGCTAATTCTACCAAGCCAACCATAAACTTCCTTGCTCATGGAGCGTCCCCATCACCATGGGAACGTCTCCATATACTAAAATGTACTGTCAGATTTGAGGAATTACGTTGAAATCGCAATGCGATTAATTCAAGTTATATTAATCGCATTGCGATTTCAACTTAGAGCTGGGTTTATAATGGGTCAGCTTGCTAGAATGAACGAAGTTAATGAATATGGAATATAGCAGCAGTGCTAAGTTGAATTCGCAATGCGATTAATTTAACTTGAAGTAATCGCATTGCGATTTCAACTTAGCACTGCTAGTGCTATTATATTCCATATTCGTTAATTCTAGCCTATGTAAGATAGCAGTGCACTGCTAAGTTGTAATCGCAATGCGATTAATATAACTTGAATTAATCGCATTGCGATTTTAACGTAATTCCTCAAATCCGACAGTACATTTTAGTATATGGAGACGTTCCCATGGTGATGGGGACGCTCCATGAGCACGGAAGTCGGCAGAAGCGGCAACGGGCACTGACTAGAGCAGCCAGGAAGCCAGGAATCCTCAGGACAGGTAAGAACTACTTTTGGGAAGTGGGAAAGAAAAAAATATAACTAAAAAAAAAAAAAAATAATATTCAAAATAGCGAATTTATAGCGCTATATTCGAAATATTCGCGAATTAGCGAAGTGCCGATATTCGCTAAAAAAATTCGCTATTCGAATATTCGCGCTCAACACTATCCATTATTCCATCCATCTGGATCATCCAGAGTTGCATGGCACTCCTTAGTAAACAAGACTGTTTAAAAATGAGTCTTCACATATGTATGGGCCCACTACAACCGTTTCTACTTGTAAGCACTGGTTAGGGGTGGTTGAATAGTAAGCTTATGCACAACTGCAAGCCTCTGGAGGATCCTACACCTTGAGGTTCGCAGGACTCTAGAGGGACCAGCAGCTTTAAATCTCTGTTTGCTGTTTTGTAATGGATTTTAGCAGCTGCAGCTGGCAGAAACCTTCCTCATTATTCCTTTATCTGCACGAACCTGTCTGTGCTCTGAATCAGCCACACAGCTCTTCATAGTACAGTTGCCACTCTTAAAATATCTAATGTTTTCCTTCCTTGTCCAGGGCATTGCACCATTTGACACTTTTTGGCAGCAGAGAGTTCATTTTTCTCTCCCATAGTTCTTGAAATGTGTAATCTGCTTAATAATGTGAAACATCCTTCTTAAGTGGTTTTCCTTTAATTGGGCTCACCTGGCAAGCTAATTATCACAGGTGTTTGAGATTGATTTCAGTGATCCAAAGAGCCCTGAGACACAATACCATCCATGAGTTTAAAGCGGTTATCCAATACTATAAAAATGCTCCTCCTCCCCCCCACCCCCACCCACAACGGATGTTTTCATCCCTGTACGGGGAGAAGGTGCAGCGGCAGTGCGGGGACCAGGAGCGGCACAGAGAGCGGAGTAAGTATATTCACTGAAAGGGGCCCGGCATATTTATAGACATTTTTATAATATTGGATAACCCCTTTAATTGAAGAACAAAAAAATTACATCTTTATGATTCCTACGAAGCACTGATTTCAACATCATCCAGTCTGTCTGGAAAAACATGAGAAGACAGAAGGATCTGAGCAAGCCTACATCCACAGAAGATCTGTGGTTAGTTATCCAACATATTTGCAACAACCTCCCTTCAAAAACTGTGTGCAGGTGTACCTAGAATAAATCATGTTGTTGAAGACAAAGGGTGGTCTCACCAAATATTGATTTAATTTAGATTTCTCTTTTGTTCATTTACTTTGCAATCCTGCCTGTGATGTCTATTGAAAATTGTCAGCCTAAACTATATATATTTCAATAATAGATCATTTTCTGATAACACATTCTATGGTCTATGAGTAGGCCTCGCATTGAACTTACTTTCTCCTTGACTCCTCATCCTGTACTGTGCCTCTAATTAATCCTCTTTTTTCTCATCTAATTATCTGTCTGTTTTCATTACACTCAATACATCTCTTATTGTCTTTGTCCCTCTTTTTTTCTGTTATCTTTTACTTAGTTTTATCTATTAAGGTCTTTTTACATAGACCGATTATGAGACAAATGATCGGGGATGAGAGTTTGTAGAAATGCTTATTCCCAATAATTGGCCTGTGTAAAAGGTGCCGACAATCACCCGATGAACGAGGAAATACTCATCCATCAAGTGATCGTGTCGTTCTGATGGGACCAAAAATCATTGTTCCTGTGTAGCAGATCGTACTGTCTAAACTCCGGTCTCCTGCGCTGGAACAATGATTCCCTATGCGGACAAGCGATCTCTGTATCCACAACTTCCTCATACAGCAGAGGTGATGTACATACAGCCTTCATCTCAGCTAAAGATCTGGTAATTATTGGGAGCGTCTGCTTCGTTCACCATGATCTGCCTGATCATCTGTATGTGTAAAAGGACACTTACCTAAGTCGTCTTTATATCTTTTGATTTTCAGATCACCAACCTCATTCCTCAACCCCATGTGCAATTAACTCTTTATTAGCAAGCGTTAAAACCATAGGAATTTTCCAATCAGTACATTCGAATACTGAACAGTCACTTGTATGCTACGTTATTAAAGGCTCCTCCATGTTCTCCAAGAACAGTTGAAATGAGCTAGGTGTGAAGATCTGATTCTTGTCAACAATGGGTTACCCTTGTTTATAGCTGGCAGATAAAAAAAACCTCTGAAGCCATGGATTGTATTAAAATGAGGAGCTGTCGGGGATCAGTAATTGCGAAGCTGTCAGGAGCCGAGACGTATGTCAACATTATATCTTCATTAGAGTTTCTCGCAGGCGGCACCAGAGCGTCCTGACACTCGGAGCTAGTCCCCTATTACTGCCACAGTTCTGTATACCGCACAGAACAGGACCTGTATATTATGTGCAGATCACTGTGCTACCATGATATATAGGCCTGCTGTCTGGTGCACTGTGTGTGCTTATGCTTTACACAGTATGTTCTCGGAACTGCATTTTGCCCCCAGCAAGACTACTGAATGCTGTACATAGCTTTGTTGCTATATAGTGAGGAGTAGCCTATGCCTATATTGAATCATAAAATCTAATTGATGACGATAATAAGTTTCTCTTGTAATATAGGCTATTTTCACAGATTTCCAATGCAATTATCACCCCATATGAATTACAGATAAAAACATTTAGACTCTCATATGCTCAGGGAACCATGAATTTTTATATAGTCAATGAGCAATAGTGTCCATGGATAAATGTTGCAGATTAAACTCTAAAAATCAAAGGAGGCATGAGAAAAACTTGGCAATGCGGAATATAAATGACCGGAGCATTAGGGTACAGACACTATACAGTGCAATATCTGATTCATGTCTCAAGGACTATTTAAAGGGTCATACAATGACTTATAGCAGGGAAGCTCAACCTGCGTCCCTCCAGCTGTTGTAAAACTACAACTCCCACCATGTCCTGCTGTAGGCTGTCCAGGCATGCTGGGAGTTGTAGTTTTGCAACATCTGGAGTGCCACTGGTTGGGCATGCCTGACTTATAGGATAGCTACCTTACATCTGGTGGTATTAGAGGCAGAGCGTGTTAGGAGCTCATTTGCGTCCCTTTCTTTCCAGAATTCCAGAAGATCATGTATAAGTCTGTTCATTCCGATGAAGGCGCTCTCTCCCCAAGGAGAGATAGTGTCCACCAATCCTGACTTAGGCCTATCAGCCAGTTATGCCAGTACTTTACTCTGCACTGATGAGGGGAGATTACCCCAAAACAGCTGTCTGCAGATGAAGTGCTAGTTTATTTAATATCCGAGTCATGTCTCAAAGCCTAATTAAAGGGTCGAACATTGACTTATAGGATAGCGGCCTTACATCTGGTGGCATTAGTGTAGGGTTGGCATCCGGGTGGTATCTGACAGGCAAGGCCGGTATTTTAGTAGCCCTGCCGATGCCATTAATTGTTTTCTACTGGCAATATTAATTGCCGGTATTTTCCTGTAAGGACTGTTACTAATGAGGGCTTCCCTTATGAAGTCCTGATAAAGCCAGTGAGAACTATTTTGAATCTTATGTCATATTAAATATATTATATTATATTACATTTTAGTCACATATATATTATATACCCGATGCAAGATCAGTGGCAGCCCCCCACTCACCGTAAACCACCATATATCATTTATAATACTGGTGTCTTGTTATGTGTCTTTTGGATGCCATCAAGCACCAAGGCTTTGGTAAGACTGCTCCATGTGCAATGACCAGCTGGTTCACTGCCAAAGGGTTAATGTTATGGTTTACTAAAACTGTTAACGGTAATCTGTCAGCTCCAAAACAACTGACAAACTAGAGTAAGCGGTGTATTGTGTAAGTGGTGCTTAGTCCAGTTATGTATCTTCATGTTTCCTTGCATTCTGATTCTATGCTCCCACTAACCAGCAGTAAAATGCATTAAAGGGACTCTTTTTTGAGTTCACTCCATTATGGACATGAGCTTAGGTGTCCTCTCAATACATTTTACTGCTGGTTTATCGGAGCACAGTGTCAGAATGAAGGCGAGTATGAAAATAAAAATTACATGACCAGTTTGGAGCTTACAGATTCTCTTTAAAATGTTTACTCTGATGATTATCTATGCACTCAGTATTCCAAATGACTATGTATAGGTAAGAAATAGTTGGCAACCTTATTAACTGGCAACCTTATTAACAGTTGTCAGGTAGTGGGCTGGCCTCACTCTCTCCTGGCTATGGAAGTTGCTAGAAAGCATGCAAGATGGTGTGTAAGCCAGACAAGCTGAAGCAGAAAAAATAAATTCTTGTCTAGGAGACACCACTCTTGACAGGAGACCCCAAAATTCAATGTGTGCCATAAAGGGGAAGGAGGGTTGCACCCCTGCCATCACTGCATGCTGGCCGTGGGGGACCGCTGGAGAAGAGATTAGCCACTGTGAGGACTATAATCACCCACGTTGCTACCTTCACCACTCCAATCCTCTCCAGTCACGCACCCCCTCCCCTGCTGGCCAGCTAACTGGACATGTGCACTGTCTACTCCCCAGTGCTATACCTCTCTCCTCATCAAATATGGTATGACAAGCTTTATAAGGTGAATGCTAGTTTTTTACATACTATTCCTATCCAGAATAATGTACACATTGTGCTGTAGCATCGCACTTCATACTCAGTGTATTACGCCATCTGTCTGCCAATTTAAGCCGCTTTAGTTATGCCTAATTTGGGAGTACAAAGCACTAGAACTACACACGTCTTTAAGGGGAAAATGATTAGCATCTGCTTTGTAAAGCTATAGATCTAAATACGTTACCCATTTACTGCAAGTTAGAATGTAAACCATATGCGGCACTCAAGACTAATTACTAACCACATTTTTATTAGTTGTTTAATTGTGTGGATGGCAGATAGAGACAAACCTAAAGGAACACTAGACGAAACCTATACACTGTTCTATGCCTTCATCAAGGCCTCTTAATAACTGTGGCTCATTTCAGGTTGTCTCAGCGATAACGTATACCCAAGGGGCACCTAAATCAACAATAACTTGCCTCTTGGGTGCACGTCACCACAGAGACCAGTCATTGGCTACAGCTAGGGTTGTCACCTTTCCCAACTAAAAATACCGGCCAAGTTTGCACAAGTTAAATGGGGTGTGTGGTTTGGGGGTGTGGCTTAACAAGGGGTGTTATTTAATCATATTTAATGTTTTGCATCTTTATTTTTTTATAAAATCACAAATTTTTCACTGTTGGGGATACCCCTGTATATATAAGTTTTATTTAGACTCTATATTTGAAGTGTTTCTGCCCGGTTTAAAAACTATCACCATATTAAAGGCAAAATTGTTAACCACTGAGCTATACAGCTCAATGTTAATCAATAGTAGATATACTCTGGCTAAAAACCTCAGTAGTAAGTTTTCCGTGTATTATGTATAAATATGTATAATTTATAGTAAATGCATATTTTTTTTAATAATTGCAAATTAATTTTGTGCCATAAAATGTTTTTGCAATTACAACAAAAATAATAAATATAAAATTAAACTTTCTATATATGAATACATAATATTTGGGAATCTACTACTGAGGTTTTTAGCCAGAATAGATCTATCACTTAATAATATTGAGCTGTATAGCTTAGTAGTTAAGGTTTTCCCTTTAATGTAGATAGTGATGAGTTTGAAACCAGGCTAAATAAAACTTAAAATGCACAGGGGTGTCCGCCAAGCATACTGACAGCGCTTGGGAATGCACACTTCATCTTCAAAGTACTGACTCCATATATGGACATAGATCAGTGACTCCTAAGCCATATATGGAGTCAGAGCAGGGACTCCCGTCCTAAGCTGTTACAAATGCCCTCACACAGGGTCTCCTCCTGTGCTTGTACTGCACTTTGTTCCATCTACTTCCCAAGTGGCTGACTGAGGAACCATTGAAGTTGTCTGACGAAAAAAAATAAATTACTGACACTGGCAATGTAGGAAAAATACAGGCCTGGCCAGTAGAATACTGGCTTGGCCAGTGGAAACCCTAGGCCTGCAGCAGAAAATGTGACCCTGTCCATGCAGGAAGTATGCAGTGAAGAAAAGGCAATGAAGATAGGCTGGGACCCAGCAAGGAGGAACAAAGAGGCAGAGAGACGGTAAGTATAATGATGTCATAGGCTTAATTCACACCAAGTAAATAGAGACAGAAGCTCAAAGATAAAATTCAAATAATCTTTATTTAAATAATTAATCTCAATGGTATTTAAATTGCCCGCGATGCTTATTACTTAAATAAGTTATCTTAATAAAATGAATCCAATTATTATTGATATAACCAATAACTCAAACCAATAGAAAACAACAGTCCACTCGAAGAGTGACTTAACCCCCGTCAATAAGCAAAGCGACAACTAAATAACAAAATAAAATTAATTAATAATAAAAAGGGGAGCCAGGAACCGTTGCTGACATCATGGCTCCCCCCATTGTATACACAATATTGCTCACTCCATTACCTTCATAGGTCCTGCTGGGTGAGGGGAAACTTAAAAAAAAATCGTGCACAACCCCTTTAAATTACAAGCTGTTTTAGATGACAAACATGACTCTGTTACATCAGTTTATTTTGTGCTTTATACATTGTGAACACAAAAGTCATTATTTAGACATTATCCAGCTATTTCTGACTAACCGATCACTATGTAGATAAGTGTGAATGAAGACCATAGATAAGAGATGGCGTCTCAAACCTTCCATTTTATGCAAGCTGCATATTAACCTCTATCATGGCCACACAGCACAGATCCTGTATAGTGCAGAGCATTACTTACGAGCATATTATAACACAGCCGTACCTCCCTTATCGCTGCTGCACAGCTAAGTGCCTATAAACTGCGACTGGCAGCATCCCCATTTTAATGCATAGTGTGGGTTAGAATTAATGTTCTCTGGTAATATGATTTTCTTTCTATATGAGGCTCACCTTAAATTACCCGTTGGGTCTGTTTGGGAATATTTAATTTGTAAGGATACGGCCACATGTTCAGAATTCCTGATGTAGTTTTGGAAGACAAAAAAACGAGTCCTTTATACTTTGTCTCCTTTTATGATCCACTCCCGATTGAGGCTCCAAAAATTGCATCAGGAAGCCTGACTTTGTGGCCATACCCTAAAGAAGGTTCATGCTGCATAGAGAGCATATAATCTAAGTGCTGGGTGATCCACAAGTAGGTCTTAAACTATATGGGTGATCTCTGCCCGCATCATAATATTGCCAAAATCCCATGACTGAACTTGAGTCATGATTTGGCATGGCATGTAAACTTCTGGCACGGACAGGGGTCTCATGCACTGCTGCAGTCTCAGCGTCAGGTCACTGGGTCGCATGCCGCTTGTGGGACACGCCATTGCTGTGGCCAGTTATTACCTCCAGCAGTGCACTAGACCTCATCCATGTTGGAAGCTTACATTTGGGGACCAAGCGCGGTGAACAGAGCTGTGGACCAAAGGGCTGGAAGTAAGCGATGGGGAGCAAGTAAATATGCTTGACTCCACAGGTTGGGTAGGGAGGAGGAGTTATAAACTTAAAAGGGATTTTCTGTGACCAGGATATTGAGGACCTATGACACAGGGATGGTATCTATATGAAGTCCATTTTTCTCACAGACCCACTTACTTAATTAGACATCATATAGTACATGACATTCTCTTTCTAACAAAGACCTGTACAGATCTAGAGATCCTCATTAATTGCTCTGCTAGATTTTCCTCAGGTTGACAGCGCAAGGGTGTGTGTCCTTTCTGCTGCAGCTTTCTTCCTACCACAGCTCATGGGGCATGTATTTTATGCTGCAGCTCTCTCCCAGTAACTGTCCCAGCAGAAGATTGAAGCATGTAACTGAGCATGTATGACCACCTCAGCAAGGGGGGCAGAGAAATAAGGAAAAGAACAAACAGCAGATGGCGCTATACAGATCTTATTGAATAATACATTGGCCATACTAAATGCTTATTTACATGCAATTACAAAAGTATTCAGGTTTGAAAAATGGAGAATAGACTGAGTCTTTTAAAAAAACTTGGAGCTGGATGGTGAATGTTGTAATTTTCTAGGCATGGGCCAAGAGTGAATTGGTCCATTACTACAATGGCTCTATGTCCAGTCTGCGTGCTGTCCGTTCTGCACTCTTTACAGCACCCATTTGGGAATATTGTTCATCTGAATGAGCCCTAAAGAGATGACAGTATTATAGTAACATAGTATATAACCGAAAAAAGACATTTGTCCATCCAGTTCGGCCTGTTTCCTACAAGTTGATCCAGAGGAAGGCAAAAACCCCTGTGAGGCAGAAGCCAATTTTCCCCACTTAAGGGGAAAAAAATTCCTTCCCGACTCCAATCTAGCAATCAGAATAACTCCCTGGATCAACGACCCCTCTCTAGTAGCTGTAGCTTGTAATATTATTACACTCCAGAAATACATCCAGTCCCCTCTTGAATTCCTTTATTGTACTCAACATCACCACCTCCTCAGGCAGAGAGTTCCATAGTCTTACTGCTCTTACCGTGAAGAATCCTTTTCCATGTTTGTGTACAAACCTTCTTTCCTCCAGACGCAGAGGATGTCCCCTTGTCACAGTCACAGTCCTGGGGATAAATAGATGATGGGACAGATCTCTGTACTGACCCCTGATATATTTATACATAGTTATTAGATCTCCCCTCAGTCGGCTTTTTTCTAAAGTGAATAACCCTAATTTTGATAACCTTTCAGGGTACTGTAGTTGCCCCATTCCAGTTATTACTTTAGTTGCCCTCCTCTGAACCCTCTCCAGCTCTGCTATGTCTGCCTTGTTCACAGGAGCCCAGAACAGTACACTGTACTCCATGTGTGGTCTGACTAGTGATTTGTAAAGTGGTAGGACTATGTTCTCATCACGGGCATCTATGCCCCTTTTGATGCAACCCATTATCTTATTGGCCTTGGCAGTAGCTGCCTGACACTGGTTTTTGCAGCTTAATTTGCTGTTTATTAAAATTCCTAGATCCTTTTCCATGTCAGTGCTACCGAGTGTTTTACCATTTAATATGTACGGGTGACTTGCATTATTCCTTCCCATGTGCATAACTTTACATTTGTCAGTGTTAAACCTCATCTGCCATTTCTCTGCCCAAGCCTCCAATCTATCCAGATCCCTCTGTAGCAGAAAACTGTCCTCTTCAGTGTTAATTACTTTACACAGTTTAGTGTCAACTGCAAAAATAGATATTTTACTGTGCAGGCCTTCTACAAGATCATTAATAAATATATTGAAGAGAATAGGGCCCAATACTGACCCCTGAGGTACCCCACTAGTGACAGTGACCCAATCTGAGTGTGTACCGTTAATAACTACCCTCTGTTTTCTGTCACTCAGCCAGTTACTTACCCACATACAGACATTTTCTCCCAGTCCGAGCATCCTCATTTTATATACTAACCTTTTATGAGGTACAGTGTCCAGGCTTTCGAGAAGTCCATATATACGACATCCATTGATTCGCCGCTGTCAAGTCTAGAACTTACCTCCTCATAGAAGCTGATTAAATTCATGTGGCATGACCGATCCCTCATAAAGCCATGCTGATATGGCGTTATTTGCTTATTTTCATTGAGATACTCCAAAATAGCATCTCTTAGAAACCCTTCAAACAGTTTACCAACAACAGATGTTAAACTTACCGGCCTATAATTTCCAGGCTCTGTTTTTAGACCCTTTTTGAATATTGGCACCACATTTGCTATGCGCCAATCCTGTGGAACATTCCCTGTCAGTATAGAGTCCGTAAATATTAGAAATAAAGGTCTGGCTATGACATCACTTAATTTCCTTAGGATACGGGGGTGTATGCCATCTGGTCCTGGTGATTTGTCTATTTTAATCTTTTTAAGTCGCTGTTGTACTTCTTCCAGTATCAGACAGGGAACTTTTAATGGGGAATCTTGTTTACTAATGACAGCGGGCCTGTGCAGTAACTGTATTCTACTACACCGGGCCCGCTGTAGTAATGTTATAGGCGATGTTTAAAACTATCATCTTGATTAAACTTAATGCTGGCAGTATTACCCTACCTCCTATAATCTACGATCGCAGGCAGGACTGGAGTCAGGAGGCCGGACGGGCAGCAGGCGGCAGCATGACGTCATGCGCCTGTGCCGTCTGCTTCATTCATAAAGTGGGCGGAGCAGGCACGTGACGTTACGCTGCAGCCTCCTGCCTGTCCGGCCTCCTGATTCCAGTCCTGCCTGCGATCGTAGATTATAGGAGGTAGGGTACTACTGCCAGCATTAAGTTTAATGAAGATAATAGTTTTAAACATCGCCTATAACATCACTACAGTGGGCCGGTGTAGTAGAATACAGTTACTGCATGGGCCCGCTGTCATTAGCAAACAAGATGCCGCCCACAGCCCCTCCTCATTGATACACACGCCGGCTGCGCTCTTCAGCAGCACGGCGGTGTATCAGTGTTTGCTGCATTCGCCCCATAAGACGCAGCACTATTTTCCCCACTTTTGGGGGGAAAAAAGTGCGTCTTATAGGGTGAAAAATACGGTAATAGTTTTGCTTTATCCTCGTCTCTCTCTGCAACACCCCCCTCATTGCTATGTAGAGGGCCGACTCCTTCGGATTTATATTTTTTACTATTTATATAATTGAAGAGCATTTTTAGGGTTAGTTTTACTCTCTTTGGCAATTAATCTCTCGGTCTCTAGTTTGGCAATTTTTATTAGTTTTTTACATATTCAATTTTTTCCCTTATAGTTTATCAGTGCTTCCTGGCTCCCCTCCTGTTTTAGTGATTTATATGCTTTCTTTTTGTCATTTATTGCTATCTTTACGGTTCTATTTATCCACATTGGTTTCTTATTGTTTCTTAGCCTTTTATTCATAGAAACATAGAAACATAGAATGTGTCGGCAGATAAGAACCATTTGGCCCATCTAGTCTGCCCAATATGCTGAATACTATGAATAGCCCCAGGCCCTATCTTATATGAAGGATGGCCTTATGCCTATCCCATGTATGCTTAAACTCCTTCACTGTATTTGCAGCTACCACTTCTGCAGGAAGGCTATTCCATGCGTCCACTACTCTCTCAGTAAAGTAATTCTTCCTGATATTACTTTTAAACCTTTGCCCCTCTAATTTAAAACTATGTCCTCTTGTAGCAGTTTTTCTTCTTTTAAATATTCTCTCCTCTTTTACCGTGATGATTCCCTTTATGTATTTAAAAGTTTCTATCATATCCCCGGAAGTTATACATGTTAAGGTCCTTTAACCTTTCCTGGTAAGTTTTGTCCTGCAATCCATGTACTAGTTTAGTAGCTCTTCTCTGAACTCTCTCCAAAGTTTCAATATCCTTCTGCAGATATGGTCTCCAGTACTGCACACAATACTCCAAATGAGGTCTCACTAGTGCTCTGTAGAGCGGCACGAGCACCTCCCTCTTTCTACTGTTAATGCCTCTCCCTATACACCCAAGCATTCTGCTGGCATTACCTGCTGCTCTATGACATTGTCTGCCCACCTTTAGGTCAGTCTGATATAATGACCCCTAAATCCCTTTCCTCAGATACTGAGGTTAGTACTGTATCACTGATTTTATATTCTGCTCTTGGGTTTTACGCCCCAGGTGCATTATCTTGCACTTATCGACATTAAATTTTAGTTGCCAGATTTTTGACCATTCCTCTAGTTTTCCTAAATCCTTTTCCATTTGGTGTATCCCTCCAGGAACATCAACCCTGTTACAAATCTTTGTGTCATCAGCAAAAAGACACACCTTACCATTGAGGCCTTCTGCAATTTCGCTGATAAAGATATTAAACAATATGGGTCCCAGAACAGATCCCTGAGGTACCCCACTGGTAACAATACCATGGTCTGAATATACTCCATTGACTACAACCCTCTGTTTTCTGTCCTTCAGCCACTGCCTAATCCATTCAACAATATGTGAGCTCAAGCTCAAAGACTGCAGTTTATTGATAAGCCTTCTATGTGGGACAGTATCAAAAGCCTTACTAAAGTCCAGATAAACGATGTCTACTGCACCTCCGCCATCTATTATTTTAGTCACCCAATCAAAAAAGTCAATAAGATTAGTTTGAAATGATCTCCCTGAAGTAAACCCATGCTGTTTTTTATCAATCAACCCATGGGTTTTTAGATGTTCCACAATCCTCTCCTTGAGTATGGTTTCCATTAATTTCCCCACTATTGATGTCAGGCTTACTGGCCTATAGTTGCCCGATTCCTCACTACTACCTTTCTTGTGAATTGGCACAACGTTTGCTAATTTCCAATCTTCTGGGACGACACCTGTTACTAGTGATTGGTTAAATAAATCTGTTAATGGTTTTGCTAGTACACCTCTAAGCTCTTTTAATAGCTTTGGGTGTATCCCATCAGGCCCCTGTGATTTATTTGTATTAATTTTAGACAGCTGACTTAGAACCTCTTGCATCAAAGGATTCATTAGTCTTCCTCCCTAACTGAGGTCCTTCTCCTTCATTTTCCTTTGTAAAAACTGAACAGAAGTATTCATTGAGGCAGTCAGCTAGTTCTTTATCCTCTTCCATATACATTCCTTCTTTTGTTTTTAATTTGGTAACTCCTTTTTTTAATTTCCTTTTTTCATTTATGTATCTGAAGAATGTCTTATCACCTTTTTTCACTGACTGAGCTAATTTCTCTTCTGCCTGAGCTTTAGAAGCTCTTATAACTTGCTTGGCCTCTCTCTGCCTCATCTTATAGATTTCCCGGTCATCCTCATTTTGGGTGTTTTTATACTTCTATTGATTTTGGCCACTTCTGCTGAGTACCACAGTGGTCTCTTCCTTTTTTTGCCTTTACTGACAAGCCTAATGCACTTTTCTGTTGCCTTCAGTAGTGCCAATTTTAAGTAGTCCCATTTCTCTTGGACTCCATTGAAATTGTTCCAGTCTGATAGGGACTCGTATACCACTGATCTCATTTTAGAAAAGTCTGTTTTCCGAAAATCTAAAACTTTTGTTTTTGTGTGGAGTGACTCAGTCAATGTACTTATAGTAAACCACACTGACTGGTGATCACTAGATTCTAAGCTTTCCCCTACAGTAATATCAGATACCAAATTGCCATTTGTGAATACAAAATCTAAAATGGCTTCCTTCCGGGTTGGCTCCTCAACTACTTGCTGTAGAGATAATCCCAGTAGGAAATTTAGAATGTCTGTACTCCTGGCAGAACTAGCTATTTTGGTTTTCCAGTTTATATCAGGAAGATTAAAGTCTCCCATAATGACAACTTCCCCTTTCAATGTCATTTTAGCCATTTCCTCAACTAGTAGATCATCCAATTCTTTGACTTGGCTCGGTGGTCTGTATATGACACCTACACGAGTTACCTTATGATTACCAAGCTGCAACGTAACCCAAACTGACTCTAAATTGGTTTTGCTGGCTTGACACAATTCCTATAAGGTATGTACCTCTCACAATTGATTGCTACAATGCTTTTAAAAATCTCCCATTTTGTGGTTGTATTTTTATTTTTGAGGACTTTGTCCCAGTTAGTTAGGCCTATGGCCTCGCTTAGTTGGCTAAATTTAGCTTTTTTGAAGTTTGGTATTTTTGTTCTTCCCTTTAGAAACTCTCGTTTGAAGGATAATTGGAAGGTTATTACTTTATGGTCACTATTTCCCAGGTGTCCCCCAACCTGCACATCTGTTGTTCTATCAGGTCTATTGGTTAATACTAAGTCCAGTATGGCCGTCCCTCTAGTGGGGTCCTAAACCAGTTGGGAAAGGTAATTGTCTTTGGCTATTGCCAAGAACCTGTTTCCTTTTTGGGATGTACAGCTTTCAGTTTCCCAGTCTATCTCTGGGTAGTTGAAGTCCCCCATATTAACGACTTCATTATGATTTATGATTAAACGTGAAAGTCAGGGACCTTGCAACAGATATAACATTGAGGTCGAAGATCTTAATGTTATGCCTCTGGTTAAGGTTAGAAGTCATCTGTAATGATCATCCCAGCCTATCACACATGTAATTTGCTGTTTTGAGGCACTGCAAGCATAATTTCTGTTGATGACCATACGGGTGACAAACTTTTATGCTTTTCTTAAAACATTTGACATATCTCAGAACATCTTAATTTAGGCTACTTTTGACATTAGCATTTTTTGTGGCTCCGTCATGGATCTGCAAAAACGCTTCCGTTACCATAATACAACTGCATTCATCCATCATGAACGAATCCAGTTGTATTATGTCTTCTATAGCCATGAACACCATTGAAAGTCAATAGGAGACGGATCTGTTTTCTATTGTGTCAGAGAAAACTGATCCATCCCCATTGACTTACATTGTGTGCCAGGATGTATCCGTCTTGCTCCGCACCACATCGCTGACAGAAAAACACTGCAGGCAGCATAAACTCCCCTGCTGCGCCCATGCTTCACTGTTCCATTGCCGATTCTGTTTAATAATGATGATGATGACGTGATGTGTTGACATATATGACCGCTCCAGCCAATCACTGGCTTCAGCGATGACATGTCAGCACCACTGAGGTCACTTCTGAAGTAGTTTCATGCCGTATTAACAGATCATCACTGGAGCCCAGTGAACAGCGAATGGTAGAGGACCTTAGAGGCATCAGAAAAGGAGAAGCATTGGATTGCTAAAGTATTACTCCATTCGTTATTTTATAGCATTGTAAATGGTGAAAATAAATTCTAGGGGCTGGACAGACCCTATATGGAGCGCATGTCAGCAGGACCAACTCTATTAAACCATATGTACTGCCTGGTACAATTGTGGCTTTCTCCAGAAAAAAAAAAGACTTGTATTCTTTCTTCAAATGAGGGCTTCACACAACCAAGGGGCAGGGTCTAGCGCCTCAGTGCATCTCAGCTTCTCAGTGCTGGCCACACCCCTCACTTCCACCTAATTTACTAGCAAGATACGTCCTTAAAAAGCGAGACAGCATAAAGGAAGTGGGGCTAAGATCCTTAGCCTGACTAAATAAAATGTTTTTACACTGTTTCTAAACATTATGGGAGCCTCTGTGTGATCACTCCCTCCTTATCTGTTCTGTGAGCTCCGAAGCTGAGAAAAAACATAGTGAAAGTAAGGGAAAGGACATCACAGCAGTATAATGGTGGCAGAATTCACAGAAGGGATATGCTCCCTGCTTCTGAGTGAAATGCATCTAGCTGTGCAGCTGAAACCGGTAATAATATGGTTGAAAAAGTTTGTCAGAATGTATAGTCCATGTTTCTACAGCAGTTCCTCTTTGATCATTACACCTTTGACGCCATATGATTAGAATAGCTGTCCAGTATAGCATTAGACTATATCAGTACATAATCATTAGCATACATATCTTACGTAAGGTATACTGTCCACTGCAGTGAACACATTCATTTCCACATCAAAGCTACCTATTGGCTGCTCATCCAGTCTATCTGGACTCCAACAAAGTTTGGCGCCCCAGTAGACGGCAGAGGGACTTCAATGGCAGGAACGGTGATGATTTCCCAGCTCAGTATGTCTCTAATTAGGCGTAAGAGGAGTCAGGAAAGCATAATACGGTGCATTTAGCCCATGGCTATACTGACAACAATCCTTCAAGAAGTGGCATTCAGACCTTCTTCTCTCCAATAATAAAGCTAAAGAGAGGAACATACATTCCCCGCACGGAGTTCCTTTTGTTTTCAATATGTGTTATGTCATCTGCTGCAAATATAGCACACGTGATGTCTGGGATGTCTGTATCGCTGCTTGTGGTGTGTCCTCAGTGAGGAAAATCAGCAGACGTTCTACCGACCATGACTTGGGACTCAGGGAGTAGCAATCATTAGAAAGAAGTGATGAGATATTCAGATGCCAGATATCCCCATGAAATATGTGTAATTTGCTGCAGGCAATATGTAAAAATGTACAATCTGCTTACTGTGTCATGTCACATTCGAAATGGATCTCAGCCGCCAAGGTACCTGAAGATTTCAAAGGAAATTTTCTTACATCTTTAGGATCACATACACTTCATTCTTTTAGACCAGGACCTTGGCTCTGTTCATGAGTGAAGTCCTCTGTGGACCTTACTACGGAGCCCAAACTCAGAAGGAGACCATCCAGGAGGAGAACTAAAAGATTTTATTGTCTGGGTCCCCTCACAGGTATTATACAATGACATTATATACAGTGCATAACTATACTCACCCAGTCCCACTTACCTATTAAAATGTATCATGGAGTACAGAGCAGTACTAATATACCTTGCAATAAATGAAAAAACACTTACCACATCCAGGGTGTCGCTGGCGCGTCGACATGATGTCCACTGGAACAAGGTCCCTGAGGTGATAGAGCATAAAGAATTAGTACTGCTCTGTACTCCATGATAGAAGGGATGGTAACTGCCCCTTTAAAATCCTCAGCAGAGGGAGCTGTGCTGGCCCTGTAAGACAAAGCTATCCCAATGTATAACGAGGTAATCTAGGGCATTTCCACTTAGTGATACCACACAGAACTAATGCCTACATTGTGCCTCCTCACAGTAGTTATGCCCATATTGTGCCTCCTACACAGTACTAATGCTCACATTGAGTCTCCTTTACAGCAGAAATGCTCACATTGTGCCCCCTTACAGTAGTTATGTCCTCCTTGTAGCCCCTTCACAGTAGTTATGCACACATTTGTGCCCCTTCACAGTAATCATGCCCACCTTTGTGCCCCTTCACAGTAGTTATGTCTTCCTTGTGGCCCCTACACAGTAGTTATGCCCACCTTGTGGCCTCCTCACAGTAGTTATGCCCACCTTTGCCCCCCTTCACAGACGTTGTGTCCACCATGTGGCCCCTTCACAGTAGTTATACCTACCTTTTGTTCCCTACAAAGTAGTTATGCCCACCCTTGTGCCCTTTTGCAGTAGTTATGCCCACAATTTTGCCCCTTCACAATAGTTATGCCTACCTTGTGGCCCCTTCACAGTAGTGATGCCCACCTTATTGCTCCTTCACAGTAGTTATGCCCACTCGTGTGCCCCTTCACAGTAGTAAAAGGGCATCTGTCACCAGATTTGTACCTAACTGGCTGACCTGGTCCATGTGTGTTTGGTCCATGTGCCCGCAGTGCTGAGAAAAATTATGTTTATTATATACAGATGAGAGTCTAGGAGGAACGGTGGCGTTGCTGTTACACCTAGAGGCTCTGCTTTCTCTATAACTGCCGTGCCTTCTGCACTTTAATTGACAGGGCTAGTTGTGGTGACGTTTTCACTGCCTGGCTCTGTCAATCAAAGTGGAGAGGATGCGGCAGTTGCAGAGAGAGCAGATCTTCTAGAAGTAATGGAAATGCCCCTGTTGCTCCTAGAGACTCATTTGCATTTATTAAAACTTAATTTTTCTCAGCAATGCGGGCACATATGAACATGGGACCAACACAGATGCCTTCAGCTGCCAAGTGCACATGTAACAGGTCAGCCAGTTTCATAGGTACAAATCTGCTGACAGATGCCCTTTAAACCCACCTTTGCGCCCCTTCACAGTAGTTATGTCCTCCCTGTGCCCTCTCCAGCTCCATAAAAAAAAAACATAAATACTTACCAATTTTTCTGATGATTGGCACATCCTGCATCCCTCAACAGCAGTAGCACTACGTAGTCACACACACATCGTGCTGCTGGCTGTGCAGGAGGCTGGTTCCCGGGCTTTCACCGCTCCTCCCACACAGACAGCAGCACGATATGCGGCTGTTGGGGAGCACCAGAGATCAGTGAAGCACAGAGCAGACAACTCCCTTCTTCACCATGGAAATACAATGAAAGCCAGATATCCCTCAAAGGAAGGAAAACCGAGCAAAGGGGTGTCTCCATTACAGAGATCACAAAATCTACGATATCCACAGACAGCTAGATAACTGGCTTAGGTTTTCCCCGTCACATCCTTAAAGCTTGTAAAAAAGCGGAATCTTGACATAGGGGCCACTTAATATGGTGGATTTGGTGATCTCTGTAATGGAGACACCCCTTTGCTTGGTCTTCCTTCCTTTGAGGGATATCTGGCTTTCATTGTGTTGTAGACCCATAACTGGGGCTCCACATTTAGTTTGCATATTGCTGTTTCCCAGGGAGCTGTGCACTTTGGATTGCTGTGTTGAGACTCTTAAATGAGACTCCGCTGTGTTTTCTGTAGCTGGTCTCCCTGAGATCAGCTATTATTTTGTTTGAGTAGTCGCCAAGGCATTGCTCCTAGTTAGCCAGAATCCTACTCCATAATGATGAGGGGGCAACACCCTGAAACAGCTGTCTGTGGATGGATAACTGGCTTAGGTTTTCCCCGTCACGTCCTTAAAGCTTGTAAAAAAGTGGGATCTTCACATAGGGGCCCCTTAATATGGTGAATTTGGTGATCTCTGTAATGGAGACACCCCTTTGCTTGGTTTTCCTTCCTTTGAGGGATATCTGGCTTTCATTGTGTTGTAGACCCAATACTGGGGCTCCACATTTATTTTGCATATTACTGTTTCCCAGGGAGCTTTGCACTTTGGAATGCTGTGTTGAGACTCTTAAATGAGGCTCCGCTGTGTTTTCTGTAGCTGGTCTCCCTGAGATCAGATATTATTTAGTTTCACCATGGAAATAGACTGCCCGGTGGATGTGCCACCCCTCCCTCCCCTATCGCTATGGCCCTGCTCTGACTACCTAACATGGGTTTTCTGGCAGACATTGTAAAACCCAACCCATACCACCCATACCTGCCAACCGTCCTGGATCCGGCGGGACAGTCCCAGATATCAGTGGTTGTCCTGTGGTCACAGTAAGGGGGGGGGGGGTTATAACCTGCTCTCAGGCAGCTGTCTCTGTTTCCATAGGAAGCAGAGACAGTTGCCTGTAATGATGAAGTAGAAAGCCATCTACTCCCTGCTTCATCATTCCTCCCCCTGTCAGCAATCCCCACTGCTGGTCTGTGCAGGGGGCAGGGCCAGCCGGGAGACAGCTGAGCCCCTCCTTCTCATACACAGACCAGCAGCTCAGAGTGTATCCTGCTGGGGAGATCATCAGAGGAACCAGGTGAGTATGTGGAGATTGTTTTTGTTTTGTTTTTTTACTTCCTGTGAAGGGGGCTTAAAACTGGGCATAATACTATAAGGGGTCACATAGCTGGGCATCGCTATGGAGCACAAATGTAAGCATAACTACTGTGAGGGACATATATGTGGGCATAACTACTGTGAGGGGCACATATGTGGGCATAACTACTGTGAGAGGGCACATATCTGGCCATCACTACTGTGAGGGGTCACATATCTGGGCATCGCTACTGTGAGGGGGCACATATCTGGGCATCGCTATTGTGAGGGGGCACAGATCTAGGCATCGCTATTGTGAGGGGGCACAGATCTGGGCATCGCTATTGTGAGGGGGCACAGATCTGGGCATCGCTGCTGTGAGGGGGCACATATCTGGTCATAACAACTTTATGGAGCACAAATGTGAGCATAACTACTGTGAGGGACATATATGTGGGCATAACTACTGTGAGGGGCACATATGTGGGTATAACTACTGTGAGAGGGCACATATCTGGCCATCGCTACTGTGAGGGGTCACATATCTGGGCATCGCTACTGTGAGGGGGCACAGATCTGGGCATCGCTATTGTGATGGGGCACAAATCTGGGCATAACAACTTTAAGGAGCACAAATGTGAGCATAACTACTGTGAGGGACACATATGTGGGCATAACTACTGTGAGGGGCACATATGTGGGTATAACTACTGTGAGAGGGCACATATCTGGCCATCGCTACTGTGAGGGGTCACATATCTGGGCATCGCTACTGTGAGGGGGCACATATCTGGGAATCGCTATTGTGAGGGGTCACATATCTGGGCATCGCTACTGTGAGGGGGCACATATCTGCGCATCGCTATTGTGAGGGGGCACAGATCTGGGCATCGCTATTGTGAGGGGGCACAGATCTGGGCATCGCTATTGTGATGGGGCACAAATCTGGGCATAACAACTTTAAGGAGCACAAATGTGAGCATAACTACTGTGAGGGACACATATGTGGGCATAACTACTGTGAGGGGCACATATGTGGGCATAACTACTGTGAGAGGGCACATATCTGGCCATCGCTACTGTGAGGGGTCACATATCTGGGCATCGCTACTGTGAGGGGGCACAGATCTGGGCATCGCTATTGTGAGGGGGCACAGATCTGGGCATCACTATTGTGAGGAGGCACAGATCTGGGCATTGCTATTGTGATGGGGCACAAATCTGGGCATCGCAACTGTGAGGGCACATCTGGGCATCGCTAATGTGAGAGGGCACATATCAAGGCATCGCTACTGTGCGGGCACATGTTTGGGCATAATCTTTGAAGGGAGCACAATATGGGCATAAATACTATGTGGTAGCATTAAGGGGGAATAATTACTATTTGGGGACATTTAGGGGACTGGGTGGGATTAGGTGTTTAGTTATGTTTTGGGCAGAGTTAGAGGCGTGGCCTACTGCAGAAAAAATTTGCTGCTTCACGTGCCCCACATAGTGTGCCCGCTTCCTTCTTTTCAAAAGTTAGGAGGTATGCTAACCACCCTCATTTACAGCCCAGCACAGATTGGCTCATCCAGGCTGTCTGTCAGATCAATCAGATTGATCCTTTTATTTTTCAAAGGAGCTATGAAAAATTAAAGGTGGCATCTTATTGGTTGCTATGGGCAACTTAGCCAGTTTTCCTTTGCACCAGTCTCCCCTTTAGGCTGGGAACACACCTAGGCGTTTCTGAATCGCGTATGACGCGCGTTTTACGCTCGTTTTTGGATGCGCGTTTTTGCAACTAAGAAACGCGCATCATACGCGCGATTCAGTGATTCACCCCTATTTTAGCATGGCCCATAGGTGCGTTAAAACGCCCCAAAGAAGCTCATGCTGAAGCGACAGCGTTTGGCGTTTTTCAGCGTGTTCAAACGCGCTGTAAAACGCCCAAATGTGAACCATGCCCATAGGGAAGCATGGCTTTCCACATGTTGTGCGTTTTACAGCGCGTTTGAACGCGCTGAAAAACGCTTAGGTGTGTACCTAGGGTCAGAGTTTATTCCTATTGGCCAGATTCGGCTATATACAGATCCAGCTCTGTGAATAATACTGATGTAGTTCTCCTCGCATTATCCATAATACTTGACACACTGCTGCATATTTAATATATGTTACAGGAACAGTGATTAGGAGAGAAGACATTGTGGTATTTACACGCTCCTCCTTGCTACATATGCTCTGATGAGACTGCTGTAAAGGTGGCTCCCATAGGGACGCTGTAACCAAGGAACCCAAATTACCAGAACATTTGTGTATTTGTCATTATAATTACTCTTACTTTTTGCCTGCTCCATTTAACACATCTTTAATACATCATTTGTGCATTGAGAACAATCATTTCCTCTGTTTTCCTGGCATGTATTCAGTGACTTGTGCTTTGATGCAGGCTGTCCTGTATGCACTCTCTTTTTTATGTAAAAGACTTGTCTGTTTTACTAAATACTTTAAGGCCTCTTGCATACGAACGTGCCGTGTTTTGCAAAACACGCATGCCGTCCGTGTGCCTTCCGCAATTTGCGAAACAGAACAGACGCCCCATTATAGAGATGCCTATTCTTGTCCGCAAAACGGACAAGAATAGGACATAATATATAATTTTTGCGGGGCCACGGGACGGAGCAACGGATGCGGACATCATTGAAGTGAATGGGTCCGCACCCTAGCCACATATTTTGCGGCTCAGGTGCGGACCGAACGGATGCGAAAACAAACCACGGTCGTGTACAAGAGGCCTAACTCCTCATGAAACAGCAATATCCATGCATCTTTTCCGAGGATTATGCATGGTGCAGTTCCTCTGTTATTCCTCCTGGAAATGTATAAAATAAATGACAACTAAGATTTTAGCATTCACCATGTCAATAGGTTGAGCCTCTGTCTGGTAAAGGCCTCATGCACATGACCGTATGTATTTTGCAGTCCGCAAAAAACTGATCCGCAAAAAATATGGATGACGTCCGTGTTAAATTCCGTATTTTGCGGAACGGAACAGCTGGCCCCTCATAGAACAGTACTCTCCTTGTCCATAATGCAATAATAGGATATATTCTATTTTTTTGCGGAATGGAAAGACAGATATATGGAAATGGAATGCACACAGAGTATCTTCCATTTTTTTTTTTGCAGACCCATTGAAATGAATGGTTCTGTATACGGTCCGCAAAAAAACCCGGAACGGACACAGAAAGAAAATACGTTTGTGTGCATGAGGCCTAACAGTGATTTAGAGGGTCGGAGTTTGTAGGGGCAATCCCTGTTGTCAAGGGAAATGTGGCTACGCTGCAATACTGGCCCATGGACATGAGTGCCACTGTTTCTGATAGATAGATTTATAGATAGATAGATAGATAGATAGATAGATAGATAGATAGATAGAAAGAAAAAATACATTTTCTCTTCAGTGATCACTTTAAGGGTCCATTCACACATCCGTTTTTACACTCCGTTTCCGTTCCGAGTTAAATCGGAACGTTTTTCTGGATCCATTAATTTCAAATGCGGACACCAATCATGGTGCTGTCCGAATCACGGAATCCGTTCCGTTTCCGTTTTTTCCAGGATGCGGATCCGGAAAAAAATTAAGCTTGTCCTACTTTCTGTCCGTTTTTCGGGTCCGTTGTCCAT
Organism: Bufotes viridis; assembly: GCA_033119425.1. Taxonomy (NCBI): domain Eukaryota; kingdom Metazoa; phylum Chordata; class Amphibia; order Anura; family Bufonidae; genus Bufotes; species Bufotes viridis. The sequence goes on along the minus strand of CM065594.1, from coordinate 237,080,801 downwards.
TCATTTCAATGGATCCACAAAAATGCGGATGACATGCACAAAACCATCCAAATGTCATCCGATTTTGCGGATCCGTTTACAGGAAACAAAAAAAAAAATTTAAACCCAGCCCTCTGTGCCATGTGCTTTCTGTTTTGAGATGGAAAAACGGAAACACGGAACGAATTCGGATGCACTTTAGTACAAAAACGGAAGGTTGTACAGAAAAACGGATCCGCAAAAAAACTGAACGTTTATCTGGAAAGGTAAAAATACTGACTTGTGAATGGACCCTAAGGGAAATGTATTATTGGCTGCAAGCTCCCCAGTAAGAAAAGCTGATCATCAGAGTTTTAGAAGCAGGACTAGGGAGATCGGCTGTGAAGGCAATTCAGTTGTTCAGAAAACTTTGAATAAATCAATAGTACAGGTGATTATAAGAAACTCTGTAATATATTGTATCACAGAAAAATCCTTTGTTCTCCCATTATCAGCTGCTTTCTCCCCTGTTTCTAAATTAACATTTTTTCTAAATGGGCTGCCTGCTCACTAAAGGATCACATTATATCATCCTATTGAAGTCTGAGGGTAGGGGGAGGAGGAGGAAGTGCAGATAGACCAGACAGCACAGACACGATTCAGCAGCTTATAGCAAATCTCATCCCAAGTGCTTTATTCAGATCACTACTGCTCAGTATTTATTCTTTGTAATGTCCTATATGGTGTTTTTGAGTGATTCTGAGTCAGAGACAGGGTACGACCACACTTTGCAGCCATGATCTGTTCGGGTGATGATAACATATGGTCAAGAACTGTGAGGTTAATTAGGCCGCAGCTGCCTGATATTTAACTAATGAAGAGCGCACTATATAGGCAGTACAAATGGCCACATGATATTAAAGGTACTGAGTGGCCATTAAGAATTCACACCTCCTATACAGTGTGGTTTTCTAGCCAAACCTGCTATTTTCATGTACTGTATAGTCTATGGGAGATGTCATTGCAGCTAGTCTCTACCAACCAGCTCAGAATTAAGTGAGAATTAGAGGTGCAGCATCCAAAGGAGAAAACTTCTAAAATATGCCAGATTTAAGTCATATATTGGTCAGATATAGTGCTATCATTCATGTATACACACAAGGCAGCTTATTCTGAAAAGTTATCTGAAAGTTTAGGTGCTGTACACTATGAGCCTGTACAAAACTAGCTTCCAGTTGAGTTTGCTAGGCTGACACAGTAGATTTTAGCCACACTGATATACTATAGCAAACCATCAGGAAGCAAGGTTGAATAAAGAGGTAGGAGTAAATGGGTCACTTTGTATGTGGCCCATGTTTTGCAGTTTGAGACGATATTAGCTTTCTGAATGAGCATCACTTCCCCAATTCCACAGTTTGGTTTTCAGGGAAGGACGAAAGAGATATTTATAACCGTGGGAATGATTTTCCCAGTGAAAATGTACGGTAATTGGTATCATGAGAGAAAGAATATTTTTGCATTGTTCTAAATGTAGTTCTCTAGGTTGAAAAAACATGTCTTGATACAGCACCTACCATTGATGGCTCAGAATAATATTAAAAGATAGAAGTTCTGCAACCAGTGGGCCAAATCTCCATTCCTTACAATATTAAGATGACTTCAGAATTATAGGCATATCAATTATCATTATCAGCCATAAGGCAATCTTTATGTCTAATGGCAGTTGTCATCTAAGTTGTCCGAGACAAGCATTTTGTAATTAGGTAAAGCACAGGAGTCTGGAAGACAGGAATGAAAGATTGTAATGGCCATAGGGATCTCTCAGGCCCCTAGAGCTAGGGGTGGACTGGGAACTTAAAGTAGCCCAAAAAACCTAAAAGTGGCCCCATGTTGTAGACGGATCCAAAGAGAAGAGAGAAGGCGGGACAGCAGAATTAAGCTGGGCCAGCAATACTATAGTGCAGATCGGAACACCGCCCCAGAAGAACCAAATACCACAGTGCAGCACAAAATACTGCCGCATGCACCACAGTATAAGGGCTCATTCACATGACCGTATGAATGGGTTTGCATTCGTCCCGCTATTTTGCGCAACGGGTGCAAAACCATTTATTTCTATGGGGCCGCAAAAGATGTGGACAGCACACCACGCCATCGAGGACAAGAATAGGCATTTCTATAACGGGCCGGCTATTACGTTCTGCAAATTACAGTCGGCATCTGTGTTTTGCGGATCTGCAACTTGCAGACCACAAAACACGGTGCAGTCGTGTGAATGCGCCCTAAAACTGTATCATTGCCCTGGGGGCACAATACAGTTGGATTCAGAAGGGCACCTTTGACCCATGGCCTGCTGAAAAAGTGTCTGATGCGCCTACATTAATTAATGTTGATAGTATGAGATCGTTATGTACCTGGATGGTGGCCAAGAGGAGGGCTTGGGTGGCCCTCTGGGCGTAGGTCAGTCTGTCCATGACTAGGGCCCAGGTGTGACTGCAACCGATGCACTACTTATGGCTATACCCCTACAAGTGAGAGAAGACACTTAGGAAGGTGCATCATGAAGAACTTTGTAGATGAGTAAGAGCTTTAATTTTTTATTCTAGAAGAAAACAGATACCCAATGTCGTGATTAAAAGAGAACAGAGACGTACGGTAATTACAACCATCACATAAAGAAAAGGATCACCCTGATTGCTGCTTTCAAGATGAAATGAAGTGGTGTGTCAGTTTGGTTAACAAAAATGATTAGGACCTGGATTAGTGTTCCAGCAATGAGAGAGTTTTTGTGATATGGGTGAAGATGACATGATTGCATAATGGATTAAATGTAAAAACTAGGCCGTGTCTAGCAATGAAAAAATATATATTTGTTTTAAAGGGCATCTGTCAGCAGGTTTGTACCTATGAAACTGGCTGACCTGTTACATGTGCACTTGGCAGCTAAAGGCATCTGTCTTGGTCCCATGTTCATATGTACCTGCATTGCTGAGAAAATTGATGTTTTAATATATGCAAATGAACTACTAAGAGCAATGGGGGCGTTGCCATTACACCTAGAGGCTCTGTTCTCTCTGCAAGTGCCACGTCCTCTTCACTTTCATGGACGGGACCAGGACAGTGTAAACATGATAACACTTGGCTCTGTCAATCAAAGTGCAGAGGGTGCAGCAGTTGCAGAGAGAGCAGAATCTCTAGGTGTAATGACAACGCCCCCGGTTGCTCCCTAGAGTCTTATTTGCATACATTAAAATATCATTTTTCTCAGTAATGCGGGCACATATGAACATGGGACCAACACAGGTGCCTTCAGTTGCCAAATGCACATGTATCAGCCAGTTTCATAGGTACAAACCTGCTGCTGACAGATGCCCTTTAAAGATTTATCTCAATACATTATTGTTTAGTCCTATTAAATGCTTGTATACAACCTCTGATCACAGGCTGTATGTTTTTCCCCCCCGTGGTCTACAGACATATCCACCAGCTGTGCACATAGAGGTGGCATACATAGCCCAGGGTTTATAGTCTTGTTGGTTTTCTACAATGACCAATGCTTAGTGATGAGCGGCAGGGGCAATATTCGAATTTGTGATATTTCGCGAATATTCGTTAGAATATTCATCATATATTCAAATATTCGTATTTGTCGTTTAGGGTTGCAACGGATGCTATTCGATATCTGGGTATCACCCTTCCAGCTAATCCTAATCGGCTGTTCGCCCTTAATTTTAAACCTCTCCTGAGGAATATAGAATCAGACTTACAGAAGTGGTCCCCTCTCCACATCTCCTGGTTTGGCAGGATTAACGCACTGAAGATGGATATCTTGCCCAAAGTACTCTATCTACTCCAAACGGTCCCGTGTAGTCTCCCCAATAGATTTTTTACACAACTCCGCTCCATAGCGACCCGTTTTATTTGGAATGGTTCCAGGGCTAGGATTAGCTATAAAATCCTGTCTAGAACAAAGAGCTTAGGGGGGGTGGGTCTCCCAAATTTTTTGTCTTACTACCGGGCGACTGTAGCGAATTGCATACTAGACCTTATTCATAACCGCTCCTCAAAACTCTGGGTGGATATTGAACATGCTCTGGCTCCAAATTTAATTCCCGGGATATTTTGGCTTCCAGGGGACGCGTGTGACACTGTTGCGCGGTCTCTGCAATCTCCATTTCTCCAGGTCTTGGTGAAGACCTGGAGGAAATTTGCTTCTAGAGCTGGGCTGGCCACGACACCGGGTCCCCTTACAGTTATAGCTATTCACCCTGGATTTCCATCATACTTTGGGTCTCTTCGGGCTTTCCGGGCCTCTTCCTTACCCCAGATACTAATTAAGGACATATTTAGGGACTTGGCTCTCTTATCACTCAATGGTTTATCTGACATCCTTCCGGCCTCACCGGGTCGCTGGTTTAGGTATCTTCAGCTCCGTAACTTTACATGTTCTCTGGCTCCTGGGTCGCAATTATCTGCTCCTCTGACCGCTTTTGAAAAACTCTGCACAGCGTCCTCAGGACCCTGCCACGGTATTTCCTTGGTGTACGGTCTGCTTGGTGCTGGGGAGATGGGGGATGGCACGTTGGCTGACAATTTGCAGGGAGTGGGGTTTGTGTCTGGTTGGGAAACTGAATTGGCGGTCTCCATATCCGCTGAACAGTGGAGAAGGTCCCTCCTGTTCACGCATAAGTCGACGGTGTCCTGCCGTTTGCAGGAACTGAACTACAAGATTCTTTCCCGATGGTACAGAACCCCGGTCAAGCTGCATCAATTTTATCCGTCTGTCTCCGACCTGTGCTGGAGATGTCGCTCTACTGTAGGCTCTATGTTGCACATCTGGTGGGACTGTCCTGGGGTCGCTCCCCTATGGCAGGATGTTTTTGCTCTCTATAATGCCTTGTACCGGGTCTCTGTAGCACCGTCCCCTCAGATAGCTTTGCTCTCGATCTACTCGGGCAGGATACAACAAGTCAAGAAAGGGGCCCTCAGGTTTTTTGTGCAGGCTATGAGACAAATCATCCCACGTCAGTGGAAATCTGAGGACCCTCTGCGTAAGTCTACTTGGGTCTATGCGCTAGATGTTTTGGTTCGGATGGAGGAGCTGGGAGCCGAGGCTCACAATCGGCTGAGTTCCTACTTGCAGACATGGGACCCGTGGCTACAATTCAGGAACTCTCCCAGCTTTCACACTTGGTTGGCCTCTGGAGTAATACCTCTAGCTTGACAACATCCCCTACCCCTTCCTCCCCCGTTTCTGTCTTGTGTGCCCCCTGTCATCTCTGTTCTTTTATTTATTTATTATTTATTTATTTATTTTTTCCCCATACTTGCCTATGTGTTGATTATGGCATGCCATTGCAGCCTCATCTTGATTATCACCATGTCCTGCTTTTGACTTTGCCTGGTTGCATCTGGCTGTATTTGTCTATCTAAAACCTTGCTTCAATAAAATATGATTGAACCACAAATATTCGTATTTGAGATTATTTTATTGATTGCGAAAAATTAGCAATGTAATATTTGCGTAATGCGAATATTCTAAAACACGAACATATAGCACTATAGAATATAGTGCTATATATTCGTTTTTTAGAATTAGAGTTGAGCGGACACCTGGATGTTTGGTTTCGAGGAGTTTGGCCGAACTTCACTGAAATGTTCGGGTTTGAGATCCAAACTTGACCCGAACTTGACCCCGGGAGGGATTAAAGGGAGGGAAAAGGGAAAGCCCTGTCCCCAGAAAAAGGTGGTGAACCCTAACTAACCTTGAGGCTGGCACCTGACGTCCCTAGACAGGTTTTTCATACGCCGATCACGTGCCTAAACCCTGGCTTTCCTTAAGATAAGCCCTAAGTAGTGAATAGGGCGGTGGGAGCACTAGTCCTCACCACTAACACTAAAGGAAAACACCAGGGGCAACAGCGGACAACAAAAGCCCAACAGGGATCCGGAGGGTAACGCTCTGGTACGACAACCAGGAACAACAGCTACACAGCTCCTGAGGGTCAGTATAGAAGTCCAGGCAGGAAGCTCTATATCTGGAAACCAGAGAAGTGGGAAGGGGGAATATAAGGAGGTTGGGAGTGGCGGACAAGAAACAGCTGAGGAGAAGAAGCTACGGATCCCTGAGTGAGACAAAAAGGATTGCAAGGCAAACACAGAAAGCTACCATTAAGTAAAAGCGTGATCTTTAGACAGAGCACGCAGCCACCCGCCTTCCTGACTCCGGGTATAACTGAGTCAGACCTGGCTCCTGACGCCCTCGTGACATAACTCCATTGAAGTCAATGGGGACCCGAACTTTTGGGCACTAAAATTGCTGTAAAATAGCCCAGGAAAGGGCTAGAGGGGTGCAAAAGGCAGCAAAATGTAGGTAAATGCCCTGCAAACAAATCTGTATAGGGACATGACTTAAAATAAAATAAATAAAAATTAAACAATATTAATTGGCAACTCGGAGGAGGAGTTGGAATTGGAGGTTAGGGAGGCGTCAGGTGGGAATGCCATCAGCAGCGCGTCTACCAGCATGCGTTTTGTAGTCAGTAGTCACGCATCTTTTGATCAGTAACATAAGTTTTTAAAAAATTTGGTTTCCTGTCAGCAATGCACAGCTGTGGCTTATCACTGGCAAAACTGGGTTAATGTCACCCACCAATGGAAAAAGTGATATTCAGAAATGTTAGGCCCCTGGCAACCAGACAGAGAGGTCAATTCACGGCAAAACAGGCTTCATGTCACCCACGAATGCAACAGGCGAGTATCAGAAATGTAGGCCCCTGGCACGCAGACAGGGGAAACGTCAAACCACGGCAAAACAGGCTTCATGTCATGATGTCAGCAATGGAACAGGCCATTTTCACTGTTTAAGGCCCCTGGCACCCAGACAGAGGAGGGGTGAATTCACGTCAATAAGAGGTTAATGTCACCCAGCAATGGAACAGGCCATTTTCACTAATTTAGGCAGCTGGCACCCAGACAGAGGAGAGGTGCATTCACGTTGGCTATGGACAGGCGGCTGCGTTTGTTTGTAATGACGCCCCTGCCATGCTAAATACATGTTCAGACAATACACTGGCTGCAGGGCAGGTCAGCACCTCCAAGGCATAAAGGGCAAGCTCAGGCATTGTGGACAATTTGGAGACCCAGAAGTTGAATGGGGCAGAACCATCAGTGAGTACTTGGAGGCGTGTGCACACGTACTGTTCCACCATGTTGGTCAAATGCTGCCTCCTGCTAAGACGTTCCGTATCAGCTGGTGGTGCAGGTTGCTGTGGCGCAGTGACAAAACTTTTCCACATGTCGGCCAAGCTAACCCTGCCTTCTGAGGAGCTGGCCATGACACAGCTGCGTTGGAGACCTCTTGCTCCTCCTCCTCCTCTGCCTTCGCCTTGTGCTTCCACTTGTCCCCCCGTATCAGTTGGGAATGCCCTCAGGAGCGCGTCTACCAGCGTGCGCTTGTACTCGCGCATCTTCCTATCACGCTCCAGTGCGAGAATTAAGGTGGGCATGTTGTCTTTGTACCGGGGATCCAGCAGGGTGGCAACCCAGTATTCAGCACGAGTTACAGTGTGGGCAACTCCGCTGTCATTGCACAAGCACTGCAGCATGCTGTTGCTCATGTGTGACAGGCTGCCCAGAGGAAGGGATAAGCTGTCCTCTGTAGGTGGTATATCGTCTGTGTCCTCCGTATCCCCCCAGCCACCCTCCAGTGATGGCCCTGAGCTGCGTTGGGTGCCACCCTGCAATGAACCCGGTTCCTCCTCTACCTCATCCTCCTCGTCCACCAGAACTGTGCCCTGACTGGCCACATGTGTACCTGGCTCCACCCTCTGAGCCACTTTGGAATGACCGGCCTGAAACCCTGTGAAATGCCCCCTCTTCCTTCTCTGCCACATCCTCTTCCATAATCAACGTAATTGATTTTTGAAGGAGACATAGAAGTGGTATTGTAATGCTAACAATGGCGTCATCAGCACTGGCCATGTTGGTTGAGTACTCAAAAGACTGCAACAAGGTACACAGGTCTCGCATGCAGGCCCAGTCAATGGTGGTGAAGTGGTGCGGATCCGCAGAGTGACTGACCAGTGCGTGCTGCAACTGAAAATCCACTATCGCCTGCTGCTGCTCACACAGTCTCTCCAGCATATGCAAGGTGGAGTTCCACCTGGTGGGCAAGTCGCATATGAGGCGGTGAACTGGAAGGCCGAAGTTACGCTGCAGCGCAGAGAGGTGAGCAGCAGCAGGGTGAGAACGCTGAAAGCGAGCACAGATAGACCGCACTTTCAGCAGCAGCTCAGACTGCTTGGCAGATTTGCAAGGTGGTGAGGTGAAAGACTGATGGGCATGGGCTGCAGGTGCCAACTCTGATCTTTCTGCAGAGGAATGGGTGGGAGATACTGTGAAGGAACCGGAGGCACTGTCAGCCACCCAATCTACTATCGCCTGTACATGTTCTGGCCTCACCATCTGTAGAGAGGATTCGGGCCTACCAAATAACGCTGCAGATTCTGTCGCCTACTCGCACCAGAGGAAGGTGTTTCACTTAGACCTGTAGTTGGCTTGTGGACCCAGAACACGGCTTTTTTCAATAAAACACAAATATGCAGTATTTAACTGCTATAAATAAAACGTTGGTATTTCTACGCTGCATGCACAAGTGGTTTGTGGACCCAAAACACAGATTTTTTTTAACTAAAACACAGAAATGCAGTATTTTACTGCTGTAAATTTAACGTAGGTATTTCTACGCTGTATGCACAAGTGGTTTGTGAACCCAGAACACAGATTTTTTTAATAAAACACAAAAATGCAGTATTTCACTGCTATAAATAAAATGTTGGTATTTTTACGCTGTATGTAAAAGTGGTTTGTGGACCCAGAACAAGGATTTTTTTAATAAAATACAGAAATGCAGTATTTTACTGCTGTAAATTTAACGTAGGTATTTCTACGCTGTATGCACAAGTGGTTTGTGGACCCAGAACACGGATTTTTTTAATAAAACACAGTAATGCAGTATTTCACTGCTATAAATAAAATGTTGGTATTTTTACGCTGTATGTAAAAGTGGTGTGTGGACCCAGAACAAGGATTTTTTTAATAAAACACAGAAATGCAGTATTTTACTGCTGTAAATTAAACGTAGGTATTTCTACGCTGTATGCACAACTGCTTTGTGAGGCCAGAATATTGCTGTTTTTCCCACAAAAAAAGACTAATTCACTATTTCACTGCAGAAATTTCAAATATGTATTTGGGTGGTGTATTTCAAACTGTTTTGTGGACCAGAAATAACATTTTTTTCCCATGAAATACACTGATGCACTATTTCTGTGCAGAAATATTAAATATGTATTTGTACGCTGTATGCACAACTGCTTTGTGAAGAATATTGCTTTTTTCCCCACAAAAAAAAAAGACTAATTCACTATTTCACTGCAGAAATGTCAAATGTGTATTTGGACAGTGTATTTAAAAATGCTTTGGGGACCAGGATTACCGCTTTTTCACAAAAATACACTGATGCACTATTTGACTGCTGAAATTGAATATACGTTTTAGTGCATTGTATACACAAGTGTTCTGTGGCACCACAGGTCCCAGACTAGACAAATGGACTATGTCACCCCTTAATTATACAAAAGGTAATGTAGGGGACATTAGCAGCCAGAAAAAAGCATTTTTTCCTTCACTGAGCTACCAAACAGGATTAGGCTGATGTCCCTGGCAGGCTGGCACATATGCAGTACACTGCAGTGGCTAAAATGGCCGCCAACCCCCACCTCAGTAACAGATGGATTTAAAAAAAAAAATCCTTGGCAGTGGCTGGGTACATAAATGTAGGATTGCTAAAGCTCCCTCCCTCTCTATTTGCTGCATCTTGTGGATTAAAGTTCAACAGGTTCTACAGATTTTTTGCCTATCCCGTCCCTGATGGCACCAGCAGAAACCTTTCCCTAGGCTAACATCAGCAGACCGACGTGCGGCCAGGTGCGTAACTAGAGGTGACTGGGCCCCACAGTAAATTTTTGTATCTTCTATCTTCATTCAGCAGGACCTGCGCCGACGTCACCACGCTCATAACCAAGTTGCTAGGAGATATTGTTTGTAAACTTTTAGTTTTTTATCACATGCATGAAAAACGCATCAAAACGCATTGCACCCACGCAGAAAAAACTAAGTGCAATCGTAGACAAAACTGACTGAACTTGCTTGAAAAATGGTGCGAGTTTCACTGAATGCACCCTGAACGCATCTGGAACCAACCCGTATCGTTTGTGTGATAGGAGCCAGCCGTTTTATTGCGGACTGCATATGCGGATCAGCAATAAATGGGCACTTTTCCGTGTGCATTCCACATCACGGATGCGGACCTATTCACTTCAATGGGTCCGCAAATCCAGAGATGCGGGAGGGTGCGAAACAGAATCACAGAACGGAACGCTACGTAAGCACTACGCAGTGCTTCCGTGGGGTTCCATTCCGCACTTCTGTTCCACCAAAAAATAGAACATGTCCTTTTTGCTGAATTGTGCTTTCCTGGGTAATATACCCGGAGAGGTGAACATGACGTCACACTACACTGTATGTACAGCACAGTATGACCCCTGCTGTAGGATAGGTGCCCATTCTGTGTATTGCTGCAGGGCTGACACCGACTGTAGTCTGTCCCCATGGTCTGAGCCCTTGGTAACCAGTGGCATAGCTAGAAATGACTGGACCCCACAGCAAATTTTTAAACGGGCAGGCAGGTGTCATACAATGGCATTTGATTTTTTAACATACATGTTTTTTTATTGGACTATGACGTACACGATACAAAAATGCAGCACTCCACGTTCTTGTATCCTGCACAATCTGGTACAAAAATGGATACTTTTTTTTTACACAATGAAACTCTATGGTAAACGGATGCAGGCTCGGACTGGCCCACAGGGGTACAGGAGAATCCCCCGGTGGGCCCCTGAGCAAGGTGGGTCCCTAGTCTCCCACCCCCTGCACACATCGCACATAACACAGTAGATTTACTGCACTACATACATATATACAATGTACAGCTCCTCAACCAGCCTATGTTTATATAAAAAAACTTGTTAGATTATTTATTATATTTGAATGTATCCATACGGTGGGCCCCCAAAATAAATTTTACTGGTGGGCCCTAGGCAGCCCAGTCCGACGCTAAACAGATGTCACTGTCATGGCATCAGTATCAGCCATCCGAATACATTTTTTTGTATGCGTTATACGGATGGGAAAATTGGGATGTGAACCCAGCCTTAAATGTGGGACAAAAATGTCACGTGAACTAGCGGCGCATTGTACAGTTGTTGAAAAAAACCATACTCGCCTGCTCCCCGCGTCTCCGTGATTTTCCAGTCCCGATTCTGGCCTCATGCTGGTGTCCCCAAGCTGCACATGAGTGCCCAGAGGAGTGTGGCATCAGATGGATAGGGGGCCTAGAGGGCAGGGCGTCAGATAAGTAAGAAGCCCACAGGATAGGACTGGGGGGGATTGGGGGGCTTCTGAAAGGACAGCAGATGAATGCAGCTGGGGGGGGGGGGGGCTACATGAGATGCAGGACAGCTAGGGTAGGCAGGGATAAGCCTGGAATGTATGGGCTCGTGATAGTGACAGGCACAGCATCTTCTTTCTGCAGCACTTCGTGTCACTATTCAGTCTCCCCTCTCCCTCCTGTTACTGCCGACTACAGAGCAATCTCTGTAGCAGAAGCTGGGCTGTACTAATAGCAGAGGGAGGGGAGACAGGATCTCCCTGTAGCACACTGTACTGAGCCCTGGCTGCACTATTAAGCAGCCAGGCTCCTCTGTTAATGGTCCGTGCTGATGGGCGGGGCTTAGCTCCCTGCTCTGCTCCGAGGACATTCTAAAGCAGTGAAGTGAGTGTAGAGGAAGGGGGGGGGGGTGGCCAGTCTGACTGTTTACTACTGCTCCAGGCCCCTTGTCAGCCTGGGCCCCGAAGCAACTGCTTCCCCTGCTTCCCTGGTAGGTACGCCACTGCGTGCGGCACTACGTGACTCCAACTTATAAAGAGGCTGGGTCACATATTGCACTCAGCCAATCACAGCCATGCCATTTGTAGGCATGGCTTTGATGGCTTCTTAGGGCAAAGAAGTAAAACGCTTACTGATTGGCTGCTATGCAACCCTTCAGAAAGCGGGAAGAATCGTTGAATAACGAACCCGAACTTTTATGAAAATGTTCGGGTTCGGGTCCGGTTCCTGAACACCCCAAAATTCTGTACGAACCCAAACTATACAGTTCGGGTTCGCTCAACCCTATTTAGAATATTAATAATTTTTTCCAATTTAATGTGAACAGTTATTGGCCCAAAAGCAGCTTAAGCAGGGAGGAATCATGACTTCAGATGGAAAAAATGTGAATATGCTAAAAAATCGAATATATAGCACTATATTCTATATGCTATATATTCGTGTTTTAGAATATTCGCGTACGCGAATATTACATTGCCGATTTTTCGCATACAAGAAAATAAATTAAATAATGAAGAATATTCTACTTCACTACAAACTACAGTATTGCAGCCTTCTCACATTGGCCTACAAGCAAGAAGCAGGTAGGTATACTAGGTAATGGGTTCAGATGAAAAATCAAAACAAAAAAATGAATATTCGTATTTACGAATAAATTTCACTATATTCAAAATATTCGCGAATTCTCCAAGTGCCGATATTCACAACAAAAATTCGCAATTAGAATATTCGCGCTCAATAGTGATGAGCGGGAGGTGCCATAATCAATTTCGCGATATTTCACAAATATTCTATTGAATGTTCGTCATATATTCGTTGAAATCGAATATTCGTCATTATTCTATATATTGCGAATGTTACGCGAATTTATATTCGCGTTTTGTGATTTGAACTTTGAACACTCTTATACAGGCAAATTTCCTATTGGGTTAGCTTAGTAGAATCAACGAAGATATCGAATATGGCACTATATTCTCAATCTCCGTTATATTCTAGCAAGCCAACCATTAGGAACTCAGTTCTAAGTTGAATTCGCAATGCGAGTATATGTTCGCATTGCGAATTCAACTTAGAGCTGAGTTCCTAATGGTCGTTGCTAGAATATAACGAAGATTGAGAATATAGTGCTATATTCTCAATATTAGTTAATTCTAGACAGATGCAAGTTGAATGTGCAATGCGAGTAATACAGGTTATATTAATCGCATTGCGAATACAACTTAGTCTTAATTTGTGAGATCGTGATTCTCACATCCGTACATTTTAGCATGGAGGCGTTACCATTGTGATGGGGACGCTCCATGCACACGGGAAGTCGGCAGAATCGTCAACAGGCATTGACTGGAGCGGGCAGGGAGCCAGGAATCCTCCAGAGGAGCAACAAGGATTAACAACATAAAAAAAAAGGAATATTCGAAATAGCGAATATATAGTGCTGTATTCAAAATATTTTAAAATTTGCGAAGTGCCGATATTCACAAAAAAAAAAATTCTATTTGAAAATTCGCGCTCAACACTAGTGATGGTGGGGCTGGAAGTTACTGCAAATGGTCATTAGTGTTAAGCGCTAGTGATGAGCGGGAGGTGCCATATTCGATTTCGCGATATTTCGCAAATATTTGATTATATATTCGTCGAAATCGCATATTCGTCATTATTCTATTTATCGCGAATCTTACATAATGTAATATTCGCGTATTGCGAATGAAACTTTGAATGGGGTATAACTTTCCTATTGTTTGGCTTGATAGAATTAACGAAGATAGAGAATATAGTGCTATATTCTCTATCTTCGTTAACGGTATCTTGGGTTCAGATTGAAAAAAAACAAAAAAAAACGAATATTCGTATTTTACGAATATATAGCACTATATTCTAAATATTCACGAATTAGCGAAGTGCCTATATTCGTAAAAAAAGTTTGCTATTCAAATATTCACTTTCAACACTAATCTATACATCTTGTATCTATCTATATATCTTCTATCTATCTATTATCTATCTTTGTATCTGTCTATCTATCTATCTAATATCTATCTATCTATCTATCTCATATCTATCTATCTATCTATCTATCTAGCTATCTATTATATATATATCATATCTATCTATCCATCTATCTATCTATCTAATATCTATCTATCTATCTATCTATCTATCTATCTTACATCTTTAAATTCTTTATCTACATTTTTTTTATGAAGTGGATGTGTAATGTAAAAAATAATCTGGCACACACTGTTCAGCAAAGACAATGCACTTAATAAAAACCGATTTAAGTGCATGTTCTTGCAGCATTGCAATATCATTGATGTGGAACCCTTGACATACAATCTGAGAGTGCTACTCTAGGTCTCTTAATTAGGTATGGTACACTGGTAACGCAGCGTATGTCAATTCTCTTGTGAGATCTTAACGTATCAGGATTTTTCTTCTCAAAGCAGATTACGCTTCTTTCTCATTTGCAAAAAAAAAAAAGGAATTTATATCCTTTCGGGAAGCTGTGTTCCTGATAAAAGCCATTGTCCTTTTTGGTTAAATACATCTCTCTATTAATCTATCTATCTATCTATCTATCTATCTATCTATCTATCTATCTATCAATCTATCTATCTATCTATTAATCTATCTATCAATCTATCTATCAGTCTGTCTGTCTGTCTATCTATCTATTAATCTATCTATCTATCTATCTATCTATCTATCTATCTGTCTGTCTGTCTGTCTATCTATCTATCTATCTGTCTCTCTATTACATGAAAGTCAGTAGGTGCCATCGGAAGGAATGTGAGTGTGATCAGCAGGGGATGACCTCTATATCAGGGACTGCAATACATTGCAGTTTGAGTTGCCATTCTGTCACAGTGCTGGGTTTGGAAAAATGCCAAGAAAGAGCACTGTTTTATCAAGCCTGAATCGGTCAGCCACCCCCTCCAATGGCAGTTTAATGACCTATGTAATCAATTGTTTATGGTGATCATACCCCTTTAACATGCAGCCCCTTTCACAGCGGCCTTCCTCTATTATGGCACTGGTTCCACTCTGACAATAGATATTTAGTAATTGCTATGCATGCAGTTTTCTCATATATCTAAGCGGAGGTTCATCCTTCAAGCAATAAAATGTCCTGTCTGTGGATCTCGAGGAGAGACACGGCCCCTGTTCTGCCCCTCATTATGTTCTATAGTTGATAAATGTCATATACTGTATGTAGGTTTATATAGACACAATGAAGACATCGTGGCGTGCTCCCTCATCTCCTCGCTGTTGACTTTGGTGATGAGACCAGGGAGGAACAATAGTTCTGCTGAGAGCTCAGCACGGCTCCTTGCAAGTGCCACAGTCCCAGCCGGCAACTGACTGCCGTGGAATGAATGGCAATACTGAGCTGTGACTTCAGAGGAAAATAGCCAAAAATACAAAAAGCTGGGACAGCAGGACAGCACCTGAAATCCAGGACTGTCCCACTGAATCCAGGTCATTTGAGAGGCGTTAGATTTTATTCCATACCTGATAATGATGCTCTTTTAAGCAGGCTTTCCAGTTTTAAAGGGATTGTCCGACTTATTTAAAATTATTTTAAAAATTTCCCCCAAGCCAGTTTTTGTTTGACTGTGGCAGGGGAGGACTGAGAACTTAAAGTGGCCCTAGAAAAAAACATAAAAGTGGCCCCATGTTGTAGCTTGGTCCAAACTGTCAGAAGGAAGTCTGGGCCATCAATACTGTAATGCAAAACAAAATAGCACCCTAAAAGAACCAAATACCACAGTGTAGTACAATATACTGCCGCAATATAGCAATAACAAATAACAAAACAGGTGCACACTGCGGTCTTACTAAGCCCTCAAACTGATGTTAAAATTGAGATGTTAGTCAACATGTCCTACAGTGGTGGACATGTCTTAAGCCTGAGTACCACGCCAAGGTTTCTCAAGTAGCTCGGGACCTAACACTCACCTACCTGTGCCATATGGGCAATACCAGGGGCCAGTGGGCAAAATTACAGGAATGTATTAGGCCGACTCGCAGCAGACTCCTCAGTTATCTCCAGCATGTAACCATGCCTGCAATGGGAGGAGGGAGAAGGCTCTGAGCCCCACCCAAGACTGGCTGATATGGCCCAGGCCTCACAGGTGCACCTAAAATACTGCCGCCCGTCCAACAAAATGAAACTGTATCTTTGTCCTGAGGATGGCAATACAGTTGGATTCAGGAGGGCATCTGCAGCCACTTGCTGGGTGCATCTGTAGCATCCCCAAGTCAGGGCAATGTGTGGGACTAACCTGGGGAATGCCAGTGATGGAGAGGCCGGCACGCTGTTCCTCTGGGGCACTCTCTGGGTTCTTGAGGGACACAGCCAGGTGGAATGCGAGGTGCCCTTGGTGTTGTAGTTTAACGTGCCTATGGCTGAGTCCCTGAGGTGTCGTGACGCCAGTGCCAGTAAACGGTGGCACACCGTATTTATAGTAGGAATAACAGAGGTGCAGACTTGTAACTTGAAAACAGAATTCCAACTTTACTGAGAACAGTGGAAATTACAGCAGGCAACCTCTTAACACAGTTCTTGTTGCAGAAAATAGACGTTTGTACAGTCGCAGTTACAGCAGGCTTACATCCAGCAAGGTATAACAGAGGGTAAAATAACAGGACTTAGAATTGCAGGTGAACCTTACTTTCTTCCTGACTTGTCCTGACTGGAATTGATGCTTCAAGGCCCCAATGCCCTATTTCTGGCTTATATCCTTGAATCTCCAGTTGACAGTGTACCTCCTCTTGACATTTAGTACCTCTTGCTCTAGGGATTGCCTCTGCTTGATTTCTGCTGACTTGCTCAGGCCTGAGACATGTGGCCTACCTATATATATCCCTGCTCACCAGTTCCCCTAGTGGTCTAATACCTACATGACGACCTTCACATTGCTGCAGGCAATTATATGAAATACTTAAAGGAACATAACAGATTGGTAGTAAACGGGTATTAAAGTGCCCGTATACTGCATACCCCACGACTTTAAACTGAGTACGACCTCATACTCCCACAGGGGCCCACCCAGCTGGATTCCTCTCCTGAAAGACAAAAGGAAAACATGCAGGCATACATATACACAAATAAATGACATCTGCATAAATAATCAGGTCCAGCTGGAAAAGGTGGAGCGCGGTGACAAGGGCGACGTCCTCTGCTTGCAGGCTATTAATGCAGAGCTGTGATGCTGACCTGGTACAGCAAATCAATGGTTAACACCAGGATAGTCCATAAGAGAATGCCAGAGTCCATAATAAGAACATATCACAGAGGCTCGCACACAGGGAGTCCATCTCTGGGCACAAAGACTTAAAAAGGATGATACTCACACAGAGGTTTCCTGTCGGGAAACACTTCCAGTACAGTCATAGTTTTCAAAACGTACTGGTAAGCGCCCCCTTGTAGACCGGGTAGACCTCCTCAGGGCCAAGGTCTCCTCTTGCCCGGATACAGGGGGACAAGAAGGATCCACATCAGTGGGACCCCTTTCAGTAGCACCCTGAGCGGGGCCTGCTACGGTTGCAGGTTCAGCAGGTGCCGGGGCAGGCACCCCAAAGTTTAACCAGGGTGTAAGGAACCAGTGGAGCGGCTCAGGATCATTCAGCAAATCCGCTATGGCCTGCATAGGTTCAACAGGCCGAGCAATGGAATCTGACTCAGAAGACTCGGATCCGGAATCTCCAACAACAGCCTCCTTGTCACTGCAGAGTTTTAGGCGGTTTCTGTGAACAATTTGGGGACCCTTACCCTCTCTGGTGACCTCATAGGTATGAGTTTCAGCATTAGGGATGGCAGACACAAGATAGGGAGTTCTCTCCCATTTACTGTCCAGCTTACTGGTACGGTGATTGTTCTTCAACCACACGGTGTCCCCCACAACCAAGGGCTCTGCATGGGCCGCCAAATCATAGTCTTTTGTTGTCGCTCCCGGGCACCTTCCATGCGCTCCTGGACAATTTCTTTGGCATTAAGCAAGCGCCTTTGATGTTCCGTTACCCAGTCAGTTTTAGGCAGGGGATTAATGTCATCCAGCACTTGTACATCCAGGGAATGATCTGCAGGCAATTTACCCTGACGCCCAAACAACAGGTAGAAAGGAGTGTATCCAGTGGAACAATGGATAGTATTATTGTACGTATACATGAGCTGTGGTAGCAGGTTAGGCCAGTCTCCTCTGGTCTCAGGAGGCACGGCTCTCAACATTTCAATCAAGGTCTGATTCATCTTTTCACAGAGTCCATTACCTTGTGGATGATAGGCCGTGGTCCGGACCTTTTGGCAATTGTGTAGTCGGCACAGCTCCTGGAACAGATGAGACTCAAACGCAGACCCCTGGTCGGTGAGGATCTTCTCTGGGCAGCCGTAAGGCAGGAGGAAGTGTTTCCAGAACAATTCCGCGGTCGTCTTGGCTGTCAGGTCCTTCACAGGCACTGCTACGGCAAACTTAGTGAAATGATCAATAATAGTCATAGCATAGGCATACCCTGAGTGACTGGGCTCTAACTTTACGTGATCAATAGCAACCAGTTCAAGAGGGGCGGTACTTATAATAGGGTGCAGCGGTGCTCTCTGATCATGGTGTTCACCTCTCTTTAGGGCACAGGCTGTACATTCCCGACACCACTTCTCAATGTCCTCTCTGATTCCAACCCAGTAGAACCGCCTACGGATAGTGGCCTCAGTCTTTTGCACCCCAAAATGTCCAGACCTGTCATGATACATTTCTAAAACCATACCTGCATCACGACGCGGGATGAGGATCTGGTGCACTCTGTCGTTTGACACTGGATCCAGGCTTCGTCGCAGCAACAGGCCTTTCCGAAGGAACAGTTGTTGACGTTGCCTCCACAATTTGACGAGTTCTGGGTCTGCGGTCTTTCGCCTAATTCTTTCAGGGGTTCTGCCACTGATGAAGAAGTCCAGCAGTTCACCGAGAACTCTACTCTCTGATTGCAACTTAATCCACTTTTCTTCTCTGGATGCAGGCTTATCAAAGGATGGAGGGTCAGAGGTTCCACTGTTGGCAGCTTGAGCTTGGTCCTGTTGAGCAAACCTGTTATAAAATGCTGGCATCTCCACATCTTCCCAGGCATCCCGTTTGTCATCTGGTGCTATTTCAGTGGGGAGCCTTGACAGGGCATCAGCATTATCGTTTGAACGGCCAGCCCGGTATTTTACAGTGAAGTCGTAATTAGCAAGGCGGGAGGCCCATCTCTGTTCTAAGGCCCCCAGTTTAGCGGTATTCAGGTGGGCCAGAGGATTATTATCAGTGAAGGCAATAAATGGAGTGGCAGCCAAATAGTCTTTGAATTTTTCTGTTACCGCCCACACTAAGGCCAGAAACTCTAATTTGAAAGAGCTGTAATTCTGATCATTCTTTTCAGCTCCCTTTAAGGACCGGCTGGCGTAAGCTATCACCCTCTCTTTCCCTTCTTGCACTTGAGCCAGCACTGCTCCCAGGCCTTTCTTACTGGCATCTGTGTAAAGGTGAAATGGCTTACTGTAATCTGGGTACCCCAGCACAGGAGGTTCAGTCAACTTCTTCTTTAATAACTGAAATGCAACCTCCCTCTCTTCATTCCATTCAATGGGGACAGGAGTCTTTGGGCTCTTTTTGGTTGCCCCCTCAGAAGTTCCTGGATTGGATCCGCTATTTGAGCGAAGTGGGGGATAAAGCGCCGGTAGTAGCCAGCGAAGCTAAGGAAACTCCTCACTTCCTTCACTGTAGTGGGGACCGGCCAATTTCGGACAGCAGCCAACTTATCAGGATCAGGCTGGACCCCCTCTGCGCTTACAACATGTCCCAAGTATTTTACAGCAGGTTTCAGCAGGTGACATTTGGACGGTTTAATTTTGAGGCCGTATTTAATAAGGATTTCAAACACCTCAGCTAAATGCTTTAAATGGTCCTCATACGTTTTAGAATAGATGATAACGTCATCCAGGTACAACAGCACCGTCTCAAAGTTCTTATGGCCTAAGCACCGCTCCATTAATCTTTGAAAGGTCCCGGGGCATTACACAGTCCAAATGGCATGCAATTAAATTCAAACAGGCCCATAGGGGTGGTGAAAGCAGTCTTTTCCCTATCTTCAGGGGCCATGGGCACTTGCCAATATCCGCTGGTTAAATCTAAGGTGGAGAAATAGGCGGAGGAGCCTAGAGCAGTTAGGGACTCCTCAATACGTGGCAATGGATAGGCATCTTTGTGAGTGATCTGATTTATCTTTCTATAGTCTACACAAAACCGGATGCCACCATCTTTCTTTTTACTAAAACCAGGGGGCAGCCCAGGGACTACGACTGTCCCGGATTACGTTTGAGTCTTTCATTTCTTGGATCATCTCTTTAACAGTTTGGTATGAAGTTGGTGGTATGGGTCTATACCTCTCTTTAATGGGAGGATGAGAGCCAGTGGGTATGGTGTGTTGGATGACACTGACCTCTCCATAGTCCGTTGCATGCTTACTGAAGGCTTGATGGTGTTGCTTTACTAGGTTCAGGAGTCCCTCTAGTTGATATTGCGGGGTAGCTTCGTCCCCGACATGGAGTTCCTTCCACCAGGGCACTGGAGAGTCGTCCGCAGGAAGAGGTCCTCGAGTGGCAGCTGATGGCTCCTCGGTGACAGGCAGGCGGATGACATCCTGGAAGGATACCTGGGAAAGCTGGGCAACAGGACAGTGCTTAGTAAGCACAGCAGGATGATCGCTGAGGTTAATCAGACGGACAGGTACTTTACCTTGGGAGACGGTCGCCAGGCACTTGGCAGCTCTCACATATGGGTAGTTCTCCATCTGGACAGGCTCCACCAGGGCCGGATAATCTTGGCCCTGGACTCCCAGGACAGCACGGCACCACAGGAGGGTTTGAGAGTTTGGAGGTAGAGTCACTGGTCTATTATCACGGATCCTGGCGGTGCAGATCTCTCCTTTTCATTTGCAAACCTCTGCTGAGCACACAGTACGCTGATAGTCTTTTGAAGGACCTTCTTGGAGGCAGAGGAAGCTGCAGGCAGGGACTGATGGAGAGCTTCAAGTACCTCAGGGTAGCAATTTTTGAAAACATTAGTCCCAACAATCACAGGGTGACCCCTTTATCCCCGGTTTGTACCACGATCACTCCTTGCTGTGGTAAAGTGGCTTCTCCCACCTGGAGCGTGGGTTCCCAGTATCCATGGACTTTTATGGGCTTACCATTGCTTGCAATTATCTCCAACCAGGACTCAGGTGGCTGGGTAAGCAGGCTGGAACTCCAGAACTGATTAAAGGTGGACTGCTGAATAGTGGTGACTTGAGATCCAGTGTCCAGCAACGCTTCAAAAGGCACTCCATTGATCCGGACGTTTATTTTGGGACGGGACCCCACATAACAGGGCATCCAGTTTGGATCCCTTGGACCTGTTGTTCTACCTCCCGAGGGGCGGTCCTCAGCCTCGAGGGTGACCCGCTTAACTGCCAGCAAGTAGATTCAGTATGACCCAACTTTTTGCAGTAATTACAGGAAGGCCGCTACGGTTCCTAAACCGGTCACTTGGACGTCTTCCAGGATCTCTGGGATAAACTTCTTGATACGCAGGGGGCCAGGCTTTTGAGGCAAAAGGAGTTCATCTTCCAGCATTAAGGGTTTCTCCCACTCTTCCAGTTTCCTGCAGACTTTTTCCAGGCTCTTAGTGAGGTAATTGACCTGTTCCATCAGAGCAGCTACTGTATCAGGAACTGGAGTCTGGGCGGCTTGGCTGGCCCCTGGCAGGCTGGTATCCGTCAGCTTAGGATTACGGACAGGAGGCTCGGGATGGGCCACTGGTTCCGTTGGCAGATGTTGTCCCAGAATACTGATGGCCAGTTCCTTAAAGTCCAGGAAAATACTGTTAGGGTGCTGAGCCGACAACATTTTCAATTGTGTTTTTAAAGATTCGCTATTCACACCCGCAATAAATTGTTCTCTCAGAATTTGATCCTGGGTGTCAACCTCTCTAGGGTCTATATGAATGACGGCCCTCCAGGCCTCTTGGAGAGATAAAGCAAAATCACGGAGTGACTCACCAGGCTTTTGTTTCTTACTGAAGAAGCGCATCTTTATTTCAGACACCGTCCTGACTTCAAAGGTAGTGCTGAGGCGGTCGAAGATCTGCTCTATGGTACTCCTCTCAGAACTGGGCCAGGACATGACTTCGACGGGCCGCTCCTTCCAACTGGGCTAACAGAATCTCCATTTGCTGCTCCGGGTTAATAGGATAGAGCCGGAACAGAGCCAGGATTTTGTCTTGGAAGTCTTTTAAATTATGAGCCTCCCGGCGTAGCGGGAAACCATGGGGCCCCAAAATAGTATGGCATCGTCAGCGGCATCATGTTGGCAGGCGCAATACCGTTGGCAGGCCACTGGCTCCCTGGGGCAGGCTGCTCGGCTACTTCTGAGTCCGACATGATGCAGATTAATTGGTTGAGCGGTCCCTTTAAGAGGTAGCGATAGGTCCGATGTCGCGCTGGCGGGGTTACTGGCCGGTGAGCGATCGATGGACAGAGTCCGGTATCCCCTTTTGGGCCTTACTAACCAGGCGACCCCTCTCCGGTGTAGAATTATTTCTCCCAGGAGTTTGTACTTACTCCGGTGCAGGCGGTCCAAATCTCGCGAGATCCGGAAGGACGTCTTCGGGAATCCCTTGCGCAGCGTCCCTTCCCGCGAGGACGCCGGGCTGGAGGGGCGGAGCTTCGGACTTGCTCCGACGGGGAACAGCGTCATGCGTTCTTCCAAGTCCAAGGTAGGTGGAGTCCAGCTTGGGAAATTTGCATAAGGTGGTGACGCTGCAGAGTTTGGCGCTAAGTTTTCCCGCCAGCGATGAGTAGTGATGGCGCAGTAGATACGTCCACAGTTCAGGCGGCCATCTTGGGCGCCATGATGCATCAATTCAATGACAGCAAGCAGCGGTAGTAAAACAGCATAAAAGTCCACAAAAATGCACTTTGAAGTGGCGATTTTCTTCCTCTTGATAGCGCAACACTGCCCAGCGCTTTTAGAGGTTTTTGGGACACTTTTCTGTACGTTTTAGGTCCACAAAGTTTACTTCAAATAAACAGGCGTTTTGTCACTTGGCAAACTGGTTAAGGCACAAAGTTCACGTTTTTGCTCACAGTCCGTAAAACGTGCGTATCCTGTTCGTGACGCCAAAATGTAGCATCCCCAAGTCAGGGCAATGTGTGGGACTAACCTGGGGAATGCCAGTGATGGAGAGGCCGGCACGCTGTTCCTCTGGGGCACTCTCTGGGTTCTTGAGGGACACAGCCAGGTGGAATGCGAGGTGCCCTTGGTGTTGTAGTTTAACGTGCCTATGGCTGAGTCCCTGAGGTGTCGTGACGCCAGTGCCAGTAAACGGTGGCACACCGTATTTATAGTAGGAATAACAGAGGTGCAGACTTGTAACTTGAAAACAGAATTCCAACTTTACTGAGAACAGTGGAAATTACAGCAGGCAACCTCTTAACACAGTTCTTGTTGCAGAAAATAGACGTTTGTACAGTCGCAGTTACAGCAGGCTTACATCCAGCAAGGTATAACAGAGGGTAAAATAACAGGACTTAGAATTGCAGGTGAACCTTACTTTCTTCCTGACTTGTCCTGACTGGAATTGATGCTTCAAGGCCCCAATGCCCTATTTCTGGCTTATATCCTTGAATCTCCAGTTGACAGTGTACCTCCTCTTGACATTTAGTACCTCTTGCTCTAGGGATTGCCTCTGCTTGATTTCTGCTGACTTGCTCAGGCCTGAGACATGTGGCCTACCTATATATATCCCTGCTCACCAGTTCCCCTAGTGGTCTAATACCTACATGACGACCTTCACATTGCTGCAGGCAATTATATGAAATACTTAAAGGAACATAACAGATTGGTAGTAAACGGGTATTAAAGTGCCCGTATACTGCACATCAATGCCTGATGCTCCTACATTAATTAATACTGAGAGTACCAGATCTTTATGTATCTGACTGGTGGCCATGAGGAGGACTGGGGTGGCCTTCTGGACATCGGCCCACTAGGAAAATTCCCTGTAGCGTCTATGGCCAGTCCACCCCTGGAGCTCGGCAATCACAGGCCTGACTGCTGCCAACCACTGCCCTCATTGGTCTCTTACTGTACACCGCTGAGACCAGTGATCTGTTGCAATGAGGAGGAGCACTGGAAACGACGGAGAATAACATGAGTAAGCATAATTTGTGAATTTGTCAATTTATTTTAATTAAGTCAGAGAACCCCAAGAATTTCTGAAAGGTCATAAGAGAATTGTCATTAAGCCAGTTCTACACACGTTTGATAAATCTCCCCCTAAATGTATATACCAATTGCAGTGAGCCGCTGGTTCACTGCTAAAGAGTTAACATAATAGTTTATTTTACAAAGTTGATAGGATATTTACTGAAATGCAAACTATGCACATTTAGTGGTACAAGTAGCTAATGTGACTTTACTATGCACTATGTATTCCAAAAGGCTATGTATGGGAGGAAATGGTTAACTGGCAGTTTCTTAATGATTGTTGCCAGGTATTGGGTGGCACAATTTCCCCTGCTTAGTGAGTCCTCTGGTGCAAAAGCAAGAGAGAAGATGTGTCTAGTGTGTGCTGCTGCCAAGCAGGCCATGAAAGAAACTTTATCCAGGTAACTCTGTCAGAAAAAAGCAACTTTGCCAAGAATCAACCCATTGGAGAGAGAGGCACTGAATTATTGCAGAAGGTTAAGGACTAAAAGGGGAAGTACATGGGCATTAAAGACTTTGGGAACTGCAGAAATATAGAGCAAGGACTTGCATGCCTTTGGTCATTTGAGGAGATTGTGCAGTATGCCAGACCAACAGGGGAGATGTCTCTGTGAGGTCACGGTGTGAGTATAGGTAGACCGAGGGTAAAAACACAGTTCTTGGTTACTCATAGTTTTGTCGCCCCTAGGTAGGCCTGCACAGTTAAGGGGGGAGAACAGCACTGGATTCGTAGGGGCACACTCTGTTACAGGGTACACCGGCCAGGTGGTGTTTCAAGGTGCCATTGATGATAACTGGGTTTGGCGTGCTTTGGCGGGTGGGCCCCTGGATTAAGTAAAGTCGTGACGCCAGTACTGTTACGGTACAACTATGATGAGAGTAGTAGTGAAGAAATTGAAGAGTGAGACACAGGTTGAATCCAACTCACAACTTTTACTGTCTGCAGATTCTCAGTAGAAATGACATCCAAATATAACACAGGTTCTCATCTACACGGAGGTAATAAGCTGTAATCCAAGGTAACAGTCTTTTTGTGGCTAGGTTGATCACAGAGGCTTGAGTTCAGTTAAGTTAGTGACAATATGGCTGACTGGTATCTAGCTCCTTGCCTTATTCAAATCCCAGTAACGGTGGTTTCTGATCCTTCCTTCTTTTTTTTTTTTTTTTTTTTAAATTTTTTTTTATTTTAATCATCTTAAACAAAATTCATAGAACAAAATTACACAAAGAACCTGCCCATTCCACCCCCCCCCCCCAATCCACCCCCAGTCCTGCAGGGAAGAAGGAAAAAAAAAAAAAAAGTTAATAACATTCCTCAACCATCCCAATCTCTCCAAAAATTGGCCCATTTCGCATAGGACCCTCTTTGTCTGTGCATAATTCTCTCATAAATTTTCACCTTATCCACTAGACATAGCCAATTATTGCAGTCTGGAACAGAGGGGGAAAACCATTCTCTGGCTACAAGAAGCCTGGCTAAAAACATCACTTTAGTCAACAAACGGCTCTTCATGGGCTGGCAATTAACCTCTGATAGGTCCCCTAAAATCCATACCTTAGGAGATAGAGGAATATCCATTTTAAGTCTCCGAATCAAGGTTGTTTGAATCGTTCTCCAATATTTACTCACTATCGGGCAATCCCAGAACAGATGCATATGATCTGCTCCGGGGTCCCCACAGCGAAGGCAGTCAGAGGTAGCTCTAAATCCCCTCTTATGGAGCCATAGAGGGGATTTAAAGTTGTGAGAAACCTGACTAAAGTTCTCCCCTATATTCTCCCAGTCCAGAGAACCCACTTCTGACAATAAAGCAGACCAGGATCTCTGTCCTGGGGAAAAACATTCCAAAAAAAAACTTTTCATCAAGTGCCTATAACAATGTGATAATTTAACTTTCATACCACCTTTCCTACAAATCAGATTGTGCAAAAATTCCGGAGTGTCTACCTCAAGTGAATAACTATCGACAATATTAAGAAGTGCTGACCTCAATTGAAAATATGCGTACCAAGCCACCTCACCTAAATTTAAATTCTGTTTTAGCTCCATAAGAGACAGGACTTGCCCATTTTTAACAACCTGATTCAGATAATTAATATTTCTCGCCCTCCAATATTGCCAACAGTTTAGATCATCTAATTTCAAAAGCTTTGAATTATGCCATAATGGGGTACAGATAAGTTCTGCCTTGACTTTAAACCAGCTCTTTATCACCAACCAGG
The DNA here is from genome assembly GCA_033119425.1 of Bufotes viridis. Taxonomy (NCBI): domain Eukaryota; kingdom Metazoa; phylum Chordata; class Amphibia; order Anura; family Bufonidae; genus Bufotes; species Bufotes viridis. The sequence goes on along the minus strand of CM065594.1, from coordinate 237,054,330 downwards.
CCTTCCTAGCCATTCTGCAAAAAGGTTTATAACCAGTCTGCGTAGATAGTCGGACTCCAATACTGTAAATAGATGTGAGAAACCTGAGTCTTTCACCAGTTTTCTACAGAGTTGGCTATTTTCCCAGTCATTAAAGAAACAAAGTTCAGAGGCCATGAAATATCCCCTAAAATAGGGGAGGTTAAGGCCTCCCCCACTGTAGGGCATAGAAAAATAGAGCAACTTTAGTCTCACCCGTTTCCTCCCCCATAATAAATCATTAATCATCCGTTTTATCAACCTAAATACTTGTCTTCAATCCAAACGGGCGAATTGCGAAGAACATAAAGTACCTGGGGCAGCACCACCATTTTTATTAATGAAATTCTATCCCCTCTTGCAGGCAGAACTTTTTGCCATATCTTAATTTTTGATCTCACTTTCGACAGTAGGGGGATCAAATTAAGTTGGAGATAATCTTGAATTTTGGCAGAGGCTGTTATCCCCAGATATTTTATTGAATCGGAGATCGATACCCGATTAGGGAGATTTTCCACAGATCCTCGCAATTTATCTACCGGGAGAAGAACAGTCTTCCCCCAATTAACCTCCAAGCCAGAAGGATAGGAAAACAGGCTGACCAGTTCCATTATTCGAGGGAGTGTTTTTTCTGTTTGGTGAATAAAAAACAAGATATCATCTGCATAGAGGGATATACGATCCTGCTCCCCCATTACACCAAAGCCAGCCACTCTCGAGTCTTGCCTTATGCTAGCTGCAAGAGGTTCAATATAGATATTAAATTGGAGAGGGGAAAGAGGACATCCTTGACGAGTACCTCTGCCCAGCACAAAACTCTCTGTCAGCATGTCATTAATCCTAATTCTGGCCACTGGACATTTATATAACAACTGAACCATCCCCATAAATTTGGGGCCAAAACCCATTATTTTCATCACCTCCCAGAGAAACGTCCACTTGACCCTGTCAAACGCCTTAGTAGCGTCCAGTGACAGGACCGAGCGGGCGCCCCCACCGGGAGACTGAATATTAGCAAAGAATAGAGTTGAGCGAACACCTGGATGTTCGGGTTCGACGAGTTCGGCCGAACTTTCGAAAAATGTTCGGGTTCGGGATCCGAACTCGACCCGAACTTCATCCCGAACCCGAACCCCATAGAAGTCAATGGGGACCCGAACTTTTGGGCACTAAAAAGGCTGTAAAACACACCCGGAAAGGGCTAGAGGGCTGCAAAAGGCAGCAAAATGTAGTTAAATCCCCTGCAAACAAATGTAGATAGGGAAATGATGAGTTAACATAAAATAAATAAAAATTAAACAATATTAATTGAAGTGAGGTCCCATAGCACAGAATCAGGCTTCAAGTCACCCACCAATGGAGAAGGTCACTTACTATTATTTTGACCACAGCACCCAGACAAAGGAGAGGGTCCCACAGCAGAGAACCAGGCATCATATCACCCACCACAGGAGTAGGCCACCATTTAGTTACTTTGACCCTACACCCAGACGGAGGAGAGAGGTTACACAGCAGAGAATCAGGCATTTAGATCACCCACCACAGGAGTAGGCCACCATTGAATCAGACCCCGGCAACCATGTCCAGATGGCACAAGCATAAGCTTTATATCAATCAGCACAGGAGAAGGCGACTTTGACAGACTTTGACCCCTACACCCGGACGGAGGAGAGAGGTTTCAAAGCAGAGAATCAGGCATTTAGATCACCCACCACAGGAGTAGGCCCCAATTTAATGGGACCCCGGCAACCATGTCAGATGGCACAACCATCAGCTTCATATCAATCAGCACAGGAGAAGGCGACTTTGAAAGACTTTGACCCCTACACCCAGACGGAGGAGAGAGGTTTCACAGCAGAGAATCAGGCATTTAGATCACCCACCACAGGAGTAGGCCCCCATTGAATCAGACCCTGGCAACCATGTCAGATGGCACAACCATCAGCTTTATATCAATCAGCACAGGAGAAGGCGACTTTGAAAGACTTTGACCCCTACACCCAGATGGAGGAGAGAGGTTTCACATCAGAGAATCAGGCATCATATCAACCACCACAGGAGAAGCCACCATTTAGTTACTTTGACCCCTGCACCCAGGAAGAGGAGAGAGGCACCACAGCACATATTCTGGCATCATATCAGCCACCACAGGAGAAGCCACCATTGAGTTACTTTGACCCCTGCACCCAGGAAGAGGAGAGAGGCCCCACAGCACATATTCTGGCATCATACTAACCACCACAGGAGAAGCCACCATTGAGTTACTTTGACCCCTGCACCCAGGAAGAGGAGAGAGGCCCCACAGCACATATTCTGGCATCATATCAGCCACCACAGGAGAAGCCACCATTGAGTTACTTTGACCCCGCACCCAGGAAGAGGAAAGAGGCCCCACAGCACATATTCTGGCATCATATCAGCCACCACAGGAGAAGCCACCATTGAGTTACTTTGACCCCGCACCCAGGAAGAGGAGAGAGGCACCACAGCACATATTCTGGCATCATATCAGCCACCACAGGAGAAGCCACCATTGAGTTACTTTGACCCCTTCACCCAGGACAGAGGAGAGAGGTTCCACAGCACAGATTCTGGCATCATATCAACCACCACAGGAGAAGCCACCATTTAGTTACTTTGACCCCTGCACCCAGGAAGAGGAGAGAGGCTCCACAGCACATATTCTGGCATCATATCAGCCACCACAGGAGAAGCCACCATTGAGTTACTTTGACCCCGCACCCAGGAAGAGGAGAGAGGCCCCACAGCACATATTCTGGCATCATATCAGCCACCACAGGAGAAGCCACCATTGAGTTACTTTGACCCCTGCACCCAGGAAGAGGAGAGAGGCCCCACAGCACATATTCTGGCATCATATCAGCCACCACAGGAGAAGCCACCATTTAGTTACTTTGACCCCTTCACCCAAACAGAGGAGAGAGGTTCCACATCAGAGAATCAGGCATCATATCAACCACCACAGGAGTAGGCCACAATTTAGTTTATTTGACCCCTGCACCCAGGAAGAGGAGAGAGGTTCCACATCAGAGAATCAGGCATCATATCAACCACCACAGGAGTAGGCCACAATTTAGTTTATTTGACCCCTGCACCCAGGAAGAGGAGAGAGGCACCACAGCACATATTCTGGCATCATATCAGCCACCACAGGAGAAGCCACCATTGAGTTACTTTGACCCCCGCACCCAGGAAGAGGAGAGAGGCCCCACAGCACATATTCTGGCATCATATCAGCCACCACAGGAGAAGCCACCATTTAGTTACTTTGACCCCTGCACCCAGGAAGAGGAGAGAGGTTCCACAGCACATATTCTGGCATCATATCAGCCACCACAGGAGTAAGCCACCATTTAGTTTACTTTGACCCCTTCACCCAGGAAGAGGAGAGAGGTTCCACATCAGAGAATCAGGCATCATATCAACCACCACAGGAGTAGGCCACAATTTAGTTTATTTGACCCCTGCACCCAGGAAGAGGAGAGAGGCCCCACAGCACATATTCTGGCATCATATCAGCCACCACAGGAGAAGCCACCATTGAGTTACTTTGACCCCGCACCCAGGAAGAGGAGAGAGGCCCCACAGCACATATTCTGGCATCATATCAGCCACCACAGGAGAAGCCACCATTGAGTTACTTTGACCCCTGCACCCAGGAAGAGGAGAGAGGCCCCACAGCACATATTCTGGCATCATATCAGCCACCACAGGAGAAGCCACCATTGAGTTACTTTGACCCCTTCACCCAAACAGAGGAGAGAGGTTCCACATCAGAGAATCAGGCATCATATCAACCACCACAGGAGTAGGCCACAATTTAGTTTATTTGACCCCTGCACCCAGGAAGAGGAGAGAGGCCCCACAGCACATATTCTGGCATCATATCAGCCACCACAGGAGAAGCCACCATTGAGTTACTTTGACCCCGCACCCAGGAAGAGGAGAGAGGCCCCACAGCACATATTCTGGCATCATATCAGCCACCACAGGAGAAGCCACCATTGAGTTACTTTGACCCCTGCACCCAGGAAGAGGAGAGAGGCCCCACAGCACAACGCAGGCCTAACTGTATCTAGTATATTGAACGCCAGATAAACTAACTTGGCCTTTTTTAAATAAAAAAAATCCCCTCACTGGAATACTTTCAGTCTTTTGACTGTATGGATTACAGATGGAATGACTGTTATATGTGAGTACCGCTTTCTTTGACAGATTCTAGTATGGGTACATATATGTTTTCCCAACCCCAGCACATTAGTTTGCTAATTCCAGATGTATGAAACGCAGGCCTAACTGTATCTAGTATATTGAACGCCAGATAAACTAACTTGGCCTTTTTTAAATAAAAAAAATTCCCTCACTGGAATACTTTATGGCTTTTGACTGTATGGATTACAGATGGAATGACTGTTATATGTGAGTACCGCTTTCTTTGACAGATTCTAGTATGGGTACATATATGTTTTCCCAACCCCAGCACATTAGTTTGCTAATTCCAGATGTATGAAAGCATGGGCCTAACTGTATCTAGTATATTGAGCGCCAGATAAACTAACTTGGCCTTTTTTAAATAAAAAAATTCCCTCACTGGAATACTTTCAGTCTTTTGACTGTATGGATTACAGATGGAATGACTGTTATATGTGAGTACCGCTTTCTTTGACAGATTCTAGTATGGGTACATATATGTTTTCCCAACCCCAGCACATTAGTTTGCTAATTCCAGATGTATGAAACGCAGGCCTAACTGTATCTAGTATATTGAACGCCAGATAAACTAACTTGGCCTTTTTAAATAAAAAAAAATTCCCTCACTGGAATACTTTCAGTCTTTTGACTGTATGGATTACAGATGGAATGACTGTTATATGTGAGTACCGCTTTCTTTGACAGATTCTAGTATGGGTACATATATGTTTTCCCAACCCCAGCACATTAGTTTGCTAATTCCAGATGTATGAAACGCAGGCCTAACTGTATCTAGTATATTGAACACCAGATAAACTAACTTGGCCTTTTTTAAATAAAAAAATTCCCTCACTGGAATACTTTCAGTCTTTTGACTGTATGGATTACAGATGGAATGACTGTTATATGTGAGTACCGCTTTCTTTGACAGATTCTAGTATGGGTACATATATGTTTTCCCAACCCCAGCACATTAGTTTGCTAATTCCAGATGTATGAAAGCATGGGCCTAACTGTATCTAGTATATTGAGCATCAGATAAACTAACTTGGCCTTTTTAAATAAAAAAATTCCCTCACTGGAATACTTTCCAGTCTTTTGACTGTATGGATTACAGATGGAATGACTGTTATATGTGAGTACCGCTTTCTTTGACAGATTCTAGTATGGGTACATATATGTTTTCCCAACCCCAGCACATTAGTTTGCTAATTCCAGATGTATGAAAGCATGAGCCTAACTGTATCTAGTATATTGAGCGCCAGATAAACTAACTTGGCCTTTTTTAAATAAAAAAAATTCCCTCACTGGAATACTTTCAGTCTTTTGACTGTATGGATTACAGATGGAATGACTGTTATATGTGAGTACCGCTTTCTTTGACAGATTCTAGTATGGGTACATATATGTTTTCCCAACCCCAGCACATTAGTTTGCTAATTCCAGATGTATGAAACGCAGAGCCTAACTGTATCTAGTATATTGAGCACCAGATAAACTAACTTGGCCTTTTTAAATAAAAAAAATTCCCTCACTGGAATACTTTCAGTCTTTTGACTGTATGGATTACAGATGGAATGACTGTTATATGTGAGTACCGCTTTCTTTGACAGATTCTAGTATGGGTACATATATGTTTTCCCAACCCCAGCACATTAGTTTGCTAATTCCAGATGTATGAAACGCATGAGCCTAACTGTATCTAGTATATTGAACGCCAGATAAACTAACTTGGCCTTTTTAAATAAAAAAATTCCCTCACTGGAATACTTTCAGTCTTTTGACTGTATGGATTACAGATGGAATGACTGTTATATGTGAGTACCGCTTTCTTTGACAGATTCTAGTATGGGTACATATATGTTTTCCCAACCCCAGCACATTAGTTTGCTAATTCCAGATGTATGAAACGCATGAGCCTAACTGTATCTAGTATATTGAACACCAGATAAACTAACTTGGCCTTTTAAATAAAAAAATTCCCTCACTGGAATACTTTCAGTCTTTTGACTGTATGGATTACAGATGGAATGACTGTTATATGTGAGTACCGCTTTCTTTGACAGATTCTAGTATGGGTACATATATGTTTTCCCAACCCCAGCACATTAGTTTGCTAATTCCAGATGTATGAAACGCAGGTCTAACTGTATCTAGTATATTGAACGCCAGATAAACTAACTTGGCCTTTTTAAATAAAAAAATTCCCTCACTGGAATACTTTCAGTCTTTTGACTGTATGGATTACAGATGGAATGACTGTTATATGTGAGTACCGCTTTCTTTGACAGATTCTAGTATGGGTACATATATGTTTTCCCAACCCCAGCACATTAGTTTGCTAATTCCAGATGTATGAAACGCAGGCCTAACTGTATCTAGTATATTGAACGCCAGATAAACTAACTTGGCCTTTTTAAATAAAAAAAAATTCCCTCACTGGAATACTTTATGGCTTTTCACTGTATGGATTACAGGTGGACTGGTATTAGTAGGGGTGACACAAGCACACCCAAGTCCCTGATGTAGGATTTCTATGGCACAGACCACTATTACAAGTGATTAATGGACGTTGGGAGAGATTGTGCTGCAGCACTAGTCCCAAGATGGCCGCCGCCTATCAGCCCAGTAACATGTGCCACAAAATGGTCTGCACAACCTTTAAAAAAAATAGCCTTGGACTGTGCTGCTAAATCGCTATTGGTCTGAATCCCAGGTGTAGATGTCTGACTTGTTTGGAGCTTTGGAATGCACACTGTGGCAGCTTCTGCTGCAGCACTACAAGTCGCAAAATGGCGGCCGGCGGTCAGCCCAGGTACATGTGGATGGAAAAATCACTCTGGCCACTCTAAAAATAGCCAATCCCTATCAAAAAAGCAGCTCAGCTGCAGTTGTTCAGATGAATCACAGGTGGAGGAGAGAAATTTGCTTCCAGTTATTCAATTATCCCTGCCTATTCTCGCCCTAGCATCAGCTGCGTCTATCCCTGTTCTATTCACATCGGGAGTGAGCACGTCCCGACGTGCGCACAAGCTTATAAAGAGGCTGAGTCACATGCTGCACTTGGCCAATCACAGCCTTGCCAATAGTAGGCATGGCTGCGATGGCATCTTAGGGCAAGTAGTATGATGCATGTTGATTGGCTGCTTTGCAGCCTTTCAAAATGCGCCAAAATACATGCCGAACGACGATCCCGAACCCGAACTTTTACGAAAAAGTTCGGGTTCGGGTCCGTGTCACGAACACCCCAAAATTCGGTATGGACCCGAACTATGCTCGAACTGTTCGCTCAACACTAGCAAAGAACCTATGCAGATTATGATGGGCACCCCTTTTCACCATAAAGCCATTTTGATCTGAATGAATCAGAGAGGACATAACCTGAGAGAGCCTCCTAGCCAAAACCTTTGATAACAACTTAACGTCCGTGTTTAATAGGGAAATTGGTCTATATGAGCTCAGATCCACCGGGTTTTTATCTTTTTTGGGAATTAAAACTATCACGGCTTCCATCATAGACTGTGGCAAAACCCCTCCCTGTGATGCCTGAGCAAACACTTCCAGTAGATGAGGGAGGATGACATCACTGTACTTACGATAGATTCCATATGGAAAGCCATCTGACCCTGGCGATGAGTTCCCGGAGATAGATTTCAAAGCCTCTTGAATCTCCACAAGAGACACCTCTCCTTCCAGGGATTCTTTTTGGGCTTCTGTTAGCATTGGAAGAGAAATTCTCTCCAGGAACTGTCTCGGCAGGTCAGTTGGCAGACCAGGAGAAGCTCTATATATCTGAGAGAAGTATTGCAGGAAAGTGTCTCTTATACCCTCTGGGTCTGATATTATTACCCCATCTAAATTACGAACTAAAGTAATAGCTTTCTTTCTTTTATCTTGTTGTGATATTATTTTAGCCAAAAGCTTACCAGGACGTCTAGATTCTGAAAAATACTTCTGACCCTTAAAAAGTAGCCTATGGTTTGCTTTCTCAATTACATATTCCTTCAAGGAACAGCTAGCCTTCTGCATCTCTTCCCTACTACAATCAGTAGGTTGATCAATAAATCGCTCCGTTGTGGAAGCCACAGTATCAGTCAGGTCTTTCTCCCTCTTCTTAAATGATCTTCTCACAGCCGTAATGTCACTAATAAGAACCCCCCTCAGATATGCTTTCAAAGCGTCCCAAACTGAATTGATGTTAGCAGAGGGAAGATTCACCTCCCAAAAGGAAGATACATGTGTTTTAATAGACTGATAATTATCTATAATAGTGAGCCAATACGGGTTCAACTTAAACCCACATCCCCTATTGTCTTTATTCTCCCCACTGCGAACCTCAATTAGGACCGGTGAATGGTCTGAAACTGTTCTTACGCCATATCGTATCCTTTTAATATTATTCAAGTTATTCTCATTAGTAAGTGCCAAATCAATCCTAGACATTGCTCTACCTCCTCTACTGACACAAGAATACACTCTCTTTCCTCCACCAACATGTTCCCATATATCCACCAATCCAATCTCCAAGCAGAACTGAGGCAGTGGAGAATTACACATGCTCCTCCCCCGATCTGCATCTAAAGTCAGTCTGTCCTTTTTGGGATCCATAACAGCGTTAAAGTCTCCCATCAGTACGAGCCGACATTCTGGCTTTCCTTCCAAAAAGCGCAGTAGTTGGATAAGTGGATACATAGAGAATGGAGGAGGTATATAGAAAAAGGCGAGAATGTAACTATATCCATGTAACCTCCCATACAGAAAAATAAACCTGCCTTGGTTATCTATATAAGATTCAATTAAGAAAAAATCTATAGAGTTATAGATCAGAACCGATACCCCCCTAGAGGCACTGCTAAAAGTAGAGTGATAGGATTGGGAATGCCATCCCGTCGTCAAACGGGACACGGTCTCTTCGGTAAGGTGAGTTTCAACTATACAGATAATTGCAGGGAGATGTCTCTTCACTGCATCCATTATAGCTTGTCTCTTAACCCTCTCCCCAAGCCCTCTGACATTCCAAGAAACGATTCTAACAGACATTAATTAAGACGAGGAGAAAAAAAAAAAAAAAAATAAAAAAAAAAAATAAACCCCTTCCCTGCAGGTTGAGTTCCCTCCCCCATTCCATTCTCCCCCCCTTTGGTCCGCCCGATCTAGTCAGCAAACCTCTACCCTCCGGTCACTCTCCCCCCCCCCCACTAATCCCCCCTCCCCCCGTCACTAGAAAAAATATAGAAATATATCAAATGCCCATTTGCTCCATCCAATCCAATGCTTGTTGCAGTTTCTCAAAAAATTGAGTAGTCCCATTATAGATCACTCTCAATTTCGCTGGATACTGTAGGGAATATTTAATGTCTTTTAGCGCCAAACGTTTCTTTATCTCACTAAAGCTTCTTCTTTTTTCTTGAGTCTGTCGAGCAAAGTCAGGGAAAAATAACAGTCTAGTGCCTTGATAGTCAATGGGTGAGCATTCTCTTGCCCTTCTCAGTATCATATCTCTATCCATGGATAGTAATAGTTTCATTAGAATTACTCGCGGCGGCCTCCCTGGAATGGGTTTCCCCCCTGGAATCCGATGGGCTCTTTCTATTTGGAACATAGAGGAAAAATGTTCACTGCCCAAGTTTTTCAAAATTACATCCTTAAGTTGTTCGACTAACTGCCGGCCCTCAACTCCCTTTGGAAATCCGACTAAGCGGATATTATACCGCCTTGATCTATTTTCCAGGTCCTCCAATTTATCTTGTAGGAGGTGGTTTTCCGAGGAAAGAGACAAGGTCTTAGTTTTTACCATGTCCATGTCGGATTGGAGGGAGTCAACCGTCTTCTCCATATTAAATACTCGATCCCGGATTTTGATCAGATCTTCTCTAATTAGAGATATATCGCTCTGCATTGACCCGAGTTGAGTAGACATCCCCTGCACTAACACGCCATTATTTTCTACAGCGCGCAGGATTTTTTCCAGGGCTGAGGGGTCATGCTCAATTTCTGTTCGCACTAAAAGACTTTCCTCCCTTCCTTCCTGATCTGCTAGCCTGTCCTCAGATAATTCTTCAGCTTGGAGAGTTTTAACAGATTTCTTGGAGTTAGTGCTCATTTTTCCTTTAACTAACCCCTTTTCATTAAGAGAGGGAGATTTCAAAAACTTATCAATTTTTCCCTCTGGTGTCTTAGTCCCCAGTTTTGTTCCTGAGAAGTCCACCGACCGCCGCTTTGGAGCCATTAAACGTTAGAGACCCCTTTCAATATATATATATATATGTATTTTTTATTTTTTTTTCTTCCAGTATTTATTAATTTTAGATTTTAAGAGGTCCTTAAGTTTATGTTTTTTTCTTTTTTTTTTTTCCTCTTTGTTCTTCCTTGTCTTTTCCCTTCCTTTTTTTTTTTTCCCCTCTCCTCCCCTTTGTTTTGTCTTTATCCCTTTTTTTTTTTTTCCTTTTTGATTTACCCCTTCTTTATTTCTCCTTTCTTATTTCCCTTTTACTCTCCTTTATTCTTTCTTGTTAAATACCAACCACCACAATCTTAAAATGATATTTAAACAGAGTCACAAGATGCAAGGCAATAGGCAAATAGGAGAGCAAAAGCAGTTTTTTTTTTTTTTTTCCCCTCACGTGTCCAGCGTCCAGAAGCAGGGGCGAGCAGATGAACCAGAAGGACCAGGCAAAACCGGAGCAGGAGGGCAGCGACACACAGGAGGACAGGAGCCAGTCAAGCCAGTCAAGCCAGGAGGCCAGCAGCGAAGGAGAACGGGGAGACACGCACCCCGACAAACAGCAGCAGACGGCAGCAGAAGCCCAACGCTCCCACAGAAGCGGGGCAGCCAAAGACAACCACGAGGGGGCGAGGGGGCGAGTAAGCCCACCCACACCACAACCAACAACGGGCAGCAGCCAGAGGTAATCGGGGCAGGCAGCAGGATACCGGCAGGCGGAAGCACATGAGGTCCGACGTGGAGTGCGAAGTCCAGCGTGGAGGGCAGCGGGCGACAAAAGGCTCAAGCTCAGGCGGAGTCCAGCGTGGAGGATGGCGGGCAGCAGAGAGCTCAGGCTCAAGCATTCAAGGCCTCAACAGAGACGGAGGAGCCGGAGGAGCCGGAGGGCCAGATAGCGAGGAGGAGGGTAGGAGGAGGAGGAGAGCGCGACGTGCATGTTCACGTCATCACACCGTGAAATGACCAAAAGCTGATCCTTCCTTCTACATAAGTGCAAATAACAGCTAGCCTGGCTGTAAAATATATTGTAGGTGAGGCTGCCGGAAGCTCATATCCTTCACCTGGGTACAAAGGCACCTAGAAAGCCCAGTATAATGGCTATTGTCCTTCCTTTGTCTGTAGGCAGTTAAAAAGCAATCTTTCACTTGTCACCCCGGAAGAGTGGACAGTAGAAGGAGGTCTCACCTCAGCCTTGTTCCTTGGCTTATAACTTGGGACAAGAACACTTGGCTACTCTTGACCGTGAGGCCCAAGAGAGCTAAGAGGAGGGGGCCTCTCTCTCCCCCTTTCCTCCATCCAGCAGACTACATGACTAACTCTAGACTGTCTGACTAGGCCTGAACTGAGCTATATATAGACTACCATAGTCTATATCTAGTGGTGGATGTATGTATTGCACCCTACAGGCTGTTACCAGGGATTTCACAGAATAAATCACATATAAATGTATAAATGACATGAAATGCAATATGACATAAAATACAGTGGCCACATATACGAGTGGGATGCTGCAATTGGATAGTATCTAGAGAGAGAGAGACTTGGAGGAGATTATCATATTCCTTATCCCCTGTACAAAGACAATTCAGTAAATTTTAACAAATATCTTGTAAAATATAGCTTTAATTACATTGTCCCACTGGGGCAAATGCATTTATCATGTAGACATAGTTAATACAAGGCACTTACTAATGTACTGTGATTCTCCATATTACCTCCTTTGCTGGCTTAATTCATTTTTCCATCACATTATACATGCTCATATCAATGGTTATGACTAGAGATGAACGAATTTCAGGTTATGAAATTCATTCACGCTTCGTTTACTGGTAAAAAGTGGACTGCGTTATGGATTGCGTTACCACAGACCATAATGCAATTCTATGACGGAATGCATATCGGAATGCCTTTAATTTTGACATCCATGCTCTGCTTGTTTCTGAGAATGCACTGAAGGGGAGGGGCATATTCATCATCACAAAGTATAATAATGCATGAACTGTGCAATGTGATGGAAAAGCTTGAATGTATATTATAAGTGCCAGGAATACAAAGTTGTATCCCTAGTTCTATAGCTCCCTCTGCCTCCCCTCTCCCTCCTTGCCCCCTCATATATAATAAATCGTACTTTTATTCCAGTCTGCAGTCACAGTGTGCAGCACTGCCCTAGGAAGTACCTCTAGCTGCCATATGAGGAGTGGTCAGTGGATGTATTCCTAGGCATTAATGTAAACACTGGATTTTGATCTAATGTTCCCATAGTGCCACCATAATGTACCAGTATAAAATACCCCTACATATATAGTGCCCCCAGTAAATGCCGCATAGTGCTCCTCTCCCCCCTTCCTCCTAGTGCCCCCATAATGTACCAGTATAAAATGCCCCTATATAGTGCCCCAGTAGATGCCCTCAGTGTCCCCCATAATTTTCAAGCATAAAATACCCCTTCTTAGTGCCCCCAGTAGATGACCCCATAGTATTCCTCTCCCCCTTCCCCATAGTACCCACCATAATGTGTCCCAGTATAAAATGCCACTGTACAGAGCCCTCCATATAACATACCACTTCTTTGTAGCCTCAGTTGATGCACCTATAGTGCCCACTAATAATGTGTTGGCAAGAAGTGCCCCAATAGTGCCCCCCAATAATGTGCCAGTAAGAAGTGCCCCAATAGTGCAACCTAATAATGTGCCAGTAAAAAGTGCCCCCGATGATGCCCCCCCAGGCCCGGCCTTAATGTCACATTTCTTCCCCTCCATGTCACGTGACCCGTCATCACCCCCTTCTTTTTACATCACCCCCTTCGCGTCACATTATTTCTCCCCCCTCCATCATGGCAGCACACTTCCCACACTCCACCCCCCCATGGCACATTTCTCCCCTCCATGGGCCAGCAGCATATCTCTCCTTCTGTCGCCCCCCCCCCCCCAATGGCACATTTCTATTTCTCCAAATCCAATCCATGGCCCAGTGGGCTGGCAGCAGCACATTTCTCCCCTCCATGGGCCAGTGCCACATGGCAGCAGCACATCTCTCCTTCTGTCGCCCTCCCCAAATGGCACATTTCTCAAAATCTAATCCATGTGCCAGGCTGGCAGCAGCACATCTCTCGAGTGGCAGACATGGAATTCATCCATCCACTTGTTATCTTTCTTTGTATCAAATATAAATACCTGTCACCTGTGTAACGTTACTTCTGTGACTTTGAGTGACTCAGGGAGTGACAGGCAGGCTGTGTGGGCCTTGACGCGCTGCGCTCGATCGTTCCTTCTTCTCTATGGGGCGGAGCTCAGTCAGTGGCAACGTCACGTGAAGACATGTCTGTGCGGCAGCTGTGAGCATGCGGCAGCACCGGCACGCTCCGGCAGCCACTGCAGAGACAGTCAGGCCCAGCAGCGGAGCTTAGAGAGGCCGCGGGCCCCGCCCCCTCCTCACTCTTTCAGGCCGTGTGCTTTCACTCAGTGCTAGTCGGCCGGCGGCCGCCCGGCGACCGCAACAAAATAGTCAGTATCCTCTATGGAGGCGCCGGCCCTGCTGGGGGCGGGCACTTTTCCCCCCCTGCAGACGCCCATGGACATGAGGGCTTGTGCATATCCACCATTAGGGTATGCACATGGGCACAGTAGTTTAGGCAAAGCTTTTAGGGATCGCTAGGAGGTGACCCTTTTCTCCCTAGAAACAAATTTCTTCCAGCTCACCATTCATTGTCTCCTTGCACGGAACAGATCGGACCAGTCCTCAATATATGTAGCAAAAAAGGAAAAACGTTCCAGCTATCCGATTAAAATCTTGGCGCTTTATTTTTCACAGTGGCTGTGAAATATAGTGGATAACATCCCCCTCCACCGCTCTGGTTGACATGTTTCGGGCAAGTGAGCCCTTACTCGTACCTTTTCTTCCCAGCTTTTGGGCCTAGTAATTTGTTCTGTTTGTTTTCCTGTGTTCGGTTATTTCCTCGGTTACCTACCTATCGTAACAGTATGTATAGACAGCAGAACCTACCTAACACCCTGCACTGGAACCTATCACCTACACTATATCATTATCTAACCTGCACTGACTATCTCCCACTAACTATCTGTACTATATATATATATATATATATAAGCTAACTAACTAACTAACTAACTAACTAACTAACTAACTAACTATCTAATGTAATGACACAGGAAAGCACAGAGCACAGCAATGACACTGCTGTCTCTCTCAGAACTGTAATAAACTGCAGAAAATGGCTGCTGGCCGGGGAGGTTCTTATATAGTAAGGGGTGGGCAACTTTCCTATTGGTTGCTAGGGATGTTGCTAAGCTCTGACAAAGACATTGCAGCCTTCTCATTGGGCCACAAGCAAAAAGGGAGGTTACTGATGAAAAAAAAAAGTAGACTATTCGATAATATGAATATATAGCACTATATTCTAAATATTCGAGAATTCCCGAAGTTGCGATATTCGCAATTAAAATTCACAATTTGAATATTCACGCCCAACACTAGTAAGCATACCAGTTTGTAACACATAATCCCATGAAAGGTCCTCTTTAATGAATACAGGGTATCACAGAGTTAGGCTATACATAAAAGGCATCACACCATCTACTGTATATCCCTGTATATTTTATATATTTATATAAAATACTCTATAAGTACTGTATATAAATGTAAGAGAGAGTAAGAGAGAGTGCACATAACCAAACTGAGTGTAATCTGCTTGACCTAATCGCTAAGTGTAAAAAATATACAAAGGCTACAATAGTGTCCAAACCTGATGTATTGTTGAGCTATGAACTACATGTCCACCGAGGTTGGTTGTCACATTGCTTGGTGTCAACTGATTTTGATGGGTATGTATTATATAGCTCTACAATACTTCAGGTTTGGTTGCTGTTGTCCCTTCTGTACCTTCTTACATTTGGGGGGTCATTTATTATCCTGAAATATGCTTATATTAGGTCTATTCAGGCGCAGATTGCGGGTCAACGGATAGTCACAATCTGCAAATTCTCAACGCTAACGCCAGATCTAAAATTTGGGGCGTGGTGTGGGCGAGGAAGGGGAGGGGCTGGCAGGCCCGTCTCATTTACCTTTTTCTACGCCTAGAAAGGTAGAAAAAGGGTCTAAATGTAAGACAGTGAGGAAGGTGACTTACATATACATTCATAAGCAGCGGTGGATCTGCCGAAGTTATGAAGAGACCGGCGCCTTTTCATATCCCCAGAGAATCCACCCCCCCGTTATAGGGCTTGTTTAGACCAGGGTCTAAAACAACGGTCTTAATAGGGATTTCATTAAACAGTGGGACGGGCACATTTTCATTCTGTTTGGCTATATGAGCGCTCTCTTACATTTATATATTTATAGTGTCATTTATGCAAATGGTGGGATAGAAATTATGGAATCTCTCGTATAGCCTAAGGGCTCATGCACACAGCCGTTGCTGCTTTTGCGGTCTGCAAATTATCTGCAAAACACTGATAGCGTTATTTTCCGGCATAGAGCCCCGACGACGAAACTCTATGCCAGATCTTCCAAACGCAAGTGTGAAAGGGGCCTTAGTCTGTCACATTTTTTTGTGACCTAAAGCGATTTTTTATCTGTCTGCAACAGGCACTGCATATCTGACACTGCAATAAAACCGCTAAATACTGCAGTTACCTTGCTGATATAAAAAAGCACACTTTTTTTGCAAGATAGTACATTTACGGGCTATGCTGCATTTCTTACAGTCCAATTAAAACGTTTCATACTGCAGTTACATTGCTGCTATAAAAAAGCAAATTTTTTTGTGCAAGATAGCAAATTTGCGTGCTGCGCTGCATTTCTGACAATCCAATACAACTGTAACATACTGCATTTACATTGGTGCTATAAAAAAAAAAAAACTTTTTGTGCTAGATAGGTGACAGGGACGTAAATTTTTAAAAATCGTCTGTTCCATTGGTGAGTGACATTTTACCATTTTTGCCATATATAAACCCCTGCTCTGCATAGGTGACAGTGAGGTAAATTTGTAAAATCCATTTGTTACATTGTTGGGTGACATTAATCTAGTTTTGCCATATACAAACCTCTGCTCTGCATAGGTGACAGGGACGTAAATTTCTAAAAATCATCTGTTACATTGGTGGGTGACATTTTGCCAGTTTTGCGTATGCAAACCCCTGCTCTGCATAGGTGACATGGACGTAAATTTTTATAAATCGTCTGATACATTAGTGGGTGACATTTTGCTAGTTTTGGTTATACAAACCCCTGCTCTGCAAAAGTGACAGAGACGTAAATTTGTATAAATCGTCTGTTACATTGGTGGGTGACATTTTGCCAGTTTTGCCGTATACAAACCCCTGCTCTGCATAGATAACAGGGAGGTAAATTTCTAAAAATCATTTGTTACATTGGTGGGTGACATTTTGCCAGTTTTGCTGTATACAAACCCCTGCTCTGCATAGGTGACAGGGACATACATTTGTATAAATCATCTGTTACATTGGTGGGTGACATTAACCCAGTTTTGCCGTATACAAACCCCTGCTCTGCATAGGTGACAGGGAGGTAAATTTCTAAAAATCATATATTACATTGGTGGGTGACATATTGCCAGTTTTGCCGTATACAAACCCCTGCTCTGCATAGGTGACAGGGAGGTAAATTTCTAAAAATCGTCTGTTACATTCTTGGGTGACATTAACCCAGTTTTGCCGTATACAAACCCCTGCTCTGCATAGGGGACAGGGAGGTAAATTTCTAAAAATCATCTGTTACATTCTTGAATGACATTTTACTATTTTTGCTGTATACAAATTCTGCTCTACATAGGTGACAGGGAGGTAAATTTCTAAAAATCGTCTGTTACATTCTTGGGTGACATTAACCCAGTTTTGTCGTATGCAAACCCCTGCTTTGCATAGGTGACAGGGACGGAAATTTCTAAAAATCGTCTGTTCCATTGGTGGGTGACATTACCCCGTTTTGCCGGTGAAAAACCCCTGCTCTGCATTGCTGACAGAGAACTAAGTTTAGTAAAAACGTCTGTTACTTCAGTGGGTGACCACAAAAAATGAGGAGAGCGTCAAATAAAGGACGTGGCCCTGGTCGTGGTGCTGCTGGTGTTGGTGGAGCTCCTGTTGCAGGGAGAGGACGTGGGCGATCTATGCCAGCTACACTCCCAAATGAAACACCTTCCTCAGGTGCGCATAGACTTCAGCGTTATTTAGTAGGCCGGAATGCCACTCTACAAATGGTGAGGCCAGAACAGGTACAGTCTCTAGTAGATTGGGTGGCTGACAGTGCCTCCAGTATCTTCACATTGTCTCCCACCCGGTCCACTGCTGAAAGCTCAGAGTTGGCACCTGCAGGCCATGGGCATCTATCTAGCACCTCACCCCCTTGCAAATCAGCCAAGCAGACTGAGCCCCAAGTCATGCAGCAGTCTCTTATGCTTTTTGATGAGTCTGCTGGCAGGGTTTCCCAGGGCCATCCACATAGCCCTGCCCCAGAAGTGGAAGAGATTGAGTGCACTGATGTCCAACCACTTATGTTTGAGGATGAGGACATGGGAAGACCACTGCAGCATGTCTCTGATGACAAAACACAGGTGCCAACTGCTGCGGCTTTCTGCAGTGTGCAAACTGACCAGGAGGGCAGGGGTGAAGACTGGGTGGAAGATGATGTGAAGGACGATGAGGTCCTAGACCCCACTGGAATCAAGGTCATGTGAGTGACCTGTGCAGTTCGGAGGGAGAGGCGGTGGTCGCACAGAGCCACCAGCACAGCAAAAGAGGGAGCAGGGTGCAAAAGCAGAGTGGCTGTCCCCTAGACAGTACGCCTGCTACTGCCCACCTTACCCAGGGACCAAGCACAACAAAGCTACCCCAAGGAGTTCCCTGGCATGGCAGTTCTTCAGACAATGTGCAGACGACAAGACACGAGTGGTTTGCACACTGTGCATTCAGAGCCTGAAGCGAGGCATAAATGTTCTAAACCTGAGCACAACCTGCATGACCAGACATCTAAGTGCAAAGCATGAGCTGCAGTGGAGTATACACCTCCAAAACCAAGAAAGGTCTCAGGCTGCTCCTGCTCCCTCTTCTACTGCAGTCTCGGCCTCTTCCTCCACTTCTGGAGTGACAGTGGCAAACAGAGAATGTTTCAGAGGATGTGTCAGCAACCCCATTACATCCGTCACCTTCAACAAGTAGCACCACAATGTCCCATGGAAGCGTTCAGCCGTCCATCTTCCAAATAATGGAGAGAAAGAGGAAGTACCCCCCTACCGACCCGCGATCCCTGGCCCTGAATGCCAGCATTTCAAAATTCCTGGCCTTTAAAATGCTGTCATTCCGTCTGGTGGAGACAGAGAGTTTTAAAAACCTTATGGCCTTGGCTGTCCCACAGTACGTCGTTCCCAGCTGCCACTACTTTTCCAGGTGAGCCATCCCTTACCTGCACAAACAAGTGGGGGACAAAATCAGGTGTGCACTGCGCAACGCTATCTGTGGCAAGGTCCACTATCGATACGTAACTACCGATACCTGGACCAGTAAGCACGGGCAGGGACGTTATATCTCCCTAACAGCACACTTGGTAAATTAAGTGGCGGCTGAGCCTGAGGCGGATAGCTGTTTGGCGCATATCCTTCCGCCACCGAGTATTGCAGGGCATTTCTCTTTTCCTCCTGTTGCCTCAAACTCCTACTCCTCTTCTTCCTCTAACACCTCCTCATCCGGTCAGCGTAACACCTTTACCACCAACATCAGCACACCCAGGGGAAAACGACAGCAGGCTGTTTTAAAACTCATCTGTTTGGGGGACAAACCCCACATCGAGCAGGAGCTGTGGATGGGCATGGAACAACAGACCGATGAGTGGTTGGTGGCCTGGTGGTGTGCGATAATGGGCGAAATCTCGTAGCAGTTCTGAGCCTAGCCGGTTTGATGCACATGTGCTGGATTTGGTGGTGCAGAAATTCCTGAAAAATGATCCCAATCTGTCAGAGCTGCTGCAGAAAGTGCGGGCCGTCTGTGCGCACTTTCGGCGTTCTCACCCTGCTGCTGCTCACCTGTCTGCGATGCAGCGTAACTTTGGCCTTCCCGCTCACCGCCTCATATGCGACGTGCTCACAAGGTGGAACTCGACCTTGCACATGCTGGAGAGACTGTACGAGCAGCAGCAGGCGATAGTGGAGTTTCAGCTGCAGCACGCACGGGTGAGTCGCTCTGCGGAACAGCACTGCTTCACCGCTACTGAGTGGGCCTCCATGCGAGACCTGTGTGCCTTGTTGCACTGTTTCGACTACTCCACCAACATGGCCTGTGCCGATGACACCATTCTCAGTGTTACTATCCCACCTCTATGTCTTCTTGAAAAAATGCTTCGGGCAATGATGGAAGAGGATGTGGCCCAGGAGGAAAAGGAGGAGGAAGAGGAATCCTTTCCACGGTTATCAGGTCTGCGCAACAACCGCCGAGTTGCCCACATTCTAACTTGTGCTGATTTCTGGGTGGCCACTCTGCTGGATCCCTGTTACAAGGACAACGTGCCGTTCTTAATTCCCTTACTGGAGCGTGATCAGACGATGCGTGAGTACAAGCGCATGCTGGTAGACGCGCTGCTGATGGCATTACCACCTGACACGGGGCCTTAGTGGAAGCACAAGGTGAAGGCAGAGGAGGAGGAATAAGTCGCCAATGCAGCCGGGGCACCGCCAGCACCTCAGAAGGCAGGGTTAGCATGGCCAAAATGTGGAAAAGCTTTGTCACCGCGCCACAACAACCAGCACCACCAGCTAATATGCAACGTCTTAGCAGGAAGCAGCATTTCAGCAACATGGTGGAACATTATGTGTGCACACGCCTACACGTACTGACTGATGGGTCTTATCCATTCAACTTCTGGATCTCCAAATTGGGCACACGGTCTGAGCTTGCCCTTTACGTCTTGGAGGTGCTGGCCTGCCCTGCAGCCAGTGTATTGTCTGAAAGTGTGTTTAGCATGGCAGGGGGCGTCATTACAGACAAACACAGCCGCCTATCCAATGCTAATGTGGACAAGCTCACATTCATTAAATGAACTAGGCATGGATCCCACAAGACTTGTCTGTACCGTGTGCAGAATAGACATCTATACCGGCCTCAACCATCCATTCTTGTACTCAAGTGCACTTATTCTTTGTTTTTTTTGTTTTTTATATGTCCCAATTTATATGTCCCGTGGTGCACCTACACCACCACGGTCACCGCCTCCTCAACCTCCTCCTCCATATTCCCCTTCTCCTCCTAGTTCAAGATTGTTATTTTTAATTTTTATTTATTTTATTTTAAGTTATTTCCCTATCCACATTTGTTTGCAGAGCACTTGCCATGCTCTTAAGCACATTTTGCTGCCTTTTGCAGCCCTCTACCCTATTTTAGTGCCCAAAAGTTCAGGTCCCCATTGACGTCAATGGCGTTCGGGGTCAAGTTTGGGTAATTGTAATTGTAATTTTAATCATGCGATGCCAAAGAATTGGTTTTCTTTCTTTTTTTTGGGTAATTCTTTTTTGGATTTTTGTGCCTTTTATACATTAAGGTTGCTGTAGGTTTATGTTGTTCATTTTTGGTGTAATAAGGCTACATTACTACTCTCCATGTGCAGCAGTTAGCTCATTATTTATAGATTGACAATAATTTATTGTTACTAAAATTTGCGCTAATCAGTTGAATTTATTGTGCTGCAAAATAAAATATGAGCTGAGATACAGGTCCGAACTGAATATATTAATTTAATAAACGATCTGAAAGCTTTGGATAACAGTGGGCAGCCAAAGCAGCCTTTGCTTGCAACTTGTATAATTTCCAATGAAATAAATTGTTTTAAATTGTTTACTTCCATATAAAATAATAGAACCAAATAATAAATAAAAAATAAATGAATGAATACATAAATAAAATAATATAATAAAATTTTTAAAAAGTTAAAGAAATGTCTTTAGTCACTTATGAGTTTTCTATGTCCAGAGACGTTTGATTTCCAAAGAGCAAATGCTCATGGCAGTCTATGTAGTGTTCATAAGGTTTTCACACAAAACTTACCTTGAATGCTATTTATGGCGTTTGATAAGTATATTCAGTAATTACATCCTGACCATTCATTCTCCTTTTCTATCCTTCAGTTGTTTCAGTCTGAAGTGTCGTTAAAATATTTTTCATATATCAGGAATCTCAGTACCAAAAAGGTTCACATAGAATCTGTCAGCATTTTTATCAATGAGCAAAAGACCTACTTAAGACATAGTTTATTTATTATCTATGACAACGAGTCATCGGACTAGACCTTGACGCCTAATACGCCATCTTTATTCTGGGAAAAGTGGAACTTCCTTTAGCCAAGGACCTATGCTCATGCTTATAGCACACACACTAATTGACGGCAGGGATTGGTATACTATCCGTGACTGCGCGTGCGCAGAGTCTTCATGCACATGCCAATCGGAATACCGACGGGCAGGGGCGTAGCTATAGGGGGTGCAGAGGTAGCAGTCGCTACCGGGCCCAGGAGCCTGAGGGGGCCCAAAGAGCCTTGTGCCACATAAGACGATACACAGAGCACTGAGAGAAGAGGGGCCCAAGCTGAACTCTTGCACCAGGGCCCATGAGCCGTTAGCTACGCTCCTGTCGACGGGTGATGTAAAGCCATGGCCTTTTTAGAATCTAGAGGCCGCATGTGCAAGTATCTACTGGCCATATCATTGGGAGCCATTGCACTCTGAATAGATGAGTCCCCTGATGAACCCACCACTATTTTGATATGATACACCATTTGGGACCTCTTTGTTTGCTAGGGAGGGACATTTATCGCAGGGAAAGCCACCGATAAGTGGGGCAGCGATTACTCCGCTTTTAGGCAGGGACTACTAGTACATTAGGGTGAGAGTCCCATATAAATTTTAGATGCCATTGCCTATCAGCGGTCTTATCTTCAATCAATGCTGCCTCAATAAAGATACTACACTCGCGTAATAGGAGGAAAAGACTGAGAGAATATCTGATGACTGACCTACTCCACCTACGGGTCTATACAACAAACCATGAGTGACCACATAAGTGGTAGCTGAACATCTCCACAAATGTGCCTTGCATTGTATTCACCCGATTTAATAGAGCAAACATCTTTATTACTGTTATTATTTATATAGCTATTGTGTTGTTTAGTGGGACCACATATTAATACTATATATATATATATATATATATATATATTATTATATATTGTTTTCTTTTTTTTTTTATAAATTGGGGTAGACCCCAAAACATTGGGAAATATAAAAAAGAAAACAGAGTGTAAGTGCACTGTAGTATAACAGTGGTTGGGTGAGGCCGGTATACATGTCTATTCTACATAAGGTACGAACAAGTCCGGTGGGATCCATGCCTGGTTCTTTTTAATAAACGTGAGATTGTCCAAGTTGGCTGTGGACAGGCGGCTGCGCTTGTCTGTGATAACGCCCCCTGCCGTGCAGAGGGAGTGAGCATGCGCCGCTCTTACTCAGCCTGGCGCCCTTTTCTAAGATGGCGCTGGTTTATGGAGAAACAAGAGCGCATGCCCTGTTTCGATACAGCCCCTTGGTTATGACGTGACGCTGTATGGACATGCTCAGTGCCCTAACAGGGTACACTATGTTTGCAACATGCGGACGTCATCGTTTATCCGAAGAAAATGCTTGTTCCCTCCTCCTCTCAATATTGATTTTATCCGTCTGCACCTGTCACTGATTTGATCAAGTATGTACACTTGCACATGATTTACTCTATTGTAAGTTTTTTAACAGATTTCTGCTAATTTTGCACGTTTCATTTAGCCACAATTTTGTATGCAACACTGCGATTACACAATCATGTATAATGATGTTTTTGATATATAATGTTTTGAATCTTTGTTAATCATCAATCATGTATTCTAATTAAGCACTTATTTGACATGTACTGGTCCCCTATATATTGTTTGTATCTCACTTTGTTTCAATGCTTGAGAAAGGCTCACACTGAGCCGAAACGTCGCTCGCTGCCATTATGGGTGAATAAATCACACTTTTGTACTTCTGAAGCTTCTGTGGAGTGCAGTCCATTTTATATATATATATATATATATATATATATATATATATTGGTAAGGTAAACAGTGTAAGTGCTGGGAATCTCTTAGCTGAGGAAATCCCAGGTGAGGCCAGCGGGATTAATCAGGGAGGGATAGTCAAGGAGAGTTTGAAGCAGAGGCCTGGGATGGCTTTGTGACTGTGGTCTCAGCTGGGCAAGGCTGCGGGACCACAAGGCTTGGTTATAGCCTAGACTTGGGGGACGAAGCTACGCCTTGGAGTGGGTTGCTGGTCCTAGTCAGCTGGACTAGTGAGCCAGAATCCTCCAAGGAACCTTGGAACTGAGCCTGTGTGTGAATGGTGCTCTCAACAGCCAGGAGGCTGGTGGACATTTGGGCTGGGAAAGCTGCATCAGTTCACAGGGTGTGAACTGTACCCACTAGGTGAGTGAGGGATACATTATGTATTAGTTAGAGCCTGGACGGGCAAGTGTTTATTGTTTTGATGTACTGTTTTGCTAGTGTGTAGTGATGAGCGGGAGGTGCCATATTCGATTTCGCGAATATTCGATTGAATATTCGTCATATATTCGTCGAAATCGAATATTCGTCATTATTCTATATATTGCGACTGTTACGCGAATTTATATTCGCATTGCGAATTAAACTTAGAGCTGAGTTCCTAATGGTTGTAACTTGTATTGCTAGAATCGACGAAGATAACGAATATCACGAATATAGCACTATATTCTCAATCTTCGTAATATTCTAGCAAGCCAACCATAAGGAACTCAGATCTAAGTTGAATTCGCCATGCGATTAATATAACCTGTATTACTCGCATTGCAAATTAAACTTAGAGCTGGGTTCCTAATGGTTGTATTGCTAGAATATAACGAATATAGCACTATATTCTCAATCTTCGTTATATTCTAGCAACAACCATTAGGAACTCGGCTCTAAGTTTCATTCGCGAAGCGAACATATAATCGCATTGCGAATTGAGCTTAGAGTCAATTCCTAATGGTTGTATTGCTAGAATATCACGAATATAGCACTATATTCTCAATCTTCGTTATATTCTAGCAATGCAGCTATTAGGAACTAAGCTCTAAGTTGATTTCGCAATGCGAGCAATACAGGTTATATTAATCGCATGGCGAATTCAACTTAAAGCTGGGTTCCTAATGGTTGTATTGCTAGAATATAATGAATATCGCAATGCGAATAATTCAGGTTATATTAATCGCATTGCGATTACAACTTAGTCAATTTGTGAGATCGTGATTCTCACATCTGACAGTACATTTTAGCATGGAGGCGTTCCCATGCACACAGGAAGTCGGCAGAAGCGGCAAAGGGCATTGACTGGACCGGGCAGGGAGCCAGGAAAGAACAGCTTTTGGGAAGTGGGAAGGCAACCAGAGAGCAACAAGGATTAAAATCTAAAAAAAAACATAAAAAAAACGAATATTCGAAATTGCAAATATATAAAGCTATATTCGCAATATTCGCAAATTATCGAAGTTGCGATATTCGCAATAAAAATTCGCTATTCGAATATTCGCGCTCATCACTACTGGTGTGCCACAATGAATGCACTGTTTGGACCTTAAACTTGGTGTCCTGGAGCCGTAACTGAGGATGTTCCCCTGAAAGAAAGCTATCTTCTCACATATGGTGGAGGATGCCGGCAAGTTGTCCATGAGAGGGCAGCAGTCTGTTGCTAGGGGCAATGACAAGACAGGACTCTAGTTAAGCTGGAGTCACATAGCACTGCACGTCACAACGTGTTTTGTTTTCTTTTTTTTTTATAAATTGGGGTAGACCCAAAACATTGGGAAATATAAAAAAGAAAACAGAGTGTAAGTGCACAGTAGTATAACAGTGGTTGGGTGAGGCCGGTATACATGTCTATTCTACATAAGGTACGAACATGCCTAGTTCTTTTTAATGAACGTGAGATTGTCCAAGTTGGCTGTGGACAGGCGGCTGCGCTTGTCTGTGATAACGCCCCCTGCCATGCTAAACACACGTTCAGACAATACACTGGCTGCAGGGCAGGCCAGCACCTCCAAGGCATAAAGGCGATGCTGAGGCCATGTCCCCAATATGGAGACCCAGAAGTTGAATGCGGCAGACCCAGTGGCGTAGCTAGAAATTACTGGGCCCAACAGCAAATTTTTGAATGGGGCCCCCCTCCCCCAGTAATTTCTTTGCAACCCCTTTCTTTCATGCCCCCCCCCATTCCTGTGGCTACTAAAGATCGCTCTCAGACTAGGCCAGGCAGCTGTTCCATCTGTTTTCAACACTGTCTATACTGCCACTGTATATAATTTCATTGTACAATACGGTTGACAGGGCTCTGGCAAAGTCTTTTAGTCCTCCTCCTCCTGGATGGGCCCCTTCTTGGTCAGGGCCCCAAAGCAGCCGCTTTCCCTGCTTCCCCTGTAGCTACGACCCTGGGCAGGCCCATCAGTCAGTACGTGTAGGCGTGTGCACAGATACTATTCCACCATTTTGCGGAAATGCTGCCTCTTGCTAAGACGTTCCATATCTGCTGGTGGTGCTGGTTGTTGTTGCATGGTGACAAAGCTTTTCCACATTTCGGCCATGCTAACCCTGCCTTCTGAGGTGCGGGCGGTGACCCAGCTGCGTTGGCGACTTCTGCAGCATGTAGTTGCTCATGTTTGCCAGGCTGCCCAGAGACAACAACAAGCTGTCCTCTGTGGGAGGTGTATCATCTGTGTCCTGCGTATCCCCCCAGCCACGCTCAAGTGATGGCCGTGAGCTGCTTTGGGTGCTACCCTGCCGTGAACACGGTTTCTTCTCCTCCTCCTCCAGAACTGTGCCCTGGCTGGACAATTAGGTACCTGGCCTATGTTAGTGCAGGACCCCACCCTCCGAGCCACTTGTATATGACTGGCATTATAAGTTAAGGGTAAGACATGCATATAGTTTTGCTTGTTTATTTCGTTTATCTGACTTATAGTTATTTAAATATGTTTATAAGTAAATTTGTAAATAGTTTGTGATTGGGAATTAATGAGTGGTTTGAGTGAAAGGGGGGGGTGTAGGGTGGGAGTCTGGTCGGGTTGCTTTTCTCTTTTTGAAGTGTTCCTTGTATAGTTTTTGTTACGATTTACAGTATAATAAAAAGTCCTGATAACCGTCTAGCCGACAAATTTGATAAGATTACTTGCCTGTCACATCTGCGGCTCAGGCCGCAGGGGTCCTTGAGCACCATTAAAAGTGAATTTGTCCCACCAGAATCTAAGAGCGGGATTAACTGAATTGATTTTCACTGTCTGGTGTTCAGGAATTTCTGCACCACTAAATTCAGCACATTCTCCAGGCAAGGGATGTGTGTCAAACTGGCTAGGCCCAGAGCTGCTACGAGATTTTGCCCATTATCACACACCACCAGGCCGGGCTTGAGGCTCAGTGACACCAACCACTCATCGGTCTGTTGTTCCATGCCCGTCCACAGCTCCTGCGCGGTATGGGGTTTGTCCCCCAAACAGATGAGTTTCAGAACAGCCTGCTGTCATTTCCCCCTGGCTGTGCTGATGTTGGTGGTAAAGGTGTTACGCTGAAAGGATGAGGAGGTGGTAGAGGAGGAAGCGAGGTAGGAGGAGGAGGCAACAGGAGGCAAATAGAAATGCCCTGCAATCCCCGAAGGACATGCCCCAAACTGCTGTCCGCCTCAGGCTCAGCCGCCACTGCATTTGCCCAGTGTGCTGTAAGGGAGATATGATTTCCCTGCCCGTGCTTACCGGTCCACATATTGGTGGTTATATAACCTTTGCCACAGACTTGGTTGTGCAGGGAAGGGATGGCTCGCCTGGAAAAGTAGTGGCGGCTGGAAACCACATACTGTGGGGGGGGGGGGGTACTTCACCTTTCTATTTCTCTTTCTAATTGGGAGATGGACAGCTGAACACTTCCATGGGATAGTGTAGAGATGCTTGGTGACGGTGAAAGATGTGGTGGCGTTGCTGTCACATCCTCTGTTTGCTGGGTGACAGGTGCCACTGTCACTCACTTGTGCTCAGGTTTAGAAAGTTTATTTTAAATTCTTATGTATTTTATGTTATTTTAAGTTATTTCCCTATCCAAATTTATTTGCAGGGCACTTGTCCTACTCTTACCCACATTTTGCTTCAATTTCCAGCCCTCTAGCCCTTTCCCAAGACTTTTTTAGAGCCATTTTAGTGCCCCAAAGACTTCAATGGGGTTCGGGTTCCGAACTCGAACTTTGCGGTGAAGTTCGGCCAAACCCGGTGAACCCGAACTTCCAGGTGTTCGCTCAACTCTAGGGCAGACCCATCAGTCAGTACGTGGCATGTGCACACGTACTGTTCCACCATCTTGTTCCACCATGTTGCTGAAATGCTGCCTCCTGCTAAGACATTCCGTATCAGCTGGTGGTGCTCATTGTTGTGGAGTGCTGACAAAGCTTTTTCACATTTCGGACATGCTAAACCTCCCTTCTGAGATGCTGGCGGTTCCCCAGGTAGATTGGTGACTTCTTCCTCCTCCTCCTCTGCCTTCGCCTTGTGTTTCCACTGAGCCGCTTCTGTCAGGTGTGAATTCCATCAGCAGCGCTTGTACTTGCGCTTTTTCCGATCGCACTCCAGTGACAGAATTAAGGACAGCACTTTGCCCTTGTAGCGGGGATCCAGCAGGGTGGCAACTCAGAAATCAGCACTAGTTAGAATTAGTGTTGGGCGCGAATATTCCAATCAAATCAAATCGAATATTGCCACTTCGATAATTCGCGAAGATTTAGAATATAGTGCTACATATTCATATTTGCGAATATTTGAGATTTTTTTTTCCTTTAAACCCATGATCCCTCCCTGCTTCTTGCTTGTGGGCTAATGAGAAGGCTGCAATGTCTTTGTCTGAGCTTAGCAACATCCCTAGCAACCAATAGGAAAGTTGCCTACCCCTTACTATATAAGAACCTCCCCAGCAGCCATTTTCTGCAGTTTATTACAGTTCTGGGAGACAGTAGGGTCATTGCTGTGCTCTGTGCTTTGCTGTGTTATTACATTAGATGGTTAGTTAGTTAGTTAGTTAGTTAGTTAGTTAGTTAGTTAGTATATATATATATATATATATATATATATAATACAGATAGTTAGTGGGAGATAGTCAGTGTTAGATAGATAGTGATATAGTGTAGCTGATTCCAGTGCAGGGTGTTAGGTAGGGTGATAGGTTCTGCTGTCCATACATACATGCTACATACATAGTGCTGTGATGTCACAAGTTCAC
Organism: Bufotes viridis; assembly: GCA_033119425.1. Taxonomy (NCBI): domain Eukaryota; kingdom Metazoa; phylum Chordata; class Amphibia; order Anura; family Bufonidae; genus Bufotes; species Bufotes viridis. The sequence continues at coordinate 237,025,529 of CM065594.1, read as the reverse complement.
AACAATACTTAGTGCACCAATCAGTAATATGTAGTCAGACCTGTTAAAATGTGAAGTTGTACATATTGAGCAAAAATATGCGCATCATTAATTACCGATTTTCACAATCGCGAATATACCAGAGCACTCTATCTGCATAGAAAGCTATTGTAATGTTCTGCCATGCCAACCATTTTCTACAGTCTCAGGAAACTTCTAGCAGCTTGAAAAATGTAGCAATAGTGACCCACGCCTGTATTGCACGCACGATACACGCATATTACATTGCCTATTTTCGCAATCAAGAAACTAATTGTGAATTCTCAAATTTGTGACGAATATTCACCCAAATATTCGCGAAATATCACGAATTCGAATATTGCCACTGCTGCTCATCACTAGTTAGAATTTGGGCAACTCAGCGGTCATTGCGCAGGCACTGCAGCATATAGTCGCTAATGTCTGCCAGGCTGCCCAGAGGCAACGACAAGCTTTCCTCTGTGGGAGGTGTATCGTCTGTGTCCTCTGTATCCCGCCAGCCACGTTCCATTGATGCCCATAAGCTGCTTTGGGTGCCACCCTGCTGTGAAAACGGTTCCTCCTCCTCATCCTGCAGAACTGTGCCCTGGCTGGACAGTTGTGTGCCTGGCCTCCGAGCCACTTGTGAATGACTGGCCGAATAACCGTGGATATTTTCCCTATTCCTCCTCCTGTGCCACATCCTCTTCTATTATCACCCAAAGTATTTTTTCAAGGAGACATAGAAGTGGGATAGTAACGCTGAGGACGGCGTCATCGGCACTGGCCATGTTGGCTGCGTACTCGAAACACCGCAACATGGCACAAACGTCCCTCATGGAGGCCCACTCATTAGTGGTGCTGTTCCGCAGAGCGACTCAAGTCACCCGTGCCTGCTGCAGCTGAAACTCCACTATCATCTGCTGCTGCTTGCACAGTCTCTCTAGCATGTGCAAGGTGGAATTCCACCTTGTGGGTATGTCGCATATGAGGCGGTGAGCGGGAATGCCAAAGTTACGCTCCAGCGCAAACAGGCAAGCAGCAGGTTGAGAACGCCAAAAGCACGCACAGATGGCCCGCACTTTCTGCAGCAGCTCAGACATATCGTGGTAATTCTTTAGGAACCTCTGCACCACCAAATTCAGCACATGTGCCAGTCAAGGGATGGGCGTCAAACTGGCTAGGCCCAGAGCTGCTACGAGATTTCGCCCATTATCGCACACCACCAGGCCAGGCTTGAGGCTCAGTGGCACCAACCACTCATCGGTCTGTTGTTCTATGCCCGTCCACAACTCCTGCGCGGTGTGGGATTTTTCTCCCAAATAGATGATTTTCAAAACAGCCTGCTGTCGTTTCCCCCTGGCTGTGCTGATGTTGGTGGTGAAGGTGTTATGCTGACCAGATGAGGAGGTGTTAGAGGAGGAAGCGGAGTATGAGGAGGAGGCAACAGGAGACAATGAGAAGTGTCCTGCAATCCTCTGTGGCGGTAGGACATGCGCCAAACTGTTATCCGCCTCAGGCCCAGCCGCCACTGCATTTACCCAGTGTGAGATATAATGTCGCTGCCCATGCTTACTGGTCCACGTTTTGGTAGTTATGTGGACCTTGCCACAGATGGCGTTGGGCAGTGCACACCTGATTTTGTCCGCCACTTGGTTGTGCCGGGCAGGGATGGCTCGCCTGGAAAAGTAGTGGCGGCTGGGAACCACGTAATGTGGGACAGCCACCGCTATAAGGTTTTTAAAAGTCTTTGTCTCCAGCAGACGGAATGACAGCATTTCAAAGGCCAGGAATTTTGAAATGCTGGCATTCAGGACGAGGGAACGTGGGTGGGGGGGGGGTACTTCCTCTTTCTCTCCAGTGTTTGGGGGATGGACAGCTGAATGCTTTCATGGGACAGTGTGGACATGCTGTGACAGTGGTAGAGGTGGGGGTGTTCCTGACACATCCTCTGTTTGCGGGGTGGCAGGTGCCACAGTCACTCGAGAGGGGAAGGAAGAGGCAGAGACCACAGCAGAAGAGGAAGCAAGAGGAGCCAAAGATCTTTAGTAGTTTTTCAGGTGTGTACTCCACTGCAGCTCTTGCCTTGCATTTAGATGAGTGTCATCCAGGTGGTGCTCAGGTTTAGAACATTTATGCCTCACTTCATGCTCTGATTGCACAGTTTGCAAACGACTCGGGTTTTGTCGTCAGCACATTGTCTGAAGAACTGCCACACCAGGGAACTCCATGGAGCTGGCTTTGGTGTGCCCAGTCCCTGGGTGCAGTGGGCAGTAGCAAGCATACTGTCTAGGGGACAGCCACTCTGCTTTTGCACCCTGCTCCTTCTTTTGCTGTGCAGCTGGTGCTGTGTGACCACCACCTCTTCCTCCGAACTGGTCACGTCACTCGCATGACCTTGATTCCATGTGGGGTCTAGGACCACATCATCTTCCACCCACTCTTCACCCCTGCCCTTCTTGCCAGTCTGCACACAGCAGAAAGCCGCAGCAGTTGGCACCCGTGTTACGTCATCATCATCAGAGACGTGCTGCTGTTGTCCTCCCGTGTCCACATCCTGAAACCATAAGTGGTTGGGCATCAGTGCACTCAATCTCTTCCACTTCTGGGGCAGGGCTGGGTGAATGTCCCTTGGAAACCCCGCCAACAGAGTCATCAAAAGCATAAGAGACTGCTGCATGACTTGGGGCTCAGACTGCTTGGCTGATTTGCAAGGGGGTGAGGTGAAAGACAGATGCCCACTGGCTGCAGGTGCCAACTCTGCCGTTTCAGCAGGGGACTGTGTGGGAGATACTGTACAGGGACTGGAGGCCCTGTCAGCCATCAAATCTACTACCTACTTGTTCTGGCCTCACCATTTGTACACCGGTATTCGGGCCTACAAAATGACACTGAACATCCTGTCACCTACGTGCACCTGACAAAGGTGTTTCATTTGGGCGTGCATCTGGCACAGATTGACCACGTCCTCTCCCTGCAACAGGAGCTCCACCAGCACCATGACCAGGACCACATCCCTTATTTGATGCTCTTCTCATTCTTTGAGGTCACCCACTGAACTAACAGACATATTAACTATATTAATGTCCCTGTCACGTATGCAGTGCAGGTGTACCTCACACCAAAAATTGGTTTATGTCACCCACCGAACTAACAGACGGATTAACTATATTCATTTCCCTGTCACATATGCAGTGCACGTGTATCTCACACCAAAAATGGGTATATGTTACCGGCCGAACTAACAGTCAGATTAACATATTAATTTTCCTGTCACGTATAAAGTGCACATGTATCTCACACCAAAAATGGGTATATGTCACCGACCGAACTAACAGACGGATTGACTATATACATTTACCTTTGTTTCAATATTGTACAGAGTGAGCCCTAGTTTACATCTTTACTGCTTGGATTAATTAAACGAGTTATTTGGGGATGTGGCTAGGGCGTAGCTTAGCACGGGGTGTTATACGATACCAATAGTTTGATTATAATTTGGGTTCTGTGCTTTTAAAAAAAAATGGTGATTCTATTTTTTCTATTCAGGGTTTTTCTTTGCATCGCCATTTTCTGATAGCCATAACTACCCATAAAAGTTTAGTTCAACAGAGATGTATGCGGGCTTGTTTTTTGCGGGACAAATTTTATTAGTACCACTTTTGAGGTACATATGACTTTTTGATCAACTTTTTTATTCAACTTTTTTGTGAGGGGGAGACAAGGTGATTAATTTAATTGTTGAATTGCGTGTTATTTTTTTTCTGTTACGACATTCCCCCCACAAGAACATTTTTTGAAAAATTTTATTAGTTCAGATATTTTTGGACGCGGCGATACCTGATATGTTTATTTTTTTATATGTAAACATTTTTTTTTTTCACTTAATGACTTTAAGCTCCCTTAGGGGACTAGAACCTGGAATCTTTTGATCCCTTGTTCCATTCACCCTAATAGATATGTATTAGGGTGAAATGGGATTCTGACACTTTCCCTGCTGAGCTGTGCCTTGAGGTTAACAGATGTCGCGATTGCTGTTTAATGCAGCACCTGAGTGGTTAAATGATAGGATTCAGAGTGATCGCCGTTCCTCGTCATTGTTGCCAGGTGCCTGCTGAATTATACCCGCTCCATACAATTCCCTGCGCATAATGCCATACATGTACTGCATTATATGTTAAATGGTTAATGGGAGCACATGGTGTTATTAATTTTTAACCTCTGTGTGCCTCATATTAATAGTAAGGGACACCATGTAGTCCACTATATGAGGTAGTACATGGTGGAATCACTTGCTATTAATATGAGGCACAAGGAGGTACAAATGTATTAAGACCACGTGCCTCACATTAATTTAGGCACAACGCACATACCTGTAAAACTGCAGGAAACCTCCTGCAACAAGATCTTCCTGGATGCTAATAAGTTAAAGGACCTTTGATGATGTCACCACCATATGACCAGTAACAAGTAGATGTTATTGGTCCTTTACCTTATTAGCATCCAGGGAAATCTTGCTGCAAGTTAAAAGACCTTTGATCATGTCATTGCCTGCCATGATATAACCAACAAATGGATGTTATTGGTCACATGATGATGACATCATCAAAGGGCCTTTACCTTATTAGAATTCAGAACCGCGAGGACATGGGGATTTTCTACTCTCCCCTACCCTAATATGCTTCCCCCCTCCTCCACTCCCAGACACTTCCCTATCGGGCCATTGGGCTTTTTTCTTATTGGTTGCAATAGCCGGCCGAATTGAGATGTGGGCATATCCCGTTAAAAATAGTCTAAACTCAGTTTTTAACAAAAGCAACGCTCATATTTATTTTGAGCAAATATAAAGCAAAAAAATAAATAAATAAAATAACAGCAAAATAAATTATCTTCATGGGTATTTGCAACTACCTTGGTAGCAACACTGAACTGAAGATGGATTCCTAGCACATTACACAGGTGCCTTTAAGTACACAAAACTCAGGATCACAACCTTAAAGTGATACACACACACTTTACATTTTCAAAACAAATGTTACAAATGAAACATAACTCATTACAAAGGAGTTTACAGTCTACTTAATATATATATCATAAAATATCAGTTATAATAAAGAAACAAAAACAGCTCTGCCTCAACTAGGTTAATCCGCTGCATGCATCTCACACTCTGTAATGCAGGCAAGGTGATAATGCTGGATGTTAGTGTGAACAATGCCTTACTTTGTCTGCAGAAGTAATAGTGGACAGAGAGATAGGTTTTCTGGCCAGCAAGAAAATGAAAGCATACACGAAAGACATACAGATGCACACATGCACACACAGACAAACTAATGACATATTCACTCCCTAACATACCCCCCACTTCAAGTGGAAGCTTGTCCTTCCACAAAATTGTTTTCTTGGACTTGGGTATCAAACCGAGATAAATGGTCAGCATTCTTATGCTGGCTTCTTGGTTTATAAAGTACTGAGAATCGGTAAGACGGTAAACTCAAGTACCATCTCGTCAGACGAGCATTATTACCTTTCATGGTTTTTCGCCAAAATAAAGTATGCTGATCAGAAATTAACATAAATTCTTTGCTAGTAAATAATAGCACAAACTCTCAATGGCCCATTTGATGGCTAAACATTCTTTTTCTATAGTAGAGTATTTCTGTTCCCTGGGGAACAATTTCCTGCTTATGCACAGAATAGGATGTTCTTCAACCTGGATTTGACATAAAACAGCCCCAATACCTCTCTCAGATGCATCAACCTGAACTTGAAATGGTAAGTAAAAATTTGGATTACTCGATATCGGTGCAGTACAAAGTTTTTCCTTTAGACTATTAAATGCATAGGCACAATCACTTGTTCATTCAACAACGTTCCTCCTTGTTTATTTAGTTAGATCACTTAGTGGGGCTGCTAGTTGGGAAAAATTTGGAATAAATCGGCATTGGGGCATCCTTTACTGCTTTGATCTTAGACATTTCCGGTCTGATGTTTCCACCACCTATTAAATAACCAAGATAACATTTATCTTTCTGTGCTATTGTACATTTGGCTGGATTGATTATGAGTCCTGCTCCTTCTATGGCTGATATTGCATTGTCTAGGTGCAAGAAATTGGACGTCCAATCTGAACTATAGACGATGACATCATCAAGATAGGCTGCACAGTATGAGCGATGAGGATTGATCACAGTATCCATTAACCTTTTGAAAGGTAGCAGGGGCATTATGTAGGCCAAAAGGCATATGAGTAAACTGAAATAAGCCTTGTGGAGTGACAAAAGCAGTTTTTTCACGGGAGTTTTTCTCAAGTGGTATATGAAAAAAGCCCTTGGTCAGATCAAATGTGGAAATATATTGGGCTAGCCCCAACCTTGTAATCAGAACCTTAACATGGGGCATAGGATAAGTGTCAAATTTGGAAATCTGATTAAGCTTTCTAAAATCAATACAGTATCTCATGTCCCCATTCTTCTTGGGTACAATCACAATAGGAGAACACCAGGGAATACAAGATGGCTCAATGACACCTAGTTTTAGCATATTTTGGACCTCCACTTCTATTACTGGTTTAAGTTGTAGTCGTGACCTGTAGGGTTTTTGTCGTATAGGTTTTGCGTCACCATTGTCTATCACGTCTTCAGCTAAATGAGTGTGACCAGGTGTCGAAACAAACGTACAGTTATAAATATCGAATAATAGCAGGGCACTTTCTATATATACCACTGAGGAAGGGGTCAGATTTGTAACCCCAAACGCGTTTGGTATTATCCCCCCTGACCAGAACTGGGAACACCTACGGGCGCATCTTCACCCACCGGGTTGGGAGTAAGCATTGGCACCTGATGCTTCTTCGTCCGCGCGCAGCAGCGACACTTCAAACGGGGGAATACCGAATCCCTACCCACGTGTAGCAGAAGCCACGGGCGCGAAAGTGCAGGATGCGACAGCCCTTGAGACCGAAGTGTCTCTCTTCATATCAGAGACACCGAGTCGACGGCAGAAGTACTCACATACACCTATCCATCCCGGTAAGACTGTTCCTCTAAGCGACTGTTCTCCTATATGATTATTACAGGAGCCAGTCTTTCTTGCGATCGCTACAACTAATAGTCTGGTTGGACGCCGCCGGCAGTACTTGAATAGCGGGACGCCGCTATAGAATAAGGAGCGATTTATTATGCGGACATTGTTCCTCCTTTTCTAGGACGGTTATACTTACCTTGGAGATTATTTATCTTGGGAGAATATCTACCTCATTGGAGAACTGGCATGACTTTGTAAATCTGGCAATTGCACTTGAGTGGAGTATTTTGTTACATATGGTTTTATAGTCATATATTTATCAATATACATTACTATTGGATCTATATTTATTTACAGTACATTTGAATACTGGCAATTCCAATCAACAGATATAGCATTTTATCTTGATTGAGGATTTGATTTTTAACTATCTATTTAAATAAAAGTTACATGGTTCAGAATATATAGAGTGCCCTGCTATTATTCAATATTTCCAGTGTTTTTTCGGGTGAATCCACTAGCAGGAGCACCTCATTCATGGGGTTCACATCTTCTGGTGTGACATTTTTTCTTCTCGTATTTAAACGTACATTTATGTTTCTGCAGTAAAAAGGGCTAAATCTTTATTCTGACTATCAGAAAGTTTGTTACCTCACTTAATTTTTGAGGTTTGTCAGCAATTGGGGGACAATACAGACTAAGCTTGCTCAATAATATTTCGATGATATTCTGATAGGCCAGCAGTTGCTTGTACTATTCTATCAACCCATTTTTTAGGTAGATTGGCATGGGAAAAAAAATTCTCTTGAATTCTGCCAGGCATACTGATTTCATAATCTACAGAACCAGTCTGATGCAGGACTTCAAATGGTCCCTGCCACCTTGCTAGCAGTTTGTTATCAGAGGTTGGCAGTAACAGTAAGACCTTATTACCTGGTGAAAAATATTTATCTTTAGCAGATTTGTCATACCATTGTTTTACATGGGATTGTGTCTCAGTAAAGTTGATCTTTACAAAATCAGCCAACTCAGTCAGTTTGCCCCTCATAGAGATAACATACTCCACCAAGTTCTTTTGATTTGGGACAGGTTTTTCCCAGTGTTCCTTTATCACATCCAGTGGTCCTCTTGGTCGTCTCCCATAGAGCAGCTCAAAGGGGGAGAAACCAGTGGATGCTCGGGGAACCTCTCTATATGCAAACAACACATGAGGGATCAATTGATCCCATTGTTTTGGATACTGTTGCACAAACTTATAGAGCATTCTTTTAAGCGTTTGGTTGAAGAATAGAGATGTCGCGGACATGACAGACTTCACTCAGCCATGGCGACCTTTATTTGGGGTAAGAACAGGCGACAACTGGCCCTACAGTCTCTGCAGAGAAGCTGGGACAAGGGGGGCGCAGGCTCTGCCGGACCTATTTTTGTACTTTATTGCCGGTCAGTTATGCTATTTGGCACCTTGGGTAACTCAGGACCCCCTTCCTAACTCGAAGTATTATTTGCAGACACACCTCCAACTCCTCAGTCTCTGGCCAGTGTTGGAAGGGATCTCCTCAGTGTCAGGCACTCTTCTGCAGATACACAGGTTGGCACATCAAGTATGGAGGGCAGCGAAGTTGAAACAGTATAGTGACTTGCCAGATGACATTCCACTGTGGGGCAACCCGATGTTCCCCATTTGCTGCACTGTGAGGGGGAGGTTGTGTGGAAGGGTCATGGGATACACTGTTTGAGGGATTTATATGAAAATGGCATCCTGTTCTCCTTCTCACAACTACAGACTAGGAATGGAATACTACGCCCACATTTCTTTAGGTATCTGCAGCTACGTCATGCTATCCAGACCCAACTCAGGGAACTTAAACGTGCTGTCTCCACGTATCCACTCATTGGCATTTTCAGAACACAGGGGCCGAGGGGGCTAATCTCTGCCCTATACACTCATATGTTACACCTGGGCATGTCGAACTCCCCCTGGGTTCTGAAAGCAAATGGAGAGGGAATATACCTGATTTATCAGCAGACGACTGGAACGAAGCATTGCTAGCACCCACGTTGGTGTCCCCATCTCTCACTAACAGATTGATTCAGCTATTTATTACACATAGATGTTACCTTACACCGTCCCGATTATTTAAGATGGGTAGACTGCCACACACCGGTTGCCATAGATGTTCACAACAGTACGCAGATTTTTGGCATCTCGTTTGGGATTGTAGTTATATAAAACCGTTCTGGGACTCTGTGATAGATATCCTGTCCACCCTAGTTCCGGGTACACTTTCAACATGCCCTAAGATTTGCCTTTTAGGAGTAGTGGAGGATGACACACGCTCACTCTATGTCCTTACCTTTTTGAGGGAAACTCTTTTCCTCGCCAGGAAGGCAATTGCTATACGCTGGATGGCGGACAGACCTCCCACAGTTAGTCAGTGGAAAACACTAGTTAACTCTGTTATAACTTTTGAGAGGATAATGTATACCCGTAGAGGATGTCCCCAAAAATTTGACAAAATTTGGGATGCATGGTGCGCATCTCCTCTAACTGTGACGGCTTCTAATATGCATTCTGCTGTTTAGGGGTTTTGACATTCTTAGGGGCCGCACCTCAAGTGGCACTGTCACTGTTTTCTTATGGATTCCTCAATGCTGGTTTATGAGTGTCGGTTTACACTTTGTGCTATTGAAGCCTTGAGGCTTTTCCACCTTGATTTACTCGCCTCTAATGTGTCCGAGGTACTTTGTTAATCCTACATGATTTTTTTTGTATACATTGCTATGTACTGAATTGCTTGCCTTGTACAATGCTCTACTTGTTATAATTCAATAAAACGAGTTTAAAAAAAGAGATGTCGCGAACATAAAATCTTCCATTCGAGAACGGCAAACGCGAATTTATGCAAATGTTCGCGAACTGGACTGTGGCATGCCGGAGGGGGATCAATGGCAAAACTCCCATGGAAAATTACGTAGTTGACGCAGAGTGTGGTAAGTTGAATTCGCAATGCAATTAATATAACCTGTATTGCGATTACAACTTAGATCTGAGTTCCTAATGGTTGTATTGCTAAAATATAACGAAGATTGAGAATATAGCACTATATTCTCAATCTTCATTATATTCCAGCAATACAACCATTAGGAACTCAGCTCTAACTTGTAATCGCAATGCGATTAATACAGGTTATATTAATCGCATTGCGATTACAACTACTAACACTGCAGCTTCAGAATGAATCTAAGATGGATGCCGTCCTTGCTTTTTGATAGGAGGTGGGACTGTCTGGGAGGGAGACTGATGTACTAGCCCTAAAAAGGGCTTTTTGGGGTGCTGTCAGGACGCTGTCCTTACAGCAGAGATCAGATGAGTCTTTCAGGACTGGAGTGGACACTGAATACACTAGCCTAGCTATCGATTTCCCTATTAAATCAGCAGCAGCTACACTGTCCCTCCTCTCACTAAGACTGCAGCTTCCGAATTAATGGATGCTGTCCAGGAGATGGGAGGGTCTGGGAGTGAGGGTATGCTGATTGGCTGGAATGTGTCTGCTGACTGTGAGGTACAGGGTCAAAGTTTACTCAATGATGACGAATAGGGGGCGGACCGAACATCGCATATGTTTGCCCGCTGCGGCGAATGCGCACAAGCTATGTTCGCCGGGAACTGTTCGCCGGCGAATAGTTCGCAACATCTTATTTGCGAATTCAACTTAGAGCTAGGTTCCTAATGGTTGTATTGCTAGAATATAACGAAGATCGAGAATATAGCGCTAAATTCTCAATCTTCGTTATATAATTCTAGCAATACAACCATTAGGAACCCAGCTCTAAGTTGAATTCGCAATGCGATTAATATAGCCTGCATTAATCGCATTGGGAATTTAACTTAGAGCTAGGTTCCTAATGATTGTATTGCTAGAATATAACGAAGATTGAGAATATAGTGCTATATTTGTTATATTCGTCAATTCGAGCAATACAACCATTAGGAACTCAGATCTAAGTTGAATTCACAATGCGATTAATACAGGTTATATTAATCGCATTGCGATTACAACTTAGATCTGAGTTCCTAATGGTTGTATTGCTAGAATTGACGAATATATAACGAATATAGCGCTATATTCTCAATCTTCGTTATATTTTAGCAATACAACCATTAGGAACCCAGCTCTAAGTTAAATTCGCAATGTGATTAATACAGGTAATATTAATCGCATTGCGATTACAACTACTAAAACTGCAGCTTCAGAATGAATCTAAGATGGATGCCATCCTTGCTTTTTGATAGGAGGTGGGAGGGTCTGGGAGGGAGGGTATGCTGATTGGCTGGAATGTGTTGGCTGGAATTGCTGACTGAGGTACAGGGTCAAAGTTTGCTCAATGATAAAGTATAGGGGCGAACTCGAACATCGCAAATGTTTGCCCGCCGCGGCAGACGCGAACAGGCTATGTTCGCCGGGAACCGTTCGCCGGCGAATAGTTCGGGACATCTCTATTGAAGCATTCAACCAAGACATCCGTTTGGGGATGGTATGGAGTAGTCCGTAGTCCTGAATTCCTAGAAGCTGATGGATTTGCTTCATTAACCTAGACTGAAAGTTTGAGCCTTGATCTGTAAGAACTGTGTGAAGAATACCCACATAACAAAAAAACCTTATCTCCTCTGAAATTCTTTTTGTAATGATTGTTCTTAAAGGTATAGCCTCTGGATAATGTGTCATATAATCACTTATAACCACGATATAGCGGTTCATTTTTTTACTTTTTTCAAGAGGCCCAACAATATCCAGAGTTAATGAATGATATAAAGATAGCAGGGCACTCTCTGTATATCTGGAACCATATGTTTATTTGTTATAAAGAAAAAAAAAACACTATTAAGGATCAGTTAAAAAATCACTGTGCCCACTATTCAAGATAGCCAGAATTTAATCGTTTTTAAAATATCTCAATATTAAATGAAACCTAAAACAAATCAGTATTGCACTTCAATAACTATTCATCCAAATGTAGAAAAGTATTGCTAGATATGTAGTTCACCATGGCCATGTGTTCAAGAAGGGATAAACCGTCTCGAAATACTCTCCAAGGTAAGTATAGTGTAACAATCTGGCGAAAAAGCAGACTATGTCCGTATAAAGATACACTCCTTAGTTAGTAGCGGCGTCCCGTTATTTGAACAGGACCGGCGGCGACCCGCCAGGCTCTTTAATGTAGCGATCACAAACAAGACTGTCTCCTATAATATTCGGATGGGAAAACAGTCGCATGCAGGGAACAGTCTTAACGGGGTAGATGATTGTGTGTGGGTCCTTCTGCCCTCGACGCGGTGTCACCACTATGTAGAGAGAGACACTCCGGTCTCAAGGGCTGTCCCGCCCTGTGCTTTCGCGCCCACAGCTGCATGTGGGTAAGAGTTCAGTGTTCCATTAAGTGCAATGCCGCTTGTTGCGCATGGACGAAGAAGCGTCAATGCCAGTGCCCACTTCCAACCTGATGGATGGAGATGTCCCGGAGCAGTTCCAATTAGTGATTAAGGGAAGGCAATGCCAAACGCGTTTCGGGGTTATGACTCTGACCCCTTCCTCAGTGGCTCACAGCCCTTGAGACCGGAGTGTCTCTCTCTACATAGTGGTGACACCGTGTTGAGGGCAGAAGGACCCACACGCAATCATCTACCCCGGTAAGACTGTTCCCTGCATGCGACTGTTCTCCCATCCGAATATTATAGGAGACAGTCTTGTTTGTGATCGCTACATTAAGGAGCCCGGCGGGCAGCTGCCGGTACTGTTCAAATAGCGGGACGCCGCTACTAACTAAGGAGTGTATCTTTATACGGACATAGTCTGCCTTTTCGCAAGATTGCTATATTATACTTACCTTGGAGAGTATTTCGAGACAGTTTATCCCTTTTTGAAAACTGGCATGGGATTGTTTTACGTATGGCCATAGTGAACTACATATCTAGCAATACTTTTATACATTTTGATGAATAGTTATTGAAGTGCAATACTGATTTGTTTTACGTTTCATTTAATATTGAGTCTGCAGTAAAATAATGAAGTCTCCCTTCGGCGCAAAAGAACCCGGTCGGTACCGCAGGAATTTGGTGGATCAAGGTTTATGTAAGTCATAAATACAACGCGTTTCGGGGGTAATAGACCCCCTTCATCAGGTAAAATGACTGTACCTGATGAAGCAATTCCATCGCTGGTTTTACCCTATGGTGCGCCCTTGCCTCTTCTTTTCCTCTAGATAAGAAGTACCTGCCTAGATCATCTCATTTAATATTGAGATATTTTAAAAGCGATTGAATACTGACTATCTCGAATAGTGGGCACAGTGATTTTTTAACTGAGCCTTAATAGTTTTTTTTTATATCTTTATAATAAATAAACATATGGTTCCAGATATACAGAGAGTGCCCTGCTATCTTTATATCATTGAATAATTCTTGTTTTTGGATTGGGTGTATCCACTAGCAGGAGCACTTCATTTTGGTGGTTTAACATCTTCTAGTGCGACATTTCTCTACTACCTTGATTTTAATATCCAGAGTTATCCTTTCAAAAGGAGTGTCAACCACAGGGATGGGAACCAATTTACACTGTCTGTTACCTGGATAAATATACTGGCATTCTGGACATGATTCACAAAAATTGGCTACATTTACATATATTTTGGGCCAAAAGAACCTGTTCAGTATCCTTGTGTTTTCTTTATGTCCAGGTGTCCCGACAATGGTATACAGTGAGCTATTTTCATTATTGATTCTCTATATTCAGAAGGCACCATTATTTGCCACACTTGTTCTTTTGGATTCTCTATATTCAGAAGGCACCATTATTTGCCACACTTGTTCTTTTGTCTGCGGATGCTCACACAGCCGGTACAAGATACCACTTTTGATTTTGTAACAAGGATACTGTTTAGGTTCCTCTGTCTCATCTTTCACCTGTTTAAACAGTAAGGACAGGGTGTTATCCTGTTTGACAGAAACGTCTTTTCCCCATTGTGGAGCATGGAAAGGTTCTTTTTCTAAGAGAGGATGATCAGATCGCCATTTCTCACGGGCAAGCCGCTTTTCTCTCTTAGAAAGATGATCCTTGCCATAACCATCGAATACATCATCATCAAATGGAAATAGGTTACTCAAAACATCTACATCAGATACCTTTCTAGTTTGAGATCTAGGCATACTGTAGAAACCACATTGTGTCTTTTAAGCATCCTACAAAAAACAGGTAAATATTGGCCTAGTACCACAGGATATGGCAGATTAGGCACTATTCCCATTTCTAATTACATTTGTGTGTCAGCTACTGGCATAGGTATCACCATTTTAGGATACACCCTTTTGTCACCATGCACACATGTCAAGAGTAAGACCCCTTTCACATGAGCGAGTATTCTACGAGGGTGCAATGCGTGATGCGAATGCATTGCCCCCGCACGGAATCCGGACCCATTTATTTCAGTGGGTCTGTGTACATGAGCTTCGGTTTTCACCCATCACTTGTGCGTTGTGTGAAAATCGCAGCATGTTCTATATTCTGTGATTTTCACGCAATGCTGGCCCCATAGAAGTGAACAAGCAAGTGCGGATGCGTTTTTCATAGATGGTTGCTAAGAGATGTTGTTTGTAAACATTCCGTTTTTTATCACGCACGTGCAAAATGCATTAAATCACATTGCACCCACGCAATAAAAACTGAACAACTGAACGCGATCGCAAATAAAACTGAATGTACTTGCTTGCAAAATTTCGCAGTTTTCACTGAATGCACCTGCAACGCATCCGGACCTAATCCGCTCACGCTCGTCTGCAAGGAGGGGCCTAAATAACCTGTTATATTGGCAGAGTCCACCAAGTCTGATCTTATCAGAGACTGCTGACTCCCAGTATCAATTGGGGCATTTGCCATTTGGGAGTTCACAGTCACAGGTTGCAAATAGTCTTTAACCAGACCAACACAATTTGCTCCTGATGCCCTTGATTTTTTGGCAGCAGAACTGGCACAGTCTTTGGCAAGATGACCAGTTTTACAGCAGGCAGAGCAAGTCTGTTCTTTATAATGACTTTTGTATTTTATAGTTTTAGGTCTTTGGTTACCAGTAGGAGTAGTAAAAGAAACAGGTCTTACCACACTTGGCTTGTGAACAGGTAATTTTCAGCCAGTGTCAAAGCTTGCTTACCACAGTCAGGCCTCTTACACACAACCGTATGTATTTTGCGGTCCATTTTTTGTTTCCGCTGTGTTTCCTTTTCCTTCCGTATTTCCGCAAAAACATCTCTGTATGGTTTCGGTATGCGATTCTTTTTTTGCGGATCGCAAACGGAAACAGAAAATTTGTAATCATTACTATAATGTACTGTAGACACATGGGGGCATGGATCCGCAAAAACGGATGACATACTGATGTGTTCCGTATGCATTCTGTATTTTTTGCAGACTCATTAACTTGAATGGAGCTACGAAACGTTATTTGCGGCTAATAATAGGACAAGATGAAATGAATGGCTCCGAATACGGACCGCAAACGGAAACCTCAAAAATGGAACGGTCAAGAAAATAAAATACGTTTGTGTGCAGGAGGCCTCAGGCTAATGTTCCTTGACGCAGATTTGCATTGGTGTAGGAAGGACTTCCAAGAATTGTTCAAGGATAATCTATTCCAGAGCTTGCTGAACAGTCTTGCCCTCTGGAGAAATCCACTAAGAGCACAATTCAGACAGCTGGGTAAATGTTTCTCTATGTCCTTCCTTATCCTGGTATCTGTAGGTCCAAAACCTCTGGCGAAATGACTGCATGTATATTATAGCGTCTTAGGGTGCTTTCACACTTGCGTTCTGGGGACCTGGCAGGCACTTCCGGCCCGCCAAATCCGTCAGAACGCAAGTCGCCTGAAAGCATTTGAAGACTGATCAGGATCCTGATCAGTCTTCCAAATGCTTTCAGGTTACCATGGCAGCCAGGACGCTACTGAAGTCCTGGCTGCCATGGTAAGTACTCCGCAGCAGTGTACTTATCTGCGCTGCGGCCGCCGGGAGCTCCTTCATGAAATCACAGGTCGCCGCGGCACATAGATCAATGCGCCGCCCGGACCTGTGACGTCATGAAGGAGCGTACAGGGGCCGCAGCGCAGGTAAGTACACTGCTGCGGAGTACTTACCATGGCAGCCAGGACTTCAGTAGCATCCTGGCTGCCATGGTAACCGATCGGAGTCCCAGCTTACACTGGGGCCCCAATCGGAACTGCTGCTGCGCATGCGCAGAGCTAAACGTCAGATCCGGCGATGCGCCGAAACGACGTTTAGCTTAATTCCGGATCCGGATTAATGCACTTCAATGGGCATTAATTCCGGATCCGGAGTTACGGCAAGTCTTCCGGATTTTTGGACGGAGACAAATCCGCAGCATGCTATATATATACATACATTTATAATTACACATTTATTTTGTGCCATACATTTTTTACAATTACTAAATAAAATATAAAATATATAAATCTAATTTAACCTCTATTTCTGAAGAAGTTTGTGACAGGATTTGAACTTACAGCTTCTGCATTATAGCCCAGAACTTTAACCACTACACTATACAGTTGCATAACCAGTTAGTAAAAAAAAAAAAAAAAAAATTAGACTTTTACTGTAGAGGAATACTTACTACTAGTAAGTATTCCTATACAGTAGACGTCTCATATTTTATTTGTTTTATGTTACTGGCTATGCAGCTGTATATAGTAGTGGTTAAGTTTCTGGTCTGTGATGCAGAAGCTGTGAGTTCAAAACCCGTTACAAGATTTTTCAGAAATACAGGTTAAATTAGATTTATATATTTTATTTTTTTACATTTTTTTTTTTTTTAGCAATTGTAGAAAATGTATGGCACAAAATAAATGTGTAATTATAAAAAGAAATTATATATACATGTGTGTGTAGAATATATATATATATATATATATATATATATATATATATATATATATATTTAAATTAAGTTTAGTCTCTATTTCTGAAAAAGTTTGTGATGGGATTTGGACTTGAACTCTGCATCTCTGCATCACAGCCCAGAACTTTAACCAGTACACTATAAGAGCTGCATAACCAGTTAGTGGGGGGAAAAAAATAAATAAAAAATGAGACTTTTACTGTAGAGGAATACTTACTACTAGTCTACCTATACAGTAGACGTCTCATATTGTATTTGTTTTTTGTTACTGGCTATGCAGCTGTATATAGTAGTGGTTAAAGTTCTGGTCTGTGATGCAGAAGCTGTGAGTTCAAAACCCGTTACAAGATTTTTCAGAAATACAGGTTAAATTAGATTTATATATTTTATTTTTTTACATTTTATTTTATTTTTTTTAGCAATTGTAGAAAATGTATGGCACAAAATAAATGTGTAATTATAAAAAAAAATTATATACATGTGTGTGTAGAATATATATATATATATATATATATATATATATATATATATATATAAATTAAGTTTAGCCTCTATTTCTGAAAAAGTGTGTGATGGGATTTGGACTTGAACTCTGCATCTCTGCATCACAGCCCAGAACTGTAACTACTACACTATATAGCTGCATAGCAAAAAAATAAAAATAAAAAATATAAGACCAGTAGTAAGTATTACTCTACAGTAGAAGTCTCATATTTATTATTTTTTTTTAATCAAAGTAACTGGTTGTGCAGCTATTATAGCTGAGTGGTTAAGTGCCTTGCCTCTAATGCAGAAGGTCATGAGTTTGCATCCCAGCAGAAATATGGAGTCAGAGCGTGGACTCACACTGAGGGATTCCCTCATTGTACAGCGATCTTCTGCATAGAAATAGAGGCTAAATTAGATTTTAAAACACTGACCTGAGCATCACTCTCGAGCACACGCGGTGTTTGGCTGAACCCTGCAATGTGCCGAGCATAGCGATGCTCGAGCCAAACTTGTGTTGGGCAGAGCATGCTCGCTCAACACTAATGGGTACCTTCCATCTTGGATACAGGAATAGCTTGAACTGGTGAGAGGGTTTTATTGCTCGTCTGGGATGTGTAGTCGCCTTGGTACGCTGAGATCATCTTGGAGAAGGAGCATATATAAATCTCCTGGCATGTCCTCTTCCTGCCATATACTGAGTAGACAATTGCACTTAGTCCAGTGCAAATGGCAATCCCACTGCTGCCACCATATGTTGAGATATGGGTGTATATGCCGTTAAAAATAGTGTAAACTCAGTTTTTGGCAAAAGCAAAGCTCATATTTATTTTAAGCAAATATAAAGCAAAAAACAAAAACAAAGTAACATCAAAATAAATTATCTTCATGGGTATTTGCAACTACCTTGGTAGCAACACTCTGAACTGAAGATGGATCCCTTTAGGGTGTGGTTTACTCGGCCGGTATTTTTTGTTGGGGAAGGTGGCAACCCTACCCCCATACACATTCCTCAACATACATTTGTTCTGAATAGGATGAAGGCCCTTTCCAATACCTCTGGCGGAGGCTTAGGGTACTTTCACACTTGCGTTAAAGTTTTCCGGAATTGAGTTCCGTCCTAGGGGCTCAATACCTGAAAAAAAATGATAAATTTTATCCTAATGCATTCTCAATGGAGAGCAATCCATTCAGTATGCATCAGGATGTCTTCCGTTCAGTTCCTCTTACAGTATTTGGCCGGAGAAAATACCGCAGCATGCTGCAGTATTTTCTCTGTCCAAAATTCCAGAACACTTGCCTGAATGCTTGATCTGGCATTATTTTTCATTGAAATGCATTAATGCCGGATCCGGCACCAAGTGTTGCGGCAAAACGGATTCAGTTTTCCGGTCTGGGCATGCGCCGAACTTTAAGAATGAAAAAAAAGAAAAATACGGGATCCATTTTTCCGGATGACACTGGAGAGACGGATACGGTGTTTCAATGCATTTGTTATATTGATCCACATCTGGATCCGTCTACAAATGTTTTCGTTTGCACACGGATTTCCGGATCCGGCAGGCAGTTCCGGCGACAGAACTGCCTGCCAGATCCTTACAACACAAGTGTGAAAGTACCCTCATCCTCCAGGGAACAAAAGGATTGGACAGCTAAAATCCAACTGCTTGGTTCTTATCTCTGCTAACATCTGCCGTCAGGGGAAAGTCGGGAGGCCCTCATACACGTCTCGCCAAGTTATCTAATGTGTATGGCCTACTTTTTGGCTTAGGATATGTACATCATACAGTAAAAGGGGGCTAACATGTCCTCCCTCAACTCCTCATAATTCCAAGGTAAACTATGTCCACACTCGCCATGCACATGAATGCTATGTGGGCCCTCTGCCTCCTCGCCCAGGCCTTGCTCTTCGTATTGTGCAAAGCAATAATACTTTTATCTGTAGATGCATTGCCAAAAATATTCTGATAGCGAATGCACATTGCAAAAATCTTTGGCAAGGATGCTCTTTTCATTTAATTATCCCCATTAGTTGAAAAATTGGGAGAAATGAAGTAAATGATAGCAGACTATGTAGCATCTTGAAGAATGATTGCGGCCGGGTATAAGATGGCAGTAATGGCGTGCTATTAGAGGTGCATTACCTGGCGTTAGTTTTTTAATAAAGGGGTTAAATATAAAAGGATTTAATGTGTAAGAAATAGCAGAGCGGCTGATGCACAGAGTTTGTAGCAACACACACACACACAGCCAAAGCACATTGCTTCGGTTTCTCACTTTATTTTTAAAATTAAGGGGCCTTTTTAACATAATTTCCTCACCCTGACTACATTATCCACAATTTTAGAATATGTCTTCAGTAACCTAGGCAACAGCTTTAGCTGCGTGAGTTAAGTAAGTACTAAAGCCCTCTTCGTTCTGTCTCCGCTGATCATTTTTCTAGAATAAATAGTTATTAGCACCTCAGCAGAGTACTTAGAGGCTGAAATTCCAGCATAAATGACACTAAGATGATGAATCTTCCCGGAAAATGGGGCAACTGGAGGAATATAGAGGAATTAGATGGAAGAGGATAGAGATGGAGGGCACTCTTCTGAAATGTGAATGAAGACGTCCATTACAAGTCTAATGAGTGGAGCACTTACAGTCACCAGCTGGTGGACCAGTTTTTGTGTCCTCTTAACCCCTGCTGTGAGACTTGCCACATCTAGAGAGAGTTCTTGAAAGAACAGACCAGTTCAGATGGTCCGGTGGCAAATACGTTGAGGATGAAAAATCATTATATTCACGAACATTTATCCTCTATTCAGTTTGCATGTCGTCATCAGCACATTTCCATTGTATACAGGGTGATATCAGAGGATACACAGAAGAAAACTGATTTTGATCACCGTCTTTAGAGATGTCCTGAACTATTCGCCGGCAAACAGTTCCCGGCGAACATCGTATGTTCGCGTTCGCCGCAGTGGGCGAACATATGCGATGTTCGGTTCGCCCCCTATACGTCATCATTGAGAAAACTTTGACCCTGTACCTCACAGTCAGCAGACACATTCCAGCCAATCAGCATACTCTCTCTCCCAGACCCTCCCACCTCCTATCAAAAAGCAAGGACAGCATCCATCTTAGATTCATTCTGAAGCTGCAGTGTTAGTAAGAGCAGGGAGAGTGCTGCTGCTGCTGAATTAATAGGGAAAGCGTTAGCTAGGTCAGTGTTCTGTGTCCACTCCAGTCCTCAAAGACTCATCAGCCTCTTTCACACAAGCGTGTCCGGATTAGGCCCCATTCACACGTCCGTAGTGTGTTGCAGATCCGCAACACACCATGCCGTCACTCCCCATAGAGATGCCTATTTTTGTCCGCAGGCTGCGGACAAGAATAGGACATGCTCTATCTTTTGTGGAGCCGCTTCCGGAAGTTTCGGGGCCGAAACCCGCAAGTTCTGGGCCGCGGCTCCGCAAATTCACAATGAATGGGTTCGCATCCATTCCGCAATTCTGCAAAAATTGCAGATGTATAAATGGGGCCTTAGGTCGGGATGCGTTGCCATTCAGTTTTGCCTTGCGTTCAGTTGTTCAGTTTTTTCCGCGCAGGTGCAATGCGTTTTGATGCGTTTTTCACGCGCGTGATAAAAAACTGAAGGTTTACAAACAACATCTCCTAGCAACCATCAGTGAAAAACGCAACGCACCCCCACTTGCTTGCGGATGCAATGCACAAGTGATGCGTGAACAAAAAACACTCATGTACACAGACCCATTGAAATGAATGGGTCCGTATTTAGTGCGGATGCTATGGGTTCACGTCACGCTTTGCACCCGCGCGGAAAACTCGCTTGTGTGAAAGGGGCCATCTGCTGTAAGGACAGCGTCCTGACAGCACCCCCCAATGCCCTTTTTAGGGCTGATGCATCAGTCTGCTTTTATTTTGTTTTTCTATATATATATTGCAGTTGCCTGCCTGTGTGTGAGAGGCCGCAGGCCCACAGACTGTACTGTGTGCACACCACTCATATAGGGTGGTACAGTACCTTGCAGATAAAAAAGTCATTTAATTTTTACCCTTTAATATAATTGCAGTTGCCTGCCAGTGAGTGTCAGGCCCACAGACTGTACTGTGCCCACTGCCAGTGCTCACCACTCATATCGGGTGGCAGAGTACCTTGCAGATAAAAAAGTCATTTAATCTTTACCCTTTAATATAATTGCAGTTGCCTTCCAGTGTGTGTCAGGCCCACAGACTGTACTGTGCCCACTGCCCACCACTCATATAGGGTGTCACAGTACATTGCACGGTGCACGCACAGTGACCTAGAGTTCAAATGAAGCGAACCGAGCATGGGTCTTTTTCCATCTCCCGGTTCCAAAAATGTATTCACTACACCGGCCCTGGCCCTGATAAGGGACAAAACAGAGATTAAACTGATAGGAATAGTACTTAGTTAACACTAGTTGCATTGGTGGCAAATTCTATTGCAAGTGCCCAAAATTAGAAAGAAGGGGACAGAGCAAGCTTTTTTCTCTATCTCCCCATCCAAGGATTCAATTCAGTACACGTCCCCTGATAGGGGACTTAACAAAAATTAAAATGGTAAGAATAGTAGTTCACACTATTTGTATTGGTGGCACAGTACATTGCGCGGTGCACGCGCAGTGCCCCAAATTGGAAGTAAGAGGACCGACCAATCATCTTTTTCCATCTTCCGATTCCTAAAATCTATTCGATACACGTCCCCTGATAGGGGACGTAACAGGGTTTAAACTGATAGGAATAGTACTACTTACCAGACCACTCATATAGGGTGTCACAGTACATTGCACGGCGCACGCGCAGTGCCCCAAATTGGAAGGAAGAGGACTGATCAACCATCTTTTTCCATCTCCCGGTTCCTCAAATCTATTGCATACACCGGCCCCTGATAGGGGACTAAACAGAAATTAAACTGGCAAGAACAGATTTTTTTTTATTTAAAAAAAAAAAAGTACAGCCTCTGCGGATCTGGATATTTTTTTGCCGCGTTCCTGAACGCTCATGCACAATGGCTGTAGGCTCATGCGTCCTTTTTCGGAGGTGACAAACTTGTTCAGTCAAACCCAAGGCAACATCATCAACCTCATCACATATGCGTTTTTTCTGGAGCGTGCCCTGCGAAGAGTGCTAGATCAGGCTGTAGATGAGCATGAAGAGAAAGAGTTGTGGTCACCATCACCACCAGAAGCAGCCTTGTCGTCGATTGCTGGACTTGCGGCAACGCAGAGAGAGGAGTCTGAAGAAGAGGAGTCAGAGGAGGAAGGTGGCTTTGAGGAGGTGGAAGACCAACCACAGCAGGCGTCCCAGGGGGCTTGTTGTCACCTTTGGTGTTGTACGTGGCTGGGTGGAGGAAGAGACCTTCAATGACGTCAGTGAGGACAAGGAACGGGACATGGCTAACTTGGTATCCAACCTTGTGCAAATGGGGAGTTTGCAGTTGTGCAAATGGACTGTTTGCGGTTGTTTGCGATGCGTTAAACGGGGAGTTTGATCTGTCAGAGTTTGGTTTGTCACTGTGAAGCGGGCGTAACCCTTACACTACCTGATCGATACAACATCATACCTGATCGTATACACACACTGAATGTTTTAAAGTACGTTATTCCAAACAATTTAGGAATGTTTGGTGATTTATGCCCTTTATGGATTAAAACCCGACTCTGCGTCAACTACGTAATTTTCCATGGTAGTTTTGCCATGGATCCCCCTCCGGCATGCCACAGTCCAGGTGTTACTCCCCTTGAAACAACTTTTCCATCACTATTGTGGCCAGAAAGAGTCCCTGTGGGTTTTAAAATTTGCCTGGCTATTGAAGTCTACGTCGGTTCGCCCGATTCACCCGTTCGCAAACACTTGCGGAAGTTCGTGTTCGCTGCTCGCGAAAGGAAAATTTTATGTTCGTGACATCCGTCTTGTCTCTGTTGCATAACCAAATTCAAAACAAAAAATCTCAAGCACTTTGTAAAAATGTCACTTTTTTATTGAAAAATCCTTAAAAACATTGTTTACAATTATTAAAAACCATACCTAGACATTTAGGATGTAGTATGTCCTTAAAGCGTGCCTGAGTTTTAAAAAAAAAAAATTGTATAATGGCTGTACAAGGAACAGTTCTGTTTGGGCTTCCCTAAAATCTCTTTCAGCCATATTATTCCCTGATTCAGCTGCACAGCTAGATGCATTTCACTCAGAAGCAGGGGCATATCCCTTCTATGAAAGTCTGCTAGCACTGTGCTGCTGTAATATCCTTTCCCTTACTTCCCACTATATTTGTTTTCATCTAGGAAGCTCACAGGACAGATAAGGAGGGATAAATCACACTAACAGAAAGGCAGGATGCTCCTGTGATGTTCAGGAGCAGTGTAAAAGCCGTTATTTTATCAGGTTTAGAATCTTAGCTAGCTTGGATATGCTCCCATTTCCTGTGAACTATCTTCTGAGTCTCTGCAGGTGGACTGCAACTTAGGTGGAAGGGAGACCCCTAGTGGCCATGACTTTACAGCTTTTTTTAGGTAGATGCAGGCAGATTTTTTAAATTATGTGAGTTAGAAATGTGCTAGTTACACCATTCTCTATTAAATGAATTGAAATTGTGTGAAATTACAGCGACTCTTTAATCATGGTATTAAGGACCATGATTAAGGACAAGTTATACTATGTCCGGAATGCATAGGTACAGTATGTTTTTTAATCACAGTACAAGATGTTTTTAAGGATTTTTCTATAAAAAAGTGAAGTTTTTACAGAGTGCTCCAGATCTGGGATGCTCAACCTGCGGCCCTCCAGCTGTTGTAAAACTACAACTCCCACCATGCCCTGCTGTAGATGATAGCTGTAGGTTGTCCAGGAATGCTGGGAGTTGTAGTTTTGCAACAGCTGGAGGGCCATAGGTTGCGGATCCCTGTTCTAGATTTTTCATTTTGAATTTGTTTATATCAGCGGAGCATTTACATTGGCCACTTGTCAGGAACGAGCATTTTTGTTCTTGATAATTGGCCTGAATTGTGTAAGAGGACTCCTAGAAACTAACATTTATCACCTGATTTTCTATTAGATGGCAAGAACCTGTGCAGTATGCCTCTATCCAGAGGAATTGCATTGTGTGCAATCATGAGGGTCGAGAATTTACTCAGTCACGAAAAGGGCAAGGTGGATTCTGGATGGCACTATAATGGAGGACCAATTTTGACCTTTGTTATGAGACTCATTTCACTGTGTGGGCTACAATTAGGGATGAGCGATATGCCCCTGTACCACTTGGAACCAGGAAATGTTTTTTTACAGTACAAATTAATTTATGAAGTTATTGCGCAAAGTCTCGCGAGACTTCGCAAAGCAATAACTTCGGCTTTTTGGAGCCAATACATTCTAATACTGTACGGAGCTCCTGCTCCGTAGAGTATTGGAACAAAGTTTTATGCGAATAGCTTTGGATGTTTCATCTGAAGTCGATTCGCTCATCCCTAGCGGCAATGAATATGGAAGCCTTAACAACTTCCGTAAATGGTATCATCCAGCTTCTGTAGACCCTCAGGCCAATACACCTAATTAAGCAGGAGAAAATGGGCTAGGATATTTATAATTGCATGTCTAGGCAGATTTACTATTGAAGAGCCTATTCTCATTCTGTCTTTATTAATGAAACATTTGAACTTGGAAATAGATTTTTAGAAAGTATGGTGGATCAGAATGATGGATCATCAGAGTTGGTGTGTGTACAATTTAAGAAAACTGAAATAATTCACGTATAAAGGGTAGTTCTGTCCCGTCCCGTCCCCCTGGAACAGCGCCACTTTTGAACACAGGCGATGTCTGGTACTGCAGATCAGCCCCAAGAATAATTTTACTGTTGGTTAAATCGGTTTTCCCATCACAGACATCACATCGCTAGGATATTCCCCCATTGTCCGATAGGTGCAGGTCCCATCTGTACACTGAGAATGGAATGGGGAAAGGTGGTGTAGGGCGCACTGCGCATGCACAGACACCCTCCATTCATTTCTAGGGGGCCACCGAAAATAGCCGATCGCAGAGCCGTTGGTGGTGACCGGACCCCAGGAAACCCAGGGTTCTGCAGCCACCCCTCTCCCTGCTCTGTTCTTGGTGTAGGTGTGGGTCCCAGAGGTGGGACCCGCACCTATCAGACAATGGGGGCATATCCTACTGATATGCCCCCATTGTCTTTGATGGGAATACCCCTTTAAGGTTTTGTTTTCTGTCCAAATAACCCTGTAAAACCCAGTCTAAATGGTTGACATATAGGGGCAGAAAGTGACCTGCTGCCCTGAGGCACAAATGAGTCTCTGTAGCCAGTTTTCATGGAATTGTTTGACTTTTGTGGAAAACTTAGATAATTTAGCACTCAAAGCCCTTGTAATTCCACCCGATGGATTTTGAAAGTAATTCAACTGAGTAATTCAATTCTTGTTCATTCAGTTTACTATAAAAAAAAAGGCAATTGTAGAAACACAATTTGTAGGGGATCAGGAGCCTAACAACGTTTTCTTTTTTTTTTTCTTTTTTTTTTTGCACTTTTTCAAACCGAGAATGATCCAAAAACCACAAAAAAAACTATTTTGATGGTTTGATGCTGCAGTCAGCTTTGACAGTGGCATACAAGGGGTTAAAACACCGCCATTTGGTGTTTTCATTGATGCCAGAGTATGCAGCAGGGGCCCGGCTGTCACCCGCCCGATTAGCCCACAGTACATTTACGGAGCTGGTCCTTAAGGAATGTCCACCAACACAGTAGATGTACGGCGGAGGTCCTCTACCGGTTAATGGAGAGTGCACTGCGCAAGTGCAGCTACTGCTCTATTAGCTTCTATGGAAGTGCCAGAAATGGCTGAGCCAGCGCTCGGCTATTTTTGGCACTCCATTAGAAATGAATGGAGGGCAGGTGCACATGCGTGGTTCGCTCTTGTTCACTTTGAGAGCACCGTTCTAGAGATAGATGCAAGTCCTAGAGGTGGGACCTGCACCTAACTGACATTGGAGGCATATTCCACCATATTCCAAATATTTCACCAATTAGTGTTGGGCAAACTAATTGACTTAGATACGAATTTCAGGAAAAATTTGATTCTCCGAGAAGCCAAATTTATTTTTCCTGATTTAATTTATCCGAATCTATTTTTTCTGAACTGGTGGCAAAAATAAAAGAAAATACAAACTCATCTCATCCATTTACTTGTAAAGAGGCCGTTGTGGCCATCATAATTGAAGAAACCGCGCAAAATCTCGCTTAGGGGTGACGTATCACTCTGCGCAAGATTTCACACGGTTTCTTCAATGGAGATGGCCTCTCCGTGTGTAGTGTTGGACACTAATATTCGAATCGTGAATATTTATCACGATAGTCCGCACTTTGAGAATTCGCGAATATTTGGAATATAGTGCTATTTATTTGTATTTTTGAATATTCGTCATTTTTTTCCATCTGAACACATGATCCCTCCCTGCTTCTTGCTTGTGGGCCAATGAGAAGGCAGCAATGTCTTTGCCTGAGCTTAGTAATATCCCTAGCAACCAATAGGAAAGTTGACTACCCCCTTACTATATAAGAACTTCCCCAGCAGCCATTGTCTGCATTATTTTTCAGTTCTGAGAGAGACAGCAGTGCCATTGCTGTGCCCTGTGCTTTGCTGTGTTATTACATTAGATAGTTAGTTAGTTAGCTTATATATATAATACAGATAGTTAGTGGGAGATAGTCAGTGTAGGTTATATCCTGATGTAGTGTAGCTGTTGCAGTGCAGGGTGTTAGGTAGTGTGATAGGTTCTGCTGTCCATACATACATGCTACATACATAGTGCTGTGATGTCACAAGTTCACAACAATACTTAGTGCACCAATCACTAATATGTAGTCAGACCTACTAAAATGTGAAGTTGCCCGTATTGCGCAAAAATATGCGCATCAATTGCCGATTTGTGCAATCGCGAATATATTGCATATAAAGCTATTGTAATGTTTCGTGCACACCATTATCTCCAGTCTTAGGAAACTTCTAGCAGCTTGAAAAATGTAGCTATAGTGACCCACGCCTGTATTGCGCACGCATTACGTGCATATTACATTGCCGATTTTCGCAATCACGAATATATCGGAGCACTCTATCTGCATATAAAGCTAGTAATTCTCTGCTGTGCCAACCATTATCTCCAGTCCCAGGAAGCTTCTAGCAGCTTGAAAAATGTAGCTATAGTGACCCACACCTGTATTGCGCGCGCATCACACGCATATTACATTGCCGATGTTCGCAATCAAGACCATATTCATGAATTCTCGAATTTGAAAATATATGACAAATATTCTACCAAATATTCGCGAAACCGCAAATTCGAATATTGTCCCTATAGTTCCCTATAGTTTGAGGACTATATGGTGGTATTATTCGGGCAATCAATGTATGGTACCTTTTCCCTTTTTATAAAGTGGTTTTATGTAAGCACAGCAATGACAATGTTATTTGAGCACTATATAGTGGCATTCTTTGGACAGTGTATAGTACCATTTACCTTTATGAGGTGGTTTTATTAAAGCACAGCAATGACAATGTTATTTGCGGTTTTATCTGAGCGTTGCATACAGGCACTGAATTGTGGTGTATTATTTGACCATTATATTGCGGTGTTATTTGAATACTATATTGCATATTTACTTGTAGCTTAATTTACCGTGGAAGGTGTGACCCCCTCACAATGATTTGTGACTAGCTCAACTACTTTACTGACCTACATAGGTCCTTGTTCTGAGTCTCAAGTGACAAAAGGAAGACTAATCGTGTACAGTATGCACATACAGTATGCATGTATATATAAACTCATAGAGATATTTGTGAGAACTCTTGGATCTTCAGACTGGAATTCAATCTCTGGCGTAGGTCTCTGTATCTGACCTGTACGAATATATCCTCCGTAAGTAGGATAAATGTGGAGGAAAAGAGAACACAGGAGTTGAATTGCAGTTCAATCCCCCACATAGCAACATCGCTTCACTTTAAATTGTGTTCCTGGTCTTGGCGCAAACTCATTAATTGCAAATTACTCAACGTGAAAATGTTCTTTAATGCTAATCTAATGAAAAGGAATTGTGTAATTACACAGCGAATGCCGGGCTGGAGAATCAATATCTGAATATAGACAGCTATCTCATCACATGCACAACTAATCAATCATCCTACCAATTACAACTTTATAGTCATTAATTATTTTCCCAATCCCATCTTAATTACTAAAGGCTGGTCCCCCTCGGAGGGTGTGTTAGTCACTGAGGTTCTGCAGGGAACTAGTGAATTTGCTTGGACAGCCTCGGGGAGCCAGGGAGGGTGATTACATTCTATAATTAATTGTGCTTCAGAGCTGTGTTTCGGAAAGGAAAATCAGGTGGTAAGGAGGAGCTGCGTGCAGTTCTTTCCACCTTTCCGCTTCGATTTATCTTTTCTTAAAGAAACACCAAACCTTGAAATGAATGCTAAAGGGAAACAAGAAACATAGATCCCCTACTGCAAGATTTTTCTGCAAGATCCTGACAGACAGCAAAGGGGTTAATCTCCTATGGACCTGCTCCATCTTCAGCTGGAGAATGACTGAGGGCCTAGCCAAGGGGGCAGACTCTAGACAGGACATAGCAATGAGGCTCCTGCTCCAGCTACTTGTCTTACAGCTTGTCACAGGACAGTTGGAAGGAGGAGGCGAGACATGGATGATCTATTGGGACACAGACAATTTCTCTATATATTTCTTAGTTTTCAGTATGCAAGGGATGAGGAAAAGGTAGTGCCTCATGTGAAGAACCGCAGCAGTGAAACGGCAAGGGTAAGGCTACTTATTTTATGGTGTTGTGGAAACCACAACACCTGAACAAGCTTAATTTCGACTGGGTAACAGATATTGGACCGAGACTGCAGCCACTGTTCTGTACCGGCCACACTGCTCTAGGTCTTCAATAGCTGGATGCCAGGAGGTTCCAGGGAGAAAAGTATATCAAAGAATATATATATTTGAAATGTAATAGCTTTAACATTTCAAATAACAAACTCTATCTATTCTACTGTGAATTCTTGAGTGCCATACACATTCTGCTTTGATATAATTATCCCCCTTAGGTTTCATTATAATATGAAACAAAATCGTACCAAGAGAAAAGTGAAGATAAAGCCAGGAAAGCCTGTGATATTTGAGTTGATCTGGTTTGGATGTTACTTAGGTGATGGATGTCTGAGCCGTAGTCCCTCACCTTCAGCAGGGACTGTGAAGCTGTGGCTTTCTGGTCACTCTGCTAACCATACAATGCTGTAGGTTCTCTGATATCTGATGTTTTAGAATTCTTGCAGTCTCTCTGTGGAGTAGTGGTCTCACAGGAGAACTGGATCTCTTGCTAAGACCCTTGAAGTAGGAGCAATGGGACGTGCTTCCTTCCTCCTCACTGTCCTGGCAGGAAGCAGGAGCAGCCTACTATAACCAAGAGGGGAAGAACAGGGTGGTTAACCCTGTCTCTGCCAACCATACCTTATCACGCCGGTTATACTTACCTTACATTAAAATAAATAACATAACATTTGCAGATTCCCCCACGTCTGAGGATACTACACATAAGCCCTCTACTGTCTATTTGTATGCTTCTGATTTTATTCATAGGTATACAAAGTTTTTTTTCTGTTGAATTCTACACAAAATTGAAATATAACTTTTGTGGCATGTATATATGAAAGTCTTCTTTCTCCTCTAGAAATATTGCTTCTAGTAGCGTATATTTCCGCACACACTGCCTTATAGGCTCTCCGCAAGTGTGCATGGATTGTTATATCAGAAATGTTTTGTGAATAGCAAACTCAGCTCTACTACTTCTGACAATTTTTGGAACTTTCTGCGCACTTTTGTGTACAGTACTCTGTTCTATCCATATATCTTCTCTTCTTTGCCTCATTATCTACATTTCTCTCCTCTGGCAAGCATGTTTCTTTCTCTGTTTTGTCAGCATCCTCTGGAGAGTGCAGTCTCTTTGCTTACACTATATCCTCGCACCGTGGCTTGTACAAAGAGCACTTATTACTTGTGGTTGTGTTCCAGTCATGACCACTGAGTGTGTTCATATAGATCAGTTATATAAAAGCAAAGCCAGAGTGAGGGTAGCCTGTTAATACATTGCTCATTACTCTCACCAGCGAGTTCATTCTCAATATCGTCAGCTATGGATCCATGGCTTCGTGACATGCATTCATTTACTGAGCATATACCATATTACCCTGGTCACTTATGATGCATCATATATGGTATGTATTAAATATTTCACAGCTGCGTATACCAATCAGCTCTGTCACCAGGGAGCTCATAATCTACTATTCCTGTCTCATGAGAAGAAATCCATCGAGATCAAAGGAACTCCATACCGAGATATTGCTGTGGTCATGGTGCACATCCCCACATGGGGATGGTTCAACGTCTCCAGCCTCTGTTTAATAGGGTTGTCCTGGATTAGAAAGAAATACCTCCATTTTACCCAGAAACTGTGCTACATCCATCCTTAGGTGGCTGATTTCACCTTTAAAGCCTAGTTTTAGAATCTGCTTACACATAGTTAACTTAGTACAACATAACTGTTCTGAATCTACTCTATTTGCAGTTCACCTTAAAGGCAAGATGTTTACATGCAGAACTTCCTGTTTTCATCATCATCCCCCTGGCTTTGATAACCAATTCCAGCATGCTTAGTTTCTCAAGGCTTACTCCACCTGCCATACTGTTCCCTCTGCAGTAGTCTCACCTCCTGCACCTTCCCTCTCTTAGTTAGGTAGAGCAGGACCTATATAGAAACAAGCCGTCCCATTGAAATGAATGGGACGGGTCGAGTGTAATTACACCTGCTCATCACTGCAGATGCGACGGCAAGCAGCTAAACAATGAAGAGGAGGCAACGCTGGCACAGCGCCCTCCTTCTCTTCAAACAGCTGATCGGCGAGGGTGCAAGGTGTCGGACCCCTGCTGGTCTGATATTAATGACCTATCCTGAGGATAGGTCATCAATATATATAACTTGGACAACCCCTTTAAGCCCTTATTCTGATAATATAAAACCTGAGACTCTCAGCCAATATATTTTGATCAAAACACATCTGTGCCCACCTACCCAGCGCCAAGGTGGTCTTAGTCAGGCAGGTCCTAAGCTAAACCTACATATGCCATTGGGCATCTATGTTCAGGAAAGCAGACTCAGCACATATAGTGCTGCTCCTAGTCACCTCCGTGTGCATCCAGCAACCAGTGAGTAGCAAGCACAGCTATATGTACCACCCTAATCAAGGCAGCCTATTTAATAGGAAGGGCAATATTGCACAAGAATGCTACTTCCAGGATTAAATAGGAGCGCATTCACACTTGAAGGTACCACTCCCTCAAGCATATACTACAAACTAAACAAAAATCACAGAAAAAAAGATTAAAAACAGAAATAAAAACATGCTGCACGATATGATAAATAAACATGTGCAACATCCGACAACGGCAAAGGGTCCCTTTTAGAAATATTTGTGACGCCAGTTGCAGTGAAGCAACAACGGGACAGAGGCCCTTTAAGAAATGGTGTTGGTGGTGGTACCCAGGTGTAGGAATGGCCGAGTGGTATAGGATGACCTACAATGTCCCTTACTGTTTTGTATGTGTCACGGTGCTACTACCTGGATATCCCAGGTGTTGTCTTCTGAAGCAGAAAATAAGGGGGGTAGTTAACTTGGGGATGAAGAATAAATTGAGTCCAGACCTTGTGATGAAGTTCAATAACAGCTTTACTTGGCATAAACGTTTCTCCAAACGTGTTACAGATTTTGTCTTGGTTCCAGCAGGCTTTAGCATTAAAACTCTGGCAGGCAAACTCTTCTCTGCTACATCTGTTGCTCTCTGGCTCTGCTGTACTGACAGGCTGGCTATAGAACTCAGTTTCTTTTTTATGCTGTACTTCACTTTGTAGTCTGGTCTGTCTCTAGTGTTGTCCAGGGAAAACTGCTCCTTCTGAGGCTTTAAGCTGTGGCCTCCATATCCAGCAGAGCTGAAGGTGCTCTAGCTGGTTTGCCTTGCTTGCTAAACCTACATATGCCATCGGGCATCTATGTTCAGGAAAGCAGACTCAGCACATACAGTATAGTGGCATATGTAGGTTTAGCGTAGGACCTGCCTAACTGAAACCACCTTGACACTGGGTAGACGGGCAACAGATGTGTTTTGATCAATATATATTGGCTGAAAATCTCTGATTTTATATTATCAGAATGAGGGCTTAGTTCATTATTAGTATTATTATTTGTTTTCTGTGATTTGTTTTTATAAATGCAGCCATGCACATCCGCCTGTTTATTAACATATGGGGCAGGATGTTTATTTCATTTTTTTATCTTTTTTCTATGATTTTTGAGATGTGTTACAATCGATTCGCTCATCTCTAAATCAAAGGAATAAAGAGGGGCAGTAGAGGTCCCATGCACCGCTAGGGGAGTTCTATTACAGCCCCATAACACAATCATGTCCGAGGATACTGATTACTATGTCAGCTGTTACAAATCAACATGCCATCATTTCTAGGCTCAGCGTTCCCTGGTATGGCTGCTGTCACTCATTTGGCGGCAGCACAGGGCCAGGGCTGGCACCCGGTAGTCCTCAATCCACCCTTACCGTGACTCCTATTTATACATAACTAAACAGCCACCATAAAGACATAATCAAGTCATTACATGCTACATTCAGTGTGAGGTAGATAAGAGGAGGCAAAAAGCCCTTTCTAATAAATGCAATACAACACAAGACAACTTAATAGAAAAACCATTCACAGCTTCCTGGAATTAGCTTAATAAATGCATTACCTCTGGCTACACACAAGATGAGCGCTCACTGCTTTCCCAACCCATCTGATCTATGGTCTGTGCTGGAACGATCACTTATTCATAGGACACACAGCTTCTCATATTTATCATCCCCTTCACTCATTGTATCAGATTGGTCATCTGAAATTATTCACTATCTGGGATGCTTTATATCTCTTATTTTCATTTACACATGCTACATTACATGCTCCTGAATTTACCATGGATTTTAAAATGTGGGAGTATGGGAAAAAACCTATATCGAACAAATAAAAAAAAGTTCTATACATCAGTCTTGCAGACCTAGGGTCTGTTCATACCTGTCGTATTTCACTCATATGTTGCATAAGCATGTCATTCTGTAAGACCATTACCTTGCTACAGAAAATGTATTACTTGGATTTTTGTACTGCAGATTCTGCACAGAGGAGGCGATTGACAGTGGGGGCTAATCCTCGTGTTTTCTGCTTGGTCAGGCTGTAGGTTTCAAGAGAGGCGGCCATACGCAAATGTTAGAAGAAAGAAGGATCGAACATGTGTGTATTGAAAGTCGTGACTCGTGAGGAATAGTACAGTGAGCCTCGAAGGAGCTGGTGCAGAGGATGGGAGTGGTAGTGGCCCTAATGAGGTGTTGTGTCACAATGTAGTCCCTCAGCCTATGGCTCCCTAGGGTTTGGTGCAGTGAAAAGATTGTTTAAAGAATAAGACCAGAAGCAGTCTCTTTTTACTTGTCTAAAATATGACCAGCAGCAATGACTACAAAGTGCAATTTCTCTAGGACCAGATGAGGTGGTATGATGTCTTGGTGGATGACAATAGGTTGGCACGAGCAAGCCACTGTAGGTATAGTTGTCCACTGTAATACAGGATTAGTGTTAGTCTGGTCTAGCAATGGTTTAGGTAGGTAGTGGTGTCTGACCTGTTGTCCCTCACCTACAGCAGTGTGAAGCCTTATACACACGTCAGTGTTTTAGTAAGTGATTTCCATTAGTGATTGATTTGTGAGCCAAAACCAGGAATGGAGCCTACACAGAGATAAGGTATACGGGAAAGATTTTCACCTGGTTTTGGCTTAAAGTCACTAATGTAAATCACTGACAGAACACTGACTGTGTGAATAAGGCATAAAGCTGTATTTCGCTGATCACTCTGCTGTCTTGTCCCTCAAGCATTGCTTTTTGGGCAGTTGTTCTCTCAAGAGAATAATATCTGGTTCCTATGAGTGGGAGCTCTGACATGTGCTTTCTCTCTCCCTTCTACTTTCTCTGTCTCACTAGACTGGAACTCCCCCTTCTAAAAGGAACAGGTCCAGCCCACTCCTACCAAAAGGGGAGGAAAAGGGTGGTTAGCCTGGTTCATGCCAACCATTGCCAACTATTACCTCCCCTGCTGGAATCAATGAAAATATAATGCATTACATAACATTGCAAATAAAGCATTAAAGGGGTTTTCCGAGATTTTTATATTGATTACTTATCTTTGAATAGATCATCGTTATCTGATCAGTGGGTTTTAGACACTCAGGACCCCCGACGATCAGCTGTTTGAGAAGGCACTCCTGTGCACGTTGCCGCCTTCTCTCAGTTTTTTCTAGACCAGTGACATCACGTTCATCACGTGGCCTAGGAGCCTAGTTCCCTGGACTACTAACCTACTTAAAACATAACTTTTAATCAAATATTACTAAAATAAAATCCCATTAAACATAAATACACATAACAATCATCTATCACATATGGATGATAATAGGTTGTCGGTGCACTATGTATGGTAGGAGGGTAAGTATTTAATAAATTTTTTGAGGATTATTTGCCACAACTGTTACGGTGATTTTGAATGGCCATGGGCGCGATACCAAGCACAGCTGCTATACAATGTACTGCGTTGTGCTTGGTAAGCCCAGAGAAGGCCGTGGCGCTCACAGGAGATGACCAGATACTTATAAATCCCAGGTCTGGGGTACTGCGATAGCTGACAGCTGAATGACTGCTGCAGGTCCTGCTGGTGATCAGCTGCTATTGAGGTCGGAGCTGGAGAATACTGCACTTCTTAGTATGAAGAATTACATTGGATATTACTCCCAATTTGGAATAGGCCTTCTATGGACTAGGCAGCACGGAAAGGTGTGGCCCTTTATTTCTTCTATGTTGATGCACTGCATATACATCTGTATATGAGAGTATATAGCTACCTACAGACCACTGTACTCTGTAATCCTGGAAGATGTTAGCTTTTCACCCGCCGTCTTCTATTAAACACATACAGGATATGTGTTTTTAGCTCCAATTATTTTCTCCCCACTAAACTCACACATTTCTAAAGATTTGGCAGAAAAGCGATTACCAAAGAGTTACTCAATAATAAGCACGTCCTTTGATCAGCTGCAAAGTCCTACACAGTGTTGGCATTTCTGAGAGGACATTCTTCCCGACTGGCGCATTAAACATCTAGTAATTATGCAGAGTGACGGCATTTCCAGATAAACGAAAGCCTTATTAAAACATTACTCCAATGCTCACCTTTCAAGGTGACCCCCCCGATCGTTCTAATTAACTCCTCCACCTCCTGACTTGTGCTCCTACAGTTCCTGGCGCTGCCATCCATCAACCTGCTAAGGGACCCACTTAGTGTGTAACCCTTCAGATACTTAATTCCCTTCCGTTATTAAATGAAGCTCATTATAAATGTGCTCGTTTGCATACAGCGCTTCATTTCACATCGACATGTAATGTAGTACATGCCAAAGGAACTAACATTGTTTTTACATTACTAATGTGGCACATGTACAATTGCCCTATACAAATCCACACATAAGACATCACTTAAGAGTTGCACTAAATGGCAAATTCAGCTGTGCCACAGCCATCTGTGGAAATATACTAAAACTCTGCTAATCCAGAGCACTTAAAGTTCACATGATGGTGATTTCCCACTGTTTACGAACAACTGGATTTTCAAAGGGATTGAAAGTGATCTGGTGAAATTTGTATTTAATATCAGCGGAATCAGTCGGCCGATTTGATTTGTACAGGAATCAATTAGACCTGAATCAAAAGTACTCCAATGGCCCTGAAAGTTTTTTGGGATAACATTC
The DNA here is from genome assembly GCA_033119425.1 of Bufotes viridis. Classification (NCBI taxonomy): domain Eukaryota; kingdom Metazoa; phylum Chordata; class Amphibia; order Anura; family Bufonidae; genus Bufotes; species Bufotes viridis. The sequence continues at coordinate 236,989,080 of CM065594.1, read as the reverse complement.
TGGGGTTTCCTAGGACTGTATCCCACCCCTTTCAAGCAATTTCATGCTAAATCACCATTAAACAGGTCGTTCTTGGTGTAAGTTGGTGGTTTTTTAGAAGATTTTTTACAACAGTTTTAGAAGAGTTTCTGGTTGAGGTTCTTCTGCTTCCCTATTGACTTCTATGGAATCCACAATCAAATCATTTCTGAAACATGTCACTTCTCAAGGGTATTTTAAATCGGCCACTGAAAAAAAAACTTTACCATTTTTACACTGTGTGCACAAGGTCGAATTCTTTACATTACAGTTAATGGGGACATTTTTGGTGGAGTTTTGAATGTGGATTTAGAAGAAAATGCCCATTTTTCACTGCTGAGTCAGTGGCTGATTTTAGCCATATGAACATATCCTCGGTGACATAGATGTCTATGGGTAAACAGAAGGTAGTCAGAGGTAACAGGCTGTATAATAAGACACTGCATTATTGGATTTTTTTACGCTTTTAAAAAAAGAAAAACATTTTTAGCTTTTTGGTGGCAGATGTCTGCCGTTGTGTATACACATGCTGTGATCCTCCTTCTTCATCTTTCCTGCCTTCTGACTTGAAAAATGTCTGACGCTATTTAGAGAGATTTACCCAAATTGAGCCTCCAAAATTTCGGATCCCACAAATTCCATTTCTTGTAGACCTGAATATTTTCTGAGGATGGGCCTCAGAAATTAACTGTGACAAACTTCTAGCACTCTGATATAGCTGTAACCCAAGACATTTGTGCAAATCTGAGCGATGCAAGACTCGCTTGACTTCTTGATTGGACAGGACACTTTGGAATCATTTATTATACTTAACATTGAGATAAACCTTCTAGAAATTTAAACATTATACATTATGGGTGAATTTACAAGTTTATCTTCTGCTCTTCAAAATGCCTCTATAAGATATTACTTTTGAAGTAGATAACTCAATGAGACTTAAAGAGTCTGCGCCAAGTTTTAAACTTATCACCTGTCTGAAGGAAAGGGCATAAAAGTCTGATCTATGGGATTCTGTCCTCTGGGACTCCGACTGATTACAAGGAACAGGGGTGCTTTGTTTCCCCATATGAATGCAGTAGTGCTGGAGTGTAACGCCCCAGAGGTGCATTACCACCTTCTACACCTCCCCACTATCTCCTATTTTTGATTTAATGTCATCATGCATATTTATTCCAGGTTCAAACACATTTCCATGCAATTGTTATGTTTACATATAATGTGCCTGGTTCACCAGCAGGTGGCAGCAAGCTTGGCAAAGCTAGCTTGCCTAGAGTGGAACCTTCTTTCCATTCTAGCCCTCTCTAGTTTTAGTTAGTGAAAGTTAGTTGAGAGTACCCCCTCCAAGGGAAAGGCTGTGTTCCAGCCAGCAGAGGCCTATCTGCTCTGCTGGACCAGGAGGCCAAAGCTGAAAACCTCCAAAGCCAGGAAGAAAGTTCCCTGGATAAGGATAAAGATAAAGACTAAAAAGGTGGGGGTTCAGTCAGCACAACCCTATATGCAAGTGCACATTTCTATGGTGAAATACACATACAAACGCAAAAACAAAAATGCAATGGCACTCTGCAACCAGCACTCTGCCCTGCCTCCATGCTGGATGTTGAATGAGGCATTAGTGTACATTTTGGCCAAAGCGTAATAAGCCACTCACCACGTCAAGGTCGCCTCCATGAGTGGTCCCTAACACTAGTTCCTACCTGTTATGGGCCATGACAGCCACACAAAATCCAGGGAGCGCAGGTGCAGCATGCATGCCAGGTACACTCTGCTTGTAACCCCGTCTGGTTCAATAACAGCTTCAATCAGATCCAGGGATGCAAGTACCAACATGCATGCTGAGCCCACTATATACTTTTCCTGGAGCCAAATGGCTACTAGTAGGCACCATAGAAATGTGCACTTGCATATAGGGTTGTGCTGACTGAACCCCCCACCTTTTTTTTCTTTGTAGTATACATTGGAGGCGTGGCGATCTCCATGAAGTCGTGCACACCTGACTAGTTAGTCTGCCCTGGCGGCTGGTTTTAAAGTTAGTATAAAACTGAGTCTGCTTTTATAGCCCCTACCAGTAGCCATTTGGCTCCAGGAGAAGTATATAGTGGGCTCAGCATGCATGTTGGTACTTGCATCCCTGGATCTGATTGAAGCTGTTATGGCACCAGACGGGGTTACAAGCAGAGTGTACGTGGCATGCATGCTGCACCTGCGCTCCCTGGATTTTGTGTGGCTGTCATGGCCCATAACAGGTAGGAACTAGTGTTAGGGACCACTCATGGAGGCGACCTTGACGTGGTGAGTGGCTTATTATGCTTTGGCCAAAATGTACACTAATGCCTCATTCAACATCCAGCATGGAGGCAGGGCAGAGTGCTGGTTGCAGAGTGCCATTGCATTTTTGTTTTTGTTTTTGTAAAGATAAAGACTGAGTCAGACTACAGAAAGATAAGTAGAGCAGAAGTGAAAACTTTCCTATTTAAACCTATTAGCACAGCAGAGCTAAAGAGCAACAGATGTAGCAGGGCCGAGTGTGTTTGCCTGCCAGAATTTATGCCAAAGCCTGCTGGCAACCAAGACAAAGTTGGAAGATTGCTTCCTGATGAAAGTTTATTCAAGTAAAGCTGTTATCAACTTCAATACAAGTCTGGACTCAAGTTATTCTACAAATTCTTCAACTATTCCTCCTATTTGCTCTGATTCACCTGACGACGCCTGGGGTCCAGGATTTCAAGGTAGGAGCACCGTGACATGTGCACAGCCAAATCTAAAGGGACATTATAGGCTACCCTACACCACTCTGGCATTCCTACATCTGGGTACCACCAATACCATCCACTTAAGGGGACTCTGTCCCTTGTTGCTTCAATGCAACTGGCGTCACGACAATTTGCCTAAAGACAACCCCAGACGTACATGTCGGACGCTGCAGGAGCATATGCACTGCAATGAAATTGGGAATGCTGAAAAGAAAGGGGTGGGCAATCTTCTCTTTCCCATAGAGATTAGTGCAGTAGTAACGTACATACTCAACCACATCTCCATTCATACAGGGAATCATAGGACCGCTCTAATCATTATCAGTGAGGGCCCCAACAGATAAAACCCCAAAGATCTGATTCTTATCCCCTATCCTCTGGACTGGAAATAAGTTTAAGACTTGACACAAACCCTTTAACCCCTTCGAGACCTCTGCCATAAATGTACAGTGGAAGTCAGGTCTTTAAGCATAGCACCAGCTCAGAGGCTGACTCTGAGTAGGTGCCGTAGCTGCTGGGTTTCTGTTGTTTAACACAGCAGACACATGGAGGCAATGTCTGTGATCGGCAATAATGCCAATCACAGATATTTAACCCCTCAGATGCCATGGCAATTTGCGACCACTGCATCCGAGAGGGCTTTCCCCGGGAGCACTGTGCTCTCTGTGCCAGAACAACTCCATCAAATTACACAGTTTAGTGCTCCCTTGCACCGAGAACAGGAGAGTCATTTGGTTGCAGTGGCAGCCTGCCACAGCTATGTTCCTATGCTCCCTGGCTGTGGCCTGAAATGACCTTATCATTAAAATATAAATTTATTTGTCTTGTATGGTGAACATCGAAATGGAAAAAAAAAAAAAATGACCAATTTGCCGTTTTTTTTTGTCGCTTCTCCTCCCAAACAAAAGTTGAGTAAAAAGTGATCAAAAAGTCATACAAACCACAAGATGGTATCATACACACTCCAAAATAGTATGAATAAAGACTGCAGATCACCCAACAAAAAATAAGCTTTAAAACAGCTCCATAGATGTAAATATTAATCAGAATCCCACGATGCAAAGAAAAAAAATCCCAAGTTTTTATTTTTTAAAGTATTTTTAAGTACTTTTCAGATCAGAAAACAGGAAAGATGAAGACGGACAATCAAATGACCCCAGGTGGTGAGTGTCTATACCCACCTGCAGGCATTTGGATACAGTCTTAACAGGGAGTAATCCACATTTTTTCAGGGCAATTGGAGCACCTTCAGTTAGGGTCAAATTTATTGGGACCGTCATTTAATCGTCCAACCAAATACATTGTATTCACTGTTTAATGAAAGCGCTAACATTTTTTTAGATACTTTTATGTAACAATTCTCTAATAGTTTTAAGATCTCTGCATGTAGTCATTGAATGAGAACCTTCATTATTTACAGTACTTCAAGGCAATGGAAATCTATCTTTGGTCATGAGAAGATACAGGGGTGGACATACCATATGTGCAACCTAGGCAGCTGCACAGGTACTCTGTAGGCAAGGGGGCTCACAAAGCTAACAGTGCTTTCTTTTCTCTGTTAGATCCTATGTAAGGGGTTATACCCCTTTCAACCTATGACAATTACTGGTGGACTGGTACAGTGGTGAGTGGTTTTCTGAAGAGCCATGAATGAAGCAGATTACGGTATATGTGTAACATCCCACTTTCTAGCTATTTGAATGAGCCTATATACGGTAATATTAGTGTAAAAGGGCCCTCTATTATTGGCGCCTACCCAAGGTAATCTACTGTGACATCACAAGTCAGTATTGTAGGTAGCTGTGACATCACAGGTAAGTTTTAGGCAGGTAAGCTGCTGTGACATCACTGGCGGGCTATATCTGCTTCTGTGACATCTAAATGTAACATGCTGTGACATCACAACTAGTTTGCATCATGTAAATTGTAGCACCACCACTGTGTTTCTGTCAGGTAAGTTATGACATCACAACTAGCTTCAAAGTCAGGTAAGCTCAGTGGTAGACATACTTTGATGCAGTACCTTTTATTAAAGAGGAAGACCAGGATTAGAACAACATGGCTACTTCCTTCCACCTTGTTCACATGTTGTGTGTGTGGTGTTGCAGCTCAGCCCCATTCATTAAAATGGAGTTGAGTTGCAATACCAGACATAGCTCATGGCACTATTTTTGGCAGAAAACAGACAAGTTTTTCTAATCCTGGACAGCCCCTTTAAGCTTTACAAGATACTATGGTTACCACAACTGTGATCAGTTCTGAGTTCCACAAATTCTTCTTTACGTGTATGACCTTCTACTATTCCTTCTATGGAGTTCATGGTAGAGATGCTTAAATATACCCAGAACTCTACTAATAGTCTTTCATTGGGATTATGTCTACAGCAATTATATCCGTAAATGTATCTATATCAGTTTTTGAATTTAGTACCTGGCACATGAAACATGTTTGTGCGGCAGAACGCTCACCGTCAAACAGAGCCGTGTGGTTGTAGTCTGTATGGAGGCTGAGAGCTGTAGGCACCCTGCTGCTGTATGTGGCGCCGTATGGCACTGTAATATGGAGGTATTTTTCCCTATGCCATCCAGTGGAGAATGCTACAATTTCTTATTTGTCTAACTGTCAAATAAATAAATAAAAATCCTTTGCCTGCATGAAATTGTAGGTATACAGAGGTATACTAGGGCCATAGACTTCACAGCCATGATAAAGATAGATTTTAACCCTGTGAAATGTCTTCTTCATATGTACTAAATATTGAATCTAAATAACATAAGTTAAACAAACTCATTATTTTTTACCTTATAGCCACCTTTCTATTTTCTAGCTGTGGAGTCAACCGTCACATATCTCATGTGTATAGCTGGCATTAAATGGACTGATCTGGGAATGGGAACCTAGGATGGTACTTTGAGGAGGGGGCACCATAGTAAATTTAGGCTCTGCCTCCCGTGACACAAGGAACTGGTTTTCCTTCCCTGTTTGCTTCTCTTTCCTTGGGCTAATTCCATAACCAATTGTTTGCATGTAATGCAGCTCCTTTAAAGAATCTGCACACATTCTTGCCACCAATAGCAGAGGATATAGGAGTTACCAGGAAAGCACACTTGCTTGTGACATCACTGTCCCATGTGCATTGATGTCACTTGATTAGAGAGCCATTTACATGCTGAGCATTAACGTTGTCAGTTGAGAGAGACGTAATCTGCTTCACTGAAAACTTCATGCAATGGCCCACCTCTGGGCACAGTCATCTGTGAGGGACAAGAGAGAGGCCTTTGAGCTTCTTCATCTGCCAGGGACGTCCCCAGGTGCCCATCCAGTCTTTATCTTTGTCAAATACCTTTGGAAAGTAATCCTTTAAATTATCTGTAAGGTGTCAGACCTTATAGAAAGGATCTCATTGGCCCAGAGTGGCATGCATAGCTCTCTACTATGGAAGGAATCAGAAGGACACAGTTTCAACTTAAGCAATGTGGCTTTTATTGGTCTCTTATAGAAAAATAAGCTTAATGGTTATGTTATTACAGTCTTTTGAAAGACAACAAGCTTAGTAGTTACAGTCTCTCAATGAGGGCATGGACCTAATTTGAGGCAACAGGATAATTTAGTACACTGTCTCTATAAATAGCAACAGGCAAATATTATAGCCCCTTAAAGAGGAAACAATTTACTCTCCCTGTGGATGGTAGTGGTAGTGGTCCTGAAGAGATGATGTATTGCAGTGTGCTCCCTCAGGTGGCTGCTCCCTGGGGATCAGTGCAGTGAAAAGGTAGTATAAGGAATCAAGCCAGAAGTAGAAGAATAAAAGTCTTTCTTTACTAAGTTCAAAATAGAAGTTGTAGTGTATCTAGCGGTAGGTTGTACACACTGCAATTTCTCTTTCTAGATGATGACATATTGTGGCTTAAAAAGAGGCAGATAATGGCTCCTGAACTTCTGGTTAACAGCTGGAAGCTGGCACTTGTGGCTTTAGATGTCCACTGGGTAATGCAGGCATTTCTAGTTGACTTGGCCTGGATGAGATCTTAGGTGATGGGTGTTTGAGCCGTAGTCCCTCACCTGAAGCAAAGTCTTTATAGATGTGGTTGCTGGTCACTTTGCTTACTGTAATGATGTAGCTTTACAGAATATCATATTTTTGCCTTTGAAGTCTCTCTGGAGTAGTGGTTTCACACATTACTTGGTTCTCTGGTCCTTAAGGCCCTTGGAGCAGGAGCAATAGGATTCGCTTCCTCATTCCTAAGTGTCCTAGCTAACACTCCCCTCTCCTGACAGAAAGAAGGACCAGCCTACTTATACCAGGGGTGGTAAGCCCCATCCCTATGTCAACTATACCTCACCTGCTGATGTACAGTGAAAACATAACATTATATAACAAACCAAACTTTGCAGATACCCCTGAGGTCTGGAGTACTGCAGATACAACATATCACAGTCTCTCACACAAGGGTGCTTGCAGTTGGCAGGTCTTCGTCACAGGCCTGTCTCTTAGGCCTAATTCACACGTCCGTAGTATGTTGCGGATCCGAAACACACCTTGCCACCAGCCCTATAGAGATGCCTATACTTGTCCGCAATTGCGGGCAAGAATAGGACATGCTCTATATTATTGCAGAAGATCGGCGGCACGCTCCGCAAATGCGGTGCGGAGAGCACAGTGTGTGCTCTCCGCATCCATCATGTCCCCATTCAAAATGAATGGGTGTGGACGAACATTGCAGACGTGTGAATAGGGCCTTATACAGGTTTTGGCTGCTTCCAGGATGCATGGACTAAGCAGCTTCTTCCTAAACCTCAGCTCTGGCCTAAACTCCTCAGCTATGCTTAGCTGCTCTTTGGCCCTAAGGTTTTATACACTTATGACAATTATCCGTCACCTCTACTGCTAGCTAGCTACATGCAGAAATATGTCAGGGGTTTTTTAGTATTTATAAAAAAAAAAATCTCTGTACTTTCTCTGTACAGCCTTGAGATTCTCTAGTAGCATGCTCTGTATTTTAACAGAGTCAGCCCATGGCTCCTTATCTCTGGCCTTATAAATACTCATTCTAGCCCAAGTCTTATCTTGATGATAAGAATGTGGCTTAAATAAGTATTTTTGAGCTATTAGTAATTTGGAGATAAGGGTTATTAGATGATTTGCACAAAGTGAAAGTATGATTCTCACATCTAGAAGTTAACCCTTTATGACAAAGCTGCTGAATATAATAAAGATCAATTGAAAAAAGATTTTAAGCCCAAAATGAGTAAAATGCAATCTTAAAAAAATTGCCCCAGAAGTCAATAGGGGGAATTTATCATGAGGAGAATATTTGAAGTCAGTTTCTCTTGAGTCTGTGTTGCAGTACTTTATGCCACATTTATCAAATGTCACAGGTTGTTTGATAAAGTTGGCTTGTCCTTAAAGCTAATACTCTTGTCTAAAACAACTCCTCCACTTTTCCCCCCTCCTCCTGGAGTGCGATTGAGACTTATTTGTGACTTTTTTTATAAAGTTGCAATGATAAATCTGGAGTGAAACTCATTAACATAGCTAACCACACCGACTTTTCCACCCATATTACAAAACTGGAGTGAGTGGTGTAAAAATGCAAAAATTTGCAAACTTTTGCACAAGTGTGTGCAAAAAAAAAGTCACACATTTTTATGCAATCACTTCAATTTTGCGAGGGCAAAAAAGGAAATTATAAGCACTTAAAGTTATAGTAACAGTCACATGATAGTTCAACAGTTCAGGAGCCATCGAAATAGGGTCACACAGTAACCCACATCAATAACACTTTATGCATCCTGCAGGCAGCAGATAATTAGGTCTCCATCAGGCGTAGCACGAGGAACAATAGGGTTTTATTCAGAAATAACAGCAGAACATATGAATAAAACTTTCAGTAAGATCAGCATATCTGCTTCTTCTCTCTCAGCTCTCGCTCTCTGTACATGTGCAGCAAGTCTCCTCCCCTTCCTGCCTTTTCTTTTTAGCAAAACTTTATTATTATTAATAACATAACACTGTGTCTGGAAACAGGCAATCGCATAATGTAGTTGCTGCAATACACAGAATAATAAGCAATATTCCAACACCCCCACTCAGCAACTGCTTATCGTGTTAGTCCCATAGCTGACTTCAGTTTGTGTGTCAGCAGTAGATCCCCCATAAGGCTCCATTCAGATGTCCGTAGTGTACTGTGGATCTGCAAATTGTGGATCTGCAATACACCTGGCCGGCACCCTCCATAGAACTGCCTATACTTGTCCTCAATTGCGGACAAGAATAGGACATGTTCTATTTTTTTGCGGAGCCACGGCCCGGAATGCGGATGCGGAGAGCCCATAGAGAGTGAATGGGTCCGCAGAATTGCGGATCGGGTGCGGACACATTCACGGACGTTTGAATGGACCTTAACAGTGTGTTAGCAGCAGGTTCCCCATAACAGTGTGTCAGCAGCAGGTCCCCCATAACATTATATCAGCAGCAGATACACTATAACAGCATGTCAGCAGCAGGTACCTTATAATAGTATGTCAGCTCAGCAGCAGATCCCTCATAACATTATGTCAGCAGCAGATACACTATAACAGTATGTCAGCAGCAGGTACCTTATAATAGTATGTCAGCAGCAGATCCCTCATAACATTATGTCAGCAGCAGATCCCTCATAATAGTGTGTCAGCAGCAGATCCCTCATAACATTATGTCCGCAGCAGATCCCTCATCATAGTATGTCAGCAGCAGGTCCCTCATAATAGTATGTCAACAGCAGGTCCCCCATAACATTATGTCAGCAGCAGATACACTATAAAAGTATGTCAGCAGCAGATCCCTCATAACATTATGTCAGCAACAGATCCCTCATAACATTATGTCAGCAGCAGATCCCCTATAACAGTGTGTCAGCAGCAGATACACTATAACAGTATGTCAGCAGCAGGTACCTTATAATAGTATGTCAGCAGCAGATCCCCATAACATTATGTCAGCAGCAGATACACTATAACAGTATGTCAGCAGCAGATCCCTCATAACATTATGTCAGCAGCAGATCCCTGATAACATTATGTCAGCAGCAGATCCCTCATAACATTATGTCAGCAGCAGATCCCTCATAACATTATGTCAGCAGCAGATCCCCCATAACAGTGTGTCAGCAGCAGATCCCTCATAACATTATGTCAGCAGCAGATCCCTCATCATAGTATGTCAGCAGCAGGTCCCTCATAATAGTATGTCAACAGCAGGTCCCTCATAAGATTATGTCAGCAGCAGATCCCCCATAACAGTGTGTCAGCAGCAGATCCCTCATAACATTATGTCAGCAGCAGATCCCTCATAACATTATGTCAGCAGCAGATCCCCCATAACAGTGTGTCAGCAGCAGATCCCCCATAACAGTGTGTCAGCAGCAGATCCCTCATAACATGTCAGCAGCAGATCCCTCATCATAGTATGTCAGCAGCAGGTCCCTCATAATAGTATGTCAACAGCAGGTCCCTCATAAGATTATGTCAGCAGCAGATCCCCCATAACAGTGTGTCAGCAGCAGATCCTCCATAAGTTTGTTAGCAGCAGATGCTCCGTAACTGTATAAATTATTCTATTATTGTATTACATATTTTAGCACAGCTTTTGGTTTAAAAATATTTTTTTCTTACTCTCTTCCTCTAAAACCTAGGTGCATCCTATCCTCGGGTGCATCTTATAAAGTGAAAAATATGATTTTATATATATAGATATATATAATGCATGGAATGTAAATGATGTCATTCGAGTTCCTGCAGCTGCAGATGTACAGTATAAAAGTGTTGTCGCACGGCTGATTCCACTCAATACAAATACAATGCTGCATATTATCACACCATGAATATATATTCAGTACTAACAACTTTTTTATTAGCACCATATCTACAGATGGGGAGAGATAATCTCATTTCCTATCCACCTTCCACCTGCAGACAGGATATTGTACCCAGGTAAGAGAAAAGCAAACACGTTTTATTTATGAAGCCAGAAATGAGGACAGCTCGGCAAACATCAAAGTTAGGGAAAGCTGTCTGCAGCAGAAGATTGCTGTTGTGTGATGTAATGGCCCTCTGCTCCCCTCTAACAAGCATCCTCTGGAACAAGGCTTTTCCCACAGGAGGTGGACAAACAGAAATAAAACTAGTCGTATACCTGGTAATTTAGAACAATAGCTTCTGGACATGGCATCTCTGGCTAGGGGATAGTGAGGCGAGACTAGGATCGCAGAGGATGTATTTTGATGAAAGTTGCACCATACAAGACTCCCATAATCCCAGAAAAAAAATCGTAAATTGTAGTCAATCCATAGTCACAATTAGTCAATATTGTGTAGCATCGCTGACATTTTCCTCTCATTTCCACCCATAGGATAAACATAAATGAGAAGATGAAAAGTATTGATCATTGGAGCCAATTAGATTGCAGATATCAAGTTAGGCTACTTTCACACTAGCATTTTTAGTCCCCTTTCACATGGGTGATTATTCAGCGCGGCTGCAATGCGTTATGTGAACGCATCGCGCCCGCACTAAATCCGGAACCATTTATTTCAATGGGTCTGTGTACATGAGCGTCGGTTTTCATGCATCACTTGTGCGTTGCATGAAAATCGCAGCATGTTCTATATTCTGCGCTTTTCACGCAATACTGGACCTATAGAAGTGAATGGGGCTGCATGAAAATCGCATCGCATCCGCAAGCAAGTGCAGATGCAATGTGTTTTTCACTGATGGTTGCTAAGAGATGTTGTTTGTAAACATTCAGTTTTTTATCACGCGCGTGCAAATCGCATTGCACCCGCGCGATAAAAACTTAACAACTGAATGCAATCGCAGGCAAAACTGAATGGACTTGCTTGTGAAATCACGCAGTTTTCACTGAACGCATCAACAATGCATCCAGACCTAATCCGCTCACACTCGTCCGTGAGGGGCCTTACTGGATCCCGCAGGGTTCATCAAAAAAGCTTCTGTTACTAATAATACAACCGTCTGAAAGTCAATGGGGGACGGATCCGTTTTCTATTGTGGCAAAGAAAACTGATTTGTCCCCGTTGACTTGCATTGGAGGTCATGCGGGATCCGTCTTGCTCCGCATCCCAGGATGGAAAGCAACTACAACATGTTGCACTTTGCTCTCCATTATCAGAACATTCCGTTCTGTTCAGTTTTGTCCCCATTGACAAGGAATGGGGACAAAACTGAATCGTTTTTTCCAGTATTGAGCCCCTATGACGGATCTCAATACCGGAAAAGTAAAACGCTAGTGTGAAAGTAACCTTAGTAAGGCTTTTAATTTTCTTTCGGAAGCGCCGTCCAGAACCACAAGTACCTAAATCACGTAATAAACCTGTTGCAGTTTCCTGTCACAAATTCAGCTAGATATCTAGCTCAGTATATAATGTAGATGTGCATCAGTGGCTCTGTTTGCATACCATTATAGAGTCCTACAGACCTTATTATTAGTCAATGGGGTCTGTTGGGTATCATTGGCAACTTTCAGGTGACGCATATGGTTCTCTGTCATTTGACAGAATAGAAAACCGTAAACGATGACGATTATGTGAATCCAGACAAAATTAACCTTTAAAACCTCATTCCTTGTCTACGGTAAATAGTCAAAAATCTCAAAATATTCATCTAAAATGAAACAGCAAAGACAGGGAGGAGGGGGATGCAGCTGCAGTATCTTTCCTTCAGTGGTGTGTGAGACTGCATTCTGTGTACCAATAAAAATCACAAAAAAAAATGATAAAAACTAAAATAAAAACATCCTGCACAATATGATAAATAAACATGCAGATGTCCATGGCTACATTTATAGAAAAAAAAATCAAAGAAAACAGTTAAGGCCCCTTTCACACTAGCGTTTTTGCTTTCCGTCCTAGAGTTCTGTCCTCGGGGCTCTAGCACGGAAAGATACTGATCAGGATTATCCTAATGCATCCTGAATGGAGAGAAATCCGTTCAGGATGCATCAGGATGTCTTCCGTTCAGTATGTGAACGTTTTTTGGACGTTGACAAAAGCGCAGCATGCTGCGGATTTGTCTCCGTCCAAAAATCCGGAAGACATGCCGTAACGCCGGATCTGGAATGAATGCCTATTGAAGTGCATTAATCCGGATCCGGCCTTAAGCTAAACGTCGTTTCGGCGCATCGCCGGATCCGACGTTTAGCTTTTTCTCAATAGTTACCATGGCAGCCAGGGCGCTAAAGTCCTGGTTGCCATGGTAAATGTAGTGGGGAGCGGGGAGCAGTATACTTACCATCCGTGCGGCTCCGGGCGCTCAGAGTGACGTCAGGGCGCCCCACACGCATGGATTACGTGATCGCATGGATCACGTGATCCATGGGCATGGGCGCTCTGGCGTCATTCAGGAGCGCCCGGGAGCCGCACGGACTGTAAGTATACCGCTCCCCGCTCCCGCTACTATGGCAACCAGGACTTTAATAGCGTCCTGGCTGCCATAGTAACCTGAAAGCATTTCGAAGACTGATCAGGATCCTGATCAGTCTTCAATGTTTTCAGGCGACTTGCGTTCTGATGGATCCGGCGGGACGGAAGTGCCCGCCGGATACTCAGAACGCAAGTGTGAAAGAGGCCTAATAATACACTAACAAAATAGATGCAAGCATTATATATGAACTAAGATATAATAAAATCTGAGACTCTTAGCCAATATATTTTGATCAAAACACATCTGTGCCCGCCTACCAGTGCCAAGGTGGTCTCAGTCAGGCAAGTCCTGCCTGACTGAGACTACCTTGGCGCTGGGTAGGTGGGCACAGATGTGTTTTGGTCAAAATATATTGGCTAAGAGTCTCAGATTTTATGATGTCAGAATGAGGGCTTAGTTCATATATAATGCTTGCATCTATTTTGTTAGTGTATTATTTGTTTTCTGTGATTTATTTATTTTTTATTCTGTGTACCAATAGCCTGCAGATGTGTGAATGGAGCTGGGGGTTGTAACTCCAGAAATACGTTGTCTTCCTCCACTCTCTGCACCAGGTGACGAGAAGTGTGCACAAAATATAATATGCTTCCTCCAGACACTTAAGTGATTTAATAATATTAATTAATTACCAAAGTTTTTCATTTTTTTGGGCACAATAGAAAAGTCTGCTTGAAATGTTTCCTGATCTAAAGATTTATTTCTAAGCCTTCCTTATAAATTCAGTTTCATTGAAGGATAAGCAAGGGACCAAAACATTTTATAAATGTGTGCTCCGAGACCATTAGAGCTGAAATGGGTTTATGTAATGACATGAGAACATCTGTTAGCAAAGATGGGAGATAAAGCATATCTCTTTATAATCACTGTCATAATTGAACTGATGTAAATCCCTGTTTAGTCTGTTGAAAGAGCGCCGCTCTTGTCCATAGGTTGGCAGTTCAGCCCCACACACTTAAATGCAGACATAGCCCGTGGACAGGTATGGGGCTATTTCTAGTAAAAGCCTTTTTTTTTCTAATCATGGACAAACCCTTTAAAGGGGTAATTCACAAATTTATATCCTCTGGATAGATCATCAATATCAGATCAAGATCGATGGGGGTCCGACTCCATGAGCGCTGCACCCTCTTCCCAGGCCATGTGACGTCACTATACATCGGTCACAAGGCCTAGTTGCAGCTGAGGCCCCATTCAAATCAAAGCTGCTATGCTTGGCAAGCTACCGCACTGTGCTTGCTGTCTATGCTCACATTCCCTGAAACAGCTGAACGGCGGGGGTGCAGCGACTTGGACCTCCTGGATAATCCCTTTAAGGTCTGGAACTCAGGATAGGTTGGAAATCAAGCTATGCTCTCTGGTTGATTATCCTGTGAACCTTCATGAGATGGTAGATAATTTCATGGTTTTCTAAATTGTGTTCAGGTTTAAATAAATTAGATAGGCAAAGTGCCAAATTAATGAATATATTTTGAATGTATTTAAATGTATTTTGCTGGTCTTCTTCCTAGGGGAGAAAAACTGGGTAGGGTGCCTATTCTTCTTCAGTCCATCAGCTATCTGGATAGGTTCACAGTTGCCAGCAGTGGATTAAAATGTGTGTATGGATCCATAGGTCATTTGTGGCACCCAGAGAATTCTGATACCATGTACTCTTCTCTTATGAGTACCTTACATATCACCCTAAGGCCTTGTTCACATTGTGTTTAACCCTCTGCTGGGCTTTCCTTAGGGATATTAAGTTGAATACTTGAAAATGGCAGTCAAATGCAACAAATGTATTAACTTTAATGAGACTCTGTTTGACCTCCTTTCCACTTGTTTCCATCTTTTTGCCAGACAGAACAGCATAGTAGAATTAAAAAAAGGTGGAAATGAATGGAAATCAGGCCAAACAGAGTCCAAAGATGAATCCTTTGGACTCTCTTGACCCGTTTTCACTATGTAAACCAATCCCTCTGGTTTGTTTCCTTCCTGTATGTAGCACTTCCTGTTCTTGTATCCAACCAAACCCATGATACACTTCTTCTTTCTTTGCCACAGCTCCAGCACCACCCCTAACAGCGCCCAGTTATTTATAGCTCCTCCCACCCATCCAGTTACATAGACACACCCCTATCACTGCCCCTCCCATGGATATAACATCACAGGAAATAATAGAGAGCTGCATGGACATGGTCATGTGACCACAGCCCGGAACAGCAGGTAGGAGCAATAAAGGTAAAATAAATACATTACATAAATGATTATGTTAAAGGATGCTGATGCAAAATGGAAAGCTCCCCTTAAAGGGGTTGTCCAGGTTCAGAGCTGAATCCGGACATATCCTCATTTTCACCCAGGCTACCCCCATGATATGAGCATCGGAGCTTTTAATGCTCCGATGCTCTCCTTTGCCCTGCGTTGAATCACACAGGGCAAAGGCTTTATCAGGAGATCCATTGACGTACCAGGCTCTCCATGAGTAAAGCTAGCTGGAGGCTTCTGACTAGCAGTGAGCCCGGTGACGTCACCAACACTAATGGGTGGGCTTTAGCATTGCCCTAGCCTGTAAAATGGCTAGGGCATTGCTAAAGCCCGGCCATCAGTGCCGGTGACATCACCAGCTACACTTCTAGCCGGAAGCCTCCACCTAGCAGTGAAATAAATTTAACCAACCAGCCCTTTCCCTGCTAGATACAGCGCAGGACAAGGTGGAGCATCGGGGCATTAAATGCTCCAATGATCATATCAGGGGCGCTGCCTGGGTGAAAAGGATGTCTGGGTTCAGTTCTGAATCTGGACAACCCCTTTAAGGGAATTAGGAATTCATGCAGTTATTCATGCAGTTCTCTGTTATAATATTTAACTTACAAGTTTTATTCAAAGAAGCATTCCCATCTTAGACAGTTATGGCAGATCCACAGTCTAGCAAGTAAATGGGTGTCCTCTTACCCCCAGTCGGTGTCTCGCCTGGAGGAGTAGGTGTCAGTAGTGACTAATGGGTCAGTAGCCCCTACTGTCTATGAGATGTGTATATGCCTTTAATGATGCATCATGGTAAGATATTTTTTCATGTAAAACTAGTTTGCAGTGCAATGTTTTTTTGTTTCCCGTCATTGAACTGATCTGACACCAAAATTTCAGCTGAATTAATTCCAGAGAATGTTAAAACCTCTATTATCTTCCTCTCCATCTTCCCCATCCCCCAATACACCTACGAGGAAACAGAAGAGGCATGGCACTGACACTTGCTCTTTATAAAGAGTAAGAACAGGCAATTCATTACCAGGGAAGTGATACTTTGCATTGTTCAGATGTAAAGAGCGGATCCTGAGATTTCCCTTAGGCACAGAGAACAAGGCTAACAATGTCATTCACTTTTCAACAAATACGAAATAACAATAGGCAGAGAATTAGGTTCATTTTTCAGAACGAGGGGGGTGATACATTCGTCAATATTGGTTAATATGGAAACTGGACAGAAACAATGGCTTGTCTTCACAATGTAAGTGATGGATTTTTATATAAGCAATATAAGTATGAGAAAATGCACTTTCTGTAACAGGCAGTAAACTCAATCACTTTTTCGGGGAGTTGGATGGACAATGGGGGGGGCAACTCTTTGAAATGGCCAGCTGCTGTTCCTGTGCCCCTTTCCGCAACCTCTCTTCCCCCACTGCTCTGAGCATATACTTATGGTTGAGGAACATCCCATTACAGAGCTCAAATCCATTGTTTGTATGCGCCAACATGCAGCATAAACATGAAAAATAACTCTAAAGAGCTCAACTCGCCTCTAGCCCTCCCACTGTAATTAGATGCCAGAGCGAGCAGTTCTGCTTGAACACTTGTCTGATTTTATATATCAGTTTGATATTTCTCTATTTGCTTCTTTTATAGCTGGGTCTGATCAGAAGAATTAATGCATGGGACTTGCTTTACTACAAACTCTGCTTCCAAACAGTTGGCTGGCTTATTAGGCGCAGAAATCCTGTGTCGAAGACTAGCAAGGTTTACATTGTCGCTGTAAAAGTTATGACAAAAATAAGGACAATTAACTCTTCGCCCATCAGTAGTTGTCATGTTTCATGTCCTCATGGTTTCATACGTACTGTATCTTATTTCTGTAATTGCTTTTAAGTTTGTCCCTGCAATCTCCCTGTAATCAGCTCCTTCCAACTGTATGTTTTGTACAGTCCACATGATCTGTTGGACCCTGGCAAAAATTCAGGTTTTCACCTACTTTGTTATGCATAATTGCAAGGATTCAGCCTGAAATCTCATCTGGATTCTTCATACATGCCTGATCAGTGGAGTTGACCTGTCTGAATACATAAATTGATCAATACAGACAAGCATAGTCATATTGTCATATTGTCATATTGTCTAGGAGCTCACATTTCGGCCTAGGTTTTGAGTTCAGGACAGAGTAGTAATATGTCAAAGCACCTGAACTTGTTGTATTCTTTTTCTTCATGATACTTCGCTAGTCATCTCACTGGCTTTCTCAGATGTTGCACCTATCCACCTCTTTTAAAGCTTGGTTTCTTCATTTTAACATAAATAGCTTGAATAGAGGTGAAGAGGTTTGATATCTATGGCTGCCACTAACAATGCTGTTCTTACACCTCTCCCAAGGCAGTTTAATCATGCATAATGGTTTCAGACATGAAAATGCAATTAACATCTTACCTCCATAAGGTCTTTGGCCTTGTGTTGATTATGACAGATTATCGGGCTGAAGCATGAGTTGCCAACAGTTAATGCTGGGGATTCTTTGTACAAGTCATTCTGAGAAAACCAGTTTGATGACTAGAAAAACGTCTTCAAGAATAAAAATATAAGTCTAGCTGCTTTGACTTATTACTGATAGATCATGACCTGGATGAATGACAAACTTCATCTTCATTTATAATATTTGCATATAATTTAAAGTAACTGCCATGATGCCTTTGAGAACAGAAAGTACAGAAAGGCTGGCATAAATTTTAGATAACTATCAGTCAATGCTCATTTCACTAACAGCTGTCTCTCGACCCCCTCCATCCATACGCTCGCACATTCGGCCAAGAATGAGAATGTCATCTAAATGGGGAAAGGGGACAACTTCTGTTGGGGGAGAGTCAGGAGGCCCCCATACACATTAGCTGGCTGGCTCACGCTGCCAAAATGGTGGGTTCAGCTGTCATTAAGCTAATGTGTATGGTCATCTTTAGGGATTATTCATAAATTGTTGTCATATCTTGTTTTATGACTTAGGGTCTACACCAACACCCTTTCCTGTGGAATATGTGAAGCTGCAGTGCTCTTTCCTTATTCAAAGTCACAGTGAAAGTCACAAGTGGTACTTGCCCTAGGGGCCATGATATTATGATGACATGAACCCTCGACTGCATAGTGCCCCATTTTCAAATTGAAGATTTCCATTACATTGCTGGCAATAGATAGAAGACTTAGAGTAGAGGAGACAAAGTCCAGGAAGGGATGGCGCATTAACATGTGGGGTACAAAGGACCCTGGGTAAATAAGCCTCCCATGCAATATATGCTGCACAATAAACAGTATGGTAAAGATACCTCTAGTTTATGTACACCTCTGAATTTAACCAATCCTTTGAAATATGTCTGGCATTCCAACAGTCCTAAAAGGGTTCTCCAGGATTCATCAATTGATGGCTTACCCCTAGGATAAATCATCAATATGAGATCGGTGGGAGTCCGACACCCAGCACCCCCACCCTTCAGCCCTTCGCGAGTAGTTCTAGTGGTCAAAGTAGACACCAGAACTACCCACTGTGTAGTGGCAGGAGCTGGTTCCTGAAGCACTGCTCCCCTTCTCTTCTGTAAGAGCAGCACTGCAGTAACCAGCTCTATCCTTTACACAATGGATTTGAGCTGTGTAGCTACAGTATATTTCTCACATCTGCCCTACTCCCATCATGATGATTAAAGGGGTTGGGGTTTCAGACTCCTGCCAATCTGATATTAATGGCCTATTCTAGGGATAGGTCATCTATTCTTAAATCCTGGAGAACCAGGAGGAGAGTGGATGTGTTGCTAACAATTAAACTTTTTCTCAGTTTTCAGAAGAAAAAACGGTTACAGTTGGTCAGTGAAGATTGTCCTTCTGGAAGAAAATGCCATAGATGAAACTGATTCTTAGCCAATAATTGATAGATGGATTGCTGCCTTGATTTGTGTCCTAGGCTTCCATTGATGGGTGTGAAAGTTGTTTGTAGACCTACTCCACATTGATCTCTTGTCTGAAACAAACAACTTTTCAATTATTTACAATGAGTGCTGCAAACAATGACTGAAGAAAATGCAATATGGCAGATCAACTTTTCTATAAATGTATGCCTTTGGTTATTAGGAAATTGTTTGGGTCGTTTTTTTCAGCTCTACAGTTTATGGGTTGTCTCACTTCAGAAAATGGCATTTATCATATAGACAAAGTAAATACAAGGCACTTACTAATGTATTGTGATTGTCCATATTGCCTCCTTTGCTGGCTTGATTAATTTTTCCATCACATTATATGCTGCTCATTTCCATGGTTATGGCCACACTGAAATCTAGCAGAGGTGGTGCTGCTTGCACACTGTAGGAAAATTTGCCGGCCTATGCATTATTGATCCTGTGGTCCTGGTCACAAGAGAGGATGGCGCATTTTCCTATAGTGTACAAGCACGGCCACTGCTGCTGGATTGCAGGGTGGTGGTAACCCCTGGAAACAAGCAGTGTATAATGTGATTGAAAAATAAAACAATATGGGCAATCACAATACATTAGTAAGTGCCTTGTATTATTTTTGTCCATTTGCTGGAGTGAAACAACCCCTTTAGGGTTGGCCATTACTCTTGAATCATTGGGGTTCTCATAATCCAGGGCTCCTGTCAGTCAATGCAATGGTGGGTCCATGTGGATAGGTGAATGCCCCGTCACCTTAATTCCTAAATTAGACACAGCAGCTAAGGCTACTTTCACTCTAGCGTTTTTGCGGATTCATCATGGATCTGCAAAAATGCTTCCGTTACAATAATACAACCGCATGCATCTGTCATAAACCGATCTGGTTGTAATATGTCTTCTATAGCCATGACGGATCCATCTTGAACACCTTTGAAAGTCAATAGGGGATGAATCCATTTTCTATTGTGCCAGAGAAAACAGATTTATCCCCATTGACTTACATTGTGTGCCAGGACAGATCCGTTTGGCTCTGCTTCGTCAGGCGGAATGGTGACTGAATGGAGGCAAACTGATTCATTCTGAGGGGATCCTTTTCCATTCAGAATGCATTAGGGCAAAACTGATCCATTTTGGACCGCTTGTGAGAGCCCTGAACGGATCTCAAGACGGAAACCAAAACTATATTGTGAAAGTATCCTAAGGCTGTTACCATAACTCATCCCATTATAAATGACTGTCCATTGCATCTCCTTGGATGATTTCCAAGACTGTCCAAGTTTTTTGCCAGCCAAAGTGGCTACAGTAAGTGGTAAGTTTTCTTCTGGAAAAACGGCAAATAAGTCATTCTATAACTATTATGAAAAGCTGCATAATGAGCAGTTTCTTTCCAGGGGGTATACAATCAAAATGCTTCTTCATGAGAATATTCTGGTCTTTCCTTCTTGATGCACATCATTTGAACTGACCGCTTTCCCTCGAACAGCTGTTGTTATTTCTATCTTCAATTTTGCATTAGTGACCATGACATTTTGGAAATATAAGATGAAACTAGGGAATGGAAAATCAGCAGAAGTTGTGATACCGTCGGTGGTTATGAATTATAGGTCTCCACAAGTTATATGGAGGTGTTATTAGTTATTGTTGTCTTCTTATTTTCATAAAATGCACATTGAGCGAGTACAATATAGCAAGAGACATTTATCAATCTAAAGGATATTCTCTTGTCTTGTCATAGCAGATTCATAACCCATCTAGAAAATAAATGCACTCCATAGACAAATACAAAACTGGAAGGGGGATAAGCCTAGGCTGCCAGAGGATCATTCCCAGATTACATTACAGCATATTATATCCTATAAAAAGAACAGCGTGTCTTCTTGTCGATATAACTACAGCTCACAACCCCATAGAAATAAACAGCTCAATATTAACCTCCTGACCCTTGTATGGTCCATAATTTATAAATCCTGTACAAGGTCATCCATTAGAGGGAGATGGACCAGAGGGAAATAGAAGGCTGAAGATTAAAAAGAAAAGTGCATGGCAACAATATCAGAGTTGTCCTATATCACAAAAATGAAAAAGTAGCAACATAAAACCAAATAATAAGTATTACACCAACCAAATCAGATGCCATCTTCCCTGTAATGGAAGTAATTGTCTTGACTTTATCATTGCCTATAACATTGCTGCAGAGGTTGCAGCATGTGAGGCTACCCCTAGGATCCAATGGTATGGAGGCTCGTTCATACAACTAGTATATAACTTCCTATCACAAAAAGCATAATCAAGAGGTATATAAAAGAAGCATCATACATTACGTGTAAAAGCATAAATTCATTTAAGCATTGATGTATAAGGAAGATGGGGTAGGAGGCATCAAGTCTAGGTCTAGATGTGTGGACACATACTATGCCAACCAACTGGCTTGATTTTGGGTTAGTCTTGAGGATGTTAAGCTGGCAGTCCCCTTGTTTTCACCCTTTAACTTCTATACAGGGATCTAATCTTTGCTGAATGGGAGCCAGTAGGCTGCTACCCCTTGGAATAATCCTGATGTGGTTGGCCACTGAGCCACTGAGGTCAGATAGATGTACCAAGCATCGAGGGATCTGTGGATACACGCAGTCAGATAACAGGCAGAGGTCAGGGTAGGCAGATCAGGGTCAGTATGGTGAACAGGTACAGGTCAGTTCAGGTGACATAGATTCAGGATCAAGGAAACAGGGAGAAGTCAGTACATAGAGAGACAAATAGATTATAGATCTTTTGCAGGGCCTAATAAGCAAGTGAATCTAAAAGGAATTTATTGTTCTGGCAAAGGGTGGAACAAACAACCCAGGGCCAGCATATATAGGAGAGCTGATGAGCTCATTAGTCAAATAGCTGAACACAGAGCCGGGTGAGGGTCAATGGATATACACACTATACACACAAAGAAGGAGACCTATCAGCCAGGCAGCAGCTTGCAGCATTGGAGACAGGAGTCTGGCATCGAGCCTCGCGTAGGTGAATGAAGCACCACTCGTGCACACCCCTGACAGCTGGATAGATGCGGGCATGGAGTGTTCCCATGACAAAGAGCTTCCTAGTCTGTCAAATCCCTGCTCTAGTGTTGGTAGTGCTTTGGAAATGGCTATGAGAACCCATATTAATTAATTCAAAAACGATTCGTTTTTGAATGATTTGATTGATTCTGTCACCTTGCATTCACTTAACTAATATACAAATATAACAATAGCTGATCTCAGGGAGACCAGCCACAAAAACACAGCGGAGCCTCAGTTAAGAGTCTCAACACAGCAATCCAAGTGCAAAGCTCCCTGGGAAACAGTAATATGCAAAATAAATGTGGAGCCCCAGTATTGGGTCTACAACACAATGAAAGCCAGATATCCCTCAAAGGAAGGAAAACCGGTGCAAAGGGGTGTCTCCATCACGGAGATCACCAAAACCACCATATCAAGTGGCCCCTATGTCAAGATCCCGCTTTTTTACAAGCTTTAACAGGGAAAACCTAAGCCAGTTATCCATCCACAGACAGCTGTTCCGGGGTGTTGCCCCTCATCAGTGTGGAGTAGGATTCTGGTTAACCGGGAGCAATGCCTCGGAGACTAGTCAAACAAAACAATAGCTGATCTCAAGGAGACCAGCTACAGAAAACACCGTGGAGCCTCAGTTAAGAGTCTCAACACTGAATCCAATTGCAAAGCTCCCTGGGAAACAGTAATATGCAAAATAAATGTGGATCACATAATATACAAATATACAATATATCTATTGCATTCCACAAGATGAATATATATTTGCCGTATATCATGTTTCTGACTGCCACTTGTTTTTTCTCCTCTCAATCGGGAGGAAAGAACCTAGTCATATAGATCTTAAATCAGTTCACCCATTATAGAATGTAATGACTTGTCAATAAGACATGATATAACTGATGATGCTTGTAGCATAGCCACACACAGAAAGCCCTCTATCCATGACGGTTTACTCTTGACACCAATAGAGCTCCATCTACCACACTACTGATACTTGCCCTGTGGTATAAATGGGCCAGATCTATTAGTTCTCCATATGTGGTACTTGAAATCAGACTATATAGATCCATTTTTAAAAGGACCCAGCAAATTCTGATGGATGCTATTGACTTATGTTGTAATCGGGCATCCAATGGGATTTGGGAATTTTTATGGCAAGAATTGTGCAGCTGCTGCAGCACACTATGCTACTTTGGCTGGAAAGTTTACAGGAACTGCTGATGGAAACACAGTACTAGAGCTCAAAAGGAATCTGTCAGCTGTTTTGACCATGCTAAACTGCTGACAGCACTAGGTAAGGGCTGGAGAGAGCAGTACAAACATATCATCTGTCGAACTTTTCTTGTCAGGAGTAGAGTGAATATGACCTTTTATTCTGCTAGATTCTGCTCTTGCAAGTGTCCTGAAGGTGGAGCTTCACTGGGAAGTGCTCTTTGTATTGAGCTGCTCAACATCCCCTCCCTTCTGTTTTGAGTGACAGCTGTAGCATCCAGCCAGGAGACCAGTACAATCACCACTCATAGCAGGGGGGATGGGCTGGGAAGCAGCTGAATGCAGAGAGCACTACACTGTGAACTTCTGCCTCCAGAGCACTAGCAAGAGAAGAAAAAAACTTCATATTAACACTACTTATAATAATAAAAGCTCTGCAAAAGGTATATTTATACTAGTTTCCCCAGTCCCTACCTAGTGCTGTCAACAGTTTAGCATGGTCAAAACTACTGACAGATTCCTTAACCCTTTTCCTTCAACAGAAGTTCATTTATCTTGCTGACTTTATCTTCTACTAAAATACATAGACTTCCCGCGTACTCTGAAGTTCTTCATCTTGTAAAGCTAAAGATATATGGACCTTATAGCAGGTACTGTGTTAATGTGCCCACATTTCCCTCTACTACATTGGATGGGTGAATTTTTATTTCCGCCTACCTTTTGCATCACTTTATCCCATCTGCCCTTTATCAGTTGACCTTAAACCTCATAATTCTCATCTCTTTCATGACTTTAAGAATGTATTAAAATGCCAAACGGATTAATGTCCGTGATGTTGTGCATTCATTTCCTCACAAAATAGTCTTGTATGACACAGCATAGCCCCGCAGCTTAGAGAGAGTAATGGAGGCTAACTACACTGAGTATTTCTGCTGAAAATAGATATTGAGACTAGCCTTTTTTTTTACATCCTGTTAATTGAGTCTAATAATCGTCCAGTTAATAGAACTCCATGGGGGGAATAACGATTTCGTTTATAGTTGGATCCATATGCTTGACTCTTATGTATATGTGATAAATAATACCTGACAAACTGATAAGGTTCTGCAGGATATAGAAACGGCTTCCAATTGCATTGTCCTAGACAAGCGGCCAATATATATTCATAAGAGCAATTCAGGAACCTGATTATACCATTGAGTCTCTGCATAGTGAATTTTTTGAAATAGGGTAACTGCTAATATTATGGAGAAAAGCGTATGACTCCCTGAAAGGGAATATGAAAAAGCGAAAATGTAAATATGAATTCAGCTCTAAGTGTTATTCCAGAATAAAAGGTTAACCCCAAAGAAACTAAATGAGGATATAATGATATCAAATAAAACAAATTATACTGTTGCGATGATATCATACTAAAGTCATCATTGCATGAAATAGGAAAGACTCACCACATATTACATATATTACACTATTTGATCATTGCAACTGTAATAGTTCTCATTATATGGGCTTATAACTTTATGTGTTAAAGCTCCAATAAGTGTACAGTAGGATCTACCATATTACAGCAAAGGACTTTCCGTTTCCACAATGAACGTATTGTCATGCTGACAATAGGTTTGCACTTCTGAATGTCTTTGTGGTTTTTGATTTGTGTTTCATAGGGAAAATGTAAAAAATAAAATGAACGAGTTCCCAATGTCTTAAAGGAACCTGTCTCATTGAACATGTTTTCTGAGCTGAAGGCAGCATGCTATAGAGCAGAAGGAGCTGAGCAAACTGATATATAGTTTGATAGGAAAAGATTCAGTATAAGTTTAATTTTATACATTTAAATTCCTGCATATTCTGGGCTTTCACTGCAAGAAGGCGGTCCTATCAGTGATTGACAGCTTTCCCTCTATGACTGTGTATACAGAGATAGCCATCAATCACTGATGGGACCGTTTCCTTCACTTGAAAGACAAGAATGAGAACAGATATAAATTTGTAAATTACAAGTTATACTGATTCTTTTCCTATAAAACTACTGTATTTTTTGCCCTATAAAATGCATTTCCCCCCCAAAGTGTGTGTGTGTGTGGGGGGGATGTCAGTGCATCTTATGGGGTGAATATTAATAAGTGCTTCCATTATGGAAGCACTCATTAGTACAGAAGGACCGGGAAGCAATGAATGCAACCCTTCCCCAAGGTCTGATGTGAGGACTGATTAACATTGGGGGTCTGATTGGGGCTCTGAGCTGAGGAATGATTAACATTGGTGGTCTGAGCTGCGGTCTGATGAAAAAAATGTTTTTTTCTTCTTATTTTCCTTTTCTAAAACCTAGGCGTGTGTCTTAAAGGACGAACAATACGGTATTTATCAACCTGCTCAGCTCCTCCTGCTCTATAACATGCTGCCTGCAGGTTACTTTGTGTTTTATTGTGATAAGTTTAAAAAAATATTTTGAAAAGGCCAAATACAGGTAAAAAAAAGTTCTAATATACCCACCTTTAAAATCCAGCGCCATATCCAAGGGCCAACAAGGATCCCCAGAGGTCACTTTTTACATCAGATATATCAATAACATGTTAGCATTGGTAATGCTGGATAAAATGTCACCCCAACTGCCAATGTAATCTCGTAATTTCAGTAGACTCGGATGGCAACAGAATGTGGCGAGGAACCCAAGTGACCATCATCCCATGTCTTCATCAGTCTATAGGAATTTAGTAAATGCTGTATGTTATGGGGAAAAAAGAGGCAGCTATGATAAATACAACAGCATCCAGAAATTGTTACACATTTGTTATCAATCAGTTGGAACTGGTTGTAAAAGAAGAAAAGAGAAACCACAACAACACATACAGCCAAATAAACGCTCCTTATAAGCTCATAGAAGTCTAGAAGACCATACTTTACTTCTGTATGACCTGGTGGATGCTGTATTAAGCCTCATTCACACGTCCGTGTCCTTGCTTAAATCTGTGAAAAGGTGGTCAGTGATGCCTTCTTGAATATGTCCGATCTGTGTTGGGTCTGTGTGTCTGTTCTTTGCTGTCCATGTGCCATCTGTGTTTTACTGACCCTGCATAGCTGAAAAATAATTTTCAAAGAATCTCTTCTTAATGATCCGTGAAACATGGATGAACAAGAGTGCATCCTTGGTTTTCAGCGACCCATAAATTATAATGGGCATGATGGATCCGTGAACACGGACAGGATAGGACATGCATCCGTGCTAAAAACACAGGCCCACGGACCGTGCTAAAACACTGATGTGTGAATACACATATTAAAAAGAATGGGGACATGTGCTGTCCTAGGAACACTGATGTGTGAATGAGGCTTTATAGAGGAACAGCTTCTGGAAGAGAATACAGTGCCATACAGAAGCATACTATAATGGTACACAGAGTCTACAGTCCCATAGTATGAGGCTATAGGTACCTGGATGAGGCTATATACAGTCAGGTCCATACATATCGGGGCATTGACACAATTCTAACATTTTTGGCTCTATACACCACCACAATGGTGTTGAAATGAAACGAACAAGAAGTGCTTTAACTACAGACTGTCAGCTTTAATTTGAGGGTATTTACATCCAAATCAGGTGAACGGTGTAGGAATTACAACAGTTTGCATATGTGCCTCCCACTTGTTAAGGGATCAAAAGTAATGGGACAATTGGCTTCTCAGCCGTTCCATGGCCAGGTGTGTGTTATTCCCTTATTATCCCAATTGCAATGAGCAGATAAAAGGTCCAGAGTTTATTTAAAGTGAGCTATTTGCATTTGGAATCTGTTGCTGTCAACTCGCAAGATGAGATCCAAAGAGCTGTTCACTATCAGTGAAGCAAGCCATCATTAGCTTGAAAAAACAAAATAAACCCATCAGAGAGATAGCAAACACATTAGACATGGCCAAAACAACTGTTTTGAACATTCTTAAAAAGAAGTAACGCACCGGTGAGCTCAGCAACACCAAAAGACCCGGAAGACCACGGAAAACAACTGTAACCGAATAATTCTTTCCCTGGTGAAGAAAACACCCTTCACAACAGTTAAAGTCAACAATCAAGAGAAGACTTCACCAGAGTGAATACAGAGGGTTCACCACAAGATGTAAACCATTGGTGAGCCTCAAAAACAGGAAGGCCAGATTAGAGTTTGCCAAACGACAAAAAAAAAAAAAGCCTTCACAGTTCTGGAACAACATCCTATGAACAGATGAGACCAAGATCAACTTACCAGAGTGATGGGAAGAGAAGAGTATGGAGAAGGAAAGGAACTGCTCATGATCCTAAGCATACCACCTCATCAGTGAAGCATGGCTGTTGTAGTGTCATGGCATGGGCATGTATTGCTGGCAATGGAACTGCTTCTCTTGTATTTATTGATGATGTGACTGCTGACAAAAGCAGCAGGATGAATTCTGAAGTGTTTCGGGCAATATCATGTGTTCATATTCAGCCAAATGCTTCAGAACTCATTGGACAGTGCTTCACAGTGCAGATGAACAATAACCCAAAGTATACTGAAAAAGCAACCAAAGAGTTTTTTAAGAGAAAAAAGTGGAATGTTATGCAATGACCAAGTCAATCACCTGACCTGAATCCGATTGAGCATTGATTTCACTTGCTAAAGACAAAACTGGAGGGAAAATGCCCCAAGAACAAGCAGTAACTGAAGACAGTTGCAGTAGAGGCCTGGCAAAGCATCACCAGGGATGAAACCCAGCATCTGGTAATGTCTATGCGTTCCAGACTTCAGGCTGTAAAGTGAAAAATTGATTTATGATTATTATTCTGTCCCATTACTTTTGGCCACTTAACAAGTGGGAGGCACATATGCAAACTGTTGTAATTCCTACACCGTTCACCTGATTTGGATGTAAATACCCTCAAATTAAAGCTGACAGTCTGCAGTTAAGCACAGTCTGCACATCTTGTTCGTTTCATTTCAAATCCATTGTGGTGGTGTATAGAGCCCAAAAAATGTGCCAATGTCCCAATAGTTATGGACCTAACTGTAGGCGCTATAGCTACACATTCTAAGCATCAGATTCTTTTCTGCCAGCTTAACTGATGTCAACATCAATTGGTTCTTCCTCATTTAAATCAGTGATGAAAAAATATTCCAGAAAATGTCATGCCCATCTGCATTCATAACATCTTCAGTTTTTGGTCGACAGCTTGCAATGCAATGCAAACTAGTGGAGTCAGCTTTTTTATCTTATTGTTGGATGGAGACAGCCGTACATCCAGCAGTGACTGGAAAACACATAACTATGATTCTGGCTGATTTACAGTATTTCATGGGGACTCATAGTCTGGTTGACCTTGTAAATGAATAATTCTAAAATATTATAATCAGATTATTTATATTCAAATTGAATATTTTCTGTTATATGCTGTCCTTCTCCTTGGTGACCTGCAAGTTGAGCTTCTCCTCTACTCGTGGCACCTCTCCAACTAACTTTAAAAATACTGAAAGCCAACTGCAGCTTCTGTAGCATCATCTCTCTTCTGTAATATCACCTCTTCTGTTATATCACTTATGAATTAGCCTTTTCTTAGAGCTTGTAAATTTAGTCATAAGAGCGCTCTTGTCCTAACTTTACATCCAGTTCTTGTGCGAGTTCTAGGTTTTACAGTGAGCTGTTGAAATTTTGCTAGTGTCCAGGGGACCAGGGTGTAGCTCAAAGGCACAGAGGTATGAGTTGCATCCAAGCCTTGGTGCTTGAAGGGAACCAAATTGTTTCTGTCAAGAAACACACCAGTATAAGATGAAATATGATAGGTGGCAGCCATATTACAAATTTAGTACGGGGGAGAAAGTTGTGCCTCCACCAGTATCCATAATGTTTTTTAGGAACCATTGGTTATTGTTTGCCTGGTGGGGCACATGTATCAATTCAATTATGCCAGTCATCTCGTGTATTTGTAGTGTTTAAAATGAATGTCCTATGCATAAAGTTCTCCTCTACTCTTCATGATGTTCATGATTTGTGTGCTACTAAATGTTTTCCAACACTTTTCTTCCTAGAAAATGAGACCTTAAATTGTTCAGTTTGAGAGTTATAATTTCCAAAATGTATATGTAACCCTTGCTATGCTACTTGCCAAATTAGTGTATCGCCAGTCATTCCTACATGACCCAGGGGTTGATACCTTGTAATGGATAACTAAAATGATTGGCTATCATCTACTGAAGTCTTTCAATTTTTATGTTTTCTGTCTGTTGACTAAGGCTTTGTTCACATCTGTGTTAGAAGTTCCAGTAAGAGCCCCCAATATCAATTCCATCAAAAAAGCAGCATGTTGTGCTGTTGTGTCTGGTAAAATGACAGACACAATGGCAAAAACCTAGACAGACTCCATTATAGTCAAAAGGGTCAGTCGTGCTCCATTGATGTCCATCTTGTGATGGATGTCTCTGGCTTGCATTCCGTTTTTCTATTCTTATGATGAAACAGAAATATGTAATGTCCAACACAGATGTGAACAAAGCCTAACACAGTACAAATGCAATGAAACCTCTCCAAAAGACCACTTTTTTGAGAAGACCTCTTATGTAGACCATTTTACCTATGACACCTTTTCAGTTATTATTATACATGCTGTCCATCTTCCCTGAGTAGACAACCTTTAGAAGATCACTTTTCAATTCCGTTTTGGGTGGTTGTCTCAAAGAGTTTCATTGCATATATTTTTTCCTTATACAGTTTTTCCAGAACTAGAAATTCATTGGAAGAAGGCACGAATTTTATAAACATTTTCTTACTGTTGGAGTAGGCTCCAGCGATGGCAACATGATTTATGAGACAAAATCATGCATGCTAAATATTTTATTCCAATGAGCAATTTCCATGGTAAAGCCAACAAGAATATATTTCTTTATCCAAGTCCCATCATCCCAAGTCCCAGAATCAAATGTATTTCTCTGTCACCCTTCTGCACCTCATACCTCCCATATAACATCAAAATTAGTTGTCAGTGCCAGCTATTTGAGAGAAACCTTAGAAAATTATAACTAACTTTAAAATACAACCCGGGCTTCGCTAAACATCTTCCATCTGCACTACATGTGGTCTTGTCTCCAGAACCTGCCTTACTTGTTCTCTTAATGTTATTAGTTCCCTTTCTGTTACATATACACCATTCTTTCCCTTCTGTGGTCACTGCCATGTCCTCATAAAATGTGATTATTGATAAGTATTTTTGGGGCGCGAATATTAGCATTGCGAATTTTAATCGCGAATATCACCACTTCGAGAAATCGCAAAGATTTAGAATATAGTGCTATCTATTCGTATTCGCGAATATTCTAGATTTTTTTTCCATCTGAACCCATGTTCCCTCCCTGCTTCTTGCTTGTGGGCCAATGAGGAGGCTGCAATATCTTTGTCTGAGCTTAGCAACATCCCTAGCAACCAATAGGAAAATTGACTTCCCCTTTAGTATATAAGAACCTCCCCAGCAGCCATTTTGGATAGTTAGTTAGCTTAGATATATATAATACAGATAGTTAGTGGGAGATAGTCAGTGTAGGTTAGATAGGGATATAGTGTAGCTGATAGGTTCCATTGCAGGGTGTTAGGTAGTGTGATAGGCTCTGCTGTCCATACATACATACATACATACATAGTGCTGTGATGTCACAAGTTCACCAATCAGTAATATGTAGTCAGACCTGCTAAAATGTGAAGTTGCACGTATTGCGCAAAAATATGCACATCATTAATTGCCGATTTGCGCAATCGCGAATATATTGGAGCACTCTATCTGCATATAAAGCTATTGTAATGTTCTTCAGTGCCAACCATTTTCTCCAGTCTCAGGAAACTTCTTGAAAAATGCAGCAATAGTGACCCACACCTGTATTGCACGTGCAATATGCGCATATTACATTGCCGATATTCGCAATCAATAAAATAATCACGAATTCTCTAATTTATGACGAATATTCATCCAAATATTCATGAAATATCGCAAATTCGAATATTGCCCCTGTCGCTCATCCCTAATAATAAGTCAAAGCAATTGGATACACCTGTACTACTGATACACCAGGCCCTGGATGAGTAAGATCCTTCAGACATGCTTATCTTGTAGATTCTCTAACATGGTTTATATGCTGTACTTTCTTTGAAAATCATTTACTAATGCATTAATGCTAAATTAAAAGGTCTCCACTCCAAGCTGCTTGTACTTGATCTATGCACGGCTTTTGACCTCTTGACCCTCCAGAGAGCATGAGACATTTTGAAGGCTATGCTAGTAAAATCCTGTAGTAAGGATATTTCCATCTTATAGGCTATGCCATAACTTTATGATTTATGTTGATCTCAACAATCCTAATTTAGCAATGCAGTCTCTAAGGTTTTTTGGCCACCTCTGGTAAGTGAGTGTCTAGTCAGAGAAGCTAGAGACAAGACGTACATGTGTGAGTTCCTGCTGAGAGAAAAAGAACAGACATCGACATCTACAACCACATTCCAAGGCACTGGACTAGGATTCAGGCAGTAAGGAACCGCTCATTTATGGTGTAAATACTTTACTGCTTGTAAAAAGGGTTAATTTCCTCTTGCAGCCACCACACTTTGAGACGGACCATACGGATCTGAGATCTGCACCCCTCACCCCTTTAGGCAGGGACAGTTGGTCAGCAATTGGGCCACTAGTTCCACCATCATAGATCTAACAGTGAAAGTTATTGCTGGTCCAATTGCTCCTAGGATTGATACAGAAAGAAATGGTCTACTAAATAGATGACAGGACTGTGATACTGGATTATATATACAGAACAACCCAGTGTTTGAAGCCTCTTACCTGTTAAAAGGAGAAGGTGAATCGGATGAACTACATCCTTAAAAAGAGGATCATCTGACCGTGAGTAATGATGTGTTCCAGTGACCGATGGTGACTAATTGCATTTCGGTTATGGTAGAGATAAGTGTTAGTGTGTGGTCCCACTGTCTTATATAGCAATACGTATAGTGGCTGTGACCCCATTAAGATTATGGTCAACTTTTTTTTTTTCAATATATATGTATATTTTTCATGAGGATTTTTTAACTAGGTTAAAATAAAAGTTATCTTTTATTTAGAGCTTTGTTTTGTGAAAGTGATTTTGATCCCTTTTTAGAGTCCTTCGGTGATTTGCAGATAAAACAATATTACTATAAAATCATATTATACAATATTATACATTACATGCTTCAATATGACTGATCAGTAATACTTACATATGTACATACATACCTAGATCCAATAATGAGTTATAATACCACAATGTTGACCTCTTTTATATTGGTCTTTCTTTGGGTTTATGTAGGCACTGGGACAACACAGTCTGTACACCTTGCCATCCTTACTGCATTTGACTTTTGTCTTTCCGCTTTGCGTTTGCCTGTTTTCTACTACTAGCTATCTGTCTGGATGGCCACTGTGAGTGGGGTCACTGCCAAACAAATAAACAGGATTGCCAACCTTCCTTTAAAATTTTTGTGGACAAATGAACTAAAAATCACACAGCCAAAAATGTTTACTCACATACACCCCACCCCTTTTAGAGTCCACATCCTCTAAATGCTCTAAAGATAATGCCCTTGAATCTCAAACACCCCACACGTGGTTATCTAGTAGTTAAAAATAATATATGACAGCAGAATGTGGAAAAATCCACAATTCTCAGCTCTTACATCCCTGCCACTCTAGCCTGAGTGCTTTCTTTCTATTGCTGCAGTGATGATGTATGTGATGTGCTGGACCTTCTGGCATCATTGTTGTGGCCATGTAACCAAAGACTTACAGGGATGTAACAGGCAAGTACAGTGTTAGTGATGTGCAAAGGAATTGCATGTGACTACGGCAGCCAGTCACTCTCCCCCACATTAGACCACTGATTGATGATTGGCTGCAGCAGTAACATGCCATATACCAGTAAGTTCCTACTGCAGTTAGTAAACAAGCAGCTGCAGGATGCAAGCGCCACTTCCTGTTCACTCCACTGCGCTTAGCCTCAGAAGTTCGATGTAAAGACAAGTACTTGTATGGAGCGAGTACTTGTAATTAAACTACACCACCACTACAGGGGAGACGACTGGCAGTGTAATGAACAGGAAGCGGTGCTTGCATGGAGCGCCATCTCCTCTTCAAACAGCTGACCAATGGGGTGACAGATGTCGGACCCCCACCGATCAGGTATTGATGACCTATCCTGGAGACATATTTTGTCATATTTTGATGGGCATTACATTCAAAATTACCAAACATACAGGAGGATACAGCACCAAATACCTCTTACATCCAGTGGCGTCCCTTCTGATGTAGATGTTCTCTTTCCTCATATTCTCTATTTGGCTCATCATCAAGAGTTCTTTCAGCCACATCTTCTCTCTTCAGAGTCTGCACACAAATATCTTATGTTCCTCACTTCCTCCTCATCATCATCATCCTGGTGCCTGAACAGAGCTAAGTAACTCAGGCTTTAAGCTGACCTAGAAGAAGCTTGCAGCCTACATCATGCAAGTCGGCCGCGGCTACAGTTTTTGTGGACTGCCCGTAAATCCACAAATGGTTGGCAAAACCACACATATAGTGAAACTGTAAAGAGGAGCAGCTGGCACACTCTTATCTGTGATAAAATGAATTTGGTTTTATTGAAGCAATTAAAATATTAAATAATGGAACAAGGATAAAAAGGGATAATGTTACATAAAGAGTTAAAAGGTTATGTTAAAAAGGATAAATATGTCCTTATAATTCTAAGTACATCTTGTACTCATTACCTTCTGATGTCACTTTACAAGTAAATATTGCATGATGGATTATAGACTGTAATAATATGTATATAGTTATTGTTGTTAGTCCTAAAGATGTGAATTGGCAGAGTAAAAATGCTTAGTCCTTTTTTGTCAGAGTCCGCTGGGGCAGCTGAGAAATGTCTCTATTTACTGTAGTCTGTGAAAGGAAGACGGTGTACTGCGCCTCGGTGCGGCGTCCCACACTGTCTCTGGCGCAGAGCTCACTTACCGCCCGGTGCTTCCTTCTGTGGTGTAGTTGATCGTGGTGTTCGGCGTCCTCGTGGGGTTCCAATACTCCTGTATGTGGCGTCTTCCCTTGCAGCTTGATCTCGGCGTCCTCGTGGTTCCCGTTCGCGCGCTTCTTTCTTCCGGCACTTTTTGACTTCTGTTATGCTTTCAGTTTTGGCGTAAGTCGCATCGGTCTCGTTTTCATTCGTGTTCTGATATAATAGTGTGAGTCCTACTATATCCCCCGCAGCTTAAACGCGTTTCGGGACTGTGTCCCTTCCTCAGTAAGCAGAGCTCAGAGCTCTATATATAGTGAAACTGGTTGCCAACTGGGGGAGGAGCCTGAGATATGTGCGGGTCCAGGGAGAGCGCATGGTTGACACAAGGCCATGGAGTAATTTAAAAATAAAAGTTGTAAAATGAGGAGAAAACAAGAAGAGGTTCATCCTACACAAAACGGACCACAGTACAAGGAAGTTTGGTTTGAGAATAACAAAGAGGATATCTAATTGGACAGCTAAAGAAATACTCATGGACTGTGAGCAGTGGACACAGAGGACATCTGTCTTAAGAACTGACTATATGACTCTCCTTCTGTAGAGACCTTCAGAGT
The DNA here is from genome assembly GCA_033119425.1 of Bufotes viridis. Lineage (NCBI taxonomy): Eukaryota > Metazoa > Chordata > Amphibia > Anura > Bufonidae > Bufotes > Bufotes viridis. The sequence continues at coordinate 236,953,772 of CM065594.1, read as the reverse complement.
GGGTGAACTGGTGGAGCATGAGAACCGCTGTGTGAGACAATCTTCCTCCTGAGTGTTCGAAACCAAATTGGTAACTTGGCAAGTATTCTGCAAGTTATAGTGGTGGTGTTTCTCTTATTTCGCAACTAAGCGGATCCCTTTTCCTTTAAAGGGTACCTTCTTTTGATAGGATATGGACTGAAACCGTATTTACACTGCTGGAACTTGGGCAATTTTCTTCATTGCTGAAAGAGTATATGCGACACACACATCACTCGTTCAAGGGATACTGGGATAGGAACATAGTGGCCTAACACTAACATGAACCAGATAGATGCAGGATAGTTCACCTCAGGTTGGCACCCCTTTAAAGTAGTGTGTTGGCAGGACAGACTGTGGAAGTAGGTAGCCTCTCAGAGAACCGAAGTGGCACAGTTGGAATAGGCTGCATAGATTGCACATTGGCGCAGCTCGACTTCGAGAGAACCCCTGGGGAGTCAAGATCCCCAGCCCCAATTTAAAGACTGCACTGTAGAGTTATGCCAAATGTATTCAATAAATCTGTTAAACTGCAATAACTGTGTCTAACTCTACAGCCCCTCTTGAACATCTCAGTAGGCCCCCAAATGATCACGCAATCTTAGACCCAAAACTGACTTTGCTTTATTTTAAACATTGAAATAGACTTAGACTGAGTAGACTATTCCAGTGTCAGCCGCAATTCTGTGCATGGATGGTGCTAATTTACTATTGTTGAAGCACTTTTTATCCAGGTGGACTGTGGACCATGTCCTCCCATCCCTGAGGACAATAGACCCTACTAACATGAGCCTTAAATGGATTATCTGGCCAAAGTACCAACAACACCTAGAGTCCTAAAGTGTGCCCCATAAACAAAAACAAGAAAAACACGCACACTTACCTGTGCAGTACTCCAGACCTGGGGATATCTGCCATTGTTTAGTTTGTTATGTTTTACTATGTTCTTGTATATCCCTTACGCCAGCATATAAGGTATTGTTGGCATTAGGAATGGGACTAACCATCCCATTCTTACCTTCTTTGTAGGAGTGGGCTGGTCCTGCTTCCTGTTCGGAAGGAGAGTTCTAGCTAGGACAGTGTGGAGTGAGGAACCACAGTCAGGAGCTCTTAGTCCAAGGGACTTAGTCCCTAAGGGACCAGTTCTTGTTATAACTCTTTGGTAAGACCCCCTACTCCAAAAAGGTTAGACGAATACCCAAGAGATGGCTTTCTTGAAAAGTTAAGGTGCTTTATAGTTAGCAGAGTGGCCAGCAAGCCACAGCTTTACAAACGCTGCTGCAGGTGAAGGACTATGGCTCAGATACCCATCACCTTGATTACATCAAGGCCAGATCAATTTAAAGCCTGCAAGACAGCACATAATAAGTGCCATTGACTGCCACTTTGCAAGCTACCATGCCTCATTTTACAGGGAGAGAAATTGCACTTTGTCCATACAACTGCTGGATCTACTACAAGTTATCTTTTGCACTGAGTAAAAAGAGACTTTAATTATTTTACCTTTGTCCTGATTCCTCAAACCACCTTACTACAGCTCCAATCCCCTGCTGTCCTGTTCCCAGACACTTCAGGTCTCTGCAGAACCATTTATTTACTTGGTCCCATGACCGCTGCGGCCAATCACAGTCCTCAGCGGTCACATCTGCTTTAATGGTGCATCATTAAAGCAGCAAGGAACCAGGCTCGGTGACAGATGAGTGTTTTTTATTTTTTTATAGAGCACACGTTAGGACCACTGGGGCTGTCAGCTTCTAAGACAGACATCCCCTGTAATATAACAAATAAACTAAGAACACAATATGTTCTGTGACTCACAAAGACATATCACACTAAACAGAAAAAAAAAGTCCAAATAATTACAACAACTGATGTCTACCCTTATTCGGTAGAAAATTGCTTTTTTCCTAATAATGTTTATTACTTTCTAATCATGTTACTTTAATACAGTACATTAGTGCAAGTCGTAGGCAGCTCAACTTCTCATTATCAAGTCGGGGTGGCAGAGTCAACCGCAGACCCAGCCCAACAGCTGAGATTCTGTGTGGCAAGTTGTGCATCTGCTCCAGCAGAGGTCACATCCAATATAATAGTAAATTCCTGATTATGTCTGGTTCACCGCTTGTAAAAGCTGATCTCCTCAAGGACCAGTAGCTTTATTTCTATTACATTATGTCTCATGCTGTTGTGTCTGCCAATTTGTGTGTCATTACATCGTGGATGGAAATTGTTTTTATAGCACCTTATGTTCTTTCAGGCAAATTCCAAATGGTCTCCGGCTTTATTCCACATGGTCCAAGCAACGTGTACTATCTGTGTAACACAAACAAAGCTGTTCAGTTCAATTTGCACCCATTTTCTTTTATTATAGTCTGAAACGCGTAATAGTTAAATCAAAATCTGTATTAAACTTTCAGCTTTGCGCATTGAATGGTACATTTGTGGTATAGACTTTACCTTCAATGAACTCTTGGTTACATATTAGAGAACTGCATGTATAGCAATAGACAAGTATATTTCTATTACGCAGTGGCATGTGATACAGCTGGTGTGGACCTATTGTGTCATTGAATGGATTTGGCTTATAGCTACTCCTGAGAGCTTTATCAAGGTGTTCCCCTGGCTTTAATCTTTTCATCCCATTACAAGGGTCTGAACTTCACTGCAGGGCCATCAACCACTACCTCTAGGAGAAGGCTCTTTTCAGTGACAGCTAACCCAGGCCAGTCAAGAGACACTGGTGTATGTGTGGCCAGTACACACAATAGAGAGGCATTTGTGCACTGCCACACTGACGCATGGCCCTAGATACACACCACCAGTATCCGTCAACCAGCTCACGTGGCATACAAGAACCATTTGAACAGAGGAAAAAGCAAAGGTTGGGGAAGCATGGCCAGAGGAAAAAGCCAAGGTTGGGGCAGGTAGAGTTTGTGCTATCTAATAAGCAGGTAATGGGCAGCACAGGGTCAATGCGGTGATCAGGCAAAGGTCAAAACAGGCGCCACAGGGTCAGTATAGTAAACAGGCAGAAGTCAGAGCAATACAATAGCGCACCTTTTCCGAAATACGTAGACAAGCAAGGAACCTTTTGCTCAGGCAGTATATATACCCCAGGACCACTGTGTTACAGATCCACCGGTTACGAATCATAATGAATCAGTGGTAATGTGGAACCACTGTGCCAAGTAACCAGTTTGACGTTGGGCCGAACCCGAATGGCATTTTTCTGGTGCCTCCCCAATGTTCACCCTTTAACCCCTATACAGGGATGTGGACTTCGCTGTGGGTTAGCTACCAGACCTCTACGTCCTGGGATGGTCCTGGTGTACTTGGCAGCTGACCCTTAAACTCAGGAACACAGGCAGAATCAGGAAGCGCACAAAACCACAGGTACAGTCTGAACAAGAACTAAGACTAAAACACAGGTTTCTGGAACACCACAACAGGCAGAAACACCAGACAAGATGACAAAACATAAACAGAACTAAATTGTGACCGAGCAAGCAGACCATGGCAGGAATTCAGGCAAGGTAAGATCAGACATGACAATGGACACAGGTCAGACACACAGACTGGTAAGGACTGGACAGGCAACAGAACTACAGACTCAGGTACAGAAGCAATCGCTGTTGCTCAACGAAGGGACGAATGCACAGATAGAACATAAAGCTGCACTTTTTAACCCAAAACACCTACAAGTACACACAAACAGAAAGAGGGATTAACCTCTACATAGCACAAAGAACACAGAGCAAGCAAGGGCGATTAAAACCCCTGCTCTGCTGAACAGAACAGAGAGGACAGACATACAGTACACAATGTCATGTTCACACGACAAAGTATCCGCAGCCAGTACGCACAAGAAAGAGGGCACACCGACATGTGGCCCTAGATACACACCACCAGTATCTGGCAACCAGCTCATGCAGCACTCAAGGACCACATGAACAGATGTCGTAATACACTGGCATAGACTGACGGCACATTAGCCCGTGTGCATGCTGGCCCTTTAAGAGCTGGGAAGAGTATACATCCTAAGAGAGCGAGCTCCAGGAAGCAGAGAAGGCTGTACGCGGCCTGAAGCATGGAAGAATAGAAGGTGAGTACACCGGTGGCCACACACCATGGGGAATGAGGAGATTCCGGAAGGCACGGACCACCAGTGTCACAAAGAGGCTAAAGCTTAGTCACTACTGTCTTTTGTCCTTGCCTATGTTGCCAGTTTATCTCGGTCTTTCTGTACTAATTGACAATCAAGCTGGGTTTAGGTTTCCTACTGTACACAGTTTTGTGTCATCGGCGAAAACTGACACTTTACTTTCACTCCTGTATCCTCAGGATAGATCATCAGTATCTGATCGGTAGGGGTCCGACAGCTGGGACTCCCACCGATCAGCTGTTTGAGAAGGCAGTGGCACTCACAGTAGCGCCGCTGCCTTCTCTCAGCTTTTCATAGGCGGAGTGACGACATGTTCATGAGGCACGGGGCCTAGGAGCAGCTCAGCCCCATTCAAGTGAATGATGCTGCACGCAATACCAAGCACAGCTGCTATACAATGTACGGCGCTGTGCTTCGTAAACTGTGAGAAGTCTGCTATGCTCACAGGAGCTCCACTGCCTTCTTAAAACAGCTGTTGGGCCCCCACCGATCAAATACTGATGACCTATCCAGAGGATAGGACGACAGTATAAAAATCCCGGAAAACCCTTTTATTTATTATTTATTTTATGCACTTATATAGTGCTACTATATTCCGCATTGCTTTACAGACATTAGCATCAAGCTGTCCCCATTGGGTTTAGAATCTAAGGTCCCTATCAGTATGTCTTTGGAGTGTGGGAGGAAACCCATGCAAACACGGGGAGAACATACAAACTCCATGCAGATGTTGTCCTTGGTCAGAATCGACCCTAGGACCCCAGCGCTGCAAGGCACCAGTGCTAACCTGCAATGCCCTCTCCTAGTCTGCAGGCACCAGGTCTGCCCTGCCTTCAACAGGCTCAGGGCCTGAACTCTCCTCCCTGTCTCCCTGACTGGGCCTTTATAAACTAGGGCTCCCCCTAGCCAGCCTGCACAATGGCAAATATCACAGTAACAGGGAAGAACATAGCATCACATTACATTGCATTTTATGAAGATGACTTATACCAATCTCCCCACAGGTGAGGGGAACGAACACACCCATGTGACCCTTCTATAGTGCCTGGTTTTACAACTCCGGGACACTACACATGGCAGGTTACATTTAATTACTATTTCAATACACTACTCCAATAGTAGTACCCATATTTTCTATTTATTTTTGGCCCTCATGCTATATTGTGTTGCCGCCATTGGATTGGGATAGTGTGGATATACAGGATAATCAGCATTGTGACATTGGATTTGCCTGGTGCTTAGGTGAGCAGACAACATCCAGGCAACTGACCCAACCTGAATATTTTTTGTATTGATACTAGCAGGGGAACCTCATTTTCTTGCCTTTTTGCTTGCATACCTATATCTATAGAGCTCATGAAGGTGGAATATAGCTAAACTCCCTCTTCCTCAAAGGCATAACTTAAAGCACATTGGTACCTGATGCAAGATCTGTCACAGGGCCCCGCCCTAAAATGTGCCATAATACTTGTGTCTTCCTATGTTGTTGCAGGGCCTTTGGGCCTCCCAAGACCCTGCCAAGATCCAGATATGACTGCTACATATTATTCCCTATAGCTAGGCCTCAATTCTTCTGTAGTAAAAAGAGATAAGTTAATTTCCCAAAATTGACTTCAGGTCATATTCAATTTGATGGAATAAATGCGACCCCAATCAAAAGTGCTCTAGTTGCCCTGAAAAGTCATATTGTTCCTTCTTTTCTGTATTTTGATCTTTAAAATGGTGGCCTGTATTTTGAGCAATTCATGAGGTACAAATCAAAAAGTTTTGGATTTACTGAAATTAGAATCTTTCAGGAAATTTGTAACAAATTTGATTAATGTGGAAGTGATTCCTGCAAAAAGTAGGACAATCCAAAGTGGAACCAAATCAGATTTTGCAATGGCGCCCTGCTTTATGTATGACATGGTACTGGCCCAATATTTACTTGTGCATATGCAGTACTCCAGACCTGGGGTATCTGCAACGTGTGTTATATTTTATGTTGCCCTGTCTCCTGTTAGCATGTACACCAGCAGATGGGATATGACTGGCATTAGGAATGGGACTTACCATCCCATTCCTCCCCTCCCATTAGGATTGGGCTGGTCCTGCTTCCTTCCAAGAGGGGGAGACTTAGCTAGGACAATGCAGAGGAATGAAGCTCATGCTACAGCTCCTACTCCAAGGGTTTTAGGGACCACTTGTTATTCCAGTTCTTCTGTGAGACTACTACTCCAGAGAGACTAAAAGAATACTAGCTGTCCAGACCCCACTGCAGGTGAAGAACTACAGTTCAGACACCCATCACCTAAATCACCTCCAGGTCAAGCCAATTCATAAAAGCCTGTATTGTCACCCAGTGGACACCTACAGCCAACTTCTATTTTGCAAGTAAAGAGACACTTTCCTTCTTCTAATTCTGACCTGATTCCTTATACCACTCTTATACTGCACTGGTCCCCAGGGAACAAATCCCTGAGGGAGTACAACATGACAAATCATCTCATCTGGGCCACTACCAGACCCATTCTCTGCTCCAGCTCCTCAGGGGCTCACTGCACATATTCCAAGTCATGTATAGCACCCATGAGATTGATTTACTGCCAAAACTATCCAAGGTTTCTAAAGTTACACCATCTTATAGGAGCATCAATGGTAAAGCCGCTGAAAGGCGGAAGCATCTGTTCAAAGATAGATGTGTTCTGCACGGAGGTTTAGCACTCACAGGTCAGCTCGATGACTAATCTTTCCAGTCTTGCTGAATTGGAGTCATTTGTCTGTTCTCTGGCATTTAACAATTAAGGGACTGTAGCCACTAATCTCTTTCTATACTGTTGTTTTGTGATGTTTAAAAGCCGAATGCAATGACTGGTGACTCTACTCAGTTCTTCCCAAACCTATCATTTGTTACCTTGGTGACCAGTCAACACTATAAATGATCATTTTCCCACAATTCTTCTATTTTTCTATCTAGCAAGACCAGCTAATATAGTTATCTAAGAGGTTGATTTCATTTTTTCTTTAAGGCTGTGATACGATTCAATTGAACATGCATACAGTATATATGTTTTGTCAGTGATGTCCGCGGGGAAATGAATCTGTAGTGATCATGCTATCCTTTCTCTTGCATTGGGTGAGCCATATTATTTGCTTTTGTATACAAACTACCGTACACTTTGATATGACAAATAATAAAGCGCCTGTGTGAGATTAGAAATAAATCTACTTTTTTTTTAGATACGGCACCACTCCTTTCCATAGGCTGTGTCCACTACTGCACTTTAGCTGCATTCACTTGAATGAAGCTCTGCTAGAAAACCACACGCAGATCACAGGCAAATGGCTGTAGGTTCAGTAGGAGGAAGGCTCTTTCTAATCTCATTGAATCCCTTTAAATATCTCTTTAATTGAATTATCTGAATAAATGAATATAAAATGATTGATAATGGGGATGTCGGGTCCCATTTTCTATCTCATTGCCCCATTCTGTCGCTTTTCTGTGCTACACTCTCTTTAAACGTCACATAGAAACAGCTAAGAAACAGCTAAGAGTCCATCAATCAACTTTTCAACACAGGAGGCAGAGTCATGCAGTTACCAGATCATTGTGTGTGTTGGAGGTTAATTCTATAGGGTCGTGAAAAACTGAAGTTTGCAAAACTATTTATTCAAGTTTGTCTTTTTAAGATATTTGAAAAATAATGTAATAGTGCAAATTTAGACGCAGTATTGTGCCCCAGAAGTGATACATGCCATTGATGCCTTCAAGTTTATGGACAACACTGACATGGGGAAAAAGGATTTTTAAAGGCTACATTGAATTTTAAAAAAAGTTGCATTTCAGGCTATATTTATTTTAAGACCCCCTGATATTCAATTTGTAACTACTCCTAGTTCCAGACTTTTCTCACGTGGTTGCATTCCGTGTGCACTTTCAACCTGATCTATAGCCTTTGTGAGCTGCCCATCTTGGATGTCTTCTAATCTCCACACTCTGATCTGCCATGTACAACATTCCCCCCCCCCCTCCCTGCTGCAATCTTACATAGAGAAAGGGGGGGGAGAGCAGAAAGAGCCATCGGAACTAGGAGCAGTGCTCCGATAGATTTATGTCAGATTCCACAGCACCACTGGCTATGTGAAGAAGTTGTACAAACTCTGAGCAAAATGGTAGGGCATATTTAACATTTTTTCACTTAAGATTTAGGAAGCAAAATAGTGATCAGGGCAAAGGTGTTTGTCATCTTTACGATGAAGTTGGACGGGTTTGCTGGGCCACATGGGCCTTCTGTCAGCAAGTCCCATCATCTGTTAATTGTAGAGGTGTTAATATTTACAAAGGTATACAGAGTTAACTGTGACCACTGCTAACCACATTTTGCCTTTTCACTTGTGTTTACAATCTTGTTTCACTGCAGGATCCTCCAGTTCTCTGGTGAGCTATTCCAATATGTGGTGCTGCATTATGAACCTTAAGTAGGTCTACCTAAACTTATCAACTACAGTAAACTGGATGCAAATGAGATGTTGATCTAACTTGCATAAATATGTATAATCGGATTGGCATGTTAATTTCAATTGTGGCTAACATAGAAGAGAGGGGTTACAGAGCATATATTAGAATTTTGTCTGCCAGGATGGATGGGTCTGGTTTGTTTCTCTCTCAATGCCTTTTCCATGACTCATGGGCCAATTCACAACCTTCTGGTTTGGAACATAGTTCCTCTGAGGAGTTGTAAGGATGTGGGGCAAGGGACCTTAAATGTATTACTCTGCATGTGTAAATTGTATAATTACTGAACTGTCTCACTTTGGTCAGTAGATGGCAGCAAAGGATAACATGCTTAAAGTCTACATGGAGCTGCCTATCAGAGTAATATTAATAAGCTGTTTTGTTTGCAAAGTTGGTAATTAGCTAATTTATGGGCTGTTTTTGACCCCTACAAGTGTGATAGCAGACTGCATATGCAGGTTTGACACTGCACTTAGCAAATGACTTATTGTATCACACTTTCCCTGTGAAGGGGAGGAGTGGCCTGGAGGAGCAGGAAGTGAGGAGATGGAGGCTGTGCTTGGTGCTGCTGGAGACCCGAAGAGATCTTCTCTGCAGGTTCTGGAAGGAAATGGACCAGCTCACAGTGGAGACTGGCGACATTACGAAGGGGAGGTTTGCAGCGACTACCCCAGGTGTGTTGTGTCTGTAGGATCCAGTCCTGGAGTGGACTAGGAAATAAGATAAAGCACCAAGAACCTGCTCAAGGAACTGCAAGTGCGTCTCTGCCACGTCACATTGCACCACACTGGTAAAGTGGCATTTGGACAGACAATAACGCTCCAAGTACAGTTGCATTGCGGTGTACAGGCTGCAAGCTAATACTTTGGGGAAGACATCACATTTACTGGTTTATTGTTAGGCTGTGTTAAATTCACTGTTGGTTTATTTTCCGTGTATCAATCTGTTTTATATATTCTCAGCTTCCTGTTCACTTTATTGTTCAGTAAATTCAACTGCTGGGAAAGAACCGTTGTCTGTGTGGCATTGTGTACCCTCTGTACCTGTGGGCCCAGCCCTTAGTTTTCTTTCAGAGTCCTGCACAGGCATATGCCACTCAGTAGCAGCAGGTATGGGGCCAATCAGAGCTAGGTCCATATTCTCCCAAGGCCCCAAAACAGCAATATAGTCTGCCTCTATTTTATGTACTCCACAAAGAGTAGGGCTACATTCAGACGACCATAAGTGTTTTGCCGTCCGCAAATTGCATTTTGCGGAACACACAGGGCCAGCCCTATATAGAGACGCCTATTCTTGTCCGACATGCTCTATAGGATGTCCTCTATATATTTTGCGGCCCGCGGAACGGAGCTATGAATGCGGACAGCACACGGTGCCCCAATGAAATTAATAGGTCTGAACTTGTTCCGCCATTTTTGTGGTCCCAGAAATATGATCGTCTGAATGCACTCTAAAGCTAATTAACATCCATCAACAACGGCCCTAATAGTAGCATGTCTGCTTCTTTACATACATCAGACCAATGCACCATTGTTTTGCTCTGACCTAACCATCTTCTTAAATTTGGAAAATTAGATTCAGATCCCTTCTGAACAGGAGTGGACAGCTTCCAAGATGCTTGTCTTTTACATCTCTGGATGAGTGTTCTTTAATAATGATAATAATAATAAATATATAAATTAAATATAAAATAATGATATAATAATGAACTTTATTTGTATAGCGCCACCATATTTTACAGTGCTTTACAATTCAGAGGGTGCTAGTATAATCCAAAATAGGATTATAGGCTAATATAGAATTGTAGAGTGTTGAGTAAAGGCCCTGCTCTCAAGAGCTCACAATCTATGAGGAAATTACAAAAAAGCCAAACTGACTGTTTTCTAAAGTGGTCCAGTCATCTTCGTACTCAATGGAGCTGCAGGAGCCAGTGCATTGAGTGTGGGGATTACTGTTGGATAATAGGGTTTGGTACAGAATAATGAGGGGTGGGCGCAGTATTAAACTGAAGTCCCTTGGGCCCTCTGGAGGAAATCATTCTGAGGGCCCACATCCTGTGTATATAAAAAGACCTGTTTTATTAGTAGTCCATTGTTGTCAGAACTTGGGCCCACCAGAGGATCCTCTAGTACTCTGGTGGGCCAGTCCAACCCTGGGTGGAGGGGGGTAAATAGGAAAGAGTCAGTTTATAAGGCTACCTAAAAAAATGTGTTTTTAAGGCATGTTTAAAGATAAGGAAGTTAAGGAATTCTCTCTCTTTGGTTCATGGTGAGTGAGTTTAGCTACCATCTGTTCTCTTCTGTTGTGTAATTCATCAGTGGGCACTATATAATTAGCTCCTATAAACTGGCTTTTGGTAGACCTTTTACTACACCTGGAGGCTAGTGCTGATAGAGCTTTAATGTTTCTTATGCGATAAAAATGGCTTCTACCAGTGTCTAAGACGAGCTGTGGTGTGCACTGGAGGGGACGTTATACATTGATAGGGACATTGTGCTGTCTTAATTACAAGCTGGGTGCAATTATTTGGAAGCCCTACATGTGTCTGGATCAGAGCGGTGCTGGGTGGACAGCTGTGCACTTGAATTAAATCTATCATTAATGCGTGAATACAGTTGCCTCCATTTTAATGCACATTTCAAGGATATGTTGCTCGTGTGTGTTGTATTCATTCTTTTTGCAGAGTCAGGACTTAAGTGTCTGCACTATATACTTAAAGCAGCCACAGGAATTATATTGTTGAAAAAGCATACCTCAATATAAATAAATAAAAATCATTTGAGTTAACATTCCCAACATTTTCTGTCCCAACCTTTCAAGAACCATAACTTTTTTTTTATTTTTCTGTACAGGAAAACACAAAAAAAAATCTTTGTGGAGTGGAATTGAAAAAAAACCAAAAACATAATTCCATTGCAGAGTTCCATGTGCGATAAAAATGACATGATAACCTAATTCTGCAGGCAGTATGATTACAGTGATACCAAATGTATATAGTTTTGGTTATGCATTAAAGAAATTGACTCATCTCACCAATACAAAGGTGAGATGGGACTAAGCCCTACCACCGGGTGGCTGTGAACATAGCGTGCTGTTTTTGTAGCTTCCATGCATTGCCATGTGAGCTATTGAAACAGAGGAGCACTAGCCCGCCTCACTGTTTTGAGCTTAGTCTTATCTTTATTTAGTAACAGAGACGATCCCTTTAATACTTAAAGTTTAAGGGGAAAAAAAGTCTGATTTGGTCATTTAGATTTTTTTTCCCTGCTAATATGTTTCCATTTTTGGATGCAGCTATACCAATTATGCCTATGTTTTATTATTTACATCCTTTTTTCATGTAAATTGGAGAAAGGGATTACATTTTTTATTCTTTTTGGACTTTTAAAAGCTTTTTTTAGTCCCTCTAAAGGACTTCGACATGTGATCATTAGATCACTTATACCATGGACCAGTGGTAGCGAACCCATAGCACAGGTGCCAGAGGCGGCTCTCAGAGCCCTCTTGGTGGGCACCCGCACCCTGGAAAAAGTCTAAGGCGTACCAATATGCCATATAGATTTTTTCTGCTATCCCTCAGCCCAGGGCGCACTATGAACAGCACAGGCAGTACATGTTAAATACACTATATTGGACTGTAGTATTCAGGTTAAATTGCTGTGTTGGCACTTTGCGATAAATAAGTGGGTTTTGAGTTGGAGTTTGGGCAGTTGGTCTGTAAAAGGTTCGCCATCACTTCCACAGATTGCTCTGGTTTATCAGTGCAGTCTGTGAGAATAATGTCATGTTCCTATTGAGCCCTGCCTGAGGCTGGGCTCAATAGGAACTTTACCATGGCAGCACTGGAAACCTTTACAAGCCATCTGCCGTGAGCTATTTGGGCATTGGAAGCATCCCAGCAAATGACTTTTCAGATGCCATTGTCCCAACTGACCGCGACATCTGAGGGGTTAAATCTCTGTGATCAGAGTAGTCTCTGATCAAGGACACTGCTGGCGGGTATCTGCTGTGTAAAACAGTAGACGCCCAAGAGCTATGGCACCCGCGCAGCTCCTGAGCAGACACCGTCTGTAAAGAACCTAGTGAACAGTCGATTCAGTGTTTACATGTGGAAGCAGTAATTGTGAGTGAGAGCAGGGAGTGAGGAAGAGGAGCACTAAATTAGGATAGGCGACCATAATTCCATCAACTATAATCAGAATGAATGAGCTACAACACTCTGTTGTGGCCCCTTTAAGGCTATCTAGACACATTGGATGTGGCTGGTACTGCAGTTCAGTCCTATTCATTTTGGTGATCGCTGAGGGTCCCTCAAGTCTGACTTATCAACTATTGATGACCTATACTAGGGATAAAGCATCAGTGCTTTTGTTTTATCTGCTTCCTGGAAGATTAGTAGATGACCAATATAGCCACCATTAAAGCTCCTGTAGGAATAATCACTCAGCTTTCCAAAATTCTGCCTACCTATGCAATTATATGGACATGCTACTGCATATCTAAGCAAATTTGCAATTTAGGCATTTAGAAAAGCTTGATAGAAGCTGGCTTACGATCTATATAATGAGGAATTTTTTATCTTGGTGGGTGGGGGTTGGGGGGTTAAAGCTCTTAATCTTCTTACTATTGTCTCACATTTTGTCTTTGAAACAAATATAAAATCTCTGCTTACATTTCTTTTGAATTTGATAATCGTTTGATTAATTGTTATATTATTTTCCATGACATCTGCAATGCAATAAGATTAAGCCATCTGCAGAGCTGACTGTCGCCCATCCTTAGTTTCCTTTGCCCTAATGGAATTATAACAAATTGAGTCTCGCATTGAACAGACAAGAGTGCAGTAACATCAGCTTTGCTTTAGGCTTCGAGAACTGATCGCTTCCACTGACATATGGCATTGGTAGGTAGAGGAAAATGGGGCAATGAGTTTTATCTTTACAGTTTGAATGTGGTAGCAGAGCTATATCTTGCCCTGGCCTGACTGGGGTTAGTAAACTTTAAAACCGCCAGATCAGATTATAAACTGTATCTATTACCTTGTTAGAAAGTGCTTCTTACTACAGTGTTTGCCAACCTTGTGAGTGGGTCACACCTTACAGATAGAATCTTTCTTTTGTGTCTGAGAAAACGGATCCTTTGACTTACATTGTGTTTCATGCCGGATCCATCTTTCTCCACATCCCATGCCGGACAGAAAAATGCTGCTTGCAGCGTTTTTTCTGGCCGGCATGGGAATGCAACTAAACAGAACGGAACCAATGCTGGTGCATTCAGTTCCATTCTGTTCAGTTTTGTCCTCATTGACAATGAATGGGGAAAAAACTGAAGCTTTTTCCTCCAGTATTGAGATTTTATGACTGATCTCAATACCGGAAAGGAAAAGCACAGATGTTAAAGTAGCCTTAGTGGTTACAGTCTTACAAGAGAGAACAAGCATAGGATTTTAAAGTCCCTTAACAAGGGCACAGGTTTGGTTACAGGCAACAGGTCAATTAAGTACACTGTCCCTGTAAGTGGCAACAGGCAACTATAACAGTCCCTTTAAGAGGCAACAAATCATTCTCCCTTTTGCTTGAATTGTAGCAAAATCCTGGCCGATAGTTGACACCTTGACTCTAGTGACTGGTCCCTTCAGAGTGGCAGTAATGAAGATGATATGAGCAGCCCCATTAACTTACAATATGCCCTTTCTTGTGACATGAGTGTTGCGCATAGTCTCTCAAACAGCCTACTGCTGGCAACAGGCTGGCTGGCTGGTGTTGGTCACAAGCCTATTATACAATCATTTACCTCTACCTGCTAGCTGTTTACACACATGATTATTGTTGGTTTTGTTTACAGCAGAAGCTTCCCTACTTAGTTTTCAGTCTGCCTCCTGCTATCAAGAGGTCTGCAGAGCACTTTTATCATCATTAAGACATGTGCTCTTACTCGGACCTGAATATATTAAATCACATGATCCACAACATATCCAATAGCAATAATACAATTAATCATTAGGTGACAGCATAACCTCAGTGTTGTTTACAATACACACACTTAGAGTGCAATACATTTGACAGTGCAGTATATCTGCAGTGTGTTTCTCACTGTCCCTTGTGAGCTCATTGTCAATGTCCATTGCATCCCGCTCAAGGTATATGACTTACCCAAAGTGATGAAACACTATTGCAGACTACCTGTGACATTTACCACAATATTTACGTCCAGGGCCAGTGTACCCAACAATTCAACTAGGTGGAGTTTTCACCTCAGCAGGGTTAAATAGTAACCCAGAGCTAAGGTGATAAAATTAAAGGATTAGTCTAATCTTCGTAAGAGGGGCTATGGCTATGTCCACTCTTACGCCATGTAGGAACCCCTGGATAATGTTCTCCCATCCCAAGGAACCTCCAAATACTCAAGGATATATCACTCCTATCAAACTGAACACAAGACCTTGTTATAACACATATTCTTCTCAAAGCCATTCTATTTTACTGAAAGTCATGTCCACCTTATACCAAGCATCTTTAAATTATCTGAAGATTAATTAATCCACAATTTTGTGAGTTAAAGTAAGACTTTCTGCTAGAGACTCCTTAGTTGGGTTGTAGAGAACCCTAGCGTTCCACACAGTACCTTTATTGGAAATCAGTAACCATGAAGGTGCTTCCAAGTTCCTAGTAGACACAAGTTGATAAATGGGGAAATATGAAAGATATATTAGAAAACATTGGAGCATCACAATGTATAAATTATATTGACCGATTCCTTTCAATGTTTCTTTTTTCTAACAAATAAGATACTAAATATAATCATAAAAATGTATAGAAAACTAGACTTCTATTGTGTTAACAAGCTTGGTATAAATTTTGTTCATGCGGATTCTATTCATATGCTCATATTTTATAGATGAGGTAATATAAAAAGCCTTACCTGACTATCTACTACCATGCTTCATTTACTGGATCCATCAGTGGGTCTAATGGTCCCACAACGCACCACACTCTGCCTTTCTTTCACTCAAGTCTCCCTTTGGGTATGAGCTCTTTGTTCATATGAAGGTAAGCTTTTGGTGAGGTGGCATCAACAACCACTTGACTTGTTTCAAACTAGGTGTGATCTACAGTACCATACATCATGGTAAGAACAGGCTTGTTTAACTTTCAACTTGAACTATTTCACTCCACATTGCATTAAAAATATAATTTAAAGGGGTTATCGGACACCTAAAAAAATTACAGAGGGTGGTGGAATGGCGTAAAAAAAAAAATCAAGAGTGTCAGAAGTGTGATATGCTGCCTACATTACATGCACATCATCTCTACCGGCCAGTCAATGGTCTCAACAGTGACCTGTGCTAGAATGGCCCTGTTTTAAAAAGGATTCAGAGATACGAGAAAAAATAGATTCATACACATAGACTTAAAGGGAATCTGTCACCAGTGACCTCCGTATGCGACCACCTGTGGTTCAGCTGATTAAGGCCCCTTTCACACTAGCGCTTTTGCTTTCCGTCCTAGAGTTCCGTCCTCGGGGCTCTAGGACGGAAAGATACTGATCAGGATTTATCCTAATGCATTCTGAATGGAAATAAATCCGTTCAGGATGCATCAGGATGTCTTCCGTTCAGTATGTGAACGTTTTTTGGACGTTGACAAAACCATAGCATGCTGCGGATTTGTCTCCGTCCAAAAATCCGTAAAACATGCCATAACGCCGGATCCGGAATTAATGCCCATTGAAGTGCATTAATCCGGATCCGGCATTAAGCTAAATGTCGTTTCGGCGCATCGCCCGGATTCGACGTTTAGCTTTTGTGAATGGTTACCATGGCACTCAGGACGCTAAAGTCCAGGCTGCTATGGTAAAGTGTAGTGGGGAGGCATGGGAGAAGTATACTTACCGTACGTGCGGTTCCCGAGTCCCGGGGCGCTCTACAATGACGTCAGAGCGCCCCATGAGCATGGATCACATGATCGCATGGATCAAGTGATCCATGCGTGTGGGGCGCTCTGACGTCATTGTGGAGCGCCCCTGGAGCCGCACGGACTGTATCTGCTCCCCTGGCTCCCCACTCCTTACTATGGCAAACAGGACTTTAGTAGCGTCCTGGCTGCCATAGTAACACTGAAAGCATTTTGAAGACTGATCCGTCTTCAAATGCTTTCAGTTGTCTTGCGTTGTGACCAGTGTCGGACTGGGCTGCCTAGGGCCCACCAGTAAAATTTATTTTGTCGGCCCACCGTATGAACACATTCAAATATAATAAATAATCTAACAAATTTTTATTTGAACATAGGCTGGTTGAGGAGCTGTACATTGTATATATGTATGTAGTGCAGTATAGTGTGTTATGTGCCACTTGTGCAGGGTTGGAGAAACTAGGGGGCCACCTTGCTCAGGGGCCCACCGGGGGATTCCCCTGTACCCCTGTGGGCCAGTCCGAGCCTGGTTGTGACGGATCCGGCGGGCATTTCCGGCGACAAAATTGCACGCCGGATCCTCACAATGCAAGTGTGAAAGAGGCCTAAAATTGTGTTTTTCTTTCTTTTGTTGGTCTGAGGTTCCGTTCCAGAGATATGATACTTTTTTCCTTTCCATGGACAGCTTCCCCCTCACTGCTTTGCCACTGCCTGGCCCTGTCAATCAAAGCTGCCAGGGAATGGATTGGCCAGAGAAATAAGTAGAGCTTGGGTAGAAGAGCAATGGTGACGCCCACATTGCACCAAAGGCCTATCAAAACTGGGGAACTGAGCCACGGATCAACAAAAGAAAAACAGCGTTTTAATCAGGTAAACCACAGCTATGCGTCTATGTAAACAGTTTGATGGGGAGGTGGCTGTTGACAGATTCCCTTTAATAAAGTTTACCTTAAATGGTTTTGCATGCATTAAATGTTATTTTAATATAATTCAGCATGAAAAACTAGATACTTTTGTAAATTATTTTTTGTTACAAAATGCTCTAGCTGTGAGATATTCTCTTTAGATCATTGCAATGGCACCCCCTGGTGTTCAATCTGTATAGTAATTTACACATCCACTTACACAGGCGGTCACACATGCTCAGTTTCATCCCTCAACTTTTCTACTGTTAGAAGCTGTGGCAGCTACAGGGAGATGGCTGCAGCGTCCCCTGAGCTGTGATAGGGAGAGAGCTGCTGCAGAAAGAATATGCCCACAAGGTATAGCAGAAAGGACATGCCCCTGAGAAAGAATACTTCACCTGAGCTGCTAGCTTGAAGAGAATTTAGGAGGAAAATTGGAGTGATGAATGGGGGGTTGTGGATCTATGTGAGGTACAGGGCTTGTCCTAGCTTTATTAGAAAGAAATTGTACTCTACAATGTCTGATTTTCATTATATCAATCAGGGATGCACAAAGACAAAAACATACGAGGTATCGAAGGATCATGAAAAAAGGTGTATGCAAGGTATACAAATAATATACCAACAAGATATTGCAAAACAATACAGAATTATACTTAGCATCCATGTTGTCTGATCCGGGTTGGTCCCAATGTTGCATTTCGCAACACACAGAAGCAAAAGAACAATAGCTTCACAATTCCACGTGGGTCCGCTCTCTTTGTGTAATACAAAGTAATACTCCTGATGACGCTACGTGCTCTTTACTAACTAAAACCAATGAGACATTGTACAGACGCACTACCAAAGCTAATGTAGGAGTAACAATTGTACCTGCCAAATTACTCTCAAAATGGCAAGCAAGTTGTAAAGAAAAAAGTGATTCATGCCCTTTTCTCCTGAGGAACAAGGCATTTTATCTTGATCACCATTGTGATGCAGTTTTACACATCTATTCTCTTGCCCAAAATCAGGAATAAAGTTTAAAGGCTATGGATACCTTCGGAACAAATTTTTTTAATGATTGCATTTTACTCATTTTGGGTTACAAATCATTTTTTCAATATGTCTTTATTAATGTCCAGCCATTTCTGAGATACAGGGCAAAAAATCTGTCTGTTTACATCAGTTCTTATCAATCTGATATGAAAAAATGGAGACCAGAGATAAGAGCTACAGATGAGCTGTCAGATGACGGGATTCCAAAAAAAAAAAAAAAAAACAGAAACTGATACCCTGCAAACAGACTGATTTTTAACCCTGTGTCTCAGAAACGTCAAAATATTTTTAATAATGACCAACTAAAAATACGATTTGTACAATACACAAATAGGTGAACATAGCCTTTAAAGGGAAGAGTGACATCGCATTCCAATTTCTAGCTGGAATGGAAAACCACATCAAAATACAGTGTTTGAACAGGGTCCAATGAGTCCAGGCTACTGGAAAATCTTGCAATTACTATCAGATGTACTGAGTGGTTGAAGACGGTCGGTCACCGATGGTAGGGGCATGTGAAAAATATTTCCCAGATCCCCGATGAGCACATTGAGGGGGTATAAAATGGACAGTATTGCAAACACTAGTTTAATATTCATGAACTGGTCTCATGTAAAGGACCTTTCTTTAAAAGGGGTTTTCTGGTGGTTGGGGGGGGGGGGTATCTTTTAAAATGGGACACAATGGGCTTAAAATTATTCATCTCACCGATCCCCTGCCACTCCCATTCTGATTCTGCTCTGGTCCCTGCTGCTCTTTACTTTCTGCTTCCACCTGAACACACAAGAAAATAGCTGGAGATGCTCCCTCAGTCAGTTACTGGCTGAGGTGGGCCACAGTTGCGACTCGTGATTGGCTGAGGTGGAAACAGGAAGTGGAGAGAAACGGTGCATCACTGGAACGGCAGCGGTGGGGGATCAGTTCTGCTCAATTTTTTTTTAAATGTCTCCCATCTGGAAAATCCCTTTAAACAGTGTGTGAGTGAGTCAGCTGGCGAGTAGATATACTCCTACAGACAGGGGAGTAGCTATAGGGGAAGCAGGGGGAGCAGCTGCTTTGGGGCCCGACCTCAGAAGGGGGCCCACCCAGGAGGAGGATTAAAATATTATACTGTCAGGGCCCCATCAACACTATTATACAATGACGTTATATACAGTGATAGTAAATAGAATGACATGACATATATTTTATACATGTAGAAAACAGATGGAGTGGCGGCCTGGCCTGCGAGAGCGATCTTGACTAGTCACAGGAGCGGGGGTTGCAGGGAAGTAGGGGGTGCAAAGAGGGGAGGGCCCCTTTCAAAAGTTTGCTTTGGGGCCTAGTCATTTCTAGTCACGCCACTGCCTACAGAACAAAGCTTATATTTAACGTGTGCAATAAACCTTGGTATAGTAACACTCGGAGGAGATTTTATTACACAAATCTTAACGATTTACCACGCCTGCAGCACAGACTCGAGAAGCCCATTTTGTGAGGAGGGCATGTATTAAAAACAGAAGGAGCATAGGTGCGTGAGGGAAAAAGAAAATAATTAGAGAGAGACATCACATCATGTGACAGAGCCGTGTCAGCGAGAGGCGCAGAGAATTGTTTTCGAGCGCGAGTGATGTCGCAAAAATACAACTATGTGACAGACGCAAGATAAAGTGAGGTATTAGACCGAATGAGAGAGATGGGAAGGAGAAAGAGAGACAAATATAGTAATTACAGAAGCACAGAAAGCTGCGGATGATGAAGGGACAGAAAAGCAGAAAGTGAAGCAAAATGAGCACTGAGAGGAAAACATAAATACCACGAGGACACAGGAAGGATAGATGAAGAAAGGAGGGGGGGTGGCGGGATATATATTGCCATGTTCATTGTGCTGTGATTTCTTAGGGAGGTCAGAGCAGCGGCCGGCCTGTGAATCTCTCGCTCTGTTCACCGCTGCCCTAAGAGACCTGGATAGCGAGGTAAAAGCATCTATTATTTAGAGCCGGCCTCAGGTTTCCAAATGGATTCTTCACTTTAATAAACCCGAGAGCGGGTCCTAAGCCTCCTGCAATCATTCAGGTGCTTAACCCTTTACCTGCCAGGAGACCTGTAGTGTGAACGCAGTGGCTATTCTGCAGTATGTGGGTGTTTGTGTAAGGTGCAGAAATGTTAAACCGGCGGCCGAGACGAAGCGGTAATGCGCCAGTGGGGAACGGATTTGCCCCATTCCCTGGTTTTCACATTGTTGCTCTGGGATAGGCCATAAAAAATGTATCCTGACAACAGATTCTGCAAAACGGCCAATTCCTCACCCCAGAACAATAATCATCGCCTGAATTAGATCCATTCAGGCACATGGGGATAAATTTATCAAAACTGGTGTAAAGGAAAACTGGTTTAGTTGCCCCTAGCAACCAATCAGATTCCACCTTTCATTTTTTAAAAGAGCTCTGAAAAATGTAAGGTGGAATCTGATCGGTTGCTATGGGCAACTAAACCAGTTTGTCTTTACACCGGTCTGGATAAATCTTCCCCATTATTTTTAAAGTTTCCAATGGCTGTTGATTGTAACCACAAGACATGTGCATGGCATTCTGTGAATCTCTATAAAGCCCCATTCACACAACCGCATTATTTTGATCCGCCTTTTTTGCAGATTGATGTGGACCAATTCATTTCAAAGGGGCCGCAAAAAATGGGGAAAGCACATCCGTATATCCGTTCCACAGCCCCTCAAAAAAGATAGACCATGTCTTAGAACATGTTTTTACGGACAACAATAGGCATTGTTAGAATGGGTCCCAGTTTTTGTGGACCGCAAAATATATACAGTCCTGTGAATGCACCCGAAGGCACACCAAATGTACCGACTGTTGATTGTGAACAGATGATCATGTTTTTACCAAACCTACAGTTTGTTTTTCACATGAAAAATAGCCCAACCCCCCAATTGCGGAAACCAGACAGCTTCATTATCAAAGGGGTTGTTTGGGTATTTTTTTTTTAAAGTTACCCAAACAGCAGCAATTGGCATGAAATTAGCCATTCCTGACTTAGTAAACCCCAGTGGCTCCAGCGCCGTCTCTCTAATGGTCCCCACCTCATGATCTCTGTAGCCAATCTCTGCCCCCCATGATGATGCCTGCATGTGCGGCACAGGACTGCTGAGGCCAGTCATTGGCTGCAATAGTCAGATATTACCATTTCTGCACTCCACTACTGTCTCTAATTGTTAACATTATTTCCAACTGTGTATTTATTTCCAGGTCCTTAAAGGGTTTCTGTCATCAAGTTTTGACATTATAAGCTGTCTGACATTAGCTATGTGCTAATGTCAGAGCAGCTTTATAATGTCTTTTTTATAAAAATCTGATTTATATTTTGGCTGAAAAACGTATTTTTATAATATGTAAATTAGCCTCTAGGAGCAGGGGGGGCGTTGCCCTGCTCCTAGAGGCTCCGTGCGCCAACCTGCTGGCACGCCCCTTCTTACTTTGAGTGACAGTGCCGGGCAGCGATCCTCCGGCACTGTCTCCTTCTGAAATCCCGCGCCTGCGCCGCCGATCTGTATTCGGAGCAGGCGCGGTGAGCAGAGGACGCTGGTGCCTGCTGCCCTCTGCTCACCGCGCCTGCGCCGAATAAAGAGCGGCGGCGCAGGCGCACTTGACATAATTTGAAAAAATTAAACAGATTAATGGCAAGGAAATACAATGGATCTATCAACTGGGCACGTTACAGCCAGAGGGTCTCAACATTGACTTCGACCTTAAACCATGTTTGGTGTGATTCTATAATGTGCATTAGGAGAAAACTGGATTATTTACCGGTGAATATTTGCGAGAAAACCGGATCACTGACCGGGTAATATTCGCGATGTCTCGCGATTAAGAGAATGATTGGAAGATATTGTAATAAGTTGATACAAAGCCCTCGTTATGAAAGAATCTTTTTGGATTTAGATATTTTGTATCATAGATGCGCTAAGATGTAACTTACCTCTGTATGAACTATAAGTTCCTTTATAAGGATAGGTCTTTATGAGCACTCAGTTCCGTGCGTAGATGTGCAGGACCTGTGACACACACACCCACTGATAGTAGCTGGGGATAGGCTGTTTTATACACGTGACATAGTTTTTATCAATGGGATGAATTCCTCCCCGGTCATGTGATGGCCACCTGACCAGAAGGACTTACGGATCGAACCCATTTCTTTTAGTAATACATGATGTATAGCTAACCCAATCAATACCTGGAATAATGGAAAAGGAGACGAATCACGTTAATTGTTAATTCTAACGTAGTGGGAAAAGGTAGTGGAGAAATGTATTATTATGAATAATAGTGAAAAAATAAGCGAAGAACGAGTATGACGATTTGAATCTGTTTTAATTATATTAATGGATTGTGATCTTTATGAATGAATTGTTATTTTATTGGAATGTAATTTATGTGTAAGAGTGTAAGAGTGCATACGGACTAGGGCACTATAAAAGCACGTCATTTTGGGACATGCGCAATCGCCCCTGAGGAAGCCTTGAGCGAAACCCGGGTCGGGCGGATACCACGGATTCTACCTTTTATACATGCCTTTATTGCACATTTGTTTGTGAGTATAATAAATCCCTTTGTTTATACCTTGCCGAGAGGTTCCTTCACTATGTTTGTGTGAATTTGGTCCTATAGAGGTCACGATCTTTGAAGCGTTTTGAAGCCTCGAGGACTAGGACCATCAGAGTGGACACACCACAGGAGACCACCGGGATTGAACATTGTGAACATAGCAGCGCGGTTCCAATTCTTTGACTTGTATTGCATTTAAGCGTGGACGGTCCACCACGTGTTTGTGAACCTGCAGCGCAAGACGAATTGAGTTCGTGAGGGTAAATACGAGCTGGTTTATATTTTTTTGTGGATTCAGTAATACATTAGGCTAGCCTATCTTAATGTGTTACTGAGTCAGTGAGTGCCACTTCAGCGTCTGTCTGCCCCAGCTAGTAATGACTGCCATCATGGAGGGCCAGGGAGTGGCGGGAAAAATGTACCATCGGGGGGGGGGGGAGATGTTTGGCATCAAGCAGGGGAACATTTTCCACCGCCATGGGCCTGGGCTGGCAGGAGAACATCCCCCCCCCCCCATGGTACGTTTTTCCTGCCACTATTACCACCTGCATGATGGCAGTGATTAATATAGCTGACAGACCCAGGCACTCACTCACTCACTCACTTTACTTTATAACAGCCACAGCCAGGATAACGGAATAGCAATGACAGGCGGTGCGGTGAAGTGCAAGTCGCTCTGCACACCGGACTGGACAACTGGATAGATTGCCCGGAGGCCGGCGGTGATTATTGATGTCTGATGACGCAGCAGCAGCAGTCCCGCACACTCGCACTGCAGGCAGCTC
The DNA here is from genome assembly GCA_033119425.1 of Bufotes viridis. Classification (NCBI taxonomy): domain Eukaryota; kingdom Metazoa; phylum Chordata; class Amphibia; order Anura; family Bufonidae; genus Bufotes; species Bufotes viridis. The sequence continues at coordinate 236,929,861 of CM065594.1, read as the reverse complement.
TTCTCTGCTCTAGAAGACTGCCTGCGCGATGCGCGCCGCACCACGTGACTTGACGCTGAGAGTGACTACTGTGTGGATGCGCCGCACGGCAGCGCATTTAAAAAAAAAAAGTGCAAACTGTCTAGGACAGGCTGCCGCTGCTTGCCTGGCTTGGGGGACAAAAAAAAAAAGGGCATTAAAGGGACAGGGGCAGAAGGGGGCAGGGGCTCAAGCCCCCTTTTAGCACGTCCCTGATGTGAGTACCCACAGAGAGGGCTCTAAGTGCTGCCCCTGGCACCCGTGCCATAGGTTCGCCACCACTGGTCTATTACTTCAGACTTTGAATGAATGGAGAGGAAGAATGCAGGATCGACCGCTGCTCTATTCATTCTGCCATCAGTTGTGGTCTCAGTGGTCAAATCCCCACCAACCTAGTATTGAGCAATGTTGATGTTGATGAAGTGGATTTTAATCTGAATTTCAGGAAAAATGTGATTAATCACGAACCCGAAATTCCTGGCGTTTCATGGTAACAAGTCAGATATTTTTAAAATATTAGTTTTTAACAGTTCAGAGTTCACAGACAGCTTTGCGACACTGTAGGGATATAATAGGGAGACTTTATCCACACTATAGGGAGAGAGCAGGGACAATTGAACTGTGTAAAGCCTGGCTAATAGGGGTTATTCCATTACAGGGAGTGCAGAATTATTAGGCAAATGAGTATTTTGACCACATCATCCTCTTTATGCATGTTGTCTTACTCCAAGCTGTATAGGCTCGAAAGCCTACTACCAATAAGCATATTAGGTTATGTGCATCTCTGTAATGAGAAGGGGTGTGGTCTAATGACACCAACACCCTATATCAGGTGTGCATAATTATTAGGCAACTTCCTTTCCTTTGGCAAAATGGGTCAAAAGAAGGACTTGACAGGCTCAGAAAAGTCAAAAATAGTGAGATATCTTGCAGAGGGATGCAGCACTCTTAAAATTGCAAAGCTTCTGAAGCGTGATCATCGAACAATCAAGCGTTTCATTCAAAATAGTCAACAGGGTCGCAAGAAGCGTGTGGAAAAACCAAGGCGCAAAATAACTGCCCATGAACTGAGAAAAGTCAAGCGTGCAGCTGCCAAGATGCCACTTGCCACAAGTTTGGCCATATTTCAGAGCTGCAACATCACTGGAGTGCCCAAAAGCACAAGGTGTGCAATACTCAGAGACATGGCCAAGGTAAGAAAGGCTGAAAGACGACCACCACTGAACAAGACATACAAGCTGAAACGTCAAGACTGGGCCAAGAAATATCTCAAGACTGATTTTTCTAAGGTTTTATGGACTGATGAAATGAGAGTGAGTCTTGATGGGCCAGATGGATGGGCCCGTGGCTGGATTGGTAAAGGGCAGAGAGCTCCAGTCTGACTCAGACGCCAGCAAGGTGGAGGTGGAGTACTGGTTTGGGCTGGTATCATCAAAGATGAGCTTGTGGGGCCTTTTCGGGTTGAGATTGGAGTCAAGCTCAACTCCCAGTCCTACTGCCAGTTTCTGGAAGACACCTTCTTCAAGCAGTGGTACAGGAAGAAGTCTGCATCCTTCAAGAAAAACATGATTTTCATGCAGGACAATGCTCCATCACACGCGTCCAAGTACTCCACAGCGTGGCTGGCAAGAAAGGGTATAAAAGAAGAAAATCTAATGACATGGCCTCCTTGTTCACCTGATCTGAACCCCATTGAGAACCTGTGGTCCATCATCAAATGTGAGATTTACAAGGAGGGAAAACAGTACACCTCTCTGAACAGTGTCTGGGAGGCTGTGGTTGCTGCTGCACGCAATGTTGATGGTGAACAGATCAAAACACTGACAGAATCCATGGATGGCAGGCTTTTGAGTGTCCTTGCAAAGAAAGGTGGCTATATTGGTCACTGATTTGTTTTTGTTTTGTTTTTGAATGTCAGAAATGTATATTTGTGAATGTGGAGATGCTATATTGGTTTCACTGGTAAAAATAAATAATTGAAATGGGTATATATTTGTTTTTTGTTAAGTTGCCTAATAATTATGCACAGTAATAGTCACCTGCACACACAGATATCCCCCTAAAATAGCTAAAACTAAAAACAAACTAAAAACTACTTCCAAAAATATTCAGCTTTGATATTAATGAGTTTTTTGGGTTCATTGAAACATGGTTGTTGTTCAATAATAAAATTAATCCTCAAAAATACAACTTGCCTAATAATTCTGCACTCCCTGTATATCTTGCTGCACTAATTGAGGTTAAAAGGTTTTTTAATACTACTGATTTTTATACTGACATTATTTTATACATAAGTAATTCCATTAATCCTTTATTATGTAATTGGGGTGAAATAGCAGCCTGATACTACAGATTTTGGGTGAACAGGTTCTGAAGAAATCTATGTAGAATCAGCTGACGGTGTAAAAGGAGTAGGCTCTTTGTGTTCACTGTATAATACAATCTTGGGCCTCTGCATGGTTAAGTCCTTTATACCTGACACTAACATTGACCTGTAAGGCTTCAGTTATTTTGTCAGTTTTGGCCCCGTAACTGACCAAATAAGTAAAGTGTTAATTGATTCTAAGAATGAGGCCTGTCAACTGCCTGTCATAGAGACAAAAAGTAACTGTTTCACTACCACAGCGGATTCCCTATGCATGTTTCTGCAATGCACAGTGATATACACTCATATACAGGCTCCCTGCACCGGGAAATAGCAGATTTTGAATTAATTCGGATTGAATCAAATGTTTTGGGAAAATTCGGCGAAGCATCGACATCGAATTTTTGAAAACTTCACTCATCTCTAGTTATCACCTATCCATTTGATAGGAGACATTCTGTAATTACTCGACTATCGTTTTAAAGCGAGCCCGTCACGACTCACGACCATTTTTAACCCTTGTCACCCCCGTGTAGCTCTCCTATTGTGATTCCCAAATATATCTTCATGTCCTGCTCTCTCTTCTTTTGACCCCTAAAAACAGGTATTTATAATTATGCTAATGAGGATTAAAAAAGCCCAAGAGGCTGTACTTATACCCAAAGGAACCCAGCTGCACCAATCCTCCCCTCCTCTTCCTCTCTCCACCTCCTAGCCTAGCTCAACTTCCTTGACCAATGACAATTCAAATCTTGCGCAGGCGCACATCTGCGCTGTCTGTGAACTTCTGTGGGCATCTGCTTTTTCAACTGAACTGTGCATTTCAGGAAGAAGGCCAGTCCAAGGTTAATTCAAAGTTACTACTGGCGCATGTGCACTTCAGTTGAAGAAGCTGATGGAAATCTTTATGTAGTCATTTTATTCTACACACAAGTCATTAAGGTTTGGGGGTGGCAGTTTGTCTATAAACTTGAAAAATTGAGGATATATAATATGGCTTAGTGGTGGAAAATACACAGAACTGATTCATGGCTGGAAGAATGTTGTCCTGCTTCTCTACCCTTCTCAGCCAGCCTTTCATTAAAAATATTAGGACATAATATATTCAACTCCTGAATTAATGGCATGCAACATTGCACAATTTTCTATAGAGCAACACATATCTCCATTAACACTAAGCATTTAGCCCAGCTCCCTAATTATCATAGCATAACTCTGCCGTTCCCTGCTTATTATTTAGTAGTCCCTAGCAATTTATTCACTTTTCCAGCATATAACACCTGAATCTTCACAATGTTGCTTGGATACATTGCACAGATTAGTTGTCCACAATAATATATCCCATCCCAATTCAGCACTTTTCCCCAGCTGGTTTTGAAATAGTGAACCTTGGGCTTATAGGTTTCTATATGGTAAATCCACTATTGCAGTTTTTGGACATAGTCCAACCCAAGAATCCTGTTATTTTCATGGACCAGACTGATCATGTTCTGAAAGAACCAAACATTCTGGATATTACTTTGACCTAAGGTTTTGTCACATGATGGGTAGGTGAAGGTAGGGGGAGTAGGCAGCCATCTAGGAAGTCACTGGTGAGAAGAGTCACATTTATCTTTTACCATCTTGCCAGTCTCTGCATAAGGTTTGCAGTTCCATTTATCTGCCAGTATAGTTTACCAATTTGACCCTCTGCTGCCTGACCTGACCTTAGTCTCTTTACCGTATTGACTCTTTGCTGTCTGTCCTGACTCAACCACATTAGCTCTACTCCAAGAGGTAGTGGACTGGTGGTTTCCCTGCAGGGAAGTCCAGATCCCTGTACAGGGGTTAATAGGTGAAAACCAATGGACTGCTGGGATAACGCCATAAGGGCTTATTCAGAAGACCGTATGAATGGGTCTGCATCCGTTCCACAATTTTGCACAACGGTGTAGACCCATTCATTTCAATGGGACTGGAAAAGATGCAGACAGGACACCGTGTGCTGTCCACATCCGTACTGTAGTTCCATTCCGTGGCCCCGCAAAAATTATAGAGCATGTCCTATTCATGTCCACAATTGCAGACAAGAATAAGCACTTCTATCACAGGGCCGGCCATGTGCGGTCTGCAAAATGCGGAATGCACATGGCCGGTATCTGTGTTTTTTGCGGATCCGCAATTTGTGGACCACAAAACACTTACGGCCGTCTGAATGAGCCCTAAGCAGCCCTACATAAAAACAGTTAGTTGACACAGTTGTTCCATATCCACTGCCCATAACAGCTCTGTACAACACAACTAATGGTTTCAAACACATTATGAAGGTAAGACATTTTGCAAATTAGCTCTTGACAAGGCATACCTGTTAATTGAAAACCTTTCCAGGTCACTGCTTCATGAAGCTGATTGAGACGATGCCAAGAGCAAAGCTGTCATCAAATCAGAAGGGGGCTACTTTTTTGTTTACTTTATAATTCCATATGTGTGCAATCATCATTTTCATGTCTTCAATATGAATCTACAAAAAAACAAGAAGAAACATGGAAGGAAAAGTTGTATCCAAACCTTTGACTGGTACTGTATAAATGTACTGCATATGCATGTTTTGGATAGTTTGGGATAACCTTTTGTAATTCTTCCTAGCCTAATGATATTAAAGCTCTACATCTCCTTTCATACCTTGAATTCTTTCTCTTTTTGTCAGGACATATTATACTTAATCAGAAATTGGTGACGAAGTATAGGTAATTAAAGGGGTTGCCCGCTTTTTACTATTGATGACCTATCCACAGCATAGGTCATCAATATCACATCAGAAGAGGTCCGACTCCCGGCACCCCCGCCAATAAGCTGTTTGAAGTGAAGACAGTGCTCATACATGTGCTGCCTTCTCTTCCCTGTTTACCTGCTCACCACAGCAATTGCAGTGGTGAGCAGGTGTAATTACGACTATAGCGTCCCAATTCACTTCTATGGGACGGCTCTGTAGTATTCACTTGAGTGAATGGGGGCGCCATACTTGTAATTACACCTGCTCACCCCTGCAATTGCTCTGCAGAGCAGAGAAGACATCACTCGTATGAGTACTGCCTTCTCTTCGAACAGCTGACCGGCGGGGGTGTTGGGAGTTGGACCCCCGCCTATCTAATATTGATGACCTATCCTGAGGATAAGTCATCAATATAGTAAACAGGGGACAACCCCTGCAATAATTCTATTACTGCATATAACTATAATTCATAGGGCCCCATAGCAAAATAAGATGGAGCCACCACCACCTAAATGTAAGAATATTGAAACAGTAGGATAAATAACAATAATTGAAGGTATGTATATTAGCACCATATATAAAAATATACATTATAGCCCCATTTTGTTATTCCCCAAAAAAAAGGTACAATGTTCTTGCACCTCATAGCCCCCCCTCGCCTCTGTGCCCCATGGCTATAGCTACGCCCATGAACATGATGGAGTCCAAGGCATCCTTAGAAGCTGGTCTGCTGATGGCTAGCCAATACTCTAGACTGGATGTTCAGTTAGGTAGGGGTCCCAAACAGAACTATTATGTATTCCAATGCATGTACCGCTTTCTACACCATCTACAGAGAAAGTAGTGTGTTCTCCACAAATCACTGTCTATTTAGTAACGGCCTTAATGGATTTTTCATTAAAAGGTTTCCTAAAGTCTATAATACAGTTTCAAGCCCTTATGGTAAATCATATATAACTGCATTATGGCTAGAACACTAGGTGTAGCTGTATTACTTAGGGAGACCCGAGTATGTTTCTATCTTATAATGAAAAGTGTAATGTTAATCTGTGTTACACTGAAATTGTAAATTTCCTTATTATACAAAGAATGGTACGTGGATCTGTATAATACACAAGCAGCGCGTATTTCCTATAGCAAATTAAATATAGATTATTCACTCCAAGGTTGCTTACCATCTAAAATTGTATTTCTAGCTCTCCCATAACTACACTTAATGTATTCTATAGGTCTAAAATGCCCCCTACTGTTAGCAATAATTAATACAGCCAATATCCATGTCAGGCAATGGGACTCCAGGGGGGAGAATAAGAGGATTTCGGTTGAGGAATGGTCACTGTCCTGTCTTCTTGTACTTAGCCCACTAATACATCATTTAAAGCCCTGATTCAAGATCCTTCCCTAGAGGATTAGAGGCCAACAGGCAGCAAAGTCAGTGCAAGGAGAAAAACGTCCTCATAGGCTGTGATTTCTAATGTTCCATAGTGACCTTCTCTTATCCATTTATGTAACGTCTGCTTGTAGCTGTATGTTAATTATCTGTGATTACTGTCTTACTGCCTATGACTTTTTCCTTGAACAAATCCCTTTCTAAATGCACCACTAATTCCCAATTGTCAAGTAACATTCCTTACTTTTATACAGTTATAGCATATTTTAAGGGGAGATCAATATCTTACTGGCCAAGGACTGTGAAAATACACCAGAATAAAAACAGCATGGCCAGGGGCAAGGGTAGGGGGAGATGGTGGGACATGTGCCCAGGGCACAGGATGACAGTGGAGGCACCAACAAGCCTTGGAATGGGTTGTTACAGTTCTGTATTAGAATGTGGCTTCTCTAAATTGCAAGTTGTGGACAGTCGTAGGAACATCCCAAATTTGTGGTCCCCAAAATAGTCTCGAATTGGTGGCGTTAAACACTGATAGTCAGGAGTGCAGTCAGAACACAACAGGTCAGAGGACAAGACAGGGAAGTAGTAAGTAATGGAGCCAAGAGTCAGAAACAAGGATAGAAGTTTAGGTACTAGGCAGAAAATCTAAATGACAGGCAAAAGGCAAAAGGCAGGAACAAGATCAAGGCCAAGGACATGATCTAGGCCGATGACTAGAGGTGAACGAATTTCTCAAAAATTCGATTTGGCCGGTTTGCCGAATTGTTTGAAAAAATTTGGTTCAATCCGAATTTATTAGTGGCGAATCACGTTAAAAAATGGCTGTTTCCTGGCTGCAGCGAGCCTTTATAGTGGTGTAAAACACTGTGTCTTGCAGTAACACACATAGGGAGTCTGCTGTGTTAGTAAAACAATACTGTGAGTCAGTATGACATGCAGATGACAGGCGTCGCTCTTAGAATCACTGCACACTTCACTTACTTGGGCAGTTACCTGTAACTCAAGTCTGAGTTACAGGTCAATGTTAGCATTAAGGAGAAGCACACAGCAGCTGATTCCACATAGATGTCTACAGAACCTGTTCTATTAAAAGCTTACAAGTAGAGACCCCCCCCACCCCCACCCCCGACAGAGTGGAGTGGGTGTCAGGTCCCGTCTGTGGATCATCCGCCTTCACTCGGTCAGCATTTGGTCAGTAATCCATCAGTGTTGCTAATGCCAAAAAAACAGGAGTGGACTCAAAACAGAGATGACATGTGAATGGAATATTTGCATGTCTTCTGTGTTTTGTACCCACTCCTGCTTTGACTGCCAAATCATAAGCCAATTCTGATGCAAAATAGGGACCATGTCATGCAGGCCTTACAGCTGTTACATAGACAGGATCCGTTGTGCATCTCATTTTTCCTTCCTTCTGACAGATCAGAAGAAGGGTCAAAATAAATGATGATGTCAGCCTGGCCGAAAGGCAAAATAGTGGCCAAGCCATGAAGTGGGGAGGGTGTGAACAGCATGAGAAGTCCACAGTGTTGCTGTATGACATAGTGGTGAAGTGGAAGCAGCATGAGGAGACCACAGAGTGGCACAATGACAGTGTGGAGGTGGCAGCAGCAGCAGCATCAGGAGGCCACATAGTGGCACAATGACAGATGTGGATGTGGCAGCAGCAGCATCAGAAGGAAGCCACAGAGTGGCACAATGCCAGTGTGGAGGTGGTGGCAGAATCAGGAGGCCACATAGTGGCCCAATGTCAGAGTGTGGAGGTGGTGGCAGCAGCAACATCAGGAGATGGCCACAGGGTGGCACAATGACAGTGAGGAGGTGGCAGCAGCATCAGGAGGAGGCCATAGAGTAGCAAGGTGACATAGTGTTGAGGTAGCAGCAGTATCATGAGACCACAGAGTGGCAAGGTGACATAGTGTGGAGGTGGCAGCAGCATCAGGAGACAATAGAGTGGCAAGGTGACATAGTGTGGAGGTGGCAGCAGCATCAGGAGACCACAGAATGGCAAAGTAACATAGTGTGGAGGTGGTAGCAGCATCAGAAGACCACAGTGACCCAGTAACAGAATGGGGAGGTGGGTGGTAATACCAGTACCAGCAGAAGATGGTGGGTGAAAGAAGGAGCACTTGGCATTAGATGTATGGCATCAGGCGGGTGGCAGCATCAGAATAGTAGTTGAGGCAAGTAACCAGAAGAAACCGTTCTCTTTTTTAAAAGTGTTGGTGTGGCACCATGGATGATCTAGTCTGATGCATCAGGCATTGGTGGGTGGAAATCCTGGCTGCTCCATGCCTGATTTATCTTGATAAAGGTCAGTCTCTCCACATTTTGGGTTGACAGGCGAGCTCTTCTTAGGATAACTATGGCCCCGCGGCACTAAACACCTGATCTGATGCCACACTACTGGCCGGGCAGGACAGCTTTTCCAGGGCAAACTCTGCCATTTGCGGCCACAAATTCAGTTTGGCTACCCAGTAGTCCAGTGGATCTTCAATGTGGGGTGGCAGGGTGCTGTCCAAGTTTACCACCACCTGCTGGTTCAGTTCCCACACCAGGTCTAGCTGCTGCTGCTGGAGAGAAGTTTCTTCACTAGGCGGGTGAAGAAAACTGCTCATCAGCGACTCTAGACTCAAGTTGCTGCTGATGGAGCTGGAACTGCTCCTTCCCCCACCCCAGGGAAGGACTGCAGTACCAGCAACTTGACCAGGAGTATATTCATCTTCTGCGCCGTAGGATGAGTGCATGCATACTGTTGTCTCTTGGCAATCGCTTCGGTGATCAATTGCTGACGAAATCACTGACGAGGAGTAGGAGGAGAAGCAGGAGTATCAGGACCAGCAGATGATGGGAAGGACAGACAGCAAACAGTGCACTGACTGACTGCTACCGCCGCTGATTCTGTGAACCCTTGCACTACTACTTTCCAGGCGGGTAGGTGTCATGGGTAATGGGGAGGGGATAACACCAGATAACACACAGAAGGAATAGACTGGAGTCTAAGCTTCAAAGCTAAGGGAGAGGGATGGTGACCTCCTAGGAATCCCTAGACCTCTCCCTGACTCCTGCCAGTATGAGTAGACTCAGATGGTGGAAATTCTCATACACCAGAACCTTAGCCTTGGAGACCCGGGAAGACCCTAGGAGTGGTGGCAGGGAATGAGACTACTGGTTCCACCCCAGACAAAGGAACCAGCATCTCCCTGAGGCCTAGACAACAACACACACAAGCGAACAACAAAATGCACTTAGCTTAAAGAAGAATGGAGGAGCAGGAGATCCAAAGGAACAACACACCAGCTCAACTACCTCCAGCAGGAAATATCAACCGCATGGTAAGCAGTGTGAGTCAGAACTAAATTGAGCCTCAGTAATGGCCCACAGGCTGCACCTGACAAGTTATTACCAAACAAGAACACTGCAAGATGAAAACAGAGAGACTGTCAGATACCCTCACATGCCGCCAGTCTCTCAGATCTTTTCACCTCTGTCATGGGAGGGACTTTGACAGCAGGATCCTGCAAAGCGGGTGGTCTACCCCGGGCACGTTTGGCTCCCGACCTCCCACTGCTGCAACCCTGCTGACTCCCGGCCACACTAGCGACTTGCTGGCTCCGCCGCTGCCTCATGGGCAAGCTGCCACCCTCTTCTCCTGATGATGATGAAGCCCCTAATTCAACCGGCTCCCAAGTGCGATCAGCTGCATCATTATTATTGAGTACTATCTGCACGTCACCGATGTCCTCCTCAACGGTCTCTGGGTCAGGAGCCTGACCGCTTGCAACACCAGCTCCCACACCACTCTCCTCATCATTACTTGCCCGCCTAGTGGAGGAAGTGGCAGATGTCTCCTCCATATCTTGGCTGGCCAGTAGCTGCTGATTGTCCTCCCGTAGCTAGTCCTTGCTGTATAGTGGAGCTGAGCTCACAGCATATAATACTTTTCTGGCTGAGGGAACAGAAAAGGATAGAGGCAGGTTGAGGACAAGTGAGGGCACAGGGCCTGCTCCCAGGCCATGCCAACTAAGGGTTGTGTCTAACGAACCCACCGACTCTTGGTTGGGGGTGTCTGATGTCACTTGGGACAAAGTGGATGACCGAGTCAACCATTCAAGAACCACTGGGTTGCTGGTCAAGACACGACTGCTAGATGACACCAATAGCTTAGGCCTCTCGCTGCGACTCTTGCTGCCACAACCCCTTACTCTGCTGCTCCAGAAAAATTTAGGCCTCTGCCACTCCCCTGTACAGGGCCTGGCACTTCTCTGTCTGACATACTGTTAGATCAAATAAATAAATAAATAAATAAATAAAAAGGAAATTAAAACACCCCAAAAAACTCTCTAATCAGCCATTTTTTTCACTAATACATGCCAAAAAGGGCTTTAGAACATATAACTGCACAGATGAACAGCAAATGGGCCCTTATTTTTTTCCACTTATACACGCCACAAAAGGCTTTAGAACATAACTGCATCGCTAAACGGCAAATATTGATATTTTTTGCCACTAATATATGCCAAAATGCGCTTTAGAACATATAACTGAGAGGCAAATAGGCCCTTATTTTTTTCCACTTATACACGCCATGAAAAGCTTAAGAACATATAACTACACCGCTGAACGGCAAATAATATACATTTTTTTGCCATTAATACATGCCAAAAAGGGCTTTAGAACATATAACTGCACCACTGAACGGCAAATATATATATTTTTGCCAATAATACACGCCAAAAAGGGCTGTAATTTTCTCACTTCACCACACGACGGCAAATACTTTTTTTTGTGCCACCTGTCAAAAACGGCTTTAGAACATATAACTGCATTGCTGAACGGCAAATAGGCCCTTACGTTTTTACACTTATACATGCCACAAAAGGCTTTAGAACATATAACTGCACCGCTGAACGGCAAATAAAATATATATTTTTGCCACTAATACACACCAAAAAGAGCTTTAGAACATATAACTGCACCGCTGAACTGCAAATAATATATATATTTTTGCCACTAATACATTCCAAAAAGCGCTGCAAATTTCTCACTTCACCAGACAATGGCAGATACTTTTCTTTGTGCCACTAATACACTCCAAAAAGGGCTTTAGAACATATAACTGCACCACTGAACGGCAAATAAAATATATAATTTTGCCACTAATACACACCAAAAAGAACTTTAGCCACATATAACTGCACCGCTGAATGGAAAATAGGCCCTTATTTTTTTCCACATATACACGCCACAAAAGGTTTCAGAACAAATAACTACACCCCTGAACGGCAAATAATATATATTTTTTTGCCACTAATACATGCCAAAAAGGGTTTTAGAATATATAACTGCACTGCTGGACAGAAAATATATATTTTTATGCTACTAATAGAGGCCAAAAAGGGCTGTAATTTTCTCACTTCACCACACAACAGCTAATAAGCATTTTTTTCCCCACTAATACAAGCCAAAAATAGCTTATATACAGTATATTTGCCTCTAATACATGCCAAAAAGGGCTTTGGAACATATAGCTGCACTGCTGAACGGCAAATATATATATTTTTTGCCACTAATATACACCAAAAAGGGCTTTAGAAAACATAACTGCACCACTGAACGGCAAATAGGCCCTTATTTTTTTCCACATATACACGCCACAAAAGGCTTGAGAACATATAACTACACCGCTGAAGGCAAATAATATATATTTTTTTGCCATTATTACACACCAAAAAGGGCTTTAGAACATATAACTGCACTGCTGAATGGCAAATAGGCCCTTGCTTTTTTCCACTTATACACTCCACAAAAGGCTTTATGACATATAACTGCACCGCTGAACAGCAAATAATATATATTTTTTTGCCACTAATTCATGCCAAAAAGGGCATTAGAACATGTAACTGCACCACTGAACGGCAAATAGGCCCTTATTTTTTTCCACTTATACACGCCACAAACGGCTTTAGAACATATAACTGCACCGCTGAAAGGGAAATAATATATATTTTTTGCCACTAATTCATGTCAGAAAAGGCTTTAGAACATATAACTACACCGCTGAACGGCAAATAGGCTCTTATTTTTTCCCACTTATACACGCCACAAACGGCTTTAGAACATATAACTGCACCCCTGAACGGCAAATAATATATATTTTTTTGCCACTAATACATGCCAAAAAGGGTTTTAGAATATATAACTGCACCGCTGGACAGAAAATATATATTTTTATGCTACTAATAGAGGCCAAAAAGGGCTGTAATTTTCTCACTTCACCACACAACAGCTAATAAGCATTTTTTTCCCCACTAATACAAGCCAAAAATAGCTTTAGAACATATAACTGCAGCCTGTTAATGGTACAGAGCTGTATAATGGCAATTTGGCTATTTATAGGGCTGTGACATCACAGGGCTGGCTGGATGCTGACTGGCTGCACACCTGGCATTGTGGGTGATCCCTCATTCCCAGAATTCCTTGCTCCAAGTCCAAACACTTGCAGCAGCCATTTTTGTAAAAAAAAATGTGATTCGTTGCCACGAAGCGTGAGGAAATTCGGATTCAGTGCAAATTGAATTTTTCCTTCAATTCGGATCGAATTCCACTTTGTGATCTTCGATTTGCTCACCTCTACCAATGAAAAATGTTGAAGCAACAACACGGACAAAAGCCAGAAAAGGATAAACCTAATCGCCAAGCAAAGCACAGCAGTACAGTTCCCTTTTGAATAGGCCCGAGGCCTGATATCATTGTCAAGCACCGATTGCCTTGCTATCTTCAAAACCTTGATTCAGCCACGGATCTTGTATATTTATAACCTACATCCAACTTCACTAACATCAAAATTCAAAGACATCAATATTACGAGAGTTGCTGTGGGGGGTGCACAAGTAACACTCACATACAGGTCTTGGTTAACTAGGGTTAAAACTATCTGTCAGGTTGTTCTGGCAGAGAAACAGCCTGTTGGAGTTCATTGTAACTGACCATTTTCCACCATGAGTGCAAGCACTCATGTCAGGAGGACTCATGACGGAAACAGGCTGGATCACCTCCGGGTCCCATTATAGTCAAATGGATCTGGCAGTGCTCTGGCCCTATCTGCAGGAACAGCCTACCAGATAGTTTTAAGGCAAGTGTCAAACTAGCCTTACACCTTCGGGCCCAGAAGCTTTACCTTTAACTTCTTCTCAATACTTTTCCTACCCTACTTGTACTTTAGGACAAAGAGGAACATCTGTCCACCTAGACGCATTGACACGTTGTTCTTCACCTCATAGAACCAACACTGCTATGAAATCTAAATCTACTATAGGTCATCAAAGACGGACAACCAATGAAAAGTCTAAGCTGAAAGCCTTTTGCTTTTATATAATCATAAAACGACTCTTTAACTTACACAAGGAGCTTTTTTCTCAAAATCAGAAACGTCGACATCAGTCAACACTTTAATCATTCGACTGACACTCCACAAGTCACATTGAAAATCTCCTGTTTCAGAATGTAGGATATAATTACTGAGAAGCATCAATTATTTACTGGCTTCTGGTTCCTAGATCTTAGAATAGGCTTAATGTGTGATTTCTACCTAGGACAAGATCTTTTAATGTGTACTTTTATCTTTGGTAAACCATGACTGAATAGTAGCAGTTTCATAATATGGTATTATTACCAGAATAATTACCAAAAACACTACTGTAAACCAGACATAAAACTACAGGTTATCTGTAATGTGCATCCCATTCAAAGACAACAGGTTGTTTAGGATGGCTCTTACCCCATATTATACCATCTTCTATGCCATCTTTTAGAGGTCTAGGACTTGAGATCTCCAAAATCTTCCTGAAAGAAGTGGTCCTGTCACTTAAGTCACCTGTATAATGAAGTCAATGGTCTCAGCATCTCAATCTGAGAGGTTTACTACCTCTGGGACTTGCTGATATTTAAAGAACAGTACTACCTGAATTGCGAAAGCACACAACACATACAAGTGTGCTGTCCATTCACTTCTATGGGACTTCCAAAAATAGCCAAGCGAGAGCACTTGGCTATTTTCTAAAGTCCCATAAAAGTAAATGGAGAGTGCACCACACATGCAGGGCCTTCTCCAAACTCATCGCTATGCGACTGCCAGAAATAGCCGAGGAGGGCGGCTGCGCTTGCGCAGTACATTGTACTTCCCTTAAGGGGACCCATTCTGGAGATAGGAACAGGTCCCAGAGATGGGATTCACGCCTATCTGACACTAATGGCATATCCTACAGATATGTCTCAAATGTCTGAGATGGGAATACTCCTTGAAGGTGATTGAACACCTAAGATAGCTGTTGGCCCATAGCTAAACCTTTACCTGAAACTTATGTATGCTTGGCTCAGCTAAGAATGCATGTGTCCAAAATAGGAAGAGGGAAATAATAAGCTACTGGCAGAAACCTCTGGCGGGGGCTTACCATTAGTGTTGGGCGCGAATATTCGAATTGCGAATATTTATCGCGAATATCGGCACTTCGAGAGTTCCCGAATATTTAGAATATAGTGCTATATATTCTTATTTCAAGAATATTCTTGATTTTACACATGAGCCCTCCCTGCTTCTTGCTTGTGGGCCAATGAGAAGGCAACAATGTCTTTGTCTGAGCTTAGTAATATCCCTAGCAACCGACAGGAAAGTTGCCCACCCCTTACTATATAAGAACCTCCCCAGCAGCCATTTTCTGCAGTTTTTTACAGTTATGAGAGAGACAGCAGTGTCGTTGCTGTTCTCTGTGTTTAGCTGTCACATTACATAGTTAGTTCACTCATATATATAATACAGATAGTTAGTGGGAGATAGTCAGTGTATGTTAGATAGTAATATAGTGTAGCTGTTAGGTAGTGTGATAGGTTCTGCTGTCCATACATACATGCTACATACATACATAGTTCTGTGATGTCACAAGTTCACAACAATACTTAGTGCACCAATCACTAATATGTAGTCAGACCTGCTAAAATGTGAAGTTGCCCGTATTGCGCAAAATTTGCGCAATCGTGAATATATCGGAGCACTCTATCTGCATATAAAGCTATTGTAATTTTCTAACGTGCCAACCATTTTCTCCAGTCCCAGG
Source organism: Bufotes viridis (assembly GCA_033119425.1). NCBI lineage: Eukaryota > Metazoa > Chordata > Amphibia > Anura > Bufonidae > Bufotes > Bufotes viridis. The sequence continues at coordinate 236,914,220 of CM065594.1, read as the reverse complement.
AAACTTCAAGCAGCTTGATAAATGTAGCAAAAGTGATCCACACCTGTTTTGCGCGTGCAGTACGTGAATATTACACTGCCGATTTTCGTAAGCAAGAAATAATCGCAAATTCTCGAGTTCGCAAATATATGACGAATATTCGCCAAATATTCGTGAAATATCGCAAATTCAAATATTGCCCCTGCCGCTCATCACTACTTACCATCTGTAAGAGCAAAGGATCTAGCATGTTAGACTTCAATCATGTTGGATGTCATTCCCCCAACATCTGCCATCAAAAAAGAATTGGAATGCCCATTTCAACCAACATTTACTTAACCTCATGAACTATCCCATATTATGGCTCTGTACAACAAATCTATTGGGCCATACTGTACCTCCAGGTTTATATAAATTTAGATTGCATTTATGGAGGAAACCAACAGAGGTATACTGAGTGCCTATGACTCCATAGTATGGTAAATGGCTGTGCGTGTGTGAAGGAGTCAATTCTACTCAATAACTTAATCATTTAATGTAGTTAACTCAGGAGAATGGGAAAGGGCTAATTACTAATTCCAACAAATACTTCTGCAGATGCATCCCTTCCCTATGCATTAATTTAAAGGGGGTTTCCTACAGTGGAAAATGTGTCATCTATGCATAAGAGAGAAAGCTAGATGAAAGGAAAGGAGGTTTGAGTTAGGAGACACCCACCAATTGCTAGAATGGGTGTCTTGCTCTTTTAACCATGTTTTAACCCTGTTCATACATGTCCGACAATTCATTAATAGGGGACCCCTGTTTTAGTAACCAGTGGAGAGCCATCGATTGGTCCCCATCCCTTGGTCCCCTTTCAGGGTGGAAAAGGAGGTCTTAAGATGCAAAAGATAATCTTTTCACATACAAATGACGTTTGAAACAAGAAACTTCTATACACTTCCCCCACTGTCTAAGTTTCCAACATCCTACACTAAATTGTCTTAAATGCTATTCCAATTTAGCAAATGGAATTTATTATGTAGAGGAAGTTAATACAAGTCACTTACTATGTATTGTTATTGTCCAAATTGCCTCCTTTGCTGGCATAACTAGTTTTTCCTTTGCATTATACATTGCTCACATCCAGGGATTACAACCACTCTGCAATCCAGCAGGGGTCGCCATGCTTGCACACTACAGGAAAATGCTGGCTTCTATGGTGGCCAGGACCACGGGAGTGTACATAGGCATGCATGCACAGCAGCTCCCATCCCGTATCTGCTCTGCAGCGGTGTCCATAACACTTGAAAATGAGCAGTGTATAATGTGATGGAAAAATGAATCAAGCCAGCAAAGAAGGCAATATGTTTAGTACCCTAGACCTGGGGTACTACAATTGGTTTGTAAAGTAATGCTTGGTAATGTTCATGCAATATACCTTATACACCAGCAGACGGGGCATGGTTGATAGAAGTGGGCTGGTCCAATTTCCTGCTAAGGAAGGGGCAGATCTCATTAGGGGCACTCAAAGAGAGGAGAGTGAGGATTAAGGGAACATGCAATCCATCTCCTGCTCCTCCAGGCCATGAGGACCACAGAGTCGGCTCATCTAGCAGGACAGCTAAGGCTAGAGAAGATTTGGAAACTGCAGCATATTATTGTCAGCAGAGTGATAAAGCAATCAAGTTGTACAGACTCAGCTGCAAGATGGTGGGTAAAATGTTAAGACACCACCACCGTAGTTCAGGACAGTAATAGTTAGAAGCCTGCATCACACATTGGACACCTATAGTCACCAGTGCCAGAGTATGACCATGGAGAAGGGAATCAAGAGAGAGAGAGATACTGTCAGCTAGAAAACCTCTGAGTGTTATCTTTTGCCCATTGCCCCATTATCTCGGAGTATAAATTTGCCCTTTGTACAGACTGCTGCTGGATGTGCTGTTACTTGTCTTTGCACTCAGTAAAGAAAGACGTTCTTTGTTCTACAATCTCTGCCTGGCTCCTTTATCATCACTTATTTATTGCACCGAACCCCAGGGAGCAACGGCCTGAGGTAGAACACCATGACACAACACTTCATCAGGGCCACTATTATTCCCATCCTCTGCACTGGCCGCTCAGGGGGTAGCTGCATATGGACAATTACACTATATTAGTAAGTGCCTTGTATTAACTTTGTCTACATGATAAATGTAATTTGCTGAAGTGAGACAGCCCCTTTAAGATGGGAAAACAGTGAAACTGGCGGCTTTTAGTGTTAGCAACGTGCTTCATGTTGTATAGTGTAATGATTTCCATAAATATAATGCCTCCCTACAAATTAGTTTGCACATCTGTGTGTAAAACTGCTAAATTCAATTATACTTCAGGTTCTGTAACAGCAGATTTCATGCTATGGCTCCATCCTCCTAGCGAGCCAATAACCAGAATCAGAGGTATGAGTAGACCACGAAGGCGTCCCTGTGATGTGTGCTTATGTCTGGGGGCAGATTGTAACTAGATGTGATCATTTGCCCCGCACACAGCTGCATAGGGAATTTGTGTGTGAAGTGGCAGAAAAGATTTTAAATGCTTATGAAGTTCCCGCAGCCAAAGACATATCTAAACAGATGAATATATTAAGATTCATTAATTAGGGACTTTAATACAAATCCCTGAGGTTAGTTGGTATGCAGATCCTCAGCAGTGATTGCAGACTAGTGCAACGCTTCTCCAGAAATTGGTACTGCAGAGCATCGCATTGTGGAGAAGAGTTGCGAGCCCACGGTATAATTAGTCAGACATCAAGGTGAGAGGAGGATGTACCAGCACAGCAGAGGACACTGCATCAATGTCCTGCATTAACACTATAGGGTCACGGTGCACATCTTAGGAGAGCTGAATTCATAAAAAGTGCATGGCTTAGATTATATGATGCATGTGTACTATATCAAATTGTGTAGGTATTAGTGTTGAGCACGAATATTCGAATAGCGAATATTTTTATGAATAACTGCACTTCGCTAATTCGCAAATATTTAGAATACAGTGCTATATATTCGGAAAAAACGAATATTAGTCTTTTTTTTCAATCTGAACCCAAGATACCGTTAACGATGATAGAGAATATAGCGCTATGTTCTCTATCTTCGTTAATTCTAGCAAGCCAACCATTAGGAAAGTTATACCCCGTTCAAAGTTCCACTCGCAGTACGCGAATATTACATTACGTAAAATTTGCGTACTGCGAATGAAACTTTGAACGGGGTATAACTTTCCTATTGGTTGGCTTGCTAGAATTAACGAAGATAGAGCATGTAGCGCTATATTCGTTTTCTTTATCTCTGTTAATTCTAGCAAGCCAAGTAATATCTAAGTTGGATGCGCAATGCAAGAATATTAAGAATTATTACTCGCATTTTGCAACTAACTTGGAGCGGGGTATATACAACTTATTTATTGTTTGACTGGGTAGAAAGAATTAACGAATATGACGAATATGAATATAGCGCTATATTCTCTATATTCGCCAATTCTAGCAAGCCAATAGGAAAGTTGACTATAGACAGCTTTAAGTTGGATGCGCAATGCGAGAATATTACTTTACCTATTTTTGATAATAAATAGAATACTGAGTCCTTATTCTATTTATTGCAAAAAATAGGCAAAGTAATATTCTCGCATAGCACATCCAACTTAGAGCTGGGTACAGTCAACTTTCCTATTGGCTTGCTAGAATTAGCGAATATAGAGAATATAGCACTATATTCGTATTCATCATATTCGTTAATTCTACCCAGCCAAACAATAGTAAAGTATGTTGCATATACCCCGCTCTAAGTTGGATGCGCAATGCGAGTAATAATACCTAATATTCTCACATTGCGCATCAAAACTTAGAGCTGTGTATAGGCAAGTTTACTTGGCTTGCTAGAATTAACAAAGATAACGAATACAAATATAGTACTATATTCTTTATCTTCGTTAAAAGCGAAAACAGAGAATATTTTGCTATCTTCTTTCTTAACGAGGTTAACGAATTAAGAGCTATATTCTCTATCTTCGTTAATTCTAGCAAGCGAACCAATAGGAATGTTATAACCTGTTCAAAGTTTCATTCGCAGTACGCTAATAATACATTACGTAATATTTGCGTACTGCGAATAAAACTTTGAACACGGTATAACTTTCCTATTGGTTGGCTTGCTAGAATTAACGAAGATAGAGTATATAGCGCTATATTCGTTATCTTTGTTAATTCTAGATAGCCAACCAATAGGAAAGTTGCCTTTATACCCCGTTCAAAGTTCAATTCGCAATACGCAAAAAATTAAATTGTATATTATTCGCGATAAATAGTATAATGACAAATATTCACGAAATATTGAATATTCACGAAATATTGCAAAATCGAATATGGCACCTCCCTCTCATCACTAGTATAGAGAGATGTAGCACAGCCGGATTACCAGCCGCAATTACCAGACCTTCTATGGTTTTAATCAGGGATGCTCAACCTTCGGCCCTCCAGCTGTTGCAAAACTACAACTCCTAGCATACCCAGACAGATCATCTTACTGGAGGTCATGGTTGGAATCGTAGTTTTAAAACAGCTGGAGGACTGCAGTTTGGGTATTCCTGGTTTTGATGAACCTTAAGAATACTTAAAGCTCGATAGAGTTCTATAATGATCTACTTTTGGTTCAGTAGAATCACACGAGATCTCATGATATCTCAATATACTGTGACATGTGAGTCAGAGAGAACCATATTTCAGACAGAAACAATTCAACCTGACTGAACCAGAAAACGGTAGAAATTGTCATCAAATAGCTTGTCTGTATTTTGATGTTTCCGCTATGACTGAGCTTCTATGGAAGAACACAGAGTCCCTGTGGCCCCTTACTATCAAGCCAAATGGTGGCCGATACTGCCATGTATTAGGCTGGAATCACATATGCAGTTTTGAAACTGAAGCCTAAAGGCCCCCATACCCATTAGTGTTTTGTAGGCCGAACCCACCAAGAATGGTGGTTTTGGTCAACACACTAATGTGTGTGGGTAAAAGTGTTGGGCGCGAATATTGGAATCGCGAATTTTAATCGCGAATATCGGCACTTTGAGAATTCGCAAAGATTTAGAATATAGTGCTATATATTATTATTCGCGAATATTCTAGATTTTTTTATTCCTCTGAACCCCTGATCCCTCCCTGCTTCTTGCTTGTGGGCCAATGAGAAGGCTGCAATGTCTTTGTCTGAGCTTAGCATCATTCCTAGCAACCAATAGGAAAGTTGCCCACCCCTTACTATATAAGAACCTCCCCAGCAGCCATTTTCTGCAGTTTTTTGCAGTTCTGAGAGAGACAGCAGTGTCATTGCTGTGCCCTGTGCTTTACTGTGTCATTATATTAGATAGGTAGTTAGCTTATATATATAATACAGATAGTTAGTGGGAGATAGTCACTGTAGGTTATATCCTGATATAGTGTAGCTGATAGGTTCCAGTGTAGGGTGTTAGGTAATGTGGTAGTAGTTCTGCTGTCCACATATACACGCTACAGACATAGTGCTGTGATGTCACAAGTTCACAACAATACTTAATGCACCAATCACTAATATGTAGTCAGACCTGCTAAAATGTGAAGTTGCCCGTATTGCGCAAAAATATGCGCATCAATTGCCGATTTGCGCAATCGCAAAAATATATCGGAGCACTCTATCTGCATATAAAGCTATTGTAATGTTCTGCCGTGCCAACTATTTTCTCCAGTCTCAGGAGACTTCTAGCAGCTTGAAAAATGTAGCAAAAGTGACCCACGCCTGTATTGAGCACGCAATAAGCGCATATTACATTGCCGATTTTTGCAATCAAGAAAATAATCGCTAATTCTCGAGTTTGCGAATTTATGACAAATATTCGCAAAATATCACAATTACGCATATTGCCCCTTCCGCTCATAACTAGTGGGAAGTTCCCTGTTCTCCCCCTACAGATGATATCAAGAAGGGAGAGAGACAGGGGCGGATTGGGAGCTTAAAGTGGCCCTGGAAAAAAACATAAAAGAAGTCCCATGTTGTAGGCGGATCCAAATTGACAGAAGGGTGCCGTTGTACCAAGCCGTAATAGAGTAATGTCCGATCAAAAATTATTTTTTGCCTATAGCAGCGCCTATAACAAAGCCTATAAAACACAAAAACAACCCTAGTAATTCAGACAGTACAGACCCACAGACCACTTCCTCCATGATCCACAGTGGGTGACTGTAATCGGGGTCCCCGCAGTAAGACTAGACCACTATACGCACTTCTACAAGAGGCACACAAGACGTTAATTCTCTGCTCGCACACTTGTGATCGCTATCAGCCATCGCGCAGGCTAAATGCATAATTGATCAAAGCATCGTCAATATCACTGTCATTCCATTAATTAACAGCTCTGTAAGAGAATTGGTGGCAGAAGAGTGAAGGAGCAGGGGGTGGGGGATTATTGGGGATTAAAACACCTTAACCCCATGATTGACAAAGTAACAAGTAATTTAGCAACCGTAGACCCCAATCAGCAGCAGTATTCCTATGGGAGCGATTCCTGTATGCTGTCTATATATTCGCTGTAGTTTGTAATCATGGTGCTCGTCCACTCCTCAAACCTGAACCATTTATAAACTGGTTACACCATATTAATAATATCCCTGTGTCTACAAAATGTGAACTGCCATCTATTGTCATTGCCTAAAATATACTCTAGTTCACAACAATACCAGTCCTCTATGTCACTTGTATAATAGGGGACTTGCATATAACATACATAGGATAATCATTTCTAAAGAGGAGAGGATAATAGGTAAATGAAAAGCAATACGGAGCATGAAATTATAGCTTATGGTATATTTTTTATTAAGGAGATTATACTCTGTCTGTAGTACAAGTAGTGTTTGCAGGAAGGGGAAGTGTCTCCATTGTAATTAGTGAATTGCATGAATAATATGACATATTATATTGTACTCATCATAGACATTACCTTTAGGATGCTGAGACCCAGAATATCAGATTCTCTGCTCTTGTCCTGCAGTCTCATCAGATCACATGGAGTCTATTGACATGGTCCTTACAGTCATAAATGGCAGCCTGAAAGATGCAAATGTAGTGCAACAGAACTATAAAAAACTTGAAGTTCAATCTATCCGCTAAAGGAAGCAATTACCACAGATACTTTATAGCAGCAGCTTCAAAAGTTTGAGTTCACATAGGCACATAAAAATACTATGACTAGGACAACCCCTAAGCATCTGAAACAGAAGGTGGTGATGGTTGGTTACCCCTAGTCTCCCACCCCCTGCACAAGTGGCACATAATACAGTAGACTTACTGCACTACATACATATATTCAGTGTACAGTACCTCAACCAGTCTATCTTCATATAACAACTTGATAGATTATTAAAGAAACTCCCCAGTTTATTATTATGGACACGATCAGAGCTGAGATGACTTCTAGGTATAGACGAAAGCTCCAATTAGCCTCTTCTCCCCTGGACCTACCTTCTCAAAGTTGCTGCATGGACCACCATATTCCATCATCTGGTAGCATCTTGCTGCTGTGTGAGCAGGTAATGTGTGAATGTATCGGTACGGTGGGCCCTAGGCACCCCAGTCCGACACTGATTCCATGATTTTTCAAATTCCTGCTTTAGGCCTCATGCACACGACCGTTGTTTGATTCCGTGTCCGTTGCTCTGTTTTTCGTGATTTTCTGCGGACCCATTGGTTTTCAATGGGTCCGTGGAAACCTCGGCAAATGCACCGTTTGTCCTCCGCGTCCGTGGTCCGTGATTCCAGTCCGTCAAAAAAATATAACCTGTCCTATTCTTGTCCGTGAAAAACGGTTCACGGACCCATTCAAGTCAATGGGTCCGTGAAAAATGCGGATGGCCATCCGTGTGTCATCCGCGTACCGTGTCCGTTTTTTTTGCGGATCCCTTGGCAGGCACTTGGGAAACATTGTCAGCCTGTGTTTTGGTAAAATCTTTTGGGTCATGTCCGCTAAAAAAAACGGAAGACACACGGAAACACAACGGAATGCAAAAACGGACACGGATCACTGAAAAACGGAACCCCTTTTTGCGGACAGCATAAAAAAACGGTCGTGTGCATGAGGCCTTATACTGAATTCAGGCATTTGTCAAGGAACTCACTGTACAAGTCATCAGAATGTAGGATTCAGGGCATTTTTCTATTTCATTATTAAGCATGATGGCGACAAATAAGCGCCAAACGCCATCACTGATCATTAAAATAGAGGATGCGGCCAACCTAAGCTAGGCCTCTTATGTCCGCATACTTATCAACTTTGTAAGTCCCACCTGGGAACACCAACTTATGGCCAGGGCTCACATATGCCCTGTCCATTATCAGCTAGGGACAGCCCAAATTTGCCAGGGCTGTCCCTGAAAATTAGAGACCCTTCCTGCTGATATAAATAATGTTGCTAACTATGCTTCTGTAGCCAGGGGCAAACTGGGAACTTAAAATGACCCTGGAAAAAAGCTAAAAGTGACTCCATGTTGTTGATGAATCCAAACTGACAGAAAGCTGTACAACATGAGTAGGCAGGGACAACAGAAGTGGCAGTGGTGGGGTGCAGCACAAAATACCACCCCTTTTGTTGCAGTATTCAACTGTATCACTGTCTGGAGGATGGTAATGCAGTTGAATTCAGGAGGGCACCTATGGCCAGAGGCTAAGTGCATAAGTACCTGATGTTCCTACATAAATTAATGCTGAGAGCATCAGATTTTTATGTACCTGGCTGGTGGCCATGAGGAGGGCATGGGCTGGCCCTCTGGGCATCAGCGCACTGCAAACTTTCCTGTAGGGTCTATGGCAAGTCTGCCCCTGCTTGTAAAACCATAGCAGCAGCAGCATGGGCTAACCCTATGATACCTTCCCCCTTATATGGAGCTTCAAGATTATTCCATACTGAGAAATTTATGCACAGTATATGCTCTTTCCAACCTCATTTCACTTTTTCGCCTCTCATTTTCACAAGCTAGAGAGTGAACACAAGTGACCCCTTACAAACTGGCATTACATTGAAACTTAAAATGACCTTCAAATGAAGTTACATCTTATAAAACACCAAGTACCAATCAACTCCCTCCCCCCTCCTTCCCCCCTATTGTGCGAGTCTTCTGAACCAAAGGAAGTTCATAGCAGTACATTATCCATGCAGGGTAGATCTTACAAAGATTGCATTTCCATCTATATTATCCGCAATAAACAAAGCACTAGAATGTTAAAAGGGTTTTACAGTTCTTCAAAATTGATTACCTATCCTTGGGAAATGTCATCAATATTAGATTGGTGGGGGTCTGACTTTAGGCATTCTCACCAATCAGCTGTTTGAAGGGGCCACAGGTGAGCGCTGCATCCTTTTCATTGTTTAGATTGCTCAATAAACCACCAGTTGATCAGTGGCGGTATAGGCAGTGGGACCTCCACCAATTCTATATTGATGGCCTGTGCTATGGATTGGCCATCAATTTTAAAGAACTGGATGACTCCTTTAATTTTTCAGACCCAGAACTAAAAAGAAAAAGAAACGATATCTATATCTAACACAAACTTTCAATTATTTAATCGGGTCTTGAACTTGGAAAAGCATCCAGCCATTCAGGAGTTAAGCATAAGCGGAAGAGTAAATGACAGTGAAAAAAAAGATCATGAAAGGATGTCTAAAAAGGATGATGAAGAGGATGGCGCTTTGACAGCAGATTTGAATGGTCTGACATTGATTATAGCCTCTGTCAGACTTTCTTACCCTGCGCACTCCTTGTTTCTCATTCACCTTTGAGCTATCTTGCAAAGTTGATTTATTGTTGTCACCATCAAAAAAAGAACTTATATGTGGTGTGAGAATTAGCTCTGTAACAGTAGGTAAAATGGGACCAAATGTAGTCAGAGACAGTGATGCAGAAGACTATTCCAAACAGGGCTTTGCCTGTTCTTTATTTTAGATTCAGGCCCAAAACACAAACCAACCACTGCTTGGCTGAGCAGTAACGAAACAGCGGTAACGATGCGTTTTAGATGAGGGCAATAAGAAAAAAATATTTTTCATTAGACCTCAGATCAGACCTCCAATCTTAATTAGACCTCAGCTCACAACCCCAATCAGACCCCCAATGTTAATAAGACCCTTAATCAGACCTCAGATCAGACCCCCAATGTTAATAAGACCCCAATAAGACTTCAGATCAGAACCACAACCAGACTTTAGCTCAGACCCCAATGTGAATGACACCCATTCAGACCTCAGATGAGACCCCTATACTTCAGATGAGACCCCCATGCCGAAGAGCAAATAAAAACAAATAAAAATCAATTTACCTCTATGCTCCTATGATCCAGGAAAAAATAAAGTTTCACATGACCAAGAGTATTCCAACCCTTTGCTGTGACATTTAAAATTTAGCTCTGTGAGCTTCTCATTTCTCTTGATCATCTTTGAGATGTTTCTAAACCTTAATTGCAGTCGTTCTGTGATGAATTCAGTTGATTGTACATGATTTAGAAAGACACCCCCCTGTTTATATAAGGTCTCAAAGCTGACAATGCTTATCAGAGCAAAAACCAAGCCAAATGGAGGAAAGAACTGCCTGTAGAGCTCAGAGACATGATTTTGTGGAAGAACAGATCTGAAGATCGGCACAAAAAAATTCTACTGCACTGAAAGTTCCCAAGAGCACATCGTTCTTGAATGGAAGAAGTCTGGAACAACCAGGACTCTTTGTAGAGCTAGCCACCCCACCAAACTAATCAAGGGAGAAGGGCCTTTGTAAGAGAGACAACAAAGAACTAGTCCCTCTGGCTGAGCTCCAAAGATCCTATGTGCAGATGGAAGAAACTTCCAGAAGGTCACCAATCACTACAGTATTGCATCAATCTGGGATTAATGGCAGAGTGGCTAGAAAGAAGTCTTTGTTTGTAGTTCTTTTAAAGTTATTCTTTGTTTCTAGTATTTAACAAAAACATTTCTTGTAGGGATATGCCAGGAATTTGATACTGATGGCTTATCCACTGTAAGATGATTCTGAATGGACTGTTCAAAATTGCCTTACGAAACTTCAGAGATAACAATTTTCAACAAAATTCTCTTATTTTACAATCAGTTTTTGTTCCCTAAGTAATAACTGTCATGCTTCAAACATTACCTGCAGGATGACTGGATGAACTTTTTACCCACAACTGAGTTTGCCTACAGTAGGTCAATTTCTCACCGCCGTTGAGATGCAAGCACCAGTTTGTACCTGATCATCCTTCATGACTTTCTAATTCCAGTTTCTATTATAGTGGTGACAGATAGGTTAACCGCTGTACAAAAGGTTAAGAAGAAATTCAGACCAATTCTTTTTGCCTTTTAACTAAAACTCTCACATTTTGAGATGCACTACTATAGATAGGTCACTTCCAATTCCTGCTTAGGTTTCCATCTACTTAAGTTTGGCACAAAGAAGTGTCAGGCACCTTGCAGCAGGCTGTTCTGGAAATTTAGTTAAATCCTGCCACTACCAGCATTTTGTAGATCTCAAAGAAGAATATGTTGCTAAAAAATGTGTTAGATTCAGAAATGTGTTCAATATCTGGTTGAATAAGGACAATGGCCAAAATTTATCAAGACTGACGCTTCTTTCCAATGTGGTGATGCACCAAAATTATTAAGAGGTACACACTAATTACTAATTGTGGTGCCTTTTGGTTGGTCTAAGTGTCAGAATCTGAAAGTTATGCCACCAAGGAGCTGGTGAAGATTTCAGGTAATACGTACACCAGAAAACTGCTGGAAATAATGATAAAGGTATCGGGATGCTTAGCCCTACCCAACCCACTAATGTCCAGTCCACTTTTAACAAAAGTGGTGAGCAAAGCTGAGAAGGAGCACAAAGTCACAATTTTTTGGGCCAAAACAGGATTTCTGCAAACATTTGCCAGTCTTTTACCCCACATTTCTGGTGGAAGGAGTATGATAAACTCCCCAAAATATGTTAAGAACTTGATGGAAACAAGAAGACATTGTCCAGACTCACCGAAGAATCTTATCTCATAAACATTTACAGATCAGCTACTTCTCTACTGTTCTACTTCATTCACCCAGGACACACCCCTGAGAAATGACCTACCCACTGAGCTGCCAGCCTGAAGAGAATCTAGAAGAGCAATTGCAGCAATGAATTGGGGGAGCTCTGAATCCATGGAAGGTACAGGACTGGTTCTAGCTTTGCTAGAAACAGATTTTCACGCACTGTATGATGTCTGATTTTTATTTTCTACATGATTCATAGTATAACCCCTTTAACCACCAAGAACTCTGATAACATAAAATTATCAAAAAATACTCAATATTCTGCCAATGCAACATAGTACAATGATAATAACTTCAATTACATGGAATTAATAAATAAGAGTACTCTTCTTAAGTAAATGTGTGAAACAATAAAGATCATTTCAGGAACACCGTATAAATCATGTGAATCCATTGCACTTAAGTTTTTACATTAAAGCTAAGTTTATACAGTTTTTCTTCATACATATTTTTTTAATGGATTATGACGAATATCTCAATGAAATGCTTTAAATGTTATGGAAGTCTTTTGAAACTGCTAGAAATCCCATTACCAACCACTCCAGCTTTCTGTTTATTAGGATTAATAGGCACCGTCCTCTGTTCTAATTACCAATGTATCTTTATACGGGAAACCATATTTCTAGCTAGAAAAGCTATTGCAATCCGATGGATGGCCCCAAGGCCCCTGAACATATGTATGCTTAAACAACTTGTAAGTCCGGTCATTGCCTGTCAAAACATGGGGCAGATATATTGAGATAAATTTATTTTGGCCAGAATATTTTGCCTTCGCCATTTTAGTTTGTGCCAAATTTATGATTTGGGTTGTTAAATGTGTCTAAATCTGTGATGTTGTTTTAGAAGTGGTGAAGGGAAGATGTGATAGATTGCGCCACAAAAATCTGAATGTTACACAAATTTTATACCACCTTGGAGCTGGTATCCTTTTTGTTTAAAACCTGTCCCAAAATTTGTCAAAAGACTGCAACAGAACAAGGTAGATGTTTGGTACAAAACTTGTGTTTAGCATGTTGCAAATGAAACAAAATAGTGCTGAATACCCATCAGATATTTGGCACATCTCTGCCCCATGGTCTATAAAAAACTTAATTTGATGACAATACACAAAATGTGAGATGTTTGTTGTGTCTCCATTAACACAGTTCTCCTCTTCCGCCTTATGTCATTCTCAGATTCTACCACCTCAGCTGCCCTTGTTTAGAAGTCGATATGTGGACAGACAAATGTAAACAGCACACCTTTGCAGGAACTAGTGAACTGGAACCTATTGCTCAGGCACCTTCCCACAAGGAAATGTGTCCTAAGCACCACTAGGTGACCAACCATTGGCTTGGAAAGATTAAGGTGTGCACACTGGCACTTTAAGAACCAGAGAGAGCGCACCCTATGGGCAGCAAGAGGCAATGTTGGCAGGAAGCAGGCTACAGTCTGCATGAAGAAGATAGCTGCTCCGGAGGCTGAGCCAACTGAGATTGAGGAAGGAAAGACCTGCAGGTCCAAGCCACCAAAATACAGGAGCAGTGGAGCTGGTGAATAGAGTGGTGGCCATGCCCGTAAGGGAGAGATGAGCACTGGTATGCATTTGGCCACCGTCCTAACACAATGGTATATCATACATTATCATAACTTTTTAATTGTTTCATGTTAGTATAACAGCTTATTTGCAACCTTGCTTATCGTTCTTGGATTTATAAACCTTAATTATCATTTTTCAATTGTTGGATAGGTGGTGGTGCAGCAAGCCCCTGAGGAGCCAGTGCAGAGGATGGGAGTGGTAGTGGCCCTGATGAGATGTTGTCACATTGTACTCAGTCAGGCCATCCCTTCCTGGAGTTCATCGCAGTGAAAAGGTAGATTAAATAATCAGGGCAGAGGTAAACGTATAACAGTCTCTCTTTACTTAGGGCAAACTATAACTTGTAGCACATCCAGCAGTATTAAGTACAAAGTGCAGTTTCTGGCACCAGATGAGGAGATATGGTGGTAGGTTGGATGACAAAAGGTTGGCACTATGAAGCACTAGTGGATATAAGTGTCCACTGTAATACAAGCTTGGTGTTAGTCTGGCCTAGTGATTTAGGTAGGTGGTGGTGTCTGAGCTGTTTTCCCTCCTCTTGCAGTCTTGATTGTAAATCTGTGTTTTGCTGATCATTCTTGTCCGTCAAGCATTTTCTTGAGACAAGATTAAGTTGTTCTCATAGGAGAAGGATATCTGGTTCATGAGTTTCCCTCTGGAGTGTTGGTCTCACAGGGGAACAAGATATGGTACCTGCGAGTGGAAACTCTGACATGTGCTTCCTCACTCCCCTACTATCAGAATAGGAACTCCTCCTCTTTCATTGCGAAATTCACAAACATTTGTCTGCCAAATGAATCCGAAGTTTTGACGATTTGCTTAGGAAGAATCGCAAAAACAGGAGACTATAGCCATTTTACTGTGTAAGTTGTTTGGGAAAACAGGAGGGAGAATAAATATAAAGGATCACATGACATACGATGGCTGCCTTAGGTTGGCTCAGAGGATGACGCACAGCCTGATCAGTGAATCAGAGAACAGGATCCTGGCAGGTCTTTTTGTGTCTTTTTGCTCAGTAGGAAGATTGCAGCTAGCGATCTGAAAATGCAGTTTTGGCTGTGTCTGCATTGTAAACACAAGCTAGAAATATAGGTTTGATAAGGAAAGTAAAAGAAGAGAATAGGGAGAGTATAATTATATAATTAGGTAGATTTAGGGTTTTCTTACGGAATGCATAGAAACATTGTGTGTGAGTCTGACAATGTTGCTTGGAGTCAAGGGCCACAGCATTCCTCCTGCTCCAGAAAAGCCTTTCACTTCATCATCTCTGTGTTCAATGACACCTCCGAGTGAGGCACCTTTTTTTTTCCTAAGAAGAGGCAATGAAACCCCATGCACTATGGAAGATACTCAAGGGAGTCTCTCTGTTGATTAGTTCTGTGAGGACATTCAGCGTTTGGGCTACCATTAAAAGTAAGTTCAGGGGGAAGTGGGGGACGCCATGAATAGCTGTGTTGGTGTTAATGGTAGTAGTAGTGGCACTTGTAGTCACATTGGTGGAGGGGGTGGTGGTAGGGCAAACCATTATGACATATCACAGTTCAATAAAAGTGGCGGGGGAAGTTGGATGAGGACTATGACTGTGTTGGCTAGGACCTTGTAGCCAGATAGGGGAGCTGAGGGGAAGGTAACATCAAAGGGGGAGGGTGAAAGTGCCAGTAAACAGCAAAGGCAATGTACAACCAGGATGGCCAGATGTACTTCTATTATGGTCAACTCGAGAACTTGTGATCCTCTGGATAGGTCATCAGCAGGGACATAGCTAAAGGCTCATGGGCCCTGGTGCAAGAGTACAGCTTGGGACCCCCTTTCCTCAGTGCCTTTTGCCAAGGGGCAGGGGAGTACATAGCCGTCCTGCTGCCTGAGGCAAAAATTTAAACTGCAGCTTCCCCCATTCCAAATTCTTGACCTAAACCCTTCCCTCTAGTCAGAGGTGTAACTTGAAGATTCTGGGTCCCAGTACTAAATCTATAACAGAGCCCCCCCAGCATGCACTTTCTATACTACCAGTGTCTTTTTATGTGGCACAGGGGTCTTTGGGCCCCCTCAGGCTCCTGGGCCCGCTACCTCTGTACCCCCTATAACTATGCCCCTGGTCACCAGTATCTGATCAGTGGGGTTCTGATAACCGGGGCCTCCGTCTATCAGCTGTTTTCTTACTGTTTTCCTTAGGCCAGTGACGTCAAGTTCATTGGTCACATGACCAATGTGCAGCTCAGTCCTATTCAAGTAAATGCGATACCAGGCACAGCCGCTGTACAATGTACAGCACTGTAGTAGGTTAGCTGTGAGAAGACCGCAGTCCTCACAGGAGCACCGGTGCCTTGGCAGAGGCCCCAGGTGTCAGACCTCCACAGATCTGATACTGATGACCTATCTAGAGGAAAATAGAAAAAAGAGAAAGACAGGATAGAAAAAAGTCCTAGGAGACTTTGGAGTGTCATATATCAATTTTCAAAGCAATTGGGGCACTTTTGACTTGGGTAGAATAAATTCGGACACAAATCAGGTTTTTTGAAAAATTCAAGGAATCGAGCACTAAATAAATTTCAAAATGTTTGCTCATTTCCAAACCAATCCATTTCCACCTCTCCAAAAGCAGCATTGCTGGTGTATTATTACCTGAATTATGATGGGTGACCCCCAGCTTTTCCGTTGTATCTGCATTGTACCACTATTCAAGATATAAAGATGTGTTATTTGTTGTAGTGATGGTTCACAAGCTGCACCATGTAGATGAAGTTACAACCCTGTCCTGTTTCTCTAGACTCAAGGGATATTCCCACCTACATGATGTGCCATAAATGTGTGATCGGCGTTGGCCGTGAGCTTCCTAATAATCAAGGATTATACAAAGTGGTAAATTCCTTTAAGGAAATTAATTCACCAATATTCACTGAAGTTCTGTTGATATGACAAGGAAACCATAGAACATACAGCTGGGGGTGGATGTGAAAGGCACGTGTCAGACTATGAAGAATGAATCAACTGTTTGATTGACATTTGTTCATCTCGAAAACTACAAGAATTTCTATAAGTAATAACACCTGTCTTTATGTGAATCAACTTGAAGGACGTTTCTTATCAACCACATGGCCCTGCATGTAAATAAAGTGGACGTGAGAGATTTAAAAAATATAAAATACTATCCCCCTTCATGTGTTTGTTTACAAGCTTGTATCTCATTTTCTTCAAAGAACCACTTGTGACAAGAGGGGGCTGTCCAAAGGGAACATCAAAAAGACTTCTTCACTATACCTTTATATGAAACACTTGCAGGCGTTAATGGTGGAATATACATATATACTGTAGACATTGATAGATCTTTGAAAGAAAGTTTGGGATATCATATTTCTTCTTGGTGACTTCAACTCTTTTATCTCGCAGGTGCCACAAAACAGCAATTAAAAAGAAACCGCAGCTACTGAAATCTACTCTTCTTTGATGTTTTGTGTGTAAGAGGATTGAGGCTGCTCCCTGCGTGCGTTAATCTATCCACTGGACCTTGTTAACCGATCCAAGATTAATGAAGCTTTTTTTTATGCCTCCCTGTCATTGTAGCTATATGCTTAACTCCCTCTGTGCAGTAGACACAGACAACACACCTCTACAGGAAGAGTCACCGAGAAGGCACAAAAGGGACATTTGGAGTATTCTATTTTAAAAGTTAATTGGCATTTCACGTTCTTCACAAATCTATGTTATAGGTACAGCCAGTTTTAGTGGAAAGTATCCTGTCCATTCATAACTAGACAGTAACATGACCACAGTATCTGCCAACTGAAGTGGATGACTACTTTAGAAACAACAACACCACGGAACCACAAGGTATCAAAAGAACCTTCTTCGTATAGGTTGACTATGAGCCACATGTGTAGTCACATTTTTATTGATGCACCCTTTAGGAAACCTCCATTAGTGTATTCTTAGGCAAACCCACTGAGAACGGCAGGTTTGGCCAACAGTTTAATGTGTGTAGGGAGCTCCTGACAGTTCCCGGACATCATTTGAGAACGATTGGGACAACTGAATATTTTCGTCCAATCCTTTTGTTTTCCCAGGAGATAAGCCACTGCTAGAAGTACAGTATCTGGTAGTGGCTTTCTCCTCTTTCACTATTAAATGCATACTGTACATTTTCAGCCAAAGTGAACATGTATGTGTACGGGGTATCTGGGAAAGTGTCGGCAGAGATAGTTGTTAGCCGAATAATTATTTTTCTGACAGCTACTGAGTATGTATGACCACCCTAAAATTTAAACAGGAATAACCTGAAGTTCATGAGCTCCAATGCAAAATCTGTAACACGGCCTTCTTCTTACAATGTCCCATTTATAACACAGTTTTTCTTAAGTGGCAGAAGAGCTGTTGGCACCCCACAGGCATCAGGGCTCAGCTGTGAAGGCTATCTCTTCAAACCCATGGGTAAAGTTACAGTTATACCCCTAGGTAAAGAGTAAAGCTGGAGAGTTCATCAACCTCTACCAAACCAGTGATTGCCATCTAAAGCAACTTGACAGATTAAAGCTATAATCTAATGTCAATGAGTTGTACTCTCACTTTATAATGGATGGACAATATTTCGGTAGAAAATTAGCTGTTGGATGGTAAACAACTTGCCACCTCAAAAGGGTTGTCCAGTTTTGAAAACATATTTTCAATTATTGAATTCTGGGTTAATAGATTGGGATCTCCCATTGAAGACATTCAAGTTTTAGACACAGCGGACAGTAGTTAATAAGATTATTTCTCCCTCTGAAGGACCCAGTACATTTGTGCTTTACCAGACAGCCCATTGATTTCAGTAGGAAATGTGTGATTCTTAATCTTCCCTGTGGTGGCACTGCAGGGAGAATAAAGCCATGCTTACAGGTTCCTCCACAGATTGCAGCTGAACACCATGTGACAAGTTTATTACTGAAGAACCCATCCAACTAGAAAACAATTGTCCAAATCAGACAACTCCTTTAAGATTCAGATTTATAAACCTTTTGCTTAGAAACTAGAGAAAAGAGGTGAGCGAATTGATTTACCTCATCAAGCAGAGTTCTACACCTGTTAGGGGGTGTCCCCAAAGCTGAGGACTCCCCCTATGCAGCTTCATTGACAGGGCCAGACATCTCAGCTGACCCTGACAATCATGCGCTTATGATTGTGCTCTAAGTAGCGGCATAATCGCGGAGGCTTTGTATCTGCTACTGGACAGGCGTTGCGTCTGTGCCATTACTTAAAGCATCAGCACAGGCACGAGATTGTCAGGCCTGGCCAAGATGTCCGGCCTTGTCAATCAAGGGGCAGGGGGAACGTCCTTAGCTTCAGGGACATGCCGTCGCAGGTGTAGAATTCTGCTTGATGAGGCAAATCAATTCGTATCAATAGATTTGCTCGTCTCTACTATGGAAACGACTTATATTCTGTTTCTCTATATTAGTCTTGTGTCAAATGATGACCTATGATATATGTATATGGATGTCTCTTGGCCTAAATAGACTAATATAACAGGTCACAGTGAATATGTTTAATTGTGTTTCTCCCCATTTTTCTTCTTTTCATCTGGGATCTCCATTTGCTGCATAAAGACTTTACTTGTCCTAGGATAATAATTAAATAATTAATTAACATTCATCAAAAAATAATTACAATTCATCAAAATGTAGCCATTTTGATGAACTGTGATTCCATGAATTGTAATGATTATTTTTGTACATTATACATGACCCCTAGCCTTTGACCTTATTTTGCCGTATTCCACACTGCCCCTGAACTGCTTTCTATTTCATCTTTTTCTCTGGAATCCATAGAATGATGTTGATTTAGCCATCAAATGATTGGGTCTAAGCATAAAACTATGTACAATCTGAATAACGGCCTCAAAGTCCCCTGTTTTATTGGTCTGAAAAAAACAAAAAAATAAACATTCTGTTGATCTGCTTACGCAATAAACTTCAAGGTAGACCCAGATATGATACTGCTCCCCATAGAGAATTAGGAACCTGACTCAAATTTTGACCTGGTGCATAAACATCTACATTTCTCCTATGTGTCTTCTCCTGACTTAAGTTTTTCTCTTAGTAGCTCAGCAAGAAGACTGAGTCTCCCTTGAGACATCTGAGCTGTCTGATGCAGAAGAAATGTAGAATATGCTGCCACAGGGGAACTGTACCAAGCAATGAGGGGTGCGTGGGATGATTATGTGCAATCTGTGGGTGAGTGTTAAGGTGACTGTGGTACTTTTTAAAGCAATATTGGAACTAAATTGCTGGCAAATTTATGTGGAGCCGGTTGTACTATAACTAGTGCATATGTACATTTCATTTTTATTTACTTTAGCATCCTATATTTTTCTTGTCTTATTTTCTTTCCATGTAAATATAGGAGCAAAGTTATGCACAAAATATTCATTTGAAATTCATAAAATTATGATTCCTCTCAAATGCATGAATAAACTAACTAGCCCACCATGCAAACTTTGATATATGCTGCTTACTATGGTTTAAAGGTATGTCTTACCAGGAAATGGTGATGTCAAAGGAGTTCTGATGGGGATCTGACCCAAGGGACCCCAAATGATCATGCAAACGGAGGTCCTGATTCCCCCTGTCCCATCATAAATAGTACCAGCAGAGTGCTCCATTATAAGCAGGCAGAGTGTCCTGTCATATCCGGCAGAGTGACCTATCATAAACAATACTAGCAAAGTGCCCCATCGTAAGCAGTACCAGCAGAGTGCCCCATCGTAAGCAGTACCAGCAGAGTGTCCCATCATAAGCAGTACCAGCAGAGTGGCCCATCATAAACAGTACCAGAAGAGTGGCCCATCATAAGCAGTACCAGCAGAGTGGCCCATCATAAGCAGTACCAGCAGAGTGGCCCATCATAAGCAGTACCAGCAGAGTGGCCCATCATAAGCAGTACCAGAAGAGTGGCCCATCATAAGCAGTACCAGCAGAGCGGCCCATCATAAGCAGTACCAGCAGAGCGGCCCATCATAAGCAGTACCAGCAGAGTGTCCCATCATAAACAGTACCATCTGAGTGTCCCATCATAAGCAGTACCAGCAGAGTGGCCCATCATAAACAGTACCAGCAGAGTGTCCCATCATAAGCAGTACCAGCAGAGTGGCCCATCATAAACAGTACCAGCAGAGTATCCCATCATGAACAATACCAGCAGTGTGTCACATCATAAATAGTACTAGCAGAGTGTCCCATCATAAATAATACTAGCAAAGCGTCCCATCATAAATAGTACTAGCAAAGTGTCCCATCATAAGCAGTACTAGTAGAGTATCCCATCATAAACAATACCAGCAGAGTGACCCATTATAAACAATACCAGCAGAGTGACCCGTCATAAACAGTACTAGCAGAGTGTCCCATCATAAATAGTACAAGCAGAGGGTCCCATCATAAGCAGTGCCAGTAGAGTATCCCATAATGAACAGTACCAGCAGAGAGCCCCATGATAAATAGTACTGTCAGAGTGCCCCATAATAAATTGTACTAGCACAGTGCCCCATCTTAAGCAGTACCAGCACAGTGCCCCATCATAAGCAGTACCAGCACAGTGCCCCATCATAAGCAGTACCAGCACAGTGCCCCATCATAAGCAGTACCAGCACAGTGTCCCATCATAAGCAGTACCAGCACAGTGCCCCATCATAAGCAGTACCAGCACAGTGCCCCATCATAAGCAGTACCAGCACAGTGCCCCATCATAAGCAGTACCAGCACAGTGTCCCATCATAAGCAGTACCAGCACAGTGTCCCATCACAAACAGTTTCAGATTACTATACCCTCCATAGTAGAGGTGATAAGTGGATTAGTGGAGGTTCAACCACTGGGACCCCCACCAATTACAAGAATAGGGGTCTGTTCTTGTAATTGGTGGGAGTTTGAATGGAGAGGTCATTGAGAATGCACACTGCCGCTCCATTAAAAGTTTATGGGACTGCAGCTGCCAGCAGCATTTTCTGGATATTTGTCTGCTTTGCTAGGAGTTTGGAAAGGTGGGTAATTATGCATATTTCACCCCAGTTAATAATACTTAATAACTTGTCTCTGCATCAGTATTGATAAATCTGAACCCTGGGTCAGTTTCTCCAGTGCAAATTATAAAATGTCTTTGAAAAACAGTTATTGACTTTGTAACACATTGTGAATATATCTCAGGTGTTAAAAGTAAATCTGTGTAACGGTACTTAATCACACTGTATAACCAATGCATTGAAATACAGCAAGGCAGTGACACATTGATTATTAGCGCCACGTAATTTTTTGCCACATTTCATACATTTTTTGCTAAGAATAAAAAGCATATTGACTGCGTGGGATTGTTTTTTCTTTAAGAAGCAAAAGTTTCAAACAATGTAGAAAAGAAACAGCAAGAAATCACATCAGGGGAGGGGTAAGTGCTGTCTAGCTAATTAAGAGTTAATCACAATAATAATCATGGATAACTTTTGGAAGGAGGCTGCAAGAATGAAAAGTAGAGAAATCTAAGGAATCAAAGAACGTTATTATTAAGACCAAAGGGCAAAGCCACCTCTGCAGTTTCTGGCTGTTTGTATTCCTGTCTCATACAATGTATTTGTGTCAGCGGTTGTTGTTTCCTATCAAGTGTATGCAATTATTATGTCTGTCACTTTATGAGTTCATTATGTTTCTAATTGGAACAAAACTAGATAGACCTGAAGAGATTACGCATGCAGAGATATATGTGCAGGGGAGCAACAGACATTATCAGTAATAATTGGAGTCGATTTAGCATTTCATATGATCATTATTTAAAGGGGTTGTCCAGCTTTTTTTAAGTGATAGTCTGCAGTCAGGATCGGCAGGGATTCGACACCTCATACCCTCGCCAATCATTTGTTTGGGTATAGCTCTGTCATTGGAAGTCGGCAGCACAACTACACAGCTCTGTAAACTGTGTAGATGACAGAGCTCATCGCTGCAGCACTACTCCCATTCACTTCAATATATGTAACTCTATCCACTAAAAGGTTAATGGTGCTGTGCAGTTTTGAAAATTGAGCTACACCCAAACAGTTGATCAACAGGGTTATCCCCCCCCCCAATCCCCTGATCAGCTAGTGATGGCCTATTTTAAGAATAAGCCATAATTTCATAAAAGCTGGACAACCCCTTACAAATTGGAATCGTATCTGGACATTTATGGCATATCCACAGGATATCCTGCAGATATATATCAGAAATGTCCAATAGGTCTTGTTCCTACAGTAACTCTGGAACAAAAAAGAGTTAAAGAGTCACTGTACTTTCACACAGTTTCATTTCATTTATTGGAAAATGATGTAAATACAAAATTTCTAAATCACATCATTTAAAATATATGCCTGAATCCACTTAAAAAAAAAAAAAAAAGCTGCAAAGTCCTGGCCACTAGGGGGTCTCACTTCGTCCTAATTTGCAGTCCTCCTTATCTTTTCTGTGATTTCCAGAGCTGAAAACAAATACAGTGGGAAGTAAGGGAAAGGATGTCAGTGCTAGCAGATTCCACAGAAAGGAGACACCCCCTGCATGTGAGAGAAATGCATCTAGCTGTGCGGCTGAAGAGGGGAATAATCAGGATGAAAAATACATTAGGGAAGTCAAAAAAGAAATATTTCTACACAATTATTACTGTACAAAGAAGCACAGCTCAGCCATTATTTTTTTCGAAACTCATGTACGGTTTAAGTAAGCATGGATGTCCCATAACAGTGAAATATTAAAGCCATGCTCTCTCTGTTCATGACAGCATGCAAAGGGTACCTTTTCTTGAGTTACGAACTGACATTTTCTTAACCAATTCCAGACTAGGCCATTTACCCCCTTCCTGACCAGGCCTAATTTTGAAAATCTGACATGCGTCACTTTATGTGGTGATAACTTCGGAATGCTTTTACTTATCCAAGCCATTCAGAGATTGTTTTCTCGTGACACATTGTACTTCATGTTAATGGTAGATTTGAGTCAATATGTTTTACCTTTATTTATAAAATAAATCCAAAAGTTAACGAAAATGTGAAAAAATTCACTGTTTTCTTAATTTGAACCTCTCTGCTTTTAAGACAGATAGTGATGCCTCATAAAATATTTATTAGTTAGCATTCCCCATATGTCTACTTTATGTTGGCATCATTTTAGTATTGTAATCATTTTTTTGGGACGCTAGAAGGTTTAGAATTTTAGAAGCAATTTTTTAAATTTTTAAGAAAATTTCCAAAGTCAACTTTATTAAGGACCAGTTCAGTTCTGAAGTCACTTTGTGGGGCTTACATAATAGAACCAACCCATAAATGACCCCGTTTTAGAAATGACACCCCTTGATCGAGCGTAATGACGTGAAAACGCCACATCACGCTCTCCTCCTCCTGCCCACCTCCCTCCTCCTCGTTCTCCGGCTCCCCGGTTGATGCTTTGAGCCCTGGGCACGCCTGAGCCCTCTGCCGCCTGCCGCCCCGAGAAAACGCCGGACTCCTTGGGCCTCCAGCTCTCGCTGCCGTTTGTTTCGAGCCCGCTGCCTGCTGCTGTCTGCTGCCACTCACAGCGAGGGTGAGCTTCCAGACCCCCCCCCTGCCGCCTTCTGCTGCCCTGCTTCTGTGAGAACTTTGGGGTCTCCGCCTGCTGCTTGCTGCCGCCTACAGGGAGCGTGTTTTCATCTCCCCGTCCACCTCCACTGCTTGCCGCCCGGCTTGGCTGGACCTGCTTCGCCTCTTGTCTCTCCTGCTTTTTCCCTCCTGCTCCAGTTTTGTTTGGTTTCCCCTGCTCGTCCCTGCTCTCCTGCTTCTGGACGCTGGACATGTGAGGAAAAGGTGCTCTTGATGTATTTCTTTTGGCTCTCCCTTTCGCCTACAGTCTTGTATTTGCTGTCTGACTCCGTTTAATATTATAGACTCTGGTGTTTGGCATTTGAAGAAGGAAGAATAAAGGAGAGTAAAGGGGAATAAAGGAAAAGAGAGAAAAAGGAGAGAAAAATAGAAAAAAAAAAAAAAGAATCAAAACTAAAAGTCAAAGTAAAAAACAGTGCTGAAAGCAGAGCAGATGCGGATGTGAAAGGAGGAGAAAGAAAAGGGGAAAAGAATAGAAAAAGAAAAAAAAATATAAGATAAGGAAGAAAAGAAAGAGGGGGGAAAAAAAAGGAAAGGGGTCCTAGGGAGAAAGGGAAAATAAAAAAAATTAAAAAAATAAAAAAGAGGGAAAAATGAAAAAAAATGAAAAAAAAAAGGGGGAAGCACTTAAGATTCCTTAAAATAAAAAAAAAAAAATAAATATATATATATATATATATATATATATATATTGAAAGGGGTCTTAAACGATCAATGGCTCCAAAGCGGCGGTCGGTTGACTCCTCTGGAAAAAAGTTGGGGACTAAGACACCAGAGGGCAAAATTGACAAGTTCTTGAAATCCCCCTCCCTCAATGAAAAGGGGTTATTCAAAGGGAAAATGAGCACTAACCCTAAGAAAACTGTTAAAATTCCCCAAGTTGAAGATTTTTTTGAGGGTAGGCTATTAGAGGTGAACCAGGAAGGAGGGGAGGAAAGTCTCCTAACGCGAACAGAAATTGAACATGACCCCTCAGCTCTGGAAAAAAATTTGTGCGCTGTGAAAAATAATGGCATGCTAGTGCAAGGGATGTCTATTCAACTAGGGTCAATGCAGAGCGACATATCCTTAATAAGAGAAGACCAGACAAAAATCCGGGATCGAGTACTTAATATGGAGAAGACGGTCGACTCTCTGCAATCCGATATGGATATGATAAAATCTAAAATCTATCTGGGAAATCTTTTGGTTCTTGGAACTTCTGGTATCTTAAAGGAGTGTTGGATTCGGGAGAAGAATATCGCGCGGTCTTACCTTTTACCTTCATTTGCATAGTGTGAACTGATCCCCACACGTACATAGGACCTGCAGCGGAGTCC
Source organism: Bufotes viridis (assembly GCA_033119425.1). Taxonomy (NCBI): domain Eukaryota; kingdom Metazoa; phylum Chordata; class Amphibia; order Anura; family Bufonidae; genus Bufotes; species Bufotes viridis. Next base: position 236,888,622 of record CM065594.1, on the reverse strand, counting down.
TTTTGTATCTTCCCGGTGACTATATTTTTGCTAATGATAAAATCTAAGACTCTGTCTCTTTCCTCAGAAAACCACCTCTTATAAAACAAGCTGGAGGACTTGGAAAATAGATCAAGGCGGTATAATATCCGCATAGTTGGATTTCCAGAAGGAGCTGAAGGTTGGCAGCTAGTTGAACAACTTAAGGATGTAATTTTGAAAAACTTGGGCAGTGAACATTTTTCTTCCATGTTTCAAATAGAAAGAGCCCACCGGATTCCAGGGGGGAAACCCACTCCAGGGAGGCCGCCGCAAGTAATCTTAATGAAACTGTTACTATCTATGGATAGAGATATGATACTGAGAAGAGCAAGGGAATGTTCACCTATTGACTATCAAGGCACTAAACTGTTATTTTTTCCTGATTTTGCTCGGCAGACTCAGGAAAAAAGAAGAAGTTTCATTGAGATAAAGAAACGCTTGGCGTCCAAGGACATTAAATATTCTTTACAGTATCCAGCGAATTAAGAGTGATTTATAATGGGACTATCCAATTCTTTGAGAAACCGCAACAAGCGCTGGATTGGATGGAGCAATTGGGCATTTGAAATATTTTTGTAATGAAGTGATGGAGGGGACGGAGGGGGATGGGACTAGCGGGGGGGGAATGGCCGGAAGGTAGAGGTTTGCTGACTAGATCGGGCGGACCAAAGGAGGGGGGGAGAGGGTGACAAAGGTTTTGCCTTGGGCGTGGCAGCGCTTCTCCCAGGCTGAGAGCACAGACAATCATAGTGCTCGGCTCTCAGCCAATGAGAAGGAGCTCAAGTTCTCTAGGAGGCAAAGAGGTAAGGAGACGGGATATCGGCAATCCAATATAGTTGACACAAGGGAGCAGATTCTTCCCTCGAAGCTCTTAAAATGTGGACAGGTCCACTATATGTGTAACATAGTGCCCTCAGTAGTGCAACCGCAGAAGCATCTGGGAGAAACTTCAGGGTATTTGAGGTGTAGTCTAGCTGGAACCATGTAGGTCCTATGAAGTATTTTTATGGATGTTTCAGCTGTTTGGAGCACTGATTTAGTAGCAGCCCTATGCTCTGGACACTCCCCCTCCCTTTAATTCACAGGGCTAAACATCAATATGCTGGGGGCTGAGCTGTGTCCTAGAGCTGTGTCCTAGCATGTACATACCATCCACACTACTTACTACTGCCTTACCATGTTCACAATAGAGGTTTTCTGTACTTAGAAGACTAACATATATTACTGATTTATTAACAGGCACAATAAATGATTATAAAGACACCAGTAATATGTATAAGCTTTTTACGTATATAATTTTTTTTTATATATATGATAAGCATTTGGTAGCCTTGCATGTAGATAATCCAGGTTCAAATGCCTAGAGAGACTTCTAGATTTTTTCTTCATTTGTTTTTTTTCTCCCTCATTTATTCCATAATCAAAAGCTATAGCCTTACTTTATTGAGAAAAGGGGTTTTCTATGCTTAGAAAACTAATACATACTGGTGTCTATATTATCATATATTGATCCTGTGAATAAATCAGCAATATGTATTAGCTTTCTAAGCATAGTTCTCTGGTAAAACTTCTTTAATATTTTAATTTAGTATTTCTTTCGATGTTTGGTGAAGGGTTTTTATGTTAAAGGGGTTTTTCAGGTCTTTAAAAATGATTACCTATTTTAAGGATGGGTTATCAATATCTGATCTGTATGGGTCTGACACCCGGCACTCCCCTGATCAGCTGTTTGAAGAGGCCTGAGGTTGGGTTATTAATATAGGAAACCTGGAAAAGACTTTTAATCCTTTTCAAAATACAACTGCACGAGAGCTAGTAGAATTACAATCACTACAAATTAAAATGATAAAATCAAATGTGGTATGTATTTAAATAAAATAAATGCAGCTGAGCTAATATATAATCTTAAAATGTAACACCGTTCATATACTGTATACGACATATGGTAATAGTCTACCTGCCGCAAAACGGTACTTAAAAATGAAATAATAATATTCAGTTTCACAGCAGGCTGTAAAAGGTTTTTCAAGTATGTATGCCTGTGTTACTGCCACCTAGTGGCCCATATGAAAACTGCTAAATTTCATGTTAAATTTTTTTTTTTTAGTATTGTGAAAATGCAATAAATAAATAAAGAATAAATTAGCACTTCACAAACTAGAAATATGATGCCTTCGTCTCCTCAAGAAAAAGTGTCTTCATGGGTCAATAAAACTTTAACTAAAGCCTAGAGCTGTCACTTTTTTCCCTTAATATAGGACTGCACGGCACTAAAATATTTAGAGAACAATACTATGATAGATTTCCTGTTAGACAAGGTCACCGTGCAGTACAGAGAAACAGAGAGCTGAGAGATACACTGTGACAAGAAAATAGAGAGAAGGGCAAAGGTAGAAGGGAGTAAGAACATGAAATGTATAAACAAGAGCACGGAGCAAGAAAGGAGGACGAGAATGGATCTGGAAGAGTGACAGTGACAGATAGATACCTGAAGATGAAGAGAGAAGCCAGGAGAGTGAAAAAGATGATGTGTGGATTGGATGCAGTGTCCTGTTGTCAGGACAAAATGTGTTGATAAATGCCTGTCTGGGACAGAGATGTGACATGCATCCTGTATGCCAACCATAGCCCATCGAGTGACCTTCAGAGCCCCTTCTGACCTTATCCCAGAAAGCTATGTAAATCTAAAGTTACTACTCATCATACACTGCACAAGAACTAACATACAGTGGAGCAGAATAGAGTTAAAAATAAAGTAAAATCTAAAATCAAACTAAAATAATAGTTCAGATAATCCAAAAGTTACATTCACTGAGCATTAAAGCATGTGAAAGTAAATCAGCATTCACCAGTGTTGCTTTAAAAGGGTTTTTTGATAAGTAAGAATTGTGGAAAATAAAAATGTCACAATGATTTAAAAAATAAGTCATGCTCAATTATTCCCCTCCACGTCTGTTCCAACACTTCCCGATCCCCTGCGGTCTTTAATTCATGGTTTCTCTTGACATGGAAATGTGACCACTGACCACTGCAGGCGGGTCACCACAGCAGTCAATGATAAATGTGTCAGAAAAAGTGGTTAGGCTTGAAGGGAACCTGTCACCATAAAAATGCTGTGTAAACTGCCAACAGCATGTTATAGAGCAGATTAATACAGTGCCTTGCAAAAGTATTCAACCCCTTGACTTTTTTTTTGTGTTTTGGTGTCTCACAACCTGGAATTAACATGAATTGTTTGAGGATTTGCATCATTTAATTTACAGAACATGCCCACAACTTTGAAGGTGTTTTTTTTTTTTTTTATTGTGAAGCAAACAACAAATAGGACAAAATAACAGAAAATAACTAATTACCCCCTAAAGTCAATGCTTTGTAGAGCCATCTTTTGCGGCAATCACAGCTCCAAGTCGCTTTGGATAAGTCTCTATGAGTTTGCCACATCTTACCACTGGGATTTTTGCCCATTCCTCCTTGCAAAACTGCTCCAGCTCCTTCAAGTTGGATGGTTTGCGCTTGTGAACAGCATTCTTTAAGTCTGACCATAGATTTTTTTATTGGATTGAGATCTGGGCTTTGACTAGGCCATTCCAACACATTTGCATGTTTCCACTTAAACCACTCAGGTGTTGCTTTAGCAGTGTGTTTGGGGTCATTGTCCTGCTGGAAGGGGAACCTCCGTCCTAGCCTCAAATCACGCACAGAGTGGTACAGGGTTTGCTCTAGAATATCCCTGTATTTAGCACCATCCATCTTTCCCTCAACTCTGACCAGTTTCCCAGTCCCGGCTGCTGACACCTCCACAGCATGATGCTGACACCACCATGTATTACTGTGGGGATGGTGTTCTATGGGTGATGTGATTAGTTTGGTTTGCGCCGGACACAGCGTTTTCTTTGATGGCCGAAAAGTTACATTTTAGTCTCATCAGACCAGAGCACCTTCCTCCATACATTTTGGGAGTCTCCCACATGCCTTTTCACAAACTCACAATGTGCCTTTTTGTTTTTTGCTGAAAGTTATGGCTTTCTTTTGGCCACTCTGCCATAAAGCCCAACTCTATGGAGTGTACCGCTTCTTTTCGTCCTATGTACAAATACTCCAGTGTCTGCTATGGAACTCTGCAGCTCCTCCAGGGTTACCTTAGGTCTCTGTGCTGCCTCTCTGATTAATGCCCTCCTTGTCCGTTCCGGGAGTTTTGGTGGGCGACTGTCTCTTGGCAGGTATGCTGTTGTGCCATGTTTTTTCCATTTGGTTATGATAGATTTGATGGTGCTCCTGGGCAGGGGCGTTGCTAGGGACTGAAGACATCCGGGGCATGAGCCCCCATGAAGCCATGCCCCCACCCCATGAAGCCATGCCCTCATCGCCACTGGAGGGAGGGCTTCACAGTAGTTAATAACCCCTTTCAGCAGTCCCCCCTTCAGTGAATGGGGGACTAGTGAAAGGAGTAATAACTACAGTGAAGGGCCTAGCCATCTGAGCAACACCACAGATCATCCTATTACTAACCTATGGTCAGCCTAATTTAAAATTAAGCAAACCCCCCCAACTATAAACTAATCACAGATTGTGCTGCTGGAATGCCCAAGAATCAGTTGTAATCAGCGGAACAAGTACAAGGGGGGTTGGTGGATAATCTGTGAGACAGTGGCGGATCCAGAGCCTGGTCTCAGGAGGGGCACTTCCGGCGATTGTTACGCCCCTGCTCCCATCACTACAGAAATATAGGGTAATACAGCCCTACATACCTCTTACATCCATTGACGTCTCCTTTGATGTAGATGTTCTCTTTCCTCATCTTCTCCTTTCAGACCTTCAGACCAGACCACCATTTTTCTGCCATTTTTTGTCTCTGCAGTTTGTGCAAGTAACAAGTGCCTCTCCATGCCGCCCCAATCATGTGCCAGTAACAAGTGCCTCTCCATGCCCCACCCCCCAATCATGTGCCAGTAACAAGTGCCTCTTGCCTCTCCCCCCCATCATGTGCCAGTAACAAGTGCCTCTCCCCCCCAATCAAGTGCCGGTAACAAGTGCCTCCCCCATCATATGCCAGTAACAAGTGCCTCTCTCCTCTCTCCCTCCCATAATGTGCCAGTAACAAATACCCCTTCTTTGTGGCCTCAGTAGATTCCCCCATAGTGCCCCCACAATAATGTGCCAGTAAGAAGTGCCCCCATAGATGCCCCCAATAATGTGCCAGTAAGAGGTGCCCCCATAGATACCCCTCAATCATTTGCCAGTTACAAGTGCCTCTCCCCTCAGTCATGTGCCTCTTCATGCCCCCCAATCATGTCCTAGTAACAAATACCTCTCCATGCCCCCAATCATGTGCCAGTAAAAAGTGCCTCTCCCCCCATCACGTACCAGTAACAAGTGCCTCTCCATGCCCCAAATCATGTGCCAGTAACAAGTGCCTCCCCCCATCATGTGCCAGTAACAAGTGCCTCTCTCCTCCCATCATGTGCCAGTAACAAATACCCCTTCTTTGTGGCCTCAGTAGATGCCCCCATAGTGGCCCCCAATAATGTGCCAGTAAGAAGTGCCCCTATAGATGCCCCCAATAATGTTCCAGTAAGAGGTGCTCCATAGATACCCCCCAATAATTTGCCAGTTACAAGTGCCTCTCCCCCCATCATGTGCCAGTAACAAGTGCTTCTCCATGCCCCCAATCATGTGCCAGTAACAAGTGACTCTCCATGCCCCCAATCATGTGCCAGTAACAAGTGCCTCTCCATGCCCCACCCCCCAATCATGTGCCAGTAAAAAGTGCTACTCCCCCCCAATCAAGTGCCAGTAACAAGTGCCTCCTCCTCACCATGTGCCAGTAACAAGTGCCCCATTGCCCCGAATGTTTTGACCTAATGACACCCCTGCTCCTGGGGATCATCAAAGTTTTGGATTTTTTTTATAACCTAACTCTGACTTATACTTCGCAACAACATTGTCCCTTACTTGTTTGGAGAGTTCCTTAGTCTTCATGGCAGTATTTAGTTAGCGATGCCTCTTGCTTAGGGTACTTTCACACTTGGGTTGTTTGATTCCGGCAGGCAGTTCCGTTGCCTGCCTGATCAGGCAAACTGTATGCAAACGCATGTCATTTTTTCAGACTGATCAGGCATTTTTCAGACTGATAAGATTTGAAAAATGTCTGATCAGTCAGACAAATGCATTGCAATACCGGATCCGTTTTTCCGGTGTCATCCAGCAAAGCGGATCTAATATTTATTTTTTTCATATTTTTAAAGGTCTGCGCATGCGCAGACCGGAATGCCGGGTCCGTCATTGAGGTATTTTTAATGCCGGATCCGCCACTAATGCATTGCAATGGAAAATTATACCGGATCCGGCATTCCGGCATGTGTTCCGGAATTTTGGACGGAGATAATACCGCAGCATGCTGCGGTATTATCTCTAGCCAAAACGCCATTCAGTGACAGAACTGAAGACATCGTGATGCATACTGAACAGATTTCTCTCCATTCAAAATGCATTAGGATATAACTGAAGCGTTTTTTCCGGTATTGAGCCCCGAGGACGGAACTCAATGCCGGAAAAGTTTAACGCTAGTGTGAAAGTACCCTTAGGTGTTGCAGCTTCTGGGGTCTTTCAAAAAAGGTGTGTATATGTAATGACAGGTCTTGTGACACAGAGTGCACACAGGTGGACATCATTTCACTAATTATGTGACTTCTGAAGGTAATTGGTTGCACTAGAGCTTTTTATGGGCTTGCTAACAAAGGGGGTGAATACATACGCACATGCCAATTTTCTATTTCAAAACAATAGTTTTATTTATATATTTTTCTCATTTCACTTCACCAACTTAGACTATTGTGTTCTGATCCATCCCATAAAATTCAGATTAACAAAACGCTGAACTTAAGGCTGTAATGTAACAAAACCCGAAAAAAGTCAAGTGGGGTGAATACATTTGCAAGGCACTGTATATGGTTTTATAGGAAAAGATTCAGTGTATTTTATTCATTTACATTCCTGCTCATTCTGGGCTTTGGAGTCCGGTAGGCGGTCCTATCAGTGATTGACAGCCTTCCCTCTATGACTATGTATACAGAGATAGCTGTCAATCACTGATAGGACCGCCTCCAGGACTTCAAAGCCCAGAACGAGCAGGAATGTAAATGAATGAAATATAAGTTATACTGAATGTTTCCCTGTCAAATCATATATTAATCTGCTCAGCTCAACCTGCTCTATACATGCTGCCTGCAGCTGAAACACCATGCTCAACATGACAGGTTCCTTTTATGGACACATAGTATTTTCTGATTATTAACTGTAGAAACATTTTGAGCTTAAAAAAATTTGTTTCCATCTTTCAGTAAACATGTTGCATCATTTGCAGCTTTAGTGTTTCACAGTATACAGCAAGTTGCAGAATGCCGTTCACAGTGAAATCCGCAACGTGCAGAAAACCGGTGCAAACATAGTGAGAACATATAAACTGCAGATGTCAACCTGGATGCAAACCCAGTGTCGGAGATAATCACTAAGCCGCGAGCTGTCAAAATATCTCAAACGGGCCCCAAAGCAACTCCTCCAAAGAAAAACATGGAAAAACAAAGCACCAATATATTTTTTTAATGGAGCACAAGAAATACATAGAGCCCAGGTAAGCCCCATTCATCAACACAGGGTCTACATACATCTCCATATTACAGACTGTCATATAGGGAGTCTAAAGAGCTCTTTCTATGGAGGTGGTAGAATTTGGGAGGTGATGAATTCCCTAAATAGTTTTCAACTTGATTGAACTTCTCCCAAAGAATAGATTGATTCTGGCTAAGTGATAGAGCAGCTACACACCAATGAAGCTCCTCTGCCTGTGGGCCAAGGTACAAGGCAATATTCTGGATCTGGCATCAGTATAAAAGCATCTTAGCAATTATATGTAGGAAATATATCTTCTAATGTAGACAGAAAGCCAGAATCACAGATTTGTCACGTAGAGGCCTCACTATATCACCGTGTCCCTGCCTGGGACTGACTTCATTTTCATGGCACTGCTTTGCTCTTTCCATTAATCACCATTCAGTCTGTGCTTCCACTTGGCCCTGTGACCACCACATATTATGTCATTGTCACCATTGCCCAGTGCAGAATCATTTTAATTATTTAATAAAAACAATATCCTGTAGAGATATTCGGGGGCAAAGGACCTGCACCACAATATCATGTTGTTCTGACTCTACGGTGTTGGTCCTTCTCTAACAATGGAGATCAAACAGCTGATCTTCATCGTTTAACCCCTTGTATGTTGCGAATAAAGTAAACTGTCCCATACAAGAGGAAAAGATACAGAGAATGCTGACAGGTTAAAAAACCGAAAGGTCCTATACCAGGTTTTTTTTACATTATCACACTGCTAGACGGAGGCTTTCACCTAGCAGTGATTCTGGTGATGTCAACAGCATTAATGGGCGGTTTATAGCACTGCCCTCTTTAAATGGAGAGGTAGCACGCATGCTCAACTGCCAGTCCCATTCATTTAGGAGACTCAAACCCCCTTTCTCAAGACTGGTGGGGGTTAAAGGCAGTGGCATAACTAGAAGTACCCTCACCCCCACAAGCAGCTGATGTTTTCTGGTATGGAGCACCTTATCCCGTTAGCGGCTGCTGTAGTAACACATGGGGCTGTTCAGATGAATGGCCGCCCATGTAATAGAGAGATGGCTAGAGTCTACTAAGAGGTCATATTGTCTTCATGAGACAACCCCTTTAAAGATCTGTCTGTGATCAAACTGAAAACAGTATATCAAACTTACGCTAAAACTAGAAATAGTCAGACAGTTCTGTATCAGGGAAGACTGCCAAGGCGAGAGAACATGATCTGCTGTAATAATGTGAAGTTGATTTATTAACTCCTTCAGGACCAAGCCAATTTTGGAAACAACATGTTCGATTTTTCCTCTGCGCCTTCCAAGAGCCATAACTTTTTTTATAATTTGTGCAGGACAAGCTGTACTTTTGAATGCCGCCATTTAATGATCCATGCAATGTATTGAGAAATATGTAGAGAAAGTTAGTATAAGCCACTTACTAATGTATTGTTAATATCCAGTAGTAGTGATATCATGATTTTAAAGGGGCCAGAAAGCCCCTTTAAAATCATGATATCTCTACTACTGGATATATATGGGGTAATGATATATTTTTAATGCAAATCGGATCCAGAGTGCTCTGGACCTCAGATTGGGCTGAAGGTTCACTTTCCAACAAGACAATGATCCTAAATACACAGCCAAAACAACACAGGAGTCGCTTCAACTTTGTGAATATCCTTGAGTGGCCCAGCCAGAGCCCTGAGTTCAACCCAATCAAACATCTCTGGAGAGACCTGAAAATGGCTGTCAACCAACAATCCTGATCCAACCTGACCAAAATCCCCAAATCCAGGTGTGCAAACCTTATGGCATAGCTGAGGCTGCAAATGGTGCTTCAACTAAGTCCTGAGTAAGAGGTCTGTATACTTATATCAATGCAAGATGTTAGTTTTCCCCTTTCAATAAATTAGCAAAGATTTCTACCATTCTGTTTTCACTTAGTTATTATCGGGTATTGAGTACAGAATGATGGGGTAACATTTGAACTCTTTTTTTTTTTAAGCACAAGGCCAAAACATAACAAAATATTAAAAAGTTAAAGGGTCTCAAGACTTTCCAAATGCACTGTATGTAAAAGTGATTCTTCTAATAGAGACTCTGACTTTTACAGTTTTAAGTTACAATGACAAAAGTTTGGGTTGTTAAATGTGTCCTGTATCTGGCATTATCTTACCATATCAGTATAAGGTGCAGTCACTGCATCACCTACCAATTCCTTACCTGGTTTTACAGTTTGGGCTGCAGTTGAGACAGGAATAGGAATCTTATCAATAATACCATGCTGCCACCTGGTGGCTACAATTGTTATGGCAGCCATAAAATCTGTATTAAAGTCACACAAATTTCAATTAATACATTTTCAAGATATCCCCCTTTACTCCCTAAACGCCAAGCCAATTATTTACTTTACTGTGATAATGCCAATCACTCTCAGAAACTCCTCAAGTGTGCCAAATACAAATTAATGGCGTATGAGTCGCAGTTTGAAGATAATCCACTTATGATTCAAAACATTTTTCTGAGCGATGTCAACTCCAAAACACATTCAACCATTTAATCTCTGTGCCAATAAATAAAAACTAGTGTCATAATCAACTGAAGTGGATCTGTGGACATTATATAGAAACCCAGCACTGTCTAATCCTGTCCTGATAATCTGTGGTCAGGAGATCACTAGACATTATATAGAGACCCAGCACTGTCTGATCCTGTCCTGATTATCTGCAGTCAGGAGATCACTGGATATTATATAGAAACCCAGAGCTGTCTGATCCTGTCCTGATAATCTGTAGTCAGGAGATCACTGGATATTATATAGAAACCCAGAGCTGTCTGATCCTGTCCTGATAATCTGTAGTCAGGAGATCACTGTACATTATAAAGAGACCCAGCACTGTCTGATCCTGTCCTGATAATCTGTAGTCAGGAGATCACTGGACATTATATAGAAACCCAGCACTGTCTGATCCTGTCCTGATAATCTGTAGTCAGGAGATCACTGGACATTATATAGAGACCCTGCACTGTCTGATCCTGTCCTGATAATCTGCAGTCAGGAGATCACTGGACATTATATAGAGACCCTGCACTGTCTAATCCTGTCCTGATAATCTGCAGTCAGGAGATCACTAGACATTATATAGAAACCCAGCCCTGTCTGATACTGTCCTGATAATCTGTAGTCAGGAGATCACTGGACATTATATAGAAACCCAGCACTTTCTGATCCTGTCCTGAGTATCTGTAGTCAGGAGATCACTGGACGTTATATAGAGACCCTGCACTGTATAATCCTGTCCTGATAATCTGTAGTCAGGAGATCACTAGACATTATATAGAAACCCAGCACTGTCTAATCCTGTCCTGATAATCTGTAGTCAGGAGATCACTGGACGTTATATAGAGACCCAGCACTGTCTGATCCTGTCCTGATAATCTGTAGTCAGGAGATCACTGGACATTATATAGAGACCAAGCCCTGTCTGATCCTGTCCTGATAATCTGTAGTCAGGAGATTGCTGGACATTATATAGAAACCCAGCACTGTCTGATCCTGTCCTGATAATCTGTAGTCAGGAGATCACTGGAGATTATATAGAGACCCAGCACTGTATGATCCTGTCCTGATAATCTGTAGTCAGGAGATCACTGGACGTTATATAGAGACCCATCACTGTCTAATCCTGTCCTGATAATCTGTAGTCAGGAGATCACTGGAGATTATATAGAGACCCTGCACTGTCTGATCCTGTCCTGATAATCTGTAGTCAGGAGATCACTGGAGATTATATAGAAACCCAGCACTGTCTGATCCTGTCCCGATAATCTGTAGTAAGGAGATCACTGGACACTTTATAGAGACCCAGCACTGTCTGATCCTGTCCTGATAATCTGTAGACAGGAGATTGCTGGACATTATATAGAAACCCAGCACTGTCTGATCCTGTCCTGATAATCTGTAGTCAGGAGATCACTGGACATTTTATAGAAACCCAGCACTGTCTGATCCTGTCCTGGTAATCTGTAGTCAGGAGATCACTGGACATTATATAGAAAAGCATCACTGTCTGATCCTTTACTGAAAATCTGTAGTCAGGAGATCACTGGAGAGTATATAAAAACCCAGCACTGTCTGATCCTGTCCTGATAATCTGTAGTCAGGAGATCACTGGAGATTATATAGAGACCCAGCACTGTATGATCCTGTCCTGATAATCTGTAGTCAGGAGATCACTGGATGTTATATAGAAACCCAGCACTTTCTGATCCTGTCCTGAGTATCTGTAGTCAGGAGATCACTGGACATTATATAGAAACCCAGCACTGTCTGATCTTGTCCTGATAATCTGTAGTCAGGAGATCACTGGACGTTATATAGAGACCCTGCACTGTATAATCCTGTCCTGATAATCTGTAGTCAGGAGATCACTAGACATTATATAGAAACCCAGCACTGTCTAATCCTGTCCTGATAATCTGTAGTCAGGAGATCACTGGACGTTATATAGAGACCCAGCACTGTCTGATCCTGTCCTGATAATCTGTAGTCAGGAGAACACTGGACATTATATAGAGACCAAGCTCTGTCTGATCCTGTCCTGATAATCTGTAGTCAGGAGATCACTGGACATTATATAGAGACCAAGCCCTGTCTGATCCTGTCCTGATAATCTGTAGTCAGGAGATTGCTGGACATTATATAGAAACCCAGCACTGTCTGATCCTGTCCTGATAATCTGTAGTCAGGAGATCACTGGACATTATATAGAAACCCAGCTATGTCTGATCCTATCCTGATAATCTGTAGTCAGGAGATCACTGGACATTATATAGCGACCCAGCACTGTCTGATCCTGTCCTGGTAATCTGTACTCAGGAGATCACTGGATATTATATAGAAAGCCAGCACTGTCTGATCCTTTCCTGATAATCTGTAGTCAGGAGATCACTGGAGATTCATCGCAAAAATGACATTGTTATACCCGTGTTATTGAACACATTTCTGCATCAGACTGTGTAATTCAAAGACATTTCACAGCAAAAAAAATGCATTGTTATACCTGTGTTATTGAACACATTACTGTATCAGACTGTGTAGTTCAAAGAAATTTACTACAAAAATTGCATTGTTATACCCATGCTATTGAACACATAGCTGAAAAACGTTTTACTGCAAACGTTACATTGTTATACCTGTAATGTGTAGAGAAACTCCAGAAATAGCGCATATAGTCGTTGACCATTGATTCATATATCTTTTTATTGAATATGTGGCTGTTATTGTAATGTTTCGACTAATCTTAGGCCTCTTTCACATGGGCATCACGTTTGACGCACCCGGATAAGAGGCGGGTGTGTTGCGGCAAAATGCGCGATTTTTCCGCACGAGTGCAAAGCGTTTTAATGCGTTTTGCACGCGCGTGGGAAAAATCAGCATGTTTGGTACCCAGACCCGAACCCGGACTACATCACTGAAGTTCAGGTTTGGGTTGAGTATTCTGTAGATTTTTTTATTTTCCCTTATAACATGGTTATAAGGGAAAATAATAGCATTCTCAATACAGAATGCTTAGTAAAATGTGGATGGAGGGGTTAAAAATGAAATAATTAACTCACCTTATCCACTTGATTGCGTAGTTGCGATCTCTTCTGTCTTCTTCAAGCATTAGCTGCCGGCTAAAATACCTGTGATGACGTCACTGAGCTCATCACATGGTCCAATCACATGGTGTGATTGGACCATGTGATGTGACATCACCACAGGTCCTTTAGATGGCAGCTAATGCTTGAAGAAGACAGAAGAGATTGCAACTACGCGATTAGGTGGATAAGGTGAGTTTTATTTTTATTTTTAACCCCTTCATCCACATTTTACGAAGCATTCTGTATTGAGAATGCTATTATTTTCCCTTATACCCATGTTATAAGGAAAAATAATAAAGATCGGGTCCCGTCTCTTAGCAACCTTGCGGGAAAATCGCACTGCATCTGCACTTGCTTGCAATTTTCCCGCAGCCCCATTCACTTCTATGGGGCCTGCGTTGCGTGAAAAACGCACAAAATTGAGCATGCTGCGATTTTCATGCAACGCAGAAGTGATACATGAAAATCACTGCTCATGTGCACAGCCCCATAGAAATGAATGGGTCCGGATTCAGTGCGGGTGCAATGCGTTCACCTCACTTATTGCACCCGTGTGGAAATCACACCCGTGTGAAAGGGGCCTTAGTCTTTGTCAAACTATAAGGCCCCTTTCACTTGGCGTGATGTCCGAGCGGGTGCAATGCGTGAGGTGAACTTAGCAACTTTTCATTCATTGTTATACCTGTGTTATTGAACGCATTATTGCATCAGACCGAGTAGTTCAAAGACATTTTACCCAAAAAAAATTGCATTGTTATATCCGTGCTATTGAAGGCACAGCTCAAATACATTTTACTTCAAACATTGCATTGTTATGCCCATGTTATTAAACGGAATGTGTCATCGGAAAATGACCTGATGTTTAAATCACTTTTTTATGTTCACATATTTTGAACTAATTTTTGATGATGTTTTTAAATTTCCATGTATTCGCTTTATTTAAACAAAAAAAGATACAGTCCTGCAGTTTTCACACTGGCCACTTCTTGGTTTGTACAGATTGCTTTACTGCAGTTAACTCATTCTAATCCTGCCTGTAATTATATCATATCTGTGTGTATGTAAGATAGGATCCACCATTCACAATTCATGATTGTCAAATCTTATCTATTCTTTCCTTGTACAATGTACTCTGCACAGGTCACAGAGCATACAGTACCTAGAAAACTCTCCCATATAAGTCAATAGGGTCCCCTCTTGACCATTGTGTCTATGGCCCATGGGACTGTCTTAAAGCAAAAAAAGTATTCTTAATGCTTTCTAAATGCTGTTAAGAACCGCTTAGGCAAGATAACTGTCCTTATAATCATGTTCAGGAAAAAGAATTAATTAAAAAAATATACAATCAGAAAATATAAGCAGATAAAAAAAAAAGGATATGTGCTACCATCTGATTTTAACTGGCAGATAAAAGTTTTGGTGACACATTTCCTTTAAATGCATTACTGCTTCACACTGTGTAGTTAAAAGACATACTACAAAAATTGCAGTTTTAGGGTACTTTCACACTTGCGTCGAAGGATTCCGTCAGGCAGTTAAAACGTTAAAACGTTTGAAAATGGATTTCATTTGCAATGTAGAAAAAGAGAAAGAGGCGGCACTCACCACTGCGGTAAATTCTTCAGTTTATTGTATCATAGACGAGGCATTGCTAGTCGCAAGGTGCAGTGCTGCCCCGCTCTTCTCGCTCCACACCGATGGATCCGTCTTTCCATTGTCATCCGTAAAAACGGATCAGTTATGTATTATTTTACCATTTTTAAAGGTCCGCGCATGCGCAGAGTGGAAGAACAGATCCGTTAATGTGTCAATTTTCAATGTCGGATCTGCCCTTAATACATTTCAATTGAAATTAATGGCGGATCCGTCATTCTGTCAGGTGTTTCCGCATTTTTGGACGGAGATAAAAATACATGCTGTGCTTTTATCTGCGTCCAAAAAACGTAAAAGGACTGGACTGAAGACAAACTGATGCAAACTGAACGGATTGCTTTCCATTCAGAATGCATTAGGATAAAACTGATCAGTTTTTTTCCGTTATTGAGCCCCGAGGACGGAACTCAATGATGGAAAACTTTGACGCTAGTGTAAAAGTACCCTTATACCCATCCTATGGAACATATAGCTCAAAGACATTTTACTGCAAACAATATTGTTATACCTGTGTTACTCTACACAATATTGCATCAGACAATGTAGTTCACAGACATATTACTAAACACAAAAATTGTATTGTTATACACCCATGTTATTGAACGCATAGTTCAAAGACAATTTTCTTTGTTATACCAGTGTAATTGAATTGACTGCATTACTGTATCACCCTGTGTAGTTCAAAGACATTTTAATACAAAAGTTGCATTCTTATACCTGTTAGGCTGAGTTCATATCACCGTTTAGCTTTCTGTTCTTCTGATCCGTCAGAAGAAGAGAAAAAAAAAAGAAAAACAGGATCCTGTAAAAAAAAAAAAAGATCCTGTTGCATCAGTTAGGGCTCATGCAGTGTCCGTTCCATTTTTTTTATGGCCCATATGCGGAACCATTCATTTCAATGGGTCCGCAAAAAAATGGAAGTTATTCTGTGTGCATTCTGTTTCCCTATGTCTGTATGTTTGTTCCACAAAAAAATTGAACATGTCCTATTATTGTCCGCATTACAGACAAGGACAGTACTGTTCTATTAGGGGCCAGCTGTTCCATTCCAAAATATGGAATTCACACAGATGTCATCTGTATTTTTTGCGGATCCATTTTAGGCCCCTTTCACATCACCGTTTTTCCATTCAGGATCAAGATTATCCCAATGCATTCTGAATGGAGAGAAATCTGTTCAGGATGCATCAGGATGTCTTCAGTTCAGTACTGACATGTTTTTTGGCTGTAGCAAAATCCGCAGCAAAATTCCTGAAGACATGCCGCAAGGACGGATCCGGAATTAATGCCCATTGAAAAGCATTAATCCGGATTCGGCTTTAAGCTAAACGTCCGACGTTTAGCTTTTAACAATGGTAACCATGGCAGCCAGGACGCTACTAAAGTCCTGGCTGCCATGGAAAAGAAGCGGGGAGCCGGGGGAGAAGCTATTTACCTTCCTTGTGGCGGCCGGGGCACTCCTCGATGACGTCACCGGGTCCCTGCGTCGCATGGATCACATAGCTATGCGGCGCATTGCTCACATAGCATTCGTATTCGAGATTATTCTATTGACTGCGAAAAATCGGCAATGTAATATTCGCTTAATGCGAATATTCTAAAACACGAATATATAGCACTATAGAATATAGTGCTATATATTCATTTTTTAGAATATTCGTCATTTTTTCCAATTTAATGTGAACAGTCATTGGCCCAAAAGCAACTTAAGCAGGGAGGAATCATGACTTCAGATGGAAAAAAAAGACGAATGACACTTGTTTGTGTCTGTAACAACTACGGTGTCATTGCCATTCAATATCATTGAAGCTCTAATGTAAGTCTATGACAGACAGGAGTTGTAACTTTGCAACTGTTTGTGCTGAGTTTCTCCCCCCTCCCACTAGAAGGGTCTAGTTCAGCTTGAAATGGTATAAAACAGTGGTGGTGATGGTGAACAGTTTAGATACCAAGTGCCCAAACAGCAACCCAAAACCCACTTATTTATCGCAAGGTGCCAACACAGCAATTTAACCTAAATACTACAGTCAAATATACTGTAGGATATCTTCCATGTACTTTATCATAAAGCTATAATAGCCTGCCTACATTCAATACGTTGCCTGTGCTGTTCATAGAGCGCCCTGTCTGATGAATGGCAGGAAAAGTCTAAGGCATATTGGTACACCGTAGACTTTTTCCAGGTCGTGGGTACCCACAAAGAGGGCTTGTTCGCCACCACTGGTATATAAAGAGAGCAGTCAGAGCCTTTTATTCAGATCAGTGTACAGATTCATTACACAGAAAAAATAAAAATATCGTCTTAGACCATCAGATATAATTTTCATTACAAAAGTTGTTTCCTAGTTCATGAAAAAAAATTATTCTGCGAACCTCCATCTTTCCTTCTTGATTAATGAAAACATTCTTGGCAAAAGTTTTTGCTTTGGTTTGTCTTGCGCCGGTCCAAGAATTTTACCTCAATACGGTGTATCATGGCCCCAGTTCCAAAAATCAACAAAATAGAACCGGAGTCGTATTCCATTATTCCTAGCTGAAGTATTCAGACAACCGGGCCTGCTTTGAACACTCAAATTTTTTCAAAGTAAACGCTTCAGGCCCCCGGGACACTCAGTCAAGAGAATTGGGGAGGCGCGGAGAGGCAGGAGCTGTGAATCTACAGCTAAAAGAAGGCATTAGCTATGAATCTTGGTGCACTCCATAGTTATGTACAACCGTACAGAAATTTCTGGACTGTCATTAAAAATAGACAACTTTTTTGGCTGTCTGTGATTTGGGGATAAATTGTCCAAAAAAAAAGAAAAATTCTGGTTGGCAACCCTGGTACAGGGTGAAAAATTAGACCTGCCTGTAATACTGATGTCACAGTAACTACAGCTACAGCCGGGTCCACAACAGCCAGGGGCGTAGCTATAGGGGGTGAAGAGGTAGCAGTCGCTACTGGGCCCATGAGCCAGAGGGGGCCTAAAGACCCTTGTGGTGCATAAGAAGACACTGCTATTATAGAAAGTGCATGCTGGTCAAGTTACACCTCTGGTTGGACAAGAATTTGGGATGGGGAGGGTGACATTTCAATTTTTGCCTATGTGCTTCCCTGCCCCTGGCCACAAAGCACTAAGGGAAGGCACAATGACGAGTGTGGAGGTGGCAGCTGCATCATGAAGAGGCCACAGAGTGGCAAGGTGACATAGGGTGGAGGTGGCAGCAGCAGCATGAGGAGACCACAGAGTGGCACAATGACAGAGTGTGGAGTTGGCAGCAGCAGCATGAGGAGGCCGCAGAGTGGCAAGGTGACACAGTGTTGAGGTAGCAGCAGCAGCAGCAGCGTGAGGAGGCCAAAGAGTGGCACAATGACAGAGTGTGGAGGAGGCAGAAGCAGCATGTGGAGGCCACAGAGTGTCCCAGTAACATAGTGTTGATGTAGTAGCAGCATAAGGAGGCCACAGAGTGGCAAGGTGACATAGTGTTGAGGTAGCAGCAGCAGGATGAGGAGGCCACAGAGGGGCACAATGACAGAGTGTGGAGGTGGCAGCAGCATGAAGGAGACCACAGAGTGGCAAGGTGACATAGGGTTGAGGTGGCAGCATCAGCAGCATGAGGAGACCCCAGAGGGACCCGATGACAGTGGGTGGCAATAACAGTACCCGCTGACGATGGTAGGTATATGAAGGAGCACTTGGCATCAGTTGTGTGGCATCAGGCAGGTGGCAGCATCAGAATAGTAGCTGAAGCAGGTAACCAGAAGAAACGGGTCTCTTTTGTCAAAGTTTGGGTGAGGCAGCATGGATGATCTAATCTGATGCATCAGGCATTGGTGGTTGGAAATCCTGGCTGATCCATGCCTGATTCATCTTGACAAAGGTCAGTCTTTCCACATTTTGGGTGGACAGGCGAGTTCTCCTTGGGGTAACTATAGCCCAGCCACACTAAACACCCACTCTAATGCCACACTATTGGCAGGGCAGGACAGCTTTTCCAGGGCAAACTCGGCCAGTTGCGGCCCCAAATCCAGTTTGGCTGCCCAGTAGTCCAGCGGATCTTCAAAAACGGCTGGCAGGGTGCACTTCAAGTATGCCATCACCCGCTGGTTCAGGTTCTGCTCTGTCTAGCTGCTGGTGAGTAGTTTCTTCACTATGTGGGTGAAGAAAGCTGCTCATTAGCGACTCTAGACTCAGACTGCTGCTGATGGAGCTGGTACTGCTCCTGCCCCCCCCCCCCCTCCCCAGCAGCCATGGAAGAGGAACGTGAGCTCAGAGGGCCCTGCGAGAGGATGGACGAATGGCACAGATAGGCAGCGGCCAACTGACAACATACGATGTATCTATAGTAGTTCAGTTTGTTTTCGCTCTCAGCGGGTGTAAAAAAGGCCCCCATTTTGGACCAGTAGCGAGGGTCTAACATGGTGGAGAGCCAGCAGTCATCCCTCTGACGAATGGTTACAATTCAGCTGTCACTACGGAAGTAAGTGAGCATGCATCGGGCCATTTGCGCAAGTGACTCGGAGGGACTCCCTGCCTCCATCTCCACTGCATACTGCCATGGTGTGTCTGGGTCCTCTGCCTCCTCTTCCTCATCGCCATGTTGCTCCTCCGGCTGCTCCTGCTCCTTCTCTCCTGTCAATTGTGTAGAAAAACCACCCATTTCGCTACACATTGCTTGTGCTCCAATGTCCTCCTTCTCTTTTCCCATAGTCCTGGCGACTGGCAAATAAAGTGGCCTCCTCAAAGCGCACAAGCAAACGGCAGGTGTCACGTATGAACTGCCACTGGCTAACATCGAGGTTACACAGGGAAGTACATCTGTCCGCCTGTATCATCAAGAAATCGTTTATGTCCTTTCTCTGTTCGTATAGTTGGTCCAACATATGGAGGATGAAATTCCAAAGGGTGGAAACGTCACATATCAGCCTATGTTGGGGGACGCCGTTCTACCACTGTAGCCGAAGGAGGGTGTACTTTGCGGTGTACTAGTGACTGAAGTGCATGCAAAGTTTCCTTGCCATTGGACACGTGCACCATGCAGGGCGCATTGCTCAGCCCCCTTTGACGCAGCGACGACACCATGTTCTTCCTGTTGTCGATCACCATGATTCAGATTTTGAGTAGTCGCGGAGAAAGCCAGGATTCGATTTCTTGATGAAGGGCGCAGAGCAGTTCCTTCCCTGTATGACTCAGTTGGCCCAGGCCAACTAGGTGCAGAACAGCGTGACATTGTCGTGCCCTGCACATGTGGTATGCTAGAGGGGCACTGTGAATTGTCCCTGCAGTGGAAGCTGAGGACAGGGTGGAGGATTAGTGATAAGCGGCAGGGGCAATATTCGAATTTGCGAAATTCGCGAATTCCTGATCTTCAGGCATTATTTTCTTGATTGCGAAAATTCGCATCAAAAATTCGCATAGACTGGAATAAATAAAAAAAAAATATTCGAGATTACGAATATATTTTGAGATATTCTAAATATTCGCGAATTCTCGAAGTGCCGAAATTCGCGATTAAAATTCGCAATTCGAATATTCGTGATCAACACTATGGAGGATGAGAAGGCAGAGGCGGACAGTGTCGCAGGACCAATGGCATGAGAATGTGGAGGCGGAAGCAGCGTCACCTGGCCAAGTTGCTGCTTTGGCTGGGCAGGAAACACATACCCAGTGGCCCATATATTGTCTTGACTGTAGTTACAGCTGCACACGTCGGCGCTGCCGTGCACTTTGGCAAACACCGACAGGCTCAAGGACTGGCCCACCTTCTGTTCTACATATGTGTGCAGGGCTGGTCGTGCCTTTTTGGCAAATAAATGACGGCTTGGGACTCTCCACCTCTGCTCAGCACAAGCCATCAGTTCACTGAAAGGTGCAGAGTCCACCACTTGGAAAGGGAGGGACTGCAGTACCAGCAACTTGGCCAGGAGCAAGTTCAGCTTCTGCGCCGTTGGATGAGTGCACACATACA
The DNA here is from genome assembly GCA_033119425.1 of Bufotes viridis. Taxonomy (NCBI): domain Eukaryota; kingdom Metazoa; phylum Chordata; class Amphibia; order Anura; family Bufonidae; genus Bufotes; species Bufotes viridis. The sequence goes on along the minus strand of CM065594.1, from coordinate 236,867,734 downwards.
GTTGTTTCTTGGCAATCACTTTGGTGATCGATTGCTGATGGAATGACTTACTAGGAGAAGGAGAAGCATCAGGACCAGCAGATGATGGGTAGGACAGACAGCTTCCTTCGGCTGAGGTGGTGGAGCCTTGACTGCTTGAAATCGGGTGCGTGCCACTGGGCGATGCAGTGGTTGCTGCGGCAGGCTTGACCACCACATAGAAGCCACGGTTCTCCCAGGCCCCTTTATGGTGACGCTGCATATGTTGCTGCAGGGCCATGGTGCCAACATTGGCACCCTGGCCACACTTTACCTTCTTGCAGATTCGACAAATGGTCAAGTTCACCTCCCCAAGCGACTTAACAAAAAAACTGCCACACTGCCGAGTAGGTGATTTTACCTCCAACACTCCACACTGACTGCTACCGCCACTGCCTCCGTGAACCCCTGCACCACTACTTTCTGGGCCAGTAGGCTCCTATGAAGCGGGTGGCCTACCCCAGGCACGTTTGGCTCCCGACCTCCCACTGCTGCAACCCTGCTGACTCCCAGCCATGCTACCGACTTGCTGGCCCCGCTGCAGCCTCACGCGCAAGCTACCACCCTCTTCACTGATGTCCTCCTCAACGGTCTTTGAGCCAGGAGCCTGACTGCTCGCAACACCAGCTTCTATGCCACTCTCCTCATCACTACTTGCCCGCCTAACAGAGGAAGCGGCGGATGTCTCCTATAGCTCTTGGCTGGGCAGTAGCTGCTGACTGTCCTTTGATAGCTGGTCCTCGCTGTATAGTGGAGCTGAGCCCCCAGCATATAGTTCTTCTCTGGCTGAGGGAACAGTAAAGGACAGAGGCAGGTTGAGGACAGGTGAGGGCACAGGGCCTGCTCCCGGGCAATGCCAACGAAAGGTTGTGTCTGACAAACCCACCGACCCTTGGCTGGGGGTGACTGATGTCACTAGCGACGAAGTCGAAGATTGAGTCAACCATTCAAGTACCGCTGGGTTGCTGGTCAAGATATGACAGCTAGCTGACACTGGGAGCTCAGGCCTCTCAAAGTGACCCCTGCTGCCACGGCCCCTTACACTGCTGCGACCTGTGCCTTCACAAGAAACATTTAGGCTTGTGCCCCTTCCCTGTGCAGGACCTGTCACTTCTCTGTCTGACATACTGTTAGATCAAATAAGTAAATAAAAAGGAAATGAATATATGCCAAAAAGGGCTGTAATTTTCTCACTTCACCACACAACAGCTAATAAGCCCCTTTTTTCCCCCACTAATACATGACAAAAAAAGGCTTTAGAACATATAACTGTGGCCGTGAACGGCAAATAAAGTTTTTTTTTGCCACTAATACACGCCAAAAAGGGCTGTAATTTTCCCACTTCACCACACAACGGCTAACAAGCCCTTTTCCTTTTTCCCCACTAATACATGCCAAAAAAAGACTTTAGAACATATAACTGTGGCCGTGAACGGCAAATAATACTTTTTTTTTGCCACTTATACACGCCAAAAAGGGCTGTCATTTTCTCACATCACCACACAATGGCTAATACGTAAGTCCTTGTTCTTTTTCCCCACTAATACACGCCAAAAAAAGGCTTTATCATTGCGGCCGTGAACGGAAAATAATACTTTTTTTTTTGCCACTAATACACTGCAAAAATAGCTTTAATTTTCCCATTTCACCCCACAACGGCTAATAAACCCTTTTCCCTGTTCCCCACTAATACATGCCAAAAAAGGCTTTAGAACATATAACTGCAGCTGTGTTAAAGTTCGGCGAATCGGCCGAATCGGATTTTTCAAAACTTCGCTCATCTCTATGCTCGCCCATCAGTGAAATACATGGACATCCTGGGTGTTTAAGAACTGCTGAATGATGGATCCCTGTATTAATTCCGAATTCATTAATAGGGTATTGAAAATGGGTTTCTGCTGTACAGTTTTGTGGAATGTAATGTATCCGTCTGCTGCGTACATTCTATGAATCAAGAAGATACTACGTCTGACATTTTCCTTCTAGTTATAACATCAGGACATCTATTTAACAAATTTTCCGGCGAGATCATTGTGCTAAACAGATCCGTCTATTGATTACCGATGTGTGTAATAAGAATACCACTTGCTCAGCGGATGTGGGGAATACACCTGACAATTGCGCAGCAGAAAGCCTACTTGTTAGAGGAATTTTATTGATTCTAATTATGATAAAATACATTGACTGGAGACCAAGACATCTGTTTGGATTATGAATCCTAGGTGCTTCTTAGCATGAGGGTTAACATAAAGGAGAATCAATTGTTGCTGCCCTTAATCTCACAACAGCCCTGTCCTACAGAAAACTACTTAAACATTGCTGAACCTCAATGATGGGACGCACACACTGCTTATTTTTTTAAAACAGTATGCCTAACGTGGGCATTGGAGCCCCTGCCATATACTAAGTTTGTAGACCACCATATTTCCCATTCATGGTGCTAAGTCTACAAGAAATATAACACAAAATCACAACTACCCAGACAGCTGGCACTGTATTTGGTCTAGGAGGCCCAGTGGACATCCTGCCATATCAGACGGCTTTGCATACCTTACCAGTAGGAACCAAACATGGATGATGTCAGAGGGGCTGAAGGACAGCCATTCTGCAATTTTTCTGTGTGGACCAATGGTCCTCAATCCATTCAATGAAATGGTATCAATCCTTTATTGGTCCAGTTAAAAACCATGTATATACATGTGTTAAGCAGTTTATGCTGAAATGTGTTGGACAGACTTTTTAAAAGGGTTTTCTGAGATATTTCTACTGATGACCTCTGGATAGGTCATCAGTATGTGATTGGTGGTGGTCCGACACCCAAGACCCTTGCCGCTCAGCTGTTTATAAAGGAACATGCACTCTCAGCTCATTAAGCACAGTGCCATACATTGTATAGCAGCTGTGCTTGGTATCGCACTCATCCCTATTCACTTCAGTGGGGCTGAGCTCCGCCTAGGCCTTGTGACCAATGCACGTGACGTCACTTGGCCTAAGGAAAGCTATGAGAAGGCTGCAGTGCTACTGTGAACATTGGTGCCTTCTCAAAAAGCTTATCGGTGGGGGTCCCGGTGTCGGACCCCCACCAATCACATACTGATGACCTATCCCGAGGTCACACCGATTACCTCATGTAAGGGCTCTTTCACACTAGCGTTTTTGTTTTCCGGCATAGAGATCCGTCGTCAGGGCTCTGTGCTGGAAAACTCCTGATCAGGATTATCCAAATGCATTCTGAATAGAGAGAAATATGTTCAGGATGCATCAGGATGTCTTCAGTTCAGGACCGGAAAGTTTTTTTGCCGGAGAAAATACCGCAGCATGCTGCGCTTTTTGCTCCGGCCAAAAATCCTGAACACTTGCCGCAAGGCCGGATCCGGAATTAATGCCCATTGAAAGGCATTAATCCGGATCCGGCCTTAAGCTAAACGTCGTTTCGGCGCATCGCCGGATCCGACGTTTAGCTGTTTCTCAATGGTTACCATGGCAGCCAGGACGCTAAAGTCCTGTTTGCCATAGTAAAGTGTAGTAGGGAGCGGGGGAACAGTATACTTACCGTCCGTGCGGCTCCCGGGGCGCTCCAGAGTGACGTCAGGGCGCCCCACGCACATGAATCACTTGATCGCATGGATCACGTGATCTATGCGCATGGGGCGCTCTGACGTCATTCTGGAGCGCCCCGGGAGTCGCATGGACTGTAAGTATACCACTCCCCACTACTACTATGGCAACTAGGACTTTAATAGCGTCCTGGCTGCCATAGTAACCTCAAAGCATTTCGAAGACTGATCAGGATCCTGATCAGTCTTCTAATGCTTTCAGGCAACTTGCGTTCTGACAGATCCGGCGGGACGGAAGTGTGAAAGAGGCCTTAATCTTTCCCAGGTTTTTTCTTTTTCAGTTTGGACTGTCCTGACCCGTCACTCAACCACTCTGGTTTGTTTCCATCCTGTAGGTAGCACTTCCTGTTGCTGTATCCAACCAAACCCATGATGCACTTCTCATTCCTGTCAAAGCTCCAGCACTACCCCTAACAACACCCAGCTAGTTTATAGCCCCTCCCACCTATAGAAACGTCACACGATATAATAAAGAGCTGCATGGACATGTCATGTGACCATAGCCCAGAACAGGAGTTAGAAGCAATAAAGGAAAAAGAAATACATTAGAAAATAACAGCTTCCTTTATAAATGGTTATGTTAAAGGATGTTGATGCAAAACGGAAAACCCCTTTAAGATTCCACACTAAACTAATTCTAAGCTAAAGTCAAGCTTTAATGATTAATGTGTGGATCAAACAACATTTCACAAGATTGATCTTGTTTATAGAGTGTGATTTGTTAAATTCTCTATTCTGTGTATAGGTAAGACCAAGCTTGATGTTATTTTTCATGTCTCCCATGGCTTAGAATTTTAGAGTCAGAATAATTTGATTTGAGTAATTTCCTATATGCGGATATTCTCCAGTTGATACTGACATATACATTCAGGGATACTAATATCTGGCCTTGTCAAGTACAACAAGCATCACATTTATATTCCTGCATAACGATATTACAATTTTATTAGGTAACAAAATATGGATCCCATCTGAGTAGAATATGAACGCAGTATGAGAAATAAAATTAGCAGTGATGACATTGCCGTACGGTGCAATCGTCTTTCTCTCCTACCCACCGTTCATCTGACAAAATGCAATTATTCACAAGACCTGGCTTTCTAATTTTTGTAATGAAATAGGAAAGCCTGTCAGATTCAAGTAACTGGCCAAGAACTCAAGAGGAACATATAGGTCATGTATTCATGGAGACAAGGTAATAAACACTTGTTTATAATAAGATAATCACCCGTTTTCCTTCCCACGTAATGCGATCAAACAATATCAATTACTTTGATTGCACACATACCGAACATGCAGCCCTGACAGGGGCAGACTGGCCATAGACCCAACTGGGAAATTTCCCAGTGGGAAGATGCCTAGGGGGCCACCCAAACTCTTATCACTGCCACCAACCATGTGCATAATTATGTGATGCTCTAAGCTTTAATTAATGCTAGGCGCATCAGGTACTTATGCACCTGGCCAATGGCCGCAGGTGCCCTCCTGAACTCAAATGTATTACCGTCCTCACCGTCCCATTGTGATGGTGGCATTTTTTTTGTGCTGCACTGTACAGTATTGAAGGCCCTGTCTACTTCTGTTGTCCCTGCCTAATTGTGTTCCATGTTCTGTCCCATCTTCTGTCAATCTTCGGCCCGCCTAAAACATGGGGACACTTTTAGTTTTTTTCCGACACGAGTCCTGAAGTTTCCAAATAACAGTGCCACACAGTGCACAGAGCAGGCAAGTCATATGTCCAAGTAACAGTGACATATGCCAAAGTACCAATCATTTCCCAAAATAATGCTATGCAAGCATCAGTGAAAATAATGTTTGCATATAGTGTTGAGCGAACAGTTAGAGAATAGTTCAGGTTCGTACCGAATTTTGGGGTGTTCGGGACACGAACCCGAACATTTTCAAAAAAGTTCGGGTTCGTTGTTCGGCGATTTCTTCCCTCTTTCTGAAGGGCTGCACAGCGGCCAATCAGCTAGCGTTTTACTTCTTGCCCTAAGAGCCCATCACAGCCATGCCTACCAATGGCATGGCTGTGAATGGCCAAGTGCAGCATGTGACCCAGCCTCTATTTATGCTGGAGTCACGTGGTGCCACACGTCACACTGCTCTGATTAGTGTAGGGAGAGGACGCAGCTGCTGTGAGGGCGAGATTAGGCAGGGAAAAGTCAGCAAAAGCACCTAATGAAGTGATTGATCTACAGCTGTGAATGATTCAACTTCTGCTAGTTACTTGATCACTGGTTTTTAGGCTGCACAGAGCGTTTTTCTGTCACTTTTTTTCTGGGGTGATCGGCATCCATCAATCCATCAATACTAGTTTTCTTTTGCTATATCCTACATCAGGGGCTTGGCTGTGCTTATTGTCACCCCTAGAAACTCAAGATAGCAATTTCTATATTTTATTAAGGGGTTAAATACAATTGCCAAAATACCAATCCCCTAAATCTGGTGTTCCAGCTTTGGCTAAGTATAATACTGTCTGCTGTCTGGCAAAGGATAGATTATTTTCTGTGGTGAAATTCAATTGCCAAAATAGCAATCCCCTAAATCTGGTGTGACAGCACTGGCTGGCAAACTATAATAGCGTCCGCCAAAACATATATTTTGTTCTGGGGTGAAATTCAATTGCCAAAATAGCAATACCATAAATCTGGTGTCACAGCTGTGGCTGGCAAACTATAATAGTGTCCGCCAAAACATATATTTTGTTCTGGGGTGAAATTCACTTACCAGATTTAGGGGATTGCTATTTTGGCGTCCAAGCACTGGCTGGCAAACTAGAATAGTGTCTGCCAAAACATATATTTTGTTCTTGGGTGAAATTCAATTTCCAAAATAGCAATCCCCTAAATCTGGTGTCACAGCTGTGGCTGGCAAACTATAATAGTGTCAGCCAAAACATATATTTTGTTCTGGGGTGAAATTCACTTGCCAAAATAGCAATCCCCTAAATCTGGTGTCCCAGCACTGGCTGGCAAACTATAAAAGTTTCCGCCAAAACATATATTTTGTTCTGGGGTGAAAATCACTTGCCAAAATAGCAATCCCCTAAATCTGGTGTCCCAGCACTGGCTGGCAAACTATAATAGTGTCCGCCAAAACATATATTTTGTTCTGGGGTGAAATTCAATTGCCAAAATAGCAATCCACTAAATCTGGTGTCCCAGCACTGGCTGGCAAACTATAATAGTGTCCGCCAAAACATATATTTTGTTCTGGGGTGAAATTCACTTACCAGATTTAGGGGATTGCTATTTTGGCGTCCCAGCACTGGCTGGCAAACTAGAATAGTGTCTGCCAAAACATATATTTTGTTCTGGGGTGAAATTCAATTGCCAAAATAGCAATACCATAAATATGGTGTCACAGCTGTGGCTGGCAAACTATAATAGTGTCCGCCAAAACATATATTTTGTTCTAGGGTGAAATTCAATTGCCAAAATAGCAATACCATAAATCTGGTGTCACAGCTGTGGCTGGCAAACTATAATAGTGTCCGCCAAAACATATATTTTGTTCTGGGGTGCAATTCACTTGCCAAAATAGCAATCCCCTAAATCTGGTGTCCCAGCACTGACTGGCATACTATAATAGTGTCAGCCAAAACATATATTTTGTTCTGGGGTGAAATTCAATTGCCAAAATAGCAATACCATAAATCTGGTGTCACAGCTGTGGCTGGCAAACTATAATAATGTCCGCCAAAACATATATTTTGTTCTGGGGTGAAATTCACTTGCCAAAATAGCAATCCCATAAATCTGGTGTCCCAGCACTGGCTGGCAAACTATAATAGTGTCCGCCAAAACATATATTTTGTTCTGGGGTGAAATTCAATTGCCAAAATAGCAATACCATAAATCTGGTGTCACAGCTGTGGCTGGCAAACTATAATAGTGTCCGCCAAAACATATATTTTGTTCTGGGGTGAAATTCAATTGCCAAAATAGCAATACCATAAATCTGGTGTCACAGCTGTGGTTGGCAAACTATAATAGTGTCCGCCAAAACATATATTTTGTTCTGGGGTGCAATTCACTTGCCAAAATAGCAATCCCCTAAATCTAGTGTCCCGGCACTGGCTGGCAAACTATAATAGTGTCCGCCAAAACATATATTTTGTTCTGGGGTGAAATTCAATTGCCAAAATAGCAATCCCTTAAATCTGGTGTCCCGGCACTGGCTGGCAAACTATAATAGTGTCCGCCAAAACATATATTTTGTTCTGGGGTGAAATTCAATTGCCAAAATAGCAATACCATAAATCTGGTGTCACAGCTGTGGCTGGCAAACTATAATAGTGTCCGCCAAAACATATATTTTGTTCTGGGGTGAAATTCACTTGCCAAAATAGCAATCCCCTAAATCTGGTGTCCCAGAACTGGCTGGCAAACTATAATAGTGTCCGCCAAAACATATATTTTGTTCTGGGGTGAAAATCACTTGCCAAAATAGCAATCCCCTAAATCTGGTGTCCCAGCACTGGCTGGCAAACGATAATAGTGTCCGCCAAAACATATATTTTGTTCTGGGGTGAAATTTACTTGCCAAAATAGCAATCCCCTAAATCTGGTGTCCCAGCACTGGCTGGCAAACTATAATAGTGTCCGCCAAAACATATATTTTGTTCTGGGGTAAAATTCACTTGCCAAAATAGAAATCCCCTAAATCTGGTGTCCCAGCATTGGCTGGCAAACTATAATAGTGTCCGCCGAAACATATATTTTGTTCTAGGGTGAAATTCAATTGCCAAAAAAGCAATACCATAAATCTGGTGTCCCAGCACTGGCTGGCAAACTATAATAGTGTCCGCCAAAACACATATTTTGTTCTGGGGTGAAATTCAATTGCCAAAATAGCAATACCATAAATCTGGTGTTCCAGCAGTTGCAGGCCAAGTGTTAATCTGTCCGTAAAAGGGTATATTTTGTTCTGGGGTGAAATTCACTTGCTAAAATAGAAATACCCTGAATCTGGTGTTCCAGCAGTTGCAGGCCAAGTGTTAATCTGTCCGTAAAATGGTATATTACACTCAAGGTGTATATACAAGTGCTGAGAGGGTCATCCTCATTAACTTCACACGCTACCGTGCATCTCCCATTGGATTTCTGTCCGTTAAAGGTTAAATTACACAAAGTGTTAAAATACAATTGCTGAAGGCATAATCCTACATATTTTTTTTCACGCTACTGTGCATCTCCAAGTGTAAGACTGTCCATAAAAGGATACCTTTCATCCAGGGCCTAAATAGTAGCCCTAAAAGAGATATTCCCCTAAATCAGTGGTTACTGCTGTGCCTGGATTAGTGTAATACGCTACATAAATAAATAGGCAGATAGTGTTAGGTGCCTGTAAAAAAAGGCCTGAATTTGAAATCAATACATTGGGCCAAATATTTTTTTTCTTATTGTGGTGCTTGGTGAACGGTAACAATGAGGAAAACATCTAGTAAGGGACGCGGACGCGGTCGTGGTGGTGTTAGTGTACCCTCTGGTGCTGGAAGAGGACGTGGCCATTCTGCCACACGTCCTAGTGAACCAACTACCTCAGGTTCCAGTACCCGCCAGAATTTACAGCAATATTTGGTGGGGCCAAATGCCGTTCTAAGGATGGTAAGGCCTGAGCAGGTACAGGCGCTAGTAAATTAGGTGCCCGACAGTGGATCCAGCACGTTCACAACATTATTTCCACCCAGTCTTCTGTAGAAAGCGCACAGGTGGCGCCTGAAAACCAAGCCCATCAGTCTGTCACATCACCCCCATGCATATCAGGGAAAGCCTGAGCCTCAAGTTATGCAGCAGTCTCTTATGCTGTTTGAAGACTCTGCTGGCAGGGTTTCCCAAGGGAATCCGCCTAGCATTTCCCCAGTGGTGGAAGACATAGAATGCACTGATGCACAACCACTGATGTTTCCTGATGATGAGGACATGGGAATACCACCTCATCGGAGTCCGCACATCTCTGATGATGACGAAACACAGGTGCCAACTGCTGTGTCTTTTTGCAGTGTGCAGACCGAACAGGAGGTCAGGGAGGAAGACTGTGTGGAAGACGATGCAGGGGACGATGAGGTCCTAGACCCCACATGGAATGAAGGTCGTGCCACTGACTTTCATAGTTCAGAGGAAGAGGCAGTGGTGAGACCGAGCCAACAGCGTAGCAAAAGAGAGAGCAGGGGGAAAAATCAGACCAGCCGCCGTCAAGAGAGTTCGCCTGCTACTGGCCACCGCCACCAGGGACCAAGCATCCCAAAGGCAGCTTCAAGGAGTTCCCTGGCATGGCACTTCTTTAAACAATGTGCTGACGATAAGACCCGAGTGGTTTGCACGCTGTGCCATCAGAGCCTGAAGCGAGGCATTAACGTTCTGAACCTTAGCACAACCTGCATGACCAGGCATCTACATGCAAAGCATGAACTGCAGTGGAGTAAACACCTTAAAAGCAAGGAACTCACTTAGGCTCCCCCTGCTCTCTCTTCTGCTGCTGCCTCGGCCTCTTCCTCCGCCTCGGGAGGAACGTTAGCACCTGCCGCCCAACAAACAGAGGATGTGCCACCGACACCACCACCTGCGTCACCAAGCATCTCCACCATGTCACTCGGCAGCGTTCAGCTCTCCATCTCACAAACCTGGGAGAGAAAGCGTAAATTCCCACCTAGCCACCCTCGAGCCCTCGAGCTTTGAAAGGCTGGTGGACACAGACAGCTTCAAACAGCTGATGTCCATGGCTGTCCCACAGTATGTTGTTCCCAGCCGCCACTACTTCTCCAAGACAGCAGTGCCTTCCCTGCACAACCAAGTATCCGATAAAATCAAGTGTGCACTGCGCAACGCCATCTGTGGCAAGGTCCACCTAACCACAGATACGTGGACAAGTAAGCATGGCCAGGGACGCTATATCTCCCTTACTGCACACTGGGTAAATGTAGTGGCGGCTGGGCCCCAGGCGGAGAGTTCCTTGGTGCACGTCCTTCCGCCACCAAGGATCGCAGGGCATCATTCTTTGCCTCCTGTAGCCTCCTCCTCCTACTCGGCTTCCTCCTCCTCTGCTTCCACCAGCTCATCCAGTCAGCCACACACCTTCACCACCAACTTCAGCACAGCCCGGGGTAAACGTCAGCAGGCCATTCTGAAACTCATATGTTTGGGGGACAGGCCCCACACCGCGCAGGAGTTGTGGCGGGGTATTGAACAACAGACCGACGAGTGGTTTCTGCCGGTGGGCCTCAAGCCCGGCCTGGTGGTGTGCGATAATGGGCGAAATCTCGTCACAGCTCTGGGACTAGCCGGTTTGACACACATCCCTTGCCTGGCACATGTGCTGAATTTGGTGGTGCAGAAGTTCATTCACAACTACTCCGACATGTCAGAGCTGCTGCATAAAGTGCGGGCCGTCTGTGCCCGCTTCCGGCGTTCACATCCTGCCGCTGCTCTCCTGTCTGCGCTACAGCGTAACTTCGGCCTTCCCGCTCACCGCCTCATATGCGAAAGTGCCCACCAGGTGGAACTCCACCTTGCACATGCAGAAGAGACTGTGCGAGCAGCAGCAGGCCATAGTGGAGTTTCAGCTGCAGCACGCACGCGTCAGTCGCACTGCGGAACAGCACCACTTCACCACCAATGATTGGGCCTCCATGCGAGACCTGTGTGCCCTGTTGCGCTGTTTCGAGTACTCCACCAACATGGCCAGTGGCGATGACACCGTTATCAGCATTACAATACCACTTCTATGTCTCCTTGAGAAAACGCTTAGGGCGATGATGGAAGAGGAGGTGGCCCAGGAGGAGGAGGAGGAGGATGAGGGGTCATTTTTAGCACTTTCAGGCCAGTCTGCTAGAAGTGGCTCAGAGGTAGGTTTTTTGCAACAGCAGAGGCCAGGTACAAATGTGGCCAGCCAGGGCCCACTACTGGAGGACGAGGAGGAGAAGGTGGAGGAGTATGAGGATGAAGCAGGTTCACAGCGGGGTGGCACCCGACACAGCTCAGGCCCATCACTGGTGCGTGGCTGGGGGGATACGGAGGACGATGACGATACGCCTTCCACAGAGGACAGCTTGTCCTTACCTCTGGGGAGCCTGGCACACATGAGCGACTACATGCTGCAGTGCCTGCGCAACGACAGCAGAGTTACCCACATTTTAACTTGTGCGGACTACTGGGTTGCCACCCTGCTGGATCCTTGGTACAAAGATAATGTGCCCACCTTACTTCCTGCACTGGAGCGTGATAGGAAGATGCGCGAGTACAAGCGCACGCTGGTAGACGCGCTCCTGAGAGCATTCCCAAAAGTCACAGGGGAACAGGTGGAAGTCCAAGGCGAAGGCAGAGGAGGAGCAAAGCTCCTCTGAGGGCAGGGTTAGCATGGCAGAAATGTGGAAAAGTTTTGTCTCCACGCGACAGCTAACTGCACCACCACCTGATACGGAACGTGTTAGCAGGAGGCAGCATTTCACTAACATGGTTGAACAGTATGTCTGCACACCCCTCCACGTACTGACTAATGGTTCGGCCCCATTCAGGGGGGCCAGAGTTTTATGCCTTGGAGGTGCTGGCCTGCCCGGTGGCCAGCGTTTTGTCTGAACGTGTATTCAGCACGGCAGGGGGCGTCATTACTGACAAACGCAGCCGCCTGTCCACAGCCAACGTGGACAAGCTGACATTCATAAAAATGGCATGGATCCCACAGGACCTGTCCCTCCCTTGTGCAGAATAGACATTTATAACTGCCTCCCCCTCAACCATGTATTCTTGTACTCCGGGGCACTTCTTTATTGAATCCTCATTTTTTTTACTTTACCATGATCTTGCGGTGCAACCCAAAGTTGAATGAACCTCTCCTCAATCTGGGCGCCAGGGCCTAAATAACTGAAAGTTGCCTTCTCCAGTGGTGGGTGATATGACGCATGATTCCTTGCTGTGGGACCTCTCTGCTCTGTCTGGGTGCTGGGGCGGAAATAACTGAAAGTGGCCTTCTCCAGTGGTGGGTGATATGACGCATGATTCCTTGCTGTGGGACCTCTCTCCTCTGTCTGGGTGCTGGGCCTAAATAACAAAGTGGCCTTCTCCAGTGGTGGGTCATATGACGCCTTATTCCTTGCTGTGGGACCTCTCTCCTCTGTCTGGGTGCTGGGGCCGAAATAACCGAAAGTGGCCTTTTCCAGTGGTGGGTGATATAACGCCTTATTCCTTGCTGTCAGACCTCTCTCCTCTGTCTGGGTGCTGGGGGCCGAAATAACTGAAAGTGGCCTTCTCCAGTGGTGGGTGATATAACGCCTTATTCCTTGCTGTGGGACCTCTCTCCTCTGTCTGGGTGCTGGGCCTAAATAACTGAAAGTGGCCTTCTCCAGTGGTGGGTCATATGACGCCTTATTCCTTGCTGTGGGACCTCTCTCCTCTGTCTGGGTGCTGGGGGCCGAAATAACTGAAAGTGGCCTTTTCCAGTGGTGGGTGATATGACGCATGATTCTCTGCTATGGGATCTCTCTCCAATTGATATTGGTTGATTTTTATTTATTTTATTTTAATTCATTTCCCTATCCACATTTGTTTGCAGGGCATTTACCTACATTTTGCTGCCTTTTGCAGCCCTTTCCTGGACTATTTTGCAGCCTTTTTAGTGCCTAAAAGTTCAGGTCCCCATTGACTTCAATGGGGTTCGGGATAAAGTTCGGGTTGAGTTCGGATCCCGAACTTCCCGAACCCGAACTTCCAGGTGTTCGCTCATCTCTATTTGCATAATGATACCATACAATGTGCAAATAACAGTGCCAATGTTCAAATTATACTTCCATGGGGTCACAGAGAACAGTGTCAAAAATGTCCACGTATCAGTGCCATGCAGTGCACAATGTGAATAAAATCATTGTACCATACAATGCACAATAATGTCAATAATAGCGCTATACCATGGTCTACATTTACTAAGATAAACTGTGCCAAAAAAGATATTATCAAGTATGCCAAATTTGCACAAAATCTTTTATTGTCAAATTAGACAATAGGAATTGATGTCATTTAAGTCAAAGTTAATGAAATAAGAAAACGGAGCAAATTGTGGTGAAAATCTTCAGCGCATAATAGAGGCTTAGATTTTTTTTTCTATTGGACAGTCCAAAATGCATCAAATTTGTTAAGCAGCGCGTGTGTCTTTTAATACATTTGGTGTAAATTACTCCAACTGTCTCCTTTATTTAGACAGGCCTAAGATACATCAGGGTAGCTAGTTCTGCTAAGGGTTCTACAGTGTTCAATGTTCATGTTTATTATGCCGTTTTTTAAGCCAAAAATAGGACTGGATTGAAATTTTTTTATCTGTCCTTAATACGTTCACTGTTATAATCCACACCTGATTTTGACTGCAAAAACTGCATCAAAAAACCTGAACGAGTGGCAAAACCCTTAGGAGGACACTAAAGTTGACCTTGTTAAGAGGGTCCTCCAGGCTGACTGTCTTAAAAGGGCCACCAATGTCTCTTTGGTGGCTTTGTGTACAGAGAGCAGTGAGTGTAAAATGAAAGTCAATATCATTATTGCCAGTAAAACTTCTATGTAACCCACTCAGTCAGTCACTTAGACTCTGGGCTAGACAATTGTTTGTCGGGTCAGCTCAAGGATTGCCCTTGAAGCTACGTAGAGATCTACAGCCTGTCCTGTCACCCATCAACCCATACTGTACATCACATCACCCTCGTCTTTTTATGCAGCATTTTTTGTAAGACCTTCTATGCATTTTGATCCCATAAAAGAATAGAGCATGGGTGGGTAACCTCCAGCACTCAGCTGTGTGCATACTTGCTCTGCTCTTCCCATAGAAATTAATAGAGCATCCTGGAAATTGTAGTTTCACAACACCTGGGGTCTCGAAGGCTGCATACCCCTGGAGTAGAGCATTCTGTACCATGCCACCCAAATAACTCTGTTCCTCTTTACCTCTTTAAGGGCTTGTCCAGCTTTTTAAAAAAAAATTAACAGACCCCTGCAGAATGCTGTATCTGCTAAAAAACTCATAATCGCCTGCTCCCCGTCACTTCCTCGCTCCATTCAGCAGTCTTCCAGTCCCTGTCCTGTAAAATTCTGGAATGATGCAGTCATGTGCTGCATTGCTGCAGCCAATTATTGGCCTCAGCAATGATGTGTCTCCTAGCGGTCTGTGACATACTGGTGATCTGCTGCCTGTGAGTAAAACACGCTGCTGTAGTCTGTTGAAAAAGTCCAAAAAAGCTGGAAACCCCTTTAAGAGTACTTCCACACGGGATGGATTTTCTGAGAATGTGCCATGAGGTAGCAATAGTGTATTATAGTATTAGCTAAGTGGATGAGATTTTGCCAAATCTCATCCACATGCTGCTGAAAAAAATCTGCATAGTGGTATGACCTCAAGGCCGGTGCAAGGATTTTTGCCGCCCTAGGCAAGATAAAAATTGCCCCCCCCCCCCTTTATCAGATGATCTGCCCATATCATGACTTCACATATGTTCCACCCCTTTCTCAGCATTTAAATTAAAAAAGAGTTATATGTTGCAATAAAGCCCCCTATTAAGAATGGTGGAGAATAACTACCATAACTTAAGCCATAGCTAAAGAAACAAGCCTGTGTATTAGATTGTTCGCTTACTCGTAAATCGCACGATTTATGCCGTGCGCTTCATGCCGCCACAACAGTACTGTAATACAATAGTATAAATCATACCAGTGTATTACAGTACTGTAGCAGTGGCACGAAGCGCACGGCGTCATAGCAACCAATGACGCTGTGCGATCCTGCTCTCTGCAGGATTCCAGGCCGGGATACCACGGACCGCTCACGGCCGTGTGCATCTGCGGCCTAACCCTCAGCATGCCCTGACAGCAACAGATTATAAGAGAATGCTGAGGATTGTAGTATCACAGAGAGTTAGCCTGCCCAGTGGCCCCAAATGGCCAGAATGACCTCATATAAGATCTGTGAATGCTCCATCTACCATATTTACTGCTCCTATATCCCTGTGATACTACAATCCTCAGCATTCTCTTATAATCTGTTGCTGAGCCTGTCAGGGCATGTTGAGGGTTATAAATTTGCAACTCTTTAGGTCCTGTCTAGGCAGCTAGACCTAGGCTATATGCCTGCAATTTATATTGATGTATGTTGATGTATAATGATTCATCAGACAGACTCTAGTTGAACAACTAAGTAGTTCCAATTCTACCAGTTGTCCTTGTCTTGTCCTGAGTTGCTGCTAGGCGGCTACTAGCTTCTACTTCTTCTCTCTCTGGCTGACTTCTGGTGAGTGTCAGAGAGTGAGATCGCATCGCCTCAGGCGCTCTAGGCTAGCTGCCCCTGCTCTTCCCGGTTCCCGCCGCTGTGCAGTCAGGCCCCCAGGCCCCAGCCGCCCGGAGCCCAGCCCATCACATGACCATCCGGGTCCGACCGTGTTGCTGGGTCAGAGAGCGGCCGCCGGCCGGCGCACACGCACACGTGCAAGCGCAGAAGCGGGATTCTTAGAGCGCTCAGGCGGCGCAGCATGACAGCGGGGCTTCCCTGAATAATTATGAAGCTTTGTGGTGCGTCCATTGCATATGAGCAAGGGAAGGAGCCCTTTCCTAGCACACAGACATTAACAGCGGATTTACCACTACACTATAGAACTTCCCTTTTGTAAAGAAAGGATTTTCGGTGCTTAACAAGTTACTAAATAGTATTACTGTTTTCTTTACAGGTTTAATAGCAAATAAATAGTATAAAAAGTATTACTGAAATGAAGGGAAAAAAATTGCATCATTTTTATTTATGTTGTTCTCCCATCACCATTAATAATTTATCAAACTGGTGTAAAGTAGAACTGGCTTAGCTGCCCATAGCAACCAATCAGATTCCACCTTTCATTTTCTAACAGAGCAGTGATATATGAAAGATTGGTTGCTATGGGCAACTAAGCCAGTTCACAATACTGTATGGGTCATCATGACTACAGGGATACCAAATAAAGTTTTGTCATATTAAATAGTAGGTATATTACTAAAATGCATTTATTGTTTTGGTTTTTGATCCCTTATTATTTTAAGGACATTCATTTTGCAGAGCTTTTGCTCTTCAGCCATCTTAACTGGAACTATTAGGAAAACAGTATTACTATTTTAAGCGCAAAAGATTGCATTCTTTGGACAGAGCTGTTCTGTAGTGTAGTGGTAAGTCATCTGCCTACTATATAGAAGGTATGGGGTTCAATTCCCAGCAGAGACCTGTGAAATAGCTTGTTTAGTGAAAGTTATGGCAGAAAAATATAACTTTTACCTCCAAGCTTTTCTTTTATGGTAAAGTTGAAAAGTAGAAGTTACATTTTTCTGTAAAGATAACATTACAAAAAAAATATCGGAGCAAAAACCATGTACACATCCGTAAGTAATTTGTGGCCTGCAAATCGAGGATCTGAAAAACACGGATCTCAGCCAAGTGCATGCCACCATTTAACTTCAGTAGAAATGTCTTATCCTTGTCTGGAAAACAGAGAAGAATAGGACGTGGAACTGATGTGCAGATGCAGTCCCATTGAAATGAATGAGAACCAAACATACGGTTGTGTGCATGCGCCCTAAATAGCACAAAACAGTATTTGGTATCCCTGTAATCATAATAACTTGCACACTACAGTGAACATTTTATTTATGAGGATCGCTAACCACTGTACATAAAAATGGTGCAACTTTTTCCCCCTTTGTTTAACCCATAATAAAAGTTGATTAAACTTTTACTTATGTGTATGGCAAAATTGCCTGAAGAAAAAAAAAATTTAAACTTATGGCTGTTCATATATCTATGAATGGGAGAAGAGCTGGATGGAGCACGTGATTTGCCTGTATGGGGCCTGGAAATTCTTGATGGCAGCCCTGGTTCTCGGTCTCTGAGAACCCCTTTAATATGTCCTGCAATTTGTTGTTCAAATATTGGGGCATATGCACCCGTAATGCACCTGTCAATATCAAAGAAAAACACAGATGACTGCTGCTCTATTTTCTGTTTTTTGTTGATCACAGAAAATGATTCAGCAAGATGAGGCTTTCTTGTGTGAACAGCCCATTGGCTAATTGCTTGAAACCTTTCATTTGCCGAAAAAAGCAAATATTAACACAACAGAGCTGTTTGTGACCACTGCAGACCAGCAGTATGGATGACAAACCCCCTCTTATCAGCCGAGACTGTCTGAGACACCAAACTAGATGAAATATTCAGTTTGAATACATTCCCAAATATTCAGCATCAGCAGTTGTTAGCATGTAGTTTTGTGATGTATTAATTGAGAATGTTAACACTTCGATCTAACGAGATTAAAATATGCAATATGGAGCCTCCTACTCATACTTATAAATACTTCACTGCATATTTACTGTCACCCAAAGACCACAAACACAAAATGAATAGGTCCTATAATATTCGAATAGCATATGTTTATAATTTAAAGTGCTGCGTCGCTTTTGGATTTACTGCTTATATTTCAAGCTTAATAGTCATTGCTTGTAATTATTACTAAAAATTCTGTTTAAAAATGGTTTGAATTAGAAAACCCATTGTCAATTACCCCATGGCATTCCAGAAAGGTTGGGGAAGTCTATCATTTGGAACCAGGGATGTTTCTACCATTGGGCAGGGGGTGGAAAACCGCCTGCGGCGCCGACTTGCTGGAAAGCAAGGGGACGCAGAAGGCAATCTGACTGCATGGCAATTAGTTAAAGTGGAAGGAGACTGGGAAGGAGGATTCAAAATACACACAACACCCTGTGCTGCACCGTGTAAGGAAGACACCCCTGAACACTTTCCCTGTCACAGACAAATCTGATATGTCCTTGCAGTGAGATACTTTAAAACAAGCTTTAAAACAAGACTAGGGTGAAGTGTGAGATGCATATACTTGCAGCTCTCCCTCCTGACCTATTTCTAAAGGTTCTGTTTTCATCTATATAGCAGCTAGTACCACTTTAAAACAAGACCTGGATCATATCTCTAGCTGCTATTCTGCCTGAGATATGCCAGATTGAAGTATGCCCATCCTCCCATTTAGCTGTCTATGATTTTAGCCAGGTTGGAGGGGAAGGAAGGGGAGGGCCATGTGAGACATATTGAGAGGCTGCAGGAAGAAGAGGAAACATATGGATTCTACTGTTTCTGTATAACTGTAAATGACGCTGGAGGACAGGGGAATGATGCATCACATGATCCATTCGACGTAGGGGCGCTGTGATGTCATTGTGGAGCGCCACGGGAGCCGCACGGATGGTAAGTAGCTTCTCCCTGGCTCCCCACTACTTTTCCATGGCAGCTGGGACTTTAGTAGCGTCCTGGCTGCCATGGTTACCATTCAGAAAGCTAAATGTCGGATCCGGCGATGTGCCGAAACGACGTTCGGCTTAAAGTCGGATCCGGATTAATGCTTTTCAATGGGCATTAATTCCGGATCCGTCCTTGTGGCATGCCTTCAGGATTCTTGGCCGGAGGAAAATCCGCAGCATGCTCATGAAATCAGATCTGTGGGGTCCAAAACCTGGCACCCGCACCATTCTAGCCCTTGCACCAGAAACTATACAGTGTAATGCGAAGAAGCAGAATACTTTGTATACCATGTAGCTTCTGGTGCTTATGGACATACAGCTGGACTTCTCCTAGATTGTCAGGGTAATGGTACAACTCCGCCTTTAATGTCCCTTGGGTTGCAGCTACCATCTTATGAACTTTCATCTGCTTCTAAGTGGTCAGTGTCCAAGTCATTGTGGTGGCCAGGTCCCTTTAAAGAAAATGGAAAGATATTTTTAGCCCTGAGTGATGTCTATGGCTCTCTACTCTAGGATGATGGAAGGAATCAGGCTTAAACAAAGCCATGATTATTTGACTCACATAGGGTAACAAGCTTACAGTTACAACGGTCTTTAGAAATTGTTAATTATTTATTGCCTCTGTTAAAAATATTACTAACTACCTAACAGGTCACTTGACATGTATTGGTATAAAATGAAAAACATGTTATTTGTTCATGCTATTTTTATTTTCATTTTAGATATTAATCTTTATTTTTCTCATATAGTAATCTGCATATTTTTCATTTTTTGGTCATTTTTTATCATACATATGTCTTGAGTGACCTCAGCAACATTTTTATCAGAGGCAATAAATTATTTATCAACAAAAAGGATCCTAAAGAAACAGTTTTATTGTCATCCAAGTGATCCTACCAACAGAGGTAGGCCCTATTTGGCATTGTCCTACTAGACATGAGGTGAGAGTGGCAGAGGTATGGATGCATTACAAATGGGGAATTTCTGGCCCACAAAAATTTTAGAAAATCTACTACCACTCTCTAATGACAGAAAGTGATGCAAAGGTCAGTAGAAACTGCAATTTAGCCCGAGAAGACAAACAAAAGGCCTGATAGGCAACATCCATACCTCCTATCCCCTACAGTTAATGCTTATGGTATATCTCACAGTGAAGGAGTTGCTAGTCATTATGGACCACTACAACAAGTTTGCAGTAGAGGTCCCCATTTGGGACCAGACAGCGGAGTAAGTACCCAAGGCTATGTTCTGCTAAATACTATTGTTTCCCGGCCCAGTTGCACATTCACCAAGTGGCCTGTTTAGAGGGTAGGTGATTAAAGAGTTGTTAAGGAAGACAAGTACTACAGCTGGCATGCCAGGGGATTGGCACTTGCAAGTTCCAAAGCTGGACATTGCTACATGCCCTTGTGAGAAGGCCAGTTCTGTGTTTTGCTCTTGACACATAGCAATTCTTGGATTGGGCTGACCTAAAAAATGAGTTTGTTGCACAGCTTGTCCAAGTCTGTTGGTTGCCCATCCACTTGCTTCTAACAATATATGTGTTTGCATTGCCCGGAGATCATAAGATGATTATTGCCTTTTATTTAACACTATGGAGAGCCTTTTCTAAAAAAAAAAATTAAACTGCCATATGCATGGACCACCTTCTATCTTCAGGTAAACAACTATTATATTCCACATGAATTCTCCATGATATGAGTAGCCCTTGGCTTGTAGTGATCATATAATTGGATCAGCTTCCACGGTAGCCAGTGTGTAATTAAACAATGTGTTTAACAAGCTTGTTTGTCTGAAATCAATCTGTTCTCTCTTATCTGTCTCTGATTACTTGACAGTTTTATTATTATTTCATGGAATTATTGATACGACGTGTGAGAATAAATCTAAGCACTGACTGATTACATTACCTGGTATATTCATTTGTAGCTGTGATATTTGGAGGTTAACCTGTGGGGTCATCATTTTTCTGGTATCAGTATTGATCGTATTCTTAGAGCATCCTGTAAGTCGAGAACGATTACGCTCTCTTTGGTATAAGGTTGACTGATTTACTGTATGTCAGAATAAATAAGCTACTGCATCAGGGGCTACTGCGAGAAGGACATATAGAAATATCACAGCTCAGTACAGGATTAGTTATATATAAATAAACAACTTTAAATCCTGTGCTGATTTATACATATTAATGTTTATTTAGGCAGGTGTAGAAAAATGCTGAAAAGTAAGAATGCTTTCAAAAATAGTTTTAATAGTTTATTTTTATCAATTAACAAAATGCAAAGTGAATGAGCAAAAGAGGAATCTAAATCCAATCTATATTTTTATAACTGCATACAGTTTTGGAAGGAACTCTGCAGGGATATTGTTCCAAACATTTTAAAGAACTATCCACAGATCTTCTGTGGATGTAGGCTTGCTCCCACATCCCAAAAAGACACGAAGATGTTGAGATCAGGGTTCTGTGGGGGCCATCATCACATCCAGGACTCCTTGTTCTTCTTCACACTGAAGACAGTTCTCAACCTCTTGATGACACAGTGATCTTCCGTTTATGCGTTTTTGTTTTTTGCTCCCTGCCTTCCCAGAGCCATAATTTTTTTTTTTCCATTCAGATAGCTAGCCATTTGAAGGCTTGTTTCTAATGCCACCATTCAATGTGGAAAACAATGCAAAAAAAAA
The DNA here is from genome assembly GCA_033119425.1 of Bufotes viridis. Lineage (NCBI taxonomy): Eukaryota > Metazoa > Chordata > Amphibia > Anura > Bufonidae > Bufotes > Bufotes viridis. The sequence continues at coordinate 236,846,115 of CM065594.1, read as the reverse complement.
AAATTCCAAATGGGATGGAATTGGAAAAAATTCCGCCACAGTATTATGGGTTTTGTTTTTACAGTGTTCACTTTTTTAATCTTTTTGTTAGGTCCCCAAGTGGCCTGCAACCTGCAATCATCACATTGCAATTTTTATAGAATAATGGAATTTGCTCAATTAGTCTAAACAGAAATAGGTATATTACAGTACAGTGGTGCCACCTGCTGGACTGATCTGCGTCAGTCTCAAATCTTTTGGCCACGAATGTAGAATCACCCTTCATTAATGCACAAAAGTGAGTGAGTGCCATAGCCACCAAGAGCCTGCTGTTTCAAACAGCAGACACCCACAGCTAATGCAAAAAAGCCACTTCTCTCCAAGAAAAAATTAAGAACAGACTGACATTCTGCATGGAGTAGATTGCAGAGGACTGGGGTAAAGTCGAGAAGCCACGGGATATCGGGAAAAATTATTGTCACGAGAAGAAAAATGCTGAACCATGCTTTCTCCAGTATGATGGAGCACCATGTCACAAGGTAAAAGCTAAGGGCGGGTTTGCATTTGCATTATGGAATTCCGTTATATTCCGTTATAACTCTGTTATAATGGAAGCCTATAACGGAAATCTTGGACGGAATGCAAAACGGAAGCCTTAAAGAGGCATTCTGTTTTGCTCCGTCCTAATACATGGACTATTTTAGCATCATGTATAACGGAACAAAACGAAACCGTTATTTGTGGCCATAGACATGTATTAGAAGGAGCAAAATGGAATGCCTCTTGTAATGTACAAGTTATGATCCTGGAAACCTAGTACAGGCTCAGGCTCATTACAAACATAGAACACTTTCCCCGATCTGTACCAGGGGAAAGTGTTTCTGCCACAGAAACACCAGGTTTTAGCCCTCTCAGATGCCGTGGTCACATTTGACCATGGCATCTGAGGGATTAAATGTCCATGGTCAGCATTACCTCCGATTGCGGGTATCTGCTGTTTGAAATAGCAGGCTCTTGGTCGCTATGGCACTTGCTCACTTTTGTTCGTTAATGAAGGGTGATTCTAAGGGTGGCAAAAGTTTTGAGACTGACACAAATATTGGTTTTCAAAACCTTTACTGCTTCAGTTTTTATGGTAAAAATTTGCATTAACTCTAGATCATTATGAAAAATGATCAGATGAATTGCAAAAAATTGCAAAGTCATTCCTTGCCATGAAAATTAACTTTTCCACTGCGTTTGAGCCCTGCCACAAAATGACTTGGTTATATCATTTCTGTTATCTTCTCGTTAGCTCAGGAGAAAGTTTTAATAAGGCAGCTGATTTTGCTCAGTCATGCTGATTGAATTAGAAGAACAGACTGGTTGCTTTAAAAGACTTCTTCAGTTAAGAAGAAGAGTTTTACATCTGTGGTTACCTCCATGGATACACGTGCAGTCATCAATGATTTGTATTAAAAGGACTTCATAGGCAAGGGCATTGCTGCTTGTAAGTTTGCACCAAAATAAACCATTTATCGGATCATCAAGAACTTCATGAAGGCTGGTTCCATTGCTGTGAAGAAGGCTTTAAGGCACCCAGGAAAGTCCAGCAAGTGCTGTGACTTTCCTAAATAGGATTTAGCTTTGGGATTAGGTTACCACCAGTGCAGAGCTTGCTAAGTAATGGCAGCAGACAGGTGTAAGTGCATATGAAAGCACAGTGAGGTGAAGGTCAGGGGTATACACAGATCTCAAAGGGCCCCATTGGAAAACTTAGTATAGGTCTCCCTGCACCACCAATTTTCCAGTATCTGTATGTCAAACACTTCCAGACAATGCAGAACACAAAGCACAGTGCCCCAGATTTATGGAGAAAAGATTTTAATTTAAAAAAAAATTGTAATTAAAAAAATCGCCATGCGCATCACCAACTTTATCAAACTTCTGTGTCGGAAAAAGTGGAACAAGTGCTTCATAAATATGGCGCTTATTCTGAACAGCAAAGTTCTCAATGTACCAGACAACTGGCATAAGTACACTGACAAACTATAGTATCCAGCTTCACTTCATACATTACAAATCTGTCTGCCTGCAGCTACCACTAGGGGAGCTCAGTGTGTAGAAGTTTATACAGTGAAATGGAAGCTATAATAATGTCTTTTCAGTGAGCTCCCCTAGTGGCGGCTGCAGTGTTCTCACCTTGGAACGGAAGGAGAGAAAAAGAGAACTGAGCGGGGAAGGTGGTGGCCGAGTTCAGAATGGGAGCGCACTGCTCTAATTCATTTTTATGGGTCCGACAGAAATAGCCTAGCCAGTGCTCGGTAGGTCACAGAGGTGGGACCCCCTATCAGACAACGGCGGCCTATCCTAGCGATGTGCCCCCATTGTCTGAGATGGGAAAACCCCTTTTAAGAAGGGTGGCAAAGAAGCCACTTCTTTCCAAGAAGAACATCAAGAACAGACTGACATTCTGCAGGGAGTAGATTTCAGAGGACTAGGGTAAAGTTATTTTGTCTGATGAGGCCATGACTCACACTGTTTGGGATATCCAGTAAAATTATTGTCCAGAGAAGAAAAATGCTGAACAATGCTTTTTCCAGTATGAGGGGAGCACCATGTCACAAGGCAAAAGCTAAGGGCGGGTTTACATTCGCATTATGGAATTCCGTTATAACGGAATATAACGGAGCTCTTTGAGAGGCATTCCATTTTGCTCCGTCCTAATAGATGGACTATTTTACCGTCATGTATAACAGAACAAAATGGAACCATTATTTGTGGCCATAGACACGTATTAGGAAGGAGCAAAATGGAATGCCTCTTAAAGGCTTGCGTTTTGCATTACATCCTAAAATTCCGTTATAACCGGAACCCTATAACGGAATTCAATAATACGAATGCGAACCCGCCCTAAGTGGTTTGGTGAACAAAATATTGAAATTTTCGGTCCATGACCAGGGAACTCCTCTGATCTCAATCTCATAGAGAACTTGTGGTCAATTCTAAAAAAGCGGATGACCAAACAAAAACACAGGAATTGTGATCAGCTCCAAGCACCATTGATTAAGCAGGAATGGGTTGCCACCAGTCAGGATATCCACCATGTCAGGATAAAATAAATCTTTGCATAAACTTGATATATTTCTCATTAAAAGTTAAAAAAAACATATGACATGCTTATAATTGTACGTCGGTATACCATAAAAACATTGGACAGAACTTTTGTGAATGGCAGAGACAGAATTTGAAGGAAAAATTGCAATATCACTTATGTCCACAAGATGGAACACTTATCACAATGTATTTTCCAGAAATGGTTAGTAGTTCTAAGGGTCTACGTGACCTTACTGCAAATGGATGCCCTATATACAGCTAATAGTAAAAGCTCTTTAATCCAGCACCCAGTAGGGCAGCATGATGTCTCACTGTGAATAAAAAAAATGAATACGAGAAATAACTGGCAAAGGAGAAATTGTATTGCAAGACAAAGCTGTCCATGTAAGTCAGTAAGATGTAGGAAAATGCCATACACAGACTGGCTCATTGTACTTATACATACATTTATAGCAGTGGGTAGGGAAGCATCTACTTCCAAAGCATCCATGTCCTCAGGCTATGAATACTATTTGAATGCAATGGTGAAGCAGCTCTCCGCTCCCTGCTTCACCATTCATCTCCCCAGCAGGCTCACTCTGGTTACACATGGTGCTGCTGGGATGCGAAGGGGGCATATATCAGTGACCAGAGCGGCAGCTAAGTGAAGCTGATTGTGTCCTGTCTAGAGGAACGAGGCTTGCTTCCCGGACTGCTGATGAGAGCTGAGGAGCAAAGCCACATACACTGTGGGACACTGAGGAGCAAAGCCACATACACTGTGGGACCGCATGCTTGTAGGAGAGGCATTTGTTCTGTTCAGAGTCACCAGCAGAGGCAGAGCAGACGCGGGTCGGTAAGATCGTGCACGCACCTCATTACAGTGCTGGCGCCTAGAGATTGAGACCAGGCCTGTAGTTAGTTAGATAGGGTCCCTGTTTGTGTCAGGTCACAAGTGTTGTTATTGTTCATTGCAAGGATTCCATAATTTAAAGGGACATTTCACACCGGAGAGCTGATAAACTTCCTCACAAACTCAAGCCAGGCTGGCGTTTTGCTCAGAAGGAATACTCAAGCACGTGCTACAACACCAGTTATGGGAGGGGGAATACAGTAGAGCTTTGTAAGACTGTTGTGCTGCACCGTAGGCTAGCCCGTACCACACACCGATACAGTTATTCTTGTTTTTTTAGGGTAATAACAGGTAAGGTGTGGCAGTTTAGTTAAGCCCGCCAGTAGGTAAATTACCACGCTTTCCTCCTGCAGCCATAGGAGGCACAGGGGTCTCAGCCTTCTGGATGTGTGTATGTAAATTTATTGTATGTTCCCAGCATTTGTGGTTGTTTTCATTAACACTTTTAAGTAAAATTCTGTTTTGGCAAAAGCTGTTGATAGAGTTGTTTTTCTCGTTCGTGACTTCGCTGTATCCTGGGGATCCCACCCCGGCACACGGCTTACGGGCACTAAGGGCATGCTTAGGATTCAGCCGATTCCCTCCGCTTCTTAAGATCTGGTTGTTAAAATTACTGCCAGATCAGAGAACTGTGTTGCCGGCTGAATACCATTCCGGAGCCTGGCAGCGGTGGCAGCAGGGCAGGGGGAGAGGAGCACTTCCATTGTGGAAGCGCTCATCTCCCTACATTTATCTGTATCGCTGTCCTCTGGGCAGCAATACAGATTAGAGCTGCAGCAGGGCAAATGAGAGGTGTCTCCCTTCCCTGCTCCTCTGATAGGCTGCAAGCACTAGGCCTGAAGCCTATCAGAGGCTGACATCATCATGGCCGCCTAACCCAGGCTTTGTACTGCGCCGGACATAGGCTGGAAGACGCCTGCATCTCATCACTGACAGCGTGGAGGTAGGTATTAGTGTTTATTTTTTTTCTTTTATGTAACACGCTATAGGGCATTAAATAGGGCAATTACTGGCAAATGATTGGGGACCCTATGGGGGTATTACTGGTACATGATGGGGCATACTATAGGGGCCTTACTGGCACATGATGGGGGACACTATGGGGGCATTACTGGCACATGATGGGGAACACTATGGGAGCATTACTGGCACATGATGAGAACACTATGGGGGCATTACTGGCACATTATGGGGGATATTATTGGGACATTAGTGGCACATGATGGGGGATACTATAGGGTCATTAATGGCACATGATGGGGGACACTATGGGAGCATTACTGGCACATGATGGGGGACACTATCTGGGCATTACTGGCACATGATGGGGGATACTATGGGGCATTACTGGCACATGATGGGGACACTATGGGGCATTACTGGCATATGATGGGGGATACTATAGGAGCATTACTGGCACATGATGGGAGACAATATGGGGGAATGATGGAGAACTCTATGGGGGCATTACTGGCACATGATGGGGGACACTATCTGGGCATTACTGGCACATGATGGGGGATACTATGGGGGCATTACTGGCATATGATGGGGGACACTATGGGGGCATTACTGGCACATACTGAGGGACACTATGGGGACATTAGTGGAACATAATGGTGGATAATATAGGGTCATTAATGGCACATGATGGGGGACACTATGGGGGCATTACTGGCACATGATGGGGACACAATGGAGGCATTACTGGCACATGATGGGGGACACTATGGGGGCATTACTGGCACATGATGAGGAACACTATGAGGGCATTACTGGCACATGATGGGGGATACTATGGGGGCATTACTGGCACATGATGGGGGATACTATGGGGCATTACTGGCACATGATGGGGACACAATGGAGGCATTACTGGCACATGATGGGGGACACTATGGGGGCATTACTGGCACATGATGAGGAACACTATGAGGGCATTACTGGCACATGATGGGGGATACTATGGGGGCATTACTGGCACATGATGGGGGATACTATAGGGCATTACTGGCATATCATGGGGGATACCTTTGGAGCATCACTGGCACATGATTGGGGACACTATGGGGGCATCTACTGGGGGCATATTGGCACATGATGGAGGATACTATCGGAGCATTACTGGGGGCATTATTGGCACATGAGAGGGACACTATTGGGGCATTTTGTGGGGGCATGAAACAGGGGTATTTTATACTTGCACACATTATGGTGGCACTATGTGGACATTAGCTGGGGGCACTAAGAGGGGGAATTTTTTTGTACTGCCACACAGAACGGGAGCATTTTTGAACTAGTGCACATTATTAGAGTGCATTTTTTATACTGGCGCACATTATAAGAGACATTTTTTGTACTAGTGTTCGTTTTAGGTGGCCAGTTTGCCCCTCACAGTAATAGTGCTCCACAATGTCCCACCAATAGTAATAATTCTCTGCCAGAGTGCACTTTGTAGTAACAGTGCTCCTACAGTGCCCCAACAATAATGTCCCCACTGTGTCCCAGAAGTAATAATGCTCCCATAGTACCTATAATATGATTCATGTTCCCCATAGTTCCCCAGTAGTAATTTGGGAATATAATGCTTAAATTTTTAGTGTCAAGGGCACTATTTGATGGGCGCAGTTATTTTAGGGCAGTGTGTGCCAATAATTGAAGGACTATCTGTGTGGTAATAGTATTATCAGAGGGATTATTTGTTTCTGCAGTATAGTATTGGGGAGCACAGTGGGCAAAGTATTGGGGGCACTATCTGTGTGATAATAGTATTATCAGGGGGATTATCTGTTTCTGTAGTATAGTATTGGGAGCACAGCGGGCACAATATTGGAGGTGGCAGGATGAGTTGTTCAGAAGATAGGAGGATGATGGAAAAGTAGGAGCCTAAGATGTCTTTTTGCCAAACTGCAGAGACGAGAGATGGGTGAAAAATCATCATGGCGGTCTGGTTTGAAAGGAGAAGATGAGGAAAGAGACATCTATATCAGAGGAGACGTCACTGGATGTAAGGGGTATGGGGTGCTGCATTCTGGATAGCATTGCATATTATTAGTGTTTATCGAACATGTTCAGAGGAACACTAGTTCGAGTACCGCATGTGCACGAGTGTAATGCCTGAGTCTCCTCCCTGCACGTTTTTTGTCTGCTTAGCAATGTAGGCTACTAGCATCACAGTGATTGGTTGGCCGGTACGTGTCATCGGGTGCTATATAGGCTAGCACCCGATGACACCTGTTTGGCTCAGTATTAATCAGGGAGAGCTGAGCATAGGAAGGGACTGACAGTGTAGGGAATGTTATTGGAAGATTTTTATTAGAAAAACTTTTCAGAGACCCAAAAGTCCTTTTAAGGACTATTGTGTGTGACAGAAGCAATACATGTTTTTAGCGCAGCCGTTTTTTTTCACGTTTGCGGACAAGGATAGGCATTTTTACAATGGATCTGCCATAAAAACGGTCCGTCATCCGTTTTTTTTGACGGACGCAAAATTTCAAGGAGGAGCGGACGCGGAGGCAGGCAACGGTCGTGTGCATGTAGCCTTAGGGAGAGCTGTGCATAGGAAGGGACAGACAGTGTAAGGAGTGTTATTGGAAGATTGTTATTAGAAAAACTTTTCAGAGACCCAAAAGTCCTTTTAATTATTATTTATTGTGTGTGACAGCAGCAATATATATTTTTAGCACATCCTGCGCTAAGTAGCGTCTAATAAGCCACTGCGGACAGTTAAATTATCCGTGCCACATCTCCTGTGTAAAGTGTGCACATCCCTAAAATATCAGTGACATCCAGTGTACTTTTCCGTAGATGGTGTCCGCTGCGGACAGTTAAATTATCCGCCCCACATCTCCTGTTTAAAGTGTACGCATCCCTAAAATATCAGTGACATGCAGTGTACTTTTTCCATAGACAGTGTCCGCTGTGGACAGTTAAATTATCTGTGCAACATCTCCTGTTTAAAGTGTGCGCATCCCTAAAATATCAGTCACATCCAGTGTACTTTTTCCATAGACAGTGTCTGCTGTGGACAGTTAAATTATCCACGCCACATCTCCTGTTTAAAGTGTGCGCATCCCTAAAATATCAGTGACATCCAGTGTACTTTTTCCATAGACAGTGTCCGCTGTGGACAGTTAAATTATCTGTGCAACATCTCCTGTTTAAAGTGTGCGCATCCCTAAAATATCAGTGACATCCAGTGTACTTTTTCCATAGACAGTGTCTGCTGTGGACAGTTAAATTATCCGCGCCACATCTCCTGTTTAAAGTGTGCGCATCCCTAAAATATCAGTGACATCCAGTGTACTTTTTCCATAGACAGTGTCCGCTGTGGACAGTTAAATTATCTGTGCAACATCTCCTGTTTAAAGTGTGCGCATACCTAAAATATCAGTGACATCTAGTGTACTTTTTCAGTAGATGGTGTCCACTGTGGACAGTTAAATTATCCACGCCACATCTCCTGTTTAAAGTGTGCATATCCCTAAAATATCAGTGAAATCGTGTACTTTTTCCGTGGACGGTGTGCGGCGACCGGACACCCTAGGGGATGATGTGCGTGAGCGTTCTAGTGATGAGGTGCCGAGGATAGTAGTACTCACAGTTAAGCTGTCCCTTGAGGCCGGCGTGCATTGGATGGGATGACAGCACGAAATCCTCCGGGGCACTCTCGGTTGCAGGGAACACCAGCCAGATGTTGGTTAAGGTGCCCTTGATGGTACTTGGTGTTTAGGGTGTTTTGGTGGCTTGGCCCGTGTGTGCGTGACGCACCGTTAGGTGCAAATGATGAGTGTAGTAGTAGAAATGATGAGGAGTCGATGGTAACAAAACAGTTGAACTTTACTAACTCACTTGTCTTCAGGCAGTCAATACAGATACAGTTCATTCGTATGGCATAGATAATGACTCAGAAATAGGCTGAATTGTATTCCTTTTATCAGATTTAGGCAATAGTCAGTTGAGGAGTTCCCTTTAAGGTTAACACTTTACAGGAAAGACTTCTGTAATTACTCTGTCCAAACTATAGCACTCTTGTACTAAATATGCTGATTTCAACTTTTCTTGAGCTATCCAGTAAGGGCGATCCGATCTCCCTCGTGGCAGGCATCAGTCTTCTGCTTCATTATTTGCAGGATGCTCTTCTATAAAGGTTTTGGGTTTTCACTATGACCCGGAAGGCTTAAATAGTGAAGAAAGATAATTCTGCGCACTAAATTATTCATACGTGTCCCGGCACTTTTAGAGTTGCTCTCAGGCACTTGTGCTGGTGAAGTCCATAGGCTGGGTTCAGCTCTAATCCTCACTATTCAATATTTATACATAGACACACTGTCTGGTGCTTGGTGGCTGTACTTGTCTTCTCCAGGCTTGATCAGGGCCCAGAGGAAAGGGAAACAGCTACATGTTGGTTTGGGCCTGTTTCTCTCCTCAATGCACACTATTCTTCTCTTCACTCTACTCTGAAACACTGAGGTAAATTATCCGCACCACATCTCCTGTTTAAAGTGTGCGCATCCCTAAAATATCAGTGACATCCAGTGTACATTTTCCGTCGACGGTGTCCGCTGCGGACAGTTAAACTATCTGCGCCAAATCTCCTGTGTAAAGTGTGCGCATCCCTAAAATATCAGTGACATCCAGTGTACTTTTACCGTAGACGGTGTCCGCTTCTGACAGTGACATTACCAGGGGTACATCTCCAGCGTACCATGTGCGTTTAAAAAATGTATCTGTGACATACACTGTACTTTTTAAGTAGACACTGCGACATTACCTGTGGTACCTCTCCAATATATCGTTCCCTCATCCTAAATATGTACATAACTGGATTCCCTGTTGATAATCATCTGGGAATCCCTTAACATAGAATAAGCCTTCAGGGTGCCTTTTACCGGAATGGGCCTATCAAAATACGTCCTAACCCTCAACCCGTCACGGCTATCCTTCCCTAGGAAGGTAGCTTTTAGGATGTACCAACCGCATTACTCTGCCACAGTGACATCTTCAGGACTTAGCAAACCCTCCTTGGTACACAACACTGTGGTAGTGTTGGCTCTTACTTGCTTGTAAGGGTGCAAGTGTGGGTCGCTAGACACCCACCTTAAGGATTTGATAGGTGTAGGGTCTGAGTCCTGAAAATGCCTGTATTCCTTGAGACAGAGGTCGTGTAAGTCATGTTGTATGGCAGACACATTCCCCACTGGGGTATAATGCTGAATTACACCGTTGACAAAACCCTCTCTCTGGAAATCATACAGATACCACTGACCTGGTGTATAGGTGAAGTTCTCGTATGGTTCCAGGATTTTGCCACCCTAACATTCCACTATTAAAAGGCCGGGTCCATTAAGTAATATGTTGGCCATACAAATGTTAGTCCTCAGGCCCTCCCCCGAAGAGGCTGAGCCCGCCATCAACATGCTTACCACCAGTGGATACGTATCCTGTTCAGAGGGCGCCTAGTTCTTCCCTGGCAATGTGGTCCCATGGCGTGTCTCCCTCTTGTGGTCTGTAATTAGATGGAGTGTGATAAGTGTAGTGGATCCACCATCGACCCACCAAGCCCTCTCCCCCCCTTCACCCAACTCGGAACGACATGCGTTATTACGTTGGGGAGGCTCGGGTGGCCTTGGCCTGGTCAATGTGAATCCACAAGACTTCCTGTCGTCTACAGGATTTATTTTTGTTGGTGATAGGCCTTTGTACCTTCAGCATGGTGTCTCCCAATACTTCAAGGACCTTGTAGGGTCCTTCCCAGTTTGCATCCCATGGACCAGCCCGACGGAAGACTTTCACCATCACCATTTCTCCTACAGCGGGCATTGGTGTTACCCCCTGTAGATACGGTTTATGCAACGTATTGCTGCATGAGGCAGTAACTCCTTCAGGTTCTGCTGAACCTGTTGGAGAAACATGTCTCTGGCGATGGCGTTCATTGTGGGCTCTGACACTTGGGGTTCGTTTGGCAGACACAGGGGCATTTTCAGTCCGGTCGTAAGTTTGAACAGGTACATATCGGTACTGGAGGCCTCGGTGGCTTGTATACCCATTAGTACGGCTGGAAGAGAGGTTACCCAGAAGGAACCTTTCTCCAGCAGTGACTTGGAAAGCCGGGTTTTGATGGTCTAGTTCATCCACTCCACAATGCCTGCTGACTGAGGGTGGTAAGGCACATGAAACCTCTGCTTTATGTCTAAGAGACCACAAAGCGCTTTCATGACCTTACCCGTGAAATGGGTCCCTCTGTCAGATTCTATCACTCTGGGGATCCCCCATCATGACAGAACCTTTTCCCAGAGAACCCGGGCCGTGGTGGTAGCCGAATCGTTGACTGTGGGAATGGCTTCTACCCATTTTGAGAAGACATCCACTACCACCAGTGTGTAACGGCAGTTACGACTCCCGGTTGGCAAAGGTCCGATAAAATCAATTTGTATCGCGGACCATGGACCATCAGCAGGAGGAACTCGCTGCAACACCGGCTTCAGGGCTGACGCCCTTGGGTTGACCTGAGCACACACCAGGCACTGTTGCGTAACCTCCTCTACTGTGTTGGACATTCCTTACCAGTATAATTTGTCTTTCAAGAGAGGCAAGAGTTTATTCCGGCCAAGGTGTCCGAACAGTTGGTGGTTCAACCGCGTCAGCTCAGTTTGCATATGCTGCGGAACCACCGGAAGAGGAAGCTGCTGAGTACCGGTATCGTACCTTGTTGTAAAGACCAGGGATGCTGTGGTGATTGGATGTGTATCATTAGAAGAGGATCTTTAGCACGTTCCTCTTCAAATGACACCGAGCCGTCACTCAGATGGGTACGGGCTGCAATCTGGTACGTTGGTAGTGGCTCAGTGCCTGGTTCCTGAAGGGTAGCAGACACTGCTGCTAGTTTTGCCAGCTCGTCTGCCTTGTTGTTACCCGTTATCAAAGGTTCGTCCCCCTTTTGATGCACCGGGATTTTGATAATGGCTGCTTCCTCCATGTGTGCCATGCCCCACTCCCATAGCTCCTTCAGGACCAACACATGAGCCAGAGGATTGTTTTGGCTGTCCACAAATCCTCTCCTTTTCCATATGTCAAGATGCAGGGTGAGGGAGCGAACTACATATGAGCTGTCGCTATATATAGCTCGTTTCCCTGGGGGCTGAAGAAGCAGAGCTTCTTTGACAGCCTCCAGCTCTGCCCGCTGTGCCAAAATGTGACCTGGTAACCTGACAAGACTCTGGGTACCAGTGGTCTCATCCAGCACAGCAAAACCTGTGACATATTCCCCATTCAGATATAATCGAGAGCCATCAACAAAGATGACTCTGTCATCTGGATGCCTGTCAGTCCTGAACATCCGTGGTGAGTCGTTCAGTTCTGGTTGGCCACAGTCATGTTTGGTTCCAGTCAGGTTTAGCACCTGCAGATTCCGGCCACTGAGATCTTTGATCAATCTCCCGAATCTCTGTTGGGAGACTCCAGGGAGAGTATCACGGAGCAAGAGGGCCAATGGAGAATGTGGAGTCTGCAAGGTGAGGGGCCGGAAGCCAACAATATGCTCAGTGGTTATAACAGCATAGTGTATGGTTGCCAGTTGCTTGGCACATTCATCGAACCCTCGTTCGACAGGCGAAATGAACCTGGAGAAATAACCCAATGGTCTGGTCTCGTACCCTACTTTCTGTAGAAGGATCGCTGAGATAGACTCCATCCCTGCATGCACCTGTATGGCCATTTCCCCATCTGGATGTGGGGTGGCTAACACAGGCACTGAGGAGAGGTCCCTTTTCAAGGTTGAAAAGGCCTCCTCCTGCGCATCGGACCAACCTTTGATTGAGGGTTTTTCTCCTCGAAGGAGCTCATATAGAGGTTTTGCTTTGGCAGCGAAATCCTCTATGAATTCCCTCATGAAGTTGGCCACCGCCAGGAATTTTCTCAAATCCTGAAGAGTACCGGGCCTGGGTAACTTCACCATGGCTTCCACACGGGCTGTCATGATCCCTTTGGTTCCAAAGGAAATTTGGACCCAAGGAAAGTTACCTCCGCTTTGGCCAAATTTGCCTTATGGGGACTGACTTTGCCAGGAGTCCCAGCAGCTCTCTCAACAGAACCAAATGTTCCTCCATGGTTTCTGTATGCAAGAGCAAGTTATGCACGTATTGTAGAAGGCATTCCGGCCGTAAGAACATACTTAGTACGATGAAAATACGTGGGGCTGCTGTGGAACCCCTGGGGCAGTACAGCAAACAGGTACTGTTTGTCCCCTACCGTAAAGGCAAACTTGTACCGACATGATTTCGTAAGTTTGATTGAGAAGAACCCGTTGGCAACATCGATGGTCGAAAATACGCGGCTTTTGCCGCTTATTCTGGCCATGATGTCAGGAGTTTGGGCCACCACTGGTGCGGACATTGGGGGGTACTTGTTAAGGACCCAGAGGTCTATGGTGAGGTGGAGGGTCAGAACCCTGTATGTCCACCTGAGCGCCAATCAGTCTGCCACAGTCTTTCTTACTTTGGGCCCACAGATCGGGATGCTCGTACACAATAGGCTAAAGGTCTGGATTGTGTGAGACCTCAGGCCACTTGTGTTCGAGCACGTGAGTAGAATTCTCTACTGCTTGCAAAAGTGGTCCCAGATTTTGGCGTTGGATGACAAACACCTTAGCTCATCTGGGACCCTTCCACACAATACAATTTGCAAGATCCAGGATCCACCCATTTTGTGTCATTGTATCGGTTCCAATAATGTTATCAGAACCGGGGTAATACCACATGGGTATCCTGAGGGTCGTGAAACTGGCAATCTGGACAATTACCTCTTCAATTCTGTGGGCCTCCACCCCCCCTTGTTGGTGATCAAAACCGATCACCACACACTGAGGGATGTTGGGATGTAAATCATGTTTGACATTGGTAATGGGGATTTCCGCACCAGTGTCAAGCATGATTTCAGCCTCCTGATTATTTATTTTGGCTTTTATGTGGGGTCTTCCTGAAGAATCCAGTATGATAGGACAGACTAGCGCCAGGTCTCTAGGGATCCCTGTTCTTCAATCAATGTCTACCAGACTCCCAGTAGGTACCTGTGTGGTACATACTGCCACTTGTGGGTTGTTGCCATGAACACTTGGTGTGGATTCCTTGGATTCCACACCCCTTTCTGAACGCGCTGGGGGCATTCACCACAGCCACACATTTTGGTGTCTGGACCTGTGAATGTCCCAGACTTTTATCAACATATTCCCCCACTGATTTGGCATAATTAGGTTTCATTTTGAAACCATTGTTATTGCCCGTTCTCTCAGGATTTGTCCGGTTATTACGTGGCCATTGTGGACAATTCCTCTTAATGTGCCGTATTGTAAACACAGGAAGCATTGAATGCCTCCTGTCTTTTCCAATGGCGGGGCTGTGGGGCGAATAGCTGAATTAGCCTTTGTGTGCTGTACCCGTTCATGTTGAGATGAAACGTGTACAGGTAAACGCTCCGTCACTTTGACGGATTTCTTATTGAGCAGTGTATCCTGTCTACACTGCTCAATAATCATAGCCGCATCCGTAAGGGATGGCTCCCTAGCTGCACTTAGCTGGATTGCAGTGTCAAGGTATGGGAATTTTTCCACCAACATACGTTTCATACCCTGTGGAATTCCGATACCTCCTGTATATTGCTACAAACTAACTACACAGAGACAGAGGTTCGTCATGTATAGTGGGTCTGAACTTGGACAGGATATCTGGGGTGACGTCCCAATGGCCCGTTGCCAGTCTCATGAGTATGGAGAGACGTTCCTCCTTATTATAAAACTGTCCATTCATGGGTTGCGTCCTCCCAGTTCCCTTATACCTTTGGTTTAGGTGTGTTGGTAACCATAACTTGAATAACTCCATGCGATATTCGGTAGACCACTGATTGCTTGTTACAGTGACCCTCGAAGATATCACATGAAGTAAACGGATCTACACTGGGATCGTATTTTGGGATCTGCTTGCAAATCCATAACAGGAAGTTTATCCTTTCCATACTTGAATGGTTAGGATAGAAGTCTTCCTGTCTTTCCGGACGCGTTGGCGGATTGGAAGTGGTAAGTGGCCAACCACTTTCCTCTCCCCATTTGTTGTCCTGATCCTGGAAGCGGCTGCTATACCTATTCTCCCTGGGTGTTTGGGTGAAATGTAGTGTCCGTTCCATCTGTCCTCTAGTGTCTACCGCATCGGATGTTTGATTCGTGGGAGACCTTGGCGCCGTCGCTGCTGTTTCCCCTTGTGCCATTTCCCAAAACACAAACCTGTTTCGTGGGCAACATGCTGTTAGCACCAGGCCGTGACAGGTTCGAAATGACCTGCTGCAAATCCGCAATGGTTTGCGTTTTTGCAGCCAAGTCCTCTCGAAGTTGAACCATCATGGTATCCGTAGATACCGCATTGTTCCTGAACTGATTTGTCTCAGTGTACAGTCTGAGCAGCTCTTTGTCCATGTCAGAGTAGAGACTCTCCTTATCAGAGAATCTAGACTCTAACACGCAAATCTCTCTGCCCCTCTCGACTGTACACTGGGCCTTTTCTTGTAGTTGTGTTTGCAATGTGTGTAACTGTTTGATGTTCTCAACACAACAATTGCAGTGAAAGTTTGCCGTGTTGGGAAAGTTTGCCGTGGTTGTGCTAGATAAGGATGTATATAGGTCACAAATATTGGATATGTTATCGGATCAATCCACTTACAGGAAATTAGATAAAAACCCTTTGGACTCTTATACTAAAGATTATTTACATCTAATCCAAAAGGGTTCAATATTGGGTATTTTGAATGATAAAGAATATAAATTCCTGGGTGTGAATAATCCGATTACACCAATCCTTCATGCATTACCTAAAATCCACAAGCGCATCCACCCTCCCCCTTTGCGCCCAATAGTGTCAGGGATTGGGTCTCTGACCGAAAGATTAGGTAATTGGCTGGATAACATTCTCCAGCCCCTTGTAGTCCGCATTCCCGGATACCTGAAGGACTCTGGAGATGTACTTCGTGCTATGTATAATTTTGTGTGGGATTCAGAATATCGCTGGATTGCGGCAGATGTAGTATCGCTCTACCCTTCTATCCCCCACCGGGTGGCTCTTTTAGCACTTGAATATCACCTTCATAGGTATACCAGTTATTCAGATGTATATGTTGACTTCGTGTGTGAGGTCACGAATTTCCTACTCCTCCATAATTATTTCATGCTTGACCAGACATTCTACCTTCAAACCCGTGGTGTGTCAATGGCGGCGAAATTCGCCCTCATTGGCTAATTTGGTTATGGCTTATTGGGAAGAAAAATGTATTTATAATGCCAATAATCCATTCAAGGATGCAATAGTCTGGTATGGCAGATTTATAGTCGATCTGCTCCTAGTGTGGCGAGCGAGTGATTGTACCGTGTCAGACTTTGCCAATTACCTAAACAACAATGACTACAACCTGTCTTTCACATGCACTACACAAAAATCCAGTATAAATTTTTTCGATCTTACCCTGACTGGGCATGCGACACAGGTTGTAGATACCACTATGTATAGAAAGGAGGTGTCAGGAAATTCGATACTTCATGCAGGGAGCCAACATCCTCTGCATGTCATCAAGGCCATCCCGGTGGGTGAATATAATAGAGCATTAAGAAATTGCAGCACCAGAGAAAATTTTGATAAAGAATGTCTGGTGATAAATGATAGACTGAGAGCCAGACAGTACCCAGAATGGATGCTCCATAGGGCAAAAAACATAGTGTCACGCAAGTCCAGATTCCATTTGTTGTTTGGGGGATCTGTGAATCATCCTACCACTGCTGTTTCCACCGACAGCAGTGTGAATGGGTCAGTTCAGCATGGGTATTATTGCAATGCAAACAAAGGATCCAGAAAAAACAACAGAAAAAATATGAATAATAATATAAATAAAAAAAAATCCCTGAAGACGAATCATAGTATTAACAAAGGTATACCGACTTTAGTATTAACATATAGCAGACAGTTTGAAATGATTCGAAAGACAATACTAAGCTGCATCCCAATTTTGTACGATGACAAAATTTTGTATGATTCGTTGAAACGAGGATGCCGCATTGTATCTAGAAAGTCTCCAATTATAGCCCATTCACTTTCTCCTTCACTTTATACATCTCAGAAAACCTGTACTACACACTCTTGGTTGAAATACACAGGTTTCACCAGGTGTGGGAGCAATCCTTGCAAGACATGCAGATATGTGGTTAATACTAAGGATTTCCAGGATTCAAATCATTCTACCACTTTCCATATAAAAAATGATATCAATTGTAACACAGTTGGAGTGGTATATATAGTGAAATGTACGAGTTGTGATCTTTTATATGTGGGGAGTACCACTAGAAAATTCAAAAATAGAATCCTGGAACACCTTAATTATATTAAAAATCCAAAAGCACTTAATGTCTCAAATGCAGCGAAACCCTTTATTCACCAACATTCACGCAGTACTAATACCTTCCAAGCGTTTGCTATAGAAAAAGTAACCAATCCTCTCAGGGGTGGCGATTTTGGTAAAAAATTACACTTGAGGGAGGCATTTTGGATCTTTCGTTTAAATACCCGTGTTCCCCTAGGATTAAACCTAAAGAAAGAGTTAATGTATATATACCAATAGCTCTATTTATATATTATTTGTATCATGCTGAACATGTTCTTTGATGGTTTTTTGTTACACATTGTTTTATATTTGTATGTGTACTGCAGTTCACACGATGCGGTTTTTTGGCCAGAGTTCACACAGTGATATAGCTATTTTTCTCCCTGGACCATATAGGGTTAAAAAAGAGAAAAAAAGTGAAATTTGGTCAGCACCAGCACGTGTGTTTGCACCTTTGATTGTTGTAATGTGTAACAGCCAGTGTCTGTCTCTGTGACCAATAGCATTTGAACAACTGCACCACATACCAAGTGGGAAGGTATTACTTTGTCTTATATAAGGTTTACACAGAGACTGACACAACGTTACGATTAAGGACGTTTAGTCCGAAACGCGTCAACGTTTGTCGCAATTGCCATGGAATCTGTCTGTATGTGAATATGCACCAATAAAGAAGGAACCTGATTTTATCCCATGCTTGGTGCCAGAGCCACTTTTTCCTTTGTGTTGGCAACTTCCTCTGCTATTGTAGGGCTGGTTGGTTTTTCAAGATGTTCTGGCTTCCAAATGGTATCCTCAAAGGTGTGAACCAATTTGGCTAACATTTGGAGCCTTTTTTTTTTTTTTTTTAAATACTATTATTAATACAGATTTTATTATGAGCGTATGCCTGGTCCAATAAAGTGGACCATAGCAGCTCAGTGGATTTGTAAGTGGTGGGGATGATAGGATTGAATGTGCTAGGTTTACTGAGGTGTTGCAGTGTTGTCCATACTTACTTTTTGACGAGAGGTCATCTTCTTTGGTGCCGTTCTTTGTTGTCCTATGTTGCTGCGTAGAGGAGGTCCTTCAATATCCGGAACGCCTTCTCCCATCCAGCCAGACGACTTCTGTTCAGCTCCAACAATGATGTTTCTCTCTTCAGTGATGTATGACGACTTCTCTCCGGTGTTTAGTGGGCGAGTAAGGGTAACACAAAATACTTAATACAGAGATAAGAAAGATTTAAATTCTCTGCTGTAGATTTTGGCCCGTGCCCCGTTCTGATTGAAAAATTGTGTTCTGTTTGAATTATCAGGCCCCGGACGCTCAGAAACCACTGGCCGCGTCTCTCTTGCCTGACTAATTCACAGAGTGAGAGACTTCCTACACCAAAGCTAAACACAGACACAAATTCTTAGCAGTGGGCCTGGCTCGCCAATGTAAAGGGTGAATATTAATTATTAATATTTATGCAAATATCGATAATTAATAATCATACTCCGCCTATTTATACCTTAGAATTACGCTAACTATCGCCTAACACTGGTCACTGGCTATCTGCGTGCACCTTACTGAACTAGCTACCATTAGCAAAACACACTACACAGTAGGTATAAACAACACAAGGTACAGTAATAATGACGCATGCAATACAGTACATACACAGCACTAAAAGTACAGTACTAACTACACTACACAATCCCAAATTCCACCCGCAACACTAGCTAATACAGATTACACACACACACACACAATATAGCAGCCCGCCCAGCCTGGCGCTGGTCTATCCCTAGGGGGCACAAAAGGAGCAGTAAAGGGGTTCATACTGCTGACCAGAGTTGAGCAGCAGCAGTACGGACAGAAGTAGCAGAGGTTGGTCCTGCTGTGCAGGTAAGGGGTTAATACATGCTTTTGCTGGAGATAATTAAAACAAAGGATTCAGATTGTCCTTTGTAGTCACCAGGATGACTGGACCTTGTCCGGTCATTCTGGTGCCATCAACCAGATTGCAGTAGTGTAAATGCTTGGGGCACATTCACACTGATGCATCTGGTTTCAGGTCAATCAGGGGCTATGGATTGCAGGGGGATATAATATATAATATATAAAAAGGGGACATTAAAGAGGACATATAAAGGGGACATATGAAAAGGGGACATTACTTAAAAGGGGCCAACAAGTGGCACGTAAGGGGCACATTCCCACAGGGGCAGCAATGACCCCCTGGGGAATACTAAGGGCAGATATGCGCAGATGCTGGGCACATCTGCGCACATCATCCTATAATGTGCCTATTTATGTATGCATATATATTACATATGCATGCATGTTTTCGCATGTATATATATATCCAAATTTCCGAATTTCCTTATGCTTCGCAGGAACGAATTGCATTTCTTCCTTAAATGGCTGCTGCACATGTGAGGACATGGAGCTAGGAACTCTGGGAACGAGGGATCACCCATAATGTCATGCATGCAGCCAATCAGCAGCCAGCCTTGTGATGTCACAGCCCTATAAATAGCCTCACCCATCTTGGATTCTGCCATTTTCCAGTGTATTTAGTGCAGGGAGAGACGTCAACAGGCGCTAGGGACAGTGCTAGAAAAAAACTTAATTGTGGTAAGAAAAAAAATGATTTACAAGTTCAGGGAAAGATTATTCAAGGTGTAAGGAAAGAATAGAGAGGAATCATTCCACAGCTTTTATGTTGAACAGGGTTCA